>CM059497.1:43438101-44688101 GCA_030378355.1 Eleusine indica
TTTAGATAATAGTATTGCTGGAATTATGTGCACTAAATATTTCTTTAACATCTAGCCTTCTACTTTCGTGTGCAAAAGAAAATTAGAGTGCTCTGCTGCTGTCTCATTGTGATCAAAAGCCAACCAATTAGTGCTTGATCTTGTTATAGAAGTTTGTTTTAGTTGTGCTATTACAAGAATCCTTTTGCTGCACTTGTAGTAAGAAAAAAAAAATATTCTGGGGTTCCATTGGTTGTAAAACTTGTAATACCTTGCTGCAGTCCTGATTCTCAAGAAAAGAAAAGAAAAAGGCAAAAGTGCACAAGAGAAAAAGCCGCACAAAAAAAGAAGTAGAAAAAAGAAAAGATACAAATTCAGAATTGCTTGCATCCTTTGTGTCCTTTGTTGAGTTATTTGCTTGCTTGCTTGAACTAGGTCCGAGACAAGTTTAGGCCGGTGACATAGACTAGCTTGGGACTATTATTTAGTTTTCCAACTTCTGAATTGAAATTTTGCTAATCCTTGCTACCTAATATTGCCTATCCAAGCTCCATATATTTCCTTCTGAACAGGCATAAATTTTTTTGACTCTCGCAATCATCAGTTCACACTCTCTAAGGTATCCTTTGCTTGTTGTAATTAAGAACTTTGTAAGAGCTTGATAAGATGCTTCCCTTTGCTTGTTGAGAGTTTACACTGTTATCACATAGTAGTGATAGGAAAATATACTTTCGTGTGTTTCCTTGTTTGCTACTAACAATGACAGGTTACGCCACTCATGGTGATGATTCAACGTCGTCTAATGAGAACAATATGAGTGATGTATTACAAAGAGTGCTCAGTCCTCAAATGGAGAAGGTAGAGCAAAATCAATTGAACAATTTATTTCAGACTCACTTTGTTGTCAAGGATCGACGTTGTCGTGTTATCATTGATAGAGAGAGTAGCCGCAACATCGCAAGTTTAGAATTAGTAGAGAAGCTTGGATTGACAACACAGCCACACCCATGTCCATACTACATCCAATGGGTAAATTCTTTTGGTAAGATAAAGGTAGATAAAATTACACGCATTGAATTTTTTATTGGTTCTTATAAGGATAGTGCAGAATTTGATATAGTACCTATGCAAGCATGTCATTTGTTATTGAGTAAACCTTGGATTATTACAAATAATGCTTCGCACAATGCCATTATAAATAGCTACTCATTTAAATACAATGATAGAAGAGTTACTCTTAAACCTATGACCGCTGCTGAAATTTTAGAAGAGGATCAACAAAGGCTTGAAAGGAGAAAGAATGAACCGTTTAGGAAAGAATGGACTGTTTCAAATGTTGCAACACTTACATCAAAATCTGAATTAGATGATGAACATATTTTTGTGCCTCTTCTTGCAACTAATACATTTCAGGTTCTACACAAAGAAGAGGATAGTGAGAAAGATGAAGAACATGTTGTTGCTTCAGGTAAGAGCTTTCTTGATGTGATGAATTGTTCCAATAATCTTGTTGTATTGGAACCTTGTTTTGATTTGCCTTTGCCACAAGTTGATTTATCTATTGATCCTTATGATAAAGAGGAGTTGTGTGCCACTGCTTCACTTATACCTTTGCCACAACAAATGAATAAGCTTGATGTTTTTGCTTATGATTCACCTACTAGTGCTGAAATAAAACATTTGATTTTAATAACATGTGAAAAGGATGAGCAGAAATTATTGTCTTCTCTAAATACTTTGGGTTATATTGAATTTGATGTTCTTTGTGATCTAAATACCGTGGAGAAGCAAATCTTTTCTCAAACTGAATTGCCTTTACTAACAAGAAACAAATTTTATGCTATAGGAAACTATGATCATAGAGGTGTATTTATGGTGCATAAAGTTTATATTTGCTCAAACATGAATACTCCTTGTGTTGTACAACCAAATGATGAACTAGAAAACTGCAATAACAATTACCATGTCATGTCATGTTTTTCTAGTGTTTTTAAGATCACACATTTTCCATCTTGTCATAAGAGTGAGAATGACGTTCATATTGCTGAGCAAGTTTTCAAAGAGGTCATTAATTTGTATGGCATGCCTTCTATTATGGTTTCACATTGTGACGATAATTTTCATAACACATATAAACGTGATGTGCATTCCAAGTTTGGGAATAGTTCTATATTTTATATTTCAGATTTGAGACCACTATTGGGAGAAAGAGATGGGATCGAGTCGAGGACGACTCTAATTCAAAAGGGGGAGAATGATGAGGACATCACCCTTATGGATACACCCAGCACTCCGCCAACCAAAATACAAGTTCATGCGCGACAGTTGAATTTACGGGTGAGCTTGTTCCTAATGATTCCTTTATGTGATTTTGAGAATAGATTGCTACCTAATGAATTAATTGTTATTAGAAACCATGGAGATGATGATGAGATAGCTGGGGAGGTGATTGGAGATGTGATGGGCCAGCAAGGACGTCCAAGCCAAGGTGGAGGCCCAATCAAAACCGACTTCGAGTCTGTTTCGGAGCCCAGGACCAGTCTGCACTAAAACGGATGCCCAGGACGCATACGGACTCGGATTTGGACGTTCTATATATGCCTGGAAAGATAACGAAAAGCCCTTTCCAACCCAACTGGTCCCATGTCAAAATTCGTCCCGAGCCGTCGGCAATCGCCGAAACAATTCGACTTCCAGAATCTGTCCTGGTGCTGCGACACCGTAACCGGTCTTTGGGCCATGTATGGAGTTGAGCCCACTTAGGGCTGCGTCCAGGGGGTCTTGCACGACCCTAGGGTCCTCATATACAGCCGCCGCCTCTTCATTAGGGTTTGGGTTTTGCTTAGATTATTCTGTTGATAACAGTTTTGCCGTTTGATCGGTTTGTGAGACCCCAACTTGTGAGATTCATCGTATACTTGCAAATTTGGTTGCATTCTTCTTTGTTCTTGCTTGTGTTCTTGATTTGCAGGCAAGGATAAGCCTTCTCGGCGAGGTCAATCGTTCTTGAACGGTTGATAACCAGAGGAGACGTTGTGCTGCGATTGCGGGGTTCAGAACGTGTCGTTCGGAAGCCGGATCGATTTGTGTATCGCCTCCGCCTTAATCAAGATTATCAGAACCTATCGGAAGATCGGGAACCCTTGTCCACATCAGGACGGCTCCTCCAGAGCTGTTGCTCTCCATCCGTTGTTTCCTCCATACAGAACGTATAGTTCGGTCTTCAAAGCGCCAGAGCCGTTGCAGCCACTTCCTCGTCTGTCCAGAATTTCTTCCTACGGACCGTATAGTCCGCTCTACAGACTGTACAATCAGACCCTACAGTCCTATCTTTATAATTCTGGTCCACCAAATTTCATCACAGCCAACTTCTCCTCTGTTCTGTTGCCTTCTGTAATGACCGTACAGTCCGGTCTTCACACCGTACTCTCCGGTCTCTTCTCTCCTTTCTCCAAACAGAGACATTGTCGATGCTTCCTCTTCTGTCCGAGCCATCTCCATACAGACCGGACCGTCTGGTCTACACACCGGACTGTCCGGTCTCTATGGTTCCTCTGCCAACAGAATTCCTCGCGTCCAACATCTTCTCTGTAGAGAATTTTTCTCTGATCACCAAACCGTCCGGTCTCCAAGACCTCTCTGTCCGGTCTTTACCTGCAGAAGCTGAAAGTCCTCGTCTCCTCTCGACTTTGTTTCCTGGATTCTTCCAATAGCTCCTTGGCTTCTCCATTGTCACCTAGTGCCTGTGATTTCACTAAGCATCCATGCACATCATCGACTAGCATGACCTAAAGAGACATGACCTAGATCCCCTTGATAGTCCGGTTTTTCCTATGGACTCAAAGCCCTAACAACTAGACAAGTGTTCCAAACACTTGCTCCATAGCTTGTCCTTAGCCTTGATCCATCTCCATCAACTCTTGGACTCCATCAAGCTCATCAAGCCTTCATGCTTGTGGTCATTGTCATCAACTGCCAAGGCAATCATCGATGATCATCATAAGGTACATAAGGTTTCCTACACGCACAACACTCGTGTAGACATTAGTCATATTTCATGTTTGTCATTCATCATCAAAACAATCATACCTTGGGGTGACCTCAATGGTCATGAATCTTACATAGTCCAATTATGAACAAAAAAATACAATTGTTCTTTTCTATGCTTTCAGCCAACAAGGAGTGGCCTATTAACTATCATCATATTTCATCAATACGCAGCGGAAAACATCACAAACATGTATGAATGGTAGCAAAACTATCTCTATTTACTTATTGTAAAATTTATCCCATTGGTTCAAAACATTACAGAGGCAAAATCATTTGAATTCATCAAGAATCCATTCAAAATTGTGCATAAAACAGTCAAAAACATGTAAAACAAAAGGCTACTGTTCATTTACTCCATTCGGTCCAGAAGACAATTCTAGCCTAGCTTCGCGCGCGCGAGCGCGCGCCTTAGTTTTGGCCCGTCGTCACACGACGTGGCCTGCTTCACAGCCTCTTGGCCTAGCCCGCATATGCGTGCACCCGCGGGTTGGCAGCCAAGCGCCTGCTTCCTAGTAGTTAGTGGCCTGGCCCGACTTCTTCGCGGAAAAGATCCCCGCCCACCAGGCCGCAACGAGGGCCTGGGCCTCAATTTCTGCTACCCACATGGGCCTAAAAGCGGCTCGGCGCGGTGCCAACACGCGCTCGCCGTCGATCTCAATCCGATGGTCAGCCGCGCCTCCCCCAAAACCCTAGCTTTCATTTTCTCCCTCTTACCCGTAGGCAGCGGCGGCGGAGGTTTCTCTCTCGCGGCCGGCGACGGTCGCCGGCGGTGGTGAGGGGAGGCTCCACAGGCGCAAGGCCGCGAGCTCCCTCATTCTATCTTCCTTTCTCAACTCCCCACACCTCTCTTCCCCCATGGAGAGAGAGACGAAATGGCGGCCAACAAATCACCACCGGAGGAGATCCATGGCGCCGCCGCCCGTCCCATCATCGGCGCGCGCGTTCACCGGTGGTTGAGCACGCCGTCGTCGAGTGGTTGTGCGACAGTGCTCTTTGACCAACCCCGCTGCTCAGGTCTCTTTCCCACACGCTCGCCCCTTTCCTCTTTGGATCTGAAACTAGGGTTAGGGTTTGGATCCTCATTTGACCAATTTCTCTCGATTTCGATCTCCTTTTCTACTGCATCTAGTCAATGCTTAAGCCAAGCTCTGGTACCAATGTTAAACTTACGGATCTAGGCATCAACTAGATCGATACAGTAGATCATCCAATCATGCTCTTGTGTTTTGGTTCTAGCACACCAGAGAGAGAGAGAGAGTGTGTGTGTGTGTACTAGGGCCTGCTCGTGCTCCCTGGTTCGTTGGTGGAGTCTGCACACGGGCAGTGACGGTCGGGGTAGAGGTGGTCATTGCCGTCGGCGGTACGGACAGCGGCGTCGGGTGTGGTGCATCCCGTCAGTTCCGGCACTCCCTCGACCGATAGGGCGAGGTGAGCAGCCAGGCACGAATCTATTTTGGCGTGCATGCCCTAGTGGCCCCCACCTCCTATATATGTGCCGGCGCGATAGGGGCCCATAACCCAAACAGATGGGTTTCCCTCGATCAGGGAATGAGTCAAGATTGGACTCGGTCGTTGAACCGAGTCCGTGGAGATCAACCTAACAAGACGACCAAATATCACCATTGTATAATGCGTGTTAGTAAGGTACGAGTCTGAGAAGTCGTCGATATTTGCGGGCCCAGACAGCGCCCAGCTAATTATGATGGTTCTTCGAGCACCCAATGCAACCGTCTGCTGTAAAAGAGCATTATTTTGGTCACTTGTACTCACCAAGATACTACTTAATTTACTTGCTACAAATACAGTATACATTCAAATATAGCAATGTCTCATTATGTTTAAAAGAGAAAAAAATATATATATATATATATAGTAGTCTTGGTCCTAAATTTGTCTTGCGTTCTCATGTGGGTTGCAACTCAGTTTAGCACTATAGGGCGTTCATTCAAAAAACTCAGTTTAGGGCATACAAAAGCCCCAAAACTATTCACTAGGATGGCCACAATGGATCTTCTTCCTCTCATTCCCTCCCCTCTCCCTCCGGCCCCCCACCCCACAACGCATTTTTCACATACGCCAAAAAAACAATTATTTTTGATCAAAGGTGTAAATTAATCTAGTTTCAAGAATGTTCAAATCAACGAATTTCATAGTGTCATCCCAAACTCAGACTTGAGAGATGTAATTTGAATTTCCTTCTTAAAACTCAGATAGAGCAGTTAACTAGAAATTAACAAATTCATTTCTAAAAAAATATAGTTTTAAGGTGAATCTAAAACCGTATATTTCTTTGTTGTTATATTTGAAAAGATACCTAAAGCACTATCTAATTGTTTGAATGTAGAAATAAAAATCGATGAGACAACCAGATCTTCAAATATTTTGTAATAATAAATATAGCCGAGAAGTATTTGTATGTCCTACTAAGGTTAGATTGGTTTGCACTCATCAGTGTTATTCTATTTTATATGATAATTTCTTGAAATCACATACATGGATTAGTCCTGGAGTGTCTTGATTTTTCCTACATATCTATTATTGTTTTAGTTGTTGAAAGAGTTATCATTAGAAACTTTTGTTGCCAATGTTTAGTACCGTGAAAGGAAAATTGAGGAAAGTACGTTGCTACACGTACGGAGAAAATTAGTACGAAGATGCTACGAAGTTTCGTCCTCCCGCATGACCGCGGCTGCCCATCCGACTCCAGACCTGGTATGGTGGGGGCCAATTATATATTTCTCAGACCTTATTTCTAAGAAAAATACTACATCAAGCCGCAATGAACCGTGATTTGGCAGTGTTGAACTCGACTTGACGTTAGCAGGATCGAACTTGGATAAAGGACATCGATTCTACTATCACTAGGTTTGATTTCCGTGTGAGCTGAACGGTGGGGCTCTGAGAATAGAAAACACGAAACAAATTAACATCTGAGAATAGAAAACAGTTGCGTATCAATGGGATCGCAATCAGAGAAGATCAACAGGGAAGGAGGATAGTTTTGCACTAGACCCATAGGGTCTTTCTTTTCGGCAGAAATTAATAACCGAGCTTTACTCATGATATAGACCCATCAACTAACAACTGATTAGGAGGGGGGGGGGGGGGGGGCGGGGGGACACACATCCATGTCACGTACGTGCGGGAGGTTCGTTCGTAGAGATTTCATAACACAAAATTTAGTGCGTGTAGGTTTTTCCTTGAGGAGAAGTTATAGGACACCCCATCTTGTAGCCCAACTCGTTCAAAACTACAGGAACAAAAAAAATAAAAATGATAAAAATCTCACAAAACAAACAATAGGTTCTTTGACTATAATATCACAAAATTATATTCTAAAACTACAGATTTTACAAAGATTACATTGCGAATTCACTCCGACAGTGAAACTAACAATGAAACTGAGCGCTATTTACATCTCAATGTATAACAATGGTCTAAATCCAAGTTTCCTATGGTAACCTTTTTAGTTGATTTGGATGATCAGCGCCTCAGCCTCACAAGAAACAAGTGGTGAGGCTTAAAATATGCAATTAACAAAATAGTGTCCAGACTTATTTTTGGATAACATGCAAAGTATATATACTTTTGAATACAAACAAAATTATGTTCGCTTCAAATCCTCATAAATTGTCGGGCCCAGGAACAAAAATCTTCCCTGGCAGTTTGATGAGCCAAACTGATCGAGCAATCAGGGGTGCGATTGGTTACCTGCATCTGGTGGAACCAGGCTTACCAGATGCAGGTAGATCGTGTTTGGTTGCCTGGAGTGCCGACTGCGCCTGTCCCCGCAGATGCAAAAAGCACCCCGCAGCCGGCTCCCGAGATGCGGATTTTTTCTTTGTTTCTCCGGAGCCTGGCTGGCGAGGTGCAAGCGCGAGCGCACGCGGATGCAGGCGAGGAGCGGCGCGTGCAGGCGGGAAGGCTAGGGTCAACCCCCCCCCCCCCCATTCACGCCATCTGCCACACAAATCGTCCCCGTGCGACCTCAGCTCCTTGCCGCGCTCCCGGAGGACGAGGGCAGCAAGAAGAAGAAGCGTGCAGGTGTCACCCGGTCCGCCGCGCGCCCTGTCCCAGAGACCGGCGCGGCGGCGGCACTAGAGATGGCGCGGAGGGGGCATGCCGAGTTCGCTTGGGAGAAGGGCTACGCGGTGCGTGAACTCGTGTGGAGAAGAAGATCAGAAGGAGGCGGCGTGCTGGGGAGAATGGCTGGCCAACACGCCCACCCACCAGCGCCGCGCGCGCCCTGCTGGATGAGCGCCAGCTGGCCCGAGCGCCGCTCCTGGCGCGCACGGGGGAGGCGGCCCGCGGTGGACGCGACATGGACGGCGCACGGGGGAGGCGGCTCGCGGTGGACGCGACGCAGGTGGCGCACGGGGGCGGCGGCGCGTGGGGAGGCATTGCGGCGGCGGCGCAGGCGAGACGGCGCACAGGAGGCAAAGCGGCATCGCGTTCGGGAGTGAGAGAAGAGAGGGAGAGAAGAGAGGAGAGAGGAGGGTGAGAGGAAAGAGAGAGGGAGAGAGGAAGAAAAAACATCAAGGTTACACTATTTTACAAAAGAGTCCTTGAACAACTATGTAATATTTTAATATTTTTTGTGTCTTTGCTCTATAATAGAAAACCCCTCTAAGTTAATAATTTAAAAATATTTATAGTTTTAGTAATTATCTTCTTATTTTAGATCATCTTTTGTATATGATATATGTAACTTGTTACGTGGTAACCTCATCATCTATTTTATATATATTTGACCAACAAAATGAGCCTCCACGTACACTCTCAATGGCTAGAAATTCCCATGTTAATCAGAGAGAAAAAAAGAAAAAATACCCACCACTGTCATTATAAAAAAAATAGACCAAAATACTCTCATTCATGTTCCTTAATTACCCATCACTGCCATTATGAAAAAATTAGACTATAATACCCTCATTCTTGTTAATTAATTATCCATCATTGCAATTTTTTTTGTCTTTAACGTGAGGTGTCATAGTAATTGTAGTTGATACAAATGATGGGACTGTACCATTGCCATCCTTTGTGGCTATTATATATATATTTGACCAACAAAATAAGTCTTCACATTCACTCTCAATCGCTAGAAATTTCCACGTTGATCGGAGGAAAAAAGAAAAAGAAAATTATCCACCACTGTCATTATAAAAAAATTAGACCAAAGTACTCTCATTCATGTTCATTAATTACCCACCACTGCCATTATAGAAAAATTAGACTATAATACCCTCATTCTTGTTAATTAATTACCCATCATTGCAATTTCTTTTGTTTTCAAGGTGAGGTGCCATTTGTTTTTGGGAATAACCTGAGGTGTCATAGTAATTTTAGTTCATAACAATGGTGGGACCGTACCATTGCCATCCTTTTTGGCTATTATATATATATTTGACCAACAAAAGAAGCCTCTATTGCCTTCCATTCGCTCGCAATCGCTAGAAATTTCCACGTTGATAGGAGAAAAAAAGAAAAAGAAAATTACCCACCACTGCCATTCTAAAAAATTAGACCAATAAACTCTCATTCATATTCATTCATTACCCACACTGCCATTATGAAAAAATTAGACTATAATACCCTCATTCATGTTAATTAATTACCCATCATTGCAATTTCTTTTGTTTTCAAGATGAGATGTCATTTGTTTTTGGGAATAACGTGAGGTGTCATAGTAATTTTAGTTGATAACAATGGTGGGACCGTATCATTGACATTCTTTTTGGCAATTAACGTGAGGGATTATTTGGAATAGAGTATGAGTGAATTAACTATTCTCACACTTCCTTGCTGTGGCTGTTGTGCTATAGTCCATACTCCCATTGCATGAAGTCATCAATCTGTTAGGTTGTTTTTTTTTTGTTTTGATGATAAATATGAGTGGATGAAAAATGAAAAAAGAAGTTTTTTTAATTTATTTGTACAAGGACTTCTTTACTCTGGCCCTCCTCCCGTTACCAGGTGTGGTCCCTTATATAATTCTTTCACCCATTTTACCTTGACAGTGGAGTGCCCGTCCGTATGAATACATGTCATGATTTACTTCTATAAAGTACTAGAAAAAAATATAGCACCACCATTAGTGACATGGCAAATTTTCATCCAAGGTGTCACCGACATCCAGAATTCAGCTCATCAAGATAAAAAAATCAACATGTTATGTTGTTCCTCTTTCTCTTTTTTTATAATAAATGTAATTGAATGAACATAGAAAAAAGAATTCTTTTTTTACTTTGTACAAATACTTCTTTGTTCTGCCTGTTGTGCCCGAGTTCCCGGGAGTAGTTCCCTAGGTATTTCTTTCCCCTGTTTTCCCTTGGTAATGTAGGGCCTGTTCTTACGAGTACATGTTGCGAGTGCTTTTGTAAATTGCGCCACCATCAATAGCATGGAAAAATTTCATCGAAGGTGTCACCAAAATCGAGAACTCGTTGATGTTGCTCATTAAGATAAAGAATCGACACAAGTGCATAGGTACCCCTTCCTTCTACTGGCATAAGTGTGATGAGATGACAGAAGTTATAAATACCGGCCTCCAAATTGACAATGGAATGACTTGTACACAAGCTGCATTGCAAACTCCATAGCTATTTATGTATTTGTTATATTTGCAACTAACATGAGGGAATCAATAATTAGAAACCAAACATAATTTTACACTTCGATTACGCTAGCACTTACTTGCTCCGGCTGTTCTCCCTCTATTTGTACTCTCGTTACATCACAAATGTTAGAGTTGTAGATTAGAGATGCTGAAACCACCTAGATAAAAAAATTAGAGTAGAGTTAGTATTGATTCAATATGACGTATTGGATAACTTTATACAGAATAAAACTTACATCAGTTGAAAATAGATTGAGAAATTGTGAAATATAGAGGGAATGTCCAAAATTGATCATGATAATAAAAAAGGCTTCATATCAGTAATCTAGAACCGCGCAAATGTGCGAGTCATCTTACTAGTTTCATACATGAGATGAACACACCACCCTAATACAATCAACCAATCACATTATCATCCTTGCATCTTATATTTAAATGTTTGCATACAACCAAAAAACCAATCACCATCTTCCGGCGGTGATTGGACAAACATAGAGACGCATCAGCGAGAAGGAACAGAGATCGATAAAACGTTTGTCGAACGCCACTCTGCACACCACGTACAAATCAGCGCAGCGCGCGCGGGGTCTTCGTCCACTTGCCAGCGACGACCTCGAACGCCTTCCGCGACGGCCCGTCCGGCGCCTAGGCTTTCGCCGCCGCCTCCTGCAGCTCGTGTGCCTTCTCCCGCGCCGTGTCGCCCTTCTCGGCCACCATCAACTCCATCACCGCCGACGCAATTTCCTCCCGCGACATCACCACTCCCTCATCGTTAATTTCCCCGTGGTTGGTCATCGGCCGCAGCGCCAGCCCCACGCACTGGGACAGCATCACCGCGTTCATCCTCTGCTTGTCACGGACCCGCCTTACCACGGAGACGGCTCCGTTCCATGATCTCCCTCGGGTGGTGACACGGGCTGTGGCGCCCAATAGTACAATACATGACAGAGAAAATTATTACAACAGGAACATAGGTGGAGAAGCAGAGTTTACATAAATCCGAAGTTATATTACAAACCGGAGTTTTGACAAAAATAAATTGCGAAAGCGAAAAGTTCGATAATTGGTTCACCAATTCGACGGAATAGCTAAGATACAGTCGCCCTCTCACGGCGACACACAGGGATTATCCGGCCATAGTAGGTGCCTTGCCCAAGCACCGTACCGGCAAGCAAAGACCTAATCCTCATCTTCATTTGTGCACAGCTCCCACTCGATGTTCCAACAGTCGGGACGCTGGCCCTCCCAATGGAACCTCCTACCACAGTGGCATTCTCCGTCCTGGTCATCTGAAAACCACATAGAGCTACGCCCTGAGTAACTAATTTACTCAGCAAGACTGACTCGTCAAAATGGCCAACTACAGCCGACGCCTAGACATGCAAAGGCTGGGGATAGGGTTTAAATTGCCAGAAAACCAGCCTAGAAGTGGATCCTTATTTTTCAAGTTTTAGCATCAAGTTGAGTTGTCATGCAGAATAATAAATTTAGTTTGCACTAGAGCTATAACAATCATGGTTGCAATACAATCTTACAAATTCCAAAACAACAATATTAAACCCACACATCATCTTAATGGCTTCCAACACTGTTCCGTAGCAGCGATCAAGTGGTACTCGTTACTGTGAGGGGCAGCGACTCGAATCGATTTACATCCTGCAGGAGAAACCTGCTTGCACGACCCATACGCGCTTCCAGAAAGCCGCATGGAGCAACCTTTCGCTCACGGTACCGCAGGGTCTTCCGGGTCCAGACTCCCCCGAGAAGGGTCCCCGAACGCGATGCGCCCCGTGCCGCCATCCGTGGGTGGATTGCTCCCTCCTCTGAGCCCCAGTTCCACCAAAGAAGGGAGAAGGCTATCTTCAAACCAAGCGATAGTCGTAGCTACGTCGGTTTACTGGGCCCATATCCCCAGCATGCAAACAGTACGTTCAAACTTGATCCCATAGGCCGGACACGAGGCGTAGCCTTAGTCGACTCGGATGGGGCTACCTCCTTGAGGACAAGCTGTCCTTCCCTTTCCACCTAGATGCCCGTCCGGTCTTCATTGTGATTCCATCCACCCTTTCCTTCATCCGACCACGTTCCCCAGTGATAATATTTCCTATCTACGAGTGGTCTCCATACCACTCGATAAACAGTCGTCCTAATTTAAGCAGAGTGACTACCGTCCTGAGGCTAATGATCAGGAAGAGGGACCTACTGCACGCTAGGGTTTCAATCAACTCCTATCACTTAATACACAGGCAAGCTTACATCCTTAGCTAGTGATAGAATAAAAATTTAAAACGAGGTGATGCACTGGGGCTTGCCTTGGTTCTGCTCTTGGTCAGCTACGGCACCTCCGGCTCCTTCTGGATCCTGCTCCGGTCCCGCCTCCACGTGGTTCACGGCATGATCTATATGATGCAAAAGGGAATGCTATGAGAGAAGATTCATGGCACTTCCTCAATAAATATGTTAAAGTACACTGTTATCGGTGGAATTAAACGGGGTGCGATGATGCGTTCAATAGTATATCTTATTGAGTGGGGCACAGGGTGAGGGCGTTTCGTGTATTTCCTTCATGGACTCCAGTACTTGATCGCGACGACGTCGCACCCAAGTACGGTGTGTCTATGTGTGCCGAGGTGAAGCTACATAAGTGATGTCCATGACTAGTAGGTGCTAATTAATTAGTATTTTAGTGTGTCAAGCAAAACCCTCGCAAGGTACTAAGTAGCCGTAAACTAGCCCTAAAGCGGAGCTATTTTTTCTTATTAACGGGTAAAATTGCACTCGGGGCATAATTTATTAAATTGACATGATTTTGATCTTCAAATGGGCAGGGGTGATTTATTATAATTAGGTTACACCAGGATTGATTTAATTGTTAAGTTTCACTATCATGCACCAAGCCAATAATTTCTATTAATTATCATGCACCAAGGACAAAGGCATTAAATTAATTTCAACTAATATACAGAGAATTTCTGTATGAAACTTTTCCAGGGAGACTAAAACTGACAATCCTACTTGGTGACCAATTTGTAATATTTTATCAGCTCTCTGTAATTAATTATATATTTATTAGTGTTTTCCTATTTATTTTAACCCTGGTATAAATATTACCATGCATGTGGCATTAGCATTTTTCTATAACACTACATGACTAGGGAAACTCAGAGAATTTTAGTTTGCTCAAAAATACCCAATAATGAATTAGTTATGGATTTTTAAGTGTTTTCCACATTTAATTAAATCCTAGCAGTACCATTAACAAGCACTGTGATTTAGCATTTTTCCTTATTAGTACAATCTCAAACAAGGCTAACAAAATTTATTTTGCCACAAAACTCCTATTATTCAATTTACTGTGCATTTTACCAGTTTAACCTATTTCTAGAAATGATTAAATCAAAAAATCCGATTTTTACTTCGCGGGCCGCAATCCAGGCAGCCCACGGCGGCCTCGCCTTCCGGGAGGTGCTCCTGGGCCAGATTCGGCCCAGGCGGGCACGGCCCAGCGCCCGGCTGTCCCCCTGGCCAGCTTTCCCGAGTCCCGCGCGCGCGCGCATGCGCTTGTCGGAGCACGGCGACGCTGGCCGGGGGCTCATGGCAGCCCGTTGCGGGCCCTGGCTCGAGCTGGTTTTGGAGGGGAAAACGGTCTACTCAACGTCACGCACCCATCTAGGCGTTCGGGAACCGCCGGCGATGGCCGGGCATGGCCCCGCGACGGTGGCGGAAGCAGGGTAGGGTTCGGCGACGGCTAGCACGAAAAAGGGAGGGTGGAAAGGCTCAGGATCTTGCCGGAGAGCTTCACCGGAGCACGGAGATGGGTGTTATCGAGTTTCCCCTGCGAGGGGGAGACCGGGGATGCGGTCTCACCGGCGGGGTGGGGGCTGCGGTGGTCGGCGGCGGCCCCAAGCTAAGAATCTAGGGAAGCGGTAGAAGGATTCGTCCAATCCGAGTTCAAACGCGTGCGCGATCAAGAGGAAGAGCTCCTCGTGCGAGGAATCTGAAGTTGGCTCACCTCGGGATGGAAGCGGCGCGGGAGAACAGCTCGGCGTCGATTATCGGCATCGGGGAAGAACCGGGCCGATCTCCCAACGCCAGCCGCGCGATGCAGAGGGAACAGGTGCAGGTTCGTCGGGTTGTCTCGGCGTTGCTTCGAGAAGCTTGGCTCGGGCTCCGGCGGGCGGTGGCGGCCAGGCAAGACGTGGCAGAGGCGACGGGAGAGAGAGCGAGAGCGAATGAGTGAATGGGGGGGGGGGGTGCGTTCAGACAGGCGACAGAGGGGATGTTCGAACGTGCGCGTGGGGCCGTCGATCTGCGGCAACGGCCGTTGGCCGTACGCCGGCGACCACGCGGCGCGCGTCGGGCCGGGCAGCACGGCTGCGGCCGAGTGTGTTTCTTCAGGGTCGCTGACAGGTGGGGTCCGCGGGGAGTTTTTCTTTTTCATTTCTTTTTCCACTCCTATCAGCCTACTGCATTTGTTATTTTTGATAGAATTAATCCAGAGCTTCTAAAATCAGACCAAAAATAGGGTTGGCTCCACATAATGTGCTGGTTTTTATAAAAATACTAGCTACCAACAGTTCCCACTACAATGTGATCAGGAATTTTATGAACAGAGCTGGTTTTTTAACCATTCAAACATTTATTTGAGGCTTTTAATGATGGATTAAAAATGTGAGAAAATTCTCAAAATTCTAATTGACCATGACCATCAACATATAAGTTTTGCAGTGGTGACTTTTACTGAAAATTTGGGACTTGCAGTACAAAGGTCATTCAATTGGGTTTGAATTCAATTTGAATTGCAAAATTTAAATTCAAATTCTTGGTGTTATGATCTTATGCTGTCTAAGTGATGCCCTTGGGACCCTAATTACACTAGGAGTGTCACAGCCCTCCCCCCTTAAGGAAATCTCGTCCCAAGATTAAGGGAGGTGTTGACGGTTTACCTAAGTGGTGGCGTAGGAACTCGGGGTAGTGGCTTCGCAGGAACTCTTCAGTTTCCCAAGTAGCTTCTCTGGCGGTATGGTTGCTCCATTGGACTTTATAGAACTTCAATGTCTTCTTACGTGTCGCTCGCTCCTTCTCGTCTAGCACTCTCACCGGATGCTCGACATAAGTCAGGTCAGGTTGTAGTTGTTGGGTGCTCTCCAGTGGTATGTCTACCGGTGTTTTCAAACACCTCTTGAGTTGGGACACGTGAAACGTGTCATGCACTCCGGCGAGTTCCACTGGCAGTTGGAGTCAGTAGGCCACGGGTCCGCATCTCGCGATGATAGTGTAGGGACCAATATAACGGGGTGCTAACTTCCCGCGAATTTCAAACCGTTGTACACCCTTGGTGGGTGACACTTGGAGGTAGACCATATCGCCGACCCTGAATTCCAACGGGTGGCGCCTTTTATCTGTATAACTTTTCTGCCTGGACTTTGTCGCACGTAAGTTGGCCTGGATTTCGCGCACCTTCTGTTCAGCTTGCTGCACTAGCTCCGGACCAAAGATTATCCTCTCCCCTGATTCCGACCAATTCAATGGTGTGCGACAGCGGCGCCCATAGAGAGCCTCGAATGGTGCCATCTGGATGCTTTCCTGGTAACTATTGTTGTAAGCGAATTCTGCCAAGGGTAGGCACTCATCCCACTTTTTGTTGTGATTCAACACATATGCTCTTAACATGTCTTCCAATATTTGGTTAACTCTTTCCGTTTGACCGTCTGTTTGGGGGTGGTACGCGGAACCTTTAATCAGCCGGGTGCCCAGTGTCTCGTGCAGCTTCTCCCAAAAGCGTCCCACAAATTGTGAGCCTCGATCGGACACGATCGTTTTGGGCACTCCGTGCAAACACAGGATTCGCCCAATGTAGAGTTGCGCATACTTTTGCATCTTAAACCGCGTCGACACAGGGATAAAGTGGGCGACTTTTGTTAATCGGTCCACAATGACCCATATGGAGTCAAATTTATGTGACGTCAACGGTAGACCAACAATGAAATCCATGCTGATATCTTCCCATTTCCAAGCTGGAACACTCAAGGGTTGTAGTAGGCCTGCCTTCTTCAGATGATCGGCCTTGACTCGGCGGCAAGTATCGCACTCTGCAACATAACGTGCTATTTCCCTTTTCATACGAGTCCACCAATATTTGGATCTCAAATCATGGTACATTTTGTTGCTACCCGGATGCATGGAGTACTTTGCCATGTGAGCCTCGTCCAAAATTTTCTTGCGGAGTTCCAGATCCTTAGGAACCACCAGTCGATTCTTGAACCATAAAACACCTTCTGCGTCTTCTCGAAAGCATTGTACCTTAGCATCACCCTCTTTTAGTCTCGTGTTGAGATGTGTTATGCATCTATCATTTTGCTGGGCTATCACTATTTCTTCCCGTAAGGTGGGAATTAACGCTAAGTTGTAGAGGGCTCTGTGGGGTGTTACTTGGACATAATGACCATCTTGGACTTGTGGGCTGACTAGGATGTGGTGGCAGTGAGCCTTGCGGCTTAGGGCGTCAGCCACGACATTCGCCTTTCCCGGATGGTAATGGACTTCCAACTCGTAATCCTTAATTAATTTCAACCAACGACGTTGTCTCATGTTCAGGTGGTCTTGAGTGAAAATATACTTCAAGCTTTTGTGGTCAGTGTATATGCGAACTAAATTCCCAAGGAGGTAATGTCTCCACACCTTTAAGGCCAATACCACTGCTGCTAATTCCAGGTCATGCACAGGGTAATTCTGCTCGTGCTTCTTCAATTGCCTTGATCCATAAGCAATAACTCTTCCGTCTTGCATAAGCACACATCCCACTCCAATACCCGAAGCGTCACAATAGACATCGAACGGCTTCCCCAGGTCCGGTTGAGCTAATACTGGGGCCGTGGTCAGGTGCCTCTTCAAGGTTTGAAAAGCACCTTCGCATCTTTCATCCCATATGAATTTCTTATCCTTCTTAAGCAACTCTGTCATGGGCTTTGTGATTTTGGAGAAATTGGGAATAAAACGGCGGTAATAGCCAGCTAATCCCAAAAAACTGCGTATATGGAACACGGTCTTCGGTGTCTTCCAGTTCAGCACATCTCTTACCTTGCTGGGATCTACCGCGATGCCTTCTTCCGAGACAATATGGCCTAAAAATGGTACTTGCTTCAACCAAAACTCGCACTTGCTAAACTTAGCATATAGCTGGTGCTCCCTTAACCTCTGTAAAACAACACGGAGATGCTCTGCATGTTCAATCTCTGACTTCGAGTAGACTAGGATGTCATCAATGAACACCACCACAAACTTGTCCAACTCGGGCATGAACACTGAGTTCATGAGATACATGAAGTGTGCTGGTGCATTTGTCAATCCGAACGACATCACTAAATACTCATATAGACCGTACCGGGTAGAAAAGGCTGTTTTGGGAACGTCTTCGGCACGGATTTTAATTTGATGGTAACCCGACCGGAGATCAATCTTGGAGAACACCTTGGCTCCTATCAATTGGTCGAAGAGGATGTCAATACGGGGCAGTGGGTATTTGTTCTTGACCGTCACCGCATTGAGGGGTCGGTAGTCTACACACAGCCTCAAGGTCTAATCTTTCTTCTTTACGAATAGTGCCGGACAACCCCAAGGCGAGGAGCTTGGTCGAATGAACCCCTTATCCAGCAGCTCCTTAAGTTGCTCCTTCAACTCAGCTAGTTCCTTAGGCGCCATTTTATACGGCCTTTTGGATATAGGTGCCGTCCCTGGCTGAAGCTCAATCTTGAACTCAACATCCCGATCCGGCGGAAGTCCTGGGAGATCGTCAGAGAATACGTCTGGAAATTCCCTAACCACTGGAATATCCTTTATTGGTCCGGCGGTGGTGTGGTGAACGCTTGGTGCGACCAGTTGGGATGGTCATACTCGGAAGCTTACGCTACCATGGGTGGGAGAGTTTAGGTGCACAGTGTAGGCGTCTATGTCCAGTATAGCTTTATGTTGCCTCATCCAAGGCATGCCCAGAATAATGTCAATGTTGCACCCATCTAGGACCATGCACTTAGTAGGATAAACTTTTGATCCTAGGGTTATTGGGAGTTTGTCTATTTCATATAGAGCAGGGGTTTGTCCACCGGCCGATCTAATGGTGTATCGTGCTTTCATAAGGGTGCGAGGCAGCCGGTACTTATCAACGAAGAACCCACTAACAAAGCTATGAGATGCTCCTGAGTCAAACAGTACTAGTGCAGGGTGGTCTCGAATAGAGAACATACCAGCAAGGATGGGGCTGTTCTCCGGAATCTCCTCCAGGGTAGTGTTGTTCACTCGCCCAGCACGAACTGGTCCTCGGTTGTTGCGGTTGTTGTTGGTGTTGTTATTCCTCGGCAGGTTCTGGCCAATGCTCTTCTTAGGGTGCGAGCACTCCCTTGAGAAATGCCCAAGACGGCCGCAGTTGTAGCAGGGGAACGATCCGGTTCTGGGCGTTCGGCTGCTGGGGTGGGCGAAATCCACCTTGACACTGCTACTGGCGCAGTGCCGGGGGTCGCTGCTGTGCTGGCTGAGGCGGGCACACAACAGGTGCCGGTACGGGGCCGGAACGGTACCTCTGTCCCGATGGGGTGGTGTACACCATGCGGAACTTCTGTGGGGGTCCACTGGATGGCCCCATAGCACTTGCGGAGCGCTTCCGTTCTGCCATCACTCTACGACATCCGTCCTCCGCGACGATCGCGTTGTTGACAAATTCAGCGAATGAGCCTCCTATGTTAAGGTTGAGGCGGTCCTGTAGCTCAGCACTTAGTCCCTCCAAGAAACGGTCCTTGCGCTTGGCGGGGATGTCCACTTGTTCCGGGGCGTACAGCGCCAACCAGTTGAACTCTTCGCAGTATTCCTCGACACTGCGATTGCCCTGCTTTAGAGCGGTGAATTCACGCGCCTTCCTGCGGACGAGCCCCGCAGGGATGTAGTGACCGCGAAACGCATCCTTGAACTCGTCCCACGTAATCTGTCGATCGGTTCCCACAGAGGTGACATGGTTGGCCCACCATGCCCCAACCGCACCATACAGTTGCTGCGCGGCGAACAGGGTCTTCTGCACCGGCGTGCAGTTAAGGAGTCCAAATTTGGACTCGAGCATGCGAAGGAAGTTCTCTGACTCCATGGGCTCAGTAGTTGAGCTGAACGTGGGCGACCTAGTGGCGAGGAAATCGGAGTAGGAGCTGTTCTACGGTGCTCCGTCGTGGTGGCCCCTAGCATTACGGGTTGCTAGGTTCTGTTGTGCCAGCTCCCGCATGAACTCCGCCTGCTGTGGAGTCCCTTGCGGAGAGTCAGTCCCCCTAGCCCCGGAACATTCGGGCTGCTCGCCATGCAGCTCATTGGTGTTACGGGTGCGCACCATTCTGAAATGCAAGAATAAGGGTCCAATTAGTCTCTTATCCAACAAGAGCATTATAGGTTACCAAAGCAAATAATACAGCACACGGGGCAGCAATTCGGTAAACATAATTTCGATGAAGCTGAAATTTTCCAAGTTAACATATTTCTAGTACAAGTCAACAGTTCCACTCTACATAACTCGGAATATGTGGCCATCGAGTTTGCAAAGGCTAATCACGCGGGTGATCCCCAAAATACAACAACCACGCGTGGAGCGTCCCAAAAGCTATCCATCTACCATGCCCTACAAGCCAGAGGGCCCTGGTCGGTCCGCGTCGGTTGGAGCGGGTGGCTCGTAGTCCACGTCGGACTCCTCGCCCGCGTCCTCCTTGGGCTCCTCCTCCATGGGTGCTGCGGGCGGTGCAGCAACCGCGTCCAACTGAGCCTGGAGGTCCTGGTTCTCATGAGCCAGTGTCTCCAGGTCCTCCGCCACAAGGTCCATCTCCTGCTGGGCACTTGCGAGCTGCTGCTGCAGGTGCTCGTTGTGGTTTGCCCGTTGCTGCATAATTATACCTCATCTGTCCACCTCCTGCGCGAGTGTGTCCCGCTGCTCAGTGATCTCTGACACGCGAGCCTCACTCGCCTCAAGAGCAGCGATCAACCGCTGAATCTCTCTCTGCTGTGCATCGACCTGTGTCTGCAGGTCGTTTCTTTGCAGCCACACCTGCTCAGCATCCGCCAGCAAAACTCTGCTGCGGCTGCTAGACTCCTCATCCAAGTTGAGGAGGTACTCGGAGTAGTGAGCTACACGGTGGTACCCCGCGTGGTACTCCGGGTAGTCATCACGAGAGACGCGTCTCAAGCGCCTCCGCCACACCAGGTCAGGCTGGTGCCAAATGGGGATCATCTCGAACAGAGTCCCCGAGAGCGCTGCTACGTTGCGCCCACAGAAGTGAGTGAGAGCCCGGTGAGCGACTCTCTCCAGGCCCTCCCTGAGGCTCCCGGCCGTGACGGTGCTCTCCATACCCGCCAAGTCGGGGTTGCGCGGGTGTGGGGAGACACTGAGATGCACCTCTGCAAAAGGCACACCGTGGCGGCGGGTCTCACGCCCACGGTACGACGGCTGCTCCTCGTAGCCCAAGGCGCGTAGCATTTCCCACAGGAGGATGGGAAAGCCACGGTAGTGTAGAACGGTGGTATAAGGCCACCCGTCGTGCTGGAACAGCTCAAACCCGTGCTCGTCCATCCGGAACACAAACCCCAAATAGTGAGTACTCGTTCCCAACGCAGAGTGTGCAGGCCAAAATACAACAATTTGATGCAATGAGTGATATACAGAATCTAGCCTGAGTACTAAAGTGGTAGAACCCTTCACCATTTTCCTGAAAGTGCAACTACAGCCCTAGGGGTGAGTGGAACAAGGAATTACGGATTTTACACAATAGGTTAAAATCTGAAATTTATATTAACCCGATTTCGACGTGCTGACTCGGACGGCCAAGATGGTATTGTCCAAAAATTTTTAAACCAAAATCTTTTTACTGAACGTACAGGGAGTTCATTCTCGATTTCAATAAGTATTCGTTTGCATGCTTTTGACCTTCAGGTGGAAAGATATCGATTTTTATATGAACGATCCGTCTGCTGAAATTTCAGTTTCTTATTGATGTCTTGATGCCTTTTAATAGTTTTCATTGATGCATATGATTTCGGCCTACCCTTCCTCACCAAATAAAAATTCGGTCATGAATAGGACCATACGTATAGTCGGTGGCAATCGATCTCTCAAGTCAGTCGTATACTACCCATTTCTTACGAGAATCGTGGTTAGCGTACCTGCAGAAGATTCATTCCAGAAACATTACATCAAATCAAAAGAAACGAACCGAAAATAATCCCTTATTATTGTCCTAGGGCAGGACACTGATGTTTTACGCAATCAGCCCGCGTTCACACCATTGTGCTAGCTTCCCATGTTACAGTCCACTGGGCGGGACACATACCTGCGTTGACGATGCCGTAGATGCAGTATTTAAACAAACAACCTCCTACAGTTAGCTTTGCCACCTGAACCTTAAATATAATAACCTATTAGGCACGTCCTCACACGTTAGTTACGGGGTTTTCAAAAATATGTCTTCGAATATTGCACTATTCCCGAGATCGCTCTGATACCACGCTTTCACGGACCCGCCTTAACACGGAGACGGCTCCGTTCCAGGATATCCCTCGGGTGGCGACACAGGCTGTGGCGCCCTATAGTATAACACATGACAGAGAAAATCATTGCAACAGGAACATAGGTGGAGAAGCAGAGTTTACATAAATCCGAAGTTATATTACAAACCGGAGTTTTGACAGAAATAAATTGCGGAAGCGAAAAGTTCGACAATTGGTTCACCAATTTGACGGAATAGCTAAGATACAGTCGCCCTCTCACGGCGACACACAGGGATTATCCGGCCATAGTAGGTGCCTTGCCCAAGCACCGTACCGGCAAGCAAAGACCTAATCCTCATCTTCATTTGTGCACAGCTCCCACTCGATGTTCCAACAGTTGGGACGCTGGCCCTCCCAATGGAACCTTCCACCACAGTGGCATTCTCCGTCCTGGCATCTGAAAACCACATAGAGCTACACTCTGAGTAACTAATTTACTCAGCAAGACTGACCCGTCAAAATGGCCAACTACAGCCGACGTCTAGACATGCAAAGGCTGGAGATAGGGTTTAAATTGCCAGAAAATCAGCCTAGGAGTGGATCCTTATTTTTCAAGTTTTAGCATCAAGTTGAGTTGTTATGCAGAATAATAAATTTAGTTTGCACTAGAGCTATAACAATCATGGTTGCAATACAATCTTACAAATTCCAAAACAACAATATTAAACCCACACATCATCTTAATGGCTTCCGACACTGTTCCATAGCAGCGATCAAGTGGTACTCGTTACTGTGAGGGGCAGCGACTCATACGCCCAGGAGAAACCTGCTTGCATGACCCATACGCGCTTCCGGGAAGCCGCATGGAGCAACCTTTCGCTCACGGTACCGCAGGATCTTCCGGGTCCAGACTCCCCCGAGAAGGGTCACCAACGCGATGCGCCCCGTGCCGCCATCCGTGGGTGGATTGCTCCCGCCTCTCAGCCCCAGTTCCACCAAAGAAGGGAGAAGGCTATCTTCAGACCAAGCGATAGTCGTAGCTACGTCGGTTTACTGGGCCCATATCGCCAGCATGCAAACAGTACGTTCAAACTTGATCCCATGGGCCAGACACGAGACGTAGCCTTAGGGGACTCGGACGGGGCTACCTCCTTGAAGACAAGTTGTCCTTCCCTTTCCACCAAGATGCCCCTCTGGTCTTCATTGTGATTCCATCCACCCTTTTCTTCATCCAACCACGTTCCCCAGTGACAATATTTTCTATCTACGAGTGGTCTCCATACCACTCGATAAACAGTCGTCCTAATTTAAGCAGAGCGACTACCGTCCTGAGGCTAATGATCGGGAAGAGGGACCTACTGCACGCTAGGGTTTCAATCAACTCCTATCACTTAATGCACAGGCAAGCTTACATCCCTAGCTAGTGATAGAATAAAAATTTAAAACGGGGTGATGCACCGGAGCTTGCCTTGGTTCTGCTCTTGGTCAGCTACGGCACCTCCGGCTCCTTCTGGATCCTGCTCCGGTCCCGCCTCCACGTGGTTCACGGCGTGATCTATATGATGCAAAAGGGAATGCTATGAGAGAAGATTCATGGCACTTCCTCAATAAATACGTTAAAGTACACTGTTATCGGTGGAATTAAACGGGGTGCGATGATGCGTTCAATAGTATATCTTATTGAGTGGGGCACAGGGTGAGGGCGTTTCGTGTATTTCCTTCATGGACTCCAGTACTTGATTGCGACGACGTCGCACCCAAGTACGGTGTGTCTGTGTGTGCCTGGGTGAAGCTACGTAAGTGATGTCCATGACTAGTAGGTGCTAATTAATTAGTATTTTAGTGTGTCGAGCAAAACCCTCGCAAGGTACTAAGTAGTCGTGAACTAGCCCTAAAGCGGCGCCATTTTTTTTTATTAATGGGTAAAATTGCACTCGGGGCATAATTTATTAAATTGACATGATTCTGATCTTCAAATGGACAGGGATGATTTATTATAATTAGGTTACACCAGGATTGATTTAATTGTTAAGTTTCACTATCATGCACCAAGCCAATAATTTCTATTAATTATCATAAGGACAAAGGCATTAAATTAATTTCAACTAATTTACAGAGAATTTCTTTATGAAACTTTTCTAGGGAGACTAAAACTGACAATCCTACTTGGTGACCAATTTGTAATATTTTATCAGCTCTCTGTAATTAATTATAATTTTATTAGTGTTTTTCCTATTTATTTTAACCCTGGTATAAATATTACCATGCATGCGGCATTAGCATTTTTCTATAACAGTACATGACTAGGGAAACTCAGAGAATTTTAGTTTGCCAAAAATACCCAATAATGAATTAGTTATGGATTTTTAAGTGTTTTCCACATTTAATTAAATCCTAACAGTACCATTAACAAGCACTGTGATTTAGCATTTTTCCTTATTAGTACAATCCCACACAAGGCTAACAAAATTTATTTTGCCACAAAACTCCTATTATTCAATTTACTGTGTATTTTACCAGTTTAACTTATTTCTAGAAATGATTAAATCAAAAAATCCAATTTTTACTTCGCGGGCCGCAATCCCGGCAGCCCACGGCGGCCTCGCCCACGAGGAGGTGCTCCTGGGCCAGATTCAGCCCAGGCGGGCACGGCTCAGCGCCCGGCTGGCCCACTGGCCAGCTTGCCCGAGTAACCCCCGCGCGCGCGCTCTCGCTCGAGCACGGCGGCATTGGCCGGGGGCTCGCCGCAGCCCGTTGCGGGCCCTGGCTCGAGCTGGTTTTGGAGGGGAAAACGGTCTACTCAACGTCATGCACCCATCTAGGCGGTCAGGAACCGCCGGCGAGGGCCGGGCATGGCCCCGCGACGGTGGCGGAAGCAGGGCAGGGTTCGGCGACGGCTAGCATGAAAAGGGGAGGGCGAAAAGGCTCAGGATCTTGCCGGAGAGCTTCACCGGAGCACGGAGAAGGGTGTTATCGAGTTTCCCCTGCGAGGGGGGGACCGGGGATGCGGTCTCACCGGCGGGGTGGGGGCTGCGGTGGTCAGCGGCGGCCCCAAGCTAAGAATCTATAGAAGCGGTAGAAGGATTCGTCCAATCCGAGTTCAAACGCGTGCGCGATCAAGAGGGAGAGCTCCTCGTGCGAGGAATCGGAAGTTGGCTCACCTCAGGGTGGAAGCGGCGCGGGGGAACAGTTCGGGGTCGATTATCGGCGCCGGGGAAGAACCGGGCCGATGTCCCAATGCCGGCCGTGCGATGCAGAGGGAACAGGTGCAGGTTCGTCGGGTTGTCTCGGCGTTGCTCCCAGAAGCTTGGCTCGGGCTCCGGTGGGCGGTGGCGGCCAGGCGAGACGGGGCAGAGGCGACGGCGGGGGCAAAGGCGATGGGAGAGAGAGCGAGAGCGAAGGAGTGAGTGGGGGGGGGGTGCATTCAGACAGGCGATAGAGGGGATGTCCTAACGTGCGCGTGGGGCCGTCGATCCGCGGCAACGGCCGTTGGCCGTACGCCGGCGACCACGCGGCGCGCGTCGGGCCGGGCAGCGCGGCTGCGGCCGAGTGTGTTTCTTCAGGGTCGCTGACAGGTGGGGTCCGCGGGGAGTTTTTCTTTTTTATTTCGTTTTCCACTCCTATCAGCCTACTGCATTTGTTATTTTTTGATAGAATTAATCCATAGCTGCTAAAATCGGACCAAAAATAGGGTAGTCTCTTCATAATGTGCTTGTTTTTATAAAAATACTAACTACCAACAGTTCCCACTAAAATGTGATCAGGAATTTTATGAATAGAGCTGGTTTTTAACTATTCTAACATTTATTTGAGGCCTTTAGTGATGGATTAAAAATCTGAGAAAATTCTCAAAATTCTAATTGACCATGACCATCAACATATAAGTTTTGCAGTGGTGACTTTTACTGAAAATTTGGAACTTACAGTACAAAGGTTATTCAATTAGGTTTGAATTCAATTTGAATTACAAAATTTAAATTCAAATTCTTGGTGTTATGATTTTATGCTGTCTAAGTGATGCCCTTGGGATCCTAATGACACTAGGAGTGTCACACTGCTCGGCGTACAGCGGCCACGCGTGTCGGCACGCCGGCGGCCACCGCCTCCAGCGTCGAGTTCCAGCCACAGTGCGACAGGAACCCGCCGACTGAATGGTGGTTCAGGATCTCCAGCTGCGGGACCCAACACGACACGCAGAGCCCGATTCCTTTGGTCCTCTCCACGAACCCTTCCGGCAGGTAGCTGACCGGGTCATCACCGCGGCCACTTCCGAAGAAACTTGCGCTGCGGTCCGTGTCGCTGGGGAACCGCACCACCCACACGAACCTCTGCCCGCTCGCCTCCAACCCGGCGGCGAGCTCTGCCGTCTGCTTCGTGGATAGCGTGCCGCCGCTTCCAAAGCACACGTACAAGACCGACCTTTCCGGCTGCTCATCCAGCCAGCTTAAGTAGTTGCTATGCTTGGCGAAATCCTCATCGCTGGAGGAAGTACGGACGAACGGGCCGACCGCGTATGCAGGGGGGTACACTCCTTTGTCAGACAACTTTTTGAAGGCCGCTAGAGTCTCATGCTCCATGGCGTCGAACGTGTTGACGATGAACCCGTCCGCGAGGAGCAACTTCCTGCCCAGCTCGACCGTCAGCGCGTACGCGGGATCGGTGCGGTCCTGGACAGAGTCGAGGAGGTCGGCGCCGTGCAGTGGCACGCACCCAGGAAGCCGGACGGGCTCCATGAGGTCGCGGAACTCGCACCTGGTGGCCCTGTCGATCTCCGGGTTGTGGAGCATGGAACACAGCGTCATGAGGTTGGACGTGGAAAAGACGTAGCCCGGAACGCCGAGCTCCCGGGCCACCTCGAGCGTCCACGGGCCGAGGAAGTCGGTAACGAACGCCGCGACGCCTGCGGGTGACGAGGCGAGGAGGGAGCGGAGGAGGGCGCGGAAGTGCGGAAGGGAGCGCTTGACGACGGTGAAGATGCGTGTCTCGGTGCGGGCGTCGGCGGGAAGGCCGTCGAGGGGCACCTCCGGGAGCGCGGCGGTGGAGACGGACGGCGGGAGGGAGGCGAGGCAGGAGGCGTGGTTGGCGGAGGAGAAGTTGGTGTAGGTGACGAGCGTGGCCGTGAAGAGGCCGGCACGGTGCGTGACGATGCGGCGTACGAGCTCGGCCACCGGAAGGAAATTGCCCGCTCCGGGGCTGGCCAGGAGAACGACGTGCGCCGGTGTGACAACCTCCATTGCCATGGAAATGAAATGGAATAAGTATATATGCTGAAGCGTTATTCAGTGAGCTCTGTGAGCTGATGTGCTGCAGCAGGAGCAGTGCAGTCTACGATGCATTAGGTGTATATATAGGGAGCGTGAGGATGCGATGTTGTAACAACAAGGATTAATAATTAGTAAGGCCGGATCAACAAGCATGTGCACTTTTTTGTCGGTAAAGAAACTATTTGTCGAGTTCCACATAAAGACATTCGATAAAGTATTACTCTAACGGTTGACGCACGTGGAGCCCACATGTGGTATCTTTTGCCGAGTGTATACTTTTTGTCAAGTGTTCTCTTTTTTATTACGGAGTATTTTTTACGTGACACTTGGCAAACAAAATTATTTATCGAGTGTATAATTTTTACCAAGTATCTTTTCTTGAGTACTTGACAAAGACTCTTTTTACCGAATACCCGATAAATTACACTCAGCAAACCTTCGAGCACTCGGCAAACAGCCGATTTCCGTTAGTGTATATCTAAGACGCTTGCAAGTTGTAGGGCTGCCGTATCTCATTATTCAGACTTCACGAAACTTAAAAAAATAGAGTTTCTGTATTATGCGAACGTGATCGAATACCTTGGGTGCACGCAGTGCTGTACGATCCAATAGAACTCGAAAGGATCACAGTTTTCATCATAGCGCGGGGCCTGATGAAACCCCATAATAAGATGCCAGCTGCAGACACAGTATGGGCACCGACGCCGCGCATGATATCTTGAGCTGCTGTATTTCCTCTCTTTAATTTGATGCAGCCAAACACGTACGGCGAAGCCCCCATCTTTGGTCGAGTCCATTTGAAGTCCACAGACTGTGTTCATTCAATTAGGTTCTCTGACGTCCCCACCTCGAAACGAGGGATTAGTCAAGCATCAATACTCGGGTGACACTTGACGAAGCAAGAGTCCATCAATACATAAATAGATAAAGAAAATAGAGTGAAATGTCGAATTTAAGTTATTACAATTTGAGTTCAAATTTAGGATACATAAAAGAGTTTGAAGTTCGAAACGAAGTCTTAGCAGAAGCGAATAATCTCGACGATACACATCTTATAACAATTCATGACAGCCCGTAACCATAAATCATTCATCGTGCTCCTCAAGAGTAGGGAAAACGAGAACCCATTCCATGGTCCATCCCTTCGGGGATTCACCATCCCACTCCACCTGATTTCCACTCTTGGTGTACACGACATGTGACATACCTGTACAAAAACTTAAACAACAAACCCTGAGCAACTAATACTCAGCAAGACTTACCCGTCAAAATGGCACGCTAAGGCCGATACCTAGCATGCAGGGGGCTGACCTAAGGTTGTTGGAATAATTGTAAAAACAGCACTAATAATTGATCCTATTTTCAGATCTTTAGCCAAGTTAACAGAGTTTTGCATAAAGTAAATATTGTGCAGCTATACTACAACAAACATGGTTGCAATATAATTTATAGAGATACAATATCATCATTATCATTTCACTTTGTAATTCGAGGTGGCAGCGATCTCACAAGTTGACTCTATAACCGTAAGGGACGGCGACTCGAATCGATTTACATCCTACAGGAGAAACCCAAATACACGGCGCACGTGCACTCCCAGAGTCACGTACGACAACCTTTCGTGAGATCACCATAGAGTCGGCCGGGTTTCACGCGCTCTCGGGTACATGTCCTCCACGCGATACCCGGTATCCGTGGTTAGACCATGCACCCTTCCACCACTCATACCACCCAATATACCACCATGCACTTATGATCATTCCCAAAGAGTGATGAGGGACCGTCCAACTACTATGATAATCAAGGGGGTTCTTAATCGACACAAACGGGGCTATGGCAAACAAGGTCCAAGCTTGTCACCTCAACCTACACATGCACTTCCCCGTTCGGTCTCAAATTAATCCATCATTTTTATATGCGAGTACAAGTGATAAATCCCCGAACCATCTTATATCCAGTAGTCTCCATACCACTCGATTTTCCTACCGGTGACTCCATATTAACCATAGCAAATTCTAACGAATGGTGGAACAAGTATACTCATACCCATAGTATTTATCTTTGCTACATGCAACTAGAGTTTTAATCATTTCCTACATGTAATATACTATACATGACACGCATATATGTGATACAAAATATAAGTTTTAAAACATGGGAGTGCACCGGGGCTTGTCTTGGTTCAGATCACAGTTAGCACTCTCAGGAATAGTTGCCTCAGCTCCGGGCTCCTCTGGAACTATCTCCACCTCCACGGTCCCGTCGTTGAGTCCTAGTGGATGAAATGCAATACAAGCAAGGATAGTGAGGATTCGTGGCACTTCCTCAACAAATGTGTGCTATGATATGATGCATGTATAAAAGTACGGTGTGCATTAGAGACGGACATGGAGGTTTCTTATTTTTACTTTCTTTTAATTTTATATAATACAAGCAAGCTCTCTAGTGGTCACGGTGCAAAGATTAATCACATTAACCTAACTAAATGACCATTACCACATGATCAGAGGCAACATAACCTAATTAATTTTCCAATGTAGAGAGTAAAACATTTAATGGTTTGCATGCCAACACATGTGTTCATGTTACTATTAATTACTAAATTGTCATTACTAGAAATAAAACAAAGCTTATTATTATAGATCATGGTTCTGAAGTATAAATACCAGTGAGAGAAATATAGGTGATTGGGGACATTATTCAAGATTTTTGTACCAAATGTGGTGACAAGGTGATGCACCAATAATTTATTTTAATTACAATGGTGCAAACTCTAAAATAATCAATACGGCATAAATACTAGGAATTTAAATGCGACACTTGTTGAAATGTCTGGAAATGATGAACTGGTCATGCATGCAAAATCTGATAATTAAATAATGTACTGAAAATTACTTATGATTTTATTTTGGTTTTAACCATTTAATACATGTATAAAGAAATATATCCTTTTGCAGTGTCTTAGCATTTTTCTAAAATATTACACATTCAGAGGAATCCAAAACATATTTTTATGCATTTTTCCATAAAGCCAAAATTTTTGTGCCGATTTTATAAGCTCCATCTATTTATTTAGCTAAATATTTAAAAAAAGGATTTTCCGGCCACTGGGCTGTTTTTCACGTCGGCCCACGAGGCTAGGCGGGGCACGGGGAGCTCCTTGGGCTGGATCTGGCCCAGGCGCTGCAGTGGTCTGAGGCCACAAGGCCCACCCAGTGGCTGGCTCGCCCAGAGCCAAGCCAGGTCAGGGCGCTCGCGCGCGCGGGCGTTGCGGCGGCGGCACGTTCGATGCCAAGTGGTGGCTGCTCGCTGGATCTTGCGGCAGCAGGGGAGGACAGAGGAGTGCCAGGACGGGGCGCGACGCGCAAAGGGAGGCGTGGAGTCTCACCTGAGCAGATGCGCAACAAGGGAAGGCAGGCAGCGGAGAAGCGAGGCGGCGGCAAGGAGCGGTGTTCCGAAGTATACACTGCAAAAACCAGAGCCGACTGGGGTCAAGGAGATGTGCGACGAGGTCTAGAGGACACAGAAGCAAGGAATCGACGAATGACTCACCACAGTGGAGGCACGACGGCGAAAGGCTGCGGTCGGAGGCGGGGGTGACACGGCGCGATTCGCCGAGCTCCGGGTGTGAGAGGGGCTGAGGCCTTGCAGGTCAGGAGAGAAGGGCTAGGCGGAGCTCTCGGCGCGGTCGGCTGACGGCAGGAGGCGGCTAAGCAGCAAGGCGCCGAGGCGAGCTTCTCGGGTGGCAATGGCGGCTCGGTTTGGGCATGAGAGAGCAAAGAGAGAGTGGGAGACTGACTTAGGGAGGGGGGGGGGGTGAGTGGCGAAGATAAGGGCGCTCGGACAATGACCCGGCCGAGATGGGTCATCGACCGACGATCGATGACCACGCGGCAGGTGCGGACACGGCAACGCGGGCGGCACACAGTGCCAGCGCGCACGGTGAGGCTTACAGGCGGGGCCCGCCTGATTTAAATTAACCGAAAACAGAAAAGTTTAGGTGATTTCAACCATAACTTTGGAGCCTTAAATCAACTCGAAAATTAAGTATTTTTGTATAACCTTGTAGAGCATTGCTTGAAGTCCAAAATTTGTGACATGCACAAGGAGAGGTCAATTTAACTGCAAGATATTGCATTTTGAAAATGCAATCAAGGCCACAATGACTTAGGAAAATATTTTCCTGCCGGGAAATCTTAACGCCAAAGCATTTTGTAAAATCCAATTGGGGCATCTATTTGGTTCCAAATTTAAAAAGAGTTCCAAATACATGAAGAGCAATGCTTTTAGTAGCTAAAAGTTGAAGATGAAATTCTGGGAGATAAATTGTTATAGGACTTATTTAATTTCAAAGTTGCTTAGTTGCTAGGGTTGAATTCTATCTAAAAAAGTGTTATTTAGCAAAAATTCTAAAAGTAATAGTTCTTACACTTATTAAATCAGGCCAGAAATATATGTTGCTCCTAAAGATTGGGTCTTACTTATGAGTATGATCTGGTTCAGTGGTTTCTTTTAAAATTTAAAAATTGAATTTTTAAAGTGACACTATTTCTGAGGAAAGTTTAAATTATTTGGACTAGTTTACCAAGTGATAAAATCGCCAAAAATTCTCCAAAAAATGCTTATTTGGTGCATAGATCAAGGTTATGAAATTTCTTTGGATCACTTATATTAAGAAATCTAAACTTTTAGTTCAAGGCCTATTTGAGTCAAATTCGAGCCATTACGTTGTGATTTTCTTTTCGTTATGTCTTCCTTGTTTGCCTAAGGTGCTAGAGTGACACCATGGGTGTCACAGCCCTCCCCCCTTAAAGAAATCTCGTCCCAAGATTAAAACGGTTAATTAACGGCAAGAGGGGGAAGACCAAACCTTAAGTACGAAGCAAGGACTTTCGGGAAATGTGTGTTCAGAAATGCTTCTTGCTCCCATGTAGCTTCTCTTTCAGAGTGGTTGCTCCACTGCACCTTGCAGAAAGTGATGGTCGTGTTCCTTGTTACCCAATCTTTTTGATCGATAATCCGGATGGGACATTCGGGATATGAAAGGTCTTCCTTCAATTCATCCATTCCATCAATGATAACATTAGTGGGTGCTCTCAAACATTTCTTAAGTTGAGAAACATGGAACACATTGTGTACTTTGGATAGTGTTGCTGGTAACGCCAGACGGTAAGCAACGGAACTACATTTTTCGGTGATTTTGAATGGACCGATGTAACGTGGTGCAAGATTTCCTTGTATCCCAAATCGTTGCATGCCCTTAGTAGGAGAGACACGCAAATACACATGATCTCCTTCCTCAAACTCCAAGGGACGGCGTCTCTTATTGGCGTAGCTTATTTGACGAGATTGTGCTGCCTTCATGTTAGCTCGAATGGCACGCACTTTATCCTCAGCTTGGGTTACTAGATCAGGACCAAAAATAGTTCTCTCATAGGATTCCGACCAGTTCAGAGGTGTACGACATGAGTGGCCATATAATGCTTCAAATGGAGACATTTTTATGCTCTCTTGATAGCTATTATTGTAGGAGAATTCTACGTAAGGTAGGTAATCATCCCAATTCTTTCCACTTGTTAATACACAGGCTCTCAACATGTCTTCCAAGAATTGATTCACTCTTTCAGTTTGACCATCAGTTTGAGGGTGATATGCAGAACTTCGAATTAATGTAGTGCCCAAACAAGCATGCAATTGCTCTCAAAAACGGGCAATAAACTGGGCTCCCCGATCTGATATGATGGTCTTTGGAACACCATGCAAACATAGAACACGAGAGATATAGAGTTCAGCATACTTCTTAAGCTTGTAGTTGGAACGCACAGGAATGAAGTGAGCTGACTTGGTTAACCAATCAATGATAACCCAAATAGAATCATGTTTCTGCAAAGTGAGAGATAATCCAACAATAAAATCCATAGATATGTCTTCCCACTTCCATTTCAGAATATTTAGTGGCTGCAATAAACCTGCTTTCTTCAAGTGATTGGCCTTGACCCGCTGACACGTATCACACTCGGCCACGTACCGTGCGATTTCTTGTTTCATACGAGTCCACCAAAACCTTTTCTTCAATCCACGGTACATCTTGTTGCAGCCATGGTGGATAGAGTATTTAGATAAATAGGCCTCATCCAAAATTTTCTTCCCTAGATCCAAATTCTTTGGCACAACGAGGCGGTCCTTAAACCACAAGACACCATCGACGTCTCGCCGGAAACATGTGACTTCTCCATCTTTTACCCTTCGTCGGATGTGTGCCATACCTTTGTCTTTCTTTTGTGCAGCCACAACTTCTTCTCGAAGCGTGGGAATGAGAGCTAAATTGTATAACGCACCATAAGGAACAACATGAAGACTTGGTTCATTCTCTTCACAACATACTGTGGTGGTTACTGGTTGAACCAAAGTGTGGTTGCCTTGAGACTTCCGACTCAATGCATCGGCAACAACATTTGCTTTACCCGGATGATAATGAAATTCCAACTCATAATCCTTTATTAATTCTAACCATCTCCGTTGTCTCATGTTTAGATCTTGCTGAGTGAAAATATATTTGAGGCTTTTGTGATCGGAGTACAAATTTACAAGGTTTCCAAGAAGATAGAGTCTCCAAATTTTCAGAGCAAGAACAACCGATGCTAACTCCAAATCATGAGTAGGATAATGCTCTTCATGACGTCGGAGCTGACAGGAGGCATAGGCAATGACACGACCTTCTTGCATAAGAACACAACCCAAACCCGTACCAGAAGCATCACAATATACATCAAAACATTTGGTGATGTCGGGTTGAGCTAAAACGGGTGCTGTGGTTAGGTACTTCTTGAGAGACTGAAAGGCTTCTTCACAATCACTAGTCCATTCAAATTTGGATTCCTTTTTCAGCAGCTCGGTCATTGGTTTTGCTATCTTTGAGAAGTTTGGAATGAACCTTCGGTAATATCCTGCGAGACCAAGAAAACTGCGAAAGTGCTTGACAGTTTTCGGAGTCTTCCAATTCAACACATCTTGCACTTTACTCGGGTCAACAGCAATACCCTTATCTGAAATAATATGGCCCAAGAAAGGAACTTAAAGTAGCTAGAACTCACACTTGCTGAATTTGGCATACAATTGATGATCTTGAAGTCGTTGAAGCACGATCCGAAGATGTTCGGCATATTCTTCTTCGGACTTGGAGTAGACAAGAATATCATCAATGAAAACAACCACAAACTTGTCCAGTTCTGGCATGAACACAGAATTCATCAAGTACATGAAATAGGCAGGAGCATTTGATAGTCCAAAAGACATAACGAGATATTCGTAAGGACCGTACCTCGTAGAGAAGGCCGTCTTAGGAATATCCTCAGCTCTTATCTTGATTTGGTGATAACCAGAGCGGAGATCAATCTTGAAAAAAAACTTTGGCATTAACCAGTTGGACGAATAGAAGATCAATCCGTGGTAGAGGATATTTGTTCTTGACAGTGGCTGCATTCAATGGCCGATAGTCGACACATAACCTTAGTGAGTGATCTTACTTCTTGACAAAAAGAGTGGGACAGCCCCATGGTGAATATCTAGGGCGATTGAATCCTTTGTCTATGAGCTCTTTAAGTTGCTCTTTCAACTCTGCTAGTTCATTGGGTGCCATTTTATACGGTTTGCGGGAGACTAGAGCAATACCGGGCTGAAGCTCAATTTTAAATTCCACTTCTCGGTCAGGAGACATGTGTTGGTCGTAATTACGCACCCACTTATATACCGCAAGAGGACGGTGTACAGTTGTAGCTCTTTTTCCTTTAGAGTATTCCAAGGTTATCGAATCCATAGGGAACGAGCAGAACTAATACTATTAAACGGTTACTAACAAATTGCAATAGTTTGGTTGGTGTGAATGATGACAGTGAGAAAGTGGAAGGTGAATGTTATTGAAGAGGTAACAGGATGATGAAGGATTCTCTCCTTAGGATTGGTTCACTAGCATGCAACCTTATACTTATCAACTCGAGTGATGACTCTAATATTCTACAAGACATGGTGGTTTCGTTCACCCCGGCTATTACTACAGAGGCTATTAGCTCCCCACTGGTTTCTTGCACTATGTAATGGGCAAAAGTGTATTGGTCAATACACTAATGAAAGGGATAGATAGATATGCAATAAAGTTCATCACATAGATTAAATTCATCGAGAGAGTATCAACAAGTATGAGAGTTACATGACCAGATCCCCGCACCAGAGAAGAGAATATGAGACTACTCACTCATCCTTCCGCTAGACATAGCAGAGGGGTGAGAAATAGCGCTGGAACGGGCACGAGCCGATCGGCGCGACCTCCCTTCTGGTGGATCTCGTCGGTGTTGACCAACCTCTGTCGCCAATATCCTGGAACCCTATTTCTAATAACTGATTCTCGCGATTGCCGTCTCTCTCGTTCTCTCTTGGCTCTTGATAATTATCTTCCTTTTATACTCAACGGGATTAGATCAACTTCCCCCGACTCTAACTCATACTGGGCTGGACCTTCGTCTTTCCTGGACCGGATCGTGTTTCCGTCATCTTCTCCTGCTGCACCGATCGGCGCAAGCGTCACGCCGATCGGCGCGGCTCCGCATCTGGCCCATCTTCGTTACTCTTCAGCTCTTTATCTATAATTGCCCTGTTTTACACCTGTTTCCTACGATTATATCCAAAACAGAACAACTACAAATATATGCAAATATGGGGTTAATTGTTAGTCCAAACCACCAAATTAAGACGCAAAACATCCCTTTTTGGTAGATAAATGGGCATCTAGAAACCACCAGCAGTTTCCCCACACTCAAATCATTGCTAGTCCTCGAGCAATACAAAATCAAAATTGTAATAAGAATTTTCACACCATCTCTCATGCAATCAATCTCAATCATCATTTTTACTCGTTATCCCACCACAAAGATCTTCTCTCATCTCCTTTTAACCAATCGGCATATCATACTTGAACTTAATCAAATCACCACAAAACTTTTTAAAAAACAATTTTAGTTCTCCTCAACTCATTTTTTAGCATCGAACATCAAGCATTTGGTCTTCTCTAGATCTCTCAAGTGTATTTCCTTCCCTCTCCTATCTAATCGAGGATTGTATGTGGATCTTGGAGGGCTATATAACTAAATTAAACCATAAGATTAACCATGTCAACAATGTGCTCAATTATACCTATTAAGAAAGAATTTTCTTGGAAAAGAACTTTTAATGGAGAAGAGGAATGTAGAAGATCTAAAAAGAATTTCAATGAGAACAATGGCAAAGAATGAGAAATAATCAGAAATCTACTTTCTTTGATGACCTTACTGCCTCTCATGGAATATATATTTTTCTCTTTACCTCTTTTTTATAATAACCCCTTTTTTTCTTCCTTTTGCACAGTTTATGTTTTTTTTTCTTTCACTTTTTTCTTTTTTCTATTCCCGATATGATCAGCAATTTCTGTCTTGTATCAGCAGCGGAAATTTTCTGAATTCCCTTTTTTGAGAACATAGGTTGTATCAAGGAGGAGGGAGAAACAAATATGTATGGTTTTCATGATAGCAAGGAATTTAAATGGATAAGAATGGCTAGAAATACAGAGATAAACAAAATAGATCATCCTTTCCTAACTTGGTCGAAATCATGAGCAAAAAGTTGACAAAGTTACTTACAATCCACTTAGTTCAAATGTGTAGCTTGCTCTCATTCACTCGGCTATGTAGGCATATTTAGACCTTCCTTTTGCTTTAGCTTATGATGAGTCAAAAGAGATTTTCACAAATACAAAGCTCAAAAGTTAAGTGGTAACCAACAAATTTAAGTAATCAACCAATCGATCATCAAAAAGACAAGATAAATATCATGGGGCACTTTCAATTTGATAATCGACACTAACTTTATTAAAGACAATGCAATAATTCAAACTACATAAAAGACCTTGAAGCAACTCTCAACATGACTCGTGACTCTCTTAAGCACACACACAAACTTAAATAAACACTCATTAAGAAAAACAAACAAACTTAAATAAACACTCACTAAGAAAAACAAATGAGAAACTAGACTCAAAAACACTTAAAAACTATGACTAATGGCAAAGCCCTTCCCTCACACTCAAAATTTGCAATGTCCTCATTGCAAGAGAAGAAACTCAATACACTAATCATGCAGACCATGCATGTTCAAGACTCGGAAAATTCGTATTATATTCCTTATGAGAAAAGTGTAGTCCGCTTCGTTCATCTCAATTGTGTCCTAGATTTGGCGGTCCACATCTCTTTGATGCCTGTAAGCACGATCTCTGTCTAGGTACAGGCGCTCAATGTTTCTTCGGCAGACAGGACAGCAAGCAGACGGTTGCAGGTTATGATTTTCAACGCTGTAAGGAGAGGCACTATTCAAATTCCTCCGAGCCGATCAGCGCAAAGGCTGAGCCGATCGGCGCAGTGGTGTTCTTCCACCATTGCGACTTCCTCCATTTCCCTCTGCATTACCATTAACTCTTGTTGAAGTTCCTGCTACCCTGTCATTACTGCATTCTGCAAGTGTTTCCCGATTTTCAAACTTAGGACTACCAAATCTTCTTCGCAAATCAAAATCATCACTAAAATCTCCAGGCACACTAGGATCACCGCTTTCCAAAGTTTCCAAATAGTATGACGTAAAGTCGCTATCCCGTTCGAAATACTTTTGAATTGGCTTACCCGATAGTCTAGCAGATCTGTGAACCTCTGGTGTAGTCTCACACTTTCTTGCAGCAGGTTCTTCATCTTCACTTGGCAGAGCCGTCAGATCAATAAATTCAGCCATCTTCAGGTCGTGCCAATCGGCTCCAGTGTCGCGCCGATCGGCTCCAGTGTCACGTCGATCGACGCAGCTAGCTGCTTCCTTCATATTCTTAGCTAACTGCTCTAGATTATGCTCACGGATCACCATATTCTGTTGCCTTCGTAAAATCTCATAATTAATCTCCTTAGGTGTCCTCCCTCCAAAAACTGTGCGATAGCCGTCATCATATATTAAATCTCTAGGTATGAAAGCTGGATCTTCTGCCAATTGGAGTTCAACCTTGCATTGAAGATCTTTAGCACAAAAGAAACACTTGAAACCCTCAATACAACTATTCCTATGAATCTTATTTTCTTGAAAACTTTCCCAATCGATAAGAACCCTGGGAAAGGATTCATCCCTTCTAGATTGAAGATCCTTCTCCGCATCCTGCTGGTACATAGCTTCTTCAGCTTCCTCTCGCAGCTTGAGTTCATACTTGGCAGCAATGTCATGTTCACTATAAAGTCGGCACTTATGGATTGTGAGGGTGCTCTCTTCATCTAGCTCTTCCTTCTCTTGCTCAGTTAATGATCTTTCGAAAGATAGGAAATTCTCATACGACAAGGGCTTAGCAAGATCAAGAAGACTTTCCATGGTATACCTTTGAGAAACCGCTTCACTTTCAATAGGCGCTACAGATTTTTCCTTTGCGCACCAATACTCTCTTCATCATCTGCCGAAGTTCATTGTCCATCTTCACCTTGTCGGCGTTCCACGCGTCAGCTTCGCTTTTCTTCATGAATTGCTTCCGCAGATCTGACCAGACGAGAGGATCATCTCGTGTTGGTATCAACACTTCGTCGACTTCTTCCCAGGACCAACTTGCAAAGGGCTGAGGAAATCCCCCGCCGAGCCGATCGGCTCCAGAGTCGCGCCGATCGGTGCATGAGTCACGCCGATCGGCACCGCCTTGATTTCTCCCTGATGCGCCGCCTTCCATCGCTTCTGCTCTTAAGGTTTGTTCTTGTGACGATGTAATACGAGTTGATCCGTGGGTTTTCCGTCCCTTCATATTTATATCCCTTGATTTCCAATTGGACTAGAACTCTTTCTCTTATTTGTGGAATTTAATGAGTCTTAAAAAGGCAGGGTCCAAAACCGACTCAAAAACCAAAAGGACTCTGCCACGCCGATCAGTGCAGGGCTGCGCCGATCGGCGCCGTACACTAAATTACCAAATCAGAAAAAAAGAGAAAAAAACTATGGAAATCAAAATACATACAAGCCATTGTTTTACATCGCTAAGCTCGACCACACGAGGTACTAAGCAGTGAAATACACATCAAAAGATTTTAATTCAAATGTGTCGGGTTCTAGGTATACCTTTAGACGTTGTCCGTTCACCGTGTACTTGTTTCTCTTGCCATCCATTATGATTACTGCTCCTGAAGGTAACACCGTATTCACAAGATAAGGTCCCTCCCATTTGGTTCCCAGCTTGCCTTTACCAAATAATCTAAATCGCGAATTAAATAGGAACACTCGATCTCCTTCCTTGAATTCCTTCTTCAAAAGCTTCTTATCGTACCACTTCTTTGTTTTCTCTTTGTATATGGCTGCATTTTCATATGCACGCAATCGCATATCTTCCAATTCACTTATTTGTATCTTTCTTTTCATGCCGGCGGCATCACGATCCAAATTCATTTCCTTTATAGCCCAATAAGCCTTATGTTCCAATTCCACCGGTAGGTGACATGATTTCCCATAGACGAATTGATATGGTGTCATACCAATCGGTGTCTTGAATGCCGTCCTATATGCCCATAATGCTCCATTAAGCTTCGTGACCCAATCTTTTCCTTCCTTTGTAACAATCTTCTGCAGAATTCCCTTTAATTGCTTATTTGAAATTTCTGCTTGTCCATTCGTCTGGGGATGGTAGGCTGTTCCAATTCTATGTTCAACTCCCGATTTGGTTAAAAACCTAGTAAATTCTCCTCCTATAAAATAGGATCCTCCATCTGTAATTATTATCCTCGGTACTCCGTACCTAGGAAATATCTGCTCCTGAAGTATACTCCTTGATTCTCTTGTAGTATTAGCCTTGCATGCCATTGCTTCGACCCACTTGGAGACATAATCAACGGCGACCAATATGTACTCGAAACCATGAGAATTCACAAAGGGTCCCATAAAATCCATACCCCAAACATCAAAAATATCGACTTGAAGATTGTACTTAAGAGGCATTGCATTCCTACTGTTAACATTCCCTATTCGTTGCCATCGAGCACATGTTGCAACATACCTTTTTGCATCTTCATGCATAGTAGGCCAATAGAATCCACTCGCCCATACCTTTGCCTGTGTTCTGAAGTAGCCATAGTGTCCCCCATAATCCGAAGAATGACATTTTGCCAAAATTCTCGCTCGTTCTTCTCTGGGTACACATCTCCGTACTGCTCCATCCTCACAATACCTATACAAGTATGGTTCGGCCCATATAAATTTTGTTATTTCATTGTTAACTCTTTTCCTTGTGTTCTTGTTCATCAGGTTAGTTTGTCCCTTGAAACCTTTGATAATATCCATCATTCAGTTCTCTCTACGATCAAATGCGGCAAACAACTGCTCTTGTCGCATTTCATCTCTTATTGGCTCAGTTGATGATGATTCAAGACGAGATAAATGATCTGCTACAGAATTTTCTACTCCTTTCTTACCTCTTATCTCCAAATCAAATTCTTGCAGCATCAATACCCATCACATTAACCGAGGCTTAGACTCCTTCTTTGAAACCAAATATCTTATAGCTGCATGACCAGTATATACAATCACCTTAGAATTTAGAATGTAGGATCTAAACTTCTCAAAAGCAAATATAACAGCTAACATCTCTTTCTCAGTTGTTGTATAATTGATCTGCGCCTCATTCAAAGTTTTGCTAGCATAATAAATAGCATGCACTTTTCCTTCATTCCGGTCCAAGAACAGCTCCAACTGCATAGTCACTTGCATCACACATAATTTCAAAGGTAAACTCCAATCAGGTGGCTGCATAATGGGTGCAGAGCATAGAGCTTCCTTTAATCTTCTAAAGGCCAAGAGTCTTTCCTCGTCCATGACAAATTCTGTATCTTGCTTTAACAATTCTGTCAGAGGTTTAGCAATCTTCGAATAATCCTTAACAAATTTGTGATAGAAGTTGGCATGTCCAAGAAAACTCCTCAAAGTTGTAAGATCAGTAGGGGGAGGTAATTTCTCAACTGTAGATACCTTTGCCTTATCAACCTCTATCCCTCTTTTAGATATGACATGACCAAGTACTATCCCTTCTGTTACCATAAAGTGACACTTCTCCCAATTAAGAACTAAGTCGCATTCAACACACCTTTTCAAAACCTTCTCCAAATTCTCCAAACAGCTATCAAAATCAGCACCATGCACGGAGAAGTCATCCATAAATACCTCCATAATATCTTCTATGAATTCAACGAATATTGCATTAATGCATCTTTGAAATGTTGCGGGCGCGTTGCAAAGACCAAATGGCATCCTTCTATATGCATACGTCCCAAAAGGGCAAGTAAAAGTAGTTTTCTGCTGATCTTTTGGTCTTACTGATATTTGAAAGAAACCACTATATCCATCCAAATAACAAAAGTATGAATTCTTTGCTAACCTTTCAAGCATCTCGTCAATGAACGGAAGAGGATAGTGATCTTTCTTCGTCACTTTATTTAAACTTCTATAATCTATGCACATTCTCCATCCAGTTACAGTCCTTTGAGGGATCAACTCATTGTTCTCGTTAGGCACCATTGTCAACCTTCCTTTCTTGGGTACACAATGCACTGGACTAACCCATTCACTATCAGCAACAGGGTAGATCATACCTGCATTAAGCAGCTTCAAAATCTCCTTTTTAACCACTGGCTTCATTGATTCCTTCAACCTTCACATCCCTTCAACCACTGGTTTAGTATTCTCCTCCAAGTTAATCTTGTGGGTGCAAAATACGGGGCTGATTCCCTTGATGTCATCCAATGTGTAACCAATGGCTTTGTTATACTTTTTGAGTATAGCGAGAAGCCTCTCTATTTCTTCTTTCGTTAGGGCGTTGTTCACAATAACTAGATATGTTCTATTCTTTCCTAGATATTCATAGCGTAGCTCCTTCGGGAGTTCCGTCTGTTCCACCTCTGGTGCTTCATCTGGATCCAGCTCCCCGAGAGGTTTAAAATCAGGATTTTCCTGATTGAGCCGATTGGCTCCAGCGTTGCGCCAATCGGCGCAAGCGTCGCGCCGATCAGCGCTGGCAGTATACTCGTCAGTTCCGCGCATGATGTGGTCCAGTGGGTCTCCCATATCCATCCCTATCCTCTCGTCTTCCTCTGGGCAGAATTCCTGATAGTAAGAAGAGTCTTGATGAGACGGATCATTAAATTGAAATCGCACTTCTTCCTCTCCCAGGTGTAGCGTATGACCTTTCCCAGCATCCAGAACAGCTTGTACTAATCTTAAGAATGGCCTTCCCAGAATGATATCTTCAACCCTAATTTCTTCATCGTCTAGAACAAAGAAATCTACCGGCATTGTTTTCGAGCTGATCTCAATTTTGAAATTCTTGATCACTCCTAGTGGCTTGGTCTTCCTACCATCCGCCATGATCAGCTCAAGTTCAGTCCCCATCAGCCGCTGTTGAGTTCCATAAGGCATGCTCATGAATGCACCGTAAGTCATCAAGCTGACACGAGAACCAAAGTCACACAAGGCTTTCGGAAATTTCTTCCCCGATATCTCACATGGTATGTACGGTTCTTCTTTTTCCTCTTCAGTGAGACCTACAGCATACACACCGCATAATCCTTCGTAGGGGAATGGCTCAAAGCAACTATCTAGCAATCTCTTCGCTTGTTTCACCTCTGTTCTATCAAGCTCTATATCATCCTTGTAAAGCTTCCCTAAAACTCTCCCAATAATCTCTTGATCAAAAACTTCCGACTTGAGGCGATTACTTGGAAAATTATACTCAATTCCGGCTTCAGAGGTGTCTTGCGGACTGAAGAATCTTCTCATATTGAGCAACTCGTGCGAAAAATCAATGGGAATCCAGTCCATCGGCTCAAATTCATCAAGTGGTTTAGCATTCACCAATGTTCTATCCCCCTTTGGTTTAGCAAAGTTCCCTTCAAATTCCTTCAGGTGGTTGTCCAGAATCGCAGCTTCTATCTTGGTATATTCCTTGCTAATTGATGGAGTCGTCAGGGTGATCGGTTTTCCTGTCGTCGCAACTACGCCGATCGGCTCAGAGACTGCGCCGATCGGCACACACGACAGATCCACAGAGGCGGGTCCGACGGGCTTTATTTCTTCGAACTGCTCCGAAGTAATCATTAATCTACTCTCGGACATCAAGATCGGTTCAGCTGGCAACTCTTCCTTCTGCATAACTTCTGGGCATTGCCGATTTGGTTCTAGATATTCTTCCCAATGCTTGTGCAAAGCTTCATTCTCAGCAATTTTGCCTAACAATTCGATCCCTGCCTCGGCTGTTAATCTCAGAAAACTTCCTCCGACCGATCCATCCAAATGCATCCTTGATGCCTTGTTTATGACCATGTAGAAGGTTTGAGCGCACATATTCTCATCAATGCTGAGGTCAGGTCATTGTTTCAACAATGTTTGAAAACGCGTCCAGGCTTCCGCGAGAGATTCTTCATCTTCTTGTAAGAAGTTCACCACTTCCCTTCTCAACTTCTGCACCTTTGGCAAAGGAAAATAGTGGAGACAAAAATTTCCAACTAACTCACTCCAATTACCTTTTGCTTCTCGAGATGCTGCCTTGTGCCACTCTTTGGCTTTTCCTCCCAAAGAGAATGGGAAAAGCAGCCACCTGTAAAGATCCCGAGGCACTCCTTCATGATGGAATGTTTGGCAAAGTGCCTCCAAATCTTGTAAGTGAGTATACGGGTTCTCCTCTTTCGCTCCAAAGAACTTGTTTGCTTCCGCCATGCTAATGATAATGGGGTTCAACACATACGAGGAGGCCGTGACCTTCTCATCTGAGGATTAAGGCACCAGCACGTTTAGAGATGGTAAAGAAAGTTCCCTAAGCGTCAGAGAAGGTCCAGTCGTACTCATCCTGAAAATTCACACAAAACACAAAAACGAAAACAACTAGAAAAGAGAGGATTAGATGTTAGTAAAATATTAATAGTAAAAGAACTGGCTTGTTCCCCGACAACGGCGCCAGAAAAAATAGCTTGTTGGTCGTAATTACGCACCCACTTATATACCGCAAGAGGACGGTGTATAGTTGTAGCTCTTTTTCCCTTAGAGTATTCCAAGGTTATCGAATCCACAGGAAACGAGCGGAACTAATACTATTAAAGGGTTACTAACAAATTGCAATGGTTTGGTTGGTGTGAATGATGACAGTGAGAAAGTGGAAGGTGAATGTTATTAAAGAGGTAACAGGATGATGAAGGATTCTCTCCCTAGGATTGGTTCACTAGCATGCAACCTTATTCGTATCAACTCGAGTGATGACTCTAATATTCTACAAGACATGGTGGTCTCGTTCACCACAGCTGTCACTACAGAGGCTATTAGCTCCCCACTGGTTTCTTGCACTATGTAATGGGCAAAAGTGTATTGACCGATACACTAATGAAAGGGATAGATAGATAGATATGTAATAAAGTTCATCACATAGATTAAATTCATCGAGAGAGTATCAACAAGTATGAGAGTTACATGACCAGATCCCCGCACCAGAGAAGAGAATATGAGACTACTCACTCATCCTTCCACTAGACATAGCAGAGGGGTGAGAAATAGCGCTGGAACGCACACGAGCCGATCGACGCAAGCGTCGCGCTGATCGGCGCGACCTCCCTTCTGGTGGATCTTGTCGGTGTTGACCAACCTCCGCCGCCAATATCCTGGAACCCTAATTCTAATAACTGATTCTCGCGATCGCCGTCTCTCTCGTTCTCCCTTGGCTCTTGATAATTATCTTCCTTTTATACTCGACGGGATTAGGTCAACTTCCACCGACTCTAACTCATACTGGGTTGGGCCTTCATCTTTCCTGGACCGGATCGTGTTTCCGTCATCTTCTCCTGCTGCACCGATCGGCGCAAGCGTCGCGCCGATCGACGCGGCTCCGCATCTGGCACATCTTCGTTACTGTTCAGCTCTTTATTAATTGCCCTGTTTTACACCTGTTTCCTGTGATTATATCTAAAACAGAATAACTACAAATATATGCAAATATGGGGTTAATTGTTAGTTCAAACCACCAAATTAAGATGCAAAACATCCCTTTTTGGTAGATAAAATGGGCATCTAGATACCACCAACAGTATGCCGGGTAAATCTTCGGGAAACACATCGGGATACTCACGTACTACTGGAATTTCAGCTAGACTCTTGCCAGTGGCCTGATACACCTTAGGTGCAATCATTGGCGGAAGGGACAAGTGTATGATGGCAGGGCCATGGAGATGAGAATCCAAATGAATTTTTTGAGAGTCGATATGTAGCACGGCCTTATTGTTCTTCATCCATTTCATACCCAAAATAACATCTATGCCTTGACCAGCTAATATTATAAGGTGCGATGGGTATATTAATTTGCCAAGTTTGAGCGATGTGGCCACAACACATTGGTTTGCAATAATTTTACCACCAAGAGAGGTAATGATATAAGATGTTTTGAGAGGTGTGGTAGAGAGATGCAATCTTTCAACACATGCCATGCTAATAAAATTATGGGTTGCACCAGAATCAAAAAGAACAAGAATGGGGTTGTCATGGATAGTGAACATACCCGCAAGCATATCTTCTCCTTCCTGAATATCCCCGGCTGTAGTATGGTTGACACGGCTGGTCTTTGGTGCATTTTTGGGTGCTAGAGGACGTTGGTTGGCGGTGCTAACTCCACTACCTTGCTGCCGTCTTGGCTTGCGACACTCCTTTGCATAGTGTCCCACTTGACCACAATTATAGCACGGCTGTGAGTTAGGCCTTCCACCTTGGTAAGCTTAATGTGGAGCGCAGTAGGCTTGTGTGCGCTGCTGTGTAGAACCATAAGAAGCTCCCTGATGTTGTGGATTAGTTGGACGGTATCCTCCGCCAGAGGGAATAGCAGCACGGAAACGCTGACCGGTTGGTGAAGTGAGGGCCAACTGATATTTGGTGGGAGGGGCACCAGAAGAAATCCCACTCATATTCTTCCTCTTCTTGTCATTTTCATGATCACGATTGGCATCTTCTTGCACAATAGCTGCACTCATTAGCTCATTGAAAGTGCAGTTGTTGAATAATGCCAGATGCTTCTTGAGTTCACTACTAAGTCCCTGACGAAACCGGTCCTTTTTCTTCTCATCTATGTCCACATGATAGGTCGCATACTGGGAGAGGTAGTTAAACTTCTTTGTGTACTCATGCACGTTGTTGGAACCTTGCTTCAAATCCAAAAATTCCTGAAGTTTCCGCTGCATAAGGCCAGCAGGAATGTGATGACCACGAAAAGCAGTGTGGAAGGTGGTCCAATTCACCTGTTGAGGCTAGGTAATTTGCCCACCAAGCACTCGCGGATCCACGGAGTTGCTGAGCTGCAAATAAGGTCTTCTGATTTTCAGTACAGCGGAGAAGTCCAAACTTTGACTCAATGATGCGGAGCCAATTATCTGCCTCCAGTGGATCACCAGTCTCAACAAACACTAGAGGGTGTGTAGCCAGAAAATCTGCATAGGTGGTCTCCTGGGGTGCATTGCGAGCTTTATTGCACCCAGCTTGTAGATAATTAGTATTCTGAATTAGTATTTCCATGACCCGGTTCTGATTGGCAATGAACTGCGCAAAGTCCATCGGCGGTGGTAGGGGTGGCAGATTTTGATCTTGGTTCTGGTTCTGATTCTAGTTTTGGCTTCCATCTTGCCCACCATGGTGGGAACTTTCAGGATGGTCCTCGTACAGGTCATTCATCCTCCTAGTGTTCACCATTCTGCCAAAAATTTATTTACACCATTAGATCAAGTCACATGAGGTGAAAAACATTGCTTAATTCCAGACCATGGTATAAGTAATTAAATTATAGATCTGAACATAATATTAAAACAGCAGCGATGTCCATTCATACTTGTCCAAAATATCCATCCAAAGATCATACATAGGGTTTACTTAGTGGTGGATGTTACAACCATATTACCGAAAACAAAATGGCAGCGAGCATAATGCTACAAGCCGCATGGGAACATCCGTAATGGGGTTAAGCTAGTGTTCTTCTCATGACACTACGTTGCTCGGAAGATCACACATTTTTCCTAACGAACACAGCGTATCCCAAAATCAAAAGGCCGCGTGCCTCATGGAGACAAGGTCCACTACAAGTTACTCCTACCATAGTTCCATAATTACAAGACCTAACCATAAGAGTTTAGCTCAGCTAAAGGTACTCTCCCTGTGGCGTGTGGCTGCCACCATCGGAGAGCATTTCTTCATCCTTCGGAGTCGGGGGTGCCTCATAGTCAAGTCCTGAGTTCTCTTCATCTCCCTCAGCGTGTGAAGGGTTAGGAGGGGCTGGTTGGACTACTTGCTGCCCGAGCACATGCCCGAGGTGGTCCTCAAGTTGTATGACAGTCTCATGAAGCCATCCAATCTGTTGTTGTGCGTGGTCTAGCTGAGCTTGGAGTTGAAAAATCTGCTGGTGGTTGGCTACTAACATAGCGTCACGTTGGGCGAGCTGCTGTCGCACCTCGACGAGTTCATTCTCAGCTTCGAGACGCTGGTCATCCACTACCTCCACCATTTCAATGGACTCGCCAAGCTGCGCACCCAACTCAAGAGCTTGGCTCGCAAGTTGGTGACCATTGACGGATAATGCATGAACCATCCCCTCAAGTTTAGCGACACGCCCTTCCAGCTCAGTGTTGCAAAATTGTGCATCAAGGCGCTCTTGGTCACTGAGTATGAGTTGCTTCTCCAACTCCTCGATGCGAGCAGCCATAGCGGCGCTCTCAACGGTAGCCTTAGAAGTAGTCATCTGCGGGAACGAGTTAAAAGTTGATCATAACTTTTGTGTCTATCGTAAAACATTCCAATTGGGTCAGCATATTAAGATTACAAAAGATGCAAGTAAGCAAAATAACTAAGAATCATTTGTCATGCTTCAACCGGTTCTAAAACTGCATCTGAAATCTGTCTCCCTAATGACAGTCTGCACAAAAATCCAAACTGCTCTTTCTGGGTGCAGAATCAATATTTTGGGTTCATACCAATGTTTTAGAACATTTTCATATCTTTCCAACGCCTACTCATACAGCCTCATCGGGTCAGTGATTTAGGAGTTATGACCTTTTTAATATTTTGGTCGACTGCTGAAATCCTGTTCTGGACAGAAAAAGGTTTGCCTGAAGATGGGTCCTAAATTCTGGTTTCTGAGCTCCAAATTCAAAATCTCAGAACACAAAAGTTATAGATAATTTCAGAAACTTTCCAGAAAGTACTAGAACATAAAATTTGGCACAGTAGTTTGAGAGTTATGCATTTTTGAACTTGACTGAAATTTCTGAACCCTGAATTTTCAGATTGGGTGTTAGTTTACATGGTCAAAGCTCTTAACCAAGGTACCGGGAGATTATTTACATTCAATAGAGGTCAATTAGGGTCATTAGGCTCATTGAAAATTTGACTTTGCATTTTTTTTGATATTATCTAATGCAATATGCGAATGCAAACATGATGACATGACAATATGTCGTCCTAACGTCCTCACCAACAGAAAAATTGGTCAATATAGCGACCATACGTAACCTCGGTGGCAAACACGGTCTCTCAACATTTGGTTAGTCGTTTGCTAATGAGCTAAGTATTCGTGGTTAGCGTACCTACAGAAAATGGATTCCAGAAATAATACATCAAATTCAAAAGAAACGAGCCGAAAATAATCCCTTATTATTGTCCGAGGGTCGGGCACTGATGTTCGACGCAATCAGCCCGCGTTCACACCATTGTGCTAGCTTTTCATGTTACTGTCTACATGGCGGGACACATACCTGCGTTGACGATGCCGTAGATATAAGTATTTAAACAAACAACCTCCTACAGTTAGCTTGCCACCTGAACCATAGCTAGTAACATCCTTATTAGGGCTTACTACTCATACCTCACCATAAGCGTTGGTTTTTAAAAATTAGCGTTCATTTGTGGTATTAATCCCGAGCTGGCTCTGATACCACGCTGTGACGTCCCCACCTCAAAATGAGGGGTTAGTCAAAGATCAATACTCGGGTGACACTTGACGAAGAAAGAGTCCATCAATACACAAATGAACATAGAAAATAGAGTGAAATGTCGAATTCAAGTTATTATAATTTGGGTTCAAATTTAGGATACATAAAAGAGTTTGAAGTTTGAAACGAAGTCTTAGCGGAAGCGAATAATCTCGATGATACATATCTTACAACAATTCATGACAGCCCATAACCATAAATCATTCATCGTGCTCCTCAGGAGTAGGGGAAACGGGAACCCATTCCATGGTCCATCCCTTCGGGGGTTCACCATCCCACTCCACCTGATTTCCACTCTCAATGTACACGACATGTGACATACCTGTACAAAAACTTAAACAATAAACCCCGAGCAACTAATACTCAGCAAGACTTACCCGTCAAAATGGCACGCTAAGGCCGACACCTAGCATGCAGGGGGCTGACCTAAGGTTGTTGGAATAATTGCAAAAATAGCACTAATAATTGATCCTATTTTCAGATCTTTAGCCAAGTTAACAGAGTTTTGTATAAAGTAAATATTGTGCCGCTATACTACAACAAACATGGTTGCAATACAATTTATAGGGATGCAATATCATCATTATCATTTCACTTTGTAATTCGAGGTGGCAGCGATCTCACAAGTGGTACTCAATAACCGCGAGGGACGGCGACTCGAATCGATTTACATCTTGCAGGAGAAACCCAAATACACGGCGCATGCGCACTCCCAGAGTCACGTACGATAACCTTTCGCGAGATCACCATAGAGTCGGCCGGGTTTCACGCGCTCCCGGGTACATGTCCTCCACGCGATATCCGGTATCCGGGGTTAGACCATGCACCCTTCCACCACTAATACCACCCAAATACCACCATGCACTTATGATCGTTCCCAAAGAGCGATGAGGGACCGTCCAACTACTATGATAATCAAGCTACGTCGGTTTACTAGTGCCCATATCACTAGCATGCACTTGGTACTGTTCAAACATGGTCACGGTTCCACACTCAAAGGGGGTTCTTAATCAACACAAACGGGGCTATGGCAAACAAGGTCCAACCTTGTCCCTCAACTTACACATGCACTTCCCTGTTCGGTCTCAAATTAATCCATCATTTTCATGTGAGAGTACAAGTGATAAATCCCCGAACCATCTTATATCAAGTAGTCTCCATACCACTCGATTTTCCTACCGGTGACTCCATATTAAGCATATCAAATTCTATCGAATGGTTGAACAAGTATACTCATACCCATAGGATTTGTCTTTCCTACATGCAACTAGAGTTTCAATCATTTCCTACACGTAATGCACAATACATGACATGCATACATGTGATACAAAATAAAAGTTTTAAAACATAGGAGTGCACCGGGGCTTGCCTTGGTTCAGATCATAGTTAGCACTCTCAGGAATAGTTGCCTCAGCTCCGGGCTCCTCCGGAACTATCTCCACCTCCATGTTCCCGTCGTTGAGTCCTAGTGGATGAAATGCAATGCAAACAAGGATAGTGAGGATTCATGGCACTTCCTCAACAAATGTGTGCTATTATATGATGCATGTATAAAAGTACGGTGTGCATTAGAGACGGACATGGAGGTTTCTCATTTTTACTTTCTTTTAATTTTATATAATACAAGCAAGCTCTCTAGTGGTGATGGTGCAAAGATTAATCACATTTAACCTAACTAGATGACCATAACCACATGATCAGAGGCAACATAACCTAATTAATTTTCCAATGTAGAGAGTAAAACATTTATTGGTTTGCATGCCAACACATGTGTTCATGTTACTATTAATTACTAAATTGCCATTACTAGAAATAAAACAAAGCTTATTATTATAGATCATGGTTCTGAAGTATAAATACCAGTGAGAGAAATATAGGTGATTGGGGACATTATTCAAGATTTTTGTATCAAATGTGATGGCAAGGTGATGCACCAATAATTTATTTTAATTACAATGGGGCAAACTCTAAAATAATCAATACGGAATAAATACTAGGAATTTAAATGCAACACTTGTTGAAATGTCTAGAAATGATGAAATGGTCATGCATGCAAAATATGATAATTAAATAATGTACTAAAAATTACTTATGATTTTATTTTGGTTTTAACCATTTAATACATGTATAAAGAAATATACCCTTTTGGAGTGTCTTAGCATTTTTCTAAAATACTATACAGTCAGAGGAATCCAAAACATATTTTTATGCATTTTTCCATAAAGCCAAAAATTTTGTGCTGATTTTATAAGCTCCATCTATTTATTTGGCTAAATATTTAAGAAAAAAAAAGGGATTTTCCGGCCACTAGGTCGTTTTTCGCGTCGGCCCACGAGGCTAGGCGGGACGTGGGGAGCTCCTTGGGCCGGATTTGGCCCAGGCGCTACGGTGGCCAGAGGCCACAAGGCCTACCCGGCGGCTGGCTCGCCCAGAGCCAAGCCAGGTCAGGGTGCTCGCGCGCGCGGGCGTTGCGGCGGCGGCGCGTCCGATGTCGCGTGGCGGCGGCTCGTCGGAGCTTGCGGTGGCAGGGGAGGACGGAGGAGTGCCGGGACAGGGCGTAGCACGCAAAGGGAGGCGTGGAGTCTCACGTGAGCAGCTGCGCGACAAGGGAAGGCAGGCGGCGGCGAACCGAGGTGGCAGGTGGCAGAGACGAGCGGCGTTCCGGCGTATAGACTGACAAAACCGGAGCCGACTAGAGTCGAGGAGATGTGCGACGAGGTTTAGAGGGCACAGAAGCGAGGAATCGACGAATGGCTCACCACAGAGGAGGCACGACGGCGAAAGACGGCGGTCGGAGGCGGGGGTGACACGGCGCGATTCGCCGAGCTCCGGGCGTGAGAGGGGCTGAGGCCTTGCAGGTCGGGAGAGAAGGGCTAGGCGGAGCTCCCGGCGCGGTCGGCTGACGGCGGTAGGCGGCTGAGTAGCAAGGCGCCGAGGCGAGCTTCTCGGGTGGCAATGGCGGCTCGGTTTGGACGTTAGAGAGTGGGAGACTGAGTAAGGGGGGGGTGAGTGGCGAAGATAAGGGCGCTCGGACAAAGACCCGGCCGACATGGGTCATCGGCTGACGATCGACGACCACGCGGCAGGCTTGGGCACGGCGACGCGGGCGGCGCACAGTGCCAGCGTGCGCGGTGAGGCTGACATGCGGGGCCCACCTGATTTAAATTAACCGAAAACAAAAAAGTTTAGGTGATTTCAACCATAATTTTGGAGCCTTAAATCAACTCAAAAATTAAGTATTTTAGCATAACCTTGTAGAGCATTGCAAGTTCAAAATTTATGACATGCACAAGGAGAGGTTAATTTAACTGCAAGATATTGCATTTTGAAAATGCAATCAAGGCCACAAAGACTTAGGAAAATATTTTCCTGCCTAGAAATCTTAACTCCAAAGCATTTTGTAAAATCCAATTGGGGCATCAATTTGGTTCCAATTTTAAAAAGAGTTCCAAATACATGAAGAACAATGCTTGGAGTAGTTAAAAGTTGAAGATGAAATTCTGGAAGATAAATTGTTATAGTACTTATTTAATTTCAAAGTTGCTTAGTTGCTAGGGTTGAATTCTATCCAGAAAAGTGTTATTTAGAAAAAATTCTAAAAGTAATAGTTCTTGGCCTTATTAAATCTGGCCAAAAGTATATGTTGCTCCTAAAGATTAGGTCTTACTTATGAGTATGATCTGGTTCAGTGGTTTCTTTTAAAATTTAAAAATTGAATTTTTAAAGTGACATTGTTTTTGAGCAAAGTTTAAATTATTTGGACTAGTTTACCAAGTGATAAAATCGCCAAAAATTCTCCAAAAATGGTTATTTGGTGCATAGATTAAAGTTATGAAATTTATTTAGATCACTTATATTAAGAAATCTAAACTTTTAGTTCAAGGCCTATTGAGTCAAATTCGAATAAATTCAAATTCGAGCCATTATGTTGTGATTCTCTTTTCGTTATATCTTCCTTGTTTGCCTAAGGTGGTAGAGTGACGCCATGGGTGTCACAGGTTCCACGCCTACGCCTGTACTGCATATATACATCATGATGATAGCTACTACCGCGGTTCCATCTTTGTTCACTGAGGGATAACATACGTGGATGTGCACACGATTCTGACAAGGAGAGTTCTGAGCGTGAGGATGCGATGTTGTAATAACAAGGATTAATAATTAGTAAGGCCAGATCAACAAGCATGTGCACTTCTTTGCTGGCACTCGGTAAAGAAACAATTTGTCGAGTTCCACATAAAGACATTCGGTAAAGTATTACTCTAACGGTTGACGCACGTGGTGGCCACGTGTGGATCTTTTGCCGAGTGTATATTTTTTGTCAAGTGTCCTCTTCTTTGTTATAGAGTATTTTTTACGTGACACTTGGCAAACAAAATTATTTGTCGACTGTACAATTTTTGCCAACTGTTGGGAGGATCACTTTGCAAGCCACCCCTCGAAGGTTTATCAAAGTCGGACTGTGAATAAAAGTCAAAGTTAACCATTGTTACCCTTTTTTATTAACCATAATTTCGAGGTACAAGTGTTCATCGGAGGCCTCGAAAAAACCAAGACCCTTCGGGCGGTACCTCCATGCCCACGAAGGATGAAGCCATCATCCTTCGAAGGACAGAGCAGCGAACCCTTCAAGCAGTATCTCCGCGCCCTTGAAGGATGAAGCCATCATCCTTCGAAGGACAGAACGCCGGGCAAGATCAAGAACCGGCATGGCACGAAGAGGGCAACACATGGCACTAGCACATGTCGTGGCGTGCAGAACAAGGAAGGGTACCAGAAGTGCTCAAATGACCGATTTATCCTTTATGACCATTTTGTACAGAATATTCGAAGAATATAGTAGGTAATTAGGGCTAAAATGGTCATTTGCATATGACCTAAGTACGGGCCTATAAATAGAACACCCCTACTTACTTGTAACGGGATGAATCTTTTTGGGAATACGTGAGAAGAGTCCATTGTTCCGTTTCATATCCTTCGCGATTCCTTTTCATGTTTACTCTTTTTGTTAGTGGCACTGAACCTCACGCTTTGTGACACCAACAGTGGCGCCCACCGTGTTGTGAGCTCGTACATAAGCTCATGATGACTCAACTCCATGGACCGCTGTTTTCGAGCGGCACTCCCCCCCCCCCCCCCCCGAAGCAGCGCTCTGGGAGACCCCCAACTGGCTGACGATCAATCCACATCGCAAGTAACAAAAGAGAATACCCCCAAAGTGCAACCATCGCTTCAAGCAGAAGTGGTGGGTGGTCTAAAAGACCTAGTACAGCGTCCTGTCCAACCGTCAAGCTCAAACCCTCCGGGAAGCAACACCTCAACCTCGCTGGCAGCAGCACAAGAAATGGAACTGTTAGCCCAAGGAGCTAAGCACCTCGAGCAACTCAAGCAACAGTTGTTGCAAGAGCAAGAGCTAAGAAGCAAAGCGCTGTCAGAGAAAGAGAAAGCCTTATAAGAGAAACAGTACATAGCTCAGCTCAGACTCAAGAATCTGCAACTGGCAAAAGAAGTCAAAGAACTCCAGAGAACCGTTGGCAGATCAAGCCGCCAAGAATCAAACCCAACGCCTGAAGCTCACCCATACCTCGAGCAAGAAGTACCACTCACGCCAAGCCATCAGCCTATAGCCGCAGAAGTGCCGCCAATTCGAAGAGCAAGCACAACGGACATAATCGAGAAAGACTCACCTCTCTCTAAAGGGTTGCATGAAGATTCCAACGGTCGGAGGGGTTATCACAGTCAAAGGACATCAGCAGATGGCAAGAGACATAGAAAAAGGTTATGCACCGGGGGAAAGAAACTGCAACAATATACAGGTCTTCAGCCAAGAGCAGCTAGAGGATGAAGAGAGAGCCCGAAAAGCTCATGAGCAGCATAAAGCGAACGCAAGAGAAGAGACATGATGTCTCGATAGAGAAAAGGTTGCAGTTCAGCCAGACAAAGAAACCAAAAAAGTACTCCTCGATGAGCAAGTCTTTGGCCAATTCGTCATAGTAGGCTCTAGTTTAGAACCCGAAGAAGAGAAAGAACTGATAGCATTTCTGAGTAAGAACAAGGATGTATTCGCCTGGTCTTCAGCAGACCTCGAAGGCGTGGACAGAAGCATCATAGAACACAAGCTAGAGGTTGACATAAAGATCAGGCCAAAGAAACAGAGGCTTCGAAAGATGTCCGATGAAAAAATAGAAGCCATCAAAGCGGAAGTTCAACGGCTCCTCGATGCGTCTGTCATCCGCGAAGTCAAATACCCGTCTAGGCTAGCAAACTGTGTAATGGTAAGAAAAAAGAATGGGCAGTGGAGAATGTGTATAAACTTCACAGATCTCAACAAAGCTTGCCTCAAAGATGACTTCCCACTGCCTTGAATTGACAAAATCGTGGATGCAGTAGCTGGGAGTGAGCTGCTATCATTGCTTAATTGTTTCTCCGGCTATCATCAGATATGGCTAAGGAGGGAGGATGAGGAAAAAACAAGTTTCATCACACCCTTTGGTACTTATTGTTTCGTAAGAATGCCTGAGGGGTTTAAAAATGGCGGCCCCACATTTTGCCGCATGACTCAAAAGCCTTCGAGTCACAGTTCGGAAAAAGTGTACATGCTTATGTGGACGACATCATAGTAGCAAGCAAAGTAAAGGGCAGCCATATCTCAGACCTCGCAGAAACATTCACAAACCTTCGAGCAGCAAGGTTAAAACTGAATCCAGAGAAGTCTGCTTTCGGCATCCGAAAAGAAAGAGTACTCGGTTGTCTAGTGTCAGCCAAGGGCATCGAAGCCAACCCGGATAAAATCAAAGCAATCATCCAAATGCAAGAGCCCAAGTGCCGCAAGGATGTGCAGAAACTCACAGGCAGAATGGCGGCACTAAACCGGTTCATATCCAGATCAGCCGAGCGAAGCTTGCCCTTCTTCCAAACACTCCGAGGGGCTCAACCCTTCGAATGGGGTCCAGAACAGCAAAAAGCCTTCGCAGAACTAAAAAATTACCTCGAGAAGCAATCAAAGCTAACCAACCCAAAGCCCGGGGCTGTGCTACTATGATATGTCGCTGCGTCCCATTCGGTAGTCAGTGCAGTCCTTGTACAGGAAAAGAAAATAGTCAAAACAGTTAAAGGGGAACCGAAGGAACTCTTGGTGCAACTACCGGTATACTATTTCAGCGAGGCACTGTCTGCCTCGAGGCTCTATTCTGAGATGGAAAAAATCGCATACGCGGTAGTCATGGCCTCCAGAAAGTTGCGGCATTATTTTGAGGCTCATCACATCAAAGTACTCACCAGCCAACCACTTAATGAAATATTTGGCAACCAAGAAGCTTCGGGGAACAATCGGTAAATGGGCCATGGAACTCTCAGAGCATGTAGTAGACTTCGAGAAACATAGTGTCATCAAGTCAAAGGTACTCGCTGACTTCATAGCAGATTGGACGGCTCCACAGTACATAAAAAATCAAACATGGTCTGAAACAGAGTGGACAGTGCATTGCGACAGAGCCTGGGGACTGGCCGGGGCGGGTATAGCAGCAATAGTAACTTCGCTCATGGGTGTGAAAATGAAATACGCAGCAAGGCTCAAATTTAGCAAAGAAACAGACAAGTGCACCAATACATAGCAGAGTATGAGGCAGTACTGCTGGGGCTCAAGAAACTGAGGGCACTCAGAGTCCAGAGGTGCAAAGTTAGAACGGATTCCAAGATTATTGCCAACCAATACGACAAAGAATTCACAATCAGGGATCCACTTCTTGAGAAATACCACAGCACCATCCGAAGCATGGAAAAGTATTTCAAAGGCTTCGATATATAGTACATCGAGAGAAAGTTTAACACGAAGGCAGACGAGCTCGCCAAGTTGGCAGCAAGACAAGAAGCAATACCACAAGATGTGTTTTTTCAAATAATCACAGAACCTTCGATCAAAGCAGTCCTCCAGGACCCCAAGCAAATACACGCAGTAACGAGCGAAGACTAGAGAACCCAAATCATTACGTACCTCACGGGTTTTTATGAGCCAGACACCTAGTCAGAGGCCAAAAGAATGCAGCAAAAGACTAGGAACTATAGCATCATCGAGGGTCAGCTTTACAAATCAAGAATTTGCGCCCCACTACTTAAGTGTGTAAGAAGAACGGAGGGCACCCAGCTACTCAGTGAGATACACGAGGGAATCTACGGAGCACATATTGGACCTCGGCCTCTAGCTGCAAAGGCAGATAGACAAGGTTTCTTCTGGCCATCTATGGTCAAGGATGCCGCAGAAGTAGTAACCAGATGCAAAGCCTGCCAAAAAATCTCAAATAAGCAGTCAGCACCCTCACAGCCAACACAACTCATAGCCCCATAATGGCCACTCCAACGCTGGGGAATCGACATCGTCGGACCCCTGCCCACAGCCCCAGGGAATTACAGGTGGGCAGTTGTAGCGCTAGAATATTTCACCAAGTAGATCCAAGCAAGACCAATCACAAACATCTCGGTAGCAACAACCAGAAAGTTCTTCTGGCAAAACATCGTCTGTCGCTTCGGAGTGCCAAGGGACATAACAGTTGACAACGGAAAACAATTTGAGAACGATATGTTCAAAGAATTTTGTCATTCCATTGGAATCAAAGTCGACTTCGCGTCAGTATATCACCCCCAGTCGAACGGAGCCGTCGAAAGAGCAAACAGTCTTATATTCAATGCAATCAAAAAGATACTCCTCGACGATAAGAAAGGAAAGTGGGCAGAAGAACTGCCAAGGGTCATATGGTCGCACAATACGATCGAAACCAGGCCAACCAAATACTCGCCCTTCAGGTTACTTTACGGGAAAGAAGCAGTCTCGCCCGAGGAGATTTTGCATCAATGCCCCAGAAGCTTCAATGCAAAATCAACATAGCCTGCAGAGGCGGAATTAAAGGATCTCATGGAAGTCGGCAGACTGGATGCAGCTGTCAACCTTGAAAAGTATCAATCAGAAACCCGCCAGTGGAGGGATGAAAAAGTCGCACCCCAAGCTTACGCAGTAGGAGACCTAGTTCTACTCCGAAGTCCGAAAATAGAAAACAAAGGCAAGTTAGAACCCAAATGGGAGGATCCATACATTGTGGCAAAACCAAACAGGCCCGGAGCGTATAGGCTCTAGACTTCGCAAGGAGAAGAGTTGCCGCATTCTTGGAACACGGACAACCTTCGAAGGTTTTACGTATAGAAAAAGCATCACCTGAAGCATGTAAATTGCCAAGCGTAGCATGAAACCATAAGTGCTACCTTGAGCTTAGTTGGTAGATTTTCTTCTCAAGTTTTCCTTTCAGGCAATTGTGTAAAGGACCGTACTCTTTTCCTCATAAGGGGACCCTTTGCAGGGGTGAGATTTTTAACGAGGCGGATCCTATGTAAACCCCAGCTAAATCTATAAAGCTGCCTTCCCCAAAGCAGAAATCCTCGCTCAGCAGAGCACGTCGAAAGAACTCCCACCATACAGATTGAAACATTCGACGAAGAGCAAAAAGCTCTCAAGCCATAGCTGCCGCACTAGCTAAGCCCGAAGAGCTAAAAGTCATGCAGTCAGCTAACTTAGCGAAAAATGCTAAGGGGCTCGTTGCAGCCCAAACCCGTCGAAGAGTTCGCCCAAAAACACCTCGCCTCTAGCACTTCGAGGGGGAGGGTGGCGTTTTTCAAAAAACTTAGCGAAAAATGCTAAGGGGCTCGTTGCAGCCCAAACCCGTCTAAGGGTTCACCCAAAAACACCTCGCCCCTAGCACTTCGAGGGAGAAGGTGATGTTTTTCAAAAAAAAACTTAGCAAAAAATGCTATGGGTCTCGTTGCAGCCCAAACCCGTCAAAGGGTTCGCCCAAAAACACCTCGCTTCTAGCACTTCGAGGGGGAGGGTGATGTTTTTCAAAAAACTTAGCAAAAAATGCTAAGGGGCTCGTTGCAGCCCAAACCCGTCGAAGAGTTCGCCCAAAAACACCTCGCCCCTAGCACTTCGAGGGGGAGGGCGGCGTTTTTCAAAAAACTTAGCGAAAAATGCTAAGTGGCTCGTTGCAGCCCAAACCCATCGAAGCGTTCGCCCAAAAACACCTCGCCCCTAGCACTTCGAGGGGGAGGGCGGCGTTTTTCAAAAAACTTAGCAAAAAATGCTAAGGGGCTCGTTGTAGCCCAAACCCGTCTAAGGGTTCGCCCAAAAACACCTCACCCCTAGCACTTCGAGGGGGAGGGTGGAGTTTTTCAAAAACACTTAGCAAAAAATGCTAAGGGGCTCGATGCAGCCCAAACCCGTCGAAGGGTTCGCCCAAAAACACCTCGCTCCTAGCACTTCGAGGGGGAGGGCGGCGTTTTTCAAAAAACTTAGCGAAAAATGCTAAGGGGCTCGTTACAGCCCAAACCCGTCGAAGAGTCCGCTCAAAAACACCTCGCCCCTAGCACTTCGAGGGGGAGGGCGGCGTTTTTCAAAAAGCTTAGCGAAAAATGTTAAGGGGCTCATTGCTGCCCAAACCCGTCGAAGGGTTCGCCCAAAAACACCTCGCCCCTAGCACTTCGAGGGGGAGGGTGGCGTTTTTCAAAAAACTTCGCAAAAAGTGCTAAGGAGCTCGTTGCAGCCCAAACCCATCGAAGGGTTCGCCCAAAAACACCTCGCCCCTAGCACTTCGAGGGGGAGGGTGGTGTTTTTCAAAAAACTTAGCAAAAAATGCTAAGGGGCTCGTTGCAGCCCAAACCTGTTGAAGGGTTTGCCCAAAAACACCTCGCCCCTAGCACTTCGAGGGGGAGGGTGGCGTTTTTCAAAAATTTAACGTAAATACTAAGCGGCTCGTAGCAACTCAAACCTGACAAAACATACTTTATTGCAATCGGAACTAACAAATGCTTACATCAGAAACCATAATCAATGGGTTCTTCTTTTACAACAACCTCAGAGGCTAACAACTGAGGAAGCAAAATGTACCATTCGTCGGTAGTGTAACCAGGCGGAGGTGGGCAAGGATTAGGCCTCGAGCCCCCGGCACCAATGACACCCGAATCTTGGACATTTTCACTAGTTGGAACTGGCGCTTGTGAAAAAGATTAAGCAATCTTTATTGGCGATTTCAACACAAAGCTAATAGATCGCTTCGCCACAGCAAGCCACGGATGGGGTGGCCGCGGAATTGAGGCGTTGGAACCATCGGTGCCCAGGGGTTTCTCACTTCGCTTCGAAAGCGGAGACCCGGGTGTTCGCTTCCTACGCAGTCTGTCTACGTTAGTGTCACGTGGGACTCCCCCACCACGGGACCTAGCCTTACCCCTACGACGAAGCGCAGACGATGCACTAGATGAAGCGCCGCGACTAAATAAGTGGGAATAATTCCCCACACAAACCACACTGGCGTCCAAAGTCACCAAGAGTGCCCTAGGTGAAGCAGCACGCGCACGATCCTCAAGTTTTCTAGCTTCCGCCGCAACATCTAACCCTTCGAAGCCGCTCAAACTGGCCTCAGAACTACTCGAAGTAGGCGTTGGTACAAAAACATCATCCATTAAAGACTGGGATCCCTCGCTCATCAGGCCCAACATGCGCAACACGGAAGATCCACTAGAAGTGTCCTCTTCAGAATCCCGCACAGGCGACATGAAGGACACCTGCGTAGGGTGAAGCAGGCATGTCAAAATCATAATTACAAAATCTCCCTCAAGACCTCGCAAAAAGTATACTACATCAATATAGCAACTACAAGTGATCCTAAACCTCGCTCGGTGCAGCCTTCGATCCACCCTCCGAAGTACCCGCCTTCTCAGCATCATTCCTCGAAGTGTCTCGACCCCCCGAAGGATCTTCAGTTTGGCCTCCACCGATCCTTGAAGAATCACGCATCTACACAGGCACAATCAACTTCAACTTTGAACATCGTGCGCCTAAATGAAAATATAATACAGGAACAAAAGTATAACCTGAGCCAACTTCTCAATCGCAGCCTGTCGAGCAGCTTCCCGGCCGTGATCGCGCCAAAACTTCATAGCAACGCGCTTAGCTGTGGCAATGGCCTCCGGCGACAAGCCGTCTTGAGCGTCCTCCCTAATCGGAAAATTGTGCCTTCCTAGAGCATGGAAGTGGTCACAGCCTTCGCGTTCCAACAACCCGAAAGTGGCCTTTGTAGTATGAAGCGAGCCAAAATTGCTGCGCTTGTCCATCACCCTCGGGAGAGCTTCGAACTCAGACTTAAGCCAACCAAAGAAAACAGCCTCGGTGATAGCAGCCCCATCGGCCAATGACATCGGCTCGGCACCAACATAACCCAAGGCCTCGCAATATTGATGGTCTGCAGATACAGCTTGGACAGCGAAGCCAAAATTACGAGTCGATTGGTCATGCTTTAAGGTTGTGCTCTTATTTTCCAGAGCTGCAATCTTAGCCTCAGAAGCTTTCAGGCGACTTAAGCCGGTCTTTAGTTAAGCAACCTCCGCTCGCGAAGCATCAAGCTCCTTTTGCACTCGTGCAGCTTCAAGCGCAGCTTTATCCTTCATAGATCGAAGGCTGTTAAGCTTCTCCTTCAACAACATATTCTCTGTTGCAAGCGAATTTCTCTCTCTCTCTCCAACGAGGTTAGCTCTGTGCAAGTTTTCTCAGAAGAAACCCGCGCGAGGGTGTGAGCCTGAAACAAAAGAACAGTCAAAACAACCCTGTCAGAAACCTCAACAAAAACAGTAGAACATTTTTTTTCTTATGCACCATCAAAACCAAGCATACTTACATGTCTCAAAATGTGGCAAAGATTATGCCACAAGTCCCCAGCTTCGAATAATTTAGCCCCTTCGGCTATAAAAGCATCCGGGACTGAGCACAGCTCAGCCCAAGCCTTGGGATCAGCAAAACCCCCATATCCCTCGGGCAGGCCCAAGTTTTTATTCACAGACCCCCTAGAGGTTCCAGTCCCAATCAAAAATTGGCTTGGACTCGAAGGTCCAGGGCGGGAAGAGAATTTTCCTTTAAGTCCAGCGAGGGTGTCTGCAGCCTCCGCATCCACAGTGCGACTCTTTGTGGGAATAATGGAGGGGCTTGAAGCTGGTAAATCAGCAGCACCGCCTGCAGCAGGGAGAAAAACCACCATCATGTCATCCTCCTCGTCATCATCACCGCCAAAAGCGTCCGCCATCACCCGGCGCGCACCAAAGTCCCAACAGCGCGAAGGCTAGGGGCAGAGGAGCTTGAAGAGTCCTAACGGGTTTCTTTTGTGAGCGCGCGCTTCGGAGGGACCTTCAAAGTTTCCTCCTCCCTCTTTCTTTTCCCAATCTACGATGAGGGCTTCATCAGACACTTCTCCTTCTTGGCCTTTTTAGCACCCGTAACTTTACCAACATCCGAACCAACATTACCAGGGGGCCGATTCCGCCTCATGCGAGGTCCTGGCGCAATACGAGCCGGATACGTAACACCGGCCAAGGTCAACACTCTGTTGAGCCGGCCACTATGAGAAGTCCGCTCGCAGGTGTGTTTGTGCTCCTCACGCATGTAGGGCCCTACTACAGCCTCGCTAGCGCGCTGCAAGAAGACCACAAACTCCTCGTCGCCAAGACCCCGTTTATCCACGGGTACCTCCAGGAAGGGTATAGTAATGTCAGGCCTCGAGGGGATTTTCTTCTATATAAACATAGGAATCGAGCACCCCTTCCGTAGTGGTCACTTATTCGCGGCCACGAATTCTTCAACAAGGTCCCGGCCGCTTGAATTGAATGTAGCGATATGGAAAGCAGCATTGTTCTTGCAGCCCTTGGGCACCCTGCCCTCCATGGATCGAGGCTCGTAGGGAGTCAGCTTCAAAGCTAATGGAAAAATCGTTGTCTCTCCCCCATCCGCATGAATAATCTCCGTAGCAACCTTCACATACAGCCAGCTTTCGTGCCACTTGTCGCCCCAGCGGTTTCGGCAGCACTTGACAAACTGGTTGTCGCGCTTGAAGCGGGGCACGAAGGTTACGCAACTGAAGTCAGCCTCGTGCACCACACCATCAATCTTAATGGTCTTCGGTTGGTAATGAGCGCAGTAATACTTGCAAAATACTTCAATATCAGGCTGGCCCTGATAACTCAGTACACCCTAGGCAAACTTGCTCAGCATGGCCATCCCGCTAGGGCTGATATGATGCAGTTGCACATTGAACCTATCCAACACATCTTTCACGAACGATGAGCAAGGAAAGCGAAGGCCAGCAGTAAAGTGGTCTTCAAAAACCACAGCCTCATCTTGAGCAGGGCAAGGGGTAACCTCTTGACCAGCCAGCCGGGCTCCTGCGTAGGGAAAACACCCCAACTCGGCAAGTTTGTGCAACTTGGGAGCATCGAGGCGAGATTGCTCAAAGATGGAGGTTCGAGGTCTGGATCCCTCGTGTTCTTTTCCTTTCCGCTTTCGGCCCCTCGGCTGGCCAAAATCACCTGCAGGCAGCAGATCACTGACATCAGCATCCACATCTTCTAAGTCCTCATCCACTGGACCAGAACTCCGAACCCTGCGGCTCGAACCTTGCCCTTGGGCGATAGTCGCGACCCTCCCAACACCTCGGGGAGCGAAATCCTTGTCACCACCCTCTTCCTCGTCATCCTCTTCCTCATCCTCCTCCTCCTCATCTCCATCGTCTTCGTCTTCATCATCTTCAACCTCTTTCAGAGGGTCCCGACCATGATCACAATCCAAACATTCGGGAGCAACAATGAGGTTATCCTCCAGGCTCCTGGCAAAATCCGCCTCGGAGTCACCCTCACTTGTAGCAGCATCAACAGTCGTTGAAGGCGGGTTTTCTTCAACAGCGGTCTCATCAGCGCGCACTGTCATCGCCACTCGAGCCATAACTTCATATCCTGCAATCAAACACAAAACGTGAGTTCAGTAGGAACACGAAAAACTAGTCCCAACCATCGCAAGGGACACTTCGAAGTAAGGATTCATGCATACCAAGCTAGCTCGAAGGTTGCTTCGAAGTAAAAGTCACCAAAGAACAGTACAAGCGCACGAAGCTAAAGAAAGCTAGAGCACTATAAAGCAAATCGCAGGAAAAGCTTCGCAGACCTTTTACCCCACCCTCTAACCCCCTGCTTATATAGTCGAATAAAAATAGATGGGCATTTACTATGGAGCCTCGGGAATTGGGGGCACAGTAACACAGAATTAAAAGCGAAAGTCGAAGAGCCGCGACACCCAAAGTAGCCAAGTGTTACCTTCGAGAGAATTGGGTGAGCTCCTAGAAGAAGACTCGCTTTTAGAAACAGTTACTGTTCGAACCCTAGTCATAATCGCAGGCACAGTGGGAGCTCAATGGATGAGTAAATGGTAAAAATAATAATAATTTTCCACCGCAGTTATTCTCCTTTTATAGGCAGAAGCCCTGATAGCTTCGCTCAAAGCCCAACTTTGATGTTCGAAGGGTGGCGTTTTGGTAAGAGATCTCGGCGAAGCGAGGGTTTTGGCCCATCAAAGTTGGACCCACCCCTCGAGGGGCTACTGTTGGGGGGATCACTTCGCAAGCCACCCCTCGAGGGTTTATCAAAGTCGGGTTGTGAATAAAAGTCAAAGTTAATCATTGTTACCCTTTTTTATTAACAATAACTTCAAGGTACAGGTGTTCATCGGAGGCCTCAGAAAAACCAAGACCCTTCGGGCGGTACCTCCATGCCCACGAAGGATGAAGCCATCATCCTTCGAAGGACAGAGCAGCGAACCCTTCAAGCAGTACCTCTGCGTTCTTGAAGGATGAAGTCATCATCCTTCGAAAGACAGGACGCCGGGCAAGATCAAGGACCGGCATGGCGCGAAGAGGGCAACACATGGCACCAGCACGTGTCATGACGTGTGGAACAAGGAAGAGTACCAGAAATGCTCAAATGACCGATTTATCCTTTATGACTATTTTGTACAGAATATTCAAAGAATATAGTAGGCAATTAGGGAAAAAATGGTCATTTGCATGTGACCTAAGTACAGGCCTATAAATAGAACATCCCTACTTATTTGTAACGGGACGAATCTTTTTGGCAATACGTGAGAAGAGTCCATTGTTCCGTTTCATACCCTTCGCGATTTTTTTTCATGTTTACTCTTTCTGTTAGTGGCACTGAAGCTCGCGCTTTATGACACCAACACCAAGTATCTTTCTTGGGTACTTGACAAAGACTCTTTTTACCGAGTACCCAATAGATTACACTCAGCAAACCTTCGAGCACTCGGCAAACAGCACTACAACAAAAAGGCTCTATAGAGGCGTTATAAAAAAGCTTATAGCATCGTTTTTTAATAGATCCACCGCTACAGTTGTCCTCCAATTTTTAGCGGCGGCTCACAATGCAAACCACCCCTAAAAATCAATTTTTAGCGGCGGCTCACATTTTGGGCCGCTGCTATAAATGGGCTCTATTTTTAGCTGCGGCTTATATTTAGCGGCAGCCCACAATATAAGGCGCAGCTAAAAAATGATTTTTAGGGGCGGTTTACAACTTGGCCCGCCGCTAAAGATTAAAGCCTATTTTGTTTTTTGGCCCATTTATTCCAAACCCTAACTCTCTCCAATAAATTACCCTCTCTCAACCCTAACTCCTCACCCCCTTCTCTCTCACACACACTCGTGCACCGCCGGCCGCACCTCCTATCTCGCCTCCCCCCCCCCTCCCTCCTCTCCCTCTCTTTCCTCCTCCTCTCTCTCTCTCTCCGACAGAGCTCAACCAGATCCTCCTCCATGCGAGCTCTGGCCCTCCTCCACGCGTGCTCCGGCCTTCCTCCGCGCGAGCTCCGGCCTGGTCGCCGTCAAGCTCCCTCTGCCCCCGAGCGCCGCCTCCCCACGCACATCGACACCATCGTCGCCGCCCTCCGCCGCCTCCGCGCCATCGCGTGCTACTCCGCGACGATGACCACCTGGCCAGGTGGGTCAGATAGAGCTCGATGAGGTGGGCGTGGTAGAGCTCCACGAGGTGAAACGGCACCGCGGACCTGGCCAGGTGGGCCACCTATGCTAGCTGGAAGCTTCGTGCGAGCTCCGGCCCTCCTCCAGCGGCTCGGGAGGCGGCGGCGTGGATTTGGCTCCCCTGACCACAGGAGGCGGCGACGGGTGACGGCTCCCTAACTAGCAGCCGCTCCTCTCCCTCTCCCCGTTTGGCGACGGTGATGGAGGCTCCCTAAGAGTAGCGAGCGGGATCTGACCTCCCCTGACCGGAGGCGCCTCCCCCTCCCTCTCCCCTCCAGTTGGCAGCGAGCGACGACAGATCCGGCCTCGTTCGGCGCAGATCCAGCGCGCCTCCTCTCCCTCGGTCAGCGCAGATCTGGCTTGGCAGGCCTCCACAGCGGGCTTGGCACGAGCCGGGCGTGGACCGGGCGGGCTTATTTTTTGTTTTTTGGGTCCAAGCATAGCGGCGGGTAAAGATGTCACCCGCTGCTACTATTATTTTTCTAACGGCGGAGTGCTTCAACACGAGATTATCCGCCACTGTAGATGCTCATTTTTAGCTGCGGATTCGTAGCGGCAGCTTGTCATGCCTGCCGTTACAGTGTGTTTTGCACTGCTGCTATAAACCTGTTTTGTTGTAGTGCAGCCGATTTCCGCTAAGATGCTTGCAAGTTGTAGGCCCGCCGTATCTCATTATTCAGACTTCATGAAACTTAAAAAAAAAAAAAAGAGTTTCTGTATTATGCGAACGTGATCGAATCCCTTGGGTGCACGCAGTGCTGTACTATCCAATAGAACTCGAAAGGATCACAGTTTTTACATAGCGCGGTGCCTGATGAAACCCCATAATAAGATGCCAGCTGCAGACACAGACAGTATGGGCACCGACGCCGCGCATGATATCTTGAGCTGCTGTATTTCCTCTCTTTAATATGATGCAGCCAAACACGTACGGCGAAGCCCCCCTCTTTGGTCGAGTCCATTTGAAGTCCACAGACTGTGTTCATTCAACTAGGTTCCACGCCTACGCTTGTACTGCATATATACATCATGATGATAGCTACTACCGCGGAGGGCTAACGTACGTGGATGTGCACACGATTCTGACAGGGAGAGTTCTGAATTCGCCGGCACAGTGATGTGTTATATGTCCAAAGATTCTCCCAGACCTCGCGAGTCACGAACCAAGATTGCATGGCTAGATTTTCTGACTCTTCAGATCGCACAAAGTGCAAACTCTTTTTGCCCCCAACTTGCCACCTTGTTAGTAACAACAGTTTGAACTAGTAGCCAGTCAAAGAATTTATGCTTTGCCTTCTGCATGAGCCTTTGTATTTTGATTTAACAGGGGGTACGTACATTCCGTCCGCTATTTATTCCCATTTGATTCAGTTAGCTGCACTTGCTGCATAAAAGACCGAAAAGGCAGCTCAAGTCGGTCATTATTCCGCGTTATCCATCTTCCATAGACCCTGGTCCAATTGTGAGTTTAGAACTTTAGATATTTTCCTAGAGCTCCCTTGGTCCGACTAGCTGTGATTTTAGATATTTTCCTATGATGCCTTATATATTCTTGTAAATAAGTAGGAGGCAAGGTCAGAATTGGCACTAGATACTAGCCCATTCAACCAGATGAGGCGCCACAATTTGGTTTCCTGCTGTTGCCGAGGATAACACCAGTTCTTGCTCCGAAAAGTTGCCCTCTTTTTCATCGCAAGTGGTGTTGTGCCTGTCCATGTCCATTCGCACAATTATACAGCTTGCAAAAAACGGAACAAAATGAACACTTCCGGTTGGATTAGAAGAAATATTTAAGTGACCGGAGAGAAGAGTTTGGGAGGGTTCTACTGTCAAGGGGCACATATAATCAGTCATTATCATTTTTCTTGTTTCGTGAGAAAAAAAAATCATCTTTCTTTGCTCCCTTTACTATGTAGCAATTGCATTTTACCACAAACTAAGCATATATAGCTCCCTTGGTTAAGTTCTTTATTCTAGAACCCAGCCAGCTACATGCACTACAAGTTTTGCATTTATAACTAATTATTGTTTAAAGTTGTTTAAAAAAAATTGTGTTCCACCACCATGAAGGCAAGTAGAGTTGTGCTTTTTCACTTAACTAATGAAATGAAAATATATTCATAATTATTTTTTCAATTTTTTAGTTCAATATTGTATCATAAAATTGGCTTGCAATTCGCTTGTTTAGCTTACAACCAAACATAGGACATAGGAGTTCATACACACTTAATTTTAAGATTTGACCCACTTTTCCCTCTCTTAATGTTGTCCATGTCTTTATTTTAGACGAAACACCCGCAAGCTCTTTCATTCATTCAATAAAGTAGAGTTAGAATCTAGGGCAGCCATTCCGATCAGCTACTCAGGGAGAGGGCTCCGCACACGTATGTGCTAAGGTGTTTGCCTCCCTTCTTACAAAACAAACTAAAAAGCGAATAAAACCCCTGCTAAGCTCACAAATGGCGTGCCAGAAACCAGCAAAAACACAACGCCGATCATCCTCGTTTCCCAACGCTCTAGCAAGCGATTGATTGCCCACCTCAAGTATGATTCTCGTATATCCTCTTTGAGTGGCTAAACGTACACCATCTCGTGCCGCTAAAGCTTCGGCAATCATGGCACTAGACACATGTTCATACCAATTTGCTCCGGCTCCCATGACCCGGCCTTGATGGTCTCTTAAGACAAAACCACCAGCTCCCGAACCCTGCTGGATATCAAAAGCCCCATCCGAGTTTACTTTGATCCATCCCTCCTTTGGTGGTTCCCACGGATGAGGTATCCTTGGTATGCAATCTACCTGCTCTTTGACTTGCAAGCAAGCCAAATCTTCAATCATTTTTGCAACATGGCGCACCGCTGCTCTGGGATTCTAGTTCTCCCTTCCATGGTTCCGAGAATTCCAGCCAGACCACAATGACCACAATCCACAGCTAAACAGTGATACATCCTCAAGACCACAGGCCCGCCCCAACAAGAGATTGGTAGCCCAAATATCCCGATGTAGACTAGGAAACTTGCAACCCGTCAAGTCCTTAACAACACTCCAAAATCTTTTCGCCATTGTGCATTCCACTGCTATATGAAAGAGCGACTCATCCGGATCCCCACATACAGGGCATTGGCTTTCCTGGATTATATGATGTCTCTTCAGCTTAGCTTTGGATGGCATAAAATTGTGCACCATCCTCCACCAGAAAATACGGATTTTAGGTGGCACATTAAGTTTCAAAACCAGGTTCCACCACTCTCCCATTCCTGAAGATGAGGTTTGATCTCCAATTGCTATCTGGCGCTCCATCTGATCAGCTTTAAGCAATCTATATGCTGATCGCACAGAATAGATACCATTCGCCTCATGTGCCCAAGCAAGAATATCATCTTCCATCCTATTCCCCCACAGCACCTTCAGTATACCATTCGCTTCAAAGCCCACAAAGACGTATCAAATTAACTCCACATTCCATTCCCTAGCACCTGGAAGGAACAATTCGTTTACTCGATTAACTGTCACACCTTCACGCCTTATTGTTGGCTTCAAATATCTCATCCCTGGCACCCAATATCTTATCTATATCATTATACGGCATGGCTTACGCCTCCCAGCGAGGCTCGTCGCCCCCTCCCCCCCCCCCCCCTCCGCCAATTGCACGCTAACACGTGGCTCGTCGCCAATCAAAACTCAACACGTCGTCAGCATTCCACTCCACAGCAAGCCCCTTAGCGGAAGGCTGTTAGCTAGACCATCGATTCAGTCGGTCGGAGTGGAGGCAACAGAGTTGATTTCAGAGAAAATGGATGGAGGTGGCTGGCCAGACGAGCGCTTGTAAAAGGCTGTTTGATCGCCGGCCGCGGCCTGCTCCGTGCGGCCTCACCCATGCACCTTCATCCGCATCTAAAGGATGCATCCAGGATCCATCCATCGGCCACAAAGCACTAAAGAGAGGATAAATGAAAAACGGGCAAGAAATTCTCAACAACGCAAACGGAGACAAAAGAATACAATCCCCCAAAGAACAGATAGCACGAAAAGGTTTTAAATCCATCGAAAATAAATGAAAATCTTGGTGGAAAAATATCAACCGATCTGTGATTACATCTTCAGCTTGGTTCTAAAACTCAAACTAAATTCAAAACTTAAATCACCTAGATCTAGCGTGGAGGATGTTGAGTGCCAGGACTCCACGATGTCCTACATCTTACAGGGCCTGCTGCCTGCTTGATCAACGGACCTCCTTTTCAAGACCTCTCCTTCATCGACGCGGCGTTGGTCCATCCGGCCTAGCATGTCCAGGCTGGAACACAGAAGCCAGGACATTGATGTCTCACTGTTGCGCCGACACAGTATCGAATGCTTCGCGGCTTCGCGCGCTCACATGGTTGGAGGTGGAGCGAGACCTAGTGCTTCAAACGCCAACCTTGCCTCGGCACAGCCCGTTGCCGTTTACCCAGTTGCCGCGATTGAGAGAGAGAGAGAGAGAGAGTCGCTGGTTTGAGGGAGAGAGAGATGAGAGAAGGGAGCCTGCTGGCTTTTTGACGCAGGTGACGACGACGATTGTCTGAACGTGGCAATTAATTAGGACAACTAGGACACCTGTATATGCTTGCCTTTTGCATGTGTGCCACATAGTTCCCTGCGGCATGAATGGTGGGAGTTTGTGCTCTGAACTCCTTTGGCTTTATACTTTCTTTGTTGTGCTATAGGGTCATGTTTTTTCTCCTCTCCACCGAACCAAAGACAACAGACGGAGTGGCTCTTGCCCAGCGCAGTACTCAGGCCTCAAATATACTCTAATTGGCGCATTTAACGTGTACATACAGATCTTCCTCTAATTGGCAGCGATAGCGCGCCACCCTACCTAGTTATCTTCCCACACCTTGATTGTGTTGCCCAGTCCCACTTGTTTGATTATTCCCCATCTCAACACCACCCTGCCATATAGCATAGCTTTCCACGTATCAGAAGTATGTTTTCCTTTCAAAGCCATAATAAAATCTCCATGTGGAAAATATTTGCCTTTAATCACCCTAGAGCACAGTGGCTGGCCTAGTCATTAGTCTCCATCCTTGTTTTCCCAACATAGCCTAATTAAAAAGTGACATATCTCTAAACCCTATACCTCCTTCTCCTTTCGATTTTGTTAGATTTGTCCAAGATTGCTAATGAATCTTGTGACTATCAATGGAGCTTCCCCACCAATATCTTGATATGTATGTCGTCATCTTTTTACAAACTGGGAGTGGGAGTTTGAAACAACTCATAAGATATGTCGGTACTGCCTGCACATTTGCTTTCATAAGCACTTCCTGACCAGCACAACTGAGAATGTTCTCCCCCAAACCATTGGCAAAATTTCTCACATGTAATTAAAGGTTCCCTCAATCACCCGGCCCACCGTAGTTGGTAAGCCCAAATACTTCTCTCCCAAAGCTTCCGTGTGAATTTGCAGACTCTCCTTGACTTCTCTCCTCATTTCATCATCACAATTTGGGCTCAAAACTATTTCTGATTTTTGTTTATTAACCAACTGATCTGAGCCCCGATTGTAATCCTCCAAAATGTTCCCTATACGGTCTGCACTCCTTTTAGTAGCTGCCAAAAACACCAGCAGTCATATACAAACAGGACATGTGATACCCAAGGTGCATGTATAACAATCTGAATTCCTCAAGCTATATAATTTGGCCCCGTTCATTTCAACATACATGACAGACACCATTAACCCGAATTGAAAAAGATACAGACGAAATACAGGCCATTGCCAATTTGCACCATCGATCTAAGAAATCCAGAGCTTGAATAATAGCAGACACGTATTCCCACTCCACTCCGTCATATGCTTTTGCCATGTCCAACTTGATTGCACAAGCACCTCCTTTCCCTTTCTTCTTACATAAATAATGGATATGCTCATAAGCCACAATGACATTATCGGTAATGAGCCTACTCGGTACAAAAGCAGTTTGTTCTTCTGAAATAATCTCATCTAGCACCACCCGGATTCTATTTACCATCACTTTTGAGCAAATTTTGTATATAACATTACATAAGGAAATTGGCCAAAATTGAGAGAGTTCGTGAGGGTTTGATACCTTAGGAGTAAGAACCGGAAGAGTGCAGTTGATCTGTTGTGGTAGCTCACCCCCATTCAAAAAGTGCAATACTGCCTCCGTTACATCATGTTTCAAAATCCCCCAATGCCTCTGAAAGAACCCGGCATTGAAGCCATCTACCCCAGGCGCTTTACTCAGTTTCATTCGGAAGAGTGCAGATTCCACTTCAACTTGTGTGAATTGCCTATCAAGCATTTCAATCATCGTATCTGTTACCTGCTTGGGAACATACTGCCAATCCAGCTCGGGCTGCAAATATCTTGCGTCATGAACAATTCCGGTAAAAATCTATCGCCATCTGCTCGAGCCCTTCCTGTGAGGTTTCAAAAATACCATCCTCATGTTTGAGAGCACGTACCCTGTTAGTTCTTCCCTGTGCTCTAGCTTTAGCTTGAAAAAATTCTATGTTTTTGTCACCATCTCTGAGCCAAGTAACTTGCGAGTGTTTCCACTGCATAGTCTCCTCACATGCCAGCATCTCTGCTAATTTCCTTAGCAGCTCCCTCTCCCTCATCGTGGGGCCACGATATAAAATATACGTCCTCTCAGCCTCCAGTTCTTGTCTCAAATCAGCTATTTGTTTCTTAATCGACCCAAACACATCCTGATTCCATATTCTCAGGGATCCTTGCATCAAGGATAGAGCAGCAGCAATACTTCCCAAGTCGTAGGCCCCTTGCCCCGGATCCTATGCAAGTTCAACAAGGGAGTTATAATCTCCATGGCGCTGCCACATATCCTCGTATCGAAAAGGTTTCCGAACACGCCTCCGCCTCCCATCCCGGCTACATCAGCCTCACACACCTTAATTAACAAGGCGCGATTGTCTAATTTTGCCAGAGTAATATGTTGCACCGATGAATTACCCTACACATTCATGAAGTTCACATCCCCCAGCGCTTGATCAAACCGAGCCTTGACATTTCGATCCTCCTCCTGCCGGTTATCCCAAGTATAGGGAAGGTCGATATAACCAAGATCCTCAAAATCACAATCTGCCACCACATCTTGGAACCCTACCATCTGCCATGGTTCTCTTTCATTCGCACCAATCTGCTCATCAGCACAGAGAACCTTGTTGAAATCCCCCCCCCCCCCCTCCCCACGGCCATGGTATGGCAAGCTATGCATGCAAGAACCTCAACAAGAAGTATTAGCTTTCCCGCCGTCGTTCTAGACGATGCTCACCATACAACCCCATGAACCTCCACTAACGCACCTTGATCCTATTGTAGGACTACACGGCATCGAAATGTGACCTGGACACACTTTGGATTTGCACCACCGGATCATGATTCTAGAATAGGGCCAAACCCCCACTCTGCCCCTCCGAACTCACTGCTGCACCATTCAGGAAACCCAACATTCCATTCAAGCCAACAACACGCTCCTTACACATTCTTGTCTCCATCAAAAACACCAATGCAGTCCTTTCCATCTCCACCACCTGGCAGAGCTCTGAACTGCCTCAGGCTGCCCACAGCCCCGGCAGTTCACACTTGGTATTTTCATTGTGCCCGGCGAGGCTGCATCCCAGCAGCCTTCGCCGATCTCGCATATTTACTTGAACGTCTTTCTTTCTTCACACCCTCCTCATTTCTATCCACCAGCTGGTTGATATGTGAGTTTACCAGACCACTCGGGACTATATCATTGCTTGCCACTGGCACATTCAGGTCTAGGGTAACATTTGGCATCCCGTCATCTACTCATGGCCTCCTCTTTCGTTGTTGCTGAGTTCCACTCCCCCCATCATGATGTTGCTCATTCTGCCCCACCTGCATATGCTTCTCCACAACTCCATCTACATTATGGTTAGGTGGTGCCATGACAATGTCCTCATCAAGGCCTCCAATAGAGGAATTTACGCTTTTTCCACTGTCCCCAGACTTAGCCCCACCACTCGTTCATGTAAACGAGGAACCACTGCCATACAGTTCTGACACCTCCTCCCCAAAACATGGCATCTTCCTCCTCTTATCTTCAGATGCCCGTAGAGACACATCATAAGGCAACCTCCCCTCCGCATTTCTCAGAGCAGGACTAGGACACTCCAGTTCAAAATGGCCTATGATGCCACAGGACTTGCAGCAGAATGGTAATTTTTTATATTGTATTTCATACCAGATATTAGCTTTGCGGCTTTCATCCCGCATGAAAAGACCCCTCTTTAGTGGCTTGTTGATTTCAATTGCCACTCTAGCACGCAGATATGAGCCCGATGCCTTCCCCTTCTCATCAACATCAAGCTTCTCCATGGATCCAATCATCCTTGCAATTTTCTCCCCCTTTTGTGCATTCATCCAGCCAAAAGGGAGATTTTGCACACATATCCAGATATTCATGTTCTCAAAATTCACATCTGAAGGACGTAGATTACCATCGGAGTCCTGCAGGATACTGGCGTACTTCCCCACCATCCATGGTGACCCATGTAGATCTCGTTCCTCCTCCACTTGTCCTTGAAAATCCGCGATGGACAGGTTGTCGCCCTTTCCCCCAACAGATCGCACCTCCAGCCCCCAAGGGTTACCCCATGCAGGTTTCATGGCGCTTTTGATAGTGGTTGGGTGGATCGACCTCTGGGTGAGGACCTTTCCAATCACCGACCACTCAAAAGGGATGGTCTCCTCTATTTCATCGTTGTTGTTGGTCAGCGTGTTTTCCTCTTTCGTAGTCAGCTGAAGGCGACCAAGGAGATCTGAGACCTCCAGAACGGTTCCAACTTCGCCCGAACCAGAGGCCATCGGATCCTCCAGAAGGGATTCGTACGAAAACAGGTGGAGCGATTAGATCGCCCAGGAAAAATCCAACCCTGTTGGAAACAGTACCATGCACTAAAACCCCAGGCGGAAAAAAGGTGTTGATCGTATAAGAAACACGACCTGGGTGGATAGTGGTGCTCGAGTAGCAGGCAACGGGTATGCGAAAGTAGACGGCGGTGCCAGGATGACAGTCGCCAGAACGAGGTCGTGAGATTGGTGGCGCACCCTAAGCGAATAGCCAGAGAATCGCCAAAAATGCCCTCCATTCTAGATCGGAGAGGCCATTCTGACAGTCCCTTAATGTTGTCCATGTCGAATTACTCTAACGTGCACTATCTTACTAACAGAGCCACAGGAGAGTGACTTATAGGAGTACTGGTTGTCGGCTGCTTTCACTTCTTATAATTCACGCATCCTCATCTAGCTGACGTTTGTCTTCGAAATAGCCGTAGGAGCTCTGCCATATATTAAAGAAGAGAGAGATTACAGCCTATAAGTTACAAGCACTAAAGGCAGCAGCAAAGAGTGCATCAGGATTAGAGCCTTAGAGGTCAGCATCGCGCCATGCTCGACGGAGCATTCTGATATCTTCCAACGCCATGGTTGCAACCGAGTTTGTTGATTGCTCTTTTGATCAAAGATACGCCTATTTCTCTCCTTCCAAACATCTCACCAAAAAAAGAGAGCACCAAGCATGCATCTCCTTTCTTGCTTTGGCCCTGTGTTGATACGCTCCATCCACTTTGTCGGGTCCCTAGCTTCCTGCATACTGTTGTAGTTAGGCAGGTTCTGGTGTTGAGCAATTATGTTCCACGTGGCTTCAACAAAATTGCATTGAGCAAACAGTGAGGCATAGTTTCTTGCTCAGTATAGCATAATGCACAACACTCGTTGCACTGTCAGTTTCTTTTTATCATGTTCTCAGTTGTCAATACTTTATGATGCATAACCAACCAGGCGAAGAACTTGCATTTTGGCTTAGTGTTTGCCAACCATATTGCCAGGGTTGGCAACAATGCAAAGCTGCCCAGGAATTGGCATTCATAGGCAGAGGCTACAGACTGATTCCTATTAGCAGTCCAACGCCAAATGATAGTATCCTCATCTTCAGTGAGCACCACCTCAGCAAGCACCATGGATAGGAGCGTGAATTTCTCTATTAGTGTTGGTATGTCAATGTCTCAGATTTCATATCCAATTGTCATTGTTCAGTCTTTGGCTATCGAGCGTTTTCTGAATTTGGATTTCAAGTACAGGTTTGGTGCTAGTTCGCGACGAACTGCGCCTTTGTAGCCATCTGCTCTCCCAAAATAGGGTGTTACGTTGCAGCCATTGCTTATTGTGACATAGGTAGAGCTGAAGAACAGTTGTCTGTCCATCTTGTCATCCACACGCAGGATGTGCTTCCAAGGCTTTGCACAAGTATCCCAATTATGCCAGAGCCACCAAAGTCGAAGTGCTTTGTCAAACTTGTCCAGATCCTTTATACCTAGGCCACCCAACCTCTTGGGCATGACCGCATGAGGCATGTCTGTCAGTTAACCAAGCGGTGTCCCTCACAGACATGCTCCGGTTCTTTACCTTTCTAGAAGAAGGCACGCCTGAACCTGTCAATGCTGGAGACCACCCATCTAGGCATCTTGAAAACCGTCATGAAATAAGTGGGCATGGCAGTGAGGATGGTTTTGGCTAGCAGTTCCCTTCCCTGGTAAGTAAGGAGTCTCCTCTTCCAACCAGGTAATCTCAACGACCGATTGCAGAGTTGTACACGATGGTTTTCTCACATGCAATGACAAACAAATCAACCAAGATACCTACAAGGGAACTCACTGATTGAGTAATTGTACTATGCAAAGAATGATAGGTCCAGATTAGTGCATCGGATAGGGAACATGATCTTGTTCAAATTTGTTATTAGTCCACTAGATTCTCCAAACATGTCTAGAATGAATGTGGTTACCTTCAGATCATGTTCAGTAGGCTTAATTAACACGACATCATCAGCATAAAGTGAGACCCTAAAGGCATCACAGTGGTTACTGAGACCTTGCAACAAATCCATCTGTTGGTTTTCTTAAACAGTTTGTGCAGTGGTTCCATAGCTAGCAGAAATAGCATTGGTGAGAGTGGGTCACCCTGACGTACCCCTCTGCAGTGAAGAATCTGATGCCTTAGTTCCCCATTGAGAATAAAGGAAGAAGAGGTTGTGCGCCAGAGCGAAGAGATCCAATTTGACCATCGCTGTCTGAAGCCCAAAAAAGACATGATGCCTAAAAGGTAAGGCCAAAATGTCTAGTTTGATGAGCAATGCAGACTTCTTCTTTCTATGCAGATCTCGTATTGTCTCTTGGACATAGACAAAAGTATTGTGAATGCATCTTTTCTTTATGAATCCCATTTGATTTAGGGATATGAGATTGTCTAGCTCAGGTCCCAACCTATTGGCCAACAGTTTGGAGATTAGCTTCAGAAAACTATGTGTAAGGCTAATTGGGCGGTAGTCATTGACCCTAAGAGGGTTCTCCTTCTTCAGAATTAGTACCACAAATGTCTGGTTTAGGAAGTGTAGATGCTGCTAGTTCATAACATAGAATTGATTGATGGCATTCATTATGTCATGCTCTATAATATTTTAGCACGAGAAGAAAAACAAGCCTATGTACCCATCCGGTCCAGGGGCATTCTCTTTAGGCGCAGAAATGATCACTTGCCTCACTTCATCTACAGAAAATGGCACCTCGAGGTGCTGGAGGTCTCTTGATTGCCAACCCAATTCTTCAAGGTTCAGAATTCTACTTCTGGGTTTGTAGGTACCAATGTGCTGCAGATAGTGTTTGAAGATTGCGTCATGTTTTTTTTTCCTGACTTGCAGCCACTCCATCCTCCGTTTGTAGTGTATGAATGAATTTTTTCTTCTTTCTCGCATTAGCCATTATCTAAAAATATTTCGTGTTCATGTCGCCTTTTCTAAGCTAGGTGAGTCTGGATTTTTGGCAGGCCTTGCATTTTTCTATGGCCACCAGCCCCATGGCTTTGTGTTTGAGTTTTTTTAGTAATTCTCTTTCTCTCATAGACAGGATCTTGTCTTCTTAAGCTTTATATGGCCAGTTTCTCGTGGAATACTCCACCCGTTATAAAATTATTGTTGTCATTGACTTTTCTAGTTAATTTTGATCATTCGTTTTAATCCAAAAATTCAAAAATTATCATATATTTTTATTATTTTTGGTTTTATCATTAGAGAAGATTTAAGTATAACTTATAACTTTTCATATTTTAACAAATATTTTAAATAAGATGAATGGTCAAACATAACTAAAAAAGTCAATGGCAACAACAATTTTGGAACAAAATAGTAAGTTTCTTGGACTAGGTTGTGAGTGCTTTTGCCATTCATGCTAGCTTGATGTTCAAGGTCGGGAGTGCATTCTGATTAGGCGGGATGAATGTGTTCCAGGCTCCCTGTACACATTGTTTGAAGCCAGGCATGTTGGGCCAGAATGCTTCAAATCTGAACCTGGGTTTGAAGCTTGGTGCCAAAAGTGGCCCAGGCAGCAGAGGGTAATGATTCGAAGCTGAGGAGGATAGTGGCTGAAAATGGGATTAGAATACATCTCTTCCCAATCAGCGGAGAAGAACGCATGATCGATGCATGTTAGTGTCGACGAGTCTTGGTTATTCTGATTTCTTTGACTTCATGTGAATCTTCTACCAACTAGGCTGATTCTTTGACTATCATCCTGTTGAGAGTTCGCTTGAATCTGGACATCATGCGATGATTTAGTCTTCATTGTTCTTATCTTGCTCTTGATAAATCAGGTTAAAATCACCCAGAATGAGCCAAGCCAGTAGGGAAGCAGGTTGAAGATGCCTGAGCTTACGTAAAAGCATCTTCTTCTCAAGATCACCTTGGGGCCCGTACACAGCAGTAATCGGCCACTAAAGGTTTCGGCTACGTCCATTACTACGGCAGATATGGTGTTTGTTGTGGTAGTTGGGTTACTAATTGGACAAACAGAGTCCTTTGCTGTAAGAAGAATGCCTCCCCTAGTACCATTATTAGCTGGCAGGAAGAAAAAATTATCCACGAACTGGTGTCCAAGAGAGTTTATGACTGTTGTAGTATCAATGTGAGCCATCTTTGTTTCTTGCAAGCAGACCAAATCAGGACCAACCATACTGATTACCTGTCTCACGTCTTCTTGCCTTGCATTGTTTTTTAGTCCCCTTACATTCCACTAGCCATCGTATGTAGCTATACATTTTACTTGGAAACAACAACAATACTACAACTCAAAAAACAAAAACCGCATCAATACTACACCTAGACGCAACAACTACATACGCACGTACCACATACAACATCACGACAATTACGGGTTCAGTCAACAACATTGTTGCTGAAGAGCTTGAACTCGCTGGCGTCAAGCACGAGCTTTCGAATGGAGGCAAAGGCACCGATGCCCCCAACCCCGACAAACAGGACCATGACGGTCGTGTTGACGATGAAGACCAGGGACCGCCTCGGCGGCGCAAGTGCCATGTTATACAGAAGGACCGGGAGCACGAAGTCAAGCGGGATGAACCCCACGGCGCCGACGACTCCCACGATGTCGCCGAAGAAGGGCAGCATGGCCGCAATGAACGCACAGAACGCCAGGTACAGTGTCCGGAACACTAGCCGCGGGATGAGGTTCCGACGTGAGAAACGCCCCTGCTGCACGTCCGCCGAGTTCTTTTCCATGATCTCGTACGCCACCTGGGAGTAGACGAGGCCGATGGCGAGCAGCTGGAGGAGCACGAACAGGACGGCGATGCCTAGCAGCCACGTCGGGGCGAGGGCGGGGCCGGAGTCTGGCATGAGGCTCTTGAGAACATTGGACTGGACGTGGCTGCCGAAGGCCCAATATCCGGTGATGGACGAGAGGAAGAAGGTGAAGACGATGACGGAGTAGCACAGCACCAGCGCCTTCATCATCTTCCCCGCCGCTGGAGGCGCCAAAGTGGCCTGCACAAACGAGTTCAAAATGGTTGGGCCGGTCGTTCGACTTTCTTTATGGGCTTTGTTTGCAGGCTTCCTGATAGTCTTCTTTTTTTTTTGAGGGAGGCCTGATAGAAGCTCCAGAATCCAGATGCACAAGGAGCCTAGCCCATTACTGTATATCAGTTTACACCAGCACAGTATCATGGTGCCCAGGTATTTATTCTCCAGTATCATGGTGCCCAGGTATTTATTCTCCCTTTCTATTCTAGACTATAACTGTACAACTGGATAATAGAATTCGTACATAATTTTTTTTTTGTGATGGATGTTCTACAACAAATCCAATAATTATCATAATCGTGATTCCCAGGGCATTTCTATCTTGGAATGTATAATTTTACCTGGATTTCAGGCAGTATGCCATTGCCAAAAACAGAGGCAAGGATGGAAATCGATAGGAAAGCATTGAAGGTCTGCTCCGATTTGGACGTGCTTAGGGAGTAGTCCTTCGCAGGAACATCTTTGGAAAAGCCTGTAATGAATTACGACCTTGTTAAACATCAGTGCAACAAAATAACATAGTCTTGCAAGCTTATATTGGGTAAAGTATAATTAACTTCATAGAGCCGAGTTCCTCTGTTTCGTGTTCTCGGGATTCAGGAAACTCCTTTGTTTTATTCTCAATTCAAAACATGCGATATGTCTACTCATGTGACTATTGATCTTTTAGACGCCTCTCTCAGTGACAAGTGTAAATGTCAGTGGCAGACCCAGCAATAGGGCATGGTGGGGCGGCCGTCCTACCTAGCCGGTGGCACGAAACACCCTTACCCCTCGTATTCCGGCAAGCTGCCTGCAAGGCTGCGACCATCACCATGGCCGGCGGTGGCATTTCGTGCTTCTGCTCGAGCAGAAGAAAGAAATAGACAGTCGTAGGCTCGAAGCATTATGGGCTGGCTGCGAGCTGCCTTGTATTTTGGGCTGGGCCACGAAAAAAGTGTGTCCCGCCTTCCCCATCTCCAATTCCCCATCAGCCATCGAGATGTTTCTGCAGGACAAAATTTTCGTCGACTGCTGCCGCCCTCAGTCTGCCCCCAATCCCTAGCTTTGGCTCTGAATCCGCCCCCTTTCCGACCATCGGCGTCCGGCGGCCTACCGCGGTGCCGCCTGCGGCTCGCCCCCTTCCGCGCGCCTCCCCGTCTCCCCCTGTTCGTGGCCGCGGGCTGCCTCCAGAGAAGATGGAGACGGCGGTGGGTGTGCCACTTGCCGGAGGAGGAGAAGATGGGGACGACGAGCGTGCAGCAGCATGCCGTGGCTGAGGGCGAGTAGTGGCGCAGGGGCAACAAGATCATTTTTCAGCTCCCGACGAGAAAAAGGTCAATGGTAAGAATTCCAAGAAAAGATACAAAACCTTAGGTAAATTGAGAAATTCAGATTGTGCTTTTGCGTTTTTAGAGATGAGTAGTTTCGTACTTGGTTTGCTTCTCTTGTCTTAACCCAAGAGCCTTCTCTGCTATGAAAATAATCAAAACTGATTTGCGCAATAGGATGTCCGATGAGTGGCTCAATGACTTGGCGTTATGCTATATTGAGAAGGAGATTTTTAGAGATCTTGACTTTGATAAAGTTAAGAAGCGGTTTCAAGCTATGAAAAAACAGAGAATGAAATTGCCTAAGCCACCTAAAGCTAGAAGACCAAGGCACCAAACAATGCCTAGTACTAGCAGTTAGTATTTTACAGAGGTATGTCTAAGTTCTTTTGTTGAAATATTTGATATAGAAGTGACATATGATGTACTATCTTAAATCTTTGTCTGTTCCCTTTGTTTACTATGAATGGTCTATTTTTATACGATTTTATATGCATGTAGTGCGTATATGCACTTTGGTCTTTTTTCATAGTTAAACTTTCCTTAATCGTCCGCCCCACCTAAGAAAAATTCCTGGGTCCGACACTGGTAAATGTTACGGTTGTTCAGAGAACCGGCATCTTGTAACAAACCTTATGTGTACGTATTGGTGAAGACTCACATATTAACAATTCCATGGTGCTTTGGAGTCGACGTGTCTTTGCGAGCAAGTATTTGTGCAGATATGACGCATCAAAGTACAGCTGAAAAGCTGAGGCTGTAAGAGCAGCTTTTCTTTTAAATCCATTTCCTTCGATGTAGACTGTGCGAACAATAACCACGGCGAGATCGTAGACCTATTTCTAAGTATTGTCGACAAATTTAAGGCATATGATTCCCCAATTATTGGCCTAAGTGTTTGCTTATAGATAATGGAATGGTTCCTCATTTGCTCCTATTATGCGTTTATTAGGTTTCAGAAATATAATTCTTAGATCAGGTTTGTAAAATAATAAAATGGAACTGGTAATAGATGGACGAGTATGTAACACAAGGAGAGTTCAGGCAATATACCTGCACGAATGCAAGCAGCAGACACAAGGATGGTGTAGCCCAAGCTCAGGAGCAGCGATAAGAAGTTGATGTGCCGCAGCGAGTGAAATGATGGTAACTGAGAGAGGAAGGCCAGCGCCACAGACACGATGATGATGAAGTGGTACAGTTTTAGGGAACCATTGGGAGCAAGGCTGGTGTACATAATCTGCTTGGGAACCATAAAAGATCACAAAATGCAACTAATCATGTGAGCAGACAACATAAAGCAGGGTTCATATTTGAATTTCTTGACATAGGGTGGCAGGTAGGGACTGTTTATTCATCTATTTTAAGGAAATCAAATATACTGACTGTAAATGGATGTTCCAATCCTTTCAGGGAAAAAAATGCAGAACTTGATGTGAATAAACTAACGAAATCCTTTCTGTCAGAAACATCATATCTCTGTACTACAGTCTCTAATTTCTGTTCTGCATTTGCTGCTCTCTCTCTCTCTTTCTTTTGATATACTTCATATATTTAAGTATTCAAACTTCAGATCGACAAGCCATTAAAGTTTATGAATTGAAACATATCCTATCTCTGTACAATTTGAATAAAGTAAGAAAAATAAGGTAGGCAGTGAGTCTTGACAGGGACGCATACCTAGTGTGAAACTCTAGGTTGTAGCCTAGCACACAACTACATGATGTTCAAATATCCAATCTTGAAATGATAAACACGTGAAAATGACACATCAGCTTCTAAAAAGGATTCCATCTGTTGCCTTTGTGATGTTATCCACTACGTATTTTTGTTTGGCCTTACTTGTCAATTTTTTTAAGTTGATATTTAAATCATATGAACGGAAGAACGTGTGTTACTATGATTCATGAAACCGTGAAGAATGAAGTCCCTCGCAAAAAAAAAAAAAAAAAAAAAAAAAAAGGTGAAGAATGAAGTCGAGCATGTTCCAAAGGGGGGAAATCATGCTGACCGTACTGTTGGGTTCGTTACTCGTTTCGTAGTTACTTGATAGAGACAGGATTAGGATACTGCAAACCCACATGGCAATCATATAACTTCTTTTGGAACGTTTCAGATCCTCCCAAGCAACAAGGATTGGCATGTCAAGCTTGCGCCTAACCCCCCTATCAAGTACTACCCTGCGTGTGGGTTACGTCGCCGCAGCAGGGAACATAGTATAATAGAAAAGTTGGTCCACACTGAAGCAACTAATGTGAACCCAGCAGAGCAATTCCGGAAGAGAACAAAATGCGCCATATCTTTGGCGCACTCTGCATTCACACAGATGGGCACGAGCGTTTCCACATCTGGGTCGGCAGCCATATGTGGATATCCTAGTTTACAGAGGACGGACTAATCTAGTACTAGCAAGCTGTCTGAAGCGCAGGCGACATGTAGAAAGACATCATCATTGCACAGTTCAATATATAGACACAGTAAAGTAATCTGGCATTACTGCACGACCAAACAAATTTGTGCGATTCAAATTAGAGGGGGAGTTGTTCGATGCACCTCGAGGCAGTCGGCGGCGAGCAGGATGGCGCCGATGCTGACGCCGGTGTTGATGGTGGTCTGGATGGTGACCACGAAGTAAAACATCCACCCGGACCCTGCTCACCAAACAGAGACGGCAAATTTAATTAGCGTGTGCCACCTCAATCTCACCAACGCACCGCAAAGGTAATTTAATAATGGTGTAATAGGGGGGCAGGACGGACGGCACGGCCAGTGCGGCAGCGCTAGTACAGTTTCAGTGGCGCTCCTTGTCGTCCATGGCGTGCACGCGAACGCAAGGACGGAAAGTGGGGGCGCAGAGATCGAGCACGACATTGATGCCCGCGCTCGATCGCTGAGACCACTCGCGCGGAACACGTGGAGGCGGGTTTGTGGCAGGGAAGCGGTTGATTCCTGTTGGCTTTTCGGTTGCCGAGAGGAGAGGAGAGACGTGTGAATGTGTTGCGTACCGAGGACGTCGGCGGCGAGCTCGCGGAACCGGATGTGGCGGCGGCCGCGGGCCTCGCAGTGGTCGAGGACGCGGGACATGAGGGAGTACTCGTAGAAGGTGACGGCGGCCATGACGGCGAGCGCGGTGAGGCCCAGCGCCCACCCCATCCCGCGCAGCGCGTAGGGGAGCGTCAGAACCGTGGGACCCACGATCGCCGTCGTCAGGTGGAACCCGGCGTGCCACCACGTCCCTGCATATGAGAGAACAACCCCGACCACAAAGCAGTCGTCGTGATGAAGCCCGATCAGCAATCAGTACCCCCGGGCACGGCGCGGGGAGAGAAAGGGCAGGGGGGCGGCGCGTACCCTTGGACTCGAGCACGAAGGCGGCGCCGGCGTCAGCCTCGGCCGCGGTCCCGAGCGCCGGCTTGGTGGTGTGGCCTGCGCCGTTGGCCGCGGCCTCGGGGTCCAACGCGGCGGGCGCCATGGAGTGGGGTGGGCCCCTTCGACCCGCCGCTTCAGAGCGAGGCGAGGATCCAATCAATTATCTAGTCGGACTGGTGGTTAACCAGCGGCTAATCAATCTATTTCCCTTGACGCCGTGCGCCGCACGGTAGCGATGTGCCGGCTTATTTCCTGGAGAGGAGAACCCCCCGGGCGTATTTATGCCGCTGGGCTGGCTGGCCGCCGGCGCGCGCGGTTGGGAATGGGCGGAGAGAAATGGGAAGATCTGGGCAATCTGCCGGTAGTGCGGTTGCGGAATCGATGAGGCAGTTGTCTCTGTCCGTCCCCCGTCCCTTCCGAACGAACTGGCACTCATTCATCTCCCCTCTCAAGATGGCAGTCAAGTTCCGTTGATGGGCGCCTGGGCTGGGCCTCAGGGTAGATCGTCGAGTGATTGGAATAATGAGATGACAAATTTACACGCACGAGATCTGCGTAAATGCGATCCGGTTCATCCATCATTCTTCCTCTTCATTGCGGTTGCGGCACAAACTATGGGACCGTGTGGCGTTACCAATAGAACTCTGCTTCTTGTTTGGGGCAAAGGGGCATGCGGCATGCCAATAAGTCAATTGTTCCATTTCACTGCTGCTGCTTTTACCTTTACTGAAATATTAACAATGGTTGCGGTGGTGGTGGTTGTTGTGGTTAGAGTAAGACTTTCTAAGATCATGTGCTTATATCAAGATTAATTTTTACAATTTTGAAAGTAGTCCATTTTATAGGAAGTATATTTCCGGGAAATTGCCTTCCTCACTCAAAACATGTGGTGCTTCTGATGTTAGTGTCGAGTACCTGTCAGATCCAAAGCTTCCTATAAATTGCATACAAAATGTCAAAAGAGCTTGACCACAACAGACGATGAGCTTTCCCTCCTTATTCTATAGTTTATACTATTATATAGGAAACATCGAAGTGTGGCATTCTCAGTTGCCTGCATACTGCCGCTGACTCATCCGTGGAAATATCCACACTACTTCGTCTGTTGCTCCAACGCCTTTAAGCTACTAAACGACAAAAGAAAAAACAGAACACGCTAATAAAGAATCTCTCCAAAGCGACAATGAGCCTCATATTTCCACGGACTTGACCCCGCAGTAGAAACTTGGACGTAAACTATAATTAGTAATGCGGGGTACTAGAAGTGCGGGAACAGCATATCTCAATGTACCAATTGGAGGTGACAAAGCGGAACGATTTCGCGTCTATCCGCACTACGTGCATGCAACACAGCAGATAGCGCCAGCCATGGAAAAGCGGCGATACCATGTGTTCCACCTGATAATGTTTTTTAACCTCGCTAACCATGACCTGTCGAAATGTTACAGGGCGGATTGCACATCTGCATTGGAATGGACCTGCGCGGAAAACAGATGAGCCTATTAGTTCTGCAGTGAATCCAGTGATACCGGCGACTGAGTAGGATGACAGCGATCTTTCAAGAGGCACGAGAGGGACAAAGGCTTTATCAGGCTCGTAAAGAGTAAGAAAGATGGAGCCGGCTCCATTAGTGCAAGAACAGATAGCTCCAGCATCCAAACCAGAAGGGTCAATTCTAGTCTCGCGTGCGCATCCTCCATCAGCAGACACCGCTGTATTGTCGAGTGGAAAACTTTAGGTACATGTCTAGGGAATTTGTGCCCCCAGCAAATTGGTTCCACCATAGCATAGCAAGAATACAGACGAATACAGATTCAGATGCAATGCAAGCAGGGGTTCACAAAGAGTACACCTGCACCTGTCCAGCTGCACCCCCGTGCCCCGGGGTCTTGAATACAGGGGCAATCATCAGATTAACAACAGCACATACAGTATGTCAAAGGATCATTTTACATTTAAAATGAACAAGGTTCAGGATCGCGAAAGCCATCAAACCAGCTCTAGGTTACTAAGGAATCTGGAATGGATATTTACATATATATTAGGGGAGGTACAAAGCTCTACCGATATATTACAATCCGATAGTTGCTCATACATCTAACCAAAAACTTCCTCGGTCTATGGTGGAGCAACATATTGACAATATGATAACACCAATAGGGATAAATATACAGGCAGAGCAGTGAGATTAGAGCCGCCTGGTACAGAGTCATTTGCAAACATTGCTTTCAGAAAAGGAATGGAATTAGCACGAGGAAGTTTATTGATGGCTAAAAGTCAGAAGTCGTGCGATCTCAGCTTCTTGGTTCTTACATATCACCCATCAGCTGCAATTTATGGGTTTCGTATCACAATCCATAAAAATAGCACCCATGTGCAGCATTGAGTGAATTATTAGCAAAGCTGAGACCCTGCATTGAAGACAGCTACCTAAACTCCTCAGGGACGTGCATGCCAAAACCACGCTTCAACTTCTCAATTCTGTTACAACAAAAATATGATATAACTGATCATATTGGAAGCATTTTATTCAATAGGTGTGCGCATGTGCTTAGAATAAAATTGCAACCAGAACACAGAAATAAATCAGCTTTGAACAGACCAATGCATATGTTCCAAGGCAAGCTAATGCATGTCTACAGTGAATTTGATACATATTTGAAGGTGCTGGATTTGATATGTTGATATCATGCCACACTAATTGATAGGAACATGGTTTAAATGTGGGGTGAAATTCCACTATGGCTAGTTTTTGTGAGTAACGCAGGCTTTTTACAGTCCAACAATTCTAATCTGTAAAGATTCCATAGTAATGTCTTTATGAAATAAACATTCACAAGCTAATACTTTGGAAGTTCGGAGAACAGTTGCAATGCTAGTTTTATTTCTAGGGAAATGGAAATGGAGCATTCAACATGGGGTGCTAGGAAAGGTTGTGTGATAGCAAACTCACAGTTCTAAGTTTGTGTACATTATGGCTAAACTAGAGCTGTGATTGGGGGTGAATTTTCAAGGATTAAATACTTCGGTTCAGCTTAGACCCAAATTCAAATCTACTAGACAAAAATGTGGGACTTCCCAACATGAAGCCCAGAACATCCAATTGTTTGTAATCAGGTAAATGCTCAATGCCAAATGTTCCAACACCTGAACAGCAAAAGGATATAACTCTGTAAACTAGAAGTCAAACTGCAACCCAAGCTTAACTGCAAATACATGGAATGTATGCCACTAGTGCATGGCTTAATGCACCATGGACTCAATAAACATGGAGTAAAAATCAAGGTTTCAGTGCTTGCACTCAATCATTCCAAACCATAGACACAGAAAAATGATGAGGAAGCAGGAATGTTACAAGATCGAAATGGTTATATAAGATAATGCGAGGACTAAATTTTTCACCAATTTTATTTATACCATGTAAAATCTGGCCTATAGGGGTTGAGAAATATTTTGACCCACAAAAAGAATCACGGTGATTCTTATGCTAAAGCATATCAATATAGAAAATATTCAGAAACAAAGATACCCTTTTTCATACCAACATTGGAACGGAAAAAAAAACTAACATTTTGTAAGATATAACTGAGTTAAAAGTGCGAAGAAAATTACGTGGGAGCAAGTTTTCCAAGACTGCGTAGCTTCTTGCCAGTTGCCTCATCAGTAATATTTCCAGATACCTCGATGGAATATGATTTTCCAGATACACGGGGAAGCCCTCTTCCTACAAGCAAATCTAAATCCCTCTGATGAAGTTCTCTTCCATTAACCAGAACACCAGTGTCCCCACCAGCACAATTTCTGGCCATAGGATAATTGAACTCTCTAATAAATGGCTGTAAAACAACATAAGTATTCATGAGAACACATTTTTTTTGTAAGAATTGTAGATCAGCATTATTTGTAAGGAGGTCATCTTACAGGGATAATGCCAATACACTCGCGCCCCATGACACCCCAAAAGCCAGCACGGTAGTCATACCTGATTCATGAACAGAAGAAAAGAGAGCTGTTAACGACGTATACAAAATAAAGCCTCAAAAGACCATTACAAGGCCATATCAAATTACAACATATAGCAATTAATTAGCTAGATAATGCATAATTAAGGTTAACCTACAGCAATGTCTTTCCAGTATCCATACCTAAACGATGCTCTAGCCAACTTAAAATGCATAATTAAAATGTTGGAGGTAAAGATCCATTATAATTAAATGTAAACTGCATCCCTTTAGAAGCAAGTTTAAATACAAGGAACTCAGCAGGTTGACAAAATGTTAGCCAAGAAGCTAACAGTATGTAGATTCTACTTTGCCACAGCTGCACACTAGAATTACTACATGTTTAACACCATCACGAAATTTAGCAGTCTTAATTTCATTTTGTTTGAAAAGAAGACAACAATGTGAATTAAAGATTTATCTATAGACCAGATAAGAAATAAACTCTGGACAAATGAATTTATTCCTTACAACAATAACAACATTATAAAGCTCAGGAACATCCAGACACAGATCTAAAACGGATGATGTGCTGAAAACTTGACAAGGAGTTTCAACACAGAGCAACTGTTAAGTCTTCTGGAACCAAATGTCTGTGATACCATTTAATTTCCAGTGTCCGTTTTCATCATAATGTCTAACAACAAGCCACAGGTTTGTTCTGCCAAAATAGATAGGTTATGGATTTTGCTACTCCTAATTATAGATATGCCCTAGATGAAATAATTCATGTTTATTATGAATACAATAAAACATTGCATGCAGTCCAAACTACAATAAATACTGAAAAATTTTAAATAATACGTAGCAGCAACTATAGCAATAAGCAATCACTTACCAATACAAACCAGGCTCGACAGGACCCGCCTTCTTCTCTGCCTTCTTAAGTGCTCTTTCGGAGATTGGATGACCATTAATTGAAACCTTAACATTGTCCATGGACTGGTTAAATAAAGAAAGGTCCTTGAAACCCTTCTTCAAGAAACCAGCAAGAAATGATGAATCCCCACTCTTGCCAGTGGAAGACTGATCTTCATCTAACCCAGTCTCAGAGGAACCACGAGAAAACCCAGAATTTGTACGCCCATTAACTGATGATCCACTCTCTTCTAGGGAACTGACATCTTCAACAAATGTCTGCTGCAATCTTCCATCGTCTTCTTCCATTTTCACTTCTTCACATCTCTGACTTCTGCTTGCAGATTCAAGGGCGCTATTGGCATCTTCTTTACTGTTTTCATCATTGTTGTTAATACTTTCAACTTCAAGGACACATTTCCCATCTCCTTCACTCTTTTGCTCATTGTTCTTGCTCATATGTTCAACATTAGGGTTATTGCTATCATATATTTGGTTCGTCCTTTCATATTTTTCAATCCCATCTTCAAGACAACCAGTGTCATCCTTCCCACTATCCTGTTCGTACATTTTTCTATCATCTTCAAGGTTGCAACAGTTATCTTCTTTGCTCTTCTGTTCATGATTTTTGCATGAGCTTTCATCTTCAGTGGCGTTTGTATCTCCTACCACGCCTTTTTGTTTGCCTCCTATACTAATACTCTCTCCATCATTAACATTATATTGACCTTTGGAAGTTAGGTCCAATCTATAAGCCAAGCCTTGGTCCTCTCTGCTGTTATCCTTTTCTTGAGTACACAATGGATCAACAAGTTTGTCCTCTAAAACTGGAGAGTGTAGACTAATTGAACAGTCTACAGAAGGCTCCTCCTTACAGTCTGCATCTCTTTCACATAGTATATCCTTTGGGCTCCCAACATCTATAGATCTGCTTGGAGAGAAAGATAGATCATCTGCTTTTGATTGAATGCTCCTGCTTGACCCACATTCTTTCTCGGTCCTATCACGACTAATAGTAGAAGAAAGTGAATTATCATCAGCAAAATCTGTGTTTATTTGCATGCTGCTATGCTCATTTGAACAATAGAACCTAGAATTGAAATCATTGTGGTGATGATGGGCAGCATCTCGTCTCATCTGATCACTTGAGCTTTGCTCCATTTCAGGCTCATATAAGGATGCTGATTGGGTAAAGGAAATACCATTTTCATCCTCTTGCTTCAAACTAACTATCTGACAACAAGACCCACACTGCAGCCGATTCTGCTTCCTCAATATGCATCTTTCCATTGGCATCTGCAACAGCTGATAACAAGAACTGCACACAACAAAGGGTGCAGCACCATTCACTGGGCGGCAGAGATGTTCTGCCTTCTTCCTGAAGTACTCTGCTCTCCTTTTTGATACAGACCTATGTGAGTACAGCGACGATGCCACAGACCTCCGATCATAATCTGATGAAACGGATGGAGACCTCTCAAACCGATAGGATTCATGTTGTCCAGCAAAATACCTCGCCATTGGAATGTTCTCCTCTGGCAGTGGAGCCCTTTGCGCATGAAGGCAGTGTGGACAAGTGCACGAATAATGATGATAACCCACAGGCCCAATCCCACCGTTGTTCTCCCATTGCCTCCCAGGAAACTGGCGGTAATGACCACTCGACTGCCTCACATACCTCTCTCCATGCTCAGGACGCGCTGGAGAGTACGGGCTTGGCGGCAAACCATGCCCATACTGCCCACCATAGCGCGAGCGGTGGTATCCAGCCAGAGGCGGCGGCTCAGGTTGCTCGGGGATCAGAGAGACCGTGCGCCGGCTCACCCGACGCTGCTCCCGTGGCGGCCCGACGACGTGGCATGACCGTGTGATCTGGTCCCTCAGTTCGTCCAGCTTGCGCAGCAGGTCCAGGGGGTCCTGCTGCAGCGCGGCCAAGTCGACTCCCCTCGGGTCGATGCATTGTGGGCGCTCCTCCATCCCAATCCTCCTTCTGTACTTCATCTCCTTCAGATCGCTCCCCATGGCGGGCGCCTCCCCGCCAAGGCGAGCCTGCTCCCACTTTTCCCGCTGGATCGACAAGCGCGAGCGGTATCCTGCACGAGTTGCGCCAAATTTGTACGCTTAGCGATGCGAAGGAATGGATCAGAGGGGAGGCAGGGAATGGGGAATGGTCGTAAGATCTGCCGGTCTTTCGGGCCAAGGGAGGCGGTACGGCGGTTACCTTCCGACGAAGCCCGCTGCGGCGAGGCTACGGCGCGGGAGCGTGGCGGCGCCGCCGGCTCTTCATTAGGGTTTCGCGGCGCGGCTCGAGGAGTCCGCCATGAGAGATGGAGAGCAGAGGACTGGGAGACGGCAGTGTGCGTGGTAACGGAGACGACGAGGGAGCGAAGTGAAAGAACAATATATATAGCTTATAGCTCATCAGGGACTTATTTGTGAATATATAAATTCTTTGAGGGTCCCGGGCGCAGCCTAGTTACGTGGGGATGTGGTCCGCCTTTGGAATGATCTGGCTGCGCCGCTGACGTAGGGGGTCAAAAGGAAGGGCCCACGTGGAGGCGAGCGGTCGAGGTGGGCCAGGGGCTTACAGCTGGCGGGAACTCGGCCTGGCATCTTCGGTTCTTTCTTTTCTTCTCTCGGCCGCTTAAAATTATATTTAAAATTTAAAATAAATGGAATTTAAGCTTCCAATGCAAACGGATACTGTATGAATTATTGTAATCACTTTCCCAACGGCCAGCGTATGAACATGTAATGGTTCTCTGTCACTGGTACTAGAAGCAATTTTTTCCAACAACGTAAACATCACAACGGAATCCAAATTAAATAGGATTGCTTAGAGAGGGGAATATGGGTTGTAATTGGTTAATGGCGAAAGGGACCCGTGCCTGCATGTGTTAGTTGGGTATTGAACACGGTATAGCGCTTTCAAAACAGATTGTGTGTAAACGACTGACCAAATAGATTAACGGAGTAGATTATTAGCGGTACGATGTACTCTTGCTTTCACCCAATCGATATATGCCATTGACTTGGTGCACTCATCTCAAGTTATGTAATTTCATCCACATAGGTACGCTAATTGTCATTATATTGCCCTGATCGCCTTAGGTTTACTAGCCAAAGAGAAAGATAACTTTTCTAATAAAATAGGGCTGAGTTTAATAAGTCATAGGCTTGAACATCTAAGGATATGTTTGACAGGATTTATATTGCTGCTTATTGAAAGTGCTTATGGTTAATAAATAGTTTGAATTATTAAACAATAAAATAACATAAGTTTTTATAGAGTATAAACACTTATAAGCACTTTACTATTTTGTACTATCATAAATATTTTAGACAAAGCAGCAAAACATAGTTTTTAGTGCTTATGATAGTCCTCTCTCTCAGCATAAACAGTTTTGATAGATAAGCATAAGCAGTTTTATCAAACGAGATGACTGCTTATGCTACAAGAAACACTAAAATCGTTCACTATAAGCAGTTTTGACACAATAAACCCGTGACATGAATACCGATGCATAGGTAAAATAAAAATAAAAATATTATTTATGGAAACTGAAGCTCAGCCAAACACGGTCTTAATAATGAAACCTAAGAGGAGGCAAGCGAGTAATGCAAATCTACTATTAGTTGACACTTAATAGAGTACTGTATGTTCCATTGGACCGCATACAAGGGAGCCCTGCATCTGCATGTGATGTGCAAGGCCATATGCATGCGAGTGGAGCCTGCACATGTGGAGCCATTCGACATGAATACCGATGCACCATGGTCTTTTGTGCTGTACCATTGTTTTCCTACAAGATTCTAGAAGAACAGTTTGTATATGCACATAAGGTAGTGCGCAAGTTGAGTTACATTTTTCCCTCAGTTTTTGTGCACTTAACTTAATTCTAGAATATTGCATTGATTTAGAATGTTGGTAGCACGTCAGCTAACACATTTATGTTGACGTATTATAGTATTCAGTAGTACGTAAAAAACTTCAATCCTAAGAATAATAAATAAAAAAGTGACAATCACATTTATAGAAAACTTGAACTGCATTAGCGACACTTGCACTAATGAAAAAGGATTAAGATTGGCAAAAGCCGCGTCGTTGTTAGGAAGATCGTGAACTGAACATTCAATTCTCTCTTTTTTTTTGGATTAAGACGACTTGTTCATAAGATTATTCTCTTTGTAGAGTTTTTTTAATGGATACGTATTCTCTTTGAAGAGTTACTCGAGGGCAAAATTAGAAAAAGAGAAACTTGCTTGCGCTCGGTCTTGGTGAGATACATATCCGTTGGTTATTCTTAGCAATTCTTCCCCAATTGTCTACAGCGATTTTTTCCTGGCCGTCATCCTGCGTCCGTTAACAAGAATGCATCTATGGGGGGCGAACATTTCCGCGTCTACTCCGTCGTAAGAGCGCGACGTTGGCGGAGTATCGATGCGTGTGCCACGAATCTGTTCTTGCGTCTGCTTGGCTCGGGAACATCCGTTCGTAGTTTTCCGGGTGACTGACAAAAAGGGGAGGACAAAAAAAAAAACGAGAGCAAGAGTAGCCAAGAAGGTGTAAACGCAACCTCTACTTTGTTGAACTTCTTGTTTTTCCCAGCAGACAGCTTTGTCTTTTTCCGTTCATGGGGAACAAAAATAGATACCTGAAACTGAAAGCCTCTTCTGATGTATGCGCTGCCAATACCAGACTCTCGCTCTAGTTGCCCTGTCGCAGCAATATCTTATTATGAATTTATGATGGTGCCAATTAGCAAAATACTCCGCTCCTAATCACAATTCACAACGAAGTACATATTTGTCCTCGCGGAATCAGAAGACGTAGGGACGAATTGGTTAGGCAGGTTTTCCGTGCTCCAGACCGAGTTCAGAGAGGCCCTGCAAGTTGGTTAGGTTGGAGTGGTTCATGGTTTGCGGTCCGTCCCTGTTGTTTGTACTACTGTACTAATCAAGTTTTTTGAACTAAGCGAACGTTCACCCGAATCCAGTCCTAAGTTAATTCAAATGTCCCTTCGCTTCATGACCAAGGCAGGTGCCTGCCGCCAAGACCCCGATGCTGCCTGTGCATCCGATGCGTGCGTAGCTTTTTAGCCCCGCTTTACGCCCGGCCGAAAGGAGGAGCGCCCAGCCAAGAACGCACGTACAGGCAGAAGCGACAACGTTGCTTTTTCGTCCTTTTGGTGTTGTCCTTTGTCTCTCTCTCTCTCTTTTTTTTTTTTTTGCAATCTTTCGTCTCTAGAGAGTCTAAAGTCAATGCTTGTCCTGGCACCACCGGGGTCGGGGTGGAGCTCAGCTAGCTCCGGGTTTTGTCTGGTGCCCTCGACGTCTCTGATAGTGCTCCGCTCACCAAAGCCAGGGAACGTGTCGGGCAGCTGGAGGAGGAATGTGTTTTTTGCCGCCCATGCATGAAACAAAAGACCAGGTGATAAACTGATAATGGTGACTTAAGTATATCAGTATACTATGTGTGTGCGTCGAGCACTACCTAACTTGGATTGCGAGAGAGAGGTCGGCCGCGCTAGCTTCCGAGCGCGGCCAAACGGTAGGCGCACCCCGCTTGGGACGACGCCACGGCACAGTACGGGCACGACGCGACATGTGGATTTTTCTGGCCTCGGATGTTCAGAAGTCAGAGATTGCAGCGTACAGATGCGTATCTGCCGCTGTCTGTACACCGAAAGGACCGGCTCAAGTCAGCAGTCAACGGCGGCACGCCTGTGCGTGTACACATCTTGTGTGTAGCTTCATCAGCGGCTCGAGAAGTGGTACCGTCCAGTCAATCACATGGTGCACGCGACGAGATTGCCGGCAGATCGTCCTTGCTCTGGTTTTGGGACCGATGCACTAGTGAGTATTTTTATTTCACATAAGGAAGTAGTATAGTATACACCTTGATCATGTCTGGTGTCTCTTGCAACTTGCAGGTTAATCTCTTGCAACTTGCAGGTTGCAAACCAAGTCAATTAGAGTTAAGAGACGACATGCAAAACATGCCTACGGGAGCCGTTTGGAGCACCATGTGAGCATGTCCTTTGGAAAAACAAAAAGGTATAATGGAGCTGTACAGTGCAAAACAAAATTTAGAGGAATGTGGCACATGTTGGATTCGGTGGATAGTAGGAACTGTAGCGAAAAATACTGTTCGGTCAGTACCCTAACAGTCTCGTCGTTTTTGATCCAGCGATGGATATTGAAGTTGAAGTGCTCACTACTCCTAGTCACTATCGAGTACTAAGTACTCCTGCTAGCTCCTCTGCAACGAGCTCGATTGCAGGGTAGCACGTTCTTGTGAACTGGCCGGTATACCAGAGTGGCAATCTGTGCTGGACTGTTGCTGCACAGAGAAGCCCTAATTAAATTTTGACATGTAATTAAATCAGCTTCACCCCATAAAAAAAAACGAAAAAGTCCGCCTCACTGCAAGCTGCGACCAACTCGGCGATGCGGTTGCCGGGCTCGGTGGGCCCGCAGCCTGGCTCCGATGAGTTGGCGGCCTGTGTGTCCTCTCGATCCTGGACAGGCAGCTCGTGGGCCGGTGGCGTCCGTGAGGCCGTGATTGGAGATGGGCCCAGCTCCACAGTGCCCGTAGTGGGCCCGCGGGGAACTCCATAACTGCTGCCCCTGTTCATCGCACTAGGCTTGGACCGCATCCAGCTCTCCCGCCTGACCTGGGTCAACAAGCCACGGCAGTGCGACTGCGAGACGCATGTGCCATGTCCAGCTCTCTCACTCCTGACTTCTGCGTGCACGCTTCCTCCTCGGCTCCGCTGCTATCAGGCAGCGTATAGTACGTGTATGTGCTCGCCACCGGTGCGCCGTGGTTGGTGGCGGCGCCGTCGTGCCGTCCAGGCCAGCGCCCGGCAAACTTGACGCGCGGACGGTTCGTGCGAGGGAGACAGAGACATACGTAAAGCCCTAAAAATAGGGTCTCCGTTGATTGTAATCTGCTCTGCCTGCAGATTATCTATCCGTCTCCTCTCTCTATTGCTTCGCACGACGTCAGGCCAATCGCCCGGCTTGAACGGCTTTAAGTTTGGTGAACAGCTGGTTCTTTTCTTTCTGACAATGCTCCACCTCATTTGACTTTCGCCACAGGCTAAATTACATACATCAGTTCTCTGTTTCTTTTTTCTAAAAAAAAAAAAGAAAACATGCCGTGTCCGTTGGAGTCCGTACTTGTTTGGACAATTTTGCAGATCATCTCTTTCTTGCCAAACCTGACCAAATAACAGCTAGGCCAAGCTTGCACATAGCTTACGCCAATTTTGTTGCCAATTCGACGTGACAGATCAACGCGCCACCCGTTTCTCCTCCTCCTCCATCGCGCATCGCACGACCTCCAATCTCCCAGCCAGTATAGACTTGATCGACGCGTGTTCTTGATCGCATCATGCCGCGTCAGCATCGTCAGCCAGGGAGAGGAGGAGAAGCCAGCGGCAAGGCGGTGTGGGACACGGGGAGCTCGCTGTACGACTCCTACGAGCTGGCCGCCGTGCGCCGGCTCATCGACAGGCGCCTCCTCGCCGGCGTCCGCCCGCTCCCCGACGAGCCGCCGCCCCCGCCCGCGCCCGCGGAGTGGCAGAGGGACGAGAGCAAGCAGCAGCAGGTCGTGGTGGTCAGCGGGGCCCGCCGGACGGGCAGGAAGAAGGTGACGACGCTGCGGGCGCTCTTCAGGGCGGTGGTCTCCTGGGCGATCAGGCTCAAGCCGAAGCAGGCGCACGCCTGCGTTTTACCGCAGGGTGGTGCCGTTGTTGAGCCAGTTGTCTCGTCACCTGGTAAAGTTAAAGTCTGAAGCACGGCGCTCATCTGTCCTTCGGAACATGTTGTGTTCATGAGTTGTTTCTGTTGATTGGTGCTGTTTTGGTTTTGTCATATGGTGTGGTTAGTACAGTAAACAAATCTGCAGAAAGTCAGAAGATTATGAAAGGTTGTAGCTGAAATGACAATTGTGTACGCATTTGGTGAGAATTTGCAATACCACGGCACATGAATCATTTCTGAGCTCTCTTTTATGATAACGCTATGGTTATGGCTTATGGGTGCAAACTGCTAATGCAATGCCTGGAGAACAGTAACCATACAATACAATAACATGCACCGTCAAACAACTATAATTACATATAAGAACTAAGTTATTGCAGTATATCAGTTGGCCTGCCACCCAAAAAATGCATCACACGAGGTACCACTACCAAAAAATCCAAAGAAGCTGCCGAGTGTATACACTTTCACTTTGAAGGGATTAACAGAGAGGCAAAGAAGAAAATGAGGTCACAAGCCCAAGTGTAAATAAAGGACACAAGATATGAAGAAGCTATAAAATGTCAAGCAGACCAAAAGCCTTTTCTACATAGCACTATAAAGAAGGCAGCGCAAGTAATTCATCATGCTCAAATATACTGTTTAGGACATTCTCAACTAATTAAAATGCTAAAAATTGCCAAAGTAAATGGATACAATAGCTAACCTTACTTCATGGCGTCTACAAAAGGAGTCAGTAAAATTCAGTAACGTTGTGGTGTCTATTGATGATACCCCTCCTCTCCCCCCCCCCCCTTCCCTCTCTTTTTTCCCGGCTCATTGATAGTCAGTAGACAAATTGTGCCACATCACAATTTATTGGGGCTATTATGTTTCTACCCTACTTCTAATTTTAATTGCGATTTTACCCCTATTTTTCATGATTTTTGATTTTACTCCTGTTTTTTAACAACGGAGCAATTATTTACTCCTGATCCGTTAACGCTACTTAACAGTGTTAAATCAAATGTATAATAAACTAAATGCCCTTGAAACTATTATTTTTAGCACATTTCAGGTTGTGGAACTAAAAAGAAATAAAACCGTCCAACCCCTGGAGCGCGGCCTGGCCGCCGCCGCCTCGAGCTCCGCATGCAGCCACCCGCCTGGAACTCCTCCAGTCTTGACGCGCTTGGAGCTCTGCCAGCTGCCGCCCCCTGGACCCGCCCGCCGCCGCTTGGAGCTCCGCACGCCGCCGCCCGCCTGGAACTCCTCCAGTCATGCCGCGATGGACTCCGCCCGCCGCTGCCCGCCTGGAACTCCTCCCATTCTTCTGCGCCTAGATATCTGCCTGCCGCCGCCCACCTGGACCCGACCCCGCTCGCCTGGAGCTCCGCCCGACCTCGCCCGCCAGGAGCTCCGCCCGGCTCTTCCTGGAGCATTACGCCGAGCCCACGCCGCCCTGCGCCTAGCCCGCTCTGTGCGCCTGCCCGCGCCTTGCCCGCACGCGCATGAGAGAGAGAGAGATCGTGCAAGAGATGACATCAGATAGGTATGTCTTTTTTCATATTTTGCATTGTTTTTTTCTTTTCTTTTCTTTTTTTAAATCTGGTCTGGCGATGTTAAAAGGAGGGGTAAATGAATGGTTCGTTTTTAAAAAACAAGAGTAAAATCGTAAACTGTAAAAAGTAGGGATAAAATCACAATTAGAGTTAAAAGCAGGAATAGAAACATAATAGCCCCTAACTTATTTGAACCACATATTTTAGGTGTAGTCTCGGGACTTGGACCGGGCCAAAATCGTGCAGCCCAAAGCACAAAATTTTGGCCCGATCTGGCCAGATACGTTTTGTGTCTCGGACTGTGTCGTGCCTAAGTTTTGGATCTAACGGACGGCATAACACGACACGATGACTAGGGTCGTGCTTGGGCCGATACGACACGAAAATAGCCACGTAGCAGACTACGACCTATCGGCACGATGCGATCAGCAGCACAATGTAATCTCCTCTCTCCATGAAACATGGGCCATTGGAATGTTGAAGTGAATTTGTGCATTGCTCACCACGGGTCGAATTTGTGAATATAATTGTTGGCTGCAAGACTTATTTGGCATGGGCCGAATTTGTTGTACGGCCCATACGACGCCACGGACCTTTTTAGACAACCCGTTAAAGCAAATTTGCTGCATGATCCACACAAGTTCTTCCGCCTTGCTTCATTTTCTTATTTTGATTAGGAATTTCAAATTCAAATTTGTATAAACTCTACATACATAGTCCAAATATATTAAAAGTTTTTAGTATAATGTTCTAAAATTATTCTCTATCATGACGATGCTTTGTCATTGTTATAGTATACTTAAATTTTAAAACAATCATTTAATTTACTATCAATTAGTGTTCAATATTATCTTCTCTTTTTTATACATCACCACTAAATCCTAATTTTGAATTGAGTTTTTCATGTATAGTAAGAGCTTACATGTCTGTATGCATATAATTTTTGTATATTTTTTTAGGTGCCTATATCTATGCGAGTTTAGTTTTCCCTATGTTATCTCTCAACATCTCATAAACTCATATCTTATTGAGTATAATTTTGAACACGATGTAAATAAATTTAAAAAAAGTTACCATAATTTTTATTAGTTGGGATTGTCTTAAGACAATCATATAACTAAAACCAATTCAAAATTAAAATTATTTTAATAGATAAAAAAGAGAAACAATAGCATATGTTAAAATTGGATCATGCTCGTGCTTGACCCGGCACGAATGTGGCCTGCCGTACCACATGTCGTGGTTGGGTCGTGGTTTCCCCATGCCGGCACGACCCAACTGGGCACGACGTGCTGCCATGGGCATGACACGGGATGACCCGAAGCATGACGGGTCCGTGCAGTGCGATGACCGACATCTCATAGGGAAGATAGAAACGAGTTGAGGAACAATATGTATGGATTGAAGGGGGCCACTCTAAAAATGCAAGCCAACGGATGGTAGGTTTTGTGGGAGGAGCCAGTACCTTTGGATCTATATCCAACGGATTATGTTTGATGTTTGCACCATTACATCGAATTACCTATTTGCACAAAATATCCCCCCCGCCCCCTCCTATAAATAATGAGTAACTATTGCTGCAACATTCTATTGCAATGTCCTAGTAATATTTATTAAATAAATATATAAACATGAGCCATTTTATAGGGTGCGTTTGGATGCATTTCGATGTTCGCCTGCCAAAGTTTGGCTCGCCCACGTGCACCCACGGTAATTTGGCGTACGTTTCAATCAACACCAACGCTCTTCCAAAAGTTGGCGAGCTTATGTTCTGTTGCTGTAGCGTGGTTGATTTTTATGTTCGCATACGAGCGAGACGTGGGCGAGAAAAACGGCCATCAATGCGATTTTCTATAAGGGTATATGCCCCCTTCCAACTACGTACGTCATCACTTAGTCTCTTTGTCCGATAATGCTTCAACGAGGCAGCTAGGTAGTAGGTATTTTGATGGCTTATTGGCTTACAAATTAAAGCATCTAGAAGAGTTATGAGAAAAATCACATTAATATTTTGATATAACAGATCACAATAACTTTTTATTAAAAAAAAAACAGAGCACAACAACTCATTGACCTTCTTGCTCAACGAAACTAACATGACCAATGCAAAGACACATGCTTGCCATTACGTCGTGTGTGCCGCAATTGTAGATCCTTTGAATCTCAGTTTTCTTTTTACTTTCAAGTCGTTAATTTAAATTTATATTAAAATGTTAATAAAAGAAAAGCAGAGAATATTTCTTGTGTCAATCAACAGCAGGCAAGGATGGCCATCATCATCATACATGATTAGTATTTTGCATGAACATGATTCAATACTCTGCTAATGTGTCAAGTTAAGATTGCAATTACCCGTTTAATTGCCGGCTAGTGAGCTTCGTAGCACATTTGCTCCTCGAGTTTCTTAAAAAAGATAAAGTTGCCTGCTAGTGACGAGTTGAGTCTCAGTAACAAATTCTTTATATAAATTATGTTTTTTACTAGCAAAGTGACTGTACGTTGCCACGGACTATAGAAACAACATTTTTATTTCCTATCATTCAATAAAGTTATAATTAAGTTCCATTATTTTTATATAGACTAGTACCAGTTATTCAACATAAGATCTTCTATCTCTTTTACTCTTTTATGAATAAGAGAAGAAGGCACATCTTTTTCTACGATGAGAAGCGTACCCTATTTTTAGATGGAAGTGTTCTGAGTTTTTACGTTAATATAACAGAGTCCAAATTAGTTTTCATTTCTACTGTCACATGAGTTTTTACGTTAATATAACAGAGTCCAAAACTGCATAAACAGAGTCTTCTTTTATCAGCTCTTCCCGTCTTCTTGTATGAGGGATCCCCATTTCTTCTTATCCCACTCTCTGCGGCCACTGCTCCAGCGTTCTCCGGCAACTGGTTTGCCCTTCACGAATAAATTCTCCATCACTCCCACACCTCACCTCCCCATGTCGCGTCCTGCTCCAACCCTCCCCACCTCTGCGCAGTTGCTCCCCGCGGCAGCGCCAAACCATAATCGTCAGGACGTCGCACACGCGTGCCTCTTGATCTGCTCCAACAGGGGACCGCCAAGGTGGCCGTGTGTTGGGCTTCCGCGGGAGATGAGACGGAGGCCAGCGGCCACGGCCGCGGCTGGGCCGTGAATGGAAGCTGCGGCTGCAGGCTGCGTGGCACATGGACGTCGGGGCCGTCCCGCTGCGTGGGCGTTAGGGTGATTTGGCTTGTGACCGTCGAGGTGAGCTGTCGTGTTTGTTCATTCTCTTTCAATTTGCGAAGATCTTTTGTCTAACAAGCAACTGCTCAGATTCCGCGAGGGGCCCCTGTTGCTGGAGAAGAGGCCCAAGGAGGCAGATGCAACCATTCTGATGTCTGCCGGAGCATAACTTTGAATTGTTGAGGCTTTCGGTTCACTGGTTTGGGGGTTCCACTGCTTGGTTGGATTATTTTTGTGAGTCTAATTTTAATTCTACTGATATACAACCCAAGAGCTCAATTTAAGTGGTACAGACCAGCAGCATGTTCCAGTTTAACCATGTTTATTTTCTCAAACAAGTTCAATCATTTGGAAATTCTTATGGTATCATGGCATCCCTGTGGATTTAATAGCCAATTAGTTAACCCTTCTTTAATGTACATTTTGAATATTGGAAGGAGAACTGCCCTCTTTTGTATTAAAGATAGAAAAAATGGTTGCCACATAATTCAAAATAAGCAGAACTATTGTTTAAGGTTTTTGATCCTAGGTTGAGTATTGCCATAGGCATTCTCGTAAATGATCTTGCCAGTAGTATAAATGGGCTGATCTGTTCGAGCAACAAGACACTTGTAATGATAAATTTTAATATGTGCTCTGTGCTAGATTCAATCCTGGTTAAGATTAGTCTTCTGCTTTTCTTTTGAGTTCTTGACTTAAGTTTTGGTTTTGACATTTCTGTTGCAGCCCATAAAACTGGAGTTTGAGAAAGTTTAATTTTTCTACCTATTGATCAGTAAAAAGAGTTTTGCTGGTTTGTACAAGACAAATCCTGAGAATTTTGAAAAAAAATAGATTGAAAAGTTAATCTTTCTATTTGTATTGTTTGTCTTACATGTTCTATTTATGAATCGTGTGGACTTATCCCTTTTAGGTAATCTCAGCTTTTGTTATTTGATAACTGAAGTTATAATATTCTATAATTATCTTGCCTTATATTTTTGCAAAGCAAGCTCAAGAGTTTATTTGATAACTGTTGGTGCTTTGGTAGTAAAAACTTTTACAACCTCTGCTATAATTGTTTTCTTGGTTCAGGTAATTGCGGCCCATGTCTCTATTCATCTAGGAATTAGGATGCACAAAAATAATGTGTTTGTTTATTGAATCATAGCAGCATTTAGGTGCCTATAGTTATGCTCTTTTCAAGATTGAACCAAATGATACACCATTTTTAATTTGTTATTATCTTATTGTGCTACATCAGAAATTTCTACTCTTTGATATATTGGTTAGATGAAAAAAAGCATCTTCTATGAAATTATAACATCCAAATGATATTATGAACAGTAAATTATATAACTGCTACAGCCCATTGCTGATGGTCAGTTCCTGCCATTTAGTTTATATTCTATTTCTACATATCATGCTTGTTGGGCTATGCTCTATAATTAACAAAATTATCATCTGTGTATATGTAATAAATAATCTCAGTGGATGGGTTATTTCCTCTTGTTATGAGAATATGTTGAACACTGTCCTCTATGCATGTGATAAATGGCTTGTAAGTAACCCATAACATTTGATTGTTAATGTTTTTGTTCAAATTAGACATGTGTGCGGTTCATTTTATGTATCTTCAAAGTTCTTCCAAATAACTACAAAAAGAGTTTTTGGTTTATGACAAATATCTTATTTGATTTTACTGAATTCAAAAGGTTTAAGTTTATGAAAGCTAAACTGGATTATTTATATAAAATTTAAAATATAAATACGCTGAAGTATCTGAACTAGTGATGCAGGTGTTTCAGAAGAAAACAACGAAGACATGATCAGTTTGATTGGTGTGACTTACTTTCAAAGAACGGTGTGCATCCGATGAGCAGTTTTCTGGCCGGCGGCAACCACCAGGACCCTGGACCTCTGGCAGCAATTAGAAGAGTTCCGCTGAATCCTGATACCCGAAGTATCAATTGTATAGCTTGGTTCAAAGAACGGTGTGCATCTGATGAGCAGTTTTCTAGCCCTCGACGTCCGGCAGCAATTAGAAGAGTTTCGCTGAATCCTGATCCCTGAACGTTGGCAGCAACAAAAGGAGATCAAGAAAAACAGCTCAAGAACAATTGCTTTTTGGTCGGTAACAACCGTCAGGACCTGGACGTCTGCAGGTCAACAGCTCGTAAACTCCCCTAGACATTTGACGGAACAACTTTGATCGACATGTACTCCACTTTTCTTGTTTTGGGACTGTTTTTCTTTTTTTGATTCTTACTGACAAAGCACGTTTCTTTCTTTTTTTGGAGGGACTCTGATTTGCGTCTACTTTTCTTGTTTTGGAACTGTTTTTCTTTTTTGTGTCTTACTGACAAAGCATGTTTCTTTTTTTGGAGGGACTTTGATTTGCGTCCACTTTTCTTGTTTTTGGACTGTTTTTCTTTTTATGTCTTACTGTCAAAGCGCGTTTCTTTTATTCTGGAGTGTCAAAGCACGTTTTTTTTTATTCTAGAGGAACTCTGATCTTTTTCTGTTCGGGCATATTTCCTAACGGGGCTGTTTTTCTTTTTTTTTTTTGTCTTACTGTCAAAGCACATTTCTTTTGTTCTGGAGGGACTTCGATCTTTTTCTGGATGAGCATATTTCCTAACGGGGCAAGGGTAACGGGGCAAGGGACTCTGATTCTTTTTCAAAACGGTGGAAACTCGGACAGGGGAACGAACAGGGCAGGGGGTAGAAAATTTTGGAAGAGACGACTGTACTGTATTTAATAGTAGTAAGAGATTTTAATCTCCATATTTCCTAGAGCAGAATCCAAACCCGATAAAGACAATCGAATTTGATGGGTAGCAACTAAAATGGGCCGCATGAAGACATTTGCGTAAAGCCCATCTACACCTACAACATATATCTTCTATTTAGTCTCTTTTTTCCTGACAATAAACTCAGAAAACATCTTCAAGAGAGTTTCAGAAAATTGTATTTGAGGCTAACCTAAGAAATAGTGAAGTTTATTGGGCCCAAAAGACGCCTCTTTTTATTTATTTATTTATGTAGAGGAAGTTTTTATGTACTCTCTCCATATTAGAAAAAACAATTCGTTTTGACCTTATGGCTAGTTGTTCATAAATCAATTCGTTTTGAAAACTTTTCACACTTGTGGATTGATTTACCCCTGCGTTATTAACTCTGTGCAAAAAAATAAGCTTTGGTGGATGTGGAGAATTGAACTCAAGAACTTGAGAATGAAACTGATAGCCAATCCCTCGCACACATCTTTATGGATGCTCTAACCAGTGAATACTACAATAGCATTTACTGAAGTTTAGGGACTGAGATCCAAACTGAAATGTTAGTTAAAACAAGGATAAATCCTAATAATATCAAAACATGGATTAATCTTAGAAATTCCATGCAGCTTCTATAGTTTTGAATAGAAAACCAATGCGAATGCGAGTCTAACAATCCTTGGAAAAAAAATGCGAGTCTAATGACATGATCTACGAAACCAACCAACTAATACAGCGGTTAAAAAATTTTAAACCCAACTAATAGGAGAAACTTTGTTTGCCGCGCGACCATTCCAGATTCCACGGTTCCAGAAACAGAAGCTCTCGCTGTCACAAGGCTTCGCATCCCAGCAAGCCCCGCTGCCTCCTTAGTCCGAGGAGTGTCCGGAAGTGGGCCGTCGCGCGGGCAGTTGGGGCTTCACGCCGGGCGTTCGTCGACTTGCCGTCGGCGGAGGCTTCTCTGCGCTTGCCTGCTTCACCTTCTGATGAGACCCTGCAAAGAATCATGATTGGTGTCCGGTTAGTGTTGTTGTCATGTCACGCTCTCTTTCATACGACGAAGTTTCGAAAATGTAAGTACGAGAGAAGGAACGCGGCGCACCTGCTTGCCTGGGCGCCTTCCCGTCCGCCTTCCTGACCGGCGTCTTCTTCCCGTCGCTGCTCGCCGGCCGCGACCGCGCGGTGCCGCTAGAGACAGAGGACGCGTCGTCCGGCGACACTGTCCCGACCCCGTTCTCCTCGCCGAGCACCGAGTTCCCGTAGCTGCCCTTGTCCGATGCCTTGTCCTTCCCAGCAAGCACAAGGACGCCTCCTGCAGTCTTCTCCCTCTCCACGGTCCGGTACGCGAACATCTGGAACGGCACGTCCCAAACACGCGCCGCGCCCTCGGCGCGCTGCCACGACGGGATCCTCCTCAGCAGCTGCGCCTCGACGTCGAGGTAGTCCACGGGCGGCGCGTCGGGCTGGCCCTGCTGGTGGTCCGGGCCCGGGTTCATGACGTGGAACCGCTTGACGTAGCGGAGCACGCGGCAGACGGAGGCGAAGAACGGGCGCTGCGCCGGGTCGGCGTGCCAGCAACGCTTGGTGAGGGCGACGAGGTGATTGGGCGCGTTGCACGGGAACAGCGGCCGCTCCCCGGCGCGGATGTTCCGGCTCGTCTTGTCGCCCTGCAGGTGCTTGTCCTCGAACGGCACCTTCCCCGTCAGCAGCTCGAAGCAGATCATCGCGAAGCTGTACACGTCCGCCTTCTCCGTGCACTTGACCCCCGCCGCGCCGTCCTGATCAAGCACCTCCGGCGCGTACCAGATGCACTCGTTTTCGCTGGCGTTGCCGTTTGCAGAAGCTTTTGTCAAGCCGGACCGGCCGTACCCGGCGACCTTGACGTGCACGTACCCGTCGTGCTGCTGCCGCGGCTTGACCAGCACGTTGCTCGGGTTCAGCTCGCCGTGGCACACCTTCTTCCCGTGCAGGTACTCCATCCCGCGCGCGACCTGCAGCATGACGTCGACGGCGACGACGAGCGGGAACGGCGGCAGCCCCTTCCGCCTCGGCCCGCCGCACGCCTCCTTCACGTAGGCGCCGAGGTCCTTGGCCATGAGCTGGTCCATCACCACCAGGCACTCCTTCCTCTCCGCGTCGCGGAAGCAGTGCGCGGCGTGCGACACGTTCGGGTGCCCCACCGACGCGAGCAGCGCCGCCTCGGCCTCCGCGCCGTCTCCGACGAGGTGCTTCACCGCGACGGCCTCGCCCAGCCACTGCGCCTCCTTGAGCCGCCCGCCCAGGCGCCGCCGCACGGCGTAGTCGCCGCTGTTGAGGAGGACGGACGCCGGGTGCAGCGTGCCGCGTGGCGCGGCCAGGACGTCGGCCAGCCGGCGCTCGGGCTTGGTCAGCGCCACGGGGCTCTTCATCTCGTCGAGCAGCTGGGATAGCAGCCACCTGTCCTCCTTCCACGCGGCGTCTATCCGCGCGATGAGCTCGGGCGACACCAGGTACGCCTTGCCGTGCGCGCGCTGGAACAGCACAAAGTCGAGCATGTCCCCGTCGTACTTGTTAGCGAGCATCACCGCCCGCCGCCTCCGCGCGATCTCGTCGTCGTCCGATCCGGCGGCGGCGGACTCGACGGCCTCGATCGCGACGGCGACACACCACAGGATGGCGTGCAGGTGCTGCTCCACCACGACGCACCCGGCGCCGTGCGCCGCCATTGCAGCGCGGGCCCACCAGCTGCCGCGAGGGTCCAGGCACTGGCGGACGTAGCCCTCGGCGTCGCGGAACGCGCGGTGGAGCTCGCGGAGCGCGGGCTCCAGGGCGCGCCACCCGGCGCCGCCGCGGTCCTCGAAGCGGAGGTGCGCGCGGACCTCGCCCGTGACGGCGGCGAGCGCGTGCGCGCACGCATCGGCGAGGAGGCGGCACTGCCGCGGGTTGATGCGGAGCTCCGGCTCGAACTCCATCAGCGCGTTCATGCCGCCCACGACTTCGCCCAGCTGACGGAGCTGCTCCATTCCGATCTCGGCTTCGTTGCTCTGTTTCTTTTCTTGCGATGCCGCCCCTAGCAACTGCAAGTCTCTCTGTTCCTGTCGATGCGGAACAAGATAGAGAGGATATATATCAACGTCAAATACGAGTGAAACATGCGCGTTTACACTGGAAATGCTGGATCGCTCAGAGATTTCTCTACTTCTTCAATTCCAGGATACATCACTGATTCCGTTACTACTTGCTTCATGTGGCGAAATATAACAGTTGGTTAGTGCTGGAAACCGATTCAGGTTGTATGTCTAGAGATCGATTCTGCCTACAGTTGGCGCGCCTATCTGTTTCTTTCTCTTTTTGTTATCCCTCGTTTTGGCGATAAGTTATGGAGTATGAATCGATAACTGCCGAATCATGAATACACCACGACTACACGATAACACGAGTGATTAAAGAACACAGGTCGGATGCGCAGCAAATAGAAAGAACATGTTTAACACTAGATCAGTAGGCTGAATCGATTTGAACCATATTGATTGGGACAGAGAGGATGGGCGGTGGTGACTTACAGGCTGCTTCTTCTTGGAGCGCAGTCAGAGGAGCCCGGGGCTTGATGATCGCCGGACGCCGGCACCTAGGGGAAACCGGCAGCCTTGGACTAGGAAGAAGATAAAGAAGCAAGCAGATGACCCAGGGGAAAAAAGAATCTCCGAAATCTTTGTTTTTTACTCAGCAAGGTCGCGCGCGTATGTTGCTTCAGGAAGCGGTCAAAATGGAAACTTCCAAAGGATGCTGCAGCCTGAAAGGGACAAAGACAGAACGGAGGATCGCCCAAGGCGAACGAGGAAGAGGACGGCGATGAAGGGGGAGAAGAGCCCAGGCGAGCGAGAGTGTCCTTTTGGAGGGACGACTCGGCGTTTTCTTCTCCACGACTCGCGACTCCACGTCCCGGCCGCCTGCTGTTTGTTTCCTTAACTGCAGGGAGTTCGTGGGAGTAGGGGCGCGGTTTTTGTGCGAGTCTGAACGTAACGTGCTGCAAGATGAGTTTTTTGGTTTCGCATAAGCTGTCGCAAAGGATATTTTTGCCTTTTTGGGCCGATTAGCTGCATCGCTTTCACTACTCTACTATCATGGTCCAACTCACCAAATATAGCTTTTAGTTGGTTCCGACTGAAATCCATTTGGCTTTTTAACAGGCACTGTCTAAAAATCGACGTCTCAACGTGTATTCTATTCTATACAGCAGGCGAGCATTTCAGCTCAAATTAGTAGCAAACGATAAACAAACAGGACTTCAACAAATGTCTTTTCATCATTTCTTCATTCACAGTCGTCGCCATGACTTCCTTTCTTCCACCTGGACGCTGCACCGAACGACTTTTGGCAGGAGGACACCTGTCGTGCTTTCACAAGAGACGTCACGGAGCTGACCATTTCTCAAGACCCAAGTGCCGTGCTCACGCCTGGCGGACCAACATCTTCAGTCGATCAAATGCATGGAGTGCTAGTTTCAAAAAAAAAAAAAATCATGGAGTGCTGCATTAGTAAAATGAAAGACTGGTAGGTTCATAAATAAATATTCCTTTTGTTTTTTTTCTCTTATCGTTAAAACAAAGCAGCTAGTATAAATTTATTTAAAAAATTTGTTCTGACGACAACAAAATAAGAACAGAGAAGTAACAATCCCGCACAAACCCAAACTACCCTGTCCAGTGTCTCAGCCAACAGACTGCTGGATTCGTAAGAATTTCCATTCTAGGTGAACTGACGTCTTTGACAACCAGATTTTTTAGCTGTCAATTGTTTGGGGCAACAGCTAGCTCGTCCTGGCGGGGAGTCGAAGCCGCCGGCGCCTGCTACTCTGCCACTGCCAACGGTTCGTTGAGGAAAGTGGGGGAACGGAACGGCGCTCGAGTCCGGTGGTTTGTGCGTCCTGGTCCGGTCGGTTACCGACTCATCGACGCGAGCTGTCTTTTCGTGGCAAGGCAACCGAACCAAATCCACCTGAAGATTTCACTAAAGAAAGGTGACGCGTCAAAGTCCCTGGACTTTTGTTTTGCTACGATTCAGGTCTGGAACTACTCATATCTGGCTCGTGTGTGTCATTAATGTTTTTCCGTGACAAGAGTATGTAGCATTCGGTCGCCATGCATCTCTTTAACAAAGAGCCGCCGGGTTACTGAACATCAACTACAGCCGGCCAAGAAAAATGTTTGAGCTTCGCGTAGGCAAAGTGTGCCCAGGTCAACAATTTTTTTTTTTATCATCAAGCTCGGTTCAGTTTTATTCATGCATATCTGACCCAGCAGAATCGCGGTTCACCAAGTTCAATACAAATTAAGGGAGGGGATCTAGCCAAAACTCAGGCTGTTCCAAGTTCCTTCTGAAACCATAGCGACCCAGCTCATGAGCGCACTCGTTACTAGTTCTAGAAACATGACAAAACACAATGTTATTAAAGTTCAGCGAAACTAGACTCTTTGCTTCTCTAAACAGTACTCCGGCAGGGGACTGATCGGATTCGGATCCTCGGCAGTCGCTCAGCGTGCAGTTGAGGCGTGCAGTCGCGCTCTCCACCGTCCAACGCCACTACGCAAATCCAGCGGCTCGTAGGTTTTTTGGCCTTGCGACACCAGTCCACCCGAGCCCACTATGGTCCAATATACGACCGTTCAGTTTTTTGGCGTGAGAAAAGGCAGGTTTCGGCGCGAGAAAAGGGCAGGTGATGGCAGTAATGACGTTGTGGAGGGAAAGCTAGCATCGCTGACTAGTTTTGGCGCCGGAACACAGACATTTCTTCACTTCCCTCTCATCTCTCAAAGGAAAACATCCCTAATCTAGGTTCAGGCAGATCATGGTTGTGAAACACGCATGGGTCTTCAACTAGATCGTGAGGTAGAAAATTATATAGTGACTGATTTTGTTCTAGAACACAATCGTAATGGAAAACAACCTAAGATAATTTATACGAATCAAGATTGTGCATTGGGAAAAGTAATTGAAGCAGTGTTTACAGATGCATGGCATGGTTTGTGTGTGTTTCATACTAGGTAACATGGCGCGCTATGCAGCGCTCACAAAGCATTAACGGTGTTAATCTTATTGCTCAATATTGATTGCTATATCTTTTATGTTATTGTGATTGCAAATACAAACTGCCCAGCCCAAAGAATATGCACCAAGACGCCTTTCAGGCCCAGCTCCATCAGCCCAGCTCATATCCACCGGTAGAAACCAAGCTATATGGAGGCAGTGTGTCCACGCGTTGGACGTTCTTATCCACATCACGACACATCGTTTTCCTCCTTTTGCCTTTTTTTTTCAAGCTGGTGCTCTCTACTGTTCTTCCTTAGTCTTTCTCTCACACCATAAAAGCCGCACACATCTCTACGCCTGCAGTCTCTCTCTCTCTCTCTCGATATTGGTCACTGGTTAGGATCCCTAGCAGCCACACCTAGCGCCCTTCTTTCGATCCTGCATGGGTTGCTCCTCCCTTCACCATGCCCTCTATGTTGTCCCCTTCACGACTGGATTTTAACAACCGAATCATTGCTCCCGCTCCCTGATATCGCTACGCGCTCTCACGTATAGTAATCACATCGCCGCCTCCCCCACGCGACATCATCTCACCTTCCGCTCTGTCTCCACGACAGTGAAGAAGAAAGAGGCAAAATGATGCCCAGACACGGGCCGAACTCGCCGCGGTCGTCTAGGCCGTCACTCCGTCAGCCCACAGGCCGCGATGCGAGCCCATTCGAAGTGCCGATGTGTTCTCTTTTGGATGTGGCCACGACAGTTGCTAACATCGTGTTCGAAACAGGAGGCTCCACGTCGTCCCGAATTCGGTGAGGGGCGCTAGGCTAGGACGCCTATACCTTACAATATAATGCAAAATGCTGTCAAGCATTTACCTCCATATGAAGCTCAAGTATTCTATCCGATTTAAGTGCTTGTATGTATGAGTATGAAGAGAAGGAAATATTTTTTAAAAAAGTTTGTCACCATTAGAAGCAAGACGCATAAGCAAACCTGGTTGGAAAGTACCTACAAGGTCAAAGAAAAATAGGCTGAATGTTACATGATTGATGTTTACACATTGAGAATGAGAAGTACACAGTTAAGTGAGAGTTTCAATAGTGATTTGAAAGACCATTTTAAAAAAGAAAAATGTTGGTGTAAGAAGTTCAAAGACGAAAAGAACATGGTCAGATAACAAGCAAAAGGGGAGGAGCAGAACACAGGATAATACAAAGGTATATTATCAATTATGGTGCTATATTTTCCGTTCCAATTTCAGTTACTAATATGAGCGGGACTGATACTTTCTTTTGATGGTAAAAGGGAAAGAGAAAAACACAGGAGGGTACGAATGATTATAATGTTACTAAGATTTTTTTTTCCGTTGCATAATTTCAGGGATCAAATTCCAATGATGATGGCGCTGAAGAATTATTCAAGTTTTAGAAGTTGTATTGCAGGGCATTGGCATTATTTTGTAGTTTCTTTGCGTTTCAGTTTCAGACAGTTTCAGACAATACAATAGCTAGCAGACTAGCAATTCTCTATGTTTTGGGCCGAATGTACTACTGTGGGCCAAATACAATGCTGATTTATCAGGCCTATGTAGCGTAGCTTCTGTTTGCTTGAACCGGTGCCGCAGGATTCGCGTAGTGGCGTCGGACGGTGGAGAGCGCGACTGCACACTTGACTGCACATTGAGCGACTGCCGAGGATCCGAATCCGGACTGATCACATGCCGCAAATGTCATCGCCTTAACCAGGTTGCTGCAATCCGTCTCAATCTGAATACAGACCATCCCGTATTCCGAGCATGATTTTAGTGCCTGCAGGCAGGCCAACGCCTCAGAGCAAAAGGCACCATGCACTGTCTTTAGCTTACCCGCGCCAACCAACACAACATAGCCCGAGCTATCCCGTACTACAAATCCCCACGCACCTGAATTATCATGATTGTTTAATGCGCCATCAATATTAAAGCAAGCCGGGTGGAGGAGGAGTCCATCTCCAATGCTCTCTGCCTCTTGTCGGATTTTGGACAGTTCTCTGACTCTTGGCAGCTCCAATCATAACCGTGGCTTTGTGAACCACTTCTTCGCATGAGGGCAGGTTCTCCCCAGCATTTGCTTTGTTCCTAGCATCCCCCCATGCCCATAAAAGGGTCATGGTTCGCATCCTTTCCTCCTCATTCATCTGCAGGATTGCTTGCATGACTTCATGACTGGAGGCATTTTCGATCAAGGTTAGCCTTGTTGCTTCCAGCCCTGCTACCATCCAACAGCGCCTTGATATTTTACACTTCAAAAAGCAGTGTCCCCCATCCTCCTCTAATATCAAGCATACCAGGCAGCGCGTACCCACACCTATACCTCTTCTGGCTATATTCAATCTTAGAGGCAGACTATTCTTGACTAATCTGTACAAAAAATGTTTGATCTTTGGGGGAGCTTTGATTGTTCATAGAAGGTTCCAATACTCCCTGACCCGGTTCTCATAATTACATCAAATTTAATATATTAAATCTATTCACATATCATAAATACTAAAATAAAAAGACCGAGGTCAAATAAGCAAGAGCATAGCCCAACCTTAATGAAGTACCCTAAACAGAACAGTGTCAACTTGGATTTTCAGGCAAAGTTCAACAATGGGTCAAGCTGAAAATTAGTATGCAATTTTTTAGGGTCCACAAGGCCCTCCCTTGTTAGATGTAGGAAGAAATCCATTCCATCTTCCTCAACTATCACTGTTGCCCGGTTCTTGTCCCTCAATTACAAAATCAGGTAGGACGTGCAACTATCAATTTTATTTTATTTTTCTTTGTCTGAGGCTATTTATGACGGTGGTTTTACTAATGTGGCAACACATCTTAGTCAGCATGGTGCAATAAAAAACCAATATGTGGCCGCTGGTGGACGCTCGTGACTATCTTCTTCCTCCACTGCTCCAGTTCAATTCCTTATTCCTCAACATAGTAGAAAACCTAGCGACCGCTAAGGCCATGAGCTCCAATGTTTCATGCAGCTCGACAACGCAGATCGTCGAAGAGGAGAGGCGACATTCCTCGATTATGTATCGCATAGGACCCCTAGAGTATGAGCCTAGCGTGAACTTTTTTTTTTTTTGAAACTTAGACTCGCTTCTTATTCATGCATTGTGGGCTCAGAAGAATCTCGAGCCACCATAACATTTACAAAATCTAGAAGGTGATCAGACCACACACATGATTGAACCGAGTCCCAGGCACCAGATAAGCGAGCTAGTTCGTGAGCCCAGCTATTGCCCGATTGAGGATTATATATGATCTCCACATTAACAAAAATCAAAGAAAGGAAATCTCTAATCTCTTTGAACAAAACCCCACCCGACCCTTGATCATATGAATTAGACGTGAGGGCCTTAACTAATTGAGAAGAATCCATCTGCACCTAGATGCGTATCATTCCATATAGGGAGGCAATCTGTACAGCTTCAAGACAAGCTTGGGCTTCAGCACACAGGGCGTCGTGAATGAAGGGAAACCTGCCTGCACCTGCTAAGACACCTTCTCCATTATGATTTCTGATAATACAACCCTAGCTCCCACTCTTAGAGCTTGCATGGAAGGATGCATCACAATTTATCTTCAGGACATCCAGAGGAGGAGGATTCCATTACCTATCCATCTTTCTTGGTTTATCCACCAACTTCTTCATTAGCTGTTCACAATCCCTAACCATAGTAGTTGTCAAATGGATCACTTGGGTAGGCAGCCGAATTTGCTCTCCAACATTGACTTTATTCCTTGTATCCCACCATGACCAAAGAAAACAGGGCACCGTCAACATCCGTTTACTTTGTCGAAGGTAGACTTAGTAAGGCACTCCTGATATGTTCAAGATTCAGTTCACGCCAACAGGTTTTCACATATTTGCACTTTAAGAAGCAGTGTCCCCCATCTTCATCAAGTAGTCAACAAACAGGGCATAAAGTATCAGCATCCATACCATGCCTTCGGATGTTTGTGCGGAGAGGAAGACTATTATGTGTCAATCTCCATAGAAACTGCTTGATTTTTGGCTGGCAAGGTAAACTCCAGATTTTTCCCCACTCAAACTCATCAGACATACTTGCATAAGAGCTCTCTCCCACCTGCTTGCGAGCTGCCCTTGTTTTAGCATCGTCAAGGACGTGATAGGCTGATTTGACTAAGAAAATTCCTTCTATATCGAAATGCCAGGGCAGAGAATCATCTCACTGCGGTTTCAGTGGTATTGCAAGGATGTGTGGAACATCTTCCTCCCAGAAAATATCTTCAATGAGGGTTTTATCCCATTGGCCCGTTACTGGGTTAATTAACTCTGAGACTCTTGATAGAACAATTTGTCCTCGTGGTGTAATCGGCCTCCCATTCACATTGTTTGGAATCCAGGGAGCAAGCCAGATATATATGTTATTTCCATTTCCATCCCGCCAAATAAGTCCTTTTTTCAATGCCTCAATCCCCCAAACAATACTCCTCCATGAATATGAAATTCTCGGCCCTTCCTTAACTTCAAGTAAGTTACCATCTGGAAAATACCTGGCTTGCAAGACCTGTGCACATAATGAATCCGGATTCATTAGCAAACGCCATCCCTGACGAGCTAGCATAGCTAAATTGAAAAGATGCAAATCTCTATAGCCAAGATGAAGATGCATCTAGGATCCCCTAGTGGGTTTTGGTGTACAATGATAGAAGATTAAAATTGTGCTAACATGTTCATGAAGTAAATGTGCAGATAATCAAATTATTATTCAATCCTACATTTGCAAGATGGTCTTTACTCCTAAAAAGAAGAAAAGAAAAATGGACTCAAGTGCTTCGAAGTGTAGCTTTTTATTTTAATTGAGTCATAGGTTTGCCCAATTATCAAGGGGGGTAAACCAATCTTGCTAATAAGGGAAATTTATGTGCTCAAGCCAACCAAAAATCTTTGAGAGAAGTTTAGCCAACAAAAGCCAAAAAGAACCATCCAATCCTGAGCCAAATAGAGAGTGACGGAAGTTCCGTCACCTACATTCCGAGCCACTCCGCCAACCCGAGAGTGACGAAAGGTCCGTCATTCCCCAACGGAAGTTCCATTATAGGAATTTCCGAGGCCTTCATGGAAGTTCTATGAGCCTTCAATCCTTGCCAACCCGAGAGTGACAGAAGTTCCGTCACCCCTTGACGAAAGTTCCGTCATGGCATCTGCCTTGTAACCAGGCGCGCACAACGACTAAATTTGAAATGATGGAAGTTCCGTGGGCCATCACCGAAGTTCCATCAGACTTAGGAAAACACCCTAACGGCTAGTTTTTGGAGAAGCTCTATAAATAGTTTAACCCTTCCCCCGTGGGAAGGGTTGGACTCCTTGACATTTCACTCATATTTCAAATAGAGCTCTCCTCTCTCACACTCCCATTTGTTCTTGACATCCCAAGCAAAGTGAGAGAAGACCCAACCACAAAAAGATTGAATCCATCCACTCAAAAGCTTGAGCACATCTTTCCCTCCACCATCAAGACTTGTTTTGCTTGTTACTCTTGGAGACTTTGTCTCCTAGATGGCTAGGCGTCGCCCTTGAGCTCCCAACGTGTTGTGGTGAGACAGGGATGTTTGTGAAGGTGTGATTCGCCTCCGGAGGAAAAGAATCAAGTGGAGAAAGAAACCCAAGCACAATCTTTGTGATTGCTTGGCGGGGAAACGGGTTGAGAGAGACCCGGTCACTTTGTATGACTCCTCAACGAGGACGTAGGAAGTACTTTGTGTGGTTGCTGAACCTCGGATTAATTCCTTGTGTCTCTCTTTACTTTTCCCGTATTTTATTATTTTTCTTGTGTATTTCTTTCATATTATTATGCTCGATTCACTTGTTGTTGTATTGTTAGCTATCTATCAAAGAACTCTAGGTGTACCTCGCTATAGCTTCACTACTAATCAAGTATCGTATCTCTTTCTCTTAGTTATCCGTATTTCAATAAGTTTTAGAGAAAGGATTGGTGAAGTTCTGTCATTTGATAGAACTTCTGTGGTGACAGAAGTTCCGTCGTTTTTGACGGAAGTTCCGTCGTTGTTGTATTTGATCAAAGCTTAGTGCTTTTTTAGGTTTAATATTTAAATTGCCTATTCACCCCCCTCTAGGCAACTTTCAATTGGTATCAGAGCCATAATCTTCTACAAGGCTTAAAAGCTTGAAGGTTAAAGAATGTCGAAGTCAGGGGAAGGCGACAAGCCTCAAGATCTTGCTTTGGCAAACAAAGGAAGTGATTTGCACACGGCCATGCCATTCAACTATGCTGATGTGGCAAATATTCATGGTAGTGGAAGTGGAAGATTGCCTCATTTTGAAGGCAAAGATTTTAGTTGGTACAAGCATCAGATGAAGATGTACCTCATGTCAATTGGTCCACCAATTTGGGAAATTGTGGAAAAGGGATATACCTTGGAGGACAAGGACAATCCTACAACAGTGGACCAACTCAATATACATCGCAATGCTCAAGTGGTGTCGACAATTCTCTCTTCCTTGAATCCCAAGGAATATTCAAGAGTTGCCAGAATTGAGAATGCTTGGAGAATGTGGAAGAAGCTTGTATGTGCTCATGAGGGAGTTGATGTTGTGAAGAAGTCAAGGCTTCAAGTTCTCAAGAATCAATTCAACTTCTTTGTGATGAACAAGGGAGAAGAGCCTCAACAAACTCATGATAGGCTCATGGACATTGTGAACCAGAGAAGAGCTTATGGGGATAACATCAAGGATGAAGAAGTCAACTACAAGCTTCTCATGGCTCTTAGGATGTGGAATCCAACACTTTGCACCATTATTGAGGACAAGGATGGGTTTGAGAGTTTCACAACCGATGAATTTATTGAAAGAATCAATGCCCATAAGAGTCGTGATGACGAGGGCAAAAGAGTGAATGTGCTCATTAGGGATGAGAGCAGAAGCAAGAAGGACTTGGCACTCAAAGCCAAAAGGGCTCAAGATGACAATGACAATGATGATGAAGAGAATGATGATGAAGAAGAAGACAATGAGAGTTTTCTCTATTTATCATGAAGTTTGGCAAATATGTGATCAAGAATGGATTTACCAAGAAGAGCTTTGATAAAGCAAAAGCTAGAAGAAAAAATAGAAGATGCTATAAATGTCATGAGCAAGGTCACATGATAGCCAATTGTCCAAGGCTAAATGGCAAGGGCAACAAGAATGAAAAGTGTAACAAGAAGAACAAGCCCAACAAGAAGCCATACAATAAGGGGCAAGCTCATATTGGCCAAGAATACATCTCCGACGATGATGAGAGTGGCATTGCTAACATTGCCATTGGTCTTCCACCGGCCAAGAAGTCGCTCTTCAACAACCTCACCGATGATGAGGATGACGCTCCTCAATGCTTCATGGCTAAGGAAACCAAGATATCTCCTTGTTCTGATTTCAATCTCTCTTATTGTAGTGATGAAGAGGAGGACTTGGTACCCTCTATGCAATAAATGATGAAAATGCTAGGTAAATTTAATGAAGAGATTGAGGACCAAGAGAGAATCCTCCAAAGGCAAGAGGAGCCGATCATTGAAGAAAAAGAGAAAAACCTTGAGCTCATAAAGCAACTTGAGCAAGAAAGGAAAAAGAACAAAGGCTTGACCAATGATCTTGCCAAGGCAAATGAGTCAAGTGACTCATCCACCTCAACCAACAAGAAGCTTCAAGATAAGTGTAGCTCATTGACAGAGGAGAACAAAGCTCTTGTGAAGTCAATTGAGGATCTCAAGTTGAGTTCACAATCTTTATTGAAGAGAATGGAATCCTCTCAAGCTTCGACGAGCAAAGGTTGTGGGAGGTGCCACAATATTCATATTGACATGATTGCTAAGCATGATGCAATCATTGAAAAGCTAACTGACCAAGTCAACGAGCTCATGAAGAAGGCTCAAATAGAAACCACAAGGAAGATTGTTGGTGAGCCAAGAGCCTCTCATGACAAGAGAGGATTGGGGTACAATAAAAATACATCCAAGAAGAGCTACAATAAGAGACCCAACTTTGTGCCTGAAGGCAAGGGCAAGCATATGGCACAAGAGATGGTAAAAAAGCCAAAGAACAATGCTCCTCAAATCAACAAGAACAACAAGATCTCTACCATATCCTTTTATGATTTTGATGCCTCTTATGTGCTAACTCGTAATGCTTATGGTAGAATGGTTGCAAAATTTGTTGGGCCACATAACGCAAGGTGGAAGCCTTGTGTGTGGGTGCCCAAAGTTCTTGTATATAGTGTGAAGGGACCCAAACCAACTTGGGTGCCTAAAACACATGTTTGATTTTCCTTGTAGGAATACTCCTCCAGTGGTGCAATATGGGTACTTGATTGTGGGTAATCAAATCACATGACTGGAGAGAGATCAATGTTCTCCACACTTTATCATGACAATCTACCAAGTGGAGGCATGTCTTTTGGAAATAACAACAAATGAAAGGTAATCGGTCGTGGTCGGATTGCCATCACCCATGACCTTTCAATTGGTAATGCTTATCTTGTGAATGATCTAGGATATAACTTGATGTCCGTTTCACAACTTTGTAAGATGGGTTATAGTTGTCTCTTCGACGATGATGGCGTGACCATTTTTAGGAAGGATTCTTCAATAGCTTTCAAAGGGTATTTAGAGGACAAGATCTATCTTGTTGATTTTACCAACAAAGAGGAATCTAACCTAAATGCTTGCTTGGTTGCTAAAACCACCTCGGGTTGGCTACGGCATCGCCGGCTAGCTCATGTTGGGATGAGGAATCTTTCCAAACTCCTAAAGGGTGGTCACATCATCGGACTGAAGGATGTTGCTTTTAAGAAGTACAGAATATGTAGCGCATGTTAAGCCAGAAAGCAAGTTGGAGCAACACATCCATCCAAGACAATGATGACAACGACAAGACCGTTGGAGATGTTACACATGGACCTATTTGGACCGGTCACCTACATAAGCATTGGCGGTAACAAATACGGCCTTGTAATTGTTGATGATTATTCTTGTTTCACTTGGGTGTTCTTTTTGAAGGACAAAAGTGAAACACAAGGTGTTCAAAAGAGGTTTTTGAGAAGAGCACAAAATGAATATGAAGTGAAGATCAAGAAGATAAGGAGTGATAATGGAACTGAATTCAAGAACACTCAAGTTGAAAAATATCTTGATGAAGAAGGCATCAAGCTTGAATTCTCCGCTCCATATAATCCTTAACAAAATGGTGTAGCCAAAAGAAAGAACTGCACACTCATTGAGATGGTAAGAACAATGTTTGATGAGTACAAGACGCCAGACATGTTTTGGGCTGAAGCCATCAACACCGCATGCCATGCAACAAATAGATTATATCTTCACAAGATTTTGAAGAAAACACCTTATGATCTTCTCACTGGTAACCTTTCCAATATTTTCTATTTTAGGGTTTTTGGGAGCAAGTGCTTTATTCTTAACAAGAAACCGAAATCCTCTAAATTTGCTCCCAAGACTCATGAAGGTTTTCTCTTTGGTTATGGAACTAATGTTTATGCATATCGTGTCTTTAACAAAGACACCAGAGTTGTTGAAATAACGTGGGATGTGCAATTTGATGAATCTAAAGGCTCTCTGAAGATGCATCTAGGATCCCCTAGTGGGTTTTAGTGAATGTTGACAAATTATTAAAATGTATTAATGTGCTTATGAAGTATGTGTACAGGATATCAAAGTCTGTAATGCCCACTTTGTAAGATGTTTGACGCCTCAATAAAATAAGAAGAGAAAAAGGACTCAAAAGAAGCTTAGAATGATAGCTTTTTTTTAATATTTCTTGAGTCTAGAAATGCCGAACTATCAAGGGGGTGAAAATGATCTTACATGCAAGGAATATGTGCTCAAGCAACCAAAAATTGCCTTGGAAGAAATCCCACCAAAAACTGCCAAGAACCAAGTCCAAAAATCAGCCATATTTTTTTGTGCCTGAAGGAAGTTCCGTCGGCGAAGGAAGTTCTGTGATGGGAACACAAGTTCTAGACCAGTGGCTCCCAAAATTGATGGAAGTTCCGTCAGTGATGGAAGTTCCATCTTGGGAACACAGTTTCTGGACCATGGCTCCATGAGCTTGACGGAAGTTTCGTCCTTGACGGAAGTCCTGTCCCGAGAACATTGTTTCTGGACCAATGGCGCTCTGTCTTGATGGAAGTTCCGTTCCTGATGGAAGTTCCATCCTGGGAACTCTAGTTCTGGACAGTGGTTCCCTGAGCTCGACGGAAGTTCCGTTCCCCATGGAAGTTCCGTCCTTCTTAGTGTGTTTCCACTGTAATGGCTCTTTTTGGACCTCCCCTATAAATACCCCTCTCCCACCCCGTGAGAGAGGCTGCTGGTGCCTTTGCAAAACACAAACAGTTCAGCAAGCTTCATTCTCTTCACTCCTCCATTCCTCTAGTGATTCAAGCTCATTTGAGAGAGTGATTCTTCCATCCAAGCTAGAGAGCATCAAGCCAACCTTGAGCACATCCCTTGCAACCAAGTTTCATTGTTCACTTGTTACTCTTGGGGGTTCCATCCCCTAGACCGGCTAGGTGTTTCCCGGTGAGCTCCCAAGCATTGTTGTGAGCCTTGGGAAGTTTTTGAAGGTCGTGATTCGCCTCTGCAAGGAAAGAATCAAGAAGTGGAAAGCCAAGCTCGATCTTAGTGATCGGTTGGTGAGGATTAGGGTTAAGAGAGACCTGACTCTTAGTGAGCTCCTCAACGGAGACGTAGGAACCTCTTTGTGAGGGGTCCAAACTCTAGTAAATAAATCCCGTGTCTCTCCTATCCTCGTTCGTGTTCTTGCTCTTGTTCTTGTTATTCTTTCTTCCTTTGTTATTATTGCTCGATCTACTTGTACATTATGTTGTAAGCTAACCCCTGCAGGGATTTGATACATCAAGCATCTAGCTTCATTTCTATTCACGTAGATTTGTGAGTAAACCTTTAAATTCTGCATTTTGGCTAAAGATTCTCTGCTTACCACAGAAGTTGTGTCATTGACGAAAGTTCTGTCGCTAAAAGAAGTTCTGTCCTTGACAGAAGTTTCGTGAGGGACAAAAATTCCGTGTTGTATTTAAATTGTTTGTTAAGTGAATTTTAGGGATTAAATTAAAGTTGCCTATTCACCCCCCTCTAGTCAACTTTCAATTGGTATCAGAGCCGAAATCTTCAACAAGGCTTAAAAGCTTGAAGTTTAAAAGATACCTAAACCTAGAGAAGATGACACAACCAAAGATCTTGGTTCTGTGAGTGGTAAAGGGTATGATTTGCACACTGTAATGCCCTTCAACTATAGTGATGTGGCAAACATACATGGAAGTGGAAGTGGAAGATTGCCCTACTTCGAGGGCAAAGACTTTAGTTGGTACAAACATCAGATGAAGATGTACTTGAAGTCTATTGGTCCTCCAATTTGGGACATTGTGGAGAAGGGTTATACCTTGGAGAATAAGGACAACCCCACAACCATGGACCAACTCAACATACACCGCAATGCTCAAGCGGCGCCGGCAATTCTCTCTTCCTTGAACCCCAAAGAATATTCAAGAGTCTCTGGGATAGAGGATGCCCGGAAGATATGGAAGAAACTTATATGTGCTCATGAAGGAGTAGACGTGGTGAAGAAGTCAAGACTTCAAGTTCTCAAAAATCAATTCAACTTCTTCGTGATGAATATGGGAGAAGAGCCTCAACAAACACATGATAGGCTCATGGACATTGTCAAGGAGAGAAGATCTTATGGAGACAATATTAAAGATGAAGAAGTCAACCATAAGCTTCTCATGGCTCTAAGGATGTGGAATCCTACTCTTTGCACCATCATTGAAGAGAAGGATGGCTTTGAGAGCTTCACAACGGATGAAGTTATTAGAAGAATCAATGCCCACAAGAGTTGTGATGATTAAGGGAAAAGAGTGAATGTGATCATTGGTGATGAGAGCATAAGTAAGAAGGACTTAGCACTCAAAGCTAAGAAGACTCAAGATGACAATGATGATGATGATGAAGAAAACAATGATGAAGAAGAAGACAATGAAGAGTTTGCCCTATTTGTCAAGAAGTTTGGCAAATACATGATCAAAAATGGATTCACTAAGAAGAACTTTGACAAGGCTAAGGCTAGAAGAACAAATAGAAGATGCTATGAGTGTGATGAACAAGGAAACATGATAGCCTATTGTCCAAGACTCAATGGCAAGGGCAACAAGAATAAAAAATACAACAAGAAGAACAAGCTAAACAAGAAGCCATACAAGAGGCAAGCTCATATTGGCCAAGAATACATATCCGATGATGATGAGCAAGATGATGAGGGAGGCATTGCCAACCTTTCTATTGGTCTCCCACCGGCCACGAAGACACTCTTTGACAACCTCACCGACGATGAGGATGAAGCACCCCGATGCTTCATGGCCAAGGAAAGCAAATTACCTCCTAAATCCGAGCTCAATACTTCCTATTGTAGTGATGAAGAGGAGGACTTGGTCCCCTCTATGCAAGATATGATGAAAATGCTAGGTAAAATCAATGAAGAGATTGAGGACCAAGAAAGAATCCTCCAAAGACAAGAGGAGCTGCTCATTGAAGAAAAAGAGAAGAACGTTGAGCTCACAAAGCAACTTGAGCAAGAAAGGGAAAAGAACAAAGACTTAACCAATGACCTTACCAAGGTTAATGAGTCAAGTGATTCATGCACCTCAACCAACAAGAAGCTACAAAAGAGGTGTAGATTATTGATAGAGGAGAACAAAGCTCTCATGAAGTCAATTGAGGATCTCAAATTGAGCTCACGTTCTTTATTGAAGAGATTGGAATTTTCTCAAGCCTCAACAAGCAAAGGTTGTGGAAGGTGCCATAACATTGATGTTGAGAGGATTGCAAAGCAAGATGTAATCATTGAGAAGTTAACCAACCAAGTCAATGAGCTCATGAAGAAGGCTCAAGTGGAAACTACAAGGAAGATTGTTGGTGAGCCAAGAGCCTCTCATGACAAGAGAGGATTGGGGTACAACAAGAATGCACTCAAGAAGGGCTACAACAAGAGACCCAACTTTGTGCCGAAAGGCAAGGGAAAGCAAGTGGCACAAAAAAAGACCATCAAGCCCAAGAATGCTTCCCAAGTCTACAAGAGCAACAAGAACTCTACCATATCCTTTGATGATTTTGATGCTTCTTATGTGCTAATTCGTAATGCTTATGGTAGAGTGGTTGCTAAGTTTGTTAGGCCACATGATGCAAGGTGCAAGCCTTGTGTGTGGGTGCCCAAAGTTCTTGTATCTAGTGTTAAGGGACCTAAACCAACTTGGGTGCCTAAAACACATGCTTGATTTCCTTTGTAGGAATACTCTTCTGGTGGCACAATATGGGTGCTTGATAGTGGATGCTCAAATCATATGACCGGAGAGAGATCAATGTTCTCCACACTTGATCATGACAATCTACCAAGTGGAGGCATATTATTTAGAAATGACAACAAATGAAAGGTAATCGTTCGTGGACGGATTGACGTCACCCATGACCTTTCAATTGGTAATGCTTATCTTGTGAATGGTCTAGGATACAACTTAATGTCTGTATCACAACTTAGTGAAATGGGCTTTAGTTGTCTCTTAGAGGATGATGGTGTGACCATCTTTAGGAAAAAGGATTCCCCAATAGCTTTCAAAGGGTATTTAGAGGACAAGATCTGTCTTGTTGATTTCACCAACAAAGAGGGATCTAACCTAAATACTTGTTTGGTGGCTAAAACCACCTTGGGTTGGCTATGACATCGCCGACTAGCTCATGTTGGGATGAGGAATCTTTCCAAACTTCTAAAAGGTGGTCACGTCATTGGACTAAAGGATGTTGCTTTTGAGAAGGATAAAATATGTAGTGCATGTCAAGCCGGAAAGCAAGTTGGAGTGGCACATCCATCCAAGACAATGATGACAACAACAAGACTATTGGAGATGCTACACATGGACCTATTCGGACTGGTCACCTACATAAGCATTGGCGGTAACAAATATGGTCTTGTAATTGTTGATGATTATTCTCGTTTCACTTAGGTATTCTTTTTGAAGGACAAAAGTGAAACACAAGGTATCCTAAAAAGCTTTTTGAGGAGAGCACAAAATGAATATGAAGTGAAGATCAAGAAGATAAGGAGTGATAATAGAACCGAATTCAAGAACACTCAAGTTGAAGAATATCTTGATGAAGAAGGCATCAAGCATGAATTTTCAGCTCCATACACTTCACAGCAAAATGGTGTAGCCAAAAGAAAGAACCGCACACTCATAGAGATGGCAAGAACAATGCTTGATGAGTACAAAACACCAGAGACTTTTTGGTTCAAAGCCATCAACACCACATGCCATGCAACAAATAGATTATATCTTCACAAGATCTTGAAGAAAACACCATATGAGCTTCTCACCGGTAACCTTCCCAATGTTTCCTATTTTCGGGTTTTTTGGGAGCAAGTGCTTTATTCTTAACAAGAAACCCAAATCTTCTAAATTTGCTCCCAAAACTCATGAAGGTTTCCTCCTTGGTTATGGAACAAATGTCTATGCATATCGTATCTTTAACAAAGACACTGGAGTTGTTGAAATAACCCGGGATGTGCAATTTGATGAATCTAATGGCTCGCAAGTAGAGCAAGTTAATTCAAGTGATGTAGGTGATGAAGCTCCTTGTGATGCAATAAGGAACTTGGCTATTGGTAAAATAAGACCACAAGACCCAAACTCAAGTCAAGATGAACCATCTTCCTCAAGCCAAGATGAGTCTCCTCCACAAGATCCACAAGATGAACAAGATCAAGGAAATGACCAAGATCATGGTGAAGATCATGGTCAAGGCGATGACCAAGATCAAGTTCAATATGGTGAGGTGTATGATACTCAAGACATGAACAATCAAGAAGAAGAAGATGCATCTAGACCCATACACCCACGAGTCCGACAAAGCATTCAAAAAGATCATCCCGTTGACAACATTCTTGGTGACATCTAAAGAGGGGTAACTACTCGATCCGAATGGCTACATTTTGTCATCATTACTCATTTGTTTCCTCTATGGAACCCCTTAGGGTGGAACAAGCATTACAAGACTCGGATTGGGTGGTGGCTATGCAAGAAGAGTTGCACAACTTTGAGAGGAATAAGGTGTGGACATTGGTGGAAAGACCCAAGCAAAATGTTTTAGGTACAAAATGGGTATTCCGCAACAAGCAAGATGAGTATGGTGTGGTGGTGAGAAACAAGGCAAGACTTGTCACAAAAGGCTATTCACAAGTTGAAGGTTTGGACTTTGGTGAAACTTATGCACGCGTAGCTAGGCTTGAGTCAATTCGTATATTATTTGCCTATGCTACTCACCATGATTTTAAGATTTTTCAAATGGACGTGAAAAGTGCATTTCTTAATGGCCCCATTCAAGAAGAGGTGTATGTTGTTGGTCGTATCTATGCACCCACTTATATACCGCAAGAGGACGGTGTATAGTTGTAGCTCTTTTTCCCTCAGAGTATTCCAAGGTTATCGAATCCATAGGGAACGAGCAGAACTAATACTTTTAAAGGGTTACTAACAGATTGCAATGAGTTGGTTGGTGTAAATGATGATGTTGAGAAAGTGGAAGGTGAATGTTATTGAAGAGGCAACAGGATGATGAAGGATTCTCTCCTTAGGATTGGTTCACTAGCATGCAACCTTATTCTTATCAACTCAAGTGATGACTCTAATATTCTACAAGACATGGTGGTTTTGTTCACCCCGGCTGTCACTAGAGGCTATTAGCTTTTCACTTGTTTCTTGCACTATGTAATGGGCAAAAGTGTATTGGCCGATACACTAATGAAAAGGATAGATAGATGTGCAATAAGTTCATCACATAGATTAAATTCATCGAGAGAGTATCAACAAGCATGAGAGTTACATGACCAGATCCCCGCACCAGAGAAGAGAATATGAGACTACTCACTCGTCCTTCTACTAGACATAGCAGAGGGGTGAGAAATAGCACTAGAACGCGCCCGAGTCGATCGACGCAGGCGTCACGCCGATTGGCGCGACCTTCCTTCTGGTGGATCTCGTCGGTGTAGACGAACCCCCGCTGCCAATATCCTTGAACCCTAGTTTTAATAACTAGTTCTCACGATTGCTGTCTCCCCTTGGTCGTCTTGGCTCTTGATAATTATCTTCCTTTTACACTCGATGGGATTAGGTCAACTTCCACCGACTCTGACTCATACTGGGCTGGGCCTTCGTCTTTCCTGGACCGGATCATGTTTTAGTCAACTTTTCCTCCTACGCTGATCGGCGCATGGGTCGCGCCGATCGGCGCGGCTCCGAATCTGGCCCATCTTCGGTACTCTTCAGCTCTTTATCCATAATTGCCCTGTTTTACACCTTTTTTCTGCAATTACATCCAAAACAGAACAACTACAAATATATGCAAATATGGGGTTAATTGTTAGTCCAAACCACCAAATTAATATGCAAAACATCCCTTTTTGGTAAATAAAATGGGCATCTAAAAACCACCAACATATGTATAACAACCTCCGGGTTTGAAAACCCAAAGAAACCAAACCATGTGTACAAGCTTCACAAAGCTCTCTACGGCCTCAAGCAAGCTCCAAGAGCTTGGTATGAACACCTCAAGGGATACTTGATCAACAAGGGCTTCACAATTGGTAGGGCCGATCCTACTCTCTTCACAAGAAAAGTTGATAATGATTTATTTATGTGCTAAATATATGTCGATGACATTATATTTGGTTCTACTAATCAATCTTTTTGTGATGAGTTTGCTAAGATTATGACTAGGAAGTTTGAGATGTCCATGATGGGGGAGTTGAAGTTCTTTCTATGCTTTCAAGTCAAGCAACTTGAAGAAGGAACATTCATAAGTCAAACCATGTACACTTAAGACATACTTAAGAAGTTTGACATGGAGAATGCAAAGCCAAACAAGACTCCCATGAAGACAACTAGACACCTTGAACTAGATGTAAAGGTAAGCCCGTGGATCAAAAGGTATATCGATCTATGATTGGCTCTTTGCTTTATCTTTGTGTATCTAGGCCCGATATCATGCTTAGTGTGTGCATGTGTGCAAGGTTCCAAGTGGCTCCAAAGGAAAGTCACTTAGTGGCTGTCAAAAGAATCTTGAGATATTTAGTCACACATCAAACCTAGGGTTGTGGTATCCAAAGGGTTCCAAGTTCAAGTTAGTTGGTTATTCCGATGTCGACTATGCCGGATGTAAGGTGGATAGGAAGAGTACCTCCGGAACTTGCCAATTCTTGGGTAGGTACCTTGTGTCATGGTCATCTAAGAAACAAAATTCCGTTGCCCTATCCACAGCTGAAGCGGAGTTTGTGGCAGACAAAAGTTGTTGTGCTCAACTTCTTTGGATGCAACAAACTCTAAAGGACTTTGGATACACTATGACCAAAGTTCGCCTCCTATGTGATAATGAGAGTGCCATCATGATTGCATATAACCCCATTGATCATAATAAGACTAAGCATGTAGATATCCGATACCACTTCTTGAGAGACCATTCTATAATGGGGGATATTGAAATTAGCTATGTTAGAACCGATAAACAATTAGCTGATATTTTCACCAAGCCCCTAGATGAGAAGAGGTTTTGTGAGCTTAAAAGTGAGCTGAATATTCTTGATTCTTCCAATGTGAAGTAAAGCCTTGTACATCACTTATGATGATTGGTTCTAGTTAATGCTTTAAGTCAAATGATTGGAAAATTATTGATTGTTTTTTGTTTGTGAAAATATTTGGTTTTTGATCTATGATCAATAGTTTAATCTTGTGAATATTGTTCCCCTTGGTTGATTGCTGGCCATTCACAAGAGAAAACTGTTCTCTCAAGTTCCTTCACTTTCTGTTCGAGATCCACACCACTTCTGCCCATAACAAAACTTCCGTGATCAGTCCATGCCTTCGGTGATGAACTAGTTCCAGACCCAATATCTTCTGACGGAACTTCCATCCTCCATGGAACTTCTGTCCTCAATCCATCGATCTAGTTCTTCCTCAGTCCTGTTACTTCAATGAACCACAAAACTTCCGTCCCGTATGGAACTTCTGTCAGCCGTCGGTTTTTAACCCTTGTCTATTACCCCTTCAAAATCACATTGACTTTTTACTCTTCTCTCTCCTCTCCTCTCAAACGCTAAGGGCGATTTGGGGGCCTATCCAAGGGCTCTCGTGGAGATTGCTAGGAGGTGTTCCTCCATTCATCGCAACTTCCGTGAGTACATTTCCCCATTGCTTTCATCTCTAGTTTTTGATCTAGGGTTGCACTTGATCTTGTCATTCCTCAATCTCTTGTTGCACTAGAGTCCCATCCATTTCCTTTGAGTAGAATAGTTCTCTAGCAACTAGTCTACATCGCTCTTGAAGGACTTCAGCAAATCGTGGGTAGATTCAAAGTTAGGAAGTTTTTCCTGTGAGTGTACAGACATCGACGGAACTTCCGTCGCCCATGAAATTTCCGTCCCTGATGGAACTTCCATGTGTTACGGAACCTCCGTCTCTGACTGAGTGCACACATGTTAAACCTCTCAATTTTGACTATGCTCATCTATCCTTTGTATCTCATTCCCTTATTATCTCTTTATCAGCAGCATGACAAGGACAAAGAGAGCTAGCAATGCCTCTGGTAGTGATGATGAAAGACATGAAGAGATTGTCTATGTATCACCAAGTGAGGAAGAAGCTTCTCCTCCTCAAAAGAGAAAGAGAGGGACAGTTGCCAAGAGGAGAGGAACTGTACCTCAGACAGTGAATGTGCAGCAAGGTGCTCCACTCCTTGAGCGTAGAGCCAAAGAAAAGGGCAAGGCCATTATTGATGAAGCATCTCAAGATGATTCAAATGATGATTTGCAGCATGTCAGTGACTTGAAGGTGCACATTGCGCTGTATATCAGAAGCCACAAGAGCATTGATTTCAAAAAGAATCCCAAAAAGCTACACGAAGGAGATTGACCCATCCTATGGACATTGGTGAGAAGGAAGCCACTGATGAAATATTCATGTCTTGGTTTCAGCAAGATTATTACAACTCCTTCTTCATTGATATGGGCAAGAAACAACATCGCCTTCATCAACATCAATGGGTTGATTGGCAATACATGAAAGACAAAGAAGATAGAATGTTCAAGGATGTGATTGCTGTTTACAAGCAGCGTGAAGTCTATGATCTCATGGGCTTTAACTACAACTGGAATGAGGAGGTTATATGTCAGTTCTATGCTACATTCTACCTTGAGCCTAGGAAACAAGGAAAGATTTGGTGGATGACTCAAGGAATCCAATACAGTATCACTCCCAAGAAGTTCTATGCTACATTCTACCTCAACCGCATTTTGAGGGCCACTATTGCACCCAAAGATGGATATGCAACCAACATTGCCAAAAAGTCCAAAAACATCCTAGCTCGCTTTGCTCACGATGCGAGGCCCTTTTGTGTTATGGATTGGATCATGAATGAGATATATTTATCATCTATGGACACTAGATGGACTCCGCCATTTGCTCCCATGATCATGAAGATGATTGAGACAGAGACAAACCTGACCTTTGACAAGGAGTGCAAGCATTTCCCTCTTCAAATCATAGTCTAAAAGGCACCTAAATGTGCCACTGGAGCAGCTAGACCCTCCACTAGTGCAACAGGTCCCTCCACTTCAGCTCCCGCACCACAATGGTCCCAGTCTTTATCTCCTATTCTTGCTGCCTTAAAGTCATTTTTCCAGATTTCTTGCTTCAATGCAAGAGAAAATTGGGAAAACAAAAGGCGGCTCAAGAAGCTGACTAGAAGGATCAAGACTGAGCAAAGGGCTCAAGGTCGTGATGTGTCTCTGGATGGCTCTGAGTGTGAGCTCGATGGTGAACCGCCGGTCTTCCAAGACCCTCTCATCACTTATGATTGGGACAGCCTTGCTCCTGGACCGTCCTCCACCCCTCGCTTTGTTGCTAATGAGAGCGACTCCGATGTTCCCGAAGCTGAGGCTAGTGGTGGTGAGGGTGATTCTGAGGCCGAGTGGTCCTCTTATCCCTCGTTTTTTCCTTGTTCTCTCCTTTTTGGTGTCTTGATGCCAAAGGGGGGGAGACAAAGGGGAGAAGAAAAGGGAATCCCTTTCTCTCTCTCTCTCTCTCTATCTATCTATTAGTGTTAGACCTTGGAACTATTTGCATTTATGGTGTGTAAGACTTATTTGTGGTATCCTATTGTAATAGGATAGTTTAAAACCTTTGTGGATTGGTGCTTGTTTTTATTATTTGTGAGTTCTTAGTTGTTGTGTGCTTAATTCTTGCAGTCTGCTGTTCTTTTATTTGTTGTACACACTAATTGCTCACATGTTCACTCTTTTAGGCACCCCACTTGTTACAAAATATAGGGGGAGCTCTCTCACATGTCTCCTATGGATCATGCATACCTTTAGGGGGAGTCCACTATATTTTGTTTAATCATTCTCTTTGATTCCTTTTTACCCTTTTTTAATCATTTGTCATCAATCTCCAAAAAGGAGGAGATTGAAGATGCATCTAGGATCCCCTAGTGGGTTTTGGTGAATGTTGACAAATGATTAAAATGTACTAATGTGCTTATGAAGTATGTGTATAGGATATCAAAGTCTGCAATGCCCACTTTGTAAGATGTGTGACCCCTCAATAAAAGAAGAAGAGAAAAAGGACTCAAAAGAAGCTTAGAATGATAGCTTTTTAATATTTCTTAAGTCTAGAAATGCCGAACTATGAAGGGGGATGAAAATGATATTACATGCAAGGAATATGTGCTCAAGCAACCAAAAATTTCCTTGGAAGAAATCCCACCAAAAACTGCCAAGAACCAAGTCCAAAAATCAGCTATCTTTTTTTTTGTGCCTGAAGGAAGTTCCATCGGCGAAGGAAGTTTCATGATGGGAACACAAGTTCTAGACCAATGGCTCCCAAAATTGACGGAAATTCCGTCAGTGACGGAAGTTCTGTGTTGGGAACATAGTTTCTGGACCCTGGCTCCATGAGCTTGATGGAAGTTCCGTCCTTAACGGAAGTTCCATCTCGGGAACATTGTTTCTGGACCAGTGGCGCTCTGTCTTGACGGAAGTTCTGTTCCTGACGAAAGTTCCATCTTGGGAACTCTGGTTCTGGACAGTGGATCCCTGAGCTTGACAGATGTTTTGTTCCCCACAGAAGTTCCGTCCTTCTCAGTGCGTTTCCACTCCAACGACTCTTTTTGGACCTCCCCTATAAATACCCCTCACCCACCCCGTGAGAGAGGCTGCTGGTGCCTTTGCAAAACACAAACAGTTCAACAAGCTTCATTCTCTTCACTCCTCCATTCCTCTAGTGATTCAAGCTCTTTTGAGAGAGTGATTCTTCCATCCAAGGTAGAGAGCATCAAGCCAACCTTGAGCACATCCCTTGCAACCAAGTTTCATTCTTCACTTGTTACTCTCGGGGATTTCATCCCCTAGACCGGCTAGGTGTTGCCCGGTGAGCTCCCAAGCATTGTGGAGAGCCTTGGGAATTTTGTGAAGGTCATGATTCGCCTCTGCAAGGAAAGAATCAAGAATTGGAAAGCCAAGCTCGATCTTAGTGATCGGTTGGTGAGGATTAGGGTTAAGAGAGACCCGGCTCTTAGTGAGCTCCTCAAAGGAGATGTAGGAACCTCTTTGTGAGGGGTCCGAACTCTGGTAAACAAATCCCGTGTCTCTTCTGTCCTCATTCGTGTTCTTGCTCTTGTTCTTGTTATTCTTTCTTCCTTTGTTATTATTGCTCGATCTACTTGTACACTGTGTTGTAAGCTAACCCCTGCAAGGATTTGATACATCAAGAATCTAGCTTCATTTCTATTCAAGTAGATTTGTGAGTAAACCTTTAAATGCCATATTTCAACTAGAGATTCTCTGCTTACCATAGAAGTTCTGTCGTTGATGGAAGTTCTGTGCACGAAGGAAGTTCTGTCGTTGAAGGAAGTTCTGTCCTTGACAAAATTTTCGTGAGGGATAGAAGTTCCATGTTGTATTTAAATTGTTTGTTAAGTGAATTTTAGGGATTAAATTACAAGTTGTCTATTCACCCGCCCCCCCTCTAGTCAACTTTCACTCTCAAGAAGAGCAAGCTAATCCAAGTGATGTAGGTGATGAGGCTCCTTGTGATGCAATAAGGAATTTGGCTATTGGTGAGATAAGACCACAAGATCCAAAATCAACTCGAGATGAACCATCTTCTTCAAACCAAGATAGTTTCCCTTCACAAAGTCCACAAGATGAACAAGATCAAGGGAATCGCCAAGCTCATGGTGACGATCATGTTCAAGGTGATGACCAAGATCAAGTTCAAAATGATGGTGAAGGAGACATTCAATACGTCAACCATCAAGAAGAAGAAGATGCATCTAGGCCCACTCATGCACGAGTCCGACATAGCATTCAAAAAGATCACCCCGTTGACAACATTCTTGCTGATATTCAAAGAGGGGTAACTACTCAATCTCGAATGGCTACTTTTTGTCATCATTACTCGTTTGTTTCCTTTATGGAACTTCTTAGGGTGGAACAAGCACTTCAAGACTTGGATTGGGTGATGGCCATGCAAGAAGAGTTGAATAACTTTGAGAGAAACAAGGTGTGGCCATTGGTGGAAAGACCCAAGCAAAATGTTGTAGGTATAAAATGGGTGTTCCGTAACAAGCAAGATGAGTACGGTGTGGTGGTGAGGAACAAAGCAAGACTTGTTGCAAAAGGCTATTCACAAGTTGAAGGTTTTGACTTTGGTGAAACTTATGCACCCGTAGCTAGGCTTGAGTCAATTCATATATTACTTACCTATGCTACTCATCGTGGTTTTAAGTGTTTTCAAATGGACGTGAAAAGTGCATTTCTTAATGGCCCCATTCAAGAAGAGGTGTATGTACAATCACCTCCGGGGTTTGAAGACCCAAAGAAACCAAACCATGTGTACAAGCTTCACAAAGCTCTCTACGACCTCAAGCAAGCTCCTTGACCTTGGTATGAACACCTCAAGGGATACTTGACCAACAAGGGCTTCACAATTGGCAAGGCCGATCCCACTCTCTTCACAAGAAAAGTTGATAACGATATTTTTGTATGCCAAATATATGTCGATGACATCATATTTGGTTCTACTAATCAATTTTTCTGTGATGAGTTCGCCAAGATTATGACTAGGAAATTTGAGATGTCCATGATGGGGGAGTTGAAGTTCTTTCTAGGTTTTCAAGTCAGGCAACTTGAAGAAGGAACATTCATAAGTCAAACTAAGTACACTCAAGACGTATTCAAGAAGTTTGACATAGAGCATGCAAATCCAAACAAGACTCCCATGAAGATAAATGGGCACCTCAGACTAGATGTAAATGGTAAGTCCGTGGATCAAAAGGTTTATCGATCCATGATTGGCTTCTTGCTTTATCTTTGTGCATCTAGGCCTGACATCATGCTTAGTGAGTGCATGTGTGCAAGGTTTCAAAGTGCTCCTAAGAAAAGTCACTTGGTGGCTGTAAAAAGAATCTTGAGATATTTGGTTCACACCAAATCTAGGATTGTGGTATCCAAAGGGTTCCAAGTACAAGTTAGTCGGTTATTCCGATGGCGACTACGCCGGATGTAAGGTGGATAGGTAGAGTACCTCCGGGACTTGCCAATTCTTGGGTAGGTCCGTTGTGTCATGGTCATCCAAGAAATAAAATTCAGTTGCCCTATCCATAGCCGAAGCAGGGCACATCGCAGCCAGAAGTTGTTGTGCTCAACTACTTTGGATGCGACAAACTCTAAAGGACTTTGGGTACACTATGACCAAAGTTCCTCTCCTATGTGACAATGAGAGTGCCATCAAGATTGCATATAACCCTATTGATCATAATAGGACTAAGCATATAGATATCCGACACTACTTCTTGAGAGATCATTCTATCAAAGGGGATATTGAGATTAGTTATGGTAGAACCGATAAATAATTAGCCGATATATTTACCAAACCCCTAGATAAGAAGCGGTTTTTTGAGCTTAGGAGTAAGCTGAATATCTTGGATTCATCCAATGTGGAGTAGAGCCTTGTACATTGCTTGATTTTTAGGAGTAAGCTGAATATCTTGGATTCATCCAATGTGGAGTAGAGCCTTGTACATTGCTTGATTTGTTGTTGTTGCTCATGTAAAAGAACTTGAAACCAAAATTCCTCAAAAATTCATTTATCTCTTTGATTTCAAAAACAAATGATGATTTTGATCAATAGATCATATTGTTGGAACTTGTGAATATAGTTTGGAGTGATTGATTGTTCCTATTTACAAGTTCCAAACAAGTTTATCTCCCTATATATTCCTTAACTTGTCTGAAAGTTCAACCTTTGAGAGAAAGAGAGAGAACAAACCTGCTTTTCTGGTTCAGACAGATAGCAACGGAACTTCCATCACCCAATGACGGAACTTCCGTCGTCCCCTGTATCTAGGACCCGAGTCACACGGAAGTTCCGCCAGAATTTCTGACCGTTTCAACCTAGCCAGGTTGTTTCAAACCCGAGAGCGACAGAACTTCCGTTACACAATGACAGAACTTCCGTCACTCCCAGGCTAAGTGGCCCGAGCCCCTCCTTCTTCCGTAGTCAACCGACCACTTCTCTTTTTCTTCCTCTCTCCTCTCCTCAAACCCTAAGTGGCAATTTGTGACAATTTGAAGATTCAACCGGCGATCTCCATTAAGTTTTTCCTCTTCTTTGTCCTAGGTATGAGATTTGACCCTAAATCTTGTTCTTTAGGTCAAATGTTCAAATGTCTTAAATTCCTTTGGATAGAATGGTTGCCCTATGACTAGTTGTAAGGACCAAAGGCGTACCAAGACGGGGGGAGGGGGGGCGGTTGAATCGATAAGCCGACCACGAATCCTCAAAACTTAAATTTACACTAGTAGAACCTAGCAATCATTGCGACCTAACAATTCTAGGAGGCCAAGACCCTACACATGCTAGTGTTCATGATGAAAGCAAGCGTGGAATCCAAACACACTAGCCTATGAAAGCCACAATCCAACCTAGTTATTAGAGCACACATTCGTGGAATAATAAAGAGGGGGTCAAGGAATGCTCATAATTTTTTCCTGAGGTCTCAGAAGGATGGCGCCTTCCCCTACTCCTCATTGGACCACTCCCGCCGAAATGTTGGTCCCTCCCGCCACCAATGTGGAGTTCTCGCCCATGATCCCACAATCACTCCCGGAGTGAAGACATGGTGCACGTCACGGCTGCCACCAAGGCACAAGATCGCCTCCCTCGAGAACTTTCCAGACTCCCCCGACACGGTCGCTCACTATTGATGCCCCTTTCATCAGCGGGCTCAAATCGGGTACAAATGTGTGACGACCTTCACAACCAATCACTATAGGCTCGATCACCAACACCTAACCGTTCTAGGTCTCACCATAGACCAAGAGTAACAACCTAGATCACACCCTCAAGGACACCCTAGCCTTAGATGTGCATCAATGCTCAAGTTACTCTCACTAGCACTCTCAAGATATGCAATATCTCCTCCAAGTGCTCTCTTCTTTTCCTCTTGGCTCTCACTAAATTGTCCAAGCAATTCCACTGGTCAAGAGAGGTCTTCAAGACCCCAGCAACGAAGTTATATAGGCTTCCAACCTCAAACTAGTCGTTGCTCCATGAAATCAACTTTCTGGGCATACTGACCGGACAGCCCGGTCTTTGCCTGACCAGACCATCCGATCACTGTAGTCTTCAGCTCCAACGGCTCTGCCCCTCTGCTGATTCCTACTAACCGTACAGTACGGTCAGTTGAACGGACCATCCGATCCATTTCTCTCTCCAGTCCAGAAACATTTCAGCGCAGCTTCCATTCTGCCTTGTGCGAAGCCATACAGACCAGACCATCTGGTCTGCAGACCGGACCATTCGGTCACTACAGCTCTCAGCACAGACAGTTTCCTCGCTCCTTGCTGAAAGTCACACACAACTTCTCCTAGTGACCATATAGTCCGGTCACCACTGACCCCTCTCTCCGGTCACTTCGTCTAGAAGCTGAAACTCCTCGTCCTCGCTTGACTTTGTTTCCTGGCTTCTCCGAACAACTCCTTGGCTTCTCCACTATCACCTAGTGCCTGTTATTTCACTGAGCATCATGCACATCACCAACTAGTGTGACCTAAGAGACATGACCTAGACCCCCTTGATAGTCCGGTTTTTCCTATGTACTCAAAGCCCTAACAACAAGACAAGTGTTCCTAACACTTGTTCCATAGCTTTCCTTAGCCTTGATCCATCTCCATTAACTCTTGGACTCCATCAAGCTCACTAGCCTCCATGCTTGTGGTCATTGTCATCCATCGCCAAGGCAACTGTCATCCATATGATTTGTAATAGAGTTTAGAGATGATTTCTGCATAGACAACACTCGTGTAGATATTAGCCCACAATTGCATAGTTGTCATCTATAACATAAACATTCATACCTTGGGGATCCAATCATCAATGGTCATGAAGCTTACAATCTCCCCCTTTTTGGTGATTGATGACAACCATACTTATCATAATATTTATCATAAAACAACAGGGCAAAAAGAGCTACACAACGATCGAGAGGAATGTCAAAAGCATAAGCAATGAATAAACAAGGTCCTACTCAATCAAGCATCATCAAGAGCTAAGAGAAATAAGAAAGAAGAGCACAATCTAGATGATACGCATGCATGTCATGTGAAGATATTTAATAAAGCTTAAGGACATGCAATGTAATACATGAATGTTGATATGCAATCAGGATAGCATGGCAATGCATAGGAATTAAGAACAAGCAATCATCATTATGAAATCACACACAGGCACATAGGGTAGATAATAAAAGACAAAACATTGCATATGAAAATAAACCAAGTGAGATCATGACGAGTCAAACACAAGTGAATGAAAAACCATGACTAATCAAAATAAGAACCAAATGTATCTCAACTCCAAAAACCATGTACATGTATGCTCCCCCTAGATACAAGCTAGTGACTCTCGATCGCAAAGGATCACACTCCCACTCTCCTTAGACCTATGACTACTTCTCCCCCTTTTGCAACAAGCACCAAAAAGAGGAAAAAGGAAAACAATTAAGTGCTCGTGGTCGAAGGAGGTGGTGCAGCAACGTCCTCTAAGGGCTCTGCTCTAGGCTGCACTTGTGCTGGGTCCTGCTGCTCTGCCTGAGCTTGCGTCACCTGGACGTCCATCTACTAAATGTACTCAAGGTCTACTGGTGAGTCAGACCCTCTGTCCTGCCCTGTTGGTGGGACTGTGGATGTCTGTTCGGCAACTATCGCCTGAGGAAGAGCAAGGTCATCCACATCCTCCTAAGTGAAACCATGACGGATAAGAGGATGAGCTTGAGTCGAGGACGACTCCACTTCAAGAGGGGGAGGATGATAAGGACATCACTCCTATGAATACACACAACACTCCTCCAATTCTAAACTTGCAAGGTCCAATGACTAGAGCTCGTGAACGACGACTAAATTTAGAGGTGAGCTCGTTCCTACGTTCTTCGCTATATGTTACTTTTGAGAATGGTTTGCTACCTAATGATTATTTTATGATTAGAAACCATGGAGAGGACCAGGAGATGATGGGAGAAGGAGTTGGGAACGTGGAGGACCAGCAAGGGCTTGGAAGCCAAAGTGGAGGCCCAATCAAAACCGACTTCGAGTCTGTTTCGGGGTCCAGGACCAGTCTGCACTAAAACAGTCATCCAGGACGCATACGGACTCGGATTTGGACGTTCTACATATGCATGGAAAGAAAAAGGAGAAGACCTTTCCAATGCCGCCGGTCTCATATCAAAATTCATCCGGAGTCATCGGGAATCGTTGAAACAAGAGAGAGTCCAGAATCTGTGTCGGTGCTGCGTCACCTATTTTTGGCCTTTGGGCTTTGTATCTAGTTGAGCCCAATTAGGGGCGCATCTAGAGGGTCTTGCACAACCCTAGGGTCTTTATATACAGCCACCGTCGCATCATTAGGGTTTGGGTTTTGCTTAGATCAATTCTGTTCATAAATAGTGTTGCCGTTCATCGGTTTGTGAGACCCTAACTTCGAGAGTTTAATCATACATCTGCAATTGTGTTGCATTATTTGTTGTTCTTGCTTGTGTTCTTGATTCGCAGGAAGGGATTAGCCTTCTCGGCGAGGTCCATCGTCTTTGGACGGTTGATAACCAGAGGAGACGTCGTGCTGCGATTGCGGGGTTTAGAACGTGCTGTCTAAAGCCGGATCGATTTGTGTGTCGCCTCCGACCAAATCAACTTACCAAGAACCTTTCGGAAGATCGGAAACCCTTGTTTACATCGTGTGGTAACCAGAGCTTCAGGTGCACCGTCAGGTTCGCACTACCCTTTAGTGTTGTTTTCGTGTTCTTCCTATCGTCCATAGAAAATACCAAAAAAAATTTTCCCCGCCTATAACCACGTGTTTAGCCTTTGCATATTTCAATTTTAGAGTCCGTAGTGTTGAGTTTGTGCCCTAGTTCTTGTTTAGTCGCTGGTTTAGTTTGTGTTTTTGTCATCAGTAGTGTTTCCCTTGCAACCTAGCCGCCATCCCCTTCACCATCCTCGGTTTTGTCGGTTTTGTGTGCTAGGTTGATTGATCAACACGCCCACCCTAATCCCACCCTAAACCTACCCTCACCACCTCGGACCAATTTTTACATATTCCACTTTCCGCTGCATCCACCTCGCCCAAAAAAAAAATCCCTACCCGACCCCAAGCCGACTCGGGTTTCACTCAAACCCCCGGTTTTTTCATAACCGATTCCGACACCCCTTCGGTAAAACGGCCATAACTTTTTGCTCGGTTGTCCGTTTTGGCTCAAATTTTTACAGGAGATTCTTGACAAAAAGTTGAGGTGACCCACACTTGGCTACGCCTTGTGTGCCCTCGTCAAAAAATTCAAAAAAAAATCGGGAAGATAAAGAAAAAATTCATTCAAGTTGAAACCCAACGTTTTCTGAAACTTCAAGATTTTCTGTAGGCCACGTCCTAGCTCGGTTTGAGCTGAATTTTTTTGTGGTTTCTCCCCATTTGCTAGTAAGTTGGAAAAAAATATCAAAAAAATAAAATAAAAAAAAAGAAATTTAGGATTCCTACTAGTGCTCCATCTAGCCCCCTAGAATTTCTGAGTTTGGCTGTTTTACACTAAGCCCCCTGTTATCGACTGTGCCCCTTTGTCTCCTTGTTTCTTCTTTGCTATCACTACTGTTCTAGGACATAGTTAGACCAGCAACTAGGGACAAATTACTTGGGCACTTATTCAGCTTTACTATCTGTTTTTGATTTGTGTGCCACTCACATATATATATATATATATATATATATATATATATATATATATATATATATATATATATATATATATATTTGGCCTTTCTAGCTCTACATACTTCTTCTGGACAGCACATAGGTTATTTTGTAACCCTTGCAATCGTGGAACACAGTTCCCTGGTATCATTCGCTTTGTTGTTTTCAGAACTTTGTAAGAGCTTTGCAAAAAGCTTCCTTTTGCTGTGTTGAGAGGCACCACTGCTTAGTACTTTTGTAGGGATAACCTTCACTTTTTGTTTCTTGTTTTGGTGTTTCTGATGTCAGGAAGCGATGGAGAGGGTGCTTCACCGTCAAAATTTGATAAGTGCGCGAGCCAAAGTCAGCTACAGAAGGCTTTGCAGGCGGTTCAGAGTGATTTGGTAGAGACTATCACCAGGGCCGTAACAGACGCCGTCACCAAGCTTCACCTGGGAGAAAGCATTGAGCGGTTAGATAAGAGAGTCTCTAAGCTAACCGATCAGGTTGTCGAATTGGAGACCGCTCACAAGACCAACAACACCAACACCAACACCAACACCAACACCAACATCAACAACGACGTTGAAGACGATCATGATGAAGCAACGGTGTATAAGGCTGATGGCACCGTCGATAGGTCAGCTACAAGGACCGCAAGGTTACGACATCGTTTGCAACGTAACCCTCAAGGTATGGGTGGTTTCCACAACCACAGTCGCACACAAGGTAACCATGGTCCAGATGACCCGTATGCTAAAATTAAGTTTTTAATTCCTTCGTTTTCGGGTCAGTACGATGGTGATGCTTACCTTGATTGGGAAATGACGGTAGAACAAAAATTTAATGCCCACCTTGTTCCTGAACAACATAGAGTTAGACAAGCCACTAGTCAGTTTAAGGACTTTGCTATTGTTTGGTGGAGTGGTCTAGCTGCTGAAACCGATTTGCCTACTACTTGGGAAGAACTTAAGGTAGAAATGTGTGATCGTTTTGTTCCTCCTTCTTTTTATAGAAAAATTCGTAATAAACTGCAGCGTTTAGATCAAGGAGATAAAACTGTTCAGGAGTATTTTAGTGAGCTTCAGAAGGGTTTGATTCGTTGTGCTGTGGTTGAAAAAGTAGAGGATCAGATTTGCCGCTTTTATTCTGGTTTGAGAAAAGAAATTCAGGACATCCTTGATTATAAATAATTTTATACCCTCAACCAATGTTTCCAGTATGCTATGCTTGCAGAGAAAGAATCACAGGGACTTTTCCAGGCTTTTGAGGAGTACAGCAAGTCTAGAAATTTGTACCCACCACGGCCGACGGGGACTTCGGGGCTGCCCAAGCCACCTTTCCGGCCGCCCCCACCAGCTAGTGTTGTTTCTGCAGCACCAAGATCAGCCCCTGCCCCTTCTACGCGCTCAGGTAAAAATTCTGTGCAGGTACCGGCTAGTAGTGCTTCCTCTGTTGCTTCGACGGGACGCACTACGGCATTCAGTGCCACCGCTGCCATGGTCTTGGCCATGTGCAGAAAGATTGCCCAAGTAGGCGGGCATATGTGGCGACAGATGATGGCGGTTACATGAGCACCTCCGATGTGGAGGATGAGGAGGAGGATGTCGCTGCCACCAGCGGTGACCTCGTCCTTGGAGGCGGAGATACCACGGGCTACATGAATATTATTGTGCAGCGTGTGCTTAGCATATAAATCCAGCAGCCCGAGATGATGCAGCGACATAACTTGTTCCAGATTTTCTTCGTCATCAAGAACCGTCGAGCACGTGTCATCATTGATGGAGGAAGCTGCAACAATTTGGTGAGTTCTGATATGGTTAAGAAGCTTGATTTGACCACACGCCCACATCCACATCCATACTACATTCAGTGGTTAAATGACTCTGGAAAAGCTAAGGTAATACAAACTTGCAGAGTTCCTTTTTCCATTGGTTCCTATGTGGATTCTGTTGATTGTGATGTTGTACCCATGCAAGCTTGTTCACTTTTATTGGGTAGACCTTGGGAATTTGATAATAATGTTGTACACCATGGTAAAAGTAATAAGTACACTTTTATGCATAAAGGAACTAAAATTACTTTGTTACGAATGACCTCTGCTGAAATTGTACAAGCTGATTTAGAACGAGCTGCTAGTTTGAAAAATAAAAGCCCTGAGATTCAGCAACCTGTTAATTCTGCTTCTACACCAAGTAATGTTAATGATTCTTCAAGTTCTAAGGGTGCTGCAATTAAATTACACGGTCGTTCATGTCTTACCACAAAATCTGAGCTTGCTGAATTTTCTACTGATGATATTTGCTATGCTTTGATATGCAAACAAGCCTTGTTTTCGCTTGGTGATATTGCTTCTAGTGCTTTGCCTCCTGCTGTCACTAACCTTTTGCAGGAGTATGAGGATGTTTTCCCAGCTGAGATACCCCCGGGATTGCCACCTTTGAGAGGGATTGAGCATCAAATTGATTTGATTTCTGGTGCTACTTTGCCAAACCGTGCTGCTTATAGGACCAACCCTGAGGAGACTAAGGAGATACAACGACAAGTCCAAGACCTTTTGGATCGTGGGTATGTTCGTCAATCACTTAGTTCTTGTGCTGTTCCTGTACTTTTGGTTCCTAAGAAAGTTGGTTCTTGGCGTATGTGTGTAGATTGTAGAGCCATTAATAACATTACTATTAGGTATCGTCATCCTATTCCTAGGCTAGACGACATGCTTGATGAGTTATGTGGTGCTATAATTTTCACTAAAATTGATTTGCGTAGTGGCTACCATCTAATTAGAATGAAACTTGAAGATGAATGGAAAACAGCTTTCAAAACCAAATTCGGGTGGTATGAGTGGTTAGTAATGCCTTTTGGGTTGACTAATACACCCAGTACTTTCATACGTTTGATGAATGAGGTTTTAAGACCTTTTATTGGCAAATTCGTGGTTGTTTACTTTGATGATATCTTGATTTATAGCAAATCCATGGATGATCATATGATTCATTTGCGTGCTGTTTTTGATGCTTTGCGAGTTACACGTTTAATTGATAACCTTGAGAAGTGCACCTTTTGCACGGATCGAGTCTCTTTTCTTGTCTATGTTGTGACTCCACAGAGAATTGAGGTGGATGAGGCAAAGATTGAAGTCATAAAGAGCTGGCTTGTACAAAAAACTATCACACAGCTGTGGAGTTTTCTTGGTCTTGCAGGTTTCTACCGCCGCTTTGTCAAAGATTTCAGCACCATTGCTGCACCATTACACGAGTTGACAAAGAAGGGCGTTGACTTCCATTTTGGTAAGGTACATCATGAGTCTTTTGATGCTTTGAAGGACAAACTTACACATGCACCATTGCTGCAATTACCCAATTTTGATAAGACTTTTGAGCTTGAATGTGATGCTAGTGGTATACGCATTGGTGGTGTTTTGATGCAAGATGGTAAACCTGTTGCATACTTTAGTGAGAAAATTACTGGGCCTGTTTTGAATTATTCCACGTATGATAAGGAACTATATGCACTTGTACGTTCTTTAGAGACGTGGCGTCATTATTTGTTGCCCAAACAATTTGTTATTCATTCTGATCATGAATCACTTAAGTATATTCGTTCTCAATGCAATTTGAACCGTAGACATGCTAAATGGGTTGAGTTTATTGAGTCTTTTCCTTATATTATTAAACATAAGAAAGGGAAGAATAATGTGATTGCTGATGCTTTATCTAGGCGATATACTTTGTTGTCTCAACTTGATTGTAGAATTTTTGGACTTGAGGCAATTAAAGAACAATATGTTGCTGATGTTGATTTTAAAGATGTATTGCTGCACTGTAAAGAAGGTCGTGCTTGGAACAAATTTGTGTTGAATGATGGTTTCTTGTTTAGAGCTAACCGCCTATGCATTCCAGTTGGTTCCGTTCGTCTTTTGTTGTTGCAGGAGGCGCATGGAGGTGGATTGATGGGTCATTTTGGTGCTAAGAAGACGGAGGATATTTTGGCCACACACTTCTTTTGGCCAAGGATGAGGAAAGATGTTGAGCGTTTTGTTGCTCGCTGCACTACATGTCAAAAAGCTAAGTCTCGTTCGAATCCACATGGTTTATACATGCCACTTCCTGTTCCTTCTATTCCTTGGGCGGATATTTCTATGGACTTTGTTTTAGGACTGCCTAGGACTAAGAGGGGGAGCGATAGCATTTTTGTTGTTGTGGATCGTTTTTCCAAGATGGCACACTTTATACCATGTCATAAAACTGATGATGCTAGTTATATTGCTGATCTCTTTTTCAAAGAAATTGTACGTTTGCATGGTATGTCTTCTACTATTGTTTCAGATCGTGATGCAAAATTCTTGAGTCATTTTTAGCGCACGCTTTGGAATAAGTTGGGTACAAAGTTGCTCTTTTCTACAACTTGTCATCCACAAACTGATGGACAAACTGAGGTTGTGAACCGCACTTTGGGCACTATGTTACGAGCTATTTTGAAGAAAAATTTGAAGCAATGGGAAGAATGCTTGCCTCATGTTGAGTTTGCTTATAATCGGGCAACACATTCTACTACCAAGGTAAGTCCCTTCAAGGTAGTGTATGGTTTTGATCCCCGTACTCCACTTGATATACTTCCTCTACCTATTAATGAGAGAGTTCATGTTGATGCTAAGAAGCGTGCTGAATTTATTTTGCAAATGCATGAGACGACTAGACTTAGCATTGAAAAGATGAATGAAAAATATAAAATTGCTGGTAGTAAAGGTAGAAAGGAAGTAAAGCTTGATGTAGGAGATTTAGTGTGGTTACACTTAAGGAAGGATAGATTTCCAGAATTGAGAAAGTCTAAGCTAATTCCTAGAGCTGATGGTCCATTCAAAATAATGGAGAAGATTAATGATAATGCATACAAACTTGAGTTGCCTCCCGAGTTCGGGGTTAGTCCTACTTTTAACATTTCAAATTTGAAACCATACTTGGGAGAAGAGGATGAGCTTGAGTCGAGGACGACTCTACTTCAAGAGGAGGAGGATGATGAGGACATCACTCCTATGGATACACACAACACTCCTCCAATTCTGTACTTGCAAGGTCCAATGACTAGAGCTCGTGCACGACGACTAAATTTAGAGGTGAGCTCGTTCCTACGTTCTTCGCTATATGTTACTTTTGAGAATGGTTTGCTACCTAATGATTATTTTATGATTAGAAACCATGGAGAGGACCAGGAGATGATGGGAGAAGGAGTTGGGAACGTGGAGGACCAGCAAGGGCTTGGAAGCCAAAGTGGAGGCCCAATCAAAACCGACTTCGAGTCATTTCTCTTAGGTCATGTCTAGTCGGTGATATGCATGGATGCTCTGTGAAATCACAGGTATTAGGTGATAGTGGAGAAGCCAAGGAGTTGTTCGGAGAAGCCAGAAAACGTAGTCAAGCGAGGACGAAGAGTTTCAGCTTCTGAACAAAGTGAAAGGACAAAGGGGTCAAGGGTGACTGGACTGTACGGTCACTAAGAGGGTTTGTCTAGGACTTATAGCGAGCTGTGAGGAATCTGTCAAGTCTGGAAACCCTAAAGACCGGACTGTACGGTCTCTTGACTGGACGGTCCGGTCAGTAGAGTTGAGACTTGGGCAGAGAGGAAGCAGCGCGCAAGATATTTTTGTACTAGAGAGAGAAACGGACCGGACAGTCCGGTGAACTGACTGGACAGTCCGGTCAGTACAGGATTTCAGCAGGGCAGAGCCGTTGGTGCTGAGGATTGCACTGACCGGACGGTCCGGTCAGGCAGTGACCAGACAGTCCGGTCAGTATGCCCAGAAAGCTGATTTCGTGGAGCAACGGTTAGTTGGAGGTTGGAAGCCTATATAACTTCGTTGCTGGGGTCTTGGAGACCTCTCTTGGCCAGTGGAATTGCTTGGAGCATTTGGTAAGAGCCAAGAGGAAAAAAGGAGAGCACTAGGAGGAGATATTGCATATCTTGAAAGTGCTAGTAAGAGTAACTTGAGCATTGATGCACATCTAAGGCTAGGGTCTCCTTGAAGGTGTGCTCTAGGTTGTTACTCTTGGTCTATGGTGAGACTTAGACCGGTTAGGTTTCAGTGATCGAGCTTATCGTGATTGGTTGTGAAGGCCGTAACACATTTGTATCCGGTTTGAGCCCACCGGTGAAAGGGGCATCACTAGCGAGCTCCCGTGTCGGCTCAGGGAGTCCGGCAAGTTCTCGAGGGAGGCGAGCTTGTGCCTAGATGGCAGCGGTGATGCGCACCATGTCTCGAAAGGATGGCGCCTTCCCCTACTCCTCGTTGGACCACTCCCGCCGGAGTCCTGGTCCCTCCCGCCACCGATGTGGAGTTCTCGCCCACGAGCCCGCAATCACTCCCGGAGTGAAGACACGGTGCGCGTCACCGCTGTCATCTAGGCACAAGCTCGCCTCCCTCGAGAACTTGCCGGACTCCCCGAGTCAACACGGGCGCTCGCTAGTGATGCCCCTTTCACTGACGGGCTCAAACCAGGTACAAATATGTGACGGCCTTCATTACCAATCACGATAAGCTCGATCACTGAAACCTAACCAGTCTAGGTCTCACCATAAACCAAGAGTAACAACCTAGATCACACCCTCAAGTACACCCTAACCTTAGATCTGCAAGATCGTTCCTTGTTACTCTCACAAGCCCTCTCAAGATATCCAATATCCTCTCCTAGTGCTCTCCTCTTTTCCTCTTGGACCTTACCAAATGGTCTCAGGTGTTCCACTGGCCAAGAGCGGTCTCCAAGAACCTAGCAACGAAGTTATATAGGCTTGCAACCTCAAACTAGCTATTGCTCCACAAAATCAGCTTCCTAGGCCTACTAACTGGACTGTCAGGTCACTGCCTGACCGGACCGTCCGGTCACTGCAAACCTGAGCACCAACAGCTCAGCCCTGCTGAAATCCTGTACTGACCAGACCGTACGGTCAGTTGACCAGACCATCCAGTCTGTTTCTCTCTCTAGTGCAGAAACATTTCTAGTGCTCGCTTCCTCGCTGCCCAGAGTCACTTGTACAGACCAGACCATCCGGTTTGTAGATCGCACCGTCCGGTCTGTAGACCAGACCGTCCGGTCTCTACAACTTCCAACTCTGACAGTTTCCTTGCTTCTTCGATGTAAGTCACAGACAACTTCACCTAGTGACCGTACAGTCCGGTCAACATTGACCCCTTTGTCCGGTCACTATGTCTAGAAGCTGAAACTCCTCGTCCTCGCTTGACTTCGTTTCCCGGCTTCTCCGAACAGCTCCTTGGCTTCTTCACCGACTAGGCATGACCTAAGAGAAATGACCTAGACCCTCTTGATAGTCTGACTTTTCCTATGGACTCAAAGCCCTAACAACTAGACAAGTGTTCCCAACACTTGCTCCATAGCTTGTCCTCAGCTTTGATCCATCTCCATCAACCCTTGGACTCCATCAAGCTCACAAGCCTCCATGCTTGTGATCATTGTCATCAATCACCAAGGCAACCATCATCCATATGATTTATAGTAAAGTTTAGAGATGATTCCTACATAGACAACACTCGTATAGATATTAGCTCACAATTTCATAGTTGTCATCTATCACCAAAACATTCATATCTTGGAGATCCCATCAATGGTCATGAAGCTTACGATCTCCCTCTTTTTGGTGATTGATTACAACCACTACTTATCATAATCTTATCAATGAACAACAAGGCTAAAAAAACTACACTACAATCGAGAGAAACCTCAAAAGTATAAGAGAGAAACGTACAAGGTCCTACTCAAATAAGCATCATCAATAGCTAAGAGGAATAAGGAAGAAAATTGCACTCTAGATGATATGCATGCATGTCATGTGAAGATATTTAATAAAAGCATAAGGACATGCAATGCAAAACATGAATGATGATATGCAACAGGTTAGCATGACAATGCATAATCATTCAGATCAAGCAATCATCATCATGGAATCATATACAGGCATACAGGATAAGTTAGAAATACAAAGCAAAAAAGTGAACATCTACACGCTCGTGGTCGAAGGAAGTGGTGCAGCGACATATTTTGAAGGCTTTGCTCCTGGCTGCTATGTCTGAGAACCGACTCCTGACTGGTGTTGTGCACTATGTCTGAGAACAGACTCATGATTGGTAGATTGGAGGTGGAAGGTCCTACCATCTGCGAGGTCGAAGAGTGTGTCGGTGAGGTGAACAACGCAGACACTAAGATGGTGGACACGAGGGAGAGCTGAGTCACTAGAGAGAACGTCTGTCCTGCTCCCCCTGTCGGTAACACCCCTGAGTGTGACAACCCACTGGACTGAGCTGTCATCAAAGTAGTGAAGGGGTCTGGCTGAGTCGGCAGCTGCTAAAACTGTGGAAGTGCTGAAGGTCCTGGCAGCTGACCTGCCTGCCTCTGGGTCAACTCGGTCATCTCGATCATCAGTGTAATCAACAACATCATCTGCTGTCTCTGAAGCTTGGTCTGTCCTCTGATGACCTCCATCATCTGACGTCTATCCTCAGCTGTGCTCTGGATGAACTCACCCAGGCGTCCTGCAAGCGCTGCTACAGTGATAGCATCCTCTGACTGAGTACCTGTCGGCTGGGGAGGTGCTCCTATACTGGCTGACTCAGGAACCACCGTCTCTGGATGAGCTGCCTGCTCATGAGTGACTGGCAGTGACTCCTGCTCCTCCTCCCCTGTCTGCTATCTAGAGGCCGACCGTGATCCCCTGGGGACTCGAGGTGCATAACTGGAGGTCACCTCAAGGAATGCCTCATACTGCTCCTCTATTACAAGGCCCATCCTCCTCAAAAGATAGCAAATGTATGGGGCATAGACCAAGTGACGTCCTCCTACTCTCTCAGAAATAACCTCCTCCATCTCTCCAATCAGTAGGTCTGCCAGATCAAACTGCTCTCTCCTCAGAATAGCTGCTATAGCCCACTGGTAAAGTAGTGTGAACTCCTCTCTGTAGCCATACCTAGGGATGATAGTTCTGGTGACAATCGCTCTAACCACCTTGGCCTCTACGGTGAGTCTCGCAGGACCTCTCTCAAAGCCTGGGGTGTGTGGTGGTGGAAAGGCGATCGACGCCATGTCGTCTGATGGTAGCTTCTCTCCCTGTGGTCTGTGAGGTGGGGCGAGGGTCCCATAGGCACTCCTGTAAAGCTGAAAGTCTGAAGCAAGGTGCCCTAGGTTGGCAATGAGATCCTCCCTAGTCACACACTGTGGCTGCCCTCTGAACAGGAACCAGATCTCTGAGTGGTCTCTGGCAACCCACAGTGTCGCGTGGAACTCTAGGACTATGTTCTCCCTGTACCTGTATGGAGCAGTAACTAGCTCTGCTAGCCCTGGCAAGTACGTGAAGTACTACTCCATGTCAGTGCTGATGGCCCTCCTGATGGCCTGGTAGGTCATGTACTGGTGTGACACAAATAGTCCAGACTTGCCCTTCATGGCAAGGTAGCGTCTAAGTCCCTCTCCAATCCTCCTCTGGAGGCCTGTCCAGTACCTCTCTCTAGCAGCGGGATCCTTGGGGACTAGAACCCACTGCTCAAAGGAGACTAGACACAGTATCAAGGTCCTTTGCAGGAACCTTAAGTATGTCTGACTCTCCGGCTGCCTCAACATGTCTCTGTAGCCTCCTTGTGCACACTGCACGGGTGCACCTCGGGTCTCCTGTCCGGTGAGCTGTCCTCTGGGGACCTGTCTGCTCTAGCTATGCTGGTAGCTCCTCCTCTGACTCTAACTCCTCAGACTCTGACTCTGAGGTATCCTCCTCTGACACCTCCTCCTCAGACTCCTCCTCCTTCTGCCTCGAGGATCCCTGCTCCATAGATCTCGACAACCTCCCCTGATGGGAAGCTGGAGTACTCTGTGACCAATGTGCCGGAGTGACTTCTGTGGCAATCCTGCGCCGATTGGTGCAACCGCCTTATTTGCTAGAAACCGAGTCCTTTACGAGTAGAACCCCTATAAATACTTGTAAACCCTGTTCGCAGAGAGAGGAGGCGATGGAGGGACAACAGATCCATGAGTTACAGCCACCGGGTCTTGCCCCGTTAGAATAGATCTCTAGTTGAGTTTCAAGAACCATTGGAGTCAAGAGTTGATCCGTCAAGGTAGGCCATCTCGACGGGGATGAATCTCACTCTATGTGTCTCAAGGATGATTGAATATGTTGATGACGGTTTTGGTGATTTGTCTATCTTGATTCTATAATCATACATGTGCTTATTCCAATTGCTTAGTTCTAGGCTAAGTAAGTTGATATTATCTTGATCGTGGTGATTAGGATAGTATTCGGATATTGTATTGATTATGGTTGCTTGATGATGCTAGTAGTGTGGTTTAGCGGTGACAGCACTAAGCCTGCGCAGCACTATTGGATAGTTGAGTAGGGTAAGATACTCGCGCGATTAAGGGTTTCCTCTCGGCAGCGATAAATCGGGAGCCGCTCGGAAAGCAGGTTGGTCTTATTCATTATAGATTTTCATTGATCTATATAATTACCCATTATGATGCTATTTAATTAGACTTTATGGTTACGATCTCACTAGTAGATATCTGGCTACTCACTTAACAGCATAGGCTTACAAGACATCTAGCGCACTTTGGCTTAGATCCACTAGTGTGCCGATCGGCTCAACTTCTGTGCCGATTGGCGCAACGACAGAGTCACTAGTGTGCCGATCGGCTCAACTCCTGCGCCGATCGGCGCAACGATAGATTTACTGTCTGGCACAGCTTTGCGCTGGCCAGTCTCCCCCTCATGCAACCTAAACTCGGCAGTAGCCTTGACTAGATCTTTTACTGTTAACTTTGTTTAATTATCCCTAAGGTCCCAGTGGATTCGATAAACCTTGGAATACTCAATTCAAGGGAAAAAAGTGCAACAATCATACACCGTCCTCTTACGGTATATAAGTGGGTGCGTAGGTACGACCAACAAGCATACACTTTCCGGCGCCATTGCCGGGGACCATAGCAGGTTTTTAAACATTGTTTGATGTATTAGTGTTTAGTCATTGTGCTTTACTTGTCTCTCTAGTACATATATTATGTTAAGTGAAACTAACAGGTATGAACGGTCCTAAGTCAAACAAACCCTCTAATTACACCGATGATCTAGAAAGACTCTTTCACAAGAAGAGAACAACAGAGAAGAGAAGCAAGTCACTTGGAGGTTTAGCTGGAGAAGCAGTTCGCGCAACACCTCGAGTATTATTCACAATAGAAGACCCAGTTCAAGAGCAAGAAGAAGAGGAGATGTCAGAGGTACCTATGGTTAATCGTCTCAAGCCACAATTGACTAGTATTGTCAAGACAGATTTTCAAGAAGCTCAAGATCAACTTCCGTATCAATTGGAGAGATATGTTGGAATAGTGGCGCAACAACCGTTCACAGGTTCGAAAGATCCCAATCATCACTTGCAACACTTCCTTGAGGTTTGCAGTACATTCAAGATAGCGGGATTGACAGGAGACCAAGCACGTGTGCGGCTTTTCCCCTTCTCTCTAGTTGGACGCCCCAAGCAATGGTACAATGGATTGGAAAACACAGTAAAAAGGGTGTGGAACACATTAGCAGCTGAATTCTTGGCCAAATACTTCCCTCCTGGTAAGACTCAAGCTTTGAAAAAAAAGATTCTTGGATTTACACAGAGTATTGATGAGAGCATTGGACAAGCATGGGAAAGATACAATGAATGTATGGATGCATGCCCTCATCATGGTCTGACGGTTGGAGAAGTTGTTGATAAGTTCTACACAGGATTGAATCTTCTATCACGTCAACACTTGGACGCCTCGGCTGCAGGATCTTTCATGTCAAAAACCCCCACCGAAGCTAAGAATTTGATCAAGTTGCTAGTTGAAAATCAATCGTGGGATGGTGAGAGAAGTTCAAGGAATTTGCAACCTTCAAAAGGAGTAGCGAAGAGTGTGATTGAGAAGACTCAGGAAGACTTGATTATAGATCGCCTCGATGCTATTTAAAGGAGGTTGGACAATAATCTTCATATCCCTAAGGAAGAGACACTCAAACTGGCGGAATCACGCTCCACATGTAGTGAGTGTGGAGAATTTTGGTCATGTGTAGAAAGATTGCCCTGAAGAGATGAAGATGCTAGAATATATGAAGAATAGTGGATGGAAGCCCCTATCAGCAACAAAGGAGTTCTTTCTCTCCTAGTTCGTCCATGCAAAACTCTATCCCACTTCGTCTCCAATGCCATGAGTTCTTCCAAGCTCAAGAGAAGATCAACAAGGACAATCAAGCTAAATTCAAGGAGATTGATCGTATCCTTGAGGGAATTAATGACAAGGTGATAGAAATTGGGAGCTCCAATGAGCTAATTTTGAAGCATACCAAGATTATGGAGAAACAGATGGGACAGCTATCGCAAGCCATTCAAGACAACAAAGGGGCTATTCCAGGTAATACGATGTCTGCAGAACAGTTGAAAGGAATAGCTCTGCAGTCAGGAAAGCAAACATAAGATCCAGAGCACTCTGCAAGAGCAAGAAAGCCCCGCGCTGATCGGCGCACACCCGGAGCCGATCGGCGCGACGATCCTGTCGGAGCCGATTGGCTCCCTAAAAGCGCTGATCGACGCGAGGAGGAGGTTGACCTCTCTGGTCTGAAAATGGACGTGGAGACAGAAGCGCATAGCCCTGCCACATTCCTGGATACTCAACTACTGACAAAAACAGAAAGAGCGCGGCAACACGACGAGCAATTTGTAAGGTTCGTCGATATTATGAAGAAGCTTTACATCAATGTCCCTTTTATTGACGCTATCCAAGTTCCCACCTATGCCAAGTACATTAAGGACATGATGCAAAACAAGATCTCTAGCTTCTGAGGAGGTTGTGAAGGTCACTAAGGAGCTAACGGCGGCAATCAATGATGTTGCACTAGAGAAGAAACCCGACCCTGGATCACGAAGCATCAAATGCATGATTGGAACAAAGATATTTGATAGGTGCTTGTGCGATCTTGGAGCAAGTATAAGTGTTATGCGCCGTCATATATTCACAAGTCTCAATTTGCCTGAATTAGAGCCTACGGGTATCTGTTTGGAGTTAGCCGATCAATCGGTACGCTTCCCTGATGGAATTGCTGAGGATGTGCCTGTTCAAATTGGAGATCACATCGTCCCTGTTGATTTTATTGTGCTTGATATGGATAAGAGGAAGAGGACCCCGTTGATCTTAGGAAGACCCTTCTTGAGGACAGCAAAGGCAAGTATTGATGTTGGAAGTGGTGAGATAAGCTTCGATATAAGTGGGACTCCCTACTCTTTCAAATTTCGCCCAAAAGGAGAAGAGTGTCGTGCTATTGATGAAGTGAAGAGATACAAGACACCGAGGCAACGTGGCGTCGAAAGTAATTGGAGGGGATGTATGGATAGGTCGTTCGAGCTATATGAACCAAGAAGATAAGAGAACCTTGTAGTGTCGCGGCCTCACATCCCGCACCGCGACACTAAGGATTGATTGTTTGCGGGGAGGTCAAGCTCTTTGACCTCTAAATAACTAGAGCGCTCTTGGGAGGCAATCCAATGATCGGAGAATTTAGAAGTTATTTAGTGCTTGTGGGAGGGCAACCCATTTCACTTAGTTAATTAGTGCTGGTCGGGAGGGCAACCCGGTGTTTTTAATTTGCTTGCTTGTGATAAAAACAATCTCCCGAATAAAAAAAATAGAAAAATGTGTGCTTAATTCTTGTGTGCTCTTACATTGTCTGTTTATTTGTGTAAAACTGTATATATACATACTATAGACTAACAATGCATGAATATATAAAAAAAAGACTAAAAACAGGAAGAAACAGAGCTTGCGCCGATCGGCGCACTTCTGCGCCGATCGGCGCATTATTGCCCAGGTCAGGACAGAAGGCTGACGACGCCCAGAATTGAAGGGGTGCTAAAAATAAACTAGCACAATAATTTTCACAGACGGAGCTATTTTCAAGGTAAAAAAAATTTTGAATTAATTTTTTTTGTGTGCAAAATGGTTGCTAAATGACGTAGGAAAGGATGAAGAGCAACATCTAGCGAAGAAGCGAGGGGCCAGGAGCAAAAATCGACATCGCGCGGTCATCAGATGAGCCCCGCTACGTATGTCAATACTACAGGAACATTGGGAGAAGTGGAAATTAGGTGAAAGAGATGAACACGAGGCATCAGGATCAACGTCGGACCAAAAGACGAGGTGCAAGGGACTTGCGCCGTTCGGCGCCTTTCTGCGCCGATCGGCGCAGTACCCATGCGGTTCCCAAATGAGTGACAAAGGCGGCAGACGTTGATTTTGAGTACCAGGTATGACTGATATGCAGTTGTGCAGCGTAGAGGAGACACCAAATCGATCAAAAGCTGAAAAAGAGACGACGCGTCGGTCGGCGTGGGCCCGCGCCAATTGGCGCAGCTAACAAGACGTCGAGATTTCGTGCTATTCCCCTGCCAACCAACATGATGAACCGGGAAGCGACATGAAGGATGGGAATCAAGCGCCACAGTAGTCAGAGCGTTCAAAATTTGAGTTGTGCCGATCGGCGCGCTCTCAAATTTCGAAATTTTTTTGCGGTTCCTTCTCCTGGAAGTTTCCCATACGATAAAAGGGAGGCCAGGCGCCCCTAGTTTGGCACACCATCCCAGTAATCTCTCCACCTTCCCCACTACCTATGATCTCGCACACGTTTCGCAATTTTCGCAGATGGATCGTCTCCGCCCCTCCGTCGGCAAGTTGGGCAAGAGGCTGCGCCGGGGAAGCAGTTCCAGCGGCAGCAGCGAGTCGAGCGGTGACTCCTCGGCGAGGGGTGGCTCTGGCGCTCACAATGACATGTCGGTGGGTGGTGTATCCACCAGCTCGGCGGTGGTGACATACGAGATCCGCGCCCGCCACTCCGTCTCTGGCGCATCCCTTCCAACGGAGCGTGCTACGAGGAGCCAAACGACGGCAAGCCGTGGGGTTCCCACATCACCACCACCGCCGGCATTCATGCCGCGCACAGTGGAGGAGGGCTTTACCCTCCAGAGCGCGGAGGAACAGCAGCACTACCTCGCGGTGAGGGAAAGGTTCGTCCCCAACTTTGACCTGGACGAGACCTTCCTCACCACGATCGTCCTGTGGGAGGACTTAAGGAGGATGCTAGACAACCTCGGCTGGGTGGATTTCCACCTCCTCCCCATGGACTACAACCACGACGTCGCCACCGAGATTGCCTCTACGATGAGGATTGGCACCGTCGAAGACGGCAACGAGGCCGTCAACTTCCGCGTCCGTGACATCAGCTACACGGTGACCATGGAGGTAGCGGCTCAAGCCTTCGGCTTCGATGTGGGGAGTTGGACTCCTTTTGAAGGCGGCTCTCGTTCGTAGAAGAGATAAAGCGCGGCAACATCCTCAACCCGACCATTCAAGTCTTCCATCGGTGGTTGGCGGCGCGCATAGGCGACAAGGTCGACTCCAGCAACGTCACCGATACGGACTTACGGTGGCTCTACAACGCCATTGTGAGTCTGTCTCATTGCAACCCCATGTCGGTGATGGTGCGGGGTTGGCTCGACAAGAGGGGCAACGCAAGCAAGTTGGCCTTCGGGGCCTATTTTCAATGCCTAGCAGCCCTCGTCTGTGACAGCGACAGACTGGGAGGGCGCGATGACAAGTGGGAGTGCGCGACAGAGATCGGCGAGAATATGACCTGTGGCAATATTGTCACGGGTAGTGTTCGCGCTGGCTTCCATGTCGGTGGCACCAACGTCAAGCTCCCGTGTGCGGAGCTAGGAGTTTTCCTCCCTCGCAAGCTGGAGGGAGGAAATTGGCTTGAGGAAGGTCTCCTGGAGGGGGGCCGAGTTCTCAAGGACCACCATGGGCGGGTTCGACAGCTGGACACATCTACAGCAGCCAACGGCGAGTGAGACTCCTGGGGGTCACGCCAACACACTGCCTACACACAGCCAAGGTCTTCGCCTTGCCGCATTCAGGGTACGGAGAGCTTTCCATGTCAGATCTTTCCTATCTAAACTTGGTTCGCCATAAATCCCCAAAAACCACCAAATGAAACCATCCCTCTCCACTATATATGCATCACTATACAATCTAGAAACCGTACGCAAATGCAGGTTCACCTCCTTCTTCCAAAAGACTGCGAGTCCCCCACTCTTCCCTTCGCAATCTTTAATCACCATGTTTGTCAACCCTAGTTTCCACCTCAAACCTTCTCTTCTACCTCTCTCCATTTTGTTTCTAAGAGAAATAGAATATTAGGATCCTCCTCCTTCTGAAGATTCAGAAGGCCTCGAACTGCCAAGCCATTTCCCAACTCCCGACATTTCCAAGCAATGATCTTCATTGGGATTCACGGAACTGACCCGACAACCCCGCTTCCATCAGTGTAGCACCCTCGGTATCCTTCATAGACCAGCTCCTTTTAATCTTGTCCGCGTCAATATCTATCCCATCTGTGTTTCTCTTCCCATGGTGAATCACCCCTTCTTCCTTCTCCTTCTCCCCGGGCTCCCCTACTTTCCTTTGAATTCTTTTGAAGGTTTCCATCTTTCTTCTCTGTTTTAGTAGTAGCCTCCTTCTTCTTTTGAGTATCCTATAGCTCGCTAGCTATTTCAACACCCTGCATGGTACTGTTCACGTGGACTGAGTCAATTGTGCCTGCAGCAAGTTGTACTGCTGGATTTCTCCTCTCTCTCCCTCCTTCTGCATAGGCTCTTTTGATTTATTTGGATCGACTATGTTCTTGGTGCTGACTTCCTTCGAGGGCACATCCTTCCTCCATGTCAACGCATCACTTCTTGAGTAATTGTAATTCTCTCTTCCTCCCGAGGTTGACATCCTTCCACGTCGATCATAGTCACTAGCGTTGCCACGGCCCCATCCTTTACTGTGTGGCGGAACATACCTGAGTGAGTGATCATACTGCCTCCTTTCTCTTTTATCTAACTTGATACTGCAAACCCTCTCTGTGTGCTCGATCACTCCACAAATAAAGCAAAAGTCATGTAGAAATTCATAGACTAGAGGGCACCAACGATCTTCTGTATTTCCTCCCTTTCCCACGACCACTGTAACCCCTCTTATGAGCGGATTATGGATATCGAGATGGACCTTAATTCGTAGAAAGGATCCCATTGCCGTGCCACCAATCCCCACATCAGCTTCCATAAATTCTCTGATCTCCTTGCCAATGGCTTCCCCCGTGGTTAGGTTCATCATCCCTATGGATAACTTAGAGATGCGAACCCAGATAGGCATGGAATTAAATTCCAATTCATCTAGAGTTTTGGATTCATCCACATCGACCATGACTAGAGCTTCATCCGATAACATTCAAGGCCCCTCCTCTAATGCCCTCTTCTTCCCTAATACCTGATGAAAGGTAAAAAGGAACCTGTTGTCTCCTAGCTCTTGGCACTCGAGAGATCTCAAGGGACACCACACATGGCCAAGTGCTTGTACTAGTGTATCAGCTCTAACCCTCTTCTCCGACAGCAACTTTCCCACTGTCTGGGGAGGCAGATCATCCTCTTCACCTTCCCCCTCCTCCAATTTGATACGTACACCCTTCTTTTCTACTGTCGAGAGTTGAAGATCCTTCAACATGGCTTCAACCTTCTCCATGATCTTCGGATCAAGATGAGCAGGGGGTCACGATCTTGGTGACGGCGACTATCCAACCTATTTTTGGGAACCAGGGCTAGCAAATCTTGGTTTATGGTTGCGAGATCATAGAACTTGGGGTGGACTGTGGAGAGGAAAGGGACGTGGACTCAGGATCTGATCCTGAAAAGTGAGATCAAATCAAGTAGGATAGAGATAGAGAGGGTGAGAGAAAAAACTATGGACGCGCGCCACCACTGACCTCGAGTCGCCTAGGAACCCTAGGCGTCGAGAAACGGACGTAGGAAAAAATTCACCGTGAGCCTAGCGTGAACTAACACTGCAGGTCCATATAGAGACTATAATATTAATAAATATTCTCCTTTTCTAAAAAAGACAGAAGCAGCTTTGTTGATCTCATGGAGCAATGATAATCCAGGTTACTGCTATTTGTTTAGTGTCATCGAGCTCGGGTAAGGTGATTTAGTCGAATTATTGGCCCTCCAGCCCAACAAAAATAGGCATTTGAGGCCCACACAATACAGGCCTAGTCATCATCCCAATGCTCTACAGGCCTAAGTATAGATGTCCAAACAAGCGGCCCGGCCCGGGCCTTAATAGGCCCGGCACGATTAATTTCGGGCCGGCACGACACGCGGGCCGTTTCGGGCCGTGCCTAGGCAGCCCACGGGCTTTGGTTCCGACTCACGGCATGGCACAAATTTACGTAATTGTGTCAGGCCGGCCCGATAGGCCCATTATCATAGTGGGTCATTGGCTACTTTACAGCCTGCTACTGTTCCAAATGGTGAAAAATGAAAAAAAAAAGTGCAGCAGAGATTCGAATTTGGAACTTGAAGGAAGGAAGTCAACACACTAAAAACCAGGCCACTTAGTCTTTATGTTTAGATATGAAACATATATTCTTTTTAAACAAAAGATAAACGGGTCGTGTCCGTGCCGCCCACCATGTCGAGGTGACGGCCCAAGCGCAGCCCGGTATATTGGGTCGTGCCGGTCCGGGCATGAATTGCACCAGGCCATGCCGTGCTTGGACCGGGCCAAGAAAATTGGGCTTCGTGCCTGCCCGATAAGGCCGGCCCATTTGGCCATCGCCTAAGCCGACGACCCACAAAACTCTCGTCGTCTTTGGTACCTCGCCATTTCTCGCCTACACACCAAATTTCTCCAACACGCTTGTTCGCCGACGCCGATGGATCGTTTCCGGCCGCTCAAGCGGATCCAGGTGGAGCCCGAGCCAGCGGCCTCGCCGGCGCCGGCGGCAACAGGCGGAGGAGGGGACGCGGAGGGGGACGAGTCCCCGGCGCCCGCAGCAGGCCTGCTCATGGGAGCGAAGGTGAGGCGACGCGCCGCGGTGTACCGCGACTGCAAGGGCGACTACATCGGCGTCCCCAACGACCCCTGCCTCACGAAGATCCTCTCCAAGCAAGGTGCGAGTGCTGTCCTATTTGTCTTTGTTGATATCTTCTGCTTGATTGGTGGGCAATGAGTGCGACCCTGCTATAGGTCGATCCGTCCTCTAGTTTTCTAATATGGATCTGATTCGTTTGCTTGCGGTAAATTTGTCAATCTTCTTCATTCTATGTTGTGGAGGTAGTATGGATGTCCTATGCGTTGGGAATTGCCTTAGCTCCTTCATTTTAAACCTTGTGGCAGGGTGAATGGCCATGCTATTTTGATGTTGCTTGATATAAGGGACTAGTGCATATAATAAAGTTCCACATGTGGCATTGGGCAACTATGCGATGTACTGCATTGATACCATGATCTGATGCTACTAAGTACTGAATATTGCACCAACATCCTTGTACAATTATGCATGCACGGATGCAAAAATTGCAATATACCCCATAATCCTAGCTGACTAGGGGCGATCAATCCATTGACGTATTGAAGAAAATTATAGACATACTTTTCCAACACAAGAAGGTGTTGAGAACCATGGCAATAGTTGGTTAGCATTGACACTTGCAGTCATTTGGTATTTGGTTCTCTAACTATGTTACATAAATTTCTAAATTGATGCTCAATACATTGCAGGGGACAACAAAGTTCTGTTTGCAGACAAGGTATTGAAGTTCACTCAATCAGGAAAGATGAAAAGGCGCATCTTGGTAATCACCGACTTCGCGCTTTACCTTGTTGACCCTGATGCTGATATATTGAAGAGGAGAATAGCTCTTGCAGCTGTCGATAAGCTATACATTAGCAACCTCAGTGACAATTTCTTTGCTATCATTGTGCCGACTGAGTACGATTGTTTAATGGCCAGCACTAGGAAGAAGGAAATTGTTGATGTTATAGTTAAAGCTATCAAGAGCACATCTGAGTATGAACCTGAGGTGGCTTCTTCTAACAGGTAAACTATTTCTGATTGAACTTTACAGTTTACACACCCTTCCACGAACTACAGAATGTTCTTTGAAGAATCATATCACAAACATGACCTAGCATTTTGGAAGTTACAACAGTGATACTATAATTTTAGGACATTAGAAGCTCTATAAACATTGCTGACTGGTGATCATATATTCTATCATCTTGATAGCACCAATGCTCATAGTAAGAATACGCTCACTGTGAGAATGTATGAAATGATCTTTTCTTTTAAAGAATACACGGTAGTTCTGGATATCTTTGTATTAAGAAGGAAACTAATGTTCAATAACCTTACAATGCAAGCTGCGCATGACAACCACCAGTTCAGTTTTACATGAATGACAATACACTAAAATAAACACCAGAACCCAGAAAGCAATGAAAAGGACTACTCTCGCGCCAAAAGGCAACCTAAACTTTTGTGCAGCAGCTGTGATCAACAGCGCAGCTTCTTGCTTGATCTTCACTTCTTCACCACTAACTGTGTAACCGTCACAGATTGGAAATTAGACAGGCTACTGTTGCATTCTTTCCAGAATTACCATGTGACAAGCAAAACATGGTGTGGACCGCCTTCCTTGAAGCCTTTCTCAACCATGCACACAGCCGCATTCAGAAATGAGTGACAATGCTGCTATTGTTAGTGAAGTGTGGTGTTGGGCTGATCCAGTATTCCGGTTAAGCATTTCCCCAAACCTGCAGGGCCACTGGGCAATCTGACCAGCTGGTGGTCTACTGTCTTGGGAGCTTGGTTGCATAAGGAGTGGATGGCCTGCAGTACACTTTCTGAAATACCACCCTGTTCATTTTGCCCTCGCACGCACCCTCTATGGCTCTATCACATTCTAGTGATTTGGATAGTCTGTATTAGACTATACCATTAGAGTTGCCGTACCATCTGAGTCCTGATTCTTCTATTTGAAGTCTTCAACAGCTGTTCCTGTCTTGTTAGATCTAGTTTTTTTTTTTTTACATTTTAGTGATGATCTTCACCGAGAACATCTCTAGTGCTCCCAGTGGGTCACATGCCCCTTGCTCCTGCTGGACAAATGCACTATAAATATCATTCGAAAATTTTGAACAAAAATATAAATGCATTGTCCATTTTATCATCTATAATATAATCACGTAAAGTTTGAGCTGCAACTGAAAGAATTTCAAAATGCAATAAAAAGACAAATCAGCATATAAATAGTAACGGGTTGCAGGTCACAGATTAACAGTTGTAACCCGCTTTGTTCAAGCTGATTTTCTCTTTTTTATTCCTTTTTGTACAAGTATTTGTTGCAAATGAAACTTTGCAATATTGTATATGATAACATGCTCTATACATTTAAATTTTTCATTAGTTTTTTCTTGTGTTTTTTGTGTGTGGTAGCATGGGAGCACCTGAGATGTTCTCGATCTTCACCACTTATAGATAGCTCTTGAACTTTCTCACTACTGTGTCAAATATCAGGAGTTGATTATGACCCTTGGCTGAAAACTCAGACTTCATCACATTCGAAATTCGATGCCTGAAAACATTTAGTGATTTGTATTGAAACATGGCAGTCCAACATCCAGCTTCTTTAAACATGGCAGTCCAACATCCAGCTTCTTCATTCTGCAGGTTTGAGTACCATGCAGCTGCTGAAGTGGTTAAGGAGGTCGAATTTGAGGAAGTTAATGGTAAGTTTAATGCTGACATCACCCATTTTAGATGCTATGTTTTATCTTTAAGCCATTTACTCAGTGACTTAAAAACAAGATCTTGCATTGAGCTAACAAATGATCTTGTGCGTTTTTCTTATTGATCCATTATCACCTCTTCTATAAACCTAACTTGTACATTACAGCATGTTCATTTTATTTTAAAAGTATGTTTATATACAGTGCATTTGTATTTGCCATTGGCCGCTTTATTGGAAATAATTTTAAGTGGATTTGCTGATTTCTTATACAGGTGGCATCAAAACCAGGATTACGAACAAGTCATGATTCAGAGAGCTCATGTATGCAAGTTCCCTGTAAACTGTATAGCTCTTTCTATTCCAAAAGGGGACTATCTTCACTGTGTAGTGTACTTGTGTGTATCACAAAGAGGCATAATTCTTTTGTTGTACTTTTTCATTTTATTTTTCGTGCTGTCATACCTGGAAGATATAACTTGTTATTATTACCAAAATATACTATTGGAGATACCTCATTCTCAAGACAGAGTCAAGGAGTCATCAGAAAGGTTCTGCTGGTAAAATGTTTTGTTTCATATCGTGTCACATTTTGGAGGATGGAACAAGGCTTAAGCAGTTGCTATATTCCGATTTGATTATGGAGGCAAAGCTATAGGATGAAAATGTTGTCATTTTTCTATTATTTGTTATTTTCATCTCCCCAAATGAAATTGAGTTTGGACTTGAAATTTATATAGTTTTTTCATCATCCCTTCTATACATTTGTGACATCTTTTTCAAAAAAAATAGGTATGTTTTAAAAAGGGTTTTCTTGATTACATTGAGAGGGTGGTTTGAAAAATAAATATTATCCAAGAGGAAAAGTGAAATACTATTAGCAGCTGAGCTATTTCTCAAGCTGAGTTGGTGCACTGCATTTTGATTGGGACATAATACGCCTCTAAAATGTCTTCGAAGACCAGTGGTGCATGCATCGTCTCACTAGTTTGATGACCAGATCATGGAGAAGTTCGTTTCGAACATAACCTCTGTTTAGAAATATTACTACTAGTATTAAAAATATGCGCATAAAGGTCAAACCTTTGTCTACATTCATGCACACTCTTCTAATCTATTATGTCGTTTGGACAAGCAGCTGCAAGTCATTTCTAATTCTTTCTTAAACGACAACATTTTATGACCGGAGGGAGTAGATATTAAAGTAAATCGTACTCCCTCCGTTTCAAATTATAAAGTGTTTTAGTTTTGGACACGGAAATTAAGGAGAAGTGAAAAGGATAGGTACATAGAAAACGAGAAGGAGAAAGATAAAAATAAGGATGTATTGGGAAGAGAGAAAGGTGTATTGTGATACGAGAGCGTCTTATAATTTAAAAAAAAATTAAAAAGACTAAAGTGTCATATAATTTGAAATGAAGGGAGTAGTACACTTAGCAATTTAAAATCCCGTGGAACTAAAAAAGAAATGGTCTCTAACCATGCAGAGACGTCACGTCACCATAAGCAGTGAAGGCCATTGCACATATTTCCAATCAAATATTCAAGCGGTCCACCCGTTTATTCTTGCGAGTCGCTACACAGCACCAAAGGCGACAACCCTGCACGAGCCCAAAGGCCATGCACACAGCACCCGAAAGGAAAGAAAGCGAAGGTAGTGACGACCACCCAAGCTCTCAAAATATCACTAGAGCTCGGTCTTCGTCGCCTTTCTATCCTCCTGGGAGACAAGGGACGGAAGATCTCATGACCACAACATGCACACGCCCTACCAACCACAAACGGGCGAGGAAAGGAGGAGGACGGCAGTGTGCAATCACGGTGACACGGATGGCCAGTGTCATGTCGCATTTGATGCAAAGCTGAAAGCTATAATCTCGGCTTTGGAAATTCTTGCCTCCACCCGCTGATATATTCTAAGATTTATTGGGGATATATATAGAGCTGACCTATGTTCCGTGGTAATTTGTAAAACAAATAACATCAGGTTTGTGATTTCACCATTTTGCATCCTTAGGGTTTGCTCCATCGCCGGTTCCATTATGCTTACGTTAGGTAGGAAGTAATTCGGCAAAGGTTCTAGGAGACGTACTACGTTATTGTGATTTCTGAAGCCACTAATAATCTGCTCATGGCGTGCGACAATTTTACCAAACCTGCAGAGGTGCTCTACTCATCTTGTAGAGATAAAAATGACTGAGAAATTAAAGATCAATACAAATATATGCCTCGCATATTTCCTCCACAAATCGTATACTTACTTCTTTTAGCAGCACTGTTGTCCACACAGGCGCCATGTGTGTCCACAGCGCCAAGCACAGTAGATGCACGGTGGCGAACATGGAACCATGCCATTTACAGCTAAGAGGACGATATCAACAGATTTTGTTTTTTGTATCCTAAAACACCTTTCTGACAAAACTAAGACCTTGAGGACACGCATGACCGATCGAGCATATTTCCACGCTAATCCAACTTTCCGACGGGACAAGATCAGTAGCCAAGATCGATTGGCCCTTCTCTACTAAGTTCAGCAGATTAATAAACTACTCGTGCTGCTCGTCCGTTCCTTGCTTTTGCCACTTGTTTTTCTTCTCCTACCTGTCGTGCATCGACTACTCAGCACGAAGTGGCAGGCGTGCTTAAGCACTTGAATTACGCATTAACGCATTCTCTGAGGTTCTGGGTTGCTGATGGCTGATGCGTTACTCGACCTGTTCGTCCGGCTTTCGGGCTGTCGTCTACTCGTCTCTAATCTGGGAAGGAGGGAGATATCCCTGGGCATATTCTCTGGAGGTTGAACAAGTAGACAAAAAAGGGGCAGCGTTCTTTTCAGTAACGCCAACGAACGCGGCACGCGTAGAAAATCGCAGTTTAGCTTACTGATCCTTTCTAAAAATGTGTGTGCATTCTAGAGCTGCTATGTGTTTCATCTTTCGACATGTTGGCATAAAGTTCTCAGAAAAAGAGATGACAAAAACAAGGGTCATTGTTTCATTGTTTGACATGCTGAGGTACTCCAATATTATCTCGTGGAGCAATGTCTCAGTTTGAGGAGAGGGGAATTGTCGATCATTCGCCACTAACTTCGTTCGAAGCCACACTCCCTTTCTTTGTATAAGCAAATAAAATCATCTTGTAACAAGCCATTTCTTTGTATAAGCAAATAAGATCATCCTTGTCGCAAAAAAAAAATCATCCTGTAACAAGCCATTGCATCCCGGATAGATGTGACCGAAAGTAACCAAATGATGCACGAGCCAGAAAAACACGGAAAAAAATTCTATGCATACGGTCTGCAAACAAGAGTTGGTGCAGCACCGGCTGGATTCATGCCACCTGTCCAGTCCTACGAATCTCCAAACAGCGCATTCTATAATCAATCGCCTCCGTCTCCGTAGGAGTGGAACAAAGCGAGTAAGCGAGCCGACTCCGAAAAATCAGATCGAGCCGGAAAGGAAAATGGAGACGGCTTGACGACGCAGCCTAATCTCGCAGTAAAGAGACTCACGGCTTGATCGAATAGAAGTAAACGGCAAGATCACGACATCAACCGGCCGCGTCGAGTCTGAGGCCGCGCCGTCGTCATTGAGATCTTAGCCGATCCACTGCTATTGTCCAACACTGCTGCCAAGCTGAAGCAGGAGGGCTTATCGAGTTCCTGCTGGCCATCAATCAATCCACATCGCCGTGCAATGACATTCATGGTAGATTTTCTTTTGATGGAGAAAATTTGGCAGTTGCGCTGCTATATGATTACAGCAGACACAATTAGCAGGCTCGATACATGTCATCTCTCCCTTGAAATCACTAATATGAACAAGCATGTCGAGTTGTCAAATTTTTTTGGGGGGGGGGGGGGGGGGGGGGATACAGAGTTGTTCTTTGTTTCTCTTAAAAACAAGAAACATTACATTATACAATTATTTGATTCAACAGACAAAAGCTTCTGTTTATGAAAGTACTCATCTATAAAGAGTTCATTACATTCAATTATTTATGCACCTAGTAGCTAAGCGCTCGATACCCACAATGAAGAACAGAGAAGCATAAGTTATTAGTGCCTACGGTCGACAGCTAACAGCAATCAGAAAATTAAGCCGGCCTCAACCACTAGCTCCCAATTGTCACACAACATTTGGTGTGCTCCAGAAAACTGGAGCTCAGGCTTCCACATCTCCAACGACAAACACACAACAATGCTCTGATTTTGCAAGAGATCCTGCTACTCCATCCTCTTTTGTGACTTGACTTCTCCTTTTTCGTTGTTTCATCTGGGCATTACCGCATACCATCTAGCTTAGACGAACGAGGCAATTCATCAAATAAGTTATGTGCGATGATCCTCCCAAACTAGAACGACAGGAATGAGCAGGAGGTACAGAAAAAGGAAGGGATGATTTCTAGAGGGACTGCTTCGTTTCACTGCAACATCTACAGGATGGTGACCTTGGCAACCCCACTGCCGATGCCGATGAGCGACGGCCGCCTCGGTTAAGGAGCAGAACGCAGTCTGGGGAGGAAGACGAAACTATTGACCACGAAGTTTGAGTGGAGCCGGCTCGATATGATTTTTGGAGTCAGCTCGATCTGGTTTTTTAGACTGATGATAGGATGCCCTGAGATTCGCAGAGCTAAACAGGTGGCACTAATCCAAGCGGTGCTGCACAGACATCCGTTTGCAGTCGGTATGCACAGAATTTTGTTCGGCAAAACATTCGTTACTGAGATATTCGGAGATCTAGAAGAGGCATCGAAGAAGAATATGCGCCCCAGGAACCCTGTCTTTGTTTTTGGGCTTCGCCACGTTGCGCTGCGTGGTGCGTGCAAGCTTTAGATAGCTGCTGCAGTGGGCACATCATCATATCTGAATCTGCACCTGATTTGGACATGCCAAAAAGGATGCTGCATGGGCGTCGATCAATGCAACCAACAGGAAAAGCCATGGTAGTGAGCGTAGACCGTAGAGAATCCGTCGCTTGAAGAGAGATGCCGCTGCGTACGTCGATCCTAAATTGAGATGTCGCCCGAGCTTGACTGCTATATCTTCGTTAAGTGGAAGAGCATATGCTTACCTAGATTACACCGTTTTATATGCTCATGGAAGTTTGAGCTGTGTACAGTCAAGAGAATAGCTATTACCTTCTCTGAATACCATCCTAAATTATTTTCTGGTAACGAAAGGAAATGCATGTGCATGGATAAAAGAATATTGAATGAAAAAAAAAACATGTTCAACTTCAATAAAACAACAAACATACTCGGTAGATCGTGTTCTGCACCTTTTCTCTGCACACGATTCGATTCATATCGATAGATCGTGTCTAAGTCAAGCATCAAATTAATTAACAGAGGTCTTGTCCGATAAAGAAACAATATCTCTCCATGGCAACGGGTGATGACTGATGAGACCAAGACAAGAACGAGATGAGATGATGCCTCTTATCACGCCATTGTTTGTGCGCTGTGCCGATCAGATTCGCTCCACATGTCTTATCGGATCATTGCACGAGACCGATATATGTAGCTGGCTCACATAGCTAGCCCGGGCCCGGAGAGACTAGCAAAAAGGATGGCCTTGGGTGTCTGATCTAGTTGAATCATTGGTGTAAAATAAGAAGAGACATTCAAATTAAAGGCAACCTTTTACGGGCACTCGGAATTTTCCAGATGCATTTTTGGCTTTTCAGACATACGGTTTGATTGTGTTTGAGATGAGCTCCTGGTGGTTGACTTGAGCGAGAAGAGCACATCTATTACTGATGTCATATTCAAATTGAGAATGAACAAATTTTCTTTTTTTAAAAAGTAAAAGATAAGCTCAATGTTTTAAAAGTTATTTGAGTCCCGGATGGAGCACGTGAATCTTAGCCAATTCTCTGAATTCGGAGCCTTCAAGTATATGGCCTAGGTTTCGGCCAAAATCCTAGTTTGGAAAAAGGCCAAGTGGCCAAATTGAAGGTTGCCTTGCCGAAATTTTGTACTAGTAACAAAAACACCAAACGGTGGTCAACCTGAACTTGCCGAACCCGAAATACGTACTACTCTATTTTAAAATTATTATCGTTATTGACTTTTTTTCATTATCTTTGACCATTCGTTTTATTTAAAAGATTTTAAAAAATATTATATATTTTTTCTTGATTAGTTTCATTACTAGATAACCTTTTGAATAAGATAAATGGTCAAAGTTCACGAAAAAATCAATAACGACAATAATTTTAAAACGGAGGAAGTTTGTGACAAGCACGTCATCCAATCAATGCGATGTGACGTGGCGGACATGCTGATGAGCCGGTCCAATGATAGCACGAGGCAAGAGTAGAATAAGCTGGCCACTACGATAAAACTCCCTACTTTTAAATTGTTGTTATTATTTTTTATTTATTTTAATTATTTGTTTTATTTTAAATATAAAAAATTTTAAGTTATATTTAAATTTTCTTTGATAAGAAAATAATCTATGATAAATTATATAATATTTTTTTAAAAGAATTAAATAAAATGAATTGTTAAAGTTAACTAAAATAATTAACAATGACAACATTTTAAAAATTGAAGGAATATGCTCAAGCCAGTGGATGCAATGATGCATAAACACAGCCTTTTCTTTTTCCTTTCTAAATTCTGATTCAACAAGTGAGGGGGTACAGTACTAGTGTGTGGGCTCAAATTAGACCTAAACCCTTTGGTGGACTAAGCAGGCTACCAAATTAAAGTAAGTGGACACATGGATCACCATACACCGGTGCACTAACTCCAAATGCGTGGGTTACAATGTTAACATCGATTGGCCGCTCGTATTTTAAATTCTTTCTAGCTAAAAGTACGTACTCCGGCCCGCCCGGATTTGTTTAGCATTTTTCACAGACGACGCACGAGGGCGTGTCCGCGCATCAAGCGACACGACGCACAAGAGTAACAGTAAACAAAACGTGCCACGCCTTGGCTCGTGCCAGCTCAGAAGGGCCAACCACAGATGCAAAACGCAATTACACAAAGGCACGAAGGAAGAGGGAGAGAGCACAAAACGAAACGAGATTCGTAGGGCGCGCGCGAGACGACGTAGCGGCACGACGCGGCCACGAGGAGGCCCACCTGGTGGGGCCCGACCACCCTTCCGGCCGGCGCGCACCGGCACCGCACCACCAACGGTGGCGGGGCGCTGCCGCCCATGCCGGGTCCCACTTTGACGCGGCGCCCCATGCGGGTCTCGTGCCCGAACAGAGTGGGTGACATGTGGGCCCGATCGGGAGATGGTAACGTGCGCCGTGCGCTCTACCCGCCCTAGGCAGCACACGCGGCTGCTCGACGGCTTTTGGTTTCTGAGCAGCGGGGTGCCGGGAAAGCGCTAGCGTCACCCGGCGATCGTACCAAGCCCACGCGTGGTGACACACGCACCGTGCACCTGGTTTGGGTCCCGGGGATGGAAACAAGGGCAGGTTCAATGGATCTTGGAATGCTCGTGCCTCATATTGCAGATTGACACAGCTGTGTTGCTTCTTGTGAATTCAGTTTGTTATATAGTAAGAGTTTATTGTAATGACATGATACAAAATTATGAAGATTTGTGAGTATACAACTATAGTGTGGCTAGATTTTCTTTTATGGTATACTAAGAAAACATGAAAGGAGAATTTCTATTAAAAAAATGTTGAAAGTTATACTCCCTTAATTCTTGTGACCGAAGCTAAAAGTCTTATAATTTGAAACAAAGAGAGTATTGATTAAACTCAAACTTCCTACTAGTTATTTCGGTCACTAAAGATGTCATGTTGTCGATAAAAATACCGTTTGTAATCATGATCAAATATGTTCATATATGATCTTGAAAAGACTACGAAAACTTGGTTTGCTTTTTTTCCTTGTATATTTTAGGGTGAAATACACTAGTGTTTCTGTTTTGGTTTCTAATGGTAAATTTGTCCTTATAATATTTCAGTTAGTATTATTGTCTCTGTTTTTTGAATCTGAGTCATAGACATGTCCTTGTTTTTTAAATCGAAAATGCTGTAGGTATGTCCCGGCCATCCAACCAGCCCTTCCGACCAGTGTTAACAACTATCTAATGCTGCATGCACATGGCTAATTAGTATTAGTCGTACAGACGTGTCGGATAATGTGATCGTGTGTATAGCAGTGTTCTTTTTAAAATCTGAGTCATAAACATGTCCCTGATTTTTAATAGGCAGTAAAAGCATTTTTTCCCTTTTGACCATAGTTTATTTGTTTAATATTATTCTTTTTTTAAATTAAAAACATACTTTTCGAGTTTACATTTCTTCATTTGGAATATGGGCTCTTATATCTTCGACTTATTTTCTTAGCTTTATTCTTTATTTATTTCATTTCGATTTTTCCCTCTTCCTCTATCCCTATCCTCTAGGTACGACGTTTGCATCAATAGAGAACTTTTTTCTCCGTATGAATCGATATTATTTCAATTTCTTCCCGAAACTTCCCAAGAAAAATTCCGAATTACAAAACATGAAAACAAGGACAAACAAAATCTTCAGTTTTGAATTTCAGAGGCAATGGTGCTAACTACGATTTTAGGAGACATAGAAACATTTGAGTTCCAAAACAGGAACAATGGTATAATTTTCCTTATATTTTATTTATTTCATCATACCTTCTTATCCTAAACAAGCAAACATGCTGATAAAACATAGGAAAGCTGATCTAAGAGTAGATATCTAGATTATGTGTACAACACGCCGTGCCAGCCAGGTGACAAAAGCATGTGCAAATACACCACCCTTTCCCGTTTTTTCACGTGGCGCGAGTAGGTGACAAGCGGCGGGGTGGCCGCAGCGATTTGCCGCGCCTCATCTCTTTTATAGCGCCCACCAGCGTATGCGTTCTCGGTTTTCCACCGCTTCTCCCTCCTCTCCTCTCTCCACCTCCTACAAAGCCGTGGGCGCGGCTCGCTGCGGCGGGTCTCGCGCGCGCAACGACCTCTCAAAACCCTAGCGACTCAGTCGCCGCTCGATTTGGATCCTCCGCGGGGCGGCTCGGGTTCTCCTCGTCCAGGTGCGTGCTGGCTTTCTTCAGTTCTCGTTTCTCCCTGGCTTGTCCGCGTTGTTGATGTGTTGTTGCGGTTACCTCGTGTGGTGCTGATTGGCCCGCCGCGGTGTTTCGGTCCCGAATCTGCGTCTGGCTCCTCGCGCGGTGCTTACTTGCGTGCCGATTTTTGTTTAATTTATTTATGAAGTTTTTGTTTGGCTTCGTCCTGTGTTCCCTGGAAAAGCAAGTGAACTCTTCGAAATTTATTCCTACTTTTTTTATCTGTAAATTGCAAAGCTGCGATGCAGCGGGATTTTTTCGGGCTCCGTTGGAAGGGGTCGATTTGATTTTTTCTATTTGAAGGAATTTTTGTGGCTCTGCTTCATCTGAATGGTCCGTGTCAATGTACCTTCGTCTTTGGAATGCAACCTTTTGCCCCTTTTATGCTAGTCACACTGTTCAGGGTGGGCAATTTGGTGATAGAAGATCTCACCACTCAACTTGCTGCTTTTCCCTTTTAATTCTTCTCTCGTCGCTGGTTACCAGAACCGGATTGCTTTTCTTGTAGTGCGTGTGAATTTCTAGTGCTATCATTAACTTTATGAATGACCGAAATGGAAGGCCTATCTAATGTTACTAGTTCGCTAGTACGACCGCGCCGCTGTATGTGATGTTAGTCTCTTGCCGGAGTAAGACAACTGCGCGCGTAGTATATTTAATTTCTGGATAAATCGAGCATTTATATGTCTGTATGTTGCAATTTCCTTGGGGACGGAATCCCTTTCATGACCACATACATTTCTATTCCTTTTCTTCCAAGTGAAAAGTAATAACTCAGTATTGGTTTTCTCGCAAACTTCAGTGTAAATTTGTATGATACTTTTCGTAATGCATATTTTCATTATCAGGGCTTGAAGAGTTGCTCAGTTTTATAGTGGATAATGATCCAGTGTTCATTTGTGAATTGTGATTAACTATTCAGCAATGTAATACTTAATCTGTAATGAATTACAACTACTCATTATTTTATGGATTCGGTTTAATCTTAGGGACATCATTTTAATCAACTTGCCAGTATAGCATATCTTCGAATCAGTGAAATGCTTTAGATCAATATGATGTTATGCAAAACTGATCTGTGATACCCAAACATCATTTAGTGCTAATTTGTACTAGTGGTGTACATATCAATGCACTCATTAAATTTCTTTTGAAGATACTGAATAGTGAGTACCAGAGAACATTGAAAAGTATATGAAACTGAAAAGTAAAAGTATGCAATCAAATACACCACAATGGATATCTAGTTATTTGATATTCGAGTTGGTAACAAAATACCTGGTGCTTGCCCTAAATTTAATTTAGACATTTGCTGCTATATTAAGCTATTTTTTCCCTGTGGCATGTGCCACTTCCAATACTGTACATTTCAAGTTCAGCATGTTAGCCAATTTAACCTCTCATGTTCGCTAGAAATAGATAAAAAAGTAAAGTTTGATTCATAGTATGGTTCCAATTTATATTTGATAATGGAAATCTTATAAAGACTCCTATGTTTTTGCAGGAGATTAGGTGCATTCTTCCTTCTGTAATTGGTTGTACCTGTGGAGAGCTCTGTTTCTTTTGGTATGGCTTATAATCTTTGATACCTTTTAACCCATCCTTTCTTTCCTAAACCCATCAGGCTTGTCTTGGAAGTCCTTGGAAATCCTACATAATACTCCCTCCTTTTTTTAATTGTTGTCATCGTTAACTTTTTGAGTTACGTTTAATCATTTGTCGTATTGAAAATATTAGTTCAAATATGTAAAATTATAAGTTATGTTTCAATTTTCTCTAGTGATAAAACAAATCATAAAAAATGATTTTTTTAATAAGACGAATGGTTAAACGTAACATAAAAATTCAACAAAAAAAATTCAACAAAAAAAATTCATCTTAACTACTGCACATTATGAGACATACTATTTCTTCCTCATGTTTCTGAATTATACAAACCTAAGATTTAGGTTGAAAATTTTATCCACAGAGAAGTACAGCTACAAAGTCGAATTTGATCTATTTATTGCATGATGAATTTGTTACCTCAGTTGACATGGTGTCAGTGAAAAATAAACTCTGATAACATTGTGATTCTAGTTCCCCTAAAAAGACGTGATTGTGAATACTGATGGTTAGTAGAACTCTGCTGTCTGTTTGTTGAAGTATGATGGTCAGGCATAGTTTAAATTTTGACTACATTTTAACTCTTAACTGACTGGTTTTCTTTCATTCTTTGCCGTCGTTATATTATTTGACTTTACTTGCTATGTTGACTGATTGAATATTGCTTGTTGACCAGCAGGATTATTAGTATTCATCTGCTTTGAATGGCACAACTGAAACTTTGCACCTAAAAACTGAGGCTAAGTTCAGAACTTCATCATACCCTTTCATACAGTGAAAGTGGCGAGACATGGATCGTGATGACATAGCTGGGTTTGTAAGTGGAGGTTGCTAGGTGTCCTGACTTTCTAAATTAGTAGATGATAATAGAGTTATGATATCAGGAAGTCAGGAAACTGGTCCTTTTTATTTTCCATTTGCTTGGCGTTTGATACTTCTGAATTGGAATGAACAATACTTCTCGTTGCCTTGGATTTGGTGGTAGTGTTAACTCCTTGAAAGCTTTCTGTTGTTGGAGCACACCTCAAAATAGAGAGGGCACAAACACATTGCACCCGAGTCCCCAGCATATTTCAGTTTTTCTATTTCCAACTGAAAAGCTCTGAAGAGGGTGAGGTGCTATGGCTCAATCAAAAGGTTCTGGAAACCCTTTACTCACTCTGGGTTTAAGATGCTTACCAAATTCATCTGATAATAGCAAGCTAACTTCTGCGACTGCTTGTGCAATCTCTCCATCTTTTTTAAAAGAGACTGATGAGGAGTCATCAGTAGATCTTGGCCTGAATCTGGGGTTCAATCTTGGCAGTGGTATTGAGCAATGTCAACACAAATTCCATGATTGTGATGGAAATATGCTATTGGCAAACTATCCTAAGCTAGATCTTCACTTGAGTTTATCTACTGGTTCACCTGAATCAGATGTCATTGACGCAAATATGGTGTCACCAAAGGGCTGTGAGATGCCAATGGCCAACTCATCAGCGGCAATTATAGGAAAAGAATCAGTGCCCCATAATTGGGTTTTTGACCATTCTATTGTTTCATCACCATGTGCTTCTGAAGCAACATATGCATTTTCATTATCAAAGATAGCCAAACAAGGCAGTGATGCTGTGCCTTCTCCAGCCATATCACCGACTATGTTCACAAGTACGACAACCCTGGTTGGCAGTACTTCTGAAGAAACTAATCACCAACAACGCAACAGTAACACTAAAGGCTGTCAGTTCCCAGGATGTATGAAAGGAGCAAGAGGGGCATCAGGCCGTTGCATAGCACATGGTGGTGGTAGACGTTGCCAGAAACCTGGTTGTCAGAAGGGTGCTGAAGGGAGAACCATCTATTGCAAGGCCCATGGTGGAGGCAGGAGATGCCAATTTCTTGGATGTACTAAGAGTGCTGAAGGGCGCACAGACCACTGCATAGCTCATGGTGGCGGTCGCCGCTGCGGTCATGAAGGATGTTCCCGAGCTGCACGTGGAAAATCTGGCTTGTGCATCAAGCATGGTGGCGGCAAAAGGTGTCAAATGGAGAACTGCACCAAGAGTGCAGAAGGTCATTCTGGCCTCTGCATCGCCCATGGTGGCGGAAGGCGTTGCCAATTTCCGGAGTGCACAAAGGGTGCTCAGGGAAGCACAAAATTCTGCAAGGCGCATGGTGGAGGAAAGCGCTGCACATTCTTAGGGTGCACCAGAGGGGCAGAAGGTAGCACTGCTTTTTGCAAGGGACATGGTGGAGGCAAGCGCTGCTCATATCAGGGTGGCGGTGTGTGCCCAAAGAGTGTGCATGGTGGCACTCAGTATTGTGTTGCGCATGGTGGCGGGAAGAGGTGTGCTATTTCTGGCTGCACCAAGAGTGCTAGAGGGCGTACAGAGTACTGTGTACGCCATGGAGGTGGAAAGAGATGCAGGTTTGAAGGTTGCACCAAGAGTGCACAGGGCAGCACCGACTTCTGCAAGGCTCATGGAGGAGGTAAACGCTGCTTATGGGGCCAAACAGACTCGAATGGCGCTGGCACACAGCAATGTGATAAGTTTGCTCGTTGCAAGACTGGTCTCTGCTCAGCTCACAGTGCTTTAATTCAGGACCACTGTGTTCGTGGTGGTACACTAGGCCCTGCAACCCAGCAGTTTGCGACCGATGTCAAATACAATGAGATGCAAGTTGCTGAAGTGAAGGGAGATACAGACGTGAAGATGTGCAACGATGACAAATCTTTGCTGGATATGGATTGCTCTGTTCCAAATGGTGGCGTTCATTCCCCTGTCCTGTCTCTGATTGATCCACTCACGGAGGGCAGAGTCCATGGTGGTGGACTGTTGGCTTTACTTTCACAGGTGGCAGAGGCACAAGCGCTGTTAGCTCAGGAAACGGTGTGGAAGTGAGGTTGTGAGGCTCACTTCAAGAAATTGATTCCTTACAGTTTTGATCAGTTCCCAGAGTTCATGATGTGGCGGGATAATCAGTGTCTTTCAGATTTTTTCCGACTGTTCTCATGCTTGTATTTGATAGGACTACCCCGCATGTTGTATCAAAGGAAATAATAAGGGGTAGCTCTAAAGGTCATGGGCTTGATGTGTCAATATATCCTGTAAGTAGTGTCGTGTAATTGTCCTTGCTTCGTGCTTCAGTCTATGTAATATGGCACTTCAATGTTCTTGTTTGGGCCAGACTTGCTATAAGCAATTTATTTTCTTCAGTGTGAAACATATTGTGATTTGAGCTATTTATTTTTGCATGAGTTTATATAAGGCCCTAAAAGTTCTCTATTGTAAAAGACCATCTAATTGCCACACCTACCTAGCTTAATTTTTCCTACTAATCAACTGCTCTTGCCACGTCCAACTCAAGGGTCAGAAGTTACGAGCAGACTTCAACTTCGACGACATGGAGAGGACTAGTCACTTGGACAAACTATAGGAATCAAGTTTACAGAATGAACCGTAGAAATCATCAGTCGTTTACTCATTTTGTTCAATGAGACCGCGAGCTGTTAGAGAAGCTTAACCAAGAGGAACAAAAGTGCCTACAGAAAGCAAAGATTTACACTTGAGATTGCAGATTGATGACCCAAATATGTTACAACGCGGCCACAAATACCCAAACACCAGAGGGCATGACAAAACTGAACAAAATATTCACACCCATCCACAGGGGGTCAGTTTAGACATTAGCCAGAGCAAAGAATGAACAAAATTTCCTGCCCAAAGAATCATCGCCCTAAGTATGTGGTTAAATTGCTACTCATCTACTGTCCTCGTATGGTTCAATCCACCGGTGTCTTCAGGTGGTGGCTTTATATACTTGCCTAATGTTTTTTGCCGAGCTCTTTTCTTGATCCGCAGGATCTTGTCTCTACTTTGTTGCTTCCTCCGCTCCTTCTCCAGCTGCCGCATGTTCCGCTCCCTCTCATACAGACCTTGCCAGAAGACCTCTCCAGTTTCTGGCCATAGCCACCTCCTGTCCGGGTGCTCTGAATCAAATTCTTCTGCCAAGTCTTCATCCATGCTTTTCAGAGTGGCATAGGAGAACCATTGGATCGACATCTGCCCTCTCCTGCCACTTAGCTGATGTTGCTCCTCCATTGCACCAGTCTCAGGATTGACATAAACCATCCGCCGTGCGCTGTGGAAAGCCCAAACATTCACAAGCAACTCCAGAATGCGAGAGTAGCAGTGTCGATCCTGTATAAATTAAGATATGGAGAATAAAGCAGGGCCTTATAATGTAGGATATCAATAACTAACCACAAGCATGTAGCACTAGTGCATGACAGAAACAAGTCTCAATAACAGGGAGAGGCAGATGATGACCTGTGCTTTCCTTATCTTTGTTTAGTACAAAAGGTTGACCATATCTTGACACATTGATTGGTGATCCCAACAAATTTTAGGTACCGATATTTCATTCATACTAAAGACTATTCTACCCTCATAAAGCATAGTGCTCTGGAATAGCATTGAAAATGAAATTACTGTTACCTAAAGAAGTGGCATATGGGACTCACCTTGTGGAGACTCAAGATGCAATGCCCAGTTAGGTTATGTTTGTCATACATTTGTGCATCCAGTGCATCAACGAACATTCTGGAAAACAACAACAAAATGTATTAAACAGGCATGTGCTTTAGCAGCATAATAACTATTTCCTCTCGAGACAATAACAGGCTGTCCTCCAACAGTTAAACTATCCAAGTAAAATACATTCTTCATTGACAATCTAATATTGGAGTTATCCACATAAGTGTGCATCAACCTGAATCATCATTTGACATGCACATGCTAATATCCAGCTATGTCGTGCCCATTCACAGTATATAGTTTGGTATATATATATGCCATTAAATCATTAGCATGTGGATACATCTTTGGAGTAGTTAAAGGACGTGAGTCTAGATTCCAGAATTATAATGCATACCTTGAGAACATAACAAATTCTAGGAATGACCGTGTAGGCAAAACCCAACTTTGCATCACAGACCAAGTGTCACCATCATTAGGCATACGTAGCAAAGAATTCAGTTCATGATCAAGCTTTACACCATACATCCTTTGAAAGGCATCCACAACAGCTAACCTTTGAGATAGAAATATGGAGTAGATTTAGTTCTGTTCTGTTGTCAAGGAAGCAACAGTTTCTTCTACAACAATACTATCAATAGAAAGTACATATGAAAGCTACTACCATCTGCCAGATGTGCTGGTTAACTTTGAGACTGTAAAACATGTTGTAGTTCTCATGTCATGTAACTGTGGTAAAACAAAGCAGGCACTAGAAAACCTAGAGTACAGAACTCTTGAAATGACAATCTATGGAACAAGGTATTTCATGTTTATCTAAAAAAAAGGTATTTCATGTTTGGTAACAGTTCATGGGATTAACTAAGTGTAATTAACACACAATATTTCAGATCAGCGCATCTGCCAAGTAATTTTGTATTAGCTAAATAACCTGCAGTTCCCAGCATTGATTGCATCACAGAAGGACCAAAAATCTTTGTTGGCATGGTTCCTTGGATCTTGATCCATCCGAGCCCAAAAATAAAAGGCATCTCCAAACTTCTGAGAATCAATGGCTTCTAAGATTGCAGATTCAGCATTGTTTGATAAGTTGGCCTGTTCAGAACAGTTCCTTGGTATAAGTATTAATCATTATATAAGACAATATAGATAGTTTTCAAGGCACAAAATGCACTTGTTCTTTACAAATAAAAATTGCCTGAAAATCCATTCATCACTCAAGCTCATGAAATCAGTGGTACCTTTCAACAAAAGGATATTTAAGTAATGGGAAAATTCCTTCTATGCCATTGGGATAAACTTCAATCCCTTGTCTGCCACCTAAAAAAGTCTTATCCCCTGAGTGCCACTAGTGCTAAATTTTTATCCTTCTCATGCCATTACAGTGGCATTTGTGTGATTTTGACTCTTGTTAAATTTTAAAAATACCAGTACTGCCCCTATGGTTTTCTTCTATCACGAGCAAGCATTTGTCGGAGAGGGGGCAGCGCGCCACCATCGGGGAGGAGGCAATGACGTCGCACGGGGAGGGGCAGCGCGCCGTTGTCGTGCGCGGAGGAAGGAGCGGCAAGGATGAGGCAGTGCGGCGCCGTCGGGGAGGAGGAGGGCGGGTTGGCGCACCGCCGTCGCGCGCGGAGGAATGGGGCCGCAGGGAGGAGCAGCGCGCCACCGTCGGCGCAGAGCAGGAGGCGGCAGAGTGGGCCAGGGCGGCACCGTCGCGCATGGAAGAGGGCGAGGCGGGATGGGGCGGCACGCTGCCGTTGCGTGCGGAGGAAGGGGGGGGGGCGGGGAGGAGCAGGAGGCGGCAGGGTGGGCCAGGGCGGCGCCGTCGCGCGTGGAGGGCCGTCGCGTGCAGAGGAAGGGGCGGCGGGGAGTAGGAGGGTCGTCGCGCGCGGAGGAATGGGTTGCGGGAAGACGATGGAAGAAAGAAGCAAACTGACATGTGGTCCTATGGGCAAAATAGTCCTTTTACATTTTTATTACAGTTTGATATGATAAAGATGGCAATGAAGGGAATAAATTTAAAACCAATGGCACTCAGGGGATAAGACTTTTTTAGGTGGCAGACAAGGGAATGAAGTTTATCCCAATGGCATAGAAGGAATTTTCCCTTAAATAATTGACCATCACCTTTTTTGCTGTCGCTCTCCAGGATTGAAAACCTATCCATGAGTTTTTATGTATCCGATCAATTCTGTTGGCAATAGCAAAGAAAGCACCAAATTCACCAAGAATATCTCTGTAGTAAGCATTGTTGAGAAGTGGAAGACGAGACGAAGCATCAATATCATCTGCTCCTGGTCTTCGACCTTTTGAAGACTGATAAAAAAGTGAATAAAAAGATTAACGTGAGTCCTGGAATTGGTACCACCAGTAACATTCTTATAGACATTTTTCATCAAATTTAACCATTTGCAGTAACTACCTCAGATTTAGCAAAGGAAAAATGTCCAGGGCATGTCAATGGCTGGATGCTAAGATGAGAATGACCAAGTGAATATTTGGATGCAGTATGGACCACTTGGATATTGAAGGGAATAGAAGGTTACACAGATTATCAATGTTATAAAACCCTCAATGTTTTGAGAAGCTGCCTTCTCAACCGACTCGAAATCTGAACTCCTTCCAGTGACACTCATGGGGGTTTACAGGTTATCAACTAACAAAACCTCAAGAAATAAGTGTGCGTTGAATAGATTACCTTCAAAAAAAGTATCGCTGTATTTTCTAATTGAATGTTTATTCGAGGAAAGATATTGTTTATGCTGATGATTTGTAAACCTCATTAAGCATGTAATGGAAAGTAAAAAGCAATAAAAATTTTGAATTCTCAACAATCTCATAATGTGTTTATTCAAACATCAAACTATCAATCACCATCAGAATTGCAGGATGGTGTTTTTGGAATATTGAGGCTGACCACCCCATTTCAATATTTGATATGAGTAGCTTACCAGGCCAATTCCACGATAGAGAGAACTTTGATGCAGAAAGGGCCAGGTCCCCTCCCCAAAGAAAGGCTCATATATACAAAGCGGCTGACCTGTCCGCTCAAGCTCCCTGTCGTCTCTTTCATGTAATTCATTCTTCAACCTCTCCACCCTTTTGACATTTCTGTACACCTCCTCCCATGTTCCATGAGTCTGGTCATTCCTGTCCTTGAACTACATAACAATCCACTCCTGTTACTTGGAAGCAGAAATAACATGCGAAATGATGCGTTGAGTATGTACCATTTGCAATCATTCTTACCTCGTCTTCTTCCATTTTTCTTTTCATCTCCAAAATCCCATTTTCCCTCTGTTCCTCCCAGGCAATAGCAGAGAATGCTTCATTAATCTTTGATGTACTGACAGGACGGCGTTCTATCTGGTTGCTGTGCCACTCTTCTTCTAGCTTCTGGAGTATCTTACTGCCAGTCAAACTCTCATTTGCATGGAATAAGTGCTTCACATCCTCAAATAGATGCCATTTCCACTCTTGTTTCAGAGCTAAAGGTATGTCACTAGCGCTTAAAGGGCTTAGTACATCAGCGGGAAACTTGATAACATTTTCCATTAGTACAGCATAACCTTCAATGGTTTCAGACGCCATAAGATTCTTGGCATGGGCCTTTCCAGCTGATGCAATTTTTCGCCCAGAAACAGACAGGTTACCATTTGATATGGCTTGAAGTAGCACTTGACTTAAAACAGTAATATTCTTTCTCGGAAACAGAAGTCCATTAACCCCATCATCAATCTACATTATAAGTAAACCTTGTTAGTGTATTTATAACATTTGAAGTGATCAGATTCTACCAAAAGATTATTCAAATTAAATATGAGGAGCATTCCTGAACATACATGTTTTCTAATTACTCTAAGGTCGGGAACTATAACCAGCTTCTCAAGACTCATAGCTTGGACTAGCACACTAGGGAACGATTGCTCCTCTAGACTAGAACCATAAATAACAAGGTCAGCTACACCAAGGAGGTTGTCCTTATCTTCAGCAGTGACATGATCCACAGCACCTCTTGGGAAGCCAGCATTCAGAGCGACAGCCTATCAAAACGACACTATTATACAGTTAGAAGCAATATAAAGCTTTATAGGCCATAAATAACTAATTCATATTACAAAAGAAAATAGAGGGATGGCCATCACCTCAAGAGCCATCTTGTATTTTTCAGATATGTTTCCAGTGAAGATTCTCACTTTCAGATCAGACTGTGTACTATTCTCAGAGGAATATTGTTGTACCAGAGAACTGACTGCTTGCAAGACAAGTGCCTCTTCAATCAAATTCCCGCCATATGAAAACGGACTACCAAAAATAGCAATCAAAAAATCATTAGGACCCAAGCCCAAGTTGATTCTCACATCTTGGTGATTACTTTTGGCAATAAAACCGTCAGCCTGAATTGCTTCTGTAGGAGAACCTGGAATCACGAAATAGTTACCAGAATCAAATGCAGCATACATCACCTGCAGGGAAAAAATATATATTTATACTTTTAGGTTCGAGGATCTCCATCCAAAACACAAGATTGTATGACAGTTGACTTTCACTATGAGGTAAAAAGAGGTCAATACCGGTAATATATAGTTCGGGAAAACTATAACATTTGCCCTGCTGAAGACTTCTTTCCAAGCATCAATTATCTGAATCATCCCACTGGAATTATATTCACTAACTCGACGAGCAAGGGAACATTCAGGCACGGTCCAGATGACAGGAATGGATTTGAAAGGCTCATGCTGAAGACTGTAGAAAGGCACAGACACATGGTACAAAATCAAACAACTGACTTAGAGAAAGCATTTTATCATAATAATCTGAAACAGATAACAATGTATAGTCACAATTATTTTTCTGTAATAATACCTTGAAAAGACTGGTCTTGCTTCAATTGAACTTAAAAGTATGCCATCATAGCTGCAAAAATAATGGAAACAAACCTGGTGAGGAAATAGTCACATAGTGAGGCTGAGGCCACATATTGAATCAGCAAAAGAGTACATGACGGGACAATTGATACAGTATAAGTGATGGAAGCAAACAACTAGAGAGATAGACTTCAAAAACTTACTCTAACCAATCTACAGAATTAGGCAATTTTGTGTCCTCGGATAAAATGCTCATTTGCACTCCAATAGTTCTCCAGATATTGCCACATGGGCCATCCTGAAATGAGAAAACCTGCATCGACAATTGTGGATTGTAAATTAAGGGCAAGAGTTTACTGAAGTTGTTTGCTTGTAAATGACAATGGTGGAACAAATACATATGTAAGAAGTCTAACGTCAAATACTAGCATTCAGTAATGATATGGACGCTACAAGCACCAGCATCTCATCACCCAAATTCTTCTACTTTTGTCCATGTAAGGACTCAGTATGTGGCTGTATGAGATCGAGATGCTAGTATTGCTAGTATCATTATCCAACAGGGGCGGAGGGCTAAGCAAGAATAAACAAAAAAAAAACAAGCAAGGTGATACAACATAAGGTAAGAAAACCTGGCAGCTTACTGTGCCCACGGACAAAATTTCAAGCATCACTTATTCAAAATTTCGATACACCAAGAAGTTAACAAAAATTAAGCAATGTTAAAATGTATCTCCACAGGACAAAGATAGTTGATACAGCATAAGGTAACCAAACTTGGCACCTTGCTGTGTACATGGACAATATTTCAAACATCACTTATAAAAAATTTCAATACACCAAGAAGTTAACAAAACTAAGCAACGTTCAAATGTAGGACAAGGATAATATCATTTCCAGCATCAAGGTTTATAGAATAAAATATGATTTGCTGCATTTGTTTTAATGATATCACGGTGTTTCTTGGATATGCACTAGTCCAGAAACGATTGACAATATCACAAGCTCTGGTGGTAAAAGGTTATACACAAAACTTCTGGGCACGTGAAGTCATTAATTCTAAAGTAGTAATAATTTAATCTAAATATGAATCGGATTTCTAGTTCCGCCAGCCAGTCATAGTGCACTTTCACAATTATATCTTCCATAAAATGGGAAGCTAGCAGAAGCGCTTCAGCAAATGGATGCAGACCTTACACGGGAAAGCAACCACTCAGTAGGACAAGTTTATCTGCATCTGTAACCAAATGCCACATGCCAGTACATGATTTAGTAGAGGTGGTAATTTCAGCGATAATAGAATCTAGGACTGAGATCAACTTAGCTTTGTTCTACTTTTCCATTTAGAAACCAGGACTTGCATATTAACAATGCTGCTCTTGTATTACTGGAAACATCAATATGGCAAACAAATTGCTCCAGAGGATAGAATGACAGGCAGCAGCTCGGTCAACCATGAAGTCATCTCCACAGCCGACTTCTAGAAAAGCAAAATGTAACAACACCAGTGCAATTGCAGACGTTCCATTAAAATGGGTACCATCAAGAGTTTGTGTGTCCACCAACGCGCACATTACTACGATTTAACAAACTATTTGGAGCACGCACCTTCATTTCGTAGCCCATGGCCTCCAGCACCGAGGCGATGCTAACCATCTGAAGCTGCATTGCGCCAGGAGACAGGTCCCCAAACACCTAAACAGAATTGGAACGACGAGCAAATCAGATACCACGCTGCTTAAAACCCCTGACCCGCACAAATCCTGCTCCACCCATCCCAGCTCGACTCGTCCGAACAGTACTCACCATGGCAAGCCGCGGCTTCCGGGCCCCGACCCTCTTGACGGGCGTGCCGAGCTGCGCCAAGCTCTCCGCCTCCTCCCTCCGTTCCCTCGCCCATCTCTCCCTCAGCCTCGTCGGCTCGAACGCCACCACGCCCCCGGCGACCTCCTCCGACACGCCGAGCCCGCCGCCGAGGGTAAGCGGGTCCCCATCCGCGCCGCGCGAGGGAAGCAGCAGCGTGGGGCGCTGCTCGACGACGCCCGACGACGGGAGGAACGCGACGAAGACGATGGCGACGAAGAAGAAGGCGGCGGCGGTGACGATCCACTGGAGGTAGTCCACCTTCTCGGCCAGCAGGAGCCGCGCGAGCCTGGATCTCGCCCGCGCCCTCCGCGCTCCCGCAGATGGCGCCCGCAACGGCAGCAGCGCCGGCCCGCGCTTGTAGCTCCCCGCAGCCGCTGCGGCGCCCGCCCCGTTCTCGAGGGAGCCCATGGCGATGGCCCCGCAGCCTAGGGTTCCGCAGGCGCGGCGGCCATTATCGGATTGGTAGTGGTCGCGGCAGCGGCTGGCAGTACGGAGACTGTGCTAAGACTCGTGAGCGCAGCTAGTAGCAGTCCTGGGCGTTTCGTTTCGTTGGTTTGAGATGGGGAGGGAGCAGCTGCGGAGCAAGCCGAGCCAAGGAGAGGGGGAGGACGACGGGGGTCAGGGGTGGCGGTGAGCGAAGCCGGCGGAAGCTTGTCCGTCAGATGGCGACCCGACGGTCAGAGAGGGACTCCCCACGCGCGGAGCATGGGGCCGCGTGTTTCGGGAAACGGGAGCGCGGGTGGGGATGGGGTCACGGCGTCTCGGGCTCCGTAAGCCGCGTACGCCCCTCTGCTGCCTCCTGGCGCGCGCTTCGATATGACGGGTGGGTCTTCATTCCAACGGACCCACATGCTCTTCTTTGGTATGTGGCGTTAGTTTGCGCAAAAAAGGAACCCGTTTCTTCGTTTGGGTAATTTCGGGTTCAATGAGGTGTTCTCTTCGAGTACTCCACTGTTGTCGCCAAACCGAAGATGGAATACCAAATTTGGTTGGAGATGTGGCTGTGCGGCGTATATGGCTCGCTCAGATTCGAAAAATCTTTACAAATTGATTTCTACTTCTTAATTTGGAAGTGATAATCTTGTGTTACTTTTATTTCTTTTAAAAATGTAGTATGACTGTATATCTGCTAGAATGCCGTCATTATGACTTTACGAGCACGCATGGGAAAATGGCCGGATTCTTGCGGAGAAAGGGTGCCACAGCTCCGGAGTCCAGAGACGGCGGCCGCAGCTTTGATTCATCCGCCCGGAAAGTCTCGGCACGGTGGGGTACATTGAAGAAGAGGAGGATTTACCGGGTCTACAGGAACAAACGTTTTCTCCGACCGAAATCTAGAACCATGGCAAAGCAGGTGTGGCCGCGGCCCGCGGCTGCCGCGTGCCATCCATGGCGGTATGCGGCCAGGTAAGAGGGCATGCAGATGCAGTATACGGATTTTTTTTTTTAAAAAAAAGAAGAAGTGGCTGCAGAGTGTGGAAACCAGAAAGCCCGGCCTTCGACGGATACTGTGTTTGCACGTACGAAATACACGGGTTGGAGTAGCTTGGAGTTCTTCTGGATGAAGTGATCCGATACTTGCTTCGATGTTATTGTCATCTTCTTTTGAGCTTTGACCATGCGTTTCCCCTTGTTGCTCTCCCTGATTCCTACCAACAAGATTACCAGATACGTAGTCACGCAAAGAGCGTGGGTTTGTGCTGCTTATTACTCAGGCCAGGTCAAAACGCAAGCCATCCCTGCATGTACTAAACAACAAGCTGACGGAACAACAACAAAAAAAGAGTCCAGACGAAGTAAAAAAAAAAAAAAGAAGAAATCTCCACACAGAGAGAGAGGTATTGAAAATGGCTCCTGATTTCTTAAAACAGAAAAGAGAAAACTGAATTATAACGATAAAAACTTTAGACTGTCACGATCTACCAGATCTGCTTTCACTATAAATGCGGCAACAAGAGGTGAAGAATCTAATAAGGTATCTTCAAAATCAAGCAAGCAGACAAGTTCATCATCATCCAAAAAAAAAACAATGCGAAAGCGTGCAACAAGATCCCTTTCATTATGAGACACGGAACGGTCTATTCACGGATCCAGCCATGTGCCGCAATTTCTTCCCTCTCGTCTTTTTTTTAGGACATGCTTACAACTCTAAACCAATGGCAAACCAGAAGGCGTTCAAGTGCGTGTCCCATCATTACAGGACCTCTATTATTCTATAACCCTTTTACAATCGCATAGACCATTACTACTGATTAGGCTACTTCTAATGGAAGTTTTATTTTCATTAAATATGATGCCACATAAGCAATTTTGATGACATGACAAGAGATTTATAACAAGAGAGGGTGAAAATGGTTTCATCTAGATAAAATTAGGTATATATAGTTTTCTAGATTTGAAACATCAAGAAACTAACATTGAAGGAGAGTTGTTTAATTTCATCCTATGAGCAACCAATAAAACAGCATAGAATTAAGTGTCATGAAACTTCAAAATGAAATTATGCATTGTATAACTTGTTTCATTTGCGGTTTCAAATTATTTTGCATGATATGACATTCTTGGAAACATTAAAATAAAACCTACCATTAGGACTAGCCTTAGTGATTATATGCAGGGTAAAAAGTTACAGTAGCTGCTACGGTATCGTCCACTAGGGTCGCTGAAAAAGATATCCGAATTGGAGCAGGGCAACAGGCAAAAGACTCACTGTAATCAACATCATTCAGGCCATTGTGCTGCCTCTCGAAAGGTAATCAGATTTGATTGATCGAGACAACAGGGAGGTTGACCCACACACCACACAAAAGCTGCCGACGCTTTTCTCCAACAGCAGAAGAGCAAGATACATCTCAACTTTCAATTGCTTCGAAAGAAAAGAGCATCACGCTGCAGTAATCCTGATGGTATGCTGATCTGATCTCAGACAGAGCTACGATAGCAAATTGTGTGCATATATTCATGTCATGCAAAGGTTCTCCAACGTCAAATATGAGAACTGTAATTGGAGCTTATAATGAATTGTTGTAAAAGTCATAAATGTGAGTCAATTCATTTGTGAAAAAACCATCAATCACATAGTTAAGATACGGATTCCAATAAGAAAAGATGATATGGATTATCAATCAAATGATAGGTAGAAAACATCAGTCTTACCATCGTCTCATGGATCAACAGCAAATACAATGTTATTTAGATAATGTCATGCACGGAGTGTAGTAACTTTTAAAGGGGAGTACTCATTTTCTATTAATTGTGCCATTCTTAAGCCCAAAGAGAATGATCACAGAGATCTTCAATATACTAAACCTAGACAGCATGTGAACACATGAGTCATCTGACACCGCAATGAACAATAGCTCTAGTACTGCTCTGGTTGTACAGTGTGACAGGTTAAAAAAAAATGGTACCAGACTACCCAGTCCAGATCAGGATCCTTGGGAGATATCAATAATATGATGCTCATTACCAGAAAAAATATAGTATAAAATTTGTAGGACCTGCAACAGGTTCATTCTAATGGAGTAATGATAGATGTTGGAGGCCCTAAACGAAGCAAATGGACAATGCCCTTCAACCTTGAACAATGAGACAGACAAACAATGAATACGACTGCATGGAATTGATGTGGATATCTCTACAAGACGTCCAGGCTCCAGCAATAGGAGTGACTCCTCAAAGGAAGAATGTACCGAATTCCAGACAGCACTAGCAATCTAGGATGATACACCAAATAAGTAAAATGGACCACTAGATAATGATAACTGAGAATACCATTGCCTGAGTCAAGCAACAGGCTGCAATTCTTCAGCAACAGAACCTTGGAAAAGAGCGTCATATCGCAAGCTCCTGGTGACATCAAAGAAATGAGCCACAGCTTCTTCGGGTGTTTTTTGAAGTACACCATGGCCCAGGTTAAGTATATGACCTTTTGGACCAGCTGATTTCACAACCCTGAAGAGCAGATAGAGACAACAATCATTAGAAATGCCTCATAACTCATCAAAATTTCAAAAAGAACATAAACTAAATGGAAATCATAAAGTCCTACTGACCTATGAATTTCATCAGTCAGTACTGGTAATGGTGAAAACAGGAATGCGGGGTCCACATTCCCTTGTACACTAATTCCATTACCAAGGCGCCTCCTTCCGTCAGCCATGTCCACTGTCCAGTCAAGCCCGATAACATCAACTCCTGTGTCCTTCATGCGCTCAAGTAAACCTCCATTTCCATTTATATACAACACAAGTGGTACATGAGGGCACTCTTTCTTAATTCTACTTACAATCTGTCAATAAAGTAGAATGGATTAATGAATAGAAGCAGTCAAAGCCAAATTACAACTTTGCACTGAAAACAATTTATAAAGCTCTAAAAAACACCTTCAACATATTAACATATTCTTGCAAGTTTCTAAAGCTCAAGATAAAACTTGGATTTATAGCTTTAAAAGCACCTGAGCTTAAGAAAATCATCACTCATGATCAAATAATATACCTAAACATAACTACAATTTTGTACAGTATCCAAATGCATGTAATTGAGAACATGTGGCTGACATAAACATCAGTTACTGATTATTTGTAAAAGAATGGCTCTTCCCATCTTCGTAAACTTGCGTACAGGTCATGGGGGAACTTGTAGGCATAAGTGTACAAGTCATATAAAAGATGCAATAAAAAATAGCACAGGATTCAAATAGTTAATCATACTAATGAACATTTCAGTTTAAGCATCAAGAAAGATATTTCTTAACACATAAAAAAATTTAGAATATGTTGTGCTGCAAGCCTTTAATGCTCTATCATAGAGTGGAGTTGGTTAGCATTAGCGACACCGTCGATGATGCTACATGTAAAGATGGAAACACGAGAACCAGAAAATAAAGAAACAGTTACCTGTTTGATGTATGGTTTTGACCACTGCTCCCACACATGAGGCGGAAGTTGCCCACCCCATGAATCAAATATCTGTATACATTGAGCCCCAGAGTTTACTTGGTAAATGATATAGTCAGATATCGCTTGTGCAAGGTGTGAAAGAAGGCCTCTCAAGACACTTGGAGCTGTATGGCACATGCTCTTTATATTCGTGTACGTGTTGGTCATTCCCCCTTCGACAACATAAGTTGCAATTGTCCATGGGGCACCCACGAATCCTAGCAAAGCAGCTTTTCCATCAATCTAGAGGGTAGAGGAGGAAACAAGATGTATAAGCATCGAAAGAAAGTGCAGCGAATAATGCATTAGCTGTACCCAACTCCAATTTAAAAGGATACTTGGAAATTAACTGTTGAAGATCATAAAATTATATTGTGATGAGATTAAAATATACAAGTGAAATACTCAACAATGAGAGACAGTAGAACATGACAACCTTGTATTGATTTATGCATAGTACTGATGTCTAACCAGGTCACAATTTACTTATTATTGGGAGTTTTGAACAAAAATGTCTTAACTAATATTGTAGACTAGCAGATATTGCATACAATCAGTGCCATAAACAATTAATCGAAGAGCAAAAAAGAGTCCTCCTATGACAGCTCCACAAAATCAATCTCCAGAAATAAATAAATAAAGAAATAGCTAAGTTGCAAATGATAAAAAAAAAACATAGATTTTTAAGTACTTGTAAAAAAAACATATATTCTTAAGTGAAGAGTACGTCAAACATGCAAAGTTTCTCATTCCGCATCAGGTAACAAAAGCAATTTTTCTGTCATTTGTTTTACCTAGTAGCCATACATGGAAGCAAATAGTCTTGAAGCTACTGAAATGCACCAAATTACCAACAGCATTTTCAATTGCAGAAGATACAATATGAATTGATGCTGAAAAAGAACATTCTACCAAAATTACTTTATAATCAGCAATTTAAAGCACAGAGCAAACCAATTTTCATGAATTATGATAATGTATAACTGTAATATACAACTGCATTGGGCTAGCCCTAATAATCAACAATTCCTGCATCAAGCTAGTATTAATCAGTAATCACCAACAATTTTTCTCCCTAGTGTCAATCTCACCATGCAGTCCTGAACTTCGTTTTGCTAGAGCCCTGTAAAAATCAGTATATCTTGTTCGTTGAATCATTACATAATAAGCCTTGCTAATGGTAACAACTTGTAGAAATTTCTTATGTATATATTTAACTAGGACCATTTGATCCCAGACCACAATAACGATGAATTTGTTTTTGCAGGGGCAAAAATATATAACAATGAAGTTGCAAAGAACCTAAATTCCTACAGCACAAAAGTGTGTACGGCCATTACCTCATTCCGCAGAATCTTGAGCGACTCCCCTACGAACTGGAGCATATCGAGGTCGAGGGGCACGAGCTCCCTCACCTGCTCCTCGGACCGCACAGGGGACTGGATCACGGGCCCCTTGGAGTCGGAGATGTCGAAGGGCACCCCGATGGCCGGCAGAGGCGTGAGTATGTCTGAGAACAGGATGACGCCGTCAGGCGCGAAGGCGCGCCACGGCTGCAGCGTGATCTCGACGATGAGGTCCGTTTTCTCAGACCGCTCCCGGAACGAGGGGTGCCGCTTGGCCAGTGCCTGGTACTCCGCCATGTACCGCCCCGCCTGCCTCATCATCCATGCCGGCGGGCGCGGGAGCCCGTCTTCGCCCCGCGCCGCGCGCACGAGCAGCGGTTCCTCTGGAGGCGGGTGCTAATCAGATTAGAGCGGAAATGGCCCGGAGAAAGGAGGAGCAGATGGGCAGTTGGGTTTACCGGTGGAGGACGGCGAGAGGGATGCGGAGACGGCTGGGAGGCGACTGCGCCGCCGGCGGCTGCAGGAGGGGGAGGAGGCGGGTGCCGCAGAGCGGAAAGCGGCGGCCGCGGCCGTTGCGGCGGTCGCCGGCGACATCATGGTGGTGGCGATTTGACGTTGTTTTTCGTGTCTGCTGCTGTTATCTAATCCTGTTTCGGGATTGGGATTTGGGAGTTTGTTGTGTTTGGGTGGCGATTCAGCGTGGACCAGGACCCAACCCAACCCAACAGCCGGCCGGTCTGGATCAATGCAGCACGGGTCCGAGAAACGGGCTAGCCTCGGAGGGACTTGGATGGTTTCTACTCGGTAGGTCTAAAGAAGCTGCGGCCTGACGACTGTATTGGGCCGAAATCGTAAGGCTATCACACGATCTTTGCAATGGGGAATGGGCTGTTCGACTGAATACAATATAGCCCGGAGAAGCATAACAATTACGTTTTGGGAGCAGAAAAAGCAAGTGCATAAAACTAGTATATTCTAACACTATCCATTGATAACTAAATGAGAGGAAAAATTCATAAACCAAACAAGTCACTCTCAGTTTGACTGTGCCCTTAAAAGATTTTCTTTGTTTGCCGTGACCTCCTAAAGTTATCTTTAGTAAAAACTAAAAACCTACTTGATATTTTTTCCTAAGATTGGTTTTACCCAACCACCCATATAATTAGTTCATTTCTCCTAGTTTATGTTGTCACGTCATGTTTGATCAAGAACTCGCTTATAACAATTACTATAATATATAAACCTAAGCAACAAGCTTTTGCATAAGGGCATAAATATATATATCATGGAAAACCATTTACCTAGGGTATGCAACGTAAGGAATATAAATAAAGGAGAGGAAAGAATCAACCTACATCAAAACATCATGTGGTATTTTACTAAAAAATGACTCGAGGTGGGAAATTCAAACTACAAGTAATTCTTAGTTTATGCAATTTCCTTGGAACGAGCCATCTCAACAACAATATGATAAATTATGACATGACTGCAAGCGCGAAGCCAGACGTTGCATTTAGGACGCCATGAGGCAATAAGAGGTGCCAAACAGTGTAAATCCACCGATTAGCCAAATAATAAGTTGATTAAGAGGTGATCGGCAACTTTTGGGGTGCCTAGTAGTTCCCTCCAGCCCTTCCTTGGTTGCGCTCTTGCGTGGTTGCATCTTAATCTGACTTTATACCTTGTCTTATATGATTGTATTGACCCCCCTTGTCTCTATCATACATACATAACTGTTTTGACATTAATTTAAAATTCAAACCATTTTGTTCCCATCAAAGGTTTCTATTGTCATTTTTTTGTATAGCATCATATTTTAAAAATTATGGTATAGAACCATCTTAGGACAAACATATCGATTTAATTTGATCATATGGCCAATAAGGACAATCCGATCATAAATGATTTTTCACTTCTCAGTGTTGACGATGGTCTTACTTTTCATAAAAGTAATTTGAAAAAAAAATCATATGGCCAAAAGTTCTCTATGAACTTTATTAAAATGATAACTTTAAAGAAGTTTTTTTTAAACACCATACTAAAGAAAATAGTTATAAACAAGCTCATTCAAAAAACTAAGGTGATCGATATTAAGATCTATGGGCATCTTGCCGCCTTCCACTAGAAAAAAATATTCCCTCCATCTCAAAATATAGCTAATTTTGACTTTTTTCTAAGTCAAACTTTTATAACTTTGATCATTTATAGCAAAAGATTTATAAATATTAACTACGTAAGAGTTATATATTCTGATAGTTTGATTCATGACTAACCTAATAGTAGTTTACTTGTGTTGTCAACTATTATAAACTTTTTATTATGATTAGTTAAAGTTAAAAAAGTTTGACTTAGTACAAACTCAGAACTAGCTATATTCTGAGACGAAAAGAGTAATTAGCCATATTCTAATTATCATCTGACCATTTTTTTCTATATAAATCTAGATATGTACATATTCTGTGTATGGAAAATATTATGAACCTAAGCACCTATAATTAATAATAATAATAATAATAAATTAAGACATACGAAGTACAAATTCATCGAGAATCATCTGCAATAAAGTGTTTTGAAAATTTTTCGTTACATGGAAGAGGTTCGTTTCCGTGCAATCTCTAAAACAAATGAACGGGGCCGTGGCTTTTTTTTTTGTCGGTCCAATGTTGTTCCATTACTTGATGAGAAGAGCATCGAGAGTGACACCCCTATTTCGTCAAGAATGGTGATCAAAGATGACACTCTTACGGAGTTATAAAGAATTATTGAGACTACTTCTCTTGCTGAGTGGGCGGATAAACATGTGGGTGACACACATATAGGAAAGCGCTAAATGTTAAGCATGAGGAGGAAGAAAAAAAGCAAGAAACAGAAGAAGACAATTAAAGAAAACCAGTGCGTAGTGATAATTCTACTAAGAGTGACAATGGGAGCCCCGCCTATCAAGAGTCAAATGATAGCAGTTCAGCCTCTTGTGCTGGTGACTCGGACGGTCCTGGTGGTGGTCGTACCTCTGTTCCACCTTCAACAGGTGTCCACTTCATAGGTTACAAAAACAATGATTGTTGTATCATATCAATTGATAGACGATTTACTCACTCATCACTTGTTTTGTAGAAGAGGGAGATTTCACTCATTCTACCCAGTATCAGGACCATGGTGCTTCACATTCTCAGAGGACGACCATGCGTGGGGGGAGGGGGGGAGGGACTACAAGGGATAGGCAACATCATCTAGAAATCCACTTTTCTCCTTATGCAAGTGAGTCCTTAATCAGCGTAGGTAGCTCTTTTTTCTATGCCCATGGTTACGATCAATACATTACTCCGTCGTCGGAGACACCCAAACTCCTCCACAATGGGTTTATGAGTGGCAGGACTCTGATTTCTATAACTTGTTGTTCAATGAATGACGAACAACTGCGACGTGGACTGGACAAACTTGAAATGAGTACAAGACGGTATTGTTGGCTACTTATGATATTGCGCTCATGTCAACCAAAAAGTATCAGTCCTCATGCTACTCGTGTCTATGAGTGTAAGTGCAATTATTTAAATGCTATGTATCCAACAACTATATTTGTAGAAAACCATTGTATAATTATTTATGGATAACTATATGTCGATATTTTGTATAACATAATATAGTTATGTTATGTTGTATGAACTCAATATATTGTGTATTGATATTTAATATTGTGCTCAATATTTAAGGAATGTCATGTCTAAGTTTTTCTATTTTTGGGATCAATTTTTTATTTTTTATCCATCGGTCAAGTTGGTGACTCTTGTGACCGGTTAACCGGCCTAAATGACCGGTTAACTGATATAACCGGCCGGTTAACCGGTCCCCAACCGAATCTAACCACAATCAAATTTTATTCGACTAACCGGTCGGTTATACCGGTTAACCGATTAGCCGGTGAACCGTGTTCGGCCGGTTATACCCGTTCGAACGGGTATGCCAACCTTGCTTGGCATTTGGCAAGATTTTTTTTTTTTTTTGAGGGCAAAGGCCGGGGCTTTCATTAATCCGGAACAGGAGTACAATCCTTGACAACCGCCTCCGACACAGCCAATGGAAGGTCAGTTGTCCAGTTCAACATAGGATTAGCAGAGGAGGCAATTTTAGCGTATAGATGTGCTACTGTATTTGCCTCCCGTTTTACAAAAACTACTACTGAGAATTCAGAGAAAGCCCTGTCCAGCTCCAGAATCTCATAAAATAAACCTGAAACTTCTGATCGATCTGCACCCGGATCATTAAGCGATCTCACCAGAGAGAGATTATCCAGCTCCAGTACTACTCTGGTACTTCCTGTAGCGAGTAATCGAGCTAGTCCGTCTCTCGCTGCAAGGGCTTCCGCCATCAAGGGGCTGGCCATCAAACCATACCATCGAGAGCCGGCACCCAGGGAGAAACCTGTTTGATCTCTAATGACAAAACCTCCGCCACCGGTTTTGCTTATGTTATCATAAGCTCCATCACAATTAATTTTTCTCCAATTTACCTCCGGGGCCACCCACTTACGTGCAACCCTTGGTGTTTCCTTTTCTTTCGTGCATATGAGGTCTTCTGGCATCTTTGCGATATGCCTTACCGATGCATAAGCAGACCAACTCTTTCGGCCATGTCCGCGTGAGTTACGACCAGTCCAGAGTGACCACACTCCACATATAAAGAGACCTGCATCATCCGCCTTACAAACCGTTTCCTCCAACAAGTCTTTCGCCCATGATGTTGGGTGTAAACTGGGCAATTTCTTCCCCAGAACATCCTTCACTGTAGACCAGAACCTTTTAGCAAGCGTGCACTCCATTGCAACATGAAAGGACGCCACATGCCTCGCAATGGTCTTCTTGTGCTATATATCGTCTTTTAAGCTCTGATTTTGCTGGCATAAAATTATGTAGCACCCTCCACCAAAACACCCTGATTTTTGGCAAGATCCGGCCGGGCCCGTGGCAGCGTCCCCCGAAAATATCCCACCACGCCACACAAGTCACGTTGTCACGACTCACGAGCCCCCCGCGGCGGATAAAGAAAGCCGAACGAAATCACGAAGACCACTGACCAAAGCGTAACGCCCAGCTACTGACCCCACGGCCCGGCAGCTCCACCGGCCCCCACCACGCGTTTTTCTTCACTGAGAAAAACGTCCGGACCCACACGCCACGCTTGTCGCGCTGACGCGCACGCAGTCGAGCACACCTGCTCTCCTCCTCCGCACCCAATCCCCCCAATCCCCAACACCCAACGCGTCCCCACGCGGCTGTGATCGACGCAGGTCGCGCTTTCCTCCCCCCGTCCTCTTCCGACAAAACTCCGCATTTCTCGAGCCCGAGCGCTGCTGCTCCGAGCTCAAACTCGCCCCAACCATCTCTTTCCCCCTTCGTCAAACCCCAGCCAGCCCTCGGCAGCCAAGCCATGGGGAACCGCGGGTCGCGCCACCACCGCCACCCCGCGGACCAGCAGGCGGCCCCGCCTTCGCAGCCCAAGCCGCAGTCCTCCCCACCGCCCCAGCCCAAGCCGCATGCCTCCCCGCCGCCGAAGCCCAAGCCCCAGCCGCCGGCGCCCGCTCCGGCGGCGTCGGGGGACGTGGGGCGCGTGCTGGGTCGGCCGATGGAGGACGTCCGGGCCACCTACACCTTCGGCCGCGAGCTCGGCCGGGGCCAGTTCGGGGTCACCTACCTCGTCACGCACCGCGAGACGGGGCAGCGATTCGCCTGCAAGTCCATCGCCACGCGGAAGCTCGTCCACCGCGACGACATCGAGGACGTCCGCCGGGAGGTGCAGATCATGCACCACCTCACGGGCCACCGCAACATCGTCGAGCTCCGGGGCGCCTACGAGGACCGCCACTCGGTCAACCTCGTCATGGAGATTTGCGAGGGCGGTGAGCTCTTCGACCGCATCATCGCCAAGGGACACTACACCGAGCGCGCCGCCGCCGCGCTCTGCCGCGAGATCGTCGCAGTCGTGCACAGCTGCCACTCCATGGGGGTCTTCCACCGGGATCTCAAGCCCGAGAACTTCCTCTTCCTCAACAACAAGGAGGACTCGCCGCTCAAGGCCACGGACTTTGGCCTCTCTGTCTTCTTCAAGCCCGGTGAGTGCTTGATTTCCGCCGCATCTGTGGGATCCTGATTTTCTAGTCGTTGACTGGATGTAGATATCCGTTTGACTTGATCCGTTCGCCGGTTTTGGCGTTTAGAAACCAATCTGTGCCGAAGTTAGTGTCTACCCGTTTGGATGGGACTGACATTATGCATATTTATTGATTCTTGCTAGTACTTGATGTTGTTAATAAATATCGGGATCCAATCCACCTAACTCCATTTTAGTTGAACTCTAAACTTGCTGCAAAACGTCACATTGTAGTCCTTGAAAGAGGAAAAATAGATGTGCTCTGTTTACTCTAGGCGATGCATTGTCTCCATTGCTGGTAGTTGATCGAAGGGAGTAAGCCTATAAAACTTACACTAAGTGTCTTAATGAAAATGGGCGATGACACCTTAGGTTGTTGGATGGAAATTGGATTATACTCCCTCCGTTCAACATTATATGACACTCTAGACTTCACAAGTTTTCTCAAATTATAAGACACTCTCGCTTTCCAATGCACCTTTCTCTCTTCCCAATACACCTCTATCTCTATCTCTCTCCTTCTTGTTTTCTGTGCACCCACCTTTTTCACCTCTCCTTAATTCCCGTGCCCGAAGCCAAAACGTCATATAATGTTGAACGGAGGGAGTATATTTTTGCAAATTGTTGGTCGTGATGGGGATTTCATTGCAGGCCTCCCTGCTTTTTCAATTGATGTTCTTTCTTTTGCTCTGAATTTGAGAAAGCAGTGTGGCCTGCTATTGTATTTGTATTGGTGACGTCAACCTATAATGCATGATGCAGGGGAGACTTTTAAGGATCTTGTGGGAAGTGCGTATTATGTTGCTCCTGAGGTGCTGAAACGGCACTATGGGGCAGAAGCTGACATATGGAGTGCCGGAGTTATTCTTTATATCCTTCTCTCTGGTGTACCTCCATTTTGGGCAGGTTTATCTCATTAAACTTTAGCTTCAATCAGTTTCGATGCCTATGTCGCCCTGACACACTTGTTTTCTCTTCATTTTGACGCCAGAGAATGAGGATGGCATATTTGACGCTGTCTTGCGCGGTCACATTGATTTCGCTTCTGATCCTTGGCCTTCAATATCCAGTGGTGCAAAGGATTTGGTTAGGAAGATGCTGCGACAAGACCCAAAAGAGCGTCTAACTGCTGCTGAAATTTTGAGTAAGTTGCCTGCTCTTGCTTTATATTTCTATATGTACAGTAGTGGAATCCTGTTTCATAATATGGCTTTCTCATTTGTTCAGAATAAGCACCTTTTGTCTTGATATGTACAACCAACTCATGTAGTAAGTTAATATAAAAATATTAGAGTATTTATTTCTCCTAGTTTAATCTGCACCTTTTGCTTTTCAATACAAAAGTGCCAAAGCACTGACAATAGTTGCAATGTTCCACAAATAATCTGCTGGTTTTTCTCTCATTGCCGAAGACCTGTCTGCTTTCCACATGAACTGAATACTCATTTTTTGATATATATTTGTAATTATAATTTATCAGTCTAATATTGTGAGCATACAGGCCATCCATGGATTAGAGAAGATGGAGAGGCCCCAGATAAGCCACTTGACATTACGGTCATCGGTAGAATGAAACAGTTCAGGGCAATGAACAAGCTTAAGAAAGTTGCATTGAAGGTGCTGAATTATTCTTGGATCATTGATTCCTGTTCAACATTTGACTCTTCATTAGGGATGATTCTAACCTCGTCTTTCCTTCAGGTTGTTGCCGAGAACTTATCAGATGAGGAGATTATGGGCTTGAAAGAGATGTTTAGATCCTTGGATACCGATAACAGTGGGACAATTACGCTTGATGAGCTAAGATCTGGTTTACCAAAGCTTGGGACTAAAATTTCTGAATCAGAAATTAGACAGATAATGGAGGCGGTATGTGCATCTTCCAGATCTTTTTGTTTCCTTTTTCCTTTTTGGGATCTATGCAGTTTATTTCTTTGTTGTTTCTTTTTACTGGAAGAAACTCTCCAACACCGAATTGGCCACTTATTTTTTTTAAAAAAAGAGTGCTCACACAAATTACTGATGCTGTCCAATGAATAAAGAACACAAGATCACTGTAATATGCTCAGTTCGATGGAAAGATGGGATGGAAGAATTTGACTTTATCATGTGAAGCCGTCAATATATTTCAGTTCAGACATTAGTACATTGTTTGAAGAATTGTTCTGGATGTTGTCCTAATTTTTTTTTTCTAATTCCTGGTGCAGGCTGATGTTGATGGAAATGGGACCATTGATTATGCAGAGTTCATATCAGCCACAATGCACTTGAATAGATTGGAGAAGGAAGACCACATACTCAAAGCATTCGAGTATTTTGATAAAGACCACAGCGGGTAACTTTTACTTCTCTTAAACGTGTTCTGTGAATATTTACCATTCTCCATTAATTTCCTCAATTTCTTTTTTGTTTGTTTGTGCAGATACATAACTGTAGATGAGCTGGAAGAAGCTCTGAAGAAGTATGATATGGGAGATGATAAAACAATTAAAGAAATCATTGCGGAAGTAGATTCAGATAATGTGAGTATATATATTTTGCTGAGTTTCAAAATTTTAAATCTTATTTCACAGATATCAACAACGTGTCATGTTACTTATTATTGGCCTTAGTAACTACTTTGATGAAAAGGGCATTTTATTTTCACTGGCTGCTGAAGTCAGGAAAACTGTTATAGGATCATACATGTTGAAAAACCGTTACAGGATCACACACGTACAAGTGAATCCATGTTGGATTAATTGAGCAAGATCAAAGTGAAAAGTGGAAACACATTGATATTCTCCAATACTTATATTTTGGGGACGAATTAGCTTGTTTCCATGACCTAGCTTGACCAACCTTCATAATATTATACTTTTTACTAAATTTGAACTAGGGCCACCTAGTTCAATTTATTGTAGTACTAATGCTCCTCATTTTCTTTCGTATCCAGGATGGAAGAATTAACTACCAGGAGTTTGTTGCCATGATGAGGAACAACAGCCCTGAGATTGTTCCAAACCGGAAGCGCATGTTTTAACTGTGGTGTACAACTTGAATGAATACTGCTTAGACATCTTTTCCTGGTCCCTTTTTCTTTTGGGAACAGGCATTAAGAGAGCCAATCATTTGAGGTCTATTATATCTCTGCTGCCCGGACCAGTTTGTACCGAAATGGGGTGCATGGTATAGCGACTCATGCCTAGATGCTTTAACTGTCATGTACTTATGGCTGGGAATGTTTCTTCCCGTTGAAAGCATTGAGGGTATCTTTGATAGTGCTCTGCTTCTTCGATCTATTGCATGTATCCTCGATGGGTGGGTCAGCACTGAACGTGTTGTGCATTATGAATGTGATCATGTGATTTCTGCCCTCTTAATCATTTATATATTAGAGCAGGCATTGCAAAACTGTTTTTAGTGATCAGATCAGACAAGTTTGTGATATTCTGAATAAATGTAGCACTAGCTTGGTTCTAAATGGCAATCCGTTGAATACTGATCCATCCGCATCTCCTAACATTTTGCTTACAGTTTTTTTGAGTTGTGATCATGTGCTTTCTACTCTGTTAATCATTTACATTAGAGCAGACATTGCTAAACAGTTTTTAGTGTGAATACCAGACGACTTTACATTATTCTGAATAAATGTAGCACAAGCTCGATTCTAATTGGCAATCCGTTGAATACTGGTCCATCAATGCCTGCATTTTGCTTCAATTAACATCTTTCTTGCAGGAGAAAGGCAATCTTTGATTCTATCCTAGTCCTAGCAACACAAGTTGACAACGTACATTCACGCTTCCCAACGGGGTGGAAGAGTCATTACTTGCGCTTATACAGTATTCACACTTCCTAGATATTTGTAATGTTTGTGTCACAGCAAATCAAACAAATGAACAAATGGTTAGGTTAGGTTGTGTTTGACAAAATCGTTTTCAGCGGCACATTAGGGTTTGGATTCATGCCACAATCACAATTTTTTTAAGAGCTAGGTGAGTTTAGAGCTTGTAATACTTTGCATACTTCAATCACAAAATAGACACAATAACAATGTTATACACAATAACAATGTTATTGTGTCAAACTGTTCCTTCTGAATATACAGTATAAACTTCACGCATTTTACTCTTGAGCCAGCTACGGTACATATAAGACTGAAGGGTACCTATGCGTATAGAACTATTCTTTTACATCCATATAGATCATTACATTCAAGTCACCAGCGAGATGACAAAGACTGAAGAATTTTTTTTAATCTCAAGACCACTACTTACTACACAAGATACAGATACGATGTACAATTACAGAGTTTCTTCCATGCACTACTCTTTTGCAGTACGTTTCTAAAAAAAAAAGGCTCTTCCGCAGTGACATAGCAGGAGTAAACTGTAGTCTTGCATTTGATCAACGTACAGAGACGTTTTTCATCTTTGCTGATTTGTGCTTGACAAACAGAGCAGCCAGCATACTTTTTGTGCGGACTGGTGCCTTCTGAATTTGACGGCCTCTTGGGTTGTCAAACGAACTAAATGATGACAAGTGCCTGGCTGCAGGCTGATCCTGAACGTGCAATGAGACACGTCAATACAAGTGTGATAGAATCATAGAAGACAGAAGTTTTCATACATGGGAAATAAATACAGTAGCTACAACTTAGTAAGATAGATATAAACAAAATGGCCTAAAAGCTACAATTTTGCAAGTTATACATCATCAAACAAAATGTAAGCGATAATCCTGCACACAAGTTTCCATCATATTGTGGTCTAGGTTTACCTTTATGCTGACACTGAAAAGATCTGAGCTGGTCTTGCTGGAGTGCAGATGCTTGTTGGGTAAGGAAGATGATGATGATTCCTTACCTGCAATATGAGCAGTTTCAGATAAAGTATTTGTATCTGCACATAGGCTACGCAAAAACTTGCTAAATGAAGAAAAACATGATGCCAATTGAAACAATTAAATACCATGAATGTGGAGAGCATTTGAAGCAGGCTTGGTAGCTTTTGTTTCTCCTAGGCTGCAAAATGCAGATGGCCACAATGTTAAACTGGAAGAAGTATGGCATGACATATGCCCATTTAGCAAGTTTGAAGCAGAGACATGTATGACTTACACAAATTCAGATTGATGCGAACTGTCGGTTTTGGAGTTCTTTTCTGAAACCAAATGCCACTGGAGGGTCTTTGCTGAAGGGGACAACATTTTGTTTCAATACAGAAAGTACTTAAACTTCAAAGGTTTACACAGAAGCTAGAAGCTGCACCTGAAGAATAAGGTCTTGGTGTTACGTCAATATTAGCATCGACTTGCATCTCAGAAAATGCCTGCATTCTTTTATTTCCCGCGTCTATCATGGAGAGAAAGAAAGTTAGTTCAGTGTTTACCATTTCCTTGGTTGAGAACCCCATGTTCGTTAGACAAATCCTTACATGGTATGATGTAATGTTTGTGATGTCTTGTGGCAGCCCCCATCATTTGCTGTTGCCTAAGGCCTTCTTTGTCCGTGTAAGTTTGGCAGGTGAGGACTTGCTAAAAATCGAGCAACAAGAAATGTGAGCTTAAATCACGTTGCTCGGTCAGGGTAAATCCTTGTATTAAGACAGCAGTACCTGATTCAAGCAAGCTACTTTCAACTCGAGGGTTGAGATTTCTGAAGCTTGTTGCTCATACAGGTCTGTTAATTTGTAGGCCACTGTACCGAGGTGGTCGACAGCGTTGACCAGGGCCCTGACTGCATAATCTTTCAAGTTGTCCAGCACCCTGATATCAAGAAACACAAGAAAATGTATGAGAGAAATCCTAAGTGGATGTTCCACTCCTACACACTGGATTACTTTGGTAAAGGTCCTCAAGTCAGGAGGTCCAGTCCTGATCACACTAAACAACTAGCACAAACTTTGCAGAGTTCTAGTGCTCTTTTGTTCTTCAACAGTTTGAAGCATCACTTTTGCAGTGCAGTCCACCACTGAGATGCACATATTCCTTGCACTGCAACTGGACTATGTGAGTGTACCTGCAGTGCAGACTTCAGAACCTCCAAAGGAAAATCAAAATGTAGAAACCTGCAGGCCTCGCTTGAAAATTCTAAAAGTTTACTTCTGCACAACCTTGTTTGCCGAACACGATTTTTTTTTTCTCCCGCGGTGAAGTCACAAGTCCCAACAATTAACCTTCACAATTTGACATTTTTCCTCAAAATCAATTTGCCGCACTTTGCATATGCCCAGTCCTTATTCGCAACATCCTAGTCTAGGGAGGTGGATCATACTCCCTTAATTGATGCTTCATTAAAACCTACGGTTCGTATAGGCTTGTGGCCCCAAATAGGACATAATTGCCGAGCTAGAGACACCATGGCAGGCTTTGATCAACACACATAAGTATATTTGTGACTGAAAAATTTTGATTGCAGCAAATAATTCCATAGGAAGAAAGGATAAGAGCGTGACGCACATTTGCTTCTGCTCGCTATGGAGGTAGGACTTCTCGCAGTACTCCGAGGCCGAATAGAGCTGAGGCCGCAGGTTCTTGAGCTCCTGTAAGCACACGCGCAGCGATCGTAAGCGCCAACCAAACCAAGAACAGAGGACAGCATCACCAAGGCTCCCGGGAAACCCGGATCTTTGCACATCGATCCCGAAGAAAGGAAAAACAGAAACATAGAAACAGACTTGACGGATCACTCGGATCCGGACGGGGCGGCGGCTAACCTGGAGCGCCTTGATGAAGTTCTTGCTGCGTTCCATGGACGCCTCCTCGACGGTGGTGGGAGCTGGGCCCGCCCCCAACCCGGCGGGCTCGGCGCCAGACCTCCACGGCTCGTGCTGCTGCATCGCCGCCAGTTCTTGCTGCTCGGTGGGGATTAGGGGGAGCGGGGGAAGTAAACGGAGAGACCAAGCCACGTGAGGAGGAAGCAAGGAACACGATGCCCCTCTCGCTTGCCGGGAGCAGGTGTAGCGAGCGAGCAAGCGTACTAGCGAATGGTGACGGCTCGTGCGCGCGCGTGGTGGCTGGTGCTGGAGTGGAAAGGCGGGCGGGGAGTGGCGGTGGGCGCGCGGATGGCGACGGGGTGGTGGTTGCCGAATTAACTTTTGGGTACAGTCAATGAAGTGCGGAAGTGGCGGCAAGCTTCGATTGGCAGATGGATGGAGATGGGATAGGGAGGGAATCGAGTGGAAACGAAAGCTTGACTCGTAGCTCGCCCTGCCTGTCTGCTACTGCCTTGTAGGAGTAGATCTTGGGAAAAAATTTTTGGCAGCTGTAAAGGTTTTGGAGGATCTGCCTGGTGTCTCGTCACTTGGAAGATTGCTTTCGTTCGTTCGTTCGAGCGTAGCTTTTGATATGGACAAACTAATGTACGGTAATGTGTTGTTTACTCATTATGGTTATGGCTTGTTGGTGCTGCGAAGTTTGTCAAGCAGCCCACTGACGAGTATTTGGTTTGAGTAAACTACGATCTGTTGGTACCAGAAAGTTTGTCAAGAAGCTCACTAACGAATATACTACTTGTAAGTATATTTGTTGTAGCAAAGAGCATGAGCAGTAATTACTTGTTTCGGAGATGGTTTACCGAGGCGTTTAAACTGTGTCGAATAAGTATGGAACTATGGATCATGTGAATCATACGAATTCAGAGCGTGGTAATTTCACACGAAGCTGCTCAATTTTTTATGTCGAAAAAACAAGGCAAAGTTGACATGTTATCTTATCTGCAAGTACAGTCTTCGTATGCCCATTGCCCAGCTTAAAAGTCAGAGTAAAAAAAGTCAATCAATGGAGCATCAAGCCCACGCATTGATGGCATTACGATTACATCTGGATAATGAGATGAGTGGATCTCGTTTCCCATGTGCCGGATGCAACATGGAGCAGTTTCCATTCATAATTAGATCTTTTTTTTTGAACTCTCATAATTCAGATTTTTTTTTTGTTGAAATTCTCATAATTCAGATCTGGCAAACTGCGAAGTGGTCCTCCTCTTTTGAGTTATTGCGGGTACTGCCGTGTGCCGTGCAGCGATCGGGGGGGGGGGGGGGGGGGGGGGGCAGCTAGGCGAAGTGTTGATTATGAAAAGTAGGTTCTCCTAATTGCGCAGTTAAGAATCTGTGAATTCGTAGAGGATCCTGCATCCGACCTAGCTCAACATTTCTTACATCATTCAAAATTGAGGAGCCGAGGATTCACGTCTCTAGTGATGAAAACTGAACAAATAGAGGTCCAATTGGTGATACTCGTCCAAACCTTTTTAGTTCAGTCAAATAAACTAGTTAGTTTTCAAAATTAGTGGACAAGAAGTGACTTGGCGTTTTTTTTCCCTCACCGCTACATGAGAGAGATTAGAGCTTGTGAGTTTATATCAAATAATTCTTTAGGAAATAAAAAACAAAACATGAGAGTCATGATGCATTATAATAATTCTCATAAACACTAATCCCTCTGGCCCATTGAAAATATCATTTTTGAAATAGTAAAAGTTAAAATAAGTTAATCTTGAAAAAATAGATTTTATGACTAGTCTAATGACACTTATTTGGTCTTCTAACTATTAATATTTTTCTATTGACTTGATCAATATATGATAGTTTGATTTTGATAGTGACATTTTAATGGGGTAGAGCAAGAGTGTATTCAACTGTGAACCGGGTGGAGTGCTTTGTGTGTGATATCGAGTGGCTGCTATTACTAAGTTTAACCACATACAGTATATGAGCGGAGGACTAGGCTCAAATGCAGTCATATATTTGCAACTGTAAGTTAAGATGACAACCAACGGCCAACATGCATCGCCACAGTACCATTCAACAGTGTTTTGCAGCAGTATTTATCGCCATAGTAAAACGCAACAGTACTCTTCCATCCTCACCCGTTTGTTGCTTTTTTCTTTTTTGAGGGGAAAACACCAGAGCTTATATTAATGAATCGGCAGAGTTACAATCTTTGATTACAATGTCCCTGAGGCAAGCAGGAATAGATTCAGTTCCCGCCCAGAATCTCAGGTGTTCAGTTGGCAGCTTCGCACAACGGTGAGCTGCTCCATTAGCCTCCCGATTAACAACACACACCCGAAACCGAGAAAAAGACCTGCCTAGCTCTTGGATTTCCTGTCGCATTCCCGCTATGACCGACCTGTCCTCCACATCTGAATTCAGTAAATGCACGAGTGGCGCGTTATCGATTTCTAGGATGACCCTGTTGTAGTCATAAGCCATTGCTAGCAACAGGCCATTCCTCGCAGCAATCGCTTCCGCCATGAGCGCATCAGAGAAATTGTTGAGCCATCTACCCTCCGCCACCAGAACTTCACTTCTGTCATTACGAATTATCACTCCAGTGGCTCCGATAGCCTGGCCTACATGGAAGGCTCCATTTGTATTTACCTTTACCCAGCCCCTGTCCGGGGGTCGCCACCCCTGTATCCAGCGTGTGTGCACCTGTGCTCGATTTGTAATAAGGCCAAATATGTTTTCCAGCATCTTCAAGACATGCCTTGTAGCTGCACCCGCGTCTTAGCTTCTGATTCCATGGTGTCGAGCATTCCGCCCAGACCAAAGTGACCAGGCACCACAGACCAGTGTATTGGCGCACTTTTCGTCCCTATGTCTGTAGCCCATGAGAATGGGTGGAAATTAGGGACCTTGATTCCAGTGATGTCCTTGATGCCTCCCAGAACTGTTTTGCGTAGGAACACTCCAGAATGATATTGTACAGAGACTCCTCTTGTCCCCCGCAAACCTGGCAGTGCCCTTCTTTCAATATATGTCTCCTATTCAGCTCAACTCTTGATGGTAAGAAATTGTTTATGACTCTCCACCAGAATATGCGCACATTTGGCGGTCTTTTCATCTTCCAAAGAATCTTCCACCACCGAGCGTTATCAGATGCTCCTCTTCCCCCTCTTTCATTAATCTTTTTTGCTACTGATCTTCTTTCAGAACACGATATGCCGACCGCATCGAGTAGCAACCATGTTTCTCATAGGCCCATGCCCATAAGTCCTCATCCCAGGAACTCACTGGCTTGATCTTGAGGACCTCCTCTGCATCCATAAGGATAAATGATTCATTTACCCTTGGGACATTCCACACCCTGGTCCCGGGGATAAATAGATCATACACCCGCCTAATTGTCACCTCTTCTAGATGAACTCGCGGCTTTAGTACACCAATTCCTTGTATCCAATTATCCTCCCATATATCGATGGAATTTCCGGGGCCCACTCGTCTAATCATCCCCCGTTTAAGAACATCTCTTCCATGCACCATAGCTTTCCAGGTCTCACAGTTGTTCCTTTTTTGTTTGGCACTCATGAAGTTTCCATGGGGATAATACTTCCCCTTGATAACCCGTGTATAGAGGGCTTTTGGTCTTGTCATCAATCTCCATCCTTGTTTATCCAACATGGCTTTGTTAAAAAGTTGGAGATCATGAAACCCCATCCTTCCTTGCGCCTTCGGTAGCGTCAGCTTAGACCATTTTTGCCAATGAATTTTATGACTGTCTACTGCACTCCCCCACCAGTAATTAGAGATATATGTCCTTATCTTATCACAGACTTTGTTCAGAAGTTTGACACAACTCATGGGGTAAGTTGGCACTGCTTGTGCATTGGCCTTAATTAGCACTTCTCTCCCCACACAGCTGAGTGTGTTCTCTCCCCATCCGTTCACAAATCCCCAGATCTTGCCTGCGACATAATCAAAAGTGCCATCCTCTTCCGCCCCAGCTGCAGTCAGCAAGCCCAAATACTTTTCGCCTAGCGCTTCCGTTTCAATTTGTAACACGTCATAAACCATCCTTCTCGTCTCCTCTGGACAGTTAGTGCTGAAAAAGATCACTGACTTCTGCTTATTAACAAGCTGCCCTGAGCCCCGATTGTAGTCATCCAAAATTCTTGCCACCCTTGCTGCACTTCTCTGGGTTGCCGGCATGGATGTGAGGCAGTCATCAGCGAACAGTAAATGAGATATCCAGGGCGCATGCCTACTTACCCGCACACCCCTTGAAATATATGCTGCCCCCCCTGCCCCGATTCTTGAGCATCCCAGACAACCCCTCTGCACAAAGAAGGAAAAGATAGGGCGAGATAGGGTCACCTTGTCTAATCCCTCTTGTCGGCATGAACATCTGAGAAATGGCACCATTTACCCATATCGAGAAGGTGACCGTCGTCACACATTTCATTATTAGGGAGCACCATCTATCGGAGAAGCCCAGGGCGTGCATCACTGCATTAAGGTAGTCCCATTCGACTCTATCATATGCCTTCACCATATCCAGCTTCATTGCGCATGATCCTTGCCTCCCCTTCCTGTTTTTCAAATAGTGTATGCATTCATATGCAATTATCACGTTGTCTGTGATCAAGCGTCCAGGGACAAATGCACTTTGCTCTTCTGATATAATGTCTTCTCGAATCTCTCTTAATCTATTAGCCATCGCCTTTGAACAAATTTTATACAACACTATACAAAGAGATATCAGGCGAAATTGAGAAAGTTCTTGTGGATTTGCTACCTTGGGAATAAGCACCAAGAGAGTGTGATTAACTTCCGTAGGCATGTCTCCTCCATTCAAGAACCCAAGAACAACTTCTGTCACTTGTTCCTTCACTAGCCCCAGTGCTGTTGGAAGAATCCCGCTGTAAACCCATCTACCCCTGGAGACTTTTCGGGTTTCATTTTAAACAATGCTCGTTCCACCTCTTCCACCGTAAATGGTGATTCCAGGGCCTGGTTCATCTCCTCCGCCACTCTGCTTTGAACATAATTACAAACCGCCGCTGGCTCTAGATTGTCGTCGGCTGTGAACAACCCTTTGTAGAAGTCCACCACCGGTGTCTCTATCTCCTCTGGATCCTCAGTCCAAACTCCATTGATCTTCCACAGGACCTTTATTCTATTGGTACGGGCCCGAGCACGCGCTTTGGCTTGAAAAAATTCAGTGTTTCGGTCCCCAGCTTGTAACCATTGAACCCTCGATTGTTGTCTCTCTATTTCTTCCTCCCTGGCAGTCACCTCTGACAGTTCTGCCATCAGTGATTGTTCCTTATTCGTAGGCCCTTGGTACAGCGTATGCACCCTCTCCTCGTCAAGTGCCTCCCGCAATCACTTCAGCTCCTTACGTACTGACCCAAAAACATCATTGTCCCATGTTCGGAGTGAGGCTTGAAGCGAAGTCAAAGTCTGAGCAACCCTTGCTAGGTTACATGCCCCCCCTCCTGGATTCCATGCTTGTTGAATAAAAGCATCATATACACTGTGCCTCTACCACATGACTTCATATCGAAAGGGTTTCCTCCCCCCATACCCTCCACCTCTTGCTTGCTGGGGTCCCTTGTGAATCTTAATCAAAAGCCTGCAATGATCTAATTCTATAAGTTAGATGTGTTGTACCGAAGTGTCCCCCCATTGATCCTGGAATTTATGGTCACCCAGAGCCCTATCCAAGCGAGCTTTGATGTTCCTTCCTCCTTCCTGCCTATTGTCCCAAGTATAAGGAAGTCCATGGAATCTCGAATCGGAAAGATTATAGTCCACTAACGCCTCACAGAACGCCTCTATCTGCCATCGTTCCCTCTTATTCCCTCCAATATGTTCTTCCTCCATCATCACCTCGTTTAAATCCTCCGCACACAGCCAAGGCAGGGCTAGCTGAGCCTGGAGGAATCTCAGGAGGCACCAACTTTTTTTCCTCATCTCTCTATGAGGCTTGCCATAGAACCCCATAAACCGCCACGTCTGCCCTTCCATCGCCTCACTGAACAACACCACATCAATGTGAGATTTTGACATGTTTTGGAGATCCACTAGGACATCCCGTCTCCAGAACAGTGCTAAGCCTCCACTCAATCCTTGACATCCCACAACTAGGCTATTTGGAAAACCTAGGCGGGCACACAAACCAATCGCATGATCTTTGCTCATCTTTGTCTTCATAAGAAAGACCACCCCGGGCTTATGCAACTCCACCATCCGATGGAGCTCTTGAACTGCCTCGGGCTGCCCGCAACCTTGACAGTTCACACTTAGAAGATTCATTGTGCCCGGCGAGGGCTGCTTCCCACAACCTCCGTGTAAGGATCATGACCATTGATGTCACCTCGAGGTATGAATATTTTGGTGATGAATGATAAACATAAAATGTGACTAATGTCTACACGAGTGTTGTTCGTGTAGGAAACCTTTTCTACTCTATGATGATTGTTGACGGCGGCCTTGGCGATGGATGACAATGACCACAAGCATGGAGGCTTGTGAGCTTGATGAAGTCCAAGGGTTGATGGAGATGGATCAAAGCTAAGGACAAGCTATGGAGCAAGTGTTGGGAACACTTGTCTAGTTGTTAGGGCTTTGAGTCCGTAGGAAAAACAAAACTATCAAGGAGGTCTAGGTCATTTCTTTTAGGTCATGTCTAGTCGGTGATGTGCAAGGTTGCTCGGTGAAATCACAGGCACTAGGTGACAGTGGAGAAGCCAAGGAGCTGTTCGGAGAAGCCGAGAAACAAAGTCAAGCGAGGACGAGGAGTTTCAGCTTCTGGACGAAGTGACCGAACAGAGGGGTCAGTGGAGACCGGACTGTATGGTCACTAAGTGGACAGAGAGCAGTTTGCAAGGAATTTGTCTGCGCAAGGATAAATAGTGACCGGACGGTCCGGTTTGTATAGAGATGCGACGAGACAGAGAGGACGCAAATTGGGAGCTCTCTGTAATGGAGAGAGAAAGTCTGATCGGATGGTCCGGTCAGTAGGAGTCAGTAGAGGGGCAGAGCTGTTGGAGCTGAACACTGCAGTGACCGGACGGTCCGGTCAGGCAGTGATCGGACTGTCCGGTCAGTATGCCCAGGAAGCTCATCTTGTGGAGCAACGACTAGTTTAGGGTTGAAAGCCTATATAACTTTGTTGCTGGGGTCTTTGTGACCACTCTTGGCATGTAGAATTGCTTGGAGCATTTGGTGAGAGCCAAGAGGCAAAGAGGAGAGCACTAGGAGGAGATATTGCATATCTTGAGAGTGCTAGTGAGAGTAACAAGGAGTGATGTTGCACATCTAAGGCTAGGTGTACTTGAGGGTGTGATCTAGGTTGTTACTCTTGGTCTATGGTGAGACCTAGACCGGTTAGGTGTCGGTGATCGAGCCTATCGTGATTGGTTGTGAAGGCCGTCATACGTTTGTACACGGTTTGAGCCCACCGGTGGAAGGGGCATCACTAGTGAGTGCTCGTGTCGGCTCGGGGAGTCCGACAAGTTCTTGAGGGAGGCGATCTTGTGCCTTGGTGGCAGCGGTGACGCGCACCGTGTCTCCACGCCGGGAGTGATTGCGGGCTCGTGGGCGAGAACTCCACATTGGTGGCGGGAGGGACCGGGACTCCGACGGGAGTGGTCCAACGAGGAGTAGGGGAAGACGCCATCCTTCCGAGACCTTGAGAAAAAATCATGAGCCATCTCTCACTCTACTCCTTACTTTGATGTATTACTTTTCGTATTTACATACCATGCTATTTATGCTTGTATGCTTACCATGCTCTAGTTGATTACTTGTAGACTTGCATCAATAGGCTTGTCTACTTGCTAGTTGTGCTTAGCTTTCACTTGTTCACTAGCATGTATAGGAGTTGCTTTGGCTTGATCGATCACCCTAGTATGTACAGTGCTACTCATGCTTGTGTGCTTATCTTGTTCTTGATGATCTAGTAGTTTTGCATGAGTATGCTCCTTTGCTAGCTTGTTGTGTGTGAAGGTGCATCTAGACCCCTAATTTTATTTTGGTGATTGACATCAATACAATTAAGAATGGACTAATCTTTTAATGAGCATAGGTGTAGATGATGGTATAAAGTTTGGTGATTAAATGCATAGAAACAAAAAGGGGGAAAAGAAGATGGCAAAGTGCTTCAAGATGAAATTCAAAATATGCTCAAGAATGAAGTTCATAGAGTTTTATTTTAAATCTTGAGTATAGGAAAAGCCGTACTATCAAGAGGGACACAAAAGTGTGAAGCGGAGGTGAACTAAGTGCAAAATTCCTCTTTTCCAGGCCATACAAAAATTTCCAGGACAAAATCATCGGACTTGTCTGACCCATCGGACAAGTTCATCGGACTCCAGTACCTCTGCCACTCTGGGTCGTCGGACATGTACGACGGTCATCGGACTTGTCCGATGACCAGAGGAAAGTCCGACGCATCAAACACTTTCATCAGAGTACAGTTCCCCTACCACCCTATTTTCATCGGACTTGTACGATGGACAAGACTTGTCCGAGCCATCAGACAAGTCCATCGGATTCCAGTTCCTCTGCCCTCCTGTGCTGTCGAACATGTCTGATGGCCATCGGACTTGTCCGATGATCATCTTATCCGAGGCATCAGACAAGCTTGTCGGACTCCAGTTTCTGCGCCATCTTGATTCATCGGACATGTCCGATGACCATCGGACTTGTCCGACACAGATCTCAGAAATTGGGTCTTTAACGACTCTTTTCCCCATTGGGCTATAAATAGAACCCCTCTTCGCCCTTTGGCTGGTTGGTCACTCATTCCACTCAAAAACACTCTCAAGCTCACTTTTCATTCCCCAACTCTCCTCCCTTGCTTCCACTCTTGATTTGTGAAGGGATTGAGAGAAGATTGAAGTGCTCCATCGACTCCAAGCTTTCATCCTCTTGAGCACTTGGTTCATCCTCACCGTTGACGACTATTGTGTTTGTTACTCTTGGGGATTCATCCCCTAGACGGTTAGAGGTGCCCGTAGAGCTACCAACTTGTGTGGTGACGCCTCGGGAAGTTTGTATTGACCCCTCCTTTGTGGAGTTTCTAGTGGAAAACCAAGTTTGAGCCTTGTGGTCACTTGGAGAGGTTAGGGTTGAAAGAGACCCAGTCCTTTGTGGATCCCTCAACAGAGACGTAGGCTTCTTTGTGGAGCTGAACTTCGGTGAACAAATCTTATGCCTTACTTGTGCTTTTAATTACGTGTCTTTCATTTACTTGTTCTTTCTCATAAACTTGCTAGTTAGGGTTTGCTTCGTATTTCTTAAATCAACTTGTGTAGGTTGCTTGCTAGTTGCTCTCCTTATTTTTACAGCTTCCCTTTGCTTGTATTCACTTGCTCGTAGCTTGCCTTACACTAGTTTTAATATTTACCCGGCCGATCTACTTTTCTATCTTGTGCCATCGGACAAGTCATCAGACTTTTCCCACAATCGTCGGACAAGTCCGACACTGCGCATTTAACTTTTATAATTAAGTGAATTTCAGGGATAATAGCCTATTCACCCCCCCTCTAGGCACTTTCAGTGTGCTTTCGCGTGTCTTCATTTACTAGCTTGCATAGGAGTTGTATTGTCTTGTGTGATCCATTAGTATGCTTAGGTTGTTGTTTCTTTCATAGATTTATTATCTTGCTAGTGTGATCATCACTAGAATTGTGTAGGAGTTGTTTTGAGTGGTAGGTTTTAGAAATTGGCGAATTTGGTACATAGTGTGAGTTCCCGATTCACCCTCTCCCTCGGTCACTCGATCCTTTCAAGTGGTATCAGAGCCAAGTGCTCATCATAGGGTTTAACCGCCTTGAGTAGTGACCGTATTGAGTTGGGATGTCATCCCATTCGGGGCCGGGTCATGGCTCATGAAAGAATTGCTTGAAAAGCTACCTAAATGCCATGATTCCGGATAAGTTGATGGACACACTTGTGGACTTTGCCAATACCTTTACTGATGATCATGTATATGATGATGATGATTATGTGGACGTGCCTAGTTCTAGTGAGTGCCTAGATTCTACTAGTGATGATTTGATAGGTTGCTATACTAGTGTGCCTATATGATGATTGATGATGTTGGCTCTATTGATCTTGCTTGCTCTTCTAGTATGACTAGTGTTGATGATGCTTGTGAGTCTTTTATTGGTCATGCTAGTGATACACTTGTTGATGAGTTCTTTGCTTTTCATGCTAATAAGAATGAGGACTTACTTGACTCTCTTATTCGCTTGCGAGGTATTGTGGACAAGATTGGAGTGACTACTTTCGAGCTTCCCAAGATTGTGATAGTCGAGAAGATCCTCATCTTGCTCCCTAGCAGCAAGCTCCTCTACATCACCCTTGATCTCATAATGGAGAAGGGTCTCTCAGTCGAGGATGTGATTGTGTTGCTCTTTGAGGATGAGGAGATCACCACAAGCTGGAATGGGGAGAAGATTTCCAAGGTGAACAACGGAGCATCCTCAAGAAAAGGGAAAGAAGTAGCTTCGAGCTCAAACTTCTTTGATCCCTCCACAAGATCGCCTTGCAGCAGCTTCTACAACCCCTTCGGATCAAGACCTACATCAAGCTCTTCATCAGGCGCTTCATCAAGCTCTAACCCCAAGTGTGATTCTAAGTTCTACTCCAAGCACTTCGGGTGGACCACACGTTGGTATAGGGGGAGTGCCAACAACAATGCTCACACGATCATTGGAGATGATCAATCTCACCACTACGGCTCCGGCGCCTCCGCCTCCTCTGCCACAAGATCGACTTTGGCATCTTCGTCGAGCTCACCAACAGGATCTCATCTTTCAACTTGGTGAATTTGTGAGAAATCCGAATGATGACCTAGGTGATACTCTCTTGAGCATTTATGATTTTGTGTGTAGGATAAACTCATTCAGAGGTCTTCAGAGGATCCCATCATATGAAGTGATTGATAGACTCCTCTTGCAAATCACAACTCCTAAGAGGGGTTTCTTACTTGAGGAGGCAGTCAACAGAAGGCACGAGCTCTCAATTGAAAGGGCAATGGAGATAATACTTATGCTCCACTCATAAGTAGAACACGTGCTTGAGCACATCACTGGTCTCTATGATCCTCCTCACTACTACATCACCCTCGACATTGTGCACATGGGGGATGGTCATTGGAGGTATCATGCTCCTCACTATCCCATCAGAAGGAGACTTCAGAAAGGGATTGCAAGAATCCCTATCTATGAGGATGGGCTTATTGCTCGACATGGTGAGGTTACTGCTGGTCAATCAAGTAATGCTTTGAATACTAACCCTTCTTCCTCTAGTGCTTGTCTTATGGCTATCACCAGGGCCAACTCCAAGAGTGGAGGTACTCATTGGATTCTTTAGAGTGGGTGCACCCAACATATGACCGGGAAGCCAACCATATTCACCAACATTGATAAAGATGAAGACAATGAGAAAATGACTTTTGGGGATAACTCAAAAGGGAGAGTCAGAGGATCAGGCAAAGTGGCCATTACTGAGGACCTCCATCTCTCCAAGGTCTTTCTTGTGGAAACCCTCAACTTCAACCTCCTGTCTATTGGTCAACTCTATGACATGGTTTTAAAAATGCACATTTGATGAGGATGGTGCAATGATTGAAAATGCAAAGAAAGGGCTAGTATTCTATGGTGTAAGGCATGGAAACCTGTATGTCACGGACTTCAAATCAAGCAATAGGCCAGCAAGTACTTGCCTCTTCACTAAGGCAACTAAGGGATGGTTGTGGCATAGAAGACTGACACATGTTGGAATGAATCAGCTCAGAAAAGTGGTCAAGATGAATCTAGTTGAAGGAATCAAGGATGTGACCTTTAAGAAGGACAAACAGTGCAGTGCTCGTCAGACTGGAAAGCAAGTTACATCTTCACATCCCACCAAGTCTTTCATATCTACATCTCATCCTCTAGAGCTCTTGCACATGGACTTGTTTGGGACAACACATTACAAGAGTCTGGGAGGGAACCTATATTGCTTGGTGATTGTGGATGACTTTACGAGATACACTTGGACCTTCTTTCTTGTGGACAAGTCTCAAGCAAGTGATATCTTCAGAAAGTTTGCAAGGAGAGCAAAAAATGAATTCAAGGCCAACATTGTGAAGATAAGGAGTGACAATGGGACTGAGTTCAAGAACACAATAGTGGAGGAATATTATGACAAGAAGGGGATGAAGCATGAATTCTCCGCTACATATACTCCCGAGCAGAATGGAATAGTGGAGAGGAAGAACAAGACACTCATCACTCTTGCTCGTGCCATGTTGGATGAGTATGGAACTCATGAGAGGTTTTGGGCTGAAACAATCAACATAGCTTGCTACACCTCAAACCGTGTCTATCTCCACCGGCTATTGAAGAAGACACCCTATGAGCTATTGGTTGGACGAAAACCAAATGTTTCCTATTTTCAGGTCTTTGGCTGCACTTGCTATATTCTCAAGAAGAGGAGGAAGCCCGAGAAGTTTGAGAGCAGAACTGATGAAGGCATTCTTGTTGGATACTCATGGACTTCTAAGGCATATAGGGTCTACAACTTAGCCACAGGTTGTGTGGAAGAATCCTATGATGTGCAATTTGATGAGTCAAATGGTTCTTAGAAGGGAGTTGAATTTCATGAAGTGAACATTAGAGATGAGTCTATTAGGGAAGCTTTGAGGAACATGCCTGTGGGCGAGGTTTTACCCCACGAGGCCAATGATGATGATATTGGTGAACCCTCTACTCCACCATCTCAACCAACCTCCTCTGAGGTGCAAGAACCAGCCCAAGATGCTATTGACACACCCACTAGCTCCTCCCAAGATTCAATGAGAGTGCATCCATCCACCCAAGTGGAAACACAAGTGAGAAGTAAGCCACAAGCTTCCCCACATACTTCCTCTCAAGCCACTTCTCCAAGCTCCTCACATGACACCCCCTCATCCACTCCAAGCTCTAGTTCCAAAAGGAAAAAGCATGTGAGTGATTCTCCCACCTCACTAAGAATCCAAGACACTCATATCTCTAGAAAGCAAGCAATCCATGATGTATAAGATATTTCACCTAGACATCCTCCCACTTAAGAAGAACACCATCCTAGACCCAAGGCCATCAACAAGGATCACTCACATGACTTGATCATTGGGAGTCCATCTCAAGGAGTTAGAACAAGAAGGAATCAATACAAGCCCAACTATGTGAGGAAATAAAATGATGATGAGGCAAATATTGCAATTGAGAAATTCTCTTTCGTCTCCATGATTGAGCCTACAACAATTGATGAAGCTATGGATGATCACAAATAGGTTATGGCCATGCAAGAAGAACTGAACAACTTCAAGAGATGCAAAGTATGGAAATTGGTTGAGAGGCCCAAGAATCATAATGCGGTTGGCAGCAAATGGGTCTTCAAGAACAAGCAAGATAAAAAAGGGACAATTGTCAAGAACAAGGCTCGTCTAGTGGCTAAGGGATATTCTCAAGTGGCGGGCATTGACTTTGAACAAACCTTTGCTCCTGTGGCCCGTCTTGAAGCTATTCGGATCTTACTTGCCTATGCATCACATAATGGCTTCAAGATCTTTCAAATGAATGTTAAAAGTGCCTTCTTGAATGGAGAGATCAATGAAAAAGTCTATGTGGAACAACCTCCAAGGTTTGAGGACCCTAAACATCCAAGACATATGTACAAACTGAAGAAAGCTCTCTATGGCCTCAAGCAAGCACCAAGGACATGGTATGGATATTTTAGGAACTTCCTACTCAAGAATGGATTCACCATTGGAAGCATTGATAACACCTTGTTCACAAGGCATGTTAGGAAGGACCTCTTTGTGTGCCAAATCTATATGGATGATATCATCTATGGGTCAACCAATGAGAAGTTCAATAAAGAGTTCCAGGAAATGATGTCTAGGGAATTTCAAATGTCAATGATTGGAGAGTTGCATGTGTTCCTTGATTTTCAAGTCAAACAATTGAGAGAAGGGAACTTTATCTATAAAGAGAAGTATACCAAGGATCTTCTTAAGAGATTCAACATGGAAAATTGCAAGCCTTTGCACACACCTATGGCGACAAGCAAATCCTTGGATGATGATGCAAAGGGTAAACTGGTGAACCCCAAGCTCTATAGATTGGGTCCTTGCTCTATCTCACCGCCTCAAGACCGGACATCATGTTTAGTATGTGCTTGTGTGCACGCTATCAAGCAAATCCAAAGGAATCTCACTTGAAGGCAGTAAAGAGAACTCTTAGATACCTCAAGTACACACCTACCATGGGACTATGGTATCCTAGAGGAATAAGCTTTGAGTTATTTGGGTATTCGAACTCGAACTTCGTAGGATGCAAGGTGAATAGAAAGAGTACATCGGGAGGTTGCCAATTTCTTGAAAGATCTCTAGTATATTGGATCTCAAAGAAGCAAAACTCGGTGCCTCTATCTATAGAGCAGAGTATATGGCAGCGGGAGCTTGTTGTGCACAACTTCTGTACATGAGGCAAACTCTCTCGGATTATGGCCTCAACTTCACTCAAATGCCATTATATTGTGATAGTGAAGCGGCAATCAAAATGGCTCTCAAAATTGGAGATCATGGTCATGCAAAGCATATTCAAGTCAAGCATCATTTCATAAGAGACCATGTTGAGAAGAAGGATATTGAGCTGGTGAGTGTGCGGACTCATGAACAATTGGCGGATATCTTCACACGGCCACTCGATGAGAAGACCTTCAATAAGCTAAGGGGAGAACTCAATGTTCTTGACCTTTCAAACTTCACATGAGTAACCCTAAAGCTTGTCTCTTGTAAATATGTATAGCCTTATTTGTTTTGTTTGTTGTTTGTGTCTTTGTTTTACGCTTGTTTCTCTTTGTTTGTAGGTCAACTTCGGACCTCCTTGAGATAGCAATGGACATGGGTTAAGCTTGGGAAGGTGCTTCATGCTGTGCCCAAGGCTTTGATGAATGGTCCATTGTGAGTAAGCTCGAGAAGGGAACAACTCTTCGTTGGCACTTTGGTTTGTAGATTTTCTCTCTCTCTTTCTTTTAGCATCACATCATGTATTTGTATACTTGTTGCATTTGCATTTGCATTCATGCATTTTGCATTGTGATACCTTACATGCTTTCAAGCATGTTTCTAGAGGGAGTTGCTTATTTACAATGTAAGTATATGACCCTCTAGATGATCACATAGTGATCTTTATACTTCATTCCCATTGAGTCATGTTCAAACGAGCTCCGAGGTTAAATCTACTCGCGTGGCTCAAAGACAAATGACTCATACATTCCCAACACACTAATGACTAACCATCGCATCCTTGAGGAAATATTTTGTTGAGTCTTGTGTGTAGGGGGAGCTATGGTGACACACTATCGTGACCAAGAAGGAGCACCATGAAAGGGGGAGTTTTCCTAACTCTTGCCATTTATTATTTGCTCGTTGGTTGTCTTGTGTTTTTGCCTTTGGTTTTTGGTGATAGGTGACAAAGGAGAAGAAGGAACATGAAGATCCAGAAGCCAAGTCTAGATCGATAACACAAAGGAGGAGAAGAACATGAAAATCCTAAAGCCAAGTCAAGAGGAGAAGGAAAGATGGAGAAGAACAAGAAGATCAAATGAAGATGATCAAGACAAGGTGCATGTTCACTTGGAGTACACATAAAGATCAGGCCAAGATGACATCTACACCAACATGAAGAACAACAACGATGGTGCATTTCTACAACAACAATGAACATCTACATCGACATCAACATCTACGTCATTGGTGTGTGTCTACTTCAACAAGATCATCAACCACGACACCAAGACGGGCGCAAAAATCAACTCACGATCGATATCAAGTGCGCTACGTGATTGGGTAGTTCTCCCTCAACACCTAGCACATTCCAAGGGGGAGACTACTTCCAAGGTAAGGACCAGGGTAATCCTTTCATTCCTTTCTTGTCCCTTAGTTCTTTGTTGCTCGTCCATTTTGGATCATCATAAGTAGTGATTGTCAACCATCACCAAAAGGGGGAGATTGTAAGGATCATGACCATTGAGGTCACCCCGAGGTATGAATCTTTTGGTGATGAATGATAAATATGAAATATGACTAATGTCAACACGAGTGTTGTTCGTGTAGGAAACCTTTTCTACTCTATGATGATTGTTGATGAAGGCCATGGCGATGGATGACAATGACCACAAGCATGGAGGTTTGTGAGCTTGATGAAGTCCAAGGGTTGATGGAGATGGATCAAAGCTAAGGACAAGCTATGGAGCAAGTGTTGGGAACAGTTATCTAGTTGTTAGGGCTTTGAGTCCATAGGAGAAAGTCTATATGGAGATGCACCGAGACAGAGAGGATGCAAATTGGGAGCTCTCTGTAATAGAGAGAGAAAGTCTGACCGGACGGTCTGGTCAATAGGAGTCAGCAGAGGGGCAGAGCCGTTGGAGCTGAAGACTGCAGTGACCGGATGGTCCGGTCAGGCAGTGACCGGACTGTCTGGTCAGTATGCCCAGGAAACTGATCTCGTGGAGCAACGACTAGTTTGAGGTTGGAAGCCTATATAACTTTGTTGTTGGGGTCTTTGTGACCACTCTCGGCCAGTGGAATTGCTTGGAGCATTTGGTGAGAGCCAAGAGGCAAAGAGGAGAGCACTAGGAGGAGATATTGCATATCTTGATAGTGCTAGTGAGAGTAACAATTAGTGATCTTACACATCTAAGGCTAGGTGTCCTTGAGGGTGTGATCTAGGTTATTACTCTTGGTCTATGGTGAGACCTAGACCGGTTAGGTGTCGGTGATCGAGCCCATTGTGATCGGTTATGAAGGCCGTCACACGTTTGTATACGGTTTGAGCCCACCGGTGAAAGGAGCATCGCTAGTGTGCCCGTGTCGGCTTGGGGAGTCCAGCAAGTTCTCGAGGGAGGCGAGCTTGTGCCTTGGTGGCAGCATGACGTGCATCATGTCTTCACTCTGGGAGTGATTGTGGGCTCGTGGGCGAGAAATCGACATTGGTGGCGGGAGGGACCGGGACTCCGGCGGAAGTGGTCCAACAAGGAGTAGGGAAAGGCACCATCATTTCGAGACCTCGGGAAAAAATTATGAGCCATCTCTCACTCTACTCCTTACTTTGATGCATTACTTTCCGCATTTACATGCCATGCTATTCATGCTTGTATGCTTACCATGCTCTAGTTGATTACTTATAGACTTGCATGAATAAGCTTCTCTACTTGTTAGTTGTGCTTAGCTTTCACTTGTTCACTAGCATGTATAGAAGTTGCTTTGGCTTGATCGATCACCCTAGTATGTACAGTGTTACTTATGCTTTTGTGCTTATCTTGTTCGTGATGATCTAGTAGTTTTGCATGAGTAGGCTCCTTTGCTAGCTTGTTGTGTGTTTCCGTGTGTCTTTATTTACTAGCTTGCATAGGAGTTGTATTGCCTTATGTGATCCACTAGTATGCTTAGGTTGTTGTTCCTTTCATAGGTTCATTATCTTGCTAGTGTAATCATCACTAGAATTGTGTAGGAGTTGTTTTGAGTGGTAGGTTTTAGGAATTGGCGAATTTGGTACATAGTATGAGTTCCCGATTCACCCCCCCCCTCTCGGTCACTCGATCCTTTCACGCCGTCGATCGCACATTTTGGGTGTTTGTTGTCTTCTGTTTCTTTAGAAGTTCAGAGTCATGGCCCTCACGACCTTCCCTACTCTTGCCCAGCAGGGCCATTCTCTGAGACACAATTCCCTCCGGTACAGTAGAGTGGTGGTCATCCACCGGCAAGTTCAAGTCAGGGGTTGCGCTCTGTGTCGCCCCTGTACTCTTGGACTTCTGCCTCCTTTGTATTATCAACTCCATCTTGTCACTTCGGGAGAAGAGCTCTTTTCTTGAGCTCTCACCACATTTCCCTTTCCCAGCATCCCTTCTCTCCCCCGCCTGCTTAAGCGGGGACTGGACTTCATCGCCTTCTTCCTACGCCTCCATTTCATGTGATCGAGTTTGCTCAAAACCCTGCCAAGAACCCCCTGATTCTTGGGAGTTTCTGGAGTTTGAGGAGGAGCCACTCCCAAAAGATTCAACAGCCACTTGGGCAAAACCTTGTAACCGACGTCGTCTCTCATCCGGCGCCCTGAGTTTGACATCATAAGGCAGCAAACCGGTTTCGTTCCTCAACACCGGCTCCTTACAATCCTGCTCTGTGTGCCCAAGAATTCCACATGCATAATAGTAGAATGGTAGCTTCTCTTACTGAACCCCAAACCATTCAGGTTTAGCAAGTCTGTCTGGTTTCAGCATCACCCCTCTTCTCAGAGGTTTCCCTAAGTCCAGCGAGACCCGACCTCTAAGGTATGGTCCACATCTATCTTCAATACCTGCCTGATCAAGTTCATAGCCTGAGCACCTCAAGCATCATTCATCCATCCGAGGGGTAAGTTCAGAATCCTCACCCATATATCCATTGTGTCAAACCTGATGTCTGACGGCTTCAGCAGACTATTGTAGGGTTGTAGTATCACCGCATATTTGCCAACTAACCATGGTGATTCCCCCAAAGCTCTCTCCATGGCACGGTGATTGCCAAACTCAGCGACGAACAAGTTCTCAGTCTTATCTCCAATCGATTGGATCTTCAGCCCATATGGGTTGCCCGTTTGTTGCTGATGACCCAATGGTTGCTAGTGCGACTGCTTAAGTTGCGGTCACACTGGCAACTGCACAAGATCCCGGTAAAACCAATAAAAAACTATTTTTGCAACAATAACAAAGTTCAGTTTTATTAAAAAAAATGATTGGTTTTGCTAACCGAACCGTTTTCACCGGTTTTGGTTTTTGTGAAAACCGACCGGTTTTAACTGTTTTTGAAACCATGGATGTAGTGCCATCAATTGTTGTTGTGAATGTCCATATCACATTGAGCACTTTGATTTTGAAGCACGTGTTGCTTGCAATGCTAAACAGCAGAAATTCAAGGAGTTCAAGTAAATAAGCAAACATCAAATTTAGAAATGAAAAAAGGGAAACATACAACCTCTATCGTGTTTTTAATATTATACATATTAAGCGAGAGAGGAACAATGGCTGGATAAGAGCATCTTGTACAGGTCACCTCAAATAAATACATGTCTCTAAAAACTATCAAATTGATCGAAATGAAAAAGCTTATGGATGGAAGGTCATGGTTTGGAAACTTATGTCAACAGATAAGTTATACAGTCCGAGATATCAACAGGTCCTTTTACAATTCGTCTTGTCAAAAATTAGCCGCACTCTTTACAGAACACCGATAGTTAGGCCAATCACCATTTGCCTACAAGCAAAACGCAAGAAACCATGCAAGGTGCAGAGCCACGAGCACACAAGCACCACCAAAGTTGCGGCCGCCGGAAGCAGCAGCCGACGTAGTGTTCATTCTGGCAACCGCGCCGCCGCGTCTACCTACGACAGTGCTGTTGCTCCAGACCAAGTGCTGCGTCGTGCGGCTCCTCACGCTGCCGCAGTCCGCGACGACGCCCTCAAGGCCTTCCTGCTTGGCGTCGTAGCAGAGCGCCTCGTTGCCGCCGACGCGCAGCTTCTTGCCCAGCCTCCACATCATCTCCTTGCCGAACGGTATCGGGCCCACGAGGCGGTTGCCGTCGACGCGGACCTCGCTCGCCCGCTCCAGCCGCCGTAGGCTCGCCGGTATCACGCCAGTGAACTGGTTGTTGTCCAGACGCAGCACACGCAGCTCGCTCAGGTCCCCGATGGATTCCGGGATCGACCCGGCCAGGCCCGTCCCGGAGAGCACGAGCGTGGTCAGCGATTTCAGCCCGGAGAAGAAGCCGCCGGGAAGAGTCGTGAACTGCATCCGGTTGTCGCTGAGGATCAGCGACCGCAGGGACGCCAGGCGGCCGATCGCGGGCGGGATCGGGCCGGACAGCGCGTTGCGGCTGAGGTCCAGCAGCATGAGTCCGTGCAGGTCGCCGATCGCGTCGGGGATCGTGCCGGTGAGGCGGTTCTGGCTGAGGTCGATCTTGAGAAGGGACCGGCACTGGCCGAGGCTGGACGGCACGGGGCCCTGCAGCGCGTTGTGGCTGAGGTCGAGGATACTGAGCCGTTGGAAGAGCCTGCTGAAGCGGGGCACGGGCCCGGCGAGGCGGTTGTAGCTGAGGTCGAGCGTCTGGAGGCGGGTGAGGGACTGGATCGTTGCCGGGATGGCGGAGGACAGGCGGTTCCCGTGGAGGTCGAGCACGCGCAGGGCCGAGAGGTTGCCGAGCTCGGCGGGGACCGGGCCGACGTGGCCGTTCTGGCGGAGCACGAGGGAGCGGAAGGCCGGGCCCAGGCGGCCCAGGAAGCGCGGGACGGGCTGCGGGCTGGCCGTGAGGCAGCGGTAGAAGAAGAGGGAGCGGAGGTGCGGGAGCGCGAGCACGGCGGGCGACAGCGCCGCGCCGCGGGAGCAGGCCGGGAACGCCGTGTCGTCGGAGAGCTCGCCGAAGGCGAGGGAGACCACGTGGTAGACGTCGTCGCGGTCCGGCACGCACTCGATGCCGTGCCACCGGCCGCGGCACACGTCCGGGATGCCCCACGCCCACCCGTTCCCCGTCGCCGCCATCACCTCCTGCACCGCGCGCTGCTCGGACGGGTCGGTGCGGGCCCGGTCCGAGAACCCCGACCGCGGCGCGTCGACGAGCGCCGCGGACGAGGATGTGTCCGGCACCACCACCGTGAACTCGGCGCGGCACGGCCGTTGAACGCCGACCAACACGGTCACCACGATGATCATGATCTGTGACCATGCGGCCGGTGCCGATGATGCCATTTGCAACGTGCGTGATTGCGGCTCGGCACGTATAAGAATGGCCTGCGCGCACGCTGTCGGAAGGAGTCAGGATCGTTGGAGTTGGAGGGAAGGAGTGGCAGAGGCCGCAGGTTTTATAGTGTCAGAGGGGCAGTGAGACACGCAGAGCAGACATTGAATTGTTCAGAGCCGAGCAAGTAAATGTGGTCACGAGATGGGGAAGAAAGGGAGTGAATGAACTGAGGATTTGCCTGCATTCAATTGGCTTCACGGGAAATCGTGGCGCAGCAATATTGCTTCGTTCATCAATAGCATGGGACAGCTAGCCATCGAGCATTCCGGCATATGCTATCGCTGTATTGCAGTTACAACAATTGAGATGATGAACTCTTTAGCATTTTCTCGGTGTTCATTCAAGCCCTTGATAAGCTTTGATTAACTGGTGCTATCATTAGGATCTACGCAAACACAAGAAATGTTTCTTGATCAAGGGATACCTTTTTCTGCAGTTGATCCATACAACACAAACACAAGATATAAGTATGTGAGAAGTTCATTAGTTGCATAGATTAAACTGATCTGGACCTAGAGTTGATACCGTTGATTGAGGGTCATACTATAACTTATGTCACTGCTTTGATGTTGTCAGGGCTTCATAGTCCTTTTATTTATATTGGTTTAATTTGCACTGTGTAGCAATTTTCTTACAAAACTGAAGTACTCCATGGACTACTATAGGAATATTTATTACCGTAGGAAGAGTAGTACAAGAATGAAGAAGCGCTACCGATCTAATCGCAAGCTTGTTTATCTTGTTTTTAATGTTCAGAGGAGAAGATGTGCAATCCAATGGAATAACGTCTTTGATTGCTACTGAAGAGGATTCCATCAAGGCTTTTACATTCTGAATAACCCGAAGTTTACAGAAAACATAAAGGATGCCAGATTTCAACTAGTATGGATATATAACGTCGATGATCCAGCTAAGGTGCTTTGGAAAACTATTGATGGTGCTCTGTCAATTACTCCGTATATGTTCTACTTGTGTCTCATATTGTTATCCCTGTGGTTTTATTGATGCTATAGGCAAGGAAATAAATAAGGGATAACGGTTTCATAGTGGATAGGTGCTGGTGTAATGCTATTAGGGGCGCTAAGTTACAATAGCAATATATATTAAAATATTAGAAATTATATATAATAGTATGTAGATCATGATTTTTTCCATCATAAAAATCACGAAGAGTTATCTAATCCACTAAAACTTTAAGTTTTAAAGCATAACTTGAACCATATGAATTAATATATTTTATTTTAAAAAATTAGACTTGAAAAATAAATTAGTACTAATCTGCTATTATATTGAAATAGCGGCCGCTATAGCGATTTTATAGACGCAACAATGACTCAAAAAAGCACAATAGCGGGCGCTAAGTTATAACATACTATTTGGTAAACGCTACATCATAAAGGTAGTTTTTATACACCACTATTTGTTACCTTGCTATAGGTCGTTTGGCCTCTAACCACCATACTGTCATTTACATGTGCCGTGTTGTGAACCTGAAAAGGCTTATTACTACTGCTATTGATCACCGCAGGAATATTTACAAGTGCAAAATCAGTAAAAAAAAGAAAGTATGCAGAATGCTAAGTTCCTTTCCCTACTCCTTGCGGATTTTTAATTTTTAATAATTAATACATCTACAATTCTAAAATTAACAATTGGACTTTAAAATTAAAATTGAAAAGTGTCCTTGCTACTTTTTAAAATGTTGAAGTTCAAATATTATTTTTAAAATTCCGGAACTAATAATTACTAAAAAAATTAGCTGCTGCTTTCCTCCAACCTCTGCAATTTGTGCCTGATATTGTAGACTTGCCCAGACGACATTGTGCAGTCTGGAAAAACGCGCAGAGATGGAAATCTTGCTAGTCATATACAAGGCCCCAATTTCTCTTCAAATATTTCTGCGTTGCTTGCCTAGCGTTTCCGGGAAATAAAAAATCATTGTGTGGGGCAAATCGTTGTGCCGACCTTTTCTGTCTGTTTGACGTATATGGATCAGTCTGCTAAAAATAATTGTGTGGATCAAAAACCCGTATACGTCAAACAGCCGGTGTATCTACACCGACTAATAATGCTGTAGTAGGAAATTCAGAAAAAAAAATGCTGGTTATAGGACATATCCTTCTATAAGAGCATCTTTGGTTGTAGGACATATCCTTCTATAAGAACATCTTTAGCAGGGTTTTTAAAAAGCATCTATACTCTATTTTTTGAGAGACTAAAAAACCAACTCCAGCAGAATTCTCATTTGTACTCTTAATTTAGTAAGATTCTCAAATCAACTCACCAGAATCCTAGCAAAAGGAGCACTCTCAACTATGGACCCTACTATTTTTTTTCTCTTTTTTTCTCCTTTTTCTTTTCTCTCCCGAGCCGACGCAGCTGCCCTTCCGCCGACGCCATCCCGGCACCTCGCCGGACCTTGAGTGGCTCCTCCCACCATCGCGTCTGCCTCACCGAGCCCCCATGACCTGATCTACGCCACAGGCCGACCTGCCACCGTTCTTAGCGCCGCGCAGTGGCGGGGTGCCCTCGGCAAGACCGGCTGACGACGCCCATGCCCAACCACGGCCTGGGTTGACGGCAGACGGGGGCCTGGTTGGCGACGGGGACCGATGGGAGCCGGCGGGGGCTAGCGAGCAACGGGAGCCGATGGGCAACAGGGGCCTCTAATCGCCGACGGCGGGCAACATGACCGTCGGAGCGGGCAGAGCTTCGAGCTTTGTTTCTCAATTCAATGAGCAACAGGTGAGTCCCGTGGTTCATAGGAAAATAAGAGGTGAGCAGTACTGCTGGAGTTGAGAAAAAAAAATTAAGAGAGAAAAAATGAATCTATCTTTGAAAAAAAATAGGAGATTATATTTGAGTGTTACCATTGGAGATGCTCTAATGATATGTTAGAGCTACTATTCCGAAAAAACGATGTAAACACAGAGATGTCCAAGCAGCGTGACACCAACGACGCCTTACCATGGCCTAATAATGAAGCTCTCTTGGTCCTCCTGAGCTACCTGCTCCGCTTGGCTACCTCCTTCCTCCGCACCTTATCAGACGTCGTTCCCTTCTTCGTCTTGCCGTCCCGCTCAAAGGCTCGTTCCATCCTCATTTGCTCCTGGCGTTCCGTCTTCAAGTAGGCCAGGCAGCAACGAGCGAATATACGCTTGGCGTAGGCGGTGCTAACGAACCTCCACCCGGGGTGACCCGCCACCGCCGCCGCGCGAGCACTCTGCGCAATCGCAATGGCTCGCGCCAGCCGCCAGGCACTACATGGCTGCAGAAATCTCTCGTGCTGCCTCCCACGATCTTGAGAATTTGCGGGCTCGGGTGATCCGAACTGTTTTGGTTAACGATGGAATGAAGGCCCTTCCCTGATTCCCTGACGGATGTGTAGAACAAAGACGGTGCCAACCGGAGTTCTATGTGTTGTGAAACATTCAGTTAATGATTAATTAACTTAATTAATTATATAATTAGCGATTAATTATATAAAGACATCTATTCATATTACATCACATGTGTAGATGTTTCGGGGACCGTCACCCCAGAGGACGCGTCCGTACATTCGTACGGACGTCTTTCCCAACTGTTGGTTGGATATAAATGTAACCCCTCATTATCAATGGAAGTACATTGATCATTCTCTAATCTCATTTCTAAACACGTTATCAGCACTTAGACTCTGCTGCTAAGAGCATTCAACAGGAGTCCACCGGACTTCATCGATCTGGGTAAGCATGGATCCCAGAAACTCACCATTCATTTTCTTCGTTGTTCCTATTCAGCGGGGCCTCCGTCCCTTCTGTAGTGGCATCCGTCGCAACTTCGGTCGCCGGCCATTTGGCCGTCGTGGTCGCCGCCAGTTTGGCTGGCCTGGTCGCCGGCCGATCTACCAGTCTGGTGGCCGCCGCTTCCGTCCCTTTAAGGGCCCTCCTGGCCATGCACGCCAGAGTGTCTTCCGACGCCTTGGCATAGCGGGAGGTGTCCATGGAAACTACCAAGGCTCGCCGGCACTCTCCAGCGCCACCAGCAGTACTTCGTCGGCTTCATCAGCATCCTCGGTGCCCTCCACGTCGCCGTACATCAACAGCATCGTCCACAACGTGGACCTGGCCCCACCGCCTCTGCCAATGGCAGATCCCGACGAGGGAACTTCCTTTTGGGGTAGTGCGCCTGCCAACGCCGACTCCACCCATTGAGGGGCCTTGCGCCACCTCGTCATCCGCATCCACCGCCAGAGAGGCCTCCCCAACAGCACTGCCGTCGTCGACCCCCCATCCGAGGAGGTTCCAGACCTCAACAACCCGGTGGCGGTTGCTGGCTTCGGCCCTCAGGCAGGACCACCGCCCAACATGGCAGCTAGGCGTGGAGCGGTGCCCTTCTTCAACACACCACCAGCGTCCTCCTCCGAAGCTACAGGGACACCCACCGGACCTTTTCCTTCTACCCTCCCATCGTCGGCTCGCCTCCTCCGAGGGATCGGCCGCACCGCGGCCGTCGACCGTCGTCCTAGGGCTCGCCGCGGGACCTGGAGCATGACAGCGCTGGGCTTCTCCTCCACCAACTGAGCGCGCGCCTCGGCGCGTGCGAGAGAGGTGGGGGGGGGGGGAGGAAGGGGGGAGGAGGCAGCATTAGATTTGGCCGGCACACGGGCAGATCTGGACGCCCTCGACCATGCCGGGCATCGGTCCTGGCTGCGAAGGCCACGCCAGGCCTCAGCCTCGACCGTGTCGGGCCTCGCCGGGCGTGCTTGGCGCACGCAGGCCATGGCGGGCCGCATTGTCCTGCAATGGCTGCACCGAGCCGCGTCGGCCTCTCTGGGCCACGCCGTCTCTCGCTTCAGGGGGCGGCAGCGATTAGTGGGGGTGGGGAGGAGAAACGGTTAGGGTTGGAAACCCTAACCGCCCCCTACCACCCATTCTATACCTCCCTCCTCTGGTTATGGGCCAAATGGGCCAAGAAAAAGAAAAGCCCGCAGGTTAAAAAGAAAAAAAAAAGAAGGAGCCCAAAGGCCTAGCGCAGGACATGGCTGCGCATGCAAGCCTCCGTGAGACTCAGTCTTCTTCAACGTTACGCTTCCTTTTTATTTAGTTGTTTTAGTTGTCAAGTTATGCTTTAGACCCTGTAGTTTTCTGTATTAGTGTTGCACCTTGTAAAATATTTGTGTAAAGTTTGTACCTAGACCCTCACGTCTAGTATTAGCACCTAATTATTATAAGGATGCTATTATTTATATTACTCTAGTAATATTGTCTTCACAAATATTTTATTTGACCTTCCGGTCTTAATTTTTGTCACATACAGAAAATAACTTATTACATATATGACTCCTCATTATATAATAAACATCATTCTACTTTGTTAAATTAAGTAGATAACATGCAAAATGATTTAAAGTATATTTAAATAATTTTGAACTCAACAAAATAATGGAACAAATCATATACTATAATCTTACAGATTATGGTCTATTATTAAAGGTTTACATCATTTATATGATGATCATCTTATAAACCATACATCCAAAATTCCCACAAAATAATGACTATGTGTTGTTAAACCATATATTCCCTCCGGAATTTAACAACATATTAATAGCAATTACATTGCTCATTTTTATGGTCTATATACCTATAATTGAAACAAGATTCTCTTGTATTTAAATATTGCATGATTTACAATATCACATATTATTTAATTTACCACAGTAAATTAATTTCATACATGAATCTTTCATGTAGGATATGGCTCACATTGCCAACAAGGATTTCACTGAACTTGCACCAGATGGTAACAACAATCTGACATGGGCTACTGATGTAAACATTTATCTTTCATCCAAAGGTTGGATAGGTGCTATCCAGCAAGCCGATCTCAATAATCAAGAATTAGCCCAAGCAGTTCCCGACACAATCAAATTTGTTGCATTACACTTTATGCGGCACCATCTCCATCATGATCTAAAAAATGAGTACATGATGGAAGAGGATCCAAGGGCTCTTTGGGTTGCACTCAAAGAGCGATATGAACAACAAAAAACGGTAATTCTGCCAGAAGCAAAGCGAGAGTGGTCCCTACTCCGTCTTATGGATTTCAAATCTGTGACAGGATATAATTCTGTAGTTCATAAGATTTGTTCCAAACTCCGCTTCTGTGATCAACCTGTTAATGATGCAAAGATGATCGAAAAGACCTTGTCCACATTTCTCCCCTCAAACCGGTTGTTGCAACAGCAATACCGGGACAAAGGATACACCAGCTATTCTGAACTAATCTACAATCTACTTCAAGCAGAAAAGCATGATGAGCTCTTAACAAAGAACCATCAAATGCACCTTGTGGGTGCTGCTCCACTGCCAGAAGTACACCACAATGTTCAGAATAACAACAACTCTGGTGGAAAGAAGAAGAAACACTTCAAGGGGAAATGGGGCAAGAACAAGAAACAGAATTACCGGGGTCCTTACAAAGGTAAAGGCACTTTCAAGAAACAAGTCCATAATGACAACTCTCAAGCTTGTCAAAGATGTGGTTGTAATAATCACATTATAAAGAAGTGTCATACCTCTAAGCATTTGGTTGAGTTATACCAAAAATCCATTAGCAAAGGAAAACAAGTACAAGGGGATAAGTTTGAAGCTCACTTCAACACTCAACTTATAGAAGCAAGTTGCTCCAAGAATGTTCTAGCGGAACAAGTGGATGACAAGATCCTATCACCATTGGAGAACACTGTAATCATTGATGACATGATCATGGAGTTTCAATCCAATGACAAGTTTGGAGACCTCATATAGTCTCCATATACCCCAAGACTTAGTTTATGTTAGCCATATTATAGTATGTGTGTATCATGTTGTAAAATAAATGTTGTCATTTTATATAGTATGTATTGTATAATCTTTGAGTCAAATCTAAATTCATTTGATTTACTCATTATAGATTATATTACGGGATCAATCTAAATGGAGGAAGAAATTTGCTTAGTGGATAGTTGCACCACTAACACTATACTTAGGGAAATGAAATATTTCCAAACTCTAACTAAGAGTAATGGTAATGTCATGACCATTGCAGGTCGTGATGCTGTGATTGTTGGTTCGGGTCAAGCCACATTCATTTTGCCTATGGGAACAAAACTCATAATTGAGGATGCACTCCTGTATCCTGACTCAACTCGTACCCTACTGAGTTATAAAGATATCCGTCGTAATGGTTTCCATGTTGAAACACATAATGACAACAAAGATGAATTTCTATTCATTACAAAAAATGACGGATACAACAAGCAAGTGCTTGAACAAATTCCTTCATTATCTACTGGATTGTACTATACATACATCAAACCTGTGCAACATGTTGCATATAAGATAATTTTTCAAAATATTGATATCTTCAAGACTTGGCATGATCGCTTGAGTCATCCCGGAATAGGGATGATGTGAAAAATTATCAGCAATTCAATTGGTCATCAAATGCAAAATACGAGGTTTCCCAAACTTTCAGATTTTGTGTGCACCACATGTGCCACAGGAAAATTGATTTTAAGACCCTCTTATCTTAAAATTAAGGCTGAACCACTACAATTTCTTGAACGCATTTAAGAAGATATTTGTGGGCCTATTCATCCATTAACTGGACCATTTAGTTACTTCATGGTACTTATTGATACATCAACTAGATGGTCACATGTATGTCTACTATCAACTAGAAACCATGCTTTTGCAAGGTTAATTGCTCAAATTATCAAATTAAGAGCACATTATCCTGAACACGGGATAAAATCCAGTAGATTGGATAATGTCGCTGAATTTTCTTCAAGAGCATTCAATGACTATTGTATGGCTCTAGGCATAAATATAGAGCACTCTGTGCCTTATGTATATACATAAAATGGATTAGCTGAATCTCTTATCAAAAGAATAAAATTAATTGCAAGACCATTGTTACAGAATTACAATTTACCAACGTCATGTTGGGGACATGTGGTTTTACACGTCGTATAATTGTTTCAAATCAGACCTACTGCATATCATACAGCTTCCATGTTGCAGTTAGTACATGGAAATCAACCAAGTATTTCCCATCTGCGAAAATTCGGTTGTGCTGTATACGTACCTATATCACCTCTGCAGCGTACATCAATGGGCCCTCATAGGAAATTGGGGATATATGTGGGGTATAAATTACCGTCAATTTTAAAATACCTCGAGCCTCTTACAAGAGACTTATTCACTGCCCGGTACGCTGATTGCATCTTCGATAAGGACAATTTCCCGGTATTAGGGGGAGACAATATGTACCAAAAAGAATGCCAGGAAATAAATTAGAATGCCACAGGTATTCAGTCCTTAGATCCACGTACTATCGAATCCGAACATGAAGTTCAAAGGATTATCAATTTGTAAAACATTGCAAATAACCTGCCAGACACATTTACTGATTATAAAGATGTCATAAAATCACACAATCCCACTGTCAATGTACCGAAAAGAGTGGAGGTACAAACTAAAACCACTCAACTCCCAAATCAAAATAAGAGATTGAGAAGTACAGCTACAAGGGATAAGGCTCCATAAAAGCCTCTGCGGAAACCAAGGAAGACTACTTCCAAAACAGTAAATGCAAATCAACATCAGTTCATAGACACCAATTGGATAATGAAAATCCAATTCATATGGATGTTCAACAGATGCATCACATACCCAGCACAAATGTGCACACAAATATAGATGCTGGGACATCAGAAGATCCCAACTCAATCGTCTTGGGAAAACACGATGAGTTAGAAGGGGTAACAGAAATTTCTACAAATTACATTGATTCTGGAGAATCATTCAATAGAAAGACTACAATTGTCGACATTCATTTTTCTTCCAAGATTGCAAGTGACTTTCAGCCGGATCCAGAACCTAAGACCATGGCAGAGTGTCAACGACGCTCGGACTGGATCAAATGGAAGGAAGCAATCGAGGCAGAATTGCTCTCGCTCAAGAAACAAGAGGTATTTATCGCAGTAATGTCTACTCCTCGAAACATCTTCCCTGTGGGATCAAAATGGGTTTTCATCCATAAAAGGAATGAAAACAACGAGGTGGTGAGATACAAAGCAAGGCTTGTAGCACAAGGGTTCACGTAGAGACCCGACATCAATTTCGATGAAACATATTCTCCAGTTATGTGTGGTATAACATTTCGATACTTAATATCATTGGCAGTAAAAAAAGGTCTATCCATGCATCTCATGGATGTAGTGACTGCATACCTATATGGGTCACCAGATTTGGATGTCTATATGAAAGTTCCTGAAGGGTTAAAATTCCAAATCAAAATCAAAATCGCAACTTGTATTGTGTACAACCGACTAAAAGAATTCCTTCTATAGAAGGGTTATTCTAACAATGATGATTGCCCATGTGTATTCATTAAGAAATCCTCATCTAGATTTTGTATCATCTCGGTGTAAGTTGATGATCTCAACATCATAGGAAATACACAAGACATTGATAAAGCACGCAATCATCTCAAGATGGAATTCGAGATGAAAGATTTGGGTCAAACCAAATTTTTCTTAGGTCTTCAACTTGAGCATCTCCCTACATGGATACTAATACACCAGACTGCATACATTCAGAAAATATTTGAGAAATTCAATATGGATAAATCTAATCCTTCCAAAACACCGATGGTTGTACGATCTCTTGACATGAATAAGGATCAATTCATACCAAGAGACCAAGACGAAGAGATATTGGGACCAGAGGTTTCATATCTCAGTGCCATTGGAGCGCTTATGTATATTGCAAATTGCGCCAGTCAGATATCGCATTTGTAGTAAATTTACTAGCTAGATATAGCGCGGCTCCAACAAAACGCCATTGGGCGGGAGTTAAAAATATCTTCAAGGCACAAAGAATCTTGGTTTATTCTATAGATTTAACCAAGATAAAAACATGATTGGATATACTGATGCTGGTTATATATCTGATCCCCATAATGCCAGATCACAGACAGGGTTTGTATTTTTACATGGTGGAACGGCTATATCATGGAAGTCATCAAAACAGACATTAGTAGTCACATCCACAAATCATTCTGAAATAATTGCATTATATGAAGCTTCACGTAAATGTGTTTGGTTTCGCAGATTGATAAACCATATATAATAGTCATGTGGTATTGGTCCTATCAAGGAACCAACAAATATCTATGAAGATAATTCTGCTTGTATTGCACAAATGAATACAGGTTATATAAAGAGTAATATCACAAAACATATTTCTCCTAAACTATTTTACCCACATGAGTTACAACAAAATGAGAAAATAGAAATATTGCAAACAAAATCATGTGACAATCTTGCATATTTGTTCACAAAGTCTCTACCAACAATATTATTCCAGAAATACGTTTATGGAATAGGTATGAGACGACTCAAAGATTTGCAATGATTAGGGGGGGGGGGGGGCAAATCACTATAATATAGCCTATCAATGGTATTCACATCATAGATATTGCACTCTTTTTTCTGATGAATTTTTCTATCAAGGTTTTTCCTCATATATAGGTTTTAATGAGGCAGTATATGTGTTACAAGCATTAAAGTATGTCATATCATTTTTCTCCTTAAATTTACCTATATGGTTTAAAAAGGAGTTTTTCATGACATATCTTATCTCCTCTCTATTTTTCCCAACAGGGTTTTACGGGAGCTTCACACATCATTTCTCCTCATTTCCCCAATGGGGTTTGGAGGAGTTTTTCACATTAAATATTCTCCTTATATTTTTCCCACAGGGTTTTTAGAGGAGCAATCGAATCACCAATTATAAGATATAATTCATCAAGGGGGAGTGTTGTGAAACATTCAGTTAATGATCAATTAACTTAATTAATTATGTAATTAGTGATTAATTAGATAAAGGCACCTATTCATATTACATCACATGTGTATTCTGACTATTGGTTGGGTATAAATGTAACCCCTCACTATCAATAGAAGTACACTGTTCATTCCCTAATCTCATTTCTAAATACTATGCAGAGTTGGAACTCGGAATCGGCAAACTGAACATGAATCGAGGAATTGTCGGCTTCCTCCCTCCTCCTCCTCATCGGGACGCCTTCCTGGATCTCTCAAGTCCGCTCAAAGAACTCGGTCCAGCTAACCCACCTACAGGTCTCCTCCTAATTTTATGCCCAAAGTTGGTGGTAGTGGTGTCCAAATAGGCGGCCCGGCCCGTGCTCGAAAAGGCCTGACACGTACATTTTCGGGCCGGCACGGCATGCCGTGCCTAGTGGGCTGTGCCATGCAGCCCATGGGCCTTCGCGTCGGCCCGAGGCATGGCACAAAATTGCATAATCGTGCCGGGCCAGCCCATCAGGCACGACGGCCCACCTAAGAATACAACCCGCTAACAGTCCAATATTATTGAAAAGATGAAAAACAGAGAAAAACATTGGGAGAAGAAGGTGTTTTGAACCTAGAACCTCATGTTCCAAAGGAAGTCGACTAACCAGTATACCACTGTTGTTTTTGTTTAGCTATGAAATATATATTTTATTTAATAAAATATAATCGGGCCGTGCCCGTGCCTCCCATCGAACCGTGGTCTCGGCCCAAGCACGACACGACGCTCCAGGCCGTGCCGGCACGGGCATGAAATATTATGGGCTGTGTCGTGCTCGGACCGGGCCAAATTTTCCGTGCTTTGGGCTGGCCTGGCAGGCATGCCCCAATTGGCCACCACTAGTTGGTGGTGATAAATACGGTAGCAGCCCAGGTGGGAAGGCTTTGTCGCCCCGGCCTGCGTAGTGACAAACACGGCAGCAGCCCAGGTTCAAGCAGTAGTGTGTGCTCTACCGGCAAAAAGACTGCCTAGTGAGAGAGAGAGAGAAGCTTTTGCAAATCATGCTGCTATATTTCTTTTTGTAGAAATATTATGCTGCTGTATGTTACAACTTTTACTGGTGTCATCCTTAATACTGCACTGTTCTGTCATCAGGTGGGCAGTTCACTTTTTTAGGGCAAATGCCCCATCTAAAAGTATTTCAGCAAATGTCAAACAATCACAGCCCAAAAGATCACACATCATAGAACAATTACATTTTGACCTCTCTTTTCTGATGTGTCCTGTAGTTGAGTACGCTACACAAGTGCACTAACACGATTATCGAGAGATAATCTCGATAGTACGATTCCTGCTTTTTAAGCAGTCGGAAAAAGGATAGCCCTCGGATGCTGAGACAGGACACGAATCTGCTAAGTGCCGCCATGCAAGCGGTCAACTTTTAGATGTCTTTCTGAGAATGCGGATGGCCCATCCTCAGTATGGCGTTGACCTTCTCTGGATTTGCCTCGATCCCTCTATGTGAGACCAAGAAGCCGATTAGCTTCCCTGATGGGACGCCGAAGACGCATTTCTCAGGGTTTAGCTTCATGTTGTATTTGCGGAGGTTGTCGAATGTCTCAACCAAGTCGTGGATTAGGTCAGAGGCGGGTCAGATTTTGACGACCACATCGTCAATGTAGGCTTCCACATTCCTCCTGATCTGCTTATCTAAGCAACACTGCATGGTGCACTGGTAAGTGGCACCGGCGTTCTTCAACCCAAAGGGCATAATCGTGTAATAGAAAGCTCCAAAGGGCGTAATATTTTATGTCTTTAGTTGGTCGGATTCGCTAAGGGGGATCTGATGGTATTCCGAATAGGCATCTAAGAAGCATAATAAAATGCAACCAGCCATTGAGTCGACCACATGATCAATACGAGGAAGAGTGAAAGGATCCTTGGGGCAGGCCTGGTTAAGGCCAGTGTAGTCCACTCACATCCGCCACTCCTTGTTCTTCCTTCTCACTAGGATCGGGTTAGCTAACCAGTCGAGGTGGAAAACTTCTTTGATAAAACCGGCCGTCAATAATCGGCCGATCTCTTTTCTAATCGCCTCCTTGCGGTCCTACAAAAATCGTCGAAGTCGCTGCCTCACATGTGTAGCATTTGGTTTAACGTGTAGTTTGTGCTTAGCCTTTTCCCTTGGAACACCCGATCTATCAGAAGGTTTCCATGCAAATATGTCTTTATTATCACAAAGGAAAAGAATGAGCGCACTTTCCTAATTGGCATCTAAATTGACCCCAATATTGGTGGTCTTGGATACATTACTATCATCTAGCTGTATCTTCTTTGACTCCACGGTTTCTGCCTGCACCGTAGCCTTTGACACTTTCTTGGGAGGAGAATCAAGGTTGGCCTCCTCCGCCTTTGCAACCTCCAGCTTCAATTCAGCGAGCTCGGACACCATCACCTTCTTTTCTGCCAGCTCGCAACTCTGGAAGTTACAATCGTACGAAGTCTTCACGTCTGAGTGCAGCGAGATGTCTCTGTTCGGCCCTGACAATTTCATCATCGTGTAGGGATAGTGCGGTACGACTATAAACTTGGTGATGGCAGGTCGCCGAATAATGGCATGGTAGGTGGGGTACAAATCTGACACTTTGAAGGTGACGCACTCCGTCCTGTAGTTCTCCCGAGTGCCGAATGTGACTGGCAGAGTAATTTGTCTCAATGGGACTGTCTGCATGCCCGGGATGACTCCATGGAAAGGCGATCGACTGGGCTTGAGGTCAGTCAAAGGTATGACGAGTTCCTTGAAGGTCTTCCCAAAGAGGATGTCCAAGCTACTTCCTCTGTCCACCAGTACTCTATGGAGCCGCACTCGATTTATAGTCGGCGACAACACCAAGGGGTATTTGCCAAGCCTAGGGATGTGGTCCAGGTGGTCTGACCGATCAAAAGTTATCGGAACCTCGGACCATCGCAGATATTGGGGCACGGCCGGTGAGACGGAGTGGGCCTCTCGGCAGAGGATCGTTTGCTGGCGCTTTGAGTCGGTAGAGGATCTGCCACATATGTAGTTGACCTCTCGTTCGGGGTCTTGGAATCCTCCTTGTCCTCGTCATCCTTGTCCTTGCCCTTCTAGTCACCCTTGTTGACCCAGGGGCGTTCTCTACAGACCTTCAGAGCATGGTGCGTGAAGCTCTTCAATTTGAAGCGCTCCTTAGACTTTTGGGCGCCATCGTGCAGCAGGCAAGGACCTTCAAGCATCTTGTCGAAGTCATCCTGAGTGACTTGCCTCCTCTAATAGGACGCTCAGTATTAGCGGCTATCCTGTCCTGTTTGCATTTTCTATCGCCGTCCTTGTTGTAGTTGGACGGCCCGGTTTGATTGCGGTTTTGGGGTGCCTCATCTTTGTATTGTCGTACTTAGAAAAGGGTCGAGTTGCCAACTGCATATTTATCTGCCATGGTGAATAGTTCTTTGACAGTCTAACTCCCAGCGGCGTCTAGCCTCCCGATTTTCTTGATCAGGTCGTCGTCGCGAAGTTCGGCCTGAAAGGCAGCGACGACCTGAGCGTCCGAGATATTGGAAATGGTGTTCTTCACTCGACAGAAGCACTAAATGTACTCCCACAACGGCTCTTGGCTTTGCTGTCGAATCCTGACGAGCTCCCAGTGATTGTCGGGCCGGTCATACATCACCTGAAAGTTGGTGGTAAACTGCCTGCATAGCTCTCTCCAAGAATCAATGGAATTGGTAGGCAGGTTAGTGAGGCATGTCCTAGCTGTCGGAGCCAAACAAACGTGCAGATAGTTGGCCATGACGAAGTTGTCGCTGCCGAGTGCTCGAATGGCTGTCGCGTAGACCTGGAGCCAATTGCTAGGGCTTGTCTTGCCGTCGTACTTCTCGATGCCGACTGGCTTGAAGCCAGCTGGCCAGCTGACGGTGTGTATCTCCTGGGTGAAGGCCCTGATGCCAGCCTCGTCATCGAGATCCATACAAGGAGGGGTTGGGTACTGCTCCTGATCACGACCAGTTTCCTGGTGGTGTCTCTCATTGTTCGGACCATCATTTTGGTGATCCCGGTAGCGATCATCATGAGGTGGATCCCGTCGGTCATCACGCTCATAATAGCGGCCGTCGGCGAAGCCGTGATGATGTCAATCTCCTTCCTGCACTTGGCGGGCTGCTCATCCTTCTCTTGGTACCTACTGTTCAGTTGGATCCGGGCGTCACGCCATGGTATGCCATTGCGGAGGTTGGAATGTGGGTTCTTATCATGGAACTCGGTGATGGGCTGCCTCCGTGACTCGGCTGGAGGGGTGGCCTGTCGAGCATCTTGCGGCCGATCTCTTCTCTCTTGGCTCGGGACTTAGCTGCAACACCCGATGCCGTTTTGCTCGACGCAACGCGAGTTGCGTGCATCTCTAGTATGACTGTGGCCTTGATGTGAGCCTTCAGTTTATTGACTTGCGGGGTCAGATCTGGATCGGCCACAAGCATTGGCTCCAGTGAATTCAAAAGAGTAGCCGCGGCCGTGATGTTATGCTGCGGGGTTTTGAAGACCTCTTCACCATCCAGGTGTAAGTTGACGTCGCCCATGTCCAGTTGTTGTATGATCCTAGATTGGTTCTGATGGTCACGTCAGAGGGCGGGGGTTCCTGCCTCTAGATCATCGTCTTCAGGATCGGTTTCTTGTCCGTCCTGAGGGTCCGCCTCAGCCCTTGCAGCAGCAGCAGCTGAAGTCTCAATGCTGCTGCCTGGAGCTGCTGGCGCCACCATGAAGACCTCATAGTAGCCTGATGAACGGCTTTCTGAATCACTCAGCTCCTCAATCAGGTCCAACATTGACTCGTGATTGGCGCCGATTGTTGCTATTAGTCGTGCTCCGAGAAAAAAATTGGGATCTTCATCCAACTCCCCTATGCAGGGAATCGGGAGATCAACCGAAGATGCATCCGAATCAGCCAGGCTTGTCGGTCGGTCAGTCGTGGGCAACGCTAAGATGTGACCCGGAAGGGTTTTCATCTGAAGGGCATGGTACTCCACCGCCGCGTTGCTAAAGCCGAGCGGCAATCACGCGTCAGGCTGATCTTGCAATCGACCAGCAAAGCTTTGCTGATGCCTATATCTGAAGGCGTGGCAGCCACCGAAAGGGCCGCCGGATCGTGCTTGATGAGGCTCCCGCTCTGATCGGTAATGAAGCTGAAAGTGCCGAAATGAATCTTGTCTCCCGTTCAAAACTTGACATCGAGTAAAGCCATCAATTTCAACGAAGCTGAACTCAACGCTACGCCTACCTGGCGCGCCAACCGTCGAGACATAATCTCGATAGTAGTTCTAGGTATGTGTATGAGTATGAAAGTTGATGGACACAGGACACAGGATTTATATAGGTTCGGGCCTCCCGAAGGATAACAACCCTATATCCTGTTTGGTGTTCTTGTATTGCTAAGGTTCGCACTGGGGCTAGAGTTTTCCAATACGAGTTCTGATGATCTTCGAGGACCCCCTGTCCTCTTTATATAGCCGAAAGACAGTGGTTTATATGGTAATCTATCATTCGGTCACATTTGATTCTATCTATACATCATATTTATTAAACTAACTTGTCGTCTACTCTAAACAAATATTTGAGTAGTTATCTTCTAGGCCTTTATCTCCATCGCATCATAGTCGAGCCCCGGCCCACTCGGTCATATAGCCGAGTGGTTAAGTATCCCGGATATACATGTCCCACAACGATCTTGTATATCTAACAAAAAATCTCTATCCTGTCCAATATACCACCGATGCATAAAATAAATTTGGTTTAGAAATGTGAAAATGGTATGAATATATCGTCTCAAAATATGATTTTATAAAAATATATTTTAACTATATTTTATTATAAAAGTAGTACTGAAAATTGTATTTTAAAAACATATCAATGTTCAAAACACGTATTTTTTTGGGCATGCAGTAAGTATGTCTTATCTTTTAAGATACTCATCATATCTATAAAAATGAGTGTTACAGTTGCACCACATGGCAAGATTAGACTACCACATGATACTGTGGACAAGGTGATGATCACCGCACCTCCAAATATTTCTTTTGGGACAGCCTTGGTTGGTGATAAGACTAAAGAATGGGAATACCTAGTAGATAGGATGACTAATATTAACCTAAATGATCAGAGAGATGTGTTTGTGTATGGGACGTCTACATGAAAAGGGTCAATTTATGGTCCGAGCTATGGTCCAATCTATGTATTTGTTCATAATTAATCACAACACTCCGTTCTCACATAAGGTGATTTGGAAGATCTTGTTCCTCTAAAAACCAAAATCTTTCTCTGGTACTTGCAGATGGGAGTGATCCTAATTAAATATAATTTAGCAAAGAAAAATTGGCAAGGCAGTAAAAAGTGTTATTATTGGAATGGCGATGAATCCATTAAACATCTTTTTTTCGATTGTCATAATGTTAGGATGATCTGAAGAACTTTCTATATATCATCTGAGCTAACTCCACCTAGAATTATATCCCACATGTTAGCAAGTTGGCTTTCTAATTTTAATCCAAAAGAGAAATGCAACATTATAGTTGGGGTCTCTGCTCTATGTTGGGCAATTTAGAGATGTCATAATGATCTAATCTTTAAAACATAGATACAATTTTATGTACGCTGCTCCAACATGAGGATGCGACAATGGATTCCTTCCAGCGGGTTCGAAATATTAGAGACCATGGCATTAGATCTAATTGCTTCACACAGGTGGAAATTTAATAATAGACTTTGTCCTACTAATTTTTGTATCTCTAAAAAAATCAGCGGAGCCTGAGTTTATAATAAATTTAACGTTGTGTGTGACTCGCAAGGGAGACTTTATTCCATTATCTAAAAAAAGATTAGACTACCACAATCACCAAGCTCCATATGCAAGTTAGCTGAATCATAAATAAAAACAAGAATCTTAAAACATACATATATCAATCACAGGCATGCAACAGATTCAAACTACTGCCAGAACATACGGAGAGTGCAGTTGATGGCGGCGCAGGTTGGAAGTGGACAGCTCGGATTAATTGATTTCTCCTTCAACAGATAATCACAGCAAAAGCGTTTGGCCATGGCGTTTTAGCATGTACAATAGTAGCTAGCGCCGACGGCATGTCTCCGTCAGAACTTTGCCAACCTTATCGGTTACAGATCACAGGAGATCCATCTATGCGTGCAGAGGTATATCCACAGGAATTCGGCTGTTCAAAGGATCTTGGGTGTCGCGGCGCTGAGCCAGTGGACATTGATGCGCACCTCAAGAAGTGCGGCATGCTAGTAATTGCTATCGCGCGCTAGTGACGTCCGAAAAGATTGACATGCTGCAGTGTTATATTGATTCTGCCGTGTCTGCCCTTTAATTTATTCCCAGCCAATGAGAAAGTCCGAAACACATTATCTCCCATGAACGATGCTTGGAACGCCAACAGTGTAATTCTTCCGATGCACGATCCGCAGATAGGAAGTCGTAACTCTGTACCAACTGATTTTCAGGTAAAGACGCAAACTAAATGGTACTCCAAAATCTTCGAGGCCACCAAAAAGTTCATGGTTTATCGATTCTTATTACTCAAGGCCACACAGCTTACATATAGTATGTTGATATATCTACACCAATCGACATTATACCTCTTTCCCATTATATATATCCTCTTCATCACAAATTTGCTCCAAGGATATCCATGCCATGACGCCATCGTGTCTCCAACCACCACGCCGGCCAACTGCTGAAGAAGCTGGCGATGCGTGCGTGCTAGTCCTTAAGAAGATCCTGTCGGAAGAGACCGAAGGAAAAAAAAAATCCGCGTATGTACAGCTAGCCAGCTAGCCATCTAGCTCGTCGCAAGATCAAGGCTCTGCTTTGGGTTTTGTGACGGACACGTCGGTCTCGCCCGACTCGGACTGCGCCGTCTTGGGCAGGGAGAGCACGATCTCCTTGAGGTCGGAGCTGGAGGAGCGGAAGTGCGCGAGGATCTTGCTGAACTTGGGCTTCCGGCGCGTGATGGCGATGGAGACGTCGTTGGGGAAGAGGTCCCTGAGCACGAAGGCGTGGAACATGGTGCTGACCAGCAGTCCCGCCACGGTGACGGTGGCGATGCCCGAGAGCCCGATGGAGAGCGCGCGCGTGAGGACGTTGTTCACCTCCGTGGCGTACGTGATCGTGGCGATCGACGCGCCGGTCATCGGGAACGTGTACGCCCACCACGCCAGCGAGAAGCGGAATCCCCGGAAGAAGTTGATCCGCACGGCCTGCATCATCAACGGTCAGGATTATCGCTTTGTTTTAGCAAAGATACCAGCAACAACGCGTGGGGCGTACATCAGTTGCCGTCCAATTTGTAACGTTGGTTTATATATGCAGCAATTAAATTTTAAAAAGGGCAGCACACACGTACCAGTGACATGTAGAGGAAGAGCGCGATGAAGTATGCGACCCGGGCGCCGTTGTCGAACTGGCCGTTGATCTTGGCCCACGCCATGGACGCGACGCTGGGCGCGGCGACGAAGAGGAAGAAGACCGGGTGGAGCTCCTTTGGCAGCGTCATGTTGGTGGGCAGCCGCTGGTAGAGCGTGACGAAGAGCACCATGTAGTGCGCGAGCCCGACGGCGAAGAAGAAGATGGGGCCCTCCCGGAGGCCCATCCTTGCGCCGAGCAGCGCGCCGACGAAGTTCCCGACGATGGAGAGGTGGTTGGACGGGTTGGCCACCTTGGAGAGCCTGCGCTGACCGCCGGACATCCACTGGCCGTAGATCTTGAGCTCGAGGCAGAAGATGGGCGCCATGAGCGCGTACCAGAGCGCGTGGTGCATCTCCGCGACGCGCCACGGGGAGCCCTGCACCAGGAAGAGGCACGCGATCCATGGCGCGAAGAAGAAGTTGGCCCGGATCGGGTGGTAGAACTCGCGCCGCACCGCCTCGAAGTAGAAGACCACCTTGAGGAGGTAGATGAGGGAGACGAGCCCCGTCAGCGCCAGCGCGGCGTACCAGAGCACGTGGCTGATCATGGGGGTGACGTGGAGGAACGCCGTGGGCGGGGCGGACGCCAGCGTCTTCCACAGGATGGCCTGGCTGCTCACGCCCAGGCACATACCGAACGCGCTGATCGGGAACCGCAGCAGGAACGGCCACTTCTCGTCTTTCGGAAGCACCGGCACCTCCGTCTCCTGCACGACACGCAACGCAAGATGTCTATTACTAATTAGTTTCATTCATTCACTCATTCCAGTCTAAGTAAAGCTAACACCCACAATTATGAATTGTATCCTGGGCTTCTATAATCGATCATCACTACTTACCCTGAGGGTGTCGAGCTCGGGGCCTTCCAAGGCGTCGAAGTATCGGTCGGCGGCGGGGACCTGGTCGGTCTCCTCCTCGGAGATCTTGGACTCCGGCGAGACCCCGCCGTCACCGGGCTCCTGCGGCCGACCGCGCAGGTTGGACAGCTGGCGCTCGAGCCGACCGGAGAAGGTCTTGAACGGGTCGAACCGCTTGTCGCGGATGTCGCAGCGCCGCGCCTCCTCGTTCTTGTTGGTGATACTAGCCGGGTGCATGGCGGAACCGGTCGGGTGCAGGATGGGCTGCGAGTGGAACCGCGTCTGCCTCATCAGCTGCGGTTCCACGTGCCGCTGCTCCTCCGCCACGGCCGGCGCCACGCGCGCCTCGTCGCGGCGCGCCCTGAACTGCGACAGGTGGAACCCCGACGGCGACGCCGGCATGCTCAGCGAGACGGCGTAGGGGATGCTGTCGTTGTACGACGCGCGTTGGACGAGGGGAGGAGGCGTCGCCGCCGCCGCCGGGATAGTGATGACAATGTCCTTGTCGTTGCCCTGCGGCGTGTCATCGTCGCCCACCTCGTTGATGGAGACGGTGGCGTCGCGGCCGACGCAGTCGAAGCCGGCGATGCTCTGCGAGGGCACCTGGATCAGCAGCGCCGGGAGGGGGGATGCTGCTGCTTCTCTCGACGACGGCTCCTCGTGCAGTCCGGCCATCTGAACGTCCTTGCTGCTGCTGAACTCCATTCGGCGGATCGGTGTTCAAGGAACCTGCAGATAGATACACATGACAGGTTAAGCCGCGACTCCACCTAAACCAAACACAGCAGGCACATGTGAAGTAGCAAAACCGCAAGGAAACATATCAAGTCTCGCAATACCAGATACACCAATTCGGCCGAAGCACGGCTCGGCAATCCCGTACGGCGATGCTTGCCATCTATATCGAGCTAAACTTCCTAAATCCTAGTGCTCACCTTATATTATCTCGAATTATAAGACAAAAAAAGCGCAACGATATATCAACAGGTCTCTGGCTGGTTGGACTCTCTACAAGCAAAACGACAGTCGAATCCTTCCCTACACGGCGACCAGGGAAGCAGTGGACTCAACAACTAATTGCAGGGGCGCAGGGCGCGCGGGCAGGCGCTAGATTTATAGAGCGCAGCGCAGCGCAGCTGGGTGGGTGGGAGGACTCTTTTCGGCGCGGAAAAAAAAAATTAAAGGAGACTTTAATTAATTCTCCCAGTCCCATGCGCGAAAACGCGGGTGGTGCGTGCCAGGGGAGCGGCGGAGCATGCCGCCGGCCGGTTGACGGCGACGGTACGGCGCTGGTGGCTGGGACGGAGCCCCGAGATCGGCGCGCGTGCATCGCCAAGGTTCAGTGTACTCACAGCCAATCCAAGGCGTCGCCATCGTCCGTAGAATTTTTTTAAAACTTTCCTTGTCAAAATTTTGCACTCTGTTCTCTCTCTGCCCTCAACAGAAAAGACCAAATTGGTATTTGTTTCGAGTGATACAGTGGAGTGCCAGTAAGACCAGTGGACCAAAAAAGAACCGTGTCTGATGATTTGTTTTTTATTTATTTATTCCAGCTGTATTAGACAACAACAACTCCTGATTCTGCTCGCTGCTCTGCTTGCCTAAAAACAGAGGAAGGAACATGTGCGAGCCGTTGATCAATTCCCTGACTCGACTTGTTTGCGCCAACAAGGAAAAGGATCAGAGGCGACGCGTCGGGGGATCCGAATTCGACACGCTAGTTCCAGTTCCGAAAGGCGGCCAGGAGAAAAAAAGGCCGACTCGTGTAGCTAAGCACCCAGGCAGACATGTCACATGTACTACTACTATATCCCGGATCGCTCGGCAAGAGACGTGACATGCATGCATCAGATGAGCACGTCAGGTCCCTTGACTTGCCACTACCGACCAGGCACAGCGGCGTTTGCGACGTCGTCCTCCTCCTCTGTTGCGGGAGGTCGCCGTCGTCGCCGAATTGTTAAACGCGCGGAAACCAGTAGACTAACTGCGCATGTCGCCGTCGTCGGGCTGAGCGGCTGACGTGCCAGTCGGCGTACTGGTGCCAGATTACACCGTCCCTAGATGTGACCGCCGCCGAGATAGCCTACGTCTCTCGCTCCTCGACATGGATGCGAGCTACTCCTAGTCCCAGCTATAGCTTACCATGACGTGCGCTCTCCCGGACCATGGGTCCAAAGAAAAGGGAGTTCTCCCTAGACACACATGCTACCGTTGATTCCAATCGCTCAAAGGTCGTGTAACTTTTGAAAACCTGGACCTAGATACTTGGCTGTTTAATCTTATTTTAAGCTACCTAGGTAATCTAAGAAAGATCTGTTAGAACTTGACGCTCTCTACCGTGCATGATCTTAAACATATACTGTACTGTACTACATACTACTGGTGATGAAGATGCATGCACGCACCCTAACTCCTACACAAGTGGGTTTGTTACCTCTTGCTCAAGATACTCTTCGGCGGCGCTTCAGGGTGGGGCTCCAAGTAGGGAAGCAAGCTTAAGGTGATCAGCAATGGAAGAGGAGAAAGGTAGATAGTATAGCAGCCTTCTACGCCAGAAGAGTAGAAGGAACTAGGAGCTTAGGAATGGCTAATGGAGGAGGCGCGTTTAGCGCGTATATATAGACGCACGCAAGCCGAGTTGCCGAGCGTTGCTGATCTTTTTTTTTTTTTTGTAGCAGAAAAGAAATGAAGCCAATGGGACTAGAAGGAAGGGCATGGAAGCCAGGGTGGACCGGTGTGTGGAGGCAGAAAGGTGGCGAGTCAAAGCGTCAAACCTCAAACCGCGCGCACATCGTCTCCAGGGTGCGGGCCCAGCTTCCAGCCACCCACCGCGTCTGTCCCCTTGACCAATAGAATGGCCGGAAGGTTCCGGCCGCCGGGCCGTGCGAGAGTATATGTGCGCGAAACACCGCATGCTTTCTGCTTTCCGACGCTCCACGAGAATCGTTTAGATTGTGGTACGGTCTGATGTACGGGAGACTGGGAGTGGTTAGGCTACGAAACACCGTTGCAACAATGGTTATGCTTCATGTGCGGATCCATAGTACAGCCGCATGGCGAACCGTTGGGGCTTATTTTTTCTATGATGCCACGGGATGATATCCCGGAATATGGAGAATTCTATACAGTGATGTTACGCCGGCGCCTGCTTGTCTGAATTTTCCAGAAAATTTGTGTGTGTTGCGGACTTGTGGTATTTAGTTCTCTGTGCACGGCCGATAGAATGACATTCTAAAGGTGGACGGTGAATTCCGTACGGTTTATGACATTTTGTTGCATCGTATATGTACTATTGGGAACACTATGTTATTTGTATTTAAAAAAAAAATGACATCAGGACCACGCGGAATATGACCTCTGTTGCTTTGTACACGCATATGCTCCTGCGTCAAATTGGGCAATGAATACTGTACATACCGTTCTGAAAACGGGTTGCACATGTTGCCTCAAAATTAAACGGCCTCTGTTCCAAATTCTATGACCACGAGGAGTCGAGGACTAAGCCACCGAGCTGCACCAATTGAATTCTTGTTATGCGATATTTCTTGCTCGTTAAGAGCATGCGTCACTGAATTTCCAAGGTAATAACTGTATTCGGTACTTCCTGAAACGAACTTCCACATTATTTCCTTCGCGCATAAAACATGTTGAATGAATATGCCCGAGGAACTAAATCATGGATGGCTTGCACTTGCAGATAAACTAGCTAATGTGTATGTGTCTCCATATAAACGCCATGCTGAGCTATCAGAATTGATGCTTTATACTAAGCTGACACAAGGATAAACTGAGTGGGCACAAAAGTGAGAATAATATGTAATTCCATCGCAACCTAATAGGATACAGTTGCTGTCCTAGTCATCCATCTTAAGAAGGCAACGGTAGATCCGTATTCTTGCTAGCTAGGAGTTTGAAAAACAATAAATTTTGACCCTGAAAGCTACTAGTGGCTATTTGGAAGTTAGCCATGGAGGAATATCTCGCCAGGAAGACGAGAACAAGCTCAAACAAATTCCAAGCCAGGGACAAGTAGTCGATGGGATTAATTAGTCTAATATGAACGGGTGACCCTCTGAGTTGTACCCTATTTGAATTTTGATATCAAAAGTAGCTCTCCGACCAACCACACGCAAACAATATATTTGACCACACAACGTGATGCTCGCGTATTATATTATCACTAGGACTATATATATGTATTTTATTCAGGTAAGAGCAAATGGACAGTACATAAAGACAAGGAAGTGCTACCCATGCATATCAGAGTCAGACCCCAGGAAAAATTTAAATACTTGCAGTCCTCGACCAATTGGCGAACACATGCTGAATACTGACTGTTAAGGAAGTGCAAATATTGTCTCTGGGCTTATTTAACTGACAAAACGGCTCACATGTGACCAATTAGCGTCTGTATTTTGAGCAAGGTGTTAAGTACTGCATTATAGGTTGAAATAGTAAATCTAAATGACAAGTACTCAACAAAAGGTTATATACGACACTACAGAGGAGTACCTTTGATCCACTTGCAACATACCCCGTTTCGTCCAAAATTAGGTGAACAAGTTTGTCACAGGCAAATGACAACTAGCCCTGACCTGGGCGCAAGTAGAGAGCGCACACCAACAATCAATCTTATCTGCGTATCAGGCACAGGCAGCATACCTCATCTGAATATGACTACTGGCATGTATCTCATACAGTGCACCTATCTTTTCTTTTTTCTCTCTATTTTTGACTAAGTGTGTAACAGTTACCTATGGCTTTGGCTAGGTGGTTGTAATACACTATACATGCGGAACGCGACACGCAACGCTACATACATCTGGGAGCTAGCTAGCTTGGTTAGTTGCAGACAGCTAATAAACACAAGCGCACGTAAACATAACTTATTAGCAGGTACTTGCCGTACGATATACTTAACTAAGCATGCCGATCGAGTCATTGAAATCTAAACCCAATCGGGTCGACAGACAAGACGCTACGACTCGACCAATAACCCTGGTATTCTACTGGTAAACGTCACTTGTTTTGAAATGAAAAAAAAAAGAGACGAAAGAACTGGAAGGAGTGTCAGGGCACCACCCCGATCGATCCCGCTCGTTCATCGCGGTACGTTCATGTCCACGTCGTATCGCTCACGTATGTATATCCGGGAAAACATATCATAAAAGTGCGTATCAGGGGTAGATCTCTGCGTACGTACCTGCTCTTCGAGTTTAGCTGGTACCGACAGTAGTGCCCTGCCCCGCTACCCGCCAAGCCTCGCCGCCGGTCCGTGCGCGCTTGCGGGCAATTACTTGACGTGCCGGCGTCGGTCGCGCCGGAGAGCTTCCTGATGATCGAACCTGCCGTAATTCCACGCCCGGTCCGCGGGTGCCGAGGCCGCGGGTCCGGAAACGAGAAGGACTCGTCAAATTAAATCCCGGTGAAGAATGTGTGCACGCTAGCCGCCGCGCGCCGGGCTGCGATCGATCGAGTTCTCTCGGGCGGCTGCCGGAATTGCTGTTGATATGGTGGACTAAAGAGAAGAGAGGAGCAATGCAAGTTGCTACGCGTGCTTGCTTGGCAGTAGCTAGCTAGTGCGGCTCGCACTCGATCTCTGCTCTCGACCGGTGAGCTGCGAGGTCCAGGCGTTTTTATAGGGGATCAGGATCAGGAGGCGAGGGAATGTGGACGCGTACATCGGCGAGAAGTGATGACGAAACTAAAGGCGGTGGTGGCCGAGTTAGCGAGGATTTTAGGTCACGCACGATGATAGACCGACGACGGGGGCCGGCCGTGCGCGCATTGTGCGCGCGACATGGCAAAGTGCTATGCTGCTGCGGGGTCATCACTGCGTCAGCGCGCGGGGGAAGGCTTGCAAGTTGAAAGTGGCCACCACATGCATAGATGTGTCTTTGTCAGCGGCCAATGCCCGGGTTCGTGAGTGCCAAGTAGGATCTTAGCTTAGCCCCCCCGCCGGTCGTCAAGGTAGGCCACTGCCGGGGCGGGATCCAAAAAGGATGTTATATGTGAGTTGATTTTTTTTTCATATTCACTTTATTTTCTCTCAAACAGGGCGCGTGAAGGTAGAGAACGAAGAAGATACTGTGGTTCCAGATGCATGGTTTCCGCGTGGAGCGCGACGTAAGGAATGCGAAAAATAAAAAGAATGGGACGTGAAAAAAGGCTATACCTATACGTGCCTAGGTTTGCCCAGCAAGGGGGGTGTTCGGGTTAGTGGCCATGGATGTAACGCAACTAGGTTTTCCAGGAAGAGAGGAAACACACATTTCAACCAAAAGGAGACACTAGGCACTAACTGGTGCGGGGTGCGACGCAGTCTCCGGATCCGTTGCGCCTGGGCCGGAACAGTATGTGGCTCTAGATACCTCGATAAAATTAAAAGTTGAAATATCTTGTATATGGCACATCAGAGTTGATATGGCGTATCTCAAAAATTAACGCTCAAGGGACTCTATATATGGTGGACATCAAAAGCCAGCGTTTCTTGTATTGAACTCTCTGTATATGCAGCACATCATAATAATCCAATGAATATGTCTTTCCGCCGCACTAGAAAATTAATTGGCTTTTTTACAAAGGAACCAATTAAGGGGGATAATTTGACACGGTCGCATCGTCTCTGTGGTGTCACACACATTCCGCTTTAACAGTGTGAAAATGTGTTCGCCTTTGCCGGCTAACGTTGCACGCGCGAAACTTTCGAACAGACCACTATATCTTGTTGCCAATGCAAAAGCAGTCACCGCTCTTGGACCAGATCACCCCACCTGGGTAGCCGCCGTGCACCGTCCTCGCATGCCCTCTTGCCGCCTTCGACACGGACCGACGACCCATGACTCGGACTCGCGACATTCGCTCGACCAGACTTGTGTTTGAACCCAACGGACTGCAGCTCGTGGCGGGAGTGTACAATGCCGGTTTTGGCTTCGCCGGAGTCGTCAGCTTGGTTGGTGTCGCGTCGCGCAGCAACCAGGACCAGAATACCAGATAAATGACGCCAGAACCGGTAAAGCAGCTCGTGAGATCCCCAAAGTGGGCGACCCATTTCACCAGGCCAGATAAGTCCTGAAACTGACCAAAGGTGAAAAGCAGGACGGTTTACTTAATGAGGACTACTTTGTTATTTTTATTTTGTTACGAGGTGGACGTGGCATCTGGTCTGCGTAGGTTAATTAACAAGGGATCCCATTAGGAAACTTTTCTTCCATCGCCGGCCCTGCTTTATATAGCAAGTTGTATATTTTACCACACTGCACCCTTCTTAGTTAAGCAAATAAGCATCTTCTAGGCTTTGCGGGATTGCGGTGCGTAATGGGATGACACTTTTGGTGGTTCAGAGCGGCCTCCCCTCTTGCTCGACCGAAATTGATACGTACATGGTGGCGATCGATCCAATAAAGAAGCTACGTCAAAAGCAACGTGTCCATATATATTTCGGCACTGGAATGGATCCATTGCTACTGGTGGAGCCACCAGAGGTTAATTGGCGATGATGCTGAAGCCTAGATTATTGGAAATGCTAATGCGGTTGTTCGGTACCATAAACGGCTGACGCTGAGCAAAGATAAGGAAACGCTAATGCGATTATTCGGTCCCCCGCGTAAACTGCAGATGCTGAGCCTAGCACATATGTGTACACATAACACATATCTGCGCAACTGCTGTCAATAATCTAAGTATCTAACCATAAGTGTAGATGTTGGCTCATCACTAATTTGTTGTCGTCCCTATTTTTTTCTTTCTATTAGAACATTTTTTTATCAGTACTTATGCAACGGACTCCACCTCTTGGTGACTTAGATGATCCAGAAGGAGCACAATGCTTTTTTCTTTGAAGCCGCCCTGCAATTCTTGGAGATTCTGCTTCATGAAATCACGTCGCTGGCAACCCAATGGCTGCGTGCCGGATTCAATTTGGAACAATTTTGGCCATGACCATATTCAATTCCTTGCCGTCCCTGCTGGTTTCCTATTTGTCGAACACTACATAGAAAAATCATTTGTTCCTAGTAGCACATATTTTTATTGTCCGTTACTAAATTGGGTCTCGGAGTTCTGCCCGTTACTAAGTGACGCAACTTAGCGACGGACAGGACTGCGTCCGCCACTGCGTATGGGTATAGGGTGCAACTTAGTAGCGAGCCATAACTATCGCTGGTCACTATGCTTATATATGAAGAGGCTCGCGGGAGGGGGGAGAGCGCAAACCCATTGGCGCTACTTTCGTCGCCACTTCATATTTGCGTTCCTCTTCAAGCCCCCTTCCTCCACCACTTGCCAAGATGACCATTTCACGCTGCCGATGTTCCTCCTTAGTTATGCGCATGCGCCAGTACCTGGCATGCCGCCGCCAAGCATTCGCTCGTCGGACACAGCCAATCGAGGCGGCCCGCGCAAAGAAACGCAAGGCAGCGGTCGGATCTGTTGGCAACTACCACCCCGTCGAGCGTAGCCACGATGACGGGGGTGCTGCCACCCTTGCTTCCTCCGCCTCCGCGCCGATGAAGGCAAGCGGTGGAGTCCACCCATGGACATGGCGATGACGTCTGCAGTGGCGGTCGCGATCGAGGCTGTCGTCGAGGCCACAGGTTTTCTGGTATTAGAGGCAGCGACTTTTACGACAATCGATGTGGTGGTTAGGGTAGAGCCGCTGGCCCGGGCGACCGGTACGGTGGAGGTGGCCATCTAGAAGATGGTGGTGGAGGCAGGCGGCTTAAGGTTAGGGAGGGACCAACACCTTTCAGTGTGGGCTCTGGATTTTTTTTTGTTGGGTAGAGGTGTGGTAGCAATAGGTGACACCCGTTGCCCGTTATTATCGCTAATATAAGTAGAATGTCCATTATGATGGACATATAGTCTGTCACATATTTTTCACTAATTAGCAACATATTTGTAGTGGGGATCAAAAGTTTGCCACTCAAGCCACTTACAACCCGTTGCTATAAATACGAATTGTAGCATACAACGACCATATATGTTTGTCTTGTACTCCTTTCATTTAAAAATATAAACATTTCTATGTTTGATTAAAATCAAATATTAATATAAAAATTCACAAAGATTGATCCGATACTATTAGATTCACCATGAAATAAATTATTATAATTTACAATTATTTATATTTGAAATAATTTATTTCTATGTATATTATGAATCAAGTAAAAAATGTTTAATTCTGACCCAACCTAAAAATACTTATATTCTTTTTTTTTTATCAAGAACATATCTATATATTATAGATAAGGAAACCATAAAAGACCCAAACAGATACAGATATGTTAATAGAGGATACATAGGACAGCTGTCCCAACCTATTTGCACAAAGGTCCCTAAAAAATACAGCAAACACAATCAAGCCCTTAGAACCTTTGCTTGTTGAAAACTACTTATATTATTGAACAGAGCAGCCTAATAGGACCTTTGATCCATTTGCAGCCTCTTCTTCTACATAAAATTAACACCAAAAGCTTTTGCATGCTTGAAAATAAAACTGCAGATATTATCATGATCTCTTTGCTTATTTTTTTGTATAAATTCAGCTCTATATTGGATCGTGGATAATTTCATATAACTAGTTTGATAGATGTTTTATTAATTAGGAAGCACTAATATGATTGTTCGGTGCCATAAAGGGCTGACACCGAGTCCAGTATATAGGTAAACATAACTAACTGGTCTAGCCTATTTGATATGGTATCCTCTTCTGCAGCACTTTCCGGCATCCTGAATCAGAATGCACTACAGGATGGATCACGCAAAGACCCACATATGATACCATTCTACCCACCACAATGCATGAGTCCAAGACGTTGGGCAGGACTCGGGAGAGTGTAAAAGATTTAGTTGCGCCAGCACTTAATGCAACGTTTTCCATGAACCAGGAGTTTGGCTAGGAACGTGTATAGTTTATACACCGAATTGTAAAGCGCTCCGTTGATGGCCTTCCAATTGAATTGTACATAAATAACACGAGATATTAATGCAGGTACGTAATCTCGAACGGGCCAAAAGGACTAGCGGTCGAAGAGTTGAACACAGGTGGCGTGCACAACACATGGCTACAAGAGCGTTCCGGCACGGAGGCACGCCGCACGCGCGCAGTACAACACCATTGGTAGCGGCAGCTCCATCACGTCGCACCTGACTGCTTAACTGGCGCGTCCAATATTCGTTTGCTGATTTGCTCTCGTGCTGTTATTGCCAGTGCAAAAGTGATGGAGCTCACTTGTACACGTACGACAAAGGTGAATTTAAGTTTGAAGAAAAGTGAGCTTAGAGCAACTCCAGTGGCGTGACTAAATTAATCTCCAAATTCCCTTTTAGTCACTCAAAATCAAAAACTCAACTCCAACCCTTCCCTCTCCGACTGACTATTTTGAGCAGGCCATCAAATCTCCCCCCCCCAACCCCTAGAAATAGTGGCTCACTACCCACCACCTGAATCGTGGGCCCCACTATTTTTTTTTGTTTCTCTCCTCTCCTCTACGCCTGATATTTCTTCCTTCCACCCGCACCTCCCGCCGCCACCGGCCTGACGCTGCCTTCCGTCACCAGAGATCCACTCCCTCCTCCCACCGCCGGCAGATCGACCCACGGCATGGCCGGATCCACTACCCTGGACGACGCATAGCCGACTTTTGGCTTCCGCACCGGCGGGCGGGCCCTGACAAGCTGGCATCGCGCCTGGCCGGGGCGACGCTGCCACAACAAATAGCCGGTGACGGGCGCACTATCTGGGTGCCTAGCACGACTTGTGCGCGGGCAGGTCACGGCGGCGAGCCCGGTGTCACGATGCGAAAGGCGTGCCACGGCACCGAGGCGGCGGCGCCACGCGTGGGGGGAGAGAGGGAGGTGGCGGGGTGGGAAGGGGGGGGGGAGGCGGTGGCGCCGAGGGGGAGAGAGGAGGCGGCGGCGTCAAGCCGGAGGTGGAGAGGGAGGCGGCACCGCACGCGGGGGAAGAGAGGGAGGCGGCAGCGGCGCCGAGCCAGAGGGGGAGAGGGAGGCGGCGCGCACGGGGAGAAATTGGTGTGGGCGGTGGGGCCCACTGACATAGGGGTAGGAAGACAATTTTACTCAGTTGGGCTAGATTGTAAAATAATTATGGACCTCTAAATAATAAAATCTAGCCCTTAAAATAAAGTATAGAGGCTCCAATTTGATATCTGGACGGGAGCTGCTCTTAGTAGATGACATCAAGGAGATTCTACTGCAGCCTGATTGGGTGGACACTCACTGATGTGCGGAATGTGTACGAAAGCGATGGACCAAGTTCGCTGCGACACCAGTTTTATTTGAAACATGACAAGCAAAAAATTTGTAAAGCAAGAGGGGAGTTCCTTCTGCTACAGTCCAACATAACTGAGACCGCTTGTTCTTGGTGTCAGTGTCACTGTGTCTGCGTGCATGCGCTGAATAGCTGCAACACACGGACGCTGCCCGGCGGGCCTGTTTCTTATACATAAGTTGGTGGTGACACTGAGCCTAGGCCAGCTTGGAACTGCTAATGATGCAATTACTGGCTCTACAACAAAAAAAGCCTATAGCGACGGCAGTAGAAACGTATTAGCGGCGATTCAAAACTCAACCGCCGCTATAAACAGAAAATCTTTTTCAGCGGCGACCCACTTAACAACCCATTGTTTTTTTTTATTTTTAGCGGCGGCCCACTTATCAGCCCGTCGTTATTTTCATTTTTAGCGGCGGCCACTTAACAGCCCGCCGCTATTTTTATTTTAACGACGGCCCACTAATCAGACCGTCGCTATTTTTTAGCCCAGCCTATTTATCCTCCGTTGTGTATAAAAGAACCTAACCTTACATACCTCTTTCACTCCACCCACTTCTTCTCACCCCGCCGCCACTTCCCCTCACTCGTCCCACTTTCCTCTCTCCCCGAGCACCCCGCAAGCGTGGCTCCTCTGCTCTTCCCCGGTGGCCATGAGCGCGGCGGCGCCCCTTCCTCGATGGCACACCCTCCCCCGACGGCGCGGCCTCCCTTGGCGACGCGTCCTCCATCCTCCCCCTCCTCTCCTCCTGGTGCGATAGGCGAGCAGGTGGCCGGTGACGCTCCCTCCCTCCTCCCCCTTCTCCCTGGTGAAGTAGCAGCGGTAGGGGCAGCCAGATCTGGCCGCCCCCTTCTCCCTGGCGACGCGGCGACGACCGGGGTGGCCGAATCTGGCCCGCCCCCCTCTCCATGCGGCACGGCGACGGCCGAGGTGGCTGGATCTGGCCCGCTCCCCTCTCCATGTGGCGCGGCGGCGACCCGGGCAGCCAGATCTGGCCCGCCCCCCACTCCAAGCGGCACGGTGGCGGCCAAGGAGGCATCACGGCGGCGGCGACGGGGCGTCCTCGCTGCCGGCCGGGCGGCGGTGGCCTGCCCCCTCTCCGTTGTGGTGCGGCAGCCCGGACAAGCCTAGATGTGGGCTCGGATGCGCAGGTCAGGGCCCGTGGCGGACGGGCTTAGATCTGGGTTTTTTTTTCTGACTCTGTGGTATTGTCACCTGCCACTACAATAATGTTTTCAGCGGCAGTTGAATTGGCTCATAAAAGACCCGCCGTAAAAGATGTGTATTTTTAGCTGCGTTTGTATAGCGGCGGTAAGGTCAGCCCGCCACTACAGTACATATAGGACCGCCGCTAAAGGTAGTTTTTGTTGTAGTGTGGCGGGCATGTGCGAATGTTTGCATACAGGAGTGTATGCTAGTACTATATAACCAACAATCTGGCCTAGTAGATACTGTATATCTGAATCTGATACGGTATCGTACCTTATCATCATCAGCTCCCCCCCCCCCCCCCCCCCTCTGAATCTGCGTGCACTACACCAGGCCAGTGCTACGGGGACGAGGAACAGGTAATGCCGTTCTGCCTACCATGACGTACGACGTTGGGCAGGACGCTGGAGGAGTATACACGCACGTACAGAGGCTTCACGGCAACATGAACGCAACGTTTTCAACGAACCAGGTGCGGCTTTGGTTAAGTTCGTGCATATAGTTTACATAAAAAGTGCATGTCCAAAGTAAAAAGCCCTAAAAGAGATGGCCTTATATATTGAGCTACTAGTAGTTAGATAAGAGATAACGCAGGTGATCTTATTAGTTATTACTAGACGGCCATCAATAGGTGGTTGATGATGGTCTCATGGAGAGTGCAGCCGACTCGGAGGAGTTGAAGCCAGATGGCTGGCACAATACATGGCTGCGAGAGGTCTGGCTCGGTGGCGGCGAACTGGGCGTATGCAGCTGGTTTGGAATCTTTGAATGGGGGACGTGGAGATAGATCCAGTGGATGAACACCAGCACGCATACATAGCAGCAGCTAGATCACGTCCCACTTGGCTGCTTACTGGCGCGTGCGTGCATTGCTCACTCATTCATCTAAGCTCGTGCTAGCTAGCTGCTCGCCAGCTTGTGATATATGCGGCGCAATACTAAAGCATTCAAGCACGATCCTTTGCATTGTGGAAAAGCGACCTTTTTATAGGACAGAGAAAAAGGTGCGAGCTGCTGCTTGTTAACTCTAAGTCGATGGTATCGGTCGATGAGAAGATAGATGCACCTACAGATGGGTCAGGATGACACGCACGCACAAGCACGGCAGATTGTACGACAGGGATGAATGGAGCTGCCAGCGCCACCTGTATACAAAAGTACCACACAAGCCAAAAGGTAGTATAAGATCGTTTAACGAAGAAACAAAGTCGTATAGGAAGCAATAGCAGCCACGCCCCCATTTCTTCTTAAAAAAAATAGCAGCCACCCCGGCCAGTCGCCCTACCCGATCGAGCTAGAATCTAGGTTAACCGAGACCGTCGATAGCTGAATCGTACTGTGCGCTACTGTGCAAGCACGAGCAGCCCAACCTCAGCCACTCAATACTACAACGTGCATCATTAAAAAAGAAAACCCTACAACGTGCATGCATGACACGGGCGCACCCCTGTTTTCATCTCATACTCATGTGTACTAGTGAATTGTCACAGCAGGACTACTAATTTCCATCAAAATTCAAACCTGACCGCGATCAATCGGGGCACACGAGACTATGATGAGAGGAATACATGGGCGCAGGTCACGCAGCAACCCAGCCGCATGCATGCATCAGTCACTCTCGCTCAGTACTTGAGTTTCGTACGAACAACGTAACGGGTGGTCGATCCATTGGCGAAGGCGATGCGTGCGTCTGCAGTCTGCACCAGCCGATCGATCGACGTGCTTCATTCTTTCCGTTTCTTTTCCGCTTTTCCTTTTGGCCTTTTCCCGCTTTATCTTATCAACAAGGGCTGCGCTTTGGCTGGACCTCAGGCGTGTTTCGTTCAAAGATAAGCTGTGGAAAGAGCACTGGATTACGCGGTGTCCGCCGGTTAACATCAGCATCTCCCCCGTTTATCGTCGGTGGCGTGCTTTTCTCAGGTTCAGGAGTGGGAGTGTATTCGCGTGCCGAGATTTTCCAACGTAATCTATTGCCTTTTCCGGGGCTTTAAGCGTTTGATTTAGTGGGGAAAGACAAAATGAATGGTGGAACAGTACCGGAGCCAGTAGGATCGAAAGATGGTGCGTAGGGGACTAACGGAACAATGGAGGATGACTACCGATAGGATAGACATCAACCTGGATTCGGCCCCTAAATCAAACCTGCCACCCCACTACACTGCAGTTACATTAGTACTGATATTATTCTGAAATATAAATGAATTATTTTACCTTTTCATCTTAGGTTTTCTGACTTGTACTGTGCATGGTAGTATGGTATTGTGGTCAGGAGCCTTGAGTTCAAATTCTCACAAGCTCAAATGCAAAATCTATTAAAATAAGAGACTTGCTAATTTTTAATTGACTGAAAGTTTGGATAATTTTCAATCACCGCTTTAAGCCATTAAATCTAGATTCAATGATTTATAATTATTATATAGATAATTATATAAAAAAATTTAAAATACAAAGTAACAAATCATTAACTAAAAGCTTTTGGTCGATTGAAAGCTAGAAAATATGTTAAAATAAACAACATGTGGTTTCTATTCCGATTATTTCTTCATCAGTTTATTAAGCCTTTGTGGGTTACTTTTGTAAGGTGCATAAAAATACCTTCATGATGGTGCAAATTTGAATAATGTTCAGTGTGTATCGTCTACTTATTACTATTATAGCTGCACGCCGAGATCAATGAAATCTTAGTTAGATAGTAGATGCTAAAGTTATGAAGATTTCCTATTTGTGTCCCAATACCTTTTATACCTGCAATTTTTATATGGACCAAATATGCACAATGACTCGTTCAATTAAAAGACAGAATAAGAGATATAGGTGCATTGAGGGACATGAGAAATAATAATGTGACTAAATTAGATGAGTCAAATCTGGGTCAAACGAAGCTTTCAGCTCCTTCTTGGGTTTAGTTTAATTGTTTATGTACCCATCCAAACTAAAGACCAGCGTGACTGAAATGAAACACACGCCAAAAAAGTACAGTACTCTGAAAAGTTGAGGGATTGTTTGTCTCATCAAAATAAACAAAATGATTGGAATTATGCATCACAACAACATTATGACTATTCGTTGTTTTCAATTGTAATAGTCATCAAGCCACTAGTTTGAGACATGCATTTGGCTAATTAAGTGAGGCCCTGAGCAACTTTGCGCAATTTGTTGACGCTATTTTTTAGACGAAGTAAAAACTTTCAGCCTATGCAGCAATTTAGTTTATGAGATAGTTCTCTATATAAGTTCCCTCTTTCCATGTAGCACTTTTGTCTATACTCCACACCATCAATACTTTCTAGCACACCGGGTGCTAACATTGTGGCTCTTCACGTTTCTTTTATATATATAGACCAACGTGCAAGGCGCTTATGTATGTTTGCAAAAAAAAGGAGGGGGGGGGGGGGGGTTTACATCAATCAACTATTGCAACATCGTTACAAACATGGAGAACAACAGTGTAACGTTGCTTATAAACTGTTTCTTACCTTCACAATGCAACTATTGTAGTTTTGGTCAAAAAGAAATTATTGTAGTATGCCCATGACCTATTACTGTTTCATTTCGTTTATCTTCATTCACAGAATCACAGGCAAGGATTAAGTTTACACACTTTTTGAAATACGTGGGAGATGAAACAATTTAACCCCAGCAGATGCCACGAAGATTAGAGATAATATTAACAACTCTCTTTAGGCCTAAATTCCCTTGGAGACGATATGGTTGTTCTTTCTAAAAGACCTGATTAAAACAGTTGGCGAATATCTAGTAACCATCTTTCATACTGATGAGTGTACCCGTACACCTTTCAGATAGCGAAGACTAAGGTCATCAGTCATCACACGGTTAGAACACGGTACACCACGCGTTCGATTACTCCACTACTTTTTCATGCAATTCCACGGAAACATCACACACGGTTAATCCAGTAGTCCACTTGCCACCATTATGCGAAAGGACAACCTTATACGATAGCACATCGTTCTCAGACCAGAAAAGACTAATGCTTCTGTTCCACGTACTTCGAAGCTTATTTACTTCTCTCGCTGCGGAAAGGATCAACTAAAATAAAGACATGTTTATCGGTCACCAAGGCTTTGCTTAGATCAATCTTTTTTGCTGTTGCAGTGACGCCAACATAGTAAAGCGGCGATAGGTTTCTTCCTTCAGTGGATGCGCGGGACCCTCGCTGAGATTTGACCTAAAACCATCATAGTCAGATCGCCGGTACGGAACAGAAAATATTTTGCAGTCCACATCAGATGGCACGTTCCGAGGTTTCGGGTTTTTCTTCTTCCTTTTTCTTGTTTTTTCGTTCTCCTTTTCGTTGTGCGGATCGGAATGTTCTAGGCATTGTTTTGCCTTTAACTTGTTCAAAGGTTGTGGAAGAACGCTGCTTGGTTGAACAGGCCCAAATGATGTTGGATGAGTGCAGATTATGCACTCTCTGCGTACTTGAATAATGGTTAGCAGGTGTTTACTACTGCAAAGGTGCCAGTTTTATTCGTTGCCCTGTTCCTGCTCAGGTAGCTGCTTCATGTGAATCGACGTACACTCCGAAGCGGATGCAAAGTAGACCGCATATTTGCAGCTTTATCGTTCACTTTCACCTGTGCTCATTCCGTCCTTCAATCTATCAATTTGCTTCACCAGTTCACCCGTCATGATTTGTGCGTTGAATTGTGTACTCCTGTCCACCCAGTTCCAGCTATAGAGATGATGAATAACCCGGTGTCATGTGCCGCCTCATGGTAGAGAGGTATGCACTGCTGTCTTGTTCATTTGAACTTTGAAGAAGAGCCTGAAAGCAATGTTTCACCAAATTTGGTCCTTCTGAGCAAGGCAAACCAGCATCGTTAATTTGTTGCCCTAACAGAAGTACGACAGGCACACAACTGCTAATGAAAGCAAACAATGACATTTGCATGTGCCGAGCCTCTGAGTCGTCGCTTCCATCGCCAACTTTTGACCTATGTGTGAGAAACTCGAATACTGCGGTGCGTGGTGGGCTTGTGGACTTGTAGCCAAGCATCATTCCGGTTCTGACCTAAATGTACTGCACCGTACAAGAGTGATCATGGCTAACCATCGCTTCATGCGTTGTGTACGTAGGTGACTGACTGCAGATGGTGGCGAGGAATATGCCTATGCGTATGCGTGGGCCAGAAGAGCACTTCTGACGATCTCAAACCACTACGGAAACAGCACATTTGCGGACACACGGCAACGACGGAAATACCCACGGCAACGTCTTTACCGTGGGTAACACACGGCATATAGCGCACGACAAAAAAGCCGTCAGCAAAGGCCTCTTTGCCATGTGCTTTCCTTCGGGCACACGGCAAAGGACTTGCCGTGTGCCTCGGTTGGCCGACGGTAAAAAAAAGGCGTCGTTACCTTCTCCCACGGTGATGGCGTGTTTTGCCTTGTGCCCGACGGGAGGCACATGGCAAAGCCTGTTCTTTTTATCGTGTGCCAGGGTCATGGCACACGGTAAAGGTTCAATCTTTGCCGTGTTCTAGGGTCATGGTGCATAACAAAGGTTCAATCTTTGCCGTGTGCCAGATCATGGCACACGGCAAAGGTGGTTTCCAGGTAGGCAGAAACTCCCTCCTTTGCCGTGTGCTATGATCAAGGCACACGGCAAAGGCTCAATAATCTGTCAGCAGCGCATTAAAATTAACTGTCCCGAATAAAAAAAAACAATAAATATTCAACATATATGATCACAACAATTCAAATATCATCACAAGCATTTAAATATCATCACTGACATCCAAATATCATCCCGGAGAGTCTCAACACAAATGTTTCATAATAACCATCATATAGAAGGTTCAGAAACATAGCAATCATTCATATAACATCCTAGACACTTCACAAACTTAAACTAAAAAAATATTAAGATAGAAAGTTCACTGACGACGAAAGCCTTGCCCACCAGCTGGCGACAAGTCCTGATCTTGATTCCGCTCAGGCCATTGACTCCATGCACTCGATCCCGCCGATTGATTCTGCACAAATAAGAGATGTTGATTACTGATTAGTCTTATATCCTAAGTTAAATATTACGTGAATGCTCTAATATCCTAAGTCTCTAGTATTGAGTTTGGTTATTGTAATGAATGCTCTAGTATGGACAAAACAGAAACTAAAACGTCCATACTCACAAGAGTACTAGTCGGAGTAGGTGGCTGAGGAGGTAGAGCAAATGACGGCATCGGTGGTAGAGTTGTACCTAAACTCTGGCCAAGAGATGCCATCCACTGAGTCAATTGCTGTTGCTGGTGCTCGAGCCTCCTCCTGAAATCCTGTTCCATGTCCTCCCTTGCCTTCCTCTCTGCAGCGAGCTGGGCCTGTAACATTTGATCTTATTATTGCAATGTAAAAAAGTCATGTGCAAAACCAGTAAATCAATGATGAATATAACTGAAATTACCTGAAGTGCCTTCACCTAGGTTTGTATAGTGTTCGGTCGAGGGCGTATAGCCGGGCTTGAGCTCGTGCTCCTCACTCATATCGGGGAGAGAGTGGACGTAGTCGCCGTGTCGAGCGTGCCTTCTCCAATCCGGTATCGCTCATGCTTCCTACCTCCTCCCACCCTCATCATGACTTCCCCATCAAGATCATGGGCGCTAGGATCCCACTCAGGTCCATGGATCTCCCTTCCCATCGACGTGTACTCTGTGAGGCGAGTGTGAACGGAGGAATTGCTGTACGCCATGGGCGGGGCTTCTGGGTCGTACTGGATGTCGGGCGCCGTGGCCTTGCCCTTGCGGGCCATAGCAAATGCCTCGAACTAGGTGCAAGGGCGACCATCATGTGACGCCGACTATGAAACAAAATAGAAGAAAAATTAGAAATTATATAGTATTGATAGTTAAAATAAATGAAATAATTCGCGTACCCATCTCGCCGCATATTGCTTAAGGAAAAGATTCCCTTGATGGTGTGCTGGTCCTGGCATCAGCAAACGACGCTCCCGACAAGTATTATGCGTCTCCTCCCAGCCCTCCACACACCACTTGTCCACAACAGCTTCCCCGGCAGGCACATTGGTAGCACACCACCACACAAGCACCTACACATCATCAAGTACATGGCATATAATTAAGAAGCATAAATTAATCATAGTTAATGTTAGAAAAATATTAATATTACTATTCTATATTTACCTGCATGTATTCATCTCTGGTAAGCTTTACGTTTCTCGCTTGAGTTTTGGTGACCTTAACTTTAAGGTGCTGGACGTGGTACATAATCACAGTCTAGATCGTGCCTCATAAAACATGTCCCTCACGAGCTTAGGACATGCACGGTGAGCCACAATCTTTGCTCTGTCCTCGTATCCTGTCTCGCATCTATAGAAATCCTGAAAATAGATTCGATGGGTAACACCATGATTTCAAAAGTGTCATATGAATATGATGTATTGAGCAGTGCAGTGCGAGGAAGACTTACCCACAGCTCCCCAAGTACATGTTCCGCCTTGTTGTCGAAGATCTTGCCATCCCGATCATACTCATCCTCAGTGGAAAAGTAGTGCTTCCACGTATAAGCCAGCACGCGCTCTTCGGCATAAGAAACTATGCCCGGAAAGTGTGTCTTTACCAAAAGACCCAGGATGCCATTGACATGGCGATCATGATCTCCTAGAGCAAGCACCACCTAACTCCTGCATAAGTGATTAAGAAAAATTAGTAATTTTTGTTATGCTTCTCTATGAATCAAATGAACAGGTTGTCATAGCATGTAAAATATTTACTTAGGCGGATCGGGTCGAATCAACGGCCGTCTGACAACAAGTATTAGTCGCTTCGGAAGCTTAGAAGGACCTCTCAACCACACCTCTGACAACGTAGAGAAAGTGGAACCCCCTGTCTCCTGCTCCTCCCCCCCTCCTCCTGCTCCTCTTGCTGCTGCTGCTGCTCCTCCTCCTCCGCCTCCGACGACGAGGACGAGGACGAGGACTGCTCAACTACAGGCGAGGGCTCCCTCGCTCTCGCTCTCCCTCTACCTCCTCCTCCACCCTTCCTATTCCCTCGACCACCTCCACGTTTACCTCTCCCTCGATCGCTCTCAGAGTCCTCAGCTGCACTGAGCCTCCATATTTTCCCTGGCATGGCCTTCTTGTACAACGACGCCACTGACTTCACCAGACCGCCGCCACCCACCATATTTGTCCACTCACCTGCAATAAAAAATAAAAAAACAATCAGCATATGATAAAATAGTACATAAAATAGAATTTAAAATATTAAAGTATTATAAATGTTTATCTACAAATAACAATGAGCAAATAAAATTCATACATGTTCATCTAGAAATAATCATCACCATTGGGAATGGCTGGATCATAATCCTTATCATCACTCGTCCCCATGTTGATATCAACATCGGGATTAGCAGGAGTATGGTTGTCATCAATGCCTAAATGTAATCGCTCAAGTTCACGTAAGTCATCTGCATTATCAACCTCATCTGTAATGTCCTCATTGTCTACTTCTATTTTGAATATTTCGGTTAAGTCTATCTTAAAAGTTCCTTCTAGCCCATCATCTTGAAAGAACTCATCTTTGTGATATGTGTTTGGGTTTATGGTGTAATCGGCATCATTTGGGAGAGGTAGTTTAGCGCGTGGCCTTACCTTGTACACAACATCCCAACCTTTGAAATTATCCTTCTAGCACAGGTACGAGACATAATAAATTTGCGTGGCCTGTTGAGCCATGATATAGACATCGTCTCTGAGTAAGACGAAGGATTGTTGAATTTCAACAATCCCAACTTGAGGCATCCGTCTCACAACTTGCGGGTCAAACCAATGACATTTGAAAATGACTGGAGTAAGAGGTTTGGAACCATGAAACGAGAGTTGGTATATCTCTTCAAGTATTCTATAATACTCGACTCTATCAAGGCCTGGCATAAAAACTCCGGTATTTGTGGTTCTTCGATTGGGACGAGACTCCTCATAGCTTCTTGTGTGAAAGCGATATCCGTTAACATCATAACCATTAAAGCACTTGACCCTATAGCTAAAGCAGCAGCAACTTGTCTCAACTCGGCACTCATGGACGTATCAATTTGTCCCTGCAAGTCAGAGCAAGAAAGTTAATTAATTGCTCGCTACTTCTAAAGTCAAACTAAGTATGATATAAATTAGATAGTTCCTTCTCTTTGAACCAGGAAATGAAATCTGGCATTTCATTCCCCGCACCCTGTTTCAGTAGGGTATAAAATTCGTGTGGGGTAGGTTCCCTTGTTAGACGCCAGAACTGTTCTAGAAATTCCTTGTACCAATAAGAAAACAAAGAGGTTGGATGCAGAAGAGTGACTACTCAAGAAAAGAATTGTTAAAAACTTACTGCATGTATGGCTCAACTTCAAAAAGGTTGGTCAACACATATAGCATGATCTTACGCCACTCAGCATGTGTCAACTTCTTATGGCTCGCACCAAATGAACTTCCGAGCTGCCCTTGAAAAAGACTAAGGTTCAATTCATCTTCGCCAACATTATAACGAGGGAGTGGATTATGCACGCTTGGGAGGTTGTCAGCATAGTATTTTATTGTGAAGTTTGACACCTCCTCAAGAATGTATGCCTCTGCCATGGAAGCTTCTATTTTGCATTTATTTCCATATTTAGTTCGAAGAACCTTTAGACATCTCTCAATTGGATAGCACCAACGGAACTACACAGGTCTACCCATTCGTACCTCATATGGTAGGTGCACAATCATATGTGGCATCGAAGTGAAGAAGCCCGGTGGAAGTATCATCTCCATCTTACACAGCAACACAAGTGTCATTTTTTTCATGTCTGCAATCACGGCCCGAGAAACCTCCTTAACATAAAGCTAACGAAAGAAATAACTCAACTCTTCCAGCACTTGCTACACATGCTCAGGGACTTGCCTTGAACCATCACCGGAAGAAACAGCTCAAGCCACAGTGGTAGTCATGACTCTTGAGCCCGCTGACTCTCATAGTATCAAAATTCACCCCTCTCTTCCAATTCGCTGCAAAACCATCAGGGGGCATTAATGTTTGCAACCAATGCAGCACTTCCTTCTTTTCGACCGTTGTCAGGACAAAGTTGGCCTTAGGCTTCTTTCATGTCTTCGTACCGGCTCTAGTAGGCACCATGTTTAGCTTTGGTCTATCACATAACAGTTCTTCATCCATTCTGGCTTTAACGTTATCCCTTGTCTTATCAGGAATGCCCATGATTGTGTGAAAACCCACATCACCGATATTCTTTTCAGTGTGCATTGCATCAATATAATGCGGAACAATAACATCATCCATATATCCAAGCCGATACAAGCCCAGTTTTTGAGTCCAGGCATGTTGGACACCATATCCCGCGAAACAGTTTTTTCCTTTATCAAACTTGAGGGCCTCTAGCTTGGCATGAACCATGACACCTATCATGAGGTATGGTGGAGGTTCATTAACTTCTCGACCTTTATTGAAGTTCTTCTTGTCCTTTCTAAATGGATGGTCAAGAGGGAGGAATTGTCGGTGTTGGTCAAACGAAGAAAACTTGCGACCCTCCGACAAATAAGTAAATCCCACAGCTCCCTTACATACTGGGCAGGGGATCTTAGAGTGAACACCCCAGCCAAGAAATGCACCATACGCCAAGAAGTCATGCATAGACTACTCGAACGAAACATGCATTGTGAAGTTGCTCCTTGTAGCTCGATCGTATGTCAATACCCCATCATTCCAAGCACATTCCAAATCATCCCATAGAGGCTCCATGTATACACTCATATTATTCCCCGGGTGCTAAGGAATTATCAACGACAAGAATATGTATTATCGTTGAAACAGTACACCTAGAGGAAGATTGAGAGGCATAATGAACACAGGGCAACAAGTGTATGGGGCAGCCCCCATGCCATACGGATTGAACCCATATGTTGCCAGTGCCACTCGTACATTACGAGCCTCTCCGGCTTCGCGCTCATGAATCCTGTCAAAATTTTTCCAGAATTCACCATCAATTGGATGTACAAACTTCTCAGGATTGTATCTATGTCCGTTTTTGTGCCATGTCATCTGTTTTGCGGTCTCCTCGGACATGTAAAGACGTTGAAGCCTTGGTATGAACGGAAGGTACCGTATGATTTTCACCGGAATCGTGAGCTGCTTCTTACCACCATCACGTGTATCTACCTCTAGGTACCTAGAGGACTTACACTTTGGACAGTGCGTTGCTTCCGCATGTTGTTTTCTAAATAAGATGCATCTGTTAGGACAAGCATGTATCTGCTCATATGGCATCTGAAGCGCACTAAGCAGTTTTCGTGACTCATACATGCTCTTTGGCAGAATGTGACCTTCTGAAAGTAGGCTGCCAATAACTGTCAACATAGCATCGAAGGCGCCTCGACCCAGGCCAAACTAGGACTTCAAGGCCATTAGACGCGCAATGGCATCCAATTGACACACCTTGGTATGCCTGTGGAGGGGTTGTTGTACCGCCTCCATCATTTGGTAATACGCCTTTGCACTTGGCTCCGGCTCCTCCTCCTCCCTAGGTACTTCATCCCCATGTGCTTCATGATAGTCATTTAATATGTCTCCTACACTGGCATCTGCATCATAATCCTCCATGCGCTGTCTCACTACATCGTGCCTTGGACGTTGTTGGCTCTTCCTAAGTGCCCCTTTTATATGTGAATATTACCCTAATTAGAGCATAATTGATACTAATTTAGGCCATTTACCTATGATATTGCCTATATATTTATATATGCGTTGTTTTGGAGCTTTATTGCAGAAACAGGTAAAATTAGTGATTAATGCGATGATGGAGAGGACAGGAGTCCAGAACCCACGAAAAGCACTGAAGAAGCCCAGTGCGCCGATCGGCGCAGCCCATGAGCCGATCAACGCAAGGGTGTTTTGACCCACAGAAGTGACCGAGGCCCATTCCACATATTTATGGAAGTTTATCTGCGCAAGACACTTGAAGATATTTGTCTAAGAAGAATTATGGAACTTCAAGAAGATTTATGGAACTTCAAGATCTTAACGTGCAGTACAAGACTTTATCTCGAAGGAAAAGGCCCACATGGCAGCACTATATATTGCCTATATATTTGTCTATCTTGATTCTATAATCATGCATGTGCTTATTCCAATTGCTTAGTTCTAGGCTAAGTAAGTAGATATTATCTTAATCATGGTGATTAGGATAGTATTCGGACATTGTATTGATTATGGTTGCTTGATGATGCCAGTAGTGTGGTTTAGCGGTGACAGCACTAAGCCTGCGCAGCACTATTGGATAGTTGAGTAGGGTAAGATACTCACGCGATTAAGGGTTTCCTCCCGGCAACGATAAATCGGGAGCCGCTCGGAAAGCAGGGTGGTCTTACTCATTATAGGTTTTCATTGATCTATGTAATTACCCATTATAATGCTATTCAATTAGACTTTCTGGTTACGATCTCACTAGTAGATATCTGGCTACTTACTTACCAGTATAGGTTTACAAGATCTGGAACACTTTGGCTTAGCCTCACTGGTGTGCTGATCGGCTCAACCCTGCGCCGATCGGTGCAACAACTATGGCTTAGATTCACCAGTGTGCCGATCGGCTCGACTCCTGCGCCGATCGGCACAACCCCAGATTTAATAGATCTCACGCACTTTGACTTAGTTTCACTAGTGTGCCGATCGGCTCAATCTCCGCGCCCATCGGCGCAAGGACAGATTTACTGTCTGGCGCACCTTTGCGCTGGCCAGTCTCCTTCTCATGCAACCTGAACTTGACAGTAGCCTTGACTAGATCTTTTACTGTTAACTTTATTTAATAAATCCCTAAGGTCCAAGTGGATTCGATAAACCTTGGAATACTCAATTCAAGGGAAAAAGTGCTACAATTGTACACCGTCCTCTTGCGGTATATAAGTGGGTACGTAGATACGACCAACAGATGCTCACCTTCACCATGAAGGGTCCACCGGATATAGTCTGGCATAAATCCATTCTTGCAAAGATGCTTGCCTATGACCTCTTTATCGTGTCGACGTGTGTTTCTAAAATTGTCGCAGGGACACCAAGTGACACTTGTTCCTTTAACCTTGGCAAATGATCGTTCCAAGAATTTGTTGGTCTTTCGAATCCTTTCACTGGTATACTTTCCGTTCTTTGCCCAACCCGTATACATCCACTCACGGTTCGGCATCCTCTAACATATCAGTAAGTACAATTAAAAATATTTTCATCTACACGATGCTTAGAAAGTCTAATAAGTGAAGGTAGGTCCTAATCCCATCCGAGGATCTGTAGCTGAGACTCGTTTTCATGGTCTACTCCTCTCCGAGATAGAATTTCGACAGCACTTCCCCATTGTTCTCTAAATACACGTCCTGCAAATAAGATTGTGTATCCGGAGAACAACAGGGAAATGGTGCCAAAACTGTATCTGGGAGAGGAGTAGACCATGGAAACTAATCTCAACTACGGATCCTCGGGCTGTCCAAAAAATATGGACAATTTGAAAAAGATACAGTCAAAGATATGCAACCGTATCTGCATACCTCCAAACGTATCTCTTTTGAACGGGAGACGCCTAACTAGGCTACGTAACTTACAAACATAAACGAAAAGAGGGGTCTTTTATGCCTCAGATACCTAGTTGTGCAGCAAAGTGACGGGTCGAGGAATGTGCAAAAACGTCTCCCTGCATAGAAAAAAAAGAACAGGTCTTTTAGTTCTAGATTACCTGAAGCATATATCCTCTTTGAAAGTCAAAAAAGAAAACATAGTCCTCTCTTTCTATTTCTTTAGCTTCCATTAGATTTTTTAAAAGTCAAAAAAGAAATAAACAAAGTGATTGCACCTATCCATAATTTCAACCGCATCTCTTATAATAGAAAAAAGTCATGATCATAATTACAAAATAAAAAAAGGGACCTGCAATTTTTAATCGGTTGAAAATCAACCTCCCTTCAGTTGATCAATCCTCATCGTCTAGTCTCCCTCCCTGGCTCTCTCCCTCTGAAGAGAAGGATTTCTAGGAAAAAGGAAAAAGAATATATCGAGAGCACTACATTAGTGATCCGGAGGGGCAAGTAACCTCCTTATGCATGAAAACAAGATATTGATTTCGGGTGCTCTCATGTTCCAGGAACTAAAATTGTGTATGTTAAATGCAAACTAGTAACTAGCCACCGTACAAAAAAGTTTGGTATGGCTTAAATCGATTATTTTGTTGAATCCTGCAAATGGAGACTAGGTGCTGGCAGAGGCGGAGTACTTTGTATTACTGCCACATAGACCAATCTGTACCTCAATCTTCACCTATGGACCTATGGTGTTAGCTAAGCTAACCGATCTCTAAGAACCAACTTCGCAACACAAGTGATGGTCCTCTGAGAAAGCAAGCATAGGCCACAAGTATCTCTAGCACAAGTAGCATATCGACAGGCAGTAATGCAAAGACCCCTGATGCTTCCAATGCCTATGGGGAGTACTTTGTAGCTATCTTGGATAAACATCGGTTCTTTGTGCTATATATGGCCAATGAGAAAAATGTGCCACTACATAGTTCAATCTTCACCTATGGAGGCGGAGGTTCGTCGGAGCAGGAGAGAGGCGCGGACGGCACCTGAGCTCCTGGAGCGAGGCGCCGACGCCGGTGGAGGTTCAGGAGCCGAGCCGCCCTATGGGCTGCGGGGAGTGGAGGGGGAGGAAGAAGCTCCCGACAACGGAGGGGAAGCTCCCGGTGCCGGATGGGAAGCTCCTGGCGGCGGCGCCTGTAGGCTCGGTGGCGAGTGACGGCCGGGGGCGACGACGACCGGGGCAGGCGCGGGGGTCGACTGCGAACGGGGGCGACGAGGCGGCCTGGGCCCGGGGTCGACAGCGGCTGGGGGCAACGAGGCGGCCTGGACCCGGGGTCGACGGCGGCCGAGGGCGACGAAGCGGCCTGGGCCCAGGGGCGACGACGGCCGGTGGCGGACGAACATGGCACGAGCGGGAGGTGGCGGCGCGAGGCGCGAGCAGGAGGCGTCAGCGTGAGCGGGATTTGGTCGAAAATGGCCAAGTCCCTGATCCAATCGGGGACATATCCATACGGTTTGCCGTGTGCCGACCAGTGAGCACACAACAAAGCATGGACACACGACAAACATAGGCTTTACACACGGCAAATATTTAGATGCAGTTTAAAAAAAAAATAAAAATAATTGGACACTCCAACAATCACCAAGTTTGGTCATCATACAACTCATATTTTCTGTATCCTATAAACATTTGGTTGAAGTCAAAACTACACTCAGCATTTTGATTCAAAATTTGAAAGGTTTCTATTCAACGCCCTAATTCTTTTACGGAGATTCTTTGATTTATGAGGAACATATATGACAGCTTGTACAAAATATTTTGTACTTTTTATCATAGTCTCTATGTATGATATAATGAAGCCAGGACAATTCTCAAAATTTTTCAAACTCTGTTTATTTTTTATAAAATTTAATTTCAATTGAACCACACAATGGTTGTTATATTTCATATATAATATGCATGATTTTTCTTGTTCTTTCATGAATACAGACTCAAATGAGAACTATTAGCATGAAATATCAAATTTGCACGTACTACATTGCATTATTCGAACCACTTACAGTTCGAATTTGATTTTTCATAAAATAATTCAAATAACAAAATAAATTAACTAAATATAACAAATACAATAAAAAATTTCATTAAATATCACTGTCCAAGCACCATGCAAATAATATGAAAAATAAAAAATATTGGGAAGCAAAAAAGGAAGAAAAGAAATACTTTGCCGTGTGCCAACCGACGAGACACACGGCAAAGATAGTCACATGCAACTCATATGTCATGTTTGCCGTGTGGCAGGCTATGGCACACGGTATACCGTAACTTTTGTCGAGTGTTTGGTGACGTGGCACACGGCAAACGTGTAACGACCGTTAATGTCGTCCGCACATCGTGCTTACAAACACCTAACGGAATGTTTACCGTGTGCTACGTCATGGGACACACGGCAAAAATGGCCTTTGCCGTGTGCCTGCCTCGTGGCCTACAGCAAAGAGTCGATATGTCGTATGCTGTTTTTTTGTCGTGTGTCTTCTATAGGGCACACGGTAAAAATCTTGTTTGCCGTGTGCCCGTTAAAAGACACATGATAAAAATGGTGGCACTCGGCATACCGTCTGCTTCCCGTAGTGAACCGTACGCATCTGCTGTTTCTGCCTAGATGACTGAGTCGACGTACTGTAGTAAGTAGAGCGCCTTTTTGCTATTTTTGTTCATTGTTATTTTGTACACCAATAGCTTAGCCGACATCTCTGTACTGATTAGTCTGGAGTTCTCGCTCGCGTGAGGAATGTTCGACTAGTAATTTCACCATAACTAGCCGTTTTTACTTGCATTAACCGTGTTAAGCCCGACCCTTTTCGGCCTACCAAACCTAGGCAGTGGGCTGGAGCACGCGGCCTGGTGGCTGTACACCTGCTCAAATTTAAAACATTTATATAGTTCGGGCGATTTACAAAGTGATCCACTGATTTGTTTGATTGAAATGATACTCTCATCATAATCACCATCACAAAATCCAGTCATTTCTTTACTAGACCAAGAAACTGCTGTATTGATGCAGTTGGGTAGTACACAAATCGAATGATGCAAACATGAAACATCGCTGCATAACTTGTTCTTACTTGTTAAGAGATCAGAAAATCTGCAACTACCTAGCTAGAAGTCTACCTCTAGGTAAAAGACCGGGACGCTAGCTTGATCGGATTAATTAAGGTTCTGCTTGGGGGCTAACTCGTCTTGAATTGCATCCATGTGCGAGCGACCTTCGAGCGGAAGTGCTCGAGGACCTGCTTTCTGAACGTGGGATTCCGCTGCGTGATGCCGAGACGGACACGTCCTTGGGAAGAGGCTCCTTGGCACGAAGCCGTGGAACACGATGGTCATCAGCAGACTGCCGCCGGTGACGGTGCTGACTCCGATCGGAGAGCGCCCGCGTACAGGCACGACGCCAGGGAGAACCGGAAGCCCCACAAAGGATACGATCCCAATGCACGTCCCCGCCGGTGGGGTCAGGGCGCGCCTCGGCCGTGGTCCCCGGCGAGAGCGTTCCACGGCGCGAGGAAGAAGCTGCCGTGTGGACCGGGTGGATGTTGGACACGAGCCCCATCTGCAGCTCTTGGCGCACCACACCATGGGACTCACGTGCGTTAGTACGCCACCAACGTCGTGTGCACACCAGACTCGTACTCGTGTGCCAACTCGTCCGATTCCAACGCGGGTTCTGTATTCAGACCCAACTCGGACTGACTGATGGCTCCCATTCCGTGTGACACGGCGATTCTCTCTTCGACCTCTACAAATCCTCGGACTGTCGGACCTCGGGCACCCGCCTGCACCCAAGGACTCTTCAGTCTTCACTGCAGGAAACACCGTTATATTGATCTTGATCACAACCGTGCCAACGAAACGGATTCCACAGGTCCAGAGTTACGGATATGCAGTGCCTAGCCCGGGCGGTTGCTCGCGGCGCACGCGCGCCGGCCGCGGAGGGTTACGCTGGACGGAGGTTTGTCGCCACTGGCCATGGCGCCGCGAATAGCTACGGCAAACAGAGAAGCCTCGTCGCTGGCCGCGGCGTCCTGGACATGGCTTCGAAACACCAGAAGCAGAAGCTACTGCCCGAGCTCCGTGCGGCTAATGTGAAGCTGGATGAGATTGCTGCATCCAACGAAACCAGGAACAAGTACTCGAGACGGTTCTATGTTTTCCTAGGTTGTTGTGTAATAGGCGATTTCTTATATAAAAACGATAAGTCAGATAGTACCAACAATAATAAGTAGAGACCTCCTGCACATGTGATTGTTTAAGGTCCTCTTTTCTATTTTAAATAAAATTAGTGGGAATTTGACAGAGTTGTGTAGTATTTGTTTTATGTTTAGAATGAAAGAGACAATGGAATAGTGGAATCATTGTAGTCTTTATTACTGTTCACGGTTACATTTTATAGGGGAGAATCAAAGGGGTGCGTCCCTTCCCACGTTCTGGTGTGAACGTGGTGACGATGGCAACTGCCCCTTCGGTGGTTGCCAAATGATCATTTTATTTGATTTGTAACACTCCCTCTTGATCATTTGATCATTGTCTTGATAAACCGTGAGTTCCTTCTCAAAAAAAAAATCCTGTGGAAAAAATATGAGAAGGTATATCCAGATATGCTGTAAAAATCTCCTGAAAACGCAGTGGTAAAATAGGAGATAATACTACAACATATAAAATATCTTTGACACCTCCTTTAAAAAACCCTCACTGGGAAAAATCAGGAGATAGACATTGACCTTGTGTTGATATTGCCTTATTAAAAACCTAATATGAGAAACCTTTGCAGTAAAACTCATATAGGAAAAGAGTGCAATATGACGTTAATAACAGATTACTTTTCAAGAAGACTCTCCCCTTGAACCTTGCAGGTCCCTAAGTCTCCGCATACCAATCCCATAAACAAGTTTACTGAAGATGGAATATGGTAAAGACTAAGTAAATAAATCCGCGAGATTATTATAGAATTTGACCTGTAGGATATTAACATCTCCGCTTTGTTGAAGCTCATGAGGGTAAAATAACTTGGGAGCAATGTGCTTAGTGCGATTGCTCTTTATGTAACCTGTTTGCATCTGCGCAACACAAGCAGCATTATCTTCATAGATAATGGTTGGTGATTCAATAGGACCAACACCACATGACTGTTGTATGTGGTTAATCATTCTGCAAAGCTAAACACATTCACTTTATGCTTCATATAATGCGATGATTTCAGAATGATTGGTAGATGTAGCTACCAGAGTCTGCTTCGAAGACTTCCATGAAATAGCCGTACCACCGTGTAGAAATACAAATCCCGTCTACGACCTGGCATTATGGAGATCAGATAAATAGTAAGCATCAGTGTATCCAATCAAACTTGAATCCTGGTTTTTCCTGAAGAAAAGACCTAGATCCTTGGTGCCTTGGAGATATTGAAAGATATTCTTGACTCCATTCCAATAACGGTTGGTAGGAGCTGCACTATGTCTAGCTAGTAAATTCACTGCAAATGCAATGTCAGGCCTGGTACAATTTGCAAGATACATTAGCGTTCCAATGGCACTGAGATATGGAACCTCTGGGCCCAGCACCTCTTCTCCATCTTCTCTTGGTCTCAATTCATCCTGGTCCACTTCAAGAACCCGAACGACCAAAGGAGTTTTAACTGGATATGCTTTATCCTTATTGAATTTCTCCAATATTTTCTGGATATAGGCAGACTGGTGGACAAGAATTCCTGTAGAAAGCTGTTCGAGTTGCAAACCCAAACAAAATTTGGTTTTACCCAAATCCTTCATCTCAAACTCCATCTTTAGATGATTGCGCGCTTCTTCTATATCTTGTGCGTTGCCAATGATGTTAAGATCATCAACATACATTGATATAATACAAAATCCCATAGGAGATTGTTTTATGAACACGTATAGGCAATCATTATTCTTTGAGTATCCTTTATTCAAAAGAAACTCCTTAAGTCAGTTGTACCACATTCTTCCCGACGGTTTCAAGCCATATAAAGACTTGTTTAATTTTACACAATACATGTTGCGGTTTGCGTTCGGATTCGGTACAGAGATTCCATCAGGAACCTTCATGTATATCTCAGCATCCAGTGACGCATAAAGATATGTAGTCACTGCATCCATCAACTGCAAAGATAGATGCTTTTGAACTGCCAGTGATATCAAATATCAGAATGTTATTCCACTCATTACCGGAGAATAGGTTTCATTGAAATCAATGTTTGGTCTCTGCGTGAACCCTTGTGCGACTAACCTTGCCTTGTATCTCACTACCTCATTATTTTCATTCCTTTTTCGGATGAAAACCCATTTGAATCCCATAGGGAAGATTCGGGGAGGAGTAGGTATCACTGATGAGAATACCTCTCTTTTCTTGAGGGAGGTTATCTCTACTTTGTTTGCTTCCTTCCACTGATTCCAGTCCGAGCATTGTCGACACTCTGCCATGGTCTTAGGATCTGGATCCATCAAGAGGTTACTTGCAATCTTAGCTGAGAACTGCGTGTCAACGATTGTAGTCTTACGATCATATGATTCTCCAGAACTTGCATAGTGGATTGATATTTCATGTACCCCTTGTAACTCCTCATGATTTCCCAATACGGGGAAACAGGGTGTTCCGATGTCCCAGCCTCCAAAAAAGTGCGCACTTGAGTGCTGGGTTGTGGACATTGCACATCCACAGAGTATATACCACCCTCTTAGTGTCCGTCAACCATTTGTTGACTTACATTTACTGACTTGGAAGCTCTTTTCCTCTGCCCCTTGCTAGATGTCGTATCCTGCTTGGCGGGCTCTCTCCTCTGACGCTTACTAGAAGCCTTATCCTGCTTGGCAGCCGTACTTCTCCCCCTCTTGTTCTGAGGTGAGAGTTGAATGGTTTTCATGGTACCTTCACTCTTTCTGGCGCATTCCTGGTGAGATTCAAGGATTTTGTGACACCTTTATAGTCAGTAAATGCATCTGACAGATTGTTTGCAGTATATTGCAAATCAATGATTTTTTGAACTTGAAGTTCAGTCTCTTTGGTACGTAGATCTGAGGACAGGATGGTTTTATCATCCCAAATAATTTCCTAACTTTCTTTTTTGGTACTTAAAATCTCCCCCTAAAGTCGGGAAATGGTCTTCATTAAAGATGCAGTCAGCATAACGGGCCATAAATAGATCCCCGGTAAGAGGTTCTAAGTACTTAATGATCGACGGAGATTGATATTCCACATATGTCCCCAACTTCCTGTGTGGACCCATAGCTGTACGCTGCGGTGGTGAGATCGGTGTGTACACTGCGCAACCAAACTTACACAGATAGGAAATACTTGGAGGATTTCCACGTACAAGTTGCAGCGGGGAGGCGCTGTCATATGCAGTTGGACGCAATTGAATCAAGTCAGCAGCGTGTAATACTGCATGACCCCAACACGAAGTTGGTAAGTTGCAATTATGTAGCATTGGTCTTGCTATAAGTTTGATTCTCTTAATCGGAGATTCAGCCAAACCATTTGGTGTATGAACATATGGCACCGAATGTTGAACTTGAATTCCCTGAGCCATACAATAATTATTGAAAGCTCTCGAGAGAAATTCTGCAGCATTGTCCATTCAGATTGATTGAATCCGATGTTCAGGGAAACTTGCTTCAACTTAATGATCTGAGCAATGAGTTTTGCAAAAGCATGGTTACATGTCGATAAAAGACACACATGAGACCATCTAGTAGACGCGTCTATTAAAACCATGAAATACCTGAACCGTCCAGACAATGGTTGTATTGGGCCACATATGTCTCCTTGAATTCTTTCAAGAAACTTGAGTGGCTCCGCTTTAACCTTAAGATAAGATGGTCTTAAGATCAACTTTCCCGTTGCACATGCGGTGCATAAAAAATCCGAAGATTGCGGGAATTTGGCATCATTTAAATCATGACCAATGCAATTGCCTATAATTTTCCTCATCATCCCAACTCCGGGATGGCCAAGGCGATCATGCCAAGTCTGGAATGTGTTCACATTCTGGAAAATTACCTTGTATGCAACATGCGGTATGGGTTTAATGTATGTGTAGTACAATCCCGACGGTAAAGAAGGAATTCTTTCCAGAATATCTTTGCCATATCTGTTATCCATTGTAATGAGGAGTAATTCCTCATTGTTGTCTTCATGGGTTTCAACATGTAACCCATTCATTCAGATATCTCTATAACTCAGCAGGGAACGAGTTGAATCTGGATACAATACTGCATCATCAATTGTTATTTGTGTTCCCATGGGAAGCGTGATAGTTGCTCGTCCAGAGCCTACTATCGTCGCATCGCGCCTAGTGATTGTCAAAATATTTCCTGGCCTCTTTGTCAGAGTCTGGAAATATTTAGTTTCCCTAAGTATAGAGTTTGTGGTACAAGAATCCACAAGGCATAATTCTTCCTCCATCAGATTGACTCCCGTAAGATCTATAAATAAGAATTTCCATAAATTCTCAATCATCATATAGAAATACATACAAACTTTATTCATTAATAAGTATCAAAGTGCTGATACAATATAGGAAAACAACTACTTATTACAACAACATTTATCTAGGGACGTAGACATATAAATATCTATGAAGATTATGGATCCTGGTTGAGGTCTCCAAACAGATCATTCGAAGCAAATTCTATGATCATGTTCTCCGTGTCCGCGTAGTCATTGGTCGTCAAGGGAGGCTCGTTGCGACTTGGTTCCATTGGAACTTGTTGTGAACATCCAGCCTCCTTATTCTTCTCGGATTGGGAGTTGAAGTGAGCTTCATATCTAGATCCTTCAGACTTGCCTTTACCTAGGGACTTCTGTACAGATCAACCAAGTGACGGGGGGTGCGACATTGCTTAGCCAAGTGCTTGTAGCATCCACACTTGTAGCATTTCTTGTCACTCCTAGACTTTGAAATGCCACCCCCTTGAACCTTTGCTTGTGACTTACCCCTCTTCCTGTTGCATTTTTGTTTGGATTTACCTTTAAAGTTTGGTGCTTGGACTTTTGGTGCTCCAAACTTATTGCTACTCTATACATTATGATGAACTTCTGGCAGAGGAACAGACCCAACAGGGCATTGGCGATGAGTTCTCATGCTGAGTTCATCATGCTTTTCTGCCTGAAGTAAATCATGAATGAGGTTAGAGTAAAGTTGGTAATTCCTACCACGGTATTGCTGTTGTAAGACCCTGTCAGACGGAAGCATAGAGATAATAGTTTTCTCTATCTTCTCTTCCTCTGAAGGTTCTTTCTCACAGAAACGCAACTTGGCACAGATCTTATGAACAACATGGTTATACTCTCCAATGGTTTTAAAATCCTGGAGACGTATTTGAGACCATTCATGACTAGCCTCGGGCAGGATGACTACCTTGTGCTGTTCATACCTGGTTTTCAGGGATTGGCATAAAGCACTTGGTTCCTCTTCCATCACATACTCTGCCTTGACTGAGTATTTACAGTAAATTACAACACAATATAATACTAAACACAAATATAGTAAATAACAAGGGCTAAACTGAGTATTTACAACACTTAAAACAGTAAAAAAATACTAAATTAGCCGTAATACACAAAAATTCGAGGACTTTTGTGCAAAACAGCCAAGCTACATGACTGCACAGCCTACTCGGCCAAACAAACTGGCAGCCAGCCTAGTTGGCTTTTCGGCCTGCTTGCGCCGCGCCAGCCCGCGCGAAAGGGGACGATGGTGGCCCAGCCCGGCCACCGACAGGGGGGCGCTGTGGCCCAGCCCAGCACCAACAGGTGGGGGGGGGGGGGGGCACGACCCGGCCCAGCCGCCAGGGGCGGTTGCCCCTATAAAGGGGGGATGGTTAGGGTTTCCAACCCTAACCGCTCACCAGCCCCCGCCGCACCTGCCGGGCATCCGCGCTCCTTCGACGAGGCGCGGCCGGATCGGGAGGCCGAGCTCCTGATGCAGCAGCCTCCCTTGCCGTGAGCCCACGCGCCGGCGAGCCCGCGTGCTCTAGATCCGGCATGCCAGCCATGTCCGGTGAGCCACGCCGCCCGCCTTAGATCCACCTCGGTGCGCCCCCGTCTCCACCACCTCCCACCCTTCTCCTGCGAGTCCATGCGCCGACGAGCCCGCTTGGTCCGGCGAGCCCCCCCCACCAGTGAGCCTGCCCCCCTTGGTGAGCCCCTCAACGGCTCGGCGAGTCCTCCTCGTGGAGGACGCCGTTCGAGTGGATCTCCGCCCACGCCGTTGCAGCCCAAGCGCCGGCATCCCTTCCGGGGCGGTGTGGTGGAGTGCCGGCGAGGTGAGCATGGCGGTGGAGGAGGTGACCCCCATTCGGGGTGTGCGGCGACGCCGACGTCGAGGGTCTGCCCCTGAGGAGCCAGGAGCTGAGGTGCCCGCCATCTCCGCCCCGGTAAGGACGTTGAACTCCAGCGAGCGTGGCAACGTCGACGGCGACTGCTCCACCATGTGCGAGGCCAGCCTGTCCCTCGGCCTTCCTCGACCTCCCACGCGCATCCGTGCGCGACGGCGTGGGAGTTGAGTGGGAGGCTACGGTGGTGGCTCAATGGCGTGGATCTCCCTCGGCTTGTCATCAGCGATGGAGGCGCCCGGAGCCGGCACCGCGATGGTGATGGAGAATGGTTCGGCATCGCTCTGAGACGCGGAGGAGGAGGAAGGCGTGGTGGTGTCGATGGCCGCCGGCGTCGGCAGGCGCGCCTCTCTCGGCGCGTCCCTCGGAACCAAGGGACTCCAGCGCTGGGCTGGCCTCCTCGGAGCGGTTACGGCATTCGCCGTTGGCCATGCCGCTCTGGTGCTTGGTCCAGCCCCTGGGTCTCCTCAGGCCGGCCGTTGAGCACTGGATGACGACGGAACAGACGACGGCCGCGGTGGTTCCTCCGGCGTGGTTGAAGGCAGCGCATAAGGACAAGAACCAGAGCAATGGTGGCGGTGAGTGCTTGGATGGACATGGTGCTCACCGTTGCAGTCTCCGGTGAGTCCTCCAGCGACGTCAAGTTCACTCAGCAGTTGTAGCGTGCCTATAACGTGTTTAGAATGAAAGAGACAATAGAATAGTAGAATCACTATAGTCTTTATTATTGTTCACGGTTACATTTTATAGGGGGAGAATCAAAGTGATGCGTCCCTTCCTACGTTCTGGTGTGAACGTGGTAACGATGGCAACTGCCCCTTCAGTGGTTGCCAAATGATCATTTTATTTGATTTGTAATATTTTAGACTGCAATTTGATGATCATTTCTTCTGAACACTACTTTTTTAAAATTATTTTACTGCCGAATCTCAGTTCTCATTTACTCTCCGTCCCAGTTTACTTATCACTTTAATCATCTTTAGTTTTTTAAAAATAATTATCATTCTTACTATTTTTTTCTTTTTGACACATCTTTATCTCTATTGGTTTCTTACTCGTTTTATGTATACCCACTTTTTCCACCTCTTCTCAGTCTCCGTCGCGTACGTGATCTTGGCTATTGACGTGCCGGTCATCGCGTACACGCACGAGGCCAGCGAGAACCAGAAGCCCTACAAAGGATACGGCAGAGGAGCCTCGTCGCTACACTGTTCGGCGCACGGTACACAGGTTGCTGAACTCTACACTGCGCTGCGAGCAAGCCAGAGAGAGAGAGAGAGAGAGAGAGAGAGAGAGAGAGAGAGAGAGAGAGTTCAGGATATACCCACAGGTTGCTCGCAGCGCACGCGCGGCGGCGGCGGCGGAGGGCTACACTGCACGGCGCCGCGAAGAGCTACGGCAAACAGAAGAGCCTCGTCGCTGGCCGCGGCTTCCCGGACATGGCTTCGGAACACCAGAAGCAGAAGCTACTGGAGCATGAGATTGCAGCATCCATCGAAGCCTTGAACAAGTACACGAGATGGTTCTATATTTTCGTAGGTTGTTGTGTAATAGGCAATTTCTTACATAAAAACGGTAAGTCAGCTAGCATCAACAATAATAACATACAGTCGTCGATCTTTTCTCATGACAACGGCGTCGAATTAAAAGAAAATATACGCTCACGGCTGAACTAGGTAAGTTACAGCACATCTAAAAGATTAGTTTCAAATATATTCTAAATTTTTTGACTTAGCTTCTTTCTAAAATAAAACATTCATAAAAAACTAATCTAATCTAATAGCTTCTGTAAAAATGAACACAAGTCTAGCTACTAACAGTGACTCTCCAAAGGTATAGCTAAAGTTCTAGAATGGAGAGCTACCAAATTTAGATAGTACATTAGACAATCTATTTGACTTCATAAATCTCTTTGACTGTTTTCTTGGAGTTGCTCTTAGTAGGTTACACTGGCATAATATTGTCGATGGCGCCTTTGATCAGACAGGAAGAATTGGACTAGGTGTGATAATCCGGTATTGCCATGGGAATGTTCTTCTCCTCTCCTCATGGCGAGTCCTGTTTGATAGTTCCTCGGCGGAGGAAATGGAAGCACAGGCTTGCAAAGAAGGTCTGGAGTTATTAGCGGCGAAGTGGGAAAATTGTTAGTAGATCTCCCTGTTGGGCCCTACGGTCGAACACCCAGATCCGCGCCCTGACCGGGGGTGCCCCAACCCTTCTCTGGTTGGTGGGCCCTGTCACACTGCGCCACATAAATAGAGGGGTGCAGCCGGGGCATGGGACACAAGGTTGACCGCTGTCACTGTTCACCCCACAAACCCTAAGCCGATCCAAAGAGCTAGGGCGCAGCCAGCGACGGGAAGCCGCCGCCACGACGCCCCACTTCGCCGCCGTGCCAGGGCAGTGACGGTGCAGACCCGAAGGCCTTCGATGCCGGCGACCGCCGTCCCCGCTTCCCCGACACCTCGCCAATGCACTCGAGGAGATCCTAGCCGTCGTCGACATGTCCGGAACCGACACCGCCGCCAGCTCTTCGTCGGCCCGGACCCTCACCACGGCAGCAGCTCCCCTTGCTCCGTTCAACAATCCAGGTACTCTCCTTCTCTCTCTCTCTCTCTCTCTCTCTCTCCCTCTCCCTCTAGATCCCGCATCAGATCACTACCTTCCATGTTAGATCCTCGATTAGATCCTAGGCTAGACCCAAATTAGAATTGACATTGGTATCAAGAGCCGACTAGTTCTAGATCTAGATGAGGACAGAGGGCATTTTTCGGATCGGCCAAAGAGAATCAGAAAATCTCACTCGAATGCCCAAACCCTAATCCTAGGGTTACGGTTACAGAACCAAAGAATAGAGGTGCGCATAGAGGACTAACCTGACCCTCCCGTGCGCCACCATGCCGCCGCCAGCCCCGCCAGAGACGGACAGAGCACCACCGCGAATCCCTCGACGGTGGTGCGCTCACTCTCGGGTGAACGCGTGCGCCGGCGAAATGTTCGTGGCGGCGCAAGCTTCTCCTCCAGAGGTCATCGCGGCCGCCATCGTGCAGTGGACTAAGCCGATTCACCGTGTGCTTTCGCGGTGAGAAGAGAGAGCAGAGGAGAGAAGAGAACGAGCGAGGAAGAAATGGTGGCTAGGGTTCTAGAGAAGGGAGCCGCGCTCGAGTTTTTCTTGAGTGAAATGATCGCTCAACCGTCGATCTAGACGGACGGACGAGATGGACGCGGGCGGGAGCGTGGTGCCTCGGCTGGGGCGGAATGGCGGCCGAAGCATACGCTGCTGGACCGTGGGCCACCATGCACGGGCGACTCAGCCAACGAGGCTGAAAGGCCGAGTTTCTAGGCCGACTGTGGGCTGGGCCGAAAGGCCTTGTGCACTCGTGCGTTGCCTGCTGGGTCTGGGCCGAAAAGGCACACGCGTGTATGGGCGCGCGCGTGAAGAGATTTTGGGCCAGAATTTTTCCAGCCGTGGGCCAAGAGAAATGGGTGTGAACAGTGGTATATTAAGAATTGTTTTTTGACTATTTTCCATCGAATTTTGAATAGAATTTGATGGAGATGATGAATTTACCCTCTGTTAAAATATGAACCAACGAGATTATTTTCACAGAGTAAATTAAGATGTTTTTACTACTGTTCATACATGTTTTTATGTCATGTTTTCCGTTGCAAGATTATATAATTAATGATTATTGATAAAATTGATGTTTTCTAAAATTAAATTTGAACCAACGGGAGAATTTAATTTTAGTAGCATTAATTTTTAGATTATATGTCATTGTTATTTTCTGACCAACATTGTTAATTGCAATGTCAGATTATGAGATTTATATATTATGCCTATTTTCTGCCTAACGGTGATGTAGGTTTTAATACATTGCATGTTAGAAATTTATATGTTATTTTGTTCTCATCTTTTATGAATAATTTCAGGAGTCACCATAATGAGCTTCCTGCCCCAGATCCCAATCTTAAAAGAGGACAACTTTGGGGAATAGAAGAGAAAGATCGACCTTGCCTTTGTTATGGGTGAGATGGACTGGATAATGACTACCCCATGTCCCACAGAGCCTCCTGAGCTTGTCAGGGGCACAGATGAGACAGATGCTGATTGGGGAAAGAGACAAAGGGATGATGCTCCCGGCAGAGCTCGAGTTCAACTTAAGCACAGAAGATGGATCCTTGACAACAAGCAGTGCTTGGCTCTTGTCAAGAACACGATTGAGCCTGTCATAGTGGGCTCTATCCAAAATGAAGAAACTGTCAAGGGCTATCTACAGAGGGTGGAGAACCAGTTTACTGGGTCTTCCAAGACTTATGCCACACAGATGATAAGACAACTGGTAAATGAACATTACACTGGTGGTGGCATAAGGGAGCACATTCTGAAGATGAACAGTTTGGTTGCAAAGTTAAAGACTACGAATCTACCGATTCAAGAAGACCTCCTGGTTCATTTTGCGTTGTTGTTCTTACCACATGAGTTTGATAATTTTGTCTCCAACTACAACATGAACCCAGAGAAATAGACCTTTGAGCAGCTTATTGCCAACAGAGTCCAAGAGAAGGATAGATTCAAGGACAAGCATGGTGGTTCTGTCCACTATGTAAAAGACAATAAGAACAAGGGAAAGCAACCAAAGCAACTAGTCTTTTACTCTAAGCCTCAGAAGAAGCAACAGCATAGACCTCAGCAGGGACATGTTGTAGTGGACAAGGACACATGTCTTCACTGCAAGGAGAAAGGACACTACAAGAAGAACTGTACTAAGTGGCTGAAGTTGTTCATGGCAAGAAAAGGTGAGCACATGATTATTTGTAACTGAATCCTTGTATGTTAATTATTCTAGATCCACATGGTGGATTGATTCAGGAGCGACTATTCATGTTGCAAATTGTTTATAGGAATTCAGTACGACGAGAACCATGGGAAGAGATAAAGGTTCGATAAGAGTAGCTAATGGAGTAGAAGCCAAAGTTGAAGCTGTAAGGGATCTTCATCTAGAGCTTAGAGATGGCTTTATTCTTAGTCTTCATGATGTTTTCTATGTACCTTCGTTACAAAGAAACTTAATAAGTGTATCGCGTCTTGATTATGGTGGTTACGATTGTCATTTTGGTAATGGCAAATGTAAACTTATGTTCAATAATGAATGCATTGGTTTTGCGTCTTTACAAGATAAGCTTTATTTATTGTCACTTGGTGATAATGTGAATGTGATACATGATGTGAATGATATTATACATGATATAAATGACCCTAAGTCCTCGTCGACTAAAGTTAACAAGAAAAGAAAGAGAACTCCAAGTGTCTCGTCGAAATTATGGCACTATCGCTTAGGCCATATTTTAAGGAGAAGAATTGAGAGACTTGTAAAGAAAGAAATTCTTCCTCCATGGAGTTCATAGACTTAGAATAATGCATTGAATGCATTAAAGGAAAGCACATAAAGAAAATTAAGAAAGACGCAAAAAAAAGCATAGGAATATTAGAGATCATTCATACGGATATTTGTGGTCCTTTTCCTGTCAAGAGTGTGGATGGTTATGACTCATTCATAACATTCACAAATGATTACTCTCGCTATGGTTACATTTATCCAATTAAAGAAAGACCAGAAGCATTGCATAAATTCAAGATATTTAAAGCAGAAGTAGAAAATCAACATGATCGAAAGATCAAAGTTGTAAGATCCGATCGTGGGGGCGGGGGGGGGGGGGGGAGTACTATGGGAGACATACGCCTTATGGACAAGTCCCAGGACCTTTTGCTAGATTCCTACAAGAAAATGGCATAGTTGCTCAATATTCTACGCCGGGTGAGCCACATCAGAATGGAGTAGCAGAAAGTCGTAACCGTACCTTGATGGATATGGTGTGCAGCATGATGAGCTACTCTACACTGCCAGTAAGTCTATGGATAGAGGCTTTAAAAACCACTATTCATATTCTTAACAAAGTTCCAAGTAAGTTGATGTCCAAAACATCATATAAATTATGGACTGGATGAGTGCCTTTGCTAGCACACCTCCGTATATGGGGGAGTCCTGCAGAGGCTAAGATATTTAATCCAAATCTTAGGAAATTGGATCCCAAGACAGTGAGTTGCCATATTATTGGCTACCTAGAAAAATCAAAAGGTTACCATTTCTACTGCTCAGATAGATATACCAAGTTTGTAGAAACAAGACATGCTGTCTTTTTGGAGGACGATATGATCAGGGGGAGCATGGTAGCTCGAGAGATCGATCTTGAGGAGAAGCGGGTATATGTACCCAATTTTATGAGTCAAGAATCTTTCTTCTCACTACCTGTTGATGTTGCGCCTGTGATGCCTGACGTTGCAGTGCCAGCACCTGTTGTCACTCCATCTGCGCTACAAGAGGAATCTGCATGTCAGGATTCGATAGATGTTGATGTCACGGATGTGGGGGAGCAGCCTCAAAAACATAATGTGCCAGAAGAGCAGGCTCCACAAGAGCCTCAACCAGAAATTGTGCCAAATGAAGAGGCCCCTAGAAGGTCTCAAAGAGCTAGAAAGTCAGTAATATCGTCTGACTATGAACTGTATAACACAGAATAATATCATATGGAGGATGACCCCACCTCATATGAAGAAGCCATGAGAAGTGCCCACTCTTCTAAATGGTTGGAGGCCATGAAAGATGAAATGAAATCAATGAGACTCAATAAAGTTTGGGACTTAGAAGAAATTCCTAAATGAGCCAAAACAGTAGGTTGTAAATGGGTCTACAAGATTAAATATGACTCTAGAGGGAATATAGAAAAGTTTAAGGCACGACTTGTGGCTAAAGGCTTTACGCAAAGAGAAGGAATTAATTTCAATGAGACATTTTCTCCAGTCTCTTGTAAGGATTCTTTCAGAATTATAATGGCACTAATGGCGCATTACAATTTAAAATTACATCAAATGGATGTAAAAACGTCATTCCTAAATGGGGATCTAGAAGAAAGAGTTTACATGGCACAACCGAAAAGTTTTGTTGTGGAAGGAAAAGAAAGTATGGGATGTCGTTTAAAGTGATCCATTTATAGATTAAAGCAAGCTTCAAGACAGTGGTACTTGAAGTTTGATGGAACAATAAAGAAATATGGATCTGAAGCAATGTTGAGGATAGTTGTATCTATGCAAAGTTTAAAAATGGAAAATTCATTTTCCTAATTTTATATGTGGATGATATTCTATTGGCCAGTAGCGATATCAGTGTGCTACAAGAAACAAAGAAATTCTTGTTCTCAAACTTTGACATGAAAGATCTTGGTGAAGCATCATATATTTTGTATACTGAGATTCACCGAGATAAAAAAAAGTACGCATTAGGACTGTCTCAAAAGTCGTATATAGAGAAGGTGTTGAAGAAATTCAACATGCATAAATGCAGTGCCACACCTGCTCCCATAGTAAAGGGCGAAAGATTTAGAGATTGGCAAAAATCCAAGCATAAGTATGAGCTCGATGATATGAAAATGAAACCATATGCTTCGGCTGTGGGAAGTTTGCAATATGCACAAGTATGTACACGTCCTGACTTAGCTTTTGTAACCGGGTTACTTGGCAGATTTTAGAGTAATCCAGGACCTGAGCACTGGAAGTTGATAGAAAAAAGTCTTGCGATATTTGCAAGGAACGAAAGGTCTCATGTTAATATACAGAAGATCAGATTCACTCCACGTGGTGGGGTACTCTAATACAGATTTTGCCACAGATATCACAAAATCCACATCGGGATATGTGTTTACCCTGTCAGGAGGAGCCATTTTATGGAAAAGCTCCAAACAGACTATCACGGCAGGGTCTACCATGTATGCCAAGTTTAGAGCATGTTATGAGGCCATGAGGCAGGTCAACTGGCTAAAGAAATTTATACCCGGAATAAGAGTGGTTGATAGTATTGAGAAACAACTAAAGTTATACTGCAACAATGAACCACTAGTAATGTATGCTCACAACAGTCAGTCCAGTGGTGCCGCCAAGCATATTAATATATAGTACTATGCTCACAACTATAAGTCTCGAGCATATAAGGACTGAAAGAATGCATGTGGATCCGCTCACAAAAGGCCTACCGCCCAGCGTGTTCAAGGAACACATAGCCGACATGGGGTTAAGGGAAGCCTTATAATTTTGGACTTAGGGCCCAAAGAAAAGTATCCGTTTTCTGAACGGGAATGTGTATAGTAGCTGTTAAATCTATCAGCGATTAGCTGTGACGATGAGACATGCTCTATGTGTAAATCCATGATGAAATAGAATATGTAAAGTTAATGATGAGATGAGATCTAGGAGGAGAATATTAGTAGATCTCCTTGTTGAGCCCAATGGCCCAACACCCAGATCTACGCCCTGATCGAGGGCACCCCAACCCATCTCTGAATGGTGGGCCCTCGTAGCACTGCGCCACATAAATAGAGGGGTAAAGCCGGGGAATAGGACACGAGGTTGACTGCCGCCACTGTTCACCCTACAAATCCTAAGCCAATTCAAAGAGCTAGGGCGCAGCCAGCGACGGGAAGCTGCCGCCACGACGCCCCACTTCGCCATCGTGCCAGGACAGTGCCGGTGGAGATCCGAAGGCCTTCGACACCAGCGACCGCCGTCCCCTCTTCCCCGACACCTCGCCGACGCACTCGAGGAGATCCTAGCCGTCATCGACATGTCCAGGACCGACGCCGTCGCCAGCTCTTCATCAGCCCTGGCCCTCACCATGGCAACGGCTCCCCCTGCTCCGTTCAATAATCCAGGTACTCTCCTTCTCTCTCTCTCTCTCTCTCTCTCTCTCTCTCTCTCTCCTGGCCCTCACCATGGCAACGGCTCCCCCTGCTCCGTTCAATAATCCAGGTACTCTCCTTCTCTCTCTCTCTCTCTCTCTCTCTCTCTCTCTCTCCCCCTCTAGATCCCGCATCAGATCACTACCTCCCATGTTAGATCCTCGACTAGATCCTAGGCTAGACCCAGATTAGAATTGACAAAAATAAGAAAGCCATTGTTGAGTATGATTGTCTAACGCTGATTACGATGCTGAACTCCCAGGAGATGACCAGATTGACATTGTGGTATGTTATTTGGGATATTAAGGAATTAGGAGAAAAACTGCCGGAAGTGATCTTCCGGACTGTGAAGAGAGAACAGAACCGTGTCGCATATAAGCTTGCCCAGTTGGTCAAACGTAGCTCCCACACGACGGTGTGGCATACTAAAGGTCCGATTTGTGTTGAGCAATTGGTTGCTCAGAAATGTAATGTTCGAACTGAGTAATCAATAAAATTCTCTCTTTTCTAGAAAAAGGGTTCCACGGGCATAATGGACCATGCAAACATACTGAAGAAACCTCATTGGCCGCATTTATACCGTATTATTATAACTGGATCCAATACCGCCACGCTAACTTATTGATATGAAGACTCTGCTCGGGGTGTCTGGAATTGAATTGCATCCATATGGCACGACCTGGACATGCGGAATGCACGTTTGAGAGGTCTGCTTTCTAAACTTGGGCTTCCGCTGGGTGATGCCGATACGAACACGCGCGTTCGCAAGAAGGCGCGCATGTGGAACACGGTGGCCACCATACCAGCAGGCTGGCGGCGGTGATGGCGGGAAACCCTGAACGCGTTACGGAGAGCGCCCGCGTGAGCACGATGTCTACGGTCTACCTCTGTCGCGGACGTGATCATAGCGATGGAATTAAGCGCCGGTCATCAGGACGGAGTACCGCCTCGAAGAAGAAGTTGAACTTTAGCAGTAGCAGTTAAATTGTGGGCACGAGACCTGCAGCTCGGCATACCACACCACGCGGTTCACCACGGTAGGAATGCCACCTACGTCATGTGTGCACCAGATTAGTTCTCGTATGGGGATAGAGGTAGGCAACTCATCCGATTCCTACGCGGGCTCTGTATCAAGATCCGACGCACGCACACTGATGACTCCGATTCCGAGTGAGATGCCAATTCTCTATCGATCTGTACAAATCCTCGGGCACCCGACTCCACCCCAAGAGCTCATTGCATGAAACATACTCCCTCCGTTCTAAAATTGTTGTCGCTATTGACTTTTTTCGTTACCTTTGACCATTCATTTTATTCAAAATATTTGTTCGAATATAAAAAGTTATAAGTCATATTTAAATTTTATCTAGTGATAACACAAATTATTAAAAAACATATGATATTTTTTGAAATTTTTTGAATAAGACAAAGTCAAAATTAATAAAAAAAAGTCAATGACGACAATAATTTTGGAACGGAGGGAATAGTTGTTAGTTGATCACAACCATGCCAACGAATTTCACAGACCCGAAGAGAGAGTTCCGGATATGCAGTGCCTAGCGCGGGCGGTTGCCCGCGGTGCGCGCGCGGCAGCGAATGGGTACGCTGGAGCTGGACGGAGGTTTGATGCCACCGGCCATGGTGCCGCGTCGTCATTAGAGGTGATAATGGGGCTAGAATTTTGAACTAGCAAAGTTAAGACCTGGATCGGGACCGGATCGAAAATGAATTGTTTTTTTTTACTTAAATTAGAAAAGAGCTAAAAAGGGTCCTTCTAGGGTCCGTAGGTCGTGACCCATTACCACTCCTACTCGTCACCGTCCCTGGCGTCCTGGGCGACGTGGCTTCGGAAAACATGAAGAAGCAGCTACTAGACAATATTCATGCGACGAGGCTGGACATTGAAAAGACTATGGCAATCAAGGAAGTCATAGACAGGAACTCGAGACGGTTCAATTTTTTAGTAGGTTGTTTTTTAATCGGAGGTTTCTTATGTAAAAACGATTCTAAATCAGGTAGCAGAAACAATAATAATAAGTAGACCCTATCTAGTGATTGTTTCACGTACTACTTTCTTTATTATTAAATATAAAAATAGTGGGTATTTTATGTAGAGTTATGTATTTTCTAGGCAATTTTTGCTTCACACTGATATTTCATGATATATTTTTTCTCTTGGACACTATTTTTTTTAAAATTTATTTCACTGACAAAGCTCGATCACGAATAGAAGGACCCTATCTATGTTGCTGGCTGAAAAAAAAAAGGTTGTACCCAGTGTTGAGAGCTCCCGCACTGTGCGGGGTCTAGGGAAGGGTGTCAGCGGTAGGCCGTACCCCCGCCTATGCAATGCGGGGAGACCGCGGTATGTTGCCGGCTGAAAAAGAAAACTTTATTTGTTTTCAGGTACAAATAAATGTTTTTGCTTTATAAATCTGCTAAAAATATTACATATTTTGGAAGATATACAAAGTGATAATAAAAAGGGGGCTTGGCACCCCCTATGCTTTGTCCAACCTTCCTACGAACCTTCAAATTCACCTTGTAATTGTTTATTTTTAGCCTCCCCCAAAACGTACGGATTATTATGTGGCATCTCGCGAATGAACCAGCAGCTCGGTGCGTCAGGGGGCTTGTCCCTAGAAAAAAAATCCTCTCCCTCTCCCTAATCAAAACATAAGTAAAGACTCATGTCATAGCTCACACGGCCAGCTGAGTCCCTGTGTATGATTGGGGAAAGGATTCGGGGGTTTTCTCGATCTGCGTGAGGGGCTCTTCTCCTTAATAAAATGCCGTCAGGGAGCTTCTTCCCTTAGCAGGTTGAGTTTTTTTTTATTGTGTGGCATCCCCAAACCATATTCATGGCTTCGCCTAGATTAGCATGATATGCTTGTCGTCGAAAAATGCTGGGAGGACATTCCTTGTCAAGCTATTTTTACTACACCAAGAAGCGGCTGCAGTTAGCTCTTGGCTGTAGTACTCAAGCCGCTCGTACATAAGAGCATCTCCAAGAGATTTTTTATAATATATTTTTGTTTTAAATATTGCTATTGCATCACAAAACCCGTCTCCAACACACACTCCAAATTGGACGCGCGGGAATGAGATTTTGGTACGAGAGGAGGGACGATAGCGAGCGAGGATGCCTCGCTATTTATGACCAGCGAGAAGGCCGGGGTAACGAGCTACTGATTTTGAAGAGTCCGTTGCCGAGTCTGTTGGAGAGACTTTTTCGAGGCTCTTCGTTATATTTAGATAAGAGAAATGATTTAGCTAGTCTGTTGGAGATGCTCTTAATTCCTCATCTGAGCTCTCCTCCGCTCCATGGATGCGTCACGGTTCCGATGACCCTGATCCACATGGTTTGTCATGGCATGACTAGGTCACCGTCTACCTCGCGTCTTTCATGTGTGACTTCAGTATGTATGCCGGTATTGCCTCCACAACAATAGTAAAAGTCTATTGAAGAAGAGGATAGTGACATGAAGATAAAGGCTGGTTGGAGCCTAAAGCTTTTGGAATGAATTTTGATTCAAATATCTCTTTGAAAAATGCTTTAGAGCCAACCATAACGTCCGACTCCAATACGACTCAACGACACAAGCGCTGGTGACGGTAAGATGCGAGCAATGCACGATCGACTCTGCTGGGCTGAACGAAGCCTAACTTCAAACCCAAACGACACCCAAGCTAGATCAGTTTGTGTTCCGAGAAACTAACGTACGTCATCTTTCTAGCATAGTTGTCCTTCTAATCATGTTACCCTAGATAATAGATCAATCATAATCAGGTTTACTTTGCGGCGGCCACGCGAGAATACTGACCTACTCGATAACGCAGGAGAAGGTATGTCAGCAATTCCAGTTGATCACATTGATTATTTGTCTTTTCTAAATGTCGCCTCCATCCACTTGCCTGCACTTCGAGAATCAAACCATGTCTTTGTTAATTGTACAATGAAATTCGACTTGCAATTTTCCAAGTTATGTTCTATTCTGGACTGCAATGATTCCATTGTAAAAACTAAAAGAAAACGATTCGGCCCCCATGTCGCTCCCAGGTGGGCGACACAGGAGGCAAACGAAACCCTAGCCGCCGCAGCTCCAATCTTCCGTCCCGTGCCGCGCCGTCGCCGAAAGCCCGTGCGGCTAGCTGGGACGGCGGCGATGAGGCCCTAGCAGCAGTTTTGGTGAGGTTCATGGTAGGATTTTGCAGAAGCGCTGGCGTTGGTGCGGCGCCTTGTTGGTGGCGGTGTTGTGACGGCAACGACGAGATTCGACGTGTCAACGACCGGATCTGATGGTCCGTCGGTGGTTTGGGCTATCTACGACTAGCTGGCTACACGAGGAGCAGCGGTGGCTCCCCTGAAGGGAGGCGGCGTGGTGGCCGGTGTCGGGCGTGCGCACGGTGGAGTGCCGGGCGTGCGCGCGGTGGAGTGTAAGCAGTGGAGTGCCAGGCGTGCGCGCGGTGGAGTGCGTGCAGTGGAGTGCCAGGCGAGCACACGGTGGAGTGTCAGGCGTCCACGCGGCAAGCGTGTGCAGGCCACGGCGTGCGCATAGCGGCGGCAGCGAGCACATGCCCTGATTCGGGCTAGGTGTCGCATGTGCAATGGTGGCTCCGCTGGTGTGTGGGGGCAGCGGCAAGCGGGATGGCGGTGACTGAAGAACAGGCATGATGTGAGACTTACCATGTCATGCCTATGTCCGAGATGGAGGTTGGCTGAGACATGGTTGTGGTGGAAGCTCGGTGCAGGCCTGGCTCGGTGGTAGTTGTTGTGGAGGCTGGCATGTCGGCACCGGGGCAGTTCAGCACCATCTGGTGGCGGAGGCCGTGATCCTTAGGTGAAGAATGTCGATCCGTGCAATGAGTATGTCAGGTATGGTGGGATGTGCAGGAGTCTGGGCGAAAGCCATGCTCAATATTTTGCTGATGCCGACAACAACGATAGCTTTCGGTGTCGTTTCCCTCATTGGAGGCATTGCTAACAATTTCCAATCTCAACATAAGTTTTATCCTGATGAAAACCTAGGTTCTAAACATAGAACCGGGCAACGACGCCATCTTCGATGCCGCATTCTCCTTGGAGACGTTGCTTTGGAGGCTCCTTTCATGCTTGTTGCCCCCGATGTATTCTATAATGGCAGCGATGATGTCACCTTTGGGTGAAGTCGGAGTTTCCACCAATTTGTTGATGCCGTTTGAGATGAGGATGCATCAATGAGGCTTTGTTCATCGGAAGTTAGGCTATACAGTGGATTTTGGTGGGTGGGACAGCCAAGTGAAGTCGTAGCTGCTACATCGCGGATGTGCGATTGAGCTTGACAACGATAACACTTAGCAGGCTCGTTTGCTTGATTTTATTGGTGTGGTGCTTCTTTGGTGAGCTTTGGCTGATGTTTGTCGTGGTGAAGTCGGAGCTCTTGCGACGATGACGAGCAACAAGCTCCGTTGATGGTTGAATGTCATGTTTGTTGTTGGTTTGCTTCTTGCTTAATAGGTTCTTAGTGTTAGCTTAGTTGATCCCGATGAGTCTTTGTCTCGTCTGTGGTGTTGTAACATAATCTTGGATTATATGGTTTGACCTTATTTGCCTTAATATGAGGTATCTTTTTCTTATATATACATATCGAAGCACATATTGTGCTTTTGGATTTTTGAAAAAAAATGATTCCATTGTAAAACTGGGACACTTGTTGTCACCACTTCTATGTAATGAACATTACAAGACTATGCAACATCAAACGAAGATGATTTTATGATTGAAGAGGTTGGAAGTGCTCAAAACTTTTGGCCTTTGTCATCTTGTCAGAGTCTAAAGGTGTGTTTGGTAGGGCTTATGAAGTGACTTATGGAGTGACTTATACTATGATAAGCCATAAACCCTAAAACAACTATTTTGCATAATCAGTTATTACAATAAAGCCTCATAAGCTATTTGTCTATTTATACTAGAATAGCAAAGGCGGCAAACACTAGCTTTTTGGGCTTATAGACCATTGAACATGAATAAGTCATTTTAGAAAAACAAGATAAGTTATTTTGTCAAACGATTTGACATCTTTTGCTGCAATAAATCAGATAAGCCAAATAAACACTATTCACAAATAAGCCAAAATATAAGTCATTTTTAACATAATCATAAACCTTGTCAAACACATCCTAAGTAGAAGCTGAAATAAAAGAAATATAAATATGGGCTTGATTTTGTTTCCTGGGCTTTCTTACTTCTTGTTCTTGATTTGATTTGGACCTACCAGCCTCGATTTCATCCAGACTATAGAGCGGTCATTTGCTAGTTGATGCCGTGAGGCGCCTTCCGTCGGGTTGGAAAACGGTCGGACCTATAGTACGATTTTGTATCTTTTTCCTTCAAAAAATAACGTTGATGGTAACAAACCACGTTGGATATGTGCTTCTTCTTCTTCACAAAAGGCATATTAATATATAGTACTATGCTCACAACTATAAGTCTCGAGCATATAAGGACTGAAAGAATGCATGTGGATCCGCTCACAAAAGGCCTACCGCCCAGCGTGTTCAAGGAGCACATAGCCGACATGGGGTTAAGGGAAGCCTTATAATTTTGGACTTAGGGCCCAAAGAAAAGTATCCGTTTTCTGAACGGGAATGTGTATAGTAGCTGTTAAATCTATCAGCGATTAGCTGTGACGATGAGACATGCTCTATGTGTAAATCCATGATGAAATAGAATATGTAAAGTTAATGATGAGATGAGATCTAGGAGGAGAATATTAGTAGATCTCCTTGTTGAGCCCAATGGCCCAACACCCAGATCTGCGCCCTGATCGAGGGCACCCCAACCCATCTCTGGATGGTGGGCCCTCGTAGCACTGCGCCACATAAATAGAGGGGTAAAGCCGGGGAATAGGACACGAGGTTGACTGCCGCCACTGTTCACCCTACAAATCCTAAGCCAATTCAAAGAGCTAGGGCGCAGCCAGCGACGGGAAGCTGCCGCCACGACGCCCCACTTCGCCATCGTGCCAGGACAGTGCCGGTGGAGATCCGAAGGCCTTCGACACCAGCGACCGCCGTCCCCTCTTCCCCGACACCTCGCCGACGCACTCGAGGAGATCCTAGCCGTCATCGACATGTCCAGGACCGACGCCGTCGCCAGCTCTTCATCAGCCCTGGCCCTCACCATGGCAACGGCTCCCCCTGCTCCGTTCAATAATCCAGGTACTCTCCTTCTCTCTCTCTCTCTCTCTCTCTCTCTCTCTCTCTCTCTCTCTCTCTCCCCCCCCCCCCCTCTAGATCCCGCATCAGATCACTACCTCCCATGTTAGATCCTCGACTAGATCCTAGGCTAGACCCAGATTAGAATTGACAAAAATAAGAAAGCCATTGTTGAGTATGATTGTCTAACGCTGATTACGATGCTGAACTCCCAGGAGATGACCAGATCGACATTGTGGTATGTTATTTGGGATATTAAGGAATTAGGAGAAAAACTGCCGGAAGTGATCTTCCGGACTGTGAAGAGAGAACAGAACCGTGTCGCATATAAGCTTGCCCAGTTGGTCAAACGTAGCTCCCACACGACGGTGTGGCATACTAAAGGTCCGATTTGTGTTGAGCAATTGGTTGCTCAGAAATGTAATGTTCGAACTGAGTAATCAATAAAATTCTCTCTTTTCTAGAAAAAGGGTTCCACGGGCATAATGGACCATGCAAACATACTGAAGAAACCTCATTGGCCGCATTTATACCGTATTATTATAACTGGATCCAATACCGCCACGCTAACTTATTGATATGAAGACTCTGCTCGGGGTGTCTGGAATTGAATTGCATCCATATGGCACGACCTGGACATGCGGAATGCACGTTTGAGAGGTCTGCTTTCTAAACTTGGGCTTCCGCTGGGTGATGCCGATACGAACACGCGCGTTCGCAAGAAGGCGCGCATGTGGAACACGGTGGCCACCATACCAGCAGGCTGGCGGCGGTGATGGCGGGAAACCCTGAACGCGTTACGGAGAGCGCCCGCGTGAGCACGATGTCTACGGTCTACCTCTGTCGCGGACGTGATCATAGCGATGGAATTAAGCGCCGGTCATCAGGACGGAGTACCGCCTCGAAGAAGAAGTTGAACTTTAGCAGTAGCAGTTAAATTGTGGGCACGAGACCTGCAGCTCGGCATACCACACCACGCGGTTCACCACGGTAGGAATGCCACCTACGTCATGTGTGCACCAAATTAGTTCTCGTATGGGGATAGAGGTAGGCAACTCATCCGATTCCTACGCGGGCTCTGTATCAAGATCCGACGCACGCACACTGATGACTCCGATTCCGAGTGAGATGCCAATTCTCTATCGATCTGTACAAATCCTCGGGCACCCGACTCCACCTCAAGAGCTCATTGCATGAAACATACTCCCTCCGTTCTAAAATTGTTGTCGCTATTATGGAGTCGGGTGCAATGAGCTCTTGGGGTGGAGTCGGGTGCCCGAGGATTTGTACAGATCGATAGAGAATTGGCATCTCACTCGGAATCGGAGTCATCAGTGTGCGTGCGTCGGATCTTGATACAGAGCCCGCGTAGGAATCGGATGAGTTGCCTACCTCTATCCCCATACGAGAACTAATCTGGTGCACACATGACGTAGGTGGCATTCCTACCGTGGTGAACCGCGTGGTGTGGTATGCCGAGCTGCAGGTCTCGTGCCCACAATTTAACTGCTACTGCTAAAGTTCAACTTCTTCTTCGAGGCGGTACTCCGTCCTGATGACCGGCGCTTAATTCCATCGCTATGATCACGTCCGCGACAGAGGTAGACCGTAGACATCGTGCTCACGCGGGCGCTCTCCGTAACGCGTTCAGGGTTTCCCGCCATCACCGCCGCCAGCCTGCTGGTATGGTGGCCACCGTGTTCCACATGCGCGCCTTCTTGCGAACGCGCGTGTTCGTATCGGCATCACCCAGCGGAAGCCCAAGTTTAGAAAGCAGACCTCTCAAACGTGCATTCCGCATGTCCAGGTCGTGCCATATGGATGCAATTCAATTCCAGACACCCCGAGCAGAGTCTTCATATCAATAAGTTAGCGTGGCGGTATTGGATCCAGTTATAATAATACGGTATAAATGCGGCCAATGAGGTTTCTTCAGTATGTTTGCATGGTCCATTATGCCCGTGGAACCCTTTTTCTAGAAAAGAGAGAATTTTATTGATTACTCAGTTCGAACATTACATTTCTGAGCAACCAATTGCTCAACACAAATCGGACCTTTAGTATGCCACACCGTCGTGTGGGAGCTACGTTTGACCAACTGGGCAAGCTTATATGCGACACGGTTCTGTTCTCTCTTCACAGTCCGGAAGATCACTTCCGGCAGTTTTTCTCCTAATTCCTTAATATCCCAAATAACATACCACAATGTCGATCTGGTCATCTCCTGGGAGTTCAGCATCGTAATCAGCGTTAGACAATCATACTCAACAATGGCTTTCTTATTTTTGTCAATTCTAATCTGGGTCTAGCCTAGGATCTAGTCGAGGATCTAACATGGGAGGTAGTGATCTGATGCGGGATCTAGAGGGAGAGAGAGAGAGAGAGAGAGAGAGAGAGAGAAGGAGAGTACCTGGATTATTGAACGGAGCAGGGGGAGCCGTTGCCATGGTGAGGGCCAGGGCTGATGAAGAGCTGGCGACGGCGTCGGTCCTGGACATGTCGATGACGGCTAGGATCTCCTCGAGTGCGTCGGCGAGGTGTCGGGGAAGAGGGGACGGCGGTCGCTGGTGTCGAAGGCCTTCGGATCTCCACCGGCACTGTCCTGGCACGATGGCGAAGTGGGGCGTCGTGGCGGCAGCTTCCCGTCGCTGGCTGCGCCCTAGCTCTTTGAATTGGCTTAGGATTTGTAGGGTGAACAGTGGCGGCAGTCAACCTCGTGTCCTATTCCCCGGCTTTACCCCTCTATTTATGTGGCGCAGTGCTACGAGGGCCCACCATCCAGAGATGGGTTGGGGTGCCCTCGATCAGGGCGCAGATCTGGGTGTTGGGCCATTGGGCTCAACAAGGAGATCTACTAATATTCTCCTCCTAGATCTCATCTCATCATTAACTTTACATATTCTATTTCATCATGGATTTACATATAGAGCATGTCTCATCGTCACAGCTAATCGCTGATAGATTTAACAGCTACTATACACATTCCCGTTCAGAAAACGGATACTTTTCTTTGGGCCCTAAGTCCAAAATTATAAGGCTTCCCTTAACCCCATGTCGGCTATGTGCTCCTTGAACACGCTGGGCGGTAGGCCTTTTGTGAGCGGATCCACATGCATTCTTTCAGTCCTTATATGCTCGAGACTTATAGTTGTGAGCATAGTACTATATATTAATGTGCTTCTTCTTCTTCAATTTTGTTTTTCCTCTTTTCAAACCTTAAGCATAAAATTGTATAATTTGCGATGTACACTACAAACCAGGTCAAATTGGTCGTTCAGTGAGAACGGAGTCGATGAAAACGGAAAAACTTCCAGATCGTGTTGGGGAAAAAATTATACAAAGATCGATTTTGAATATGGAGAATGTATGATTTGGAGTGTGTCTTGGGTTCCCCACCTTTTTATATTTTATATGTAGTTCTATTTTGACAAATGAGTCAAAGTCTCTAAATTTAGCTAATAAAATTATACAAAGCTTGTTGAAGTTTTTACGGGAGGTATCTCGCCTTGAGTTGAATCTATAGGGTCCGTTTGGTATGGATTCTTACAAAAACAGATTTTGTTTTTACTTTAGCTTTTCTTAAAACAGCTTCTATGAAAAAAATAGATTCTCTACTAAAATAGCTTTTTGATGTATTTGACAAAACAGATTCTACCCATTCTTGAGGTGAAGGGGTGTAAAAAAAGTTGAAAAAAACATCAATTTGTCGCTTTCTGCTTCAAGTATTTTAGAAGAATTACTTCTAAGATTTGAGATGGCAGAAGCACTTTTGACCGGACTGTTTGGCAGTGATTTTTAAAAGAACGGAAGCAGAATCTATTTTAGAAATCATAACAAACGGACCCATAATGTGGCACGACCTGGACGAGCGGAAGTCCTCGAGGAGCACCTGCTTTCTGAACTTGCTGCGCTTGCGCTGCGTGATGCCGAGACGGATCGGACACGTCCCTTCCCGCGAAACGTATACCAGCAGGTCAGTCATCGGGACGGCGTGTACACCGACGTCGCCAGAGAGAACCAGAAGCTCCACAGGGAGGGATCCCCACGTCCTGACCGCTGGTGGGGTGCGGCGGGCTCTGCACCAGGAGCAGACACGCGTTCCAGGGCGCGAGGAAGAAGCTACCGTGAACCGGCTGGTAAATGGGTAATTAACACGAGCAGTCAGGCAGTCAGCGGCAGCTCTTGGCGATGGCGTACCACACTACTTTAGTACGGGCACACGTGTAGGAACGACACCTACGTCTCATGTGGGACGGAAGGCCCCTCGTCGTCAGATTCCTGCGCGGGCTCTGAATCCCGATCCGACGCGGACTGGTAGTTCCGATTCCGTGTGAGATGGCAAAAATTCTCTATCGATCTCAATAAATCCTCGCCATCCAGACTCGACCCAAGGACCGCATTTCAGGAAACACTGTTAATTACACTTCCGAAGCGAGCGGGCCAACGAATTCCACAGACCCGAAGAGAGAGTTCCAGATATGCAGTGCCTGGCGCGGACGGTTGCTCGCGGTGCGCGCGCGGCGGCGAACTGGTACGCTTGAGCTGGACGGAGGTTTGTTGCCACCGGCCATGGCGCCGCGAAGAGCTACCTCAAACAGAGCAGCGACGTCGTCACCGTCCGCGGGATCCAACTGGGCGACGCCAAGATGTTGCTGGCCAAGGTCGAGGCGTTGGACGAGCAGATCGATAAGAATATTGCAGCCAGAGAAGCCAACAACAAGACCACCGGACAATACTGTATTTTGATAGCTGGTTTGGCAATAGTCCAACTCATATTTAAACTGTCATCTCCTACACCAATCTAAACTAATAAAATACGAATAATAGGATCAGTTTTATCACCACAGACAGCTACCTACCAAACGATCTGAAGCTTCTATTTTCTATAGATCACCTCTATCCAACCATAAAATATGTGTGCACCTAGTACGTGTAAAACTATTTACATTATTTCTTTCACAAAATTCACTCATCCCTCCTCTTTTTCTTGTTTTTTCTTACCGCCCTACCCACCGCCCTCAAACTACAGTATCCTTCCAAAATTCGAATTTATTTTCCTATTCCAAACCCGCTCTGTATTTCCCATCAGCCTGCATTCAATCGCCTCCCCTCCCCTCCACGAACCCTAACCCAAACGCCTCGACGGCGGCGGCGGCTGCTGCGTGCAACGGAGGTGGTGACCGGAGTCCGCGATCGAGGACCGGCGCCGCTGCGTCAACGCCGGTGGCTACCTGAGAGGGAGGCGGTAACAACGGCCGCGATGGACACCTTGTGAGCAAATCAGGCTATGAGGTCAATCACGCACTCATCAACAATTGTTTTCTCTACTTCTCGATCCTGCAACTATGAACGGTTTCCTTCTTCTGTCTTCTCGATATCAGGCCTTGAATTTGAATTTTGATTTGCGTCAGGTCTCTGTTATGGCTCAGCAGAAGATCGTGCTGTTTCGGGACACCAGGATCTCTGCGTATTTTAGATCTATGGTGTTTTTTTTTCCCGGTGCCTGCTGCCGATGGTTTGCAGGTTAGTTTCAACTTGGTTATTTTGTTTATGGCCGATTTTATTGTGAAAGATGACGTCCATGGTTCCCTATCCGAGTTGTGGTGTTTTCTTGTTCAAGTTCCAGGGAGGGTGTTGGCATGGTCAGCATAGGGTGTTCGCCTGAGTGCATTGTCATATCTGCTACAGTACAGGGTCTCTGCATTGTTGTCAGGTGTGAAATAGGTATCTCCTTTTGCTATCTATATTTGCTTGTTGCCAGCTCAAGGTGGATAGAAAGATCGCATGATTTTAGGGTAGAGAAACATGGAGGCGCAATGTGCCACCGTCAAGCGTTTGGGAAAGCAAAGTGTAGCAGAGGCACCCCGCCCTTTTGCTGATCGATCTTGTTGGTAGTTCGTCGGATTGGATAATACAAAACGTGTTCTAATATTTTCTGATCTCGTCAGCTACAATAGTCCTACAGGTTCTAATGCCCTACACAGGCGTATATCCGTGTGTGTGTGTGTGTCTGCTTATGTATAGGGCTTATATGAAGTCTAATTCATATCTTTTGCATGTGAACTTTTTATTGGTACGTAGGATTCCTATTGTTTGGCAACGAGGAGAATTCCTATGCTGTCCTTCTATCAATATTTTGATTTTTTTTTATTATATAGGATCTGAAAAACTTCTGTCACTTCTTTATATATGTGGCTCTGAAGAATATATTGTCAGAACCTTATTTTGCCACCATGAAAAGATCTATAATATAGGAAAATGCCAATATCTATTTTTATATATTATTAGTCTAAGTCTTATTTCATATGGTAAAAATTAGCAATTAACTTCACTGATATATAGATATGTGTTAGAATAGATGTGTTTAAGTCAACAGTGTCATTTTCTAATCCAACTCGACAGACAGCGTAATTGAGCTATGTTCCTGGTTAGCTATTAGTGCACCGATATATATTTCTTTACCTCCCATTGATTTATGTTTCTTGCATTGTTGGCCTTTTCTTTGAATGATCATGAACTAACCAGTCCGTTTTTTACAGAGGAAAAATAAATATTTTGACCATTTTTATTCAACTAGTCCGGTTGGCCTCCAATTTTTTTTTGTCTTACTATTGTCGATTGAGGTGAAAAACAATCAATGTGATTTTTGCCCCATGGTAGTGTGCAGAACAAAAAATAGTGTGCCATGAACGACGGGTGTGTGATGCTTGTGAATAAAAAATTCACCTAATTATTGTTGGAAGTATCAGTTTGACGTTTTGGTAGCATTTTCCCTGTTCTCACTAATTGATTGGGAGTTCTGGTGCTTGGGAAACAATTTTCTCATTTTTTATCGCAGAGCCTACAAGCATGGATGAACTCTAGATGGCGAACTGGGTTGGGTTTCATTTGTCCAAAGGATAAGTGGACACTAAATTACTATAACGAGGCCGCCACCAAGGTGAGTATTTTTTATATTCCTATTTTGCAGAACATGTGCGGCAGTTTGATCTATTCTATATCTTGGTTGGAATCCCTTTTGACCTGAGTCAAATCGTTGGCTTTGCCAATTATGAATCTGATCCGGTGATGCAATATTTTGTGTTATGCCAAAATTATGAATCCAAATTGTTTTTTTATATGTGACTGTATATCCATTTTGTTGGCTTAGATAAAAAGGTTCTGTTTTGAATATAATTATTTGTGTGTCACATTCTATTGATTCAATTTTCTGAGAAAGGTTTTCTGCACTGATCAACATATCGAAGCTTTACGTCTTTTAATCGTGCAAAAAGACATAACAGGCAGATGAAAGTGATAAATTAATACAGATTGGACATGGTCTCTCAAGTGATTGGGATAGATTGGACATGGTCTCTAAATTGAAATAGCTACTCCAAGCACAACCTAGTAGTGATCATTTGACCATGAGGTGGAGTGGATGAACAATGGTCCTGCAAACTGATGTCCTGCAAATTACTATGCAAATCGTTAACTATTGATTTGCATCATTTGAGTTTAAAAAATTTGAATACAATGTTGCATATGTGCAAACTGTTAAAACATTATTTTGTTTATTTACAATTTTCAGTTGTAATAGCTAAAGCTTCGGATTTCATAATTGTTCACTTAAATTGATGTGTTGTGTTTTTCTTATGGTTTTGGATCTTTATGTTGCTGCAGGGAGTGTCTGATATGGCCGTATGGGGATCCGAATGGTTATAGATTTTGATCTACCATTTTAAGTGTTCGCTGGTCTCGATGCTTGTTGGCCATGCAAGCTTACTTGTTTATTCATTGTTCATATATAATTTGTCTAGAGATTGAGGTGGACAGGTGGTTGTTAATTTCACACGACCTCTTTGTTTAAATTGGACAACACAATCTGTCACAGGCATTAGGCTTGATTGAAGTGGCCATTAATTCTCCACGATAGTTCCATATAAGGTGCTCATATAGTGATTTATTGATTGGCGTAATAGTAATGCAGATCCATGTGGAACTTCAAATTTGTTTTCTAAAATCCAGTGAGATAAAGTTGCAAGATTCACTGCTGTTAATTACAGCAAAACAATTCAGTTATCTCTTGATTTTGATCACAACAATTTTCTTCCTATAGGAACGATACTTTGCAAGTAGTGAGCATGCCTAAGAATGACCACTTTTATTCAATGTCACAATAGAGGTGAGAATGAAGCATGGTCCTATTATTTTCTGAAGCTTAAGGATTAATGTCATATCTTTGGGGAGCTAGGGTGAAAAGTGCTCCGTACCAGATTTGTTTTCATCCATTGTACTAACCCATTAGCATCTTCTAATTACTAATCTCTTCACGTGCTTGGATCTCGGTTTCTCATATTATTTGTTCAAAAGAGAACAAATATGTGTGGTTTATTCTCTTTCTATTTAATCTTAGGAAACACATGTCGCGGGTGTGCGCTTCATAATTGAGATGTTAAAGCTTTAAGAAAATGAATGTGTCGCCAATATACCAGAAGACGTAAAAAAAATACTTTTTCGTTCCAAAATTGTTACCGTCATTGACTTTTTTTGTTATTTTCATCATTTATTTTATTCAAAATATTTATTCGAATATGAAAAGTTATAAGTTATATTTAAATTTTATCAAGTGATAAAACAAATCATGAGACTAAACAACGTTAAACAATATTGGAGATAGATATTTATGTTTCTATTTTTTTAATTTGAATTATGCCTTGGGATTTGATAATTCTTTGGTATACATTTGCATCAATATTCTTTGTCAAATAAGTGATACATTTGGTTCAAATTTGGTTTAACTCATATAATGATAAATTTAGTTGTGTTTGATTTAAATACACTTTTGAGAATTCTGACGTGCAGTCACTACTACTCCTTCCGTTCCAAATTATAAGTCGTTCTGGATTTTGAGATGTTACGTTTGACTGTCCGTCTTATTCAACAAAATTTATTCAAACATCATTTATTTTGCTATAGTTTGTTTTATCATTAGATACATTTGAAGTATATTATATATATTTTTATATTTATATAAAAATTTTAAATAAGACGAACGGTCAAACGTCAGTTTCTAAAAGTCAAAAACGACTTATAATTTGGAACGGAGGGAGTAGTACTAATAAGGAGTAAACTGTCCACGCAATTAGTGGGTACGTTACTGAGTTATGTAAATTTTTTCTTCTTTTTTTTGACAGATTTTCCTATTGACATTGTTACTTTGTGGTTTTTGCTATTTGGACTCTAGTAGTTTTCAATTACTTTTGACAAACATACTACCGAATACTACCGAATCTCGGTTACTTGCCGCTGGACATAATTTATTGTAAAATAACTCATTACTATTCGTTGAGAGGTCATTAGGAAAAAAATCCGTTAGTTTCTTGTGGCAATGAGTACGGATGTACTCCCTCCAGACTTTAATTGTTGATGCAATTAACTTTTTTAGTTATGTTTGATCATTCATTTTATTTAAAAAATTATCAAATATTTTATTATAATTTATTTTATTACTAAAGAAAGTTAAAACCTATCATATAATTTTATATATTTAAACAAATATTTTAAATAAGATAACTGGTCAAACATAGTTAAAAAAGTCAATTGCGGCAACAATTAAAATCCTGAGGGAGTACTTTCCATTTCAGTTTCAGGCAAGTTTTTTTTTCTTATGAACCAAAAACTGACACAACATCGGTCATGTTTTGCCAGGGTAGGTAGGAATTGATTGGTTTCAATATATATAATTAATTTAATTTATTAAGTTTCGAATAATGATGTGAAACAATTTGATCGAAGTCTAGCCAAGGTTACAATAACCGTCCAAACCGGTATAACTGGCCGAGCCGGGCAAAATTTGATTTGGGTGGTGCACGGTCGACGTCCGGCTAACCGACTAGTTGGATCGGTTAACCAGTCGGTTAGTCCGATTAACCAGTTGTTGGTGTCGCCAACTCGGCCGATGGAAGTAAAATAGAAAATTGATCTGAAAAATAGAAAAAATTAGATATGACATTTCTTAAATATTGAATATAATATTAGGCACAAATAGACAATACATTGAGTTCAAACAACATAGCACAACTATATTATTCAATACAAATCATCTAAATATAGTTGTCTCACACATGGTTTTTTATAAATAATAATACAATGGTTTTTCATAAATATAATTATTTAATATAAAATATTCAAATATAATTGTTTAATACAAAGCATCACTTTGATTACGATCCGTCATGTCTCCCTACATAATAACGACATATATAATTTAATAAATCATAACATGCTAGATGTTTACTATTTTTTGCTATCAAAATTACCTATCTAAATTTCCTATCTTGTTCCTAACTTCCTATCAACTGAAAAAAAACAAAAACAAAAAACTTACCTTTGTGCGCGGCCGGGCAAACCGGATCTCACCGACGGTTAGCCGTGCGACGTAGCCGGCTAACCGCGCCAACCGGTCGGCTAACCGAACTCGAGCTGAGGCTCGGTCGAGCACCGGCTCGCTCTGGCCGGGCGGCTAACCAGAGGAACCGAGTGGTTAGCCGACCGCGGCTCGGCCCCGACCAGAAGCGATTGTTGGCGTCGACAATAGCGATTTGGCTGGCGACTGGGTGCGACGAGCTGCGGAGGAGCGCCTGGCAGCGGGATGCGGTCACGGGAGCTAAGAAATGGTCACGGGAGCGACAATTAAAGAGGATAAGGTATGGTTTTTCTTTTTTTCTTCCATCATTTTTTTTCAAAGTTAAATGAGCTCGGATTCAGATTTTGTCTTCACCATAAATCTTCATTTAGTCTCTAGTTTTTTTACAAAATATTCAATATAATTTTTTTCAAATTTAAAAAAATATCAAATCCGAACCGAGGGTAACCGGCCGGCCAGAGTAACCGGACTGCACCGGTTTTCCGGTTTACCGGGTTAACCGGCCGTTTAACCGCGGTTATGTTAACCGTGAGTCTAGCACGGTCAATTTTTGAACATCCACTGCCCCATATGCAAAACACACTACTGTACGATTCATAAGACAGATTGTTGAAGATACTACGCGTTTAATCTTAGTTAAGACTCAAGTGACGTTCAACCATAACGTGGGTGGAACCATTGGCTTCGAAAGTGAGAACAATTTATTATATTACTTGGACCAGTTAATACAAAAGGTTGGAACAATTGGTTTTCAAGGCTGGAACAATTGGTTTTCAAATCTGGAACAATTGATTTTGATGAGTTGCGCAATGGCGCCATCGGTATTGAGTGCTGACAGCGAGAAACGGGAATGAAATCGATTTTGAGTTTTTGACTGGGCCATGCACGTGGCAAGTTGGGGCGATAGAATTTAGCACGAGCTGATCTCAGGCAGCGAGCAAGAGGTGGGTGCTCTACGACGGGAGCGGGGCTATGCACTGCAGATGAGGGAGGGATTTCATAGATGCACTGCAAATTATCGAAGCATCCAATTAATTCATTTTCCTTATCGTTCTATATATATCGTAGTGCTGAGCTAACTACGCAGAGATCAGAACAGAGTCCGGAGTCCGACCGACAAAGATCTGAACAGATTAGCCCTCGGGTTCTCTCGCTCGCGTGAGGAATGTCACTCGCTAGTCGTTGCCACTTCTGTTCTGCGTTGGCCGGGTTAAGCCCGACCTATTTCGGCCTATCAACGCTTGATTTAGACCGGCCCAGCCAAATCGCTAACCCGGCCCAGACAATGAGCCGGCAAGTTCAGGCCCATTTCCGGATCCACAGTGCGTGCATGCACGCACCTTGGCGCCGGTGCAAGGCGTACGAGGCGTTCAGCATCAGACATTCTCAACCATCAGGACAGCAGTGGCGGCGTCGACCGCGCGCGCAACCAGACGGACGTGCGAGCGACCGAGCGAGATTCCAACGGCGCAAGCGCGTGCCGTTGCAGCTCCGTCTCCGTGGCAGCAACAAGCAGCAGAGCAGCAACCGCGTGGTGGACTCCACATGCCACCGGGCCGGAGACGAAGCGCGTGCCGGTCGTCGAGACTCCGCCGGGGTCCACGGCGCGGAAGAGGGATTTCATTGGAAAGGGAAAAAAGGTCTCTGCTGCTTCCTGAAAGTCACCGCAGGACCACGCTGTCTCCTGCGTGTGCGTGACCCGGTCAAAACTAACAGGGCATCAGATCGTACCCTGCTGCAAAGGTTGCTTTACGAAGTCCAGATAGCCGTAAATTGTCCATCATCATCAAGATAGAAACAAATAAAAGTTACTAGAGAGAGAAGGCAATATTTGGATAACAAAAAATGGACCAAAGGTCAAAATTACACATGTTTTGTGTTGGAGATCACATCGCAAGCCACCCTTCGAGGGTTCATCAAAGTCAGACTGCGAATAAAAGTCAAAGTCAATATATTATTATTCATTATTAACCGTAACTTTGAGGCACAGGCGTTCGTCGGAGGCCACGATAAAATCAGGACCCTTCGAGCGGGATCTCTGCGCCCTCAGAGGATCAAGTTGTCATCCTTCGAAGGAAGGTGCGCGCGGGGGGGGGGGGGGGGGGGGGGGGGGGGGGGGGGGGAGAGAGAAGATCAAGAGCCTGTTCGGCGCGAAGAGGCGACACGTGGCACCAGCACGTGTTGTGGCGTGCTGAACAAGGAAGGGTACCAGGAGTGCTTGAATGACCGATTTATTCTTTATGACCATTTTGTACAGCATATTCAAAGAATATAGTATATAATTAGAGACAAAATGGTCATTTGCACATGGCCTAAGTACGAGCCTATAAAAGGAACACCCTACTTACTTGTAACATGATGAATCTTTTTAGGAATACGTGAGAAGAGCCTTTTTTGTCCCATTTCATACCCTTCGTAATTTCTTTTTATGTTCGTTCTCTCTGTCGGTGTCATCGAGGCTCGCGCTTAGTGACACCAACAGTGGCGTCCACCGTGTTGTGAGCTCGTACACAAGCTCACGATGACTCAACTCCACGGACCGCTGTCTTCGAGCGGCACACCGCCCTCACGAAGCAGCATTCTGGAAGACCCCCAATCGGCTGACGACCAGTCTTCATGGCAAGTAACAAAAGAGAACACCCCTGAAATGCAACCATCGCTTCAGGCAGAAGCAGCGGACGGCCAAAAAGACCCAGTACAACGCCCTGAACAACCGCCGAGCTCAAACCCTCCGGGAAGCAGCACCCCAACCTCGATGATAGCAGCACAAGAGATGGAACTGTTAGCCCAAAGAGGTGAGCACCTTGAGCAACTCAAGCAACAGCTGTTGCAAGAACAAGAGCTAAGAAGCAAAGCGCTATCAGAGAGAGAGAGAAAGTACTACAAGAGAAAGAGTACATAGCCCAGCTCAGACTCAAGAATCTGTAACTGGCAAAAGAAGTCGAAGAACTCCAGAGAATCATTGGCAGGGCGAGTCGCCAGGAATCAAACCCAGTGCCCGAAGCCCACCCGTACCTCGAGCAAGAAGTACCACTCACACCAAGCCATCAGCCAATTGCCGCAGAAGTGCTGCCAATTTGAAGATCAAGCACAACGAGCATAATTGATAAAGACTCACCTCTTTTCAAAGGGTTGCAAATAGCCCCATTCCCACCGCAGTTCAGAATGATACCGCTAGCCAAATTCAAGGGAAATTCTGACCCAAGGCAATTCCTCATGAGCTACAAAGCAGCAATCATATCAGCAGGAGGAGACGAGGCAACATTGGCAAAGGCATTCATCTGTGCTCTCGAAGAGTCCGCCCTCAATTGGTACTTCAACCTGCCTCCCGGGTCTCTGTACAGCTGGGAAAGCATTAGGGTTAAGGTGGTCGCAAGTTTTCGAGGGTTCCGCACCATTGTGAAACCATCGCACGAGCTATTGAATATCGCCCAGCAGGAGAATGAGCAATTACATGAGTACTACAGAAGATTCCTCACGCTTCGAGCCCAGGCCCCGAGCGTCACGGATGAGGCGGCAATAAACTTTGTACTCAGAGGCATGCAAGCATGCCAGATGTCTTCATACCGCGCGCGGATACCCCCGCACACCAAGCAAATGTTATGCACAAAGTTCGAAGAGTACAGTAGATCGGATGTGGATTACAAGAGACGCAAGCAAAGTCAAAGTAAGAGCTACAACCAGTCACACAGCGAAGGTGGCTATCAAGAAAGGCAGTACAGAAAAACCAAGCAACCCGTCGAGCCATCCCCTTCATTCATTGGTCACATTGGGGAAGAAAAAGAAGACACTATCGGCAGAGGTAACCAGAGCAATGATTTCAGAGAAAGCGGCCAACGAGGGCGTGGGAGAGGTCGAGGCTCTCAAATCCAGACTCGACCAGCCAGAAAGTCGTACTGTTTCTACTACGGAGAGGACAAGGGGCACAAAACTTCCACATGCCTCAAAGCAAAAGAAATCCAAGAAAGGATCGAAGTAGAAAAGAAGGCTTCGTCCTTACCCAAAGCCATCAATTATACATCGCTCAACCCATGGCCCCAGCAACCATATCCACAGCCCGCTCAACCCAACTATCACTACCCAAGCACCCACCATCATCAACTTTACGCACCGTCCCCGTATTTTCATCCAACTCATCCTATACAACCACCCAGCCAGTACACCCAACCCAGACAACAAATCCAGCAACCATCACCCAACCAAGATAAGCAAAGGCAAAAGCAAGAGCCTCAACACCTACCACAGCCTAAACCAGAACCTACCCCAAGCCAAGCCACAACCTTCCCAGTACAAGGTTGCATTGGAATGATATGCGGAGGGTCATCTTCAGACTTCGAAAACAAAAGAAGAAGAAGAGATCACTTTCGAATGGTAAACAGTGTTTTCACAGAAGGACCTGTCATCAAGTCAAAGTGGTCTCATATTCCCATCACATTCACCAAGTCAGATCTCAGCCTCAAAGCTTACCCGCATGTCGATACATTCGTAATCAAAGCCCACATCCATACATGGATGGTCAGCAAAGTCCTTGTAGACAATGGCAGGCGGGCAGACATCCTATTCATAAACACCTTCGAGCAAATGGGCCTCAGCAAAAGTTCTCTGCAGCCGTCAAATATACCACTCATTGGCTTCGGTAGAAAAAGAATCACTCCCATGGGCACAATCTCCCTACCGGTATCGTTTGGCAACACTCAAAACCCTCGAACAGAGTATGTAACATTCGATGTGGTGGATCTTTGCCACCCATTTAATGCTATATTTGGCCGGGGCACAATTAACACCTTTGAAGCCGTCATCCACAGTGCATATCTATGTATGAAGATCCCAGCAGCCGGAGGGATTATCACAGTCAAAGGAGATTAGCAAATGGCAAGGGACATAGAAAAAGGTTATGCACCAGGGGAAAGGAATTGCAACAACATACACATTTTCAGCCAAGAGCAGCTAGAGGATGAAGAGAGAGCTCGAAAAGCTCGTGAGCACCATAAAGCGAATGCAAGAGAAGAGACACGATGCCTCAACAGAGAGAAGGTCGCAGTGCAGCCAGACGAAGAAACCAAAAAAGTACTCCTTGACGAGCAAGTCCTTGGCCAATTCGTCACAGTGGGCTCTGGTTTAGACTCCGAAGAAGAGAAAAAGCTGTTAGCATTGCTCAGTAAGAACAAAGATGTATTCGCCTGGTCTTCAGCAGACCTCGAAGGCGTGGACAGAAGCATCATAGAGCACAAACTAGAAGTCGACACAAAGATCAAGCCAAAGAAACAAAGACTTCAAAAGATGTTAGATGAAAAAACAGAAGCTATCAGAGCGGAAGTCCAACGGCTCCTCGATGCTTCCGTTATCCGTGAAGTCAAATATCCGTCTTGGCTGGCAAACTGCGTAATCATGAAGAAAAAGAATGGGAAGTGGAGAATGTGCATAGATTTCACAGATCTCAACAAAGCTTGCCCCAAAGATGATTTCCCATTGCTCCGAATTAACAAAATCGTGGGCGCAACAACCGGGAGCGAGCTGTTGTCACTGCTCGATTACTTCTCCGGCTACCATCAGATATGGCTAAGGGGGAAGGATGAGGAAAAAACAAGTTTCATCACACCCTTCAACACCTACTGTTTTGTAAGAATGCCCGAAGGATTGAAAAATGTTGGCCCTACATTTTGCCGCATGACTCAAAAAGCCTCCGAGTCGCAGTTTGGAAAAAGCATACACGCTTATGTGGACGATATCATAGTAGCAAGTAAAGAAAAAGGCTACTATATCTCAGACCTCGCGGAAACATTTGCAAACCTCCGAGCAGCAAGGTTAAAACTGAATCCAGAAAAGTGTGTTTTCGGCATCCGGAAAGGAAGAGTACTCGGTTGTCTGGTGTCAGCCAAAGGCATCGAAACCAACCCAGACAAAATCAAAGCAATCATCCAAATGCAAGAACCCCAGTGCCGAAAAGATGTGCAGAAACTCACAGGCAGAATGGCCGCACTAAATCAGTTCATATCCAGATCAGCCGAGAGAAGCTTGCCCTTCTTCCAAACACTCCGAGGGGCTCAACCCTTCGAATGGGGTCCAAAGCAGCAAAGAGCCTTCGTAGAGTTAAAAACTACCTCGAAAAGCAATCAAAGCTCACCAACCTAGAGCCCGAGGCTGTTCTGCTGTTATATGTGGCTGCGTCCCACTCGGTGGCCAGTGCAGTCCTCGTACAGGAAAAGAAAATATTCAAAACAGTTCAAGGGGAGCTGATGGAATTTTTGGTGCAACTACCGGTATACTACGTCAGCGAGGCACTGTCTGTCTCCAAGAGGCTGTATTCCGAGATGGAAAAAATTGCGTACGCGGTAGTCATGGCTTCCAGAAAGCTATGACATTATTTTGAGGCTCACCACATCAAAGTGCTCACCAGCCAACCACTTAATGAAATATTCGGCAATAGAGAAGCTTCGGGAACAATCGGCAAATAGGCCATGGAACTCTCCGAGCATGTAGTAGACTTCAAGAAATGCAGTGCAATCAAATCCCAAGTACTTGCTGACTTCATAGCAGATTGGATAGCTCGCAACAAGTAAAATATCAAGCATGGTCTGAGCCAGAGTGGACAGTGCACTGCGACGGAGCCTGGGGACTCGCCGGGGCAGGAATAGCAGCAGTAGTCACCTCGCCCACGGGCATGAAAATGAAATATGCTGCAAGGCTCGAGTTCAGCAAAGAAACGGACAAGTGCACCAATAACATAGCAGAGTATGAGGCAGTACTGCTGGGGCTCAAGAAGTTGAGAGCACTCCGAGTAGAAAGGTGCAGAATCAGACTAGATTCCAAGATCGTGGTCGGCCAATACGACAAAGAATTCACAACCCGGGACCCATTGCTTGAGAAATACCACAGCACCATCCGAAGTATGGAAAAGTACTTCAAAGGCTTTAATATGCAGTATATCAAGAGAAAGTTCAACACGGAGGCAGACGAACTCGCCAAGTTGGCAGCAAGGCAAGAGGTAATACCGCAAGATGTGTTCTTTCAAGCAATCACAGAACCTTCGATCAAAACAGTCCTCCAGGACCCCAAGCAAATACATGCAGTAATCAGTGAAGACTGGAGAACTCAGATCATCGCATACCTTAAGGGTTTTTATGAGCCACACACCGAGTCAAAGGCCAAAAGAATGCAGCAAAGGGCTAGGAACTACAAAATCATCGAGGGTCAGCTGTAGAAGTTAGAAATTTGCGCTCCACTACTCAAGTGTGTAAGCAAAATGGAGGGTATCCAGCTACTCAACGAGATACACGAGGGAATCTGCGGAGCGCATATTGGACCTCGGCCATTAGCTGCAAAGGCAGTTAGGCAGGTTTCTTTTGGCCATCTATGGTTAAGGACGCCGCAGAAATAGTAACCAGATGCGAAGCCTGTCAAAAAATCTCAAATAGGCAGTCAACACCTTCGCAGCCAACACAACTTATAGCCCCATCATGGCCTCTCCAACGCTGGGGAATTGATATCGTTGAACCCTTAACCACAGCACCGGGGAATTACAGGTGTGTAGTTGTAGTCCTAGAATATATCACCAAGTGGATCGAAGCAAAACCAATCACAAACATCTCGGCAGCAACAATCAAAAAGTTCGTTTCGCAAAATGTCGTCTGCCGCTTCGGAGTGCCAAGAGACATAACAGTCGATAACGGAAAATAATTCAAGAACGATATGTTCAAAGAGTTCTGTCACTCCATCGAAACCAAAGTCGACTTTGCGTTAGTATATCACCCCCAGTCAAACGGAGCCGTCGAAAGAGCAAACAACCCTATATTCAAGGCAATCAAAAAGATACTCCTCGATGACAAGAAAGGAAAATGGGCAGAAGAACTACCAAGGGTCATTTGGTCGCACAACACAACCGAAACCAGGGCAGCCAAACCAGGACAGCCAGTTTACGGGGAAGAGGCAGTCACGCCCGAGGAGATTTTGCACCAAAGTCCTGGAACCTTCAATGCAAATCAACACAGCCAGCAGAGGACGAATCAAAGGATCTGATGGAAGTCGACAGACTAGACGCAGTTGTCAACCTTGAAAAGTATCAATCAGAAACACGCCACTAGAGGGATCGAAAAGTCGCACCCCGAGCCTACGCAATAGGAGACCTAGTCCTACTCCGAAGCCGTAGAACAGAAAGCAAAGGGAAGCTAGAGCCAAAATCGGAGGGTCCATACATTGTGGCAAAATCAAACAGGCCCGGAGCCTACAGGCTCCAGACTTCGCAAGCAGAAGAGTTGCCGCATTCTTGGAACGCGGACAACCTTCGAAGACTCTACGTATAAGAAAAAGCATCACTCGAAGCATGTAAAAAGCCAAGCATAGCACGAAGCTATAAGTGCTACCTTGAGCTTAGTTGGTAGATTTTCTTTTTTGTCAGGCTTTTCTTTTCTAGGCAATTATGTAAAGGACCGTACTGTTTTCCTCACAAGGGGAACCCTTCGCAGGGGTGAGGTTTTTTATGAGGCGGATCCTATATAAACCCCAGCTAAATCTATAAAGCTGCCTTCCCCAAAGCGGAAAGCCTCGCTCAGTAAAGCACGTCGAAACAACTCCCATCACGGAGATTGAAACATTCGACGAAGAGCAAAAAACTCTCAAGCCATAGCTACCGCACTGGCTAAGCCCGAAGAGCTAAAACCCGTGCAGCCAGCTAACTTAGCGAAAAATGCTAAGGGGCTCATTGCACCCCAAACCCGTCAAAGGGTTCGCCTTAAAACACCTCGCCCCTAGCACTTCGAGGGGGAGGGTGGCGTTTTTCAAAAAACTTAACAAAAAAAATGCTAAGGGGCTCGTTGCAGCCCAAACTCGTCAAGGGGTTCACCCTAAAACACCTTGCCCCTAGCACTTCGAGAGGGAGGGTGGAATTTTTCAAAAAACTTAGTGAAAAAATGCTAAGGGGCTCGTTGCAGCCCGAATCCCGTCGAAAGGTTCGTCCTAGAACACCTCGCCCTTAGCAATTTGAGGGAGAAGGCAGTGTTTTTCAAAATTCGACAACAATGCTAAGCAAATCATAGCAACACAAACCTGGCAAGACATAATTTATTACAATTGCAGCTAATAAATGTTTACATCAGAAATCATAATCAATGGGTTCTTCTGTTACAACAACCCCAGAAGCTAACAACTGGGGAAGCAAAACTGACCATTCATCGGCAGTGTAACCAGGCGAAGGGGGGCAAGGATTAGATCTCGAGTCGCCGGAACCAAGGACACCCGAATCTTGGGCATTTCCACTAGTTGGAACTGGCGCTTGAGAAAAGGATCTACCAATCTTCGTCGGCGAATTCAGCGCGGAGCTAATTGACCGCTTCGCTACAGCATGCCGCGGACGGGACGGCCGTGGAATCGAGGCGCCGGAATCTTCAGTACTCAAGAATTTCTCGCTTTGCTTCCCATGCGGAAACCCTGGTCCTCGCTCCCTGCGAGGTCTCTCTATGAAGACTCCCCCACCACGGAACCTACCCCTACCCCGACGGCCAAGTGTGGATGACGTGCTAGATGAAGCGCCATGAGTGAATAAGTGGGAATAATCCCCCACACAAACCACACCGGCGTCCAAAGTCACCAAGCGCGCTTCGGACGAAGATGCGCGTTCAGGGTACTCAAATCTTTCAGCATCCGCCGCAACATCTAACGCTTTGAAGCCGCTCAAACTAGCCTCAAAACTACTCAAAGTAGGCGTCGGTATGGAAGCATCATCCATTAAAGATTGGGACCCTTCGCTCATCAAGTCCAACATGTGCAACGCGGAAGATCCACTAGAAGCATCCTCTTCGGACTCTCGCGCAGGCGACATGAAGGACATCTGCGTAGGGTGAAGTAGGCATGTCAAAATTATAGTTACAAAATTTCCCTCAGGACCTCCCAAAAGTACATTACATCAACACAACAATTACAAATAATCCTAAACCTCACTCGGCGTGGCCTTTGATCCACCCTCCGAAGTTCCAGCCTTCTCGGCGGCGCTCCTCGAAGTGCCTTGGCCCCCCGAAGGATCTTCAGCCTGGCCATCACCGCTCCTTGAAGAGCCACGCATCTGCACAAGCACAATCATTTTCAACTTTGAAGGTCGCGCAAATAAATGAAAATACAATACACAAACAAAAGTGTAACCTGAGCTAGTTTCTCAATGGCAGCTTGTCGAGCGGCTTCGCGGCCGTGATCGTGCCAGAATTTCATTGCGACATGCTTAGCCGCGGCGATGTCCTCCGGTGACAGGTTGTCCCGAGCGTCTGCTCCGATCGGAAAGTTGCGCCTTCCCAGAGCATGGAAGTGATCACAGCCTTCACGTTCTAGCAGCCCAAAAGCGGCCTCCGTAGTGTGCAGCGCGCCGAAGTTGCTGCGCTTGTCCATCACCCCTGGGAGAGCTTCGAACTCAAACTTCAGCCACCCAGAGAAAATGGCTTCAGTGATTGCAGCCCCGTCGGTCAATGACATGGGCTCAGCACCAACATAACCTAAAGCCTCGCAATACTGCTGGTGTGCGGATACAGCTTGGGCAGCGAAACCATAGTTGTGAGTCGATCGGGCATGTTTCAAGGCTGTGCTCTCATTCTCCAGAGCCGTGACTTAGCCTCAGCAGCCTCCAGGCTTCTTAAGCCGGTCTTTAGTTCAGCAACCTCAGCCCGTGAAGCATGAAGCTCATTTTGCATGCGCATAGCTTCGAGCGTAGCTTCATCCTTCATAGACCGAAGGCTATTATGCTTCTCCTTCAGCAACATGTTCTCTATTGCAAGCGAATTCTTCTCCTTCTCTAACGAAGCTAGCTCCGTGCAAGTCTTCTCGGAACAAATCCACGTGAGGGTGTGAGCCTGAAAACAAAACATTAGTCAAGATAACCCTGTCATAAAATTCAATAAAAACAGTACAACATTTTTCATACACTGTCAAAACGAAGCATACTTACATGTCTCAAAACATGGCAGAGATTGCGCCGCAAGTACCCGGCTCCAAACAGCTACGCTCCCTCGGCTATGAAAGTGTCAGGAGCCGAGCATAGGTTAGCCCAGGCCTGGGGATCAGCACAATCCTCGTACCCCTCGGGCAGCCTCAAGCCTCTACCAGCTGACCCTCCAAAAGCTCCAGCCTCAATCAAAAGTTGACTCGGACTCGAAGGTCCAGGGCAAGCAGAAAATTTTTCCTTGAGATCTGCAAGGGTGTCCGCGGCCTCCGTATCCACAGCCTGACTCCTCGCGGGAATAGCGGAGGGACTCGAGGCAGGCGCATCAGCAGCACCGCCTGCAGCAGGGGGAGACACCACCAGCACGTCATCCTCCTCGTCGTCGTCACCATCGAAGGCATCCACCATCGCGCCGGCGCGCACCAACGTCCCAACGACACGGAGGCTGGGGGTAGACGAGCTCGAAGAGTCCCGGCGGGGTTCTTTAGCCGGCGCATGCCTCGGGGGACCTTCGAAGCTTCCTCATCCCTTTTTCATTTTCCCAATCTGTAAGGGAGGCTTCGACGGACACTTCTCCTTCCTGGCCTTTTTGGCCCCTGTTGCCTTCCCAATATCTGAACCAACATTTGCAAGGGTCCGATTCTGCTTCATCAGAGGGCCTAGCACGACGCGAGCGAGGTACTTCGCACCGGCCAATGTCAGGACATGATTAAGCCGACCGCTGTGCGAAGTCTGCTCGTAGGTGTGCTTGTGCTCCTCGCGAGCGTAAGGTCCCACCACAGCCTCGCTGGCACACTGAAGGAAAACCAAAAATTCTTCGTCACCAAAACCCCATTTGTCCATGGGCACCTCTGGGAAAGGTATGGTAATATCGGGCTGCGAGGGGATCTTCTTCTGGATAAACCCAGGAATTAAACACCCCTCGCGTAGTGGCCACATATTCGTAACCACAAACTCTTCGACGAGGTCCCGGCCGCTTGAGTTGAAGGTAGCGACGCGGAAGGCAGCCTCGTTTTTACAACCCTTGGGCAACCTGCCTTCTGTGGACCGAGGTTCGCATTGAGTTAGCTTCGAAGCTAAGGGAAAAGTAGTTGCCTCTCCCTCTTCCGCAGGAGCAGTTTCCTCGGCAACCTTCACGTATAGCCAGCACTCATGCCACTTGTCACTCCAGCGGTTTCGGCTGCACGTAACAAATTCATTATCGCGCTTGAAGCGAGGCACGAAGGTTACGCAGCCAAAGTCAGCCTCATGCACCACGCCATCAATTTTGATAGTCTTTGGCTGATAGTGTGCGCAGTAGTATTTGCAGAATACTTTGATGTCAGGCTGGCCCTGATAACTCAGCACGTCCTAGGCGAATTTGCTTAGCAGAGCCATTGTTGGCACTTCCCAAGTGCCCCTTTTATATGCGAATATTACCCCAATTAGAGCATAATTGATACTAATTTAGGCCATTTACCTATGATATTATCTATATATTTGTATATGCGTTGTTTTGGAGCTTTATTGCAGAAACAGGTAAAATTGGCGATTAAAGTGATGCTGGAGAGGACATGAATATAGAACCGACGAAAAGCACTGAAGAAGCCCAGTGCGCCGATCGGCGCAGCCCATGAGCCGATCGGCGCAAGGGTGTTTTGGCCGAGGCCCAATCCACGTGTTTATGGAAGTTTATCTACGCAAGACACTTGAAGATATTTGCCTAGAAGATTTATGGAACTTCAAGATCTCGACGTGTAGAACAAGACTTTATCTCGAAGGAAAAGGCCCACATGACAGCTGTGGAAGACAGAGGAACCGACTCGGAGAAGAAACAAGAGAAGACACGGCTTGCGCCGATCGACGCAGGAGGAAAAGATGACTATTGCAATCTATTAGTAACCCTTTAATTGTATTAGTTCTGCTTGTTCCCTGTGGATTCGATAACCTTGAAATACTCTGAGGGAAAAAGAGCTACAACTGTACACATTCCTCTTGCGGTATATAAGTGGGTGCGTAATTACAACCAACAGCCATCCCGCTGGGGCTGATGTGATGCAGCTGCACATTGAACCTGCTCAACATGTCCTTCATGATGGCTGAGCAGAGGAAGCGAAGGCCAGCAGTAAACTGGTCTTCAAAAACCACGGCCTCGTCTTCAGCAGGGCACGGGGTAACCTTCTGACCAGCTAGTCGGGCTCCTCCGGAGGGAAAGCACACTAACTCGGCAAGCCAGTGTACTTTGGGGGCATCGAGGCGAGAGCGCCCGAAAATGAAGGTTCGAGGTCTGGATCCCTTGTGGTCTTTCCCTTTCCCCTTTCGGCCCTTCGGCAGGTCAAAATCATCAGCGGGCAGTAGATCGCTGATGTCTGCATCCACGTCCTCTAGGTCCTCATCCACCGGACTAGAGCTCCGAACCCTGTGACTCGAATCTTGACCTTGGGTGTCGGTGGCTACCCTTCCAACACCTCGAGGAGCAAAATCCCGGTCACCACCCCCTTCCTCACCGTCCTCCTCATCATCCTCCTTCTCCTCATCGTCCTCTTCTTCATTATCTTCAACCTCTCTCCATGGTTCTCGACCATGAGCAACACTCAGCCCTTCGGGAGCAGCAGTAAGGTTGTCCTCCAAACTCTTAGCAAATTCTGCCTGAGAGTCGCCTTCACTTGCAGCAGCTTCGACAACCGTCGAAGGAAGGTTTTCCTCAGTGGCAGCGTCGTCAGGGCGAGCAGTTTGCATAACCCGTGCCATGTCTTCAGATCCTGCAATTAAACACAAAAGGTAAGCTCCATAGGAACCTGGAAACTAGCCCCAACTATTATTAGGAACACCTCGAAGCAAGGATCCAAGCATACCGAGTTAGCTCAAACGCAGCTTCAAAAGTAAAAGCAACCGAACAGCACCGTGAGTGCACGAAGCTAGGGGAACCTAGAGTACTAAAAAGCAAATCGCAACAGAAGCTTCGTAAACCTTTAACCCCCCCCCCCCTCCCCGTTGGTCGTAATTACGCACCCACTTATATACCACAAGAGGACGGTGTACAGTTGTAGCTCTTTTTCCCTCAGAGTATTCCAAGGTTATCGAATCCACAGGGAACGAGCGGAACTAATACTATTTAAGGGTTGGGCCTTCGTCTTTCCTGGACCAGATCGTCTTTTCGTCATCTTCTCCTGCCGCGCCGATTGGCACAGGCCCGTGCCGATCGGCGCGGCTCCGCATCTGGCCCATCTTAGTTACTCTTTAGTTCTTTATCCATAATTGCCCTGTTTTATACCTGTTTCCTGTGATTACATCCAAAATAGAACAACTACAAATATATGCAAATATGGGGTTAATTGTTAGTCCAAACCACCAAATTAAGACACAAAACATCCCTTTTTGGTAGATAAAATGGGCGTCTAGAAACCACCAATAGTTCTCCCACACTCAGATCATTGCTAGTCCTCGAGCAATACAAAATCAAATACGTAATAAGAATTTTTACACCATCTCTCATGCAATCAATCTCAATCATCATTTTTACTCGTTATCCCACCACAAAGATTTTCTCTCGTCTCCTTTTAACCAATCGGCATATCATACTTGAACTTAATCAAATCACCACAAAACTTTTTCAAAAACAATTTTAGTTCTCCTCAACTCATCTTTTAGCATCAAACATCAAGCATTTGGTCCTCTCTAGGTCTCTGAAGTGTATTTCCTTCCCTCTCCTATCTAATCAAGGATTGTATGTGGATCTTGGAGGGCTATATAACTAAATTAAACCATAAGATTAACCATGTCAACAATGTGCTCAATCATGCCTATTAAGAAAGAATTTTCTTGGAAAAGAACTTTTAATGGAGAAGAGGAATGTAGAAGATCTAAAAAAAAATTTCAATGAGAACAATGGGAAGGAATGAGAAATAATCAGAAATCTGCTTTCTTTGAAGACCTTACTGCCTCTCAGGGAATATATTTTTTTTTCTTTACCTCTTTTTTTTTCTTTTGCAACAGCGCCGATCGGCGCAACACTGCGCCGGTCGGCGCGGTCTATGTTTTCTTTTCTTTCACTTTTTTTTTCTATTCCCGATATGATCAGTAATTTCTGACTTGTATCAGCAGTGGAAATTTTCTGAATTCTTTTTTATTGAGAATATAGGTTGTATCAAGGAGGAGGGATAACAAAGATGTATGGTTTTCATGATAGCAAGGAATTTAAATGAATAAGAATGGCTAGAAATACAGAGATAAATAAAATAGATCATCCTTTCCTAACTTGGTCAAAATCATGAGCAAAAAATTAACAAAGTTACTTACAATCCACTTAGTTGAAATGTGTAGCTTGCTCTCATTCACTCGGCTATGTAGGCATATTTAGACCTTGCTTTTTCTGTAGCTTATGATGAGTCAAAAGAAATTTTCACAAATACAAAGCTCAAAAGTTAAGTGGTAACCAACAAATTGAAGTAATCAACCAATCGATCATCAGAAAGACAAGATAAGTAGCATGGGGCACTTTCAATTCGACAATCGACACTAACTTTATTAAAGATAATGCAATAATTCAAACTACATAAAAGACCTTGAAGCAACTCTCAACATGACTCGTGACTCTCTTAAGCACACACACAAACTTAAATAAACACTCATTAAGAAATACAAATGAGAAACTAGACTCAAAAACACTTAAAAACTATGACTAATGGCAAAGCCCTTCCCCCACACTCAAAATTTGCAATGTCCTCATTGCAAGAGAAGAAACTCAACACACTAATCATGCAGGCCATGCCTGTTCAAGACTCAGAAAATTCGTCTTATACTCCTTATGAGAAAAGTGTAGTCCGCTTTGTTCATCTCGATTGTATCCTGGATTCTGTGATCTACATCTCTTTGATGCCTGTAAGCACGATCTCTATCTAGATACAGGCGCTCAATGTTTCTTCGGCAGATAGAACAGCAAGCAGGCGGTTGCAGGTTATGATTTTTAACGCTATAAGGGGAGGCACTATTCAAATTCCTCTGAGCCAATCGGCGCAAAGGCTGAGCCGATCGGCGCAGTGGTGTTCTTCCACCATTGCGACTTCGTCCACTTCCCTCTACATTACCATTAACTCTTGTTGAAGTTCCTGCTGCCCTGTCATTACTGTATTCCGATAGTCTAGCAGATCTGCGAACCTCTGGTGTAGTCTTACACTTCCTTGTAGCAGGTTCTTTGTCTTCACTTGGTAGAGCTGTCAGATCAATAAATTCAGCCATCTTCAGGTCGTGTCGATCGGCTCCAGTGTCGCGCCGATCGGCTCCAATGTCGCGCCGATCGGCGTAGCTAGCAGCTTCCTTCATATACTCAGCTAACAGCTCTAGATTACGCTCACAGATCACCTTATTCTGCTGCCTTCGTAAAATCTCATCATTAATCTCCTTAGGCGTCCTCCCTCCAGGAACTGCGCGATAGCCATCATCATATATTAAATCTCTAGGTATGAAAGCTGGATCTTCTGCCAATTGGAGTTCAACCTTGCGTTGAAGAACTTTAGCACAAAAGAGACACTTGCAACCCTCAATACAAGTGTTCCTATGAATCTTATTTTCTTGAAAACTTTCCTAATCGATAGGAACCCTGGGAAAGGATTCATCCCTTCTAGCTTGAAGATCCTTCTCTGCATCCCGCTGGTACATAGCTTCTTCGGCTTCCTCTCGCAGCTTGAGTTCATACTTGGCAGCAATGTCATGTTCACTATAAAGTCGGCACCTATGGATTGTGAGGGTGCTCTCTTCATCTAGCTCTTCCTTCTCTTGCTCAGTCAATGATCTTTCGAAAGATAGGAAATCCTCATACGACAAGGGCTTAGCAAGATCAAGAAGACTTTCCATGGTATACCTTTGAGAAACTGCATCACTTTTAATAGGCGCTAAAGATTTTCCTTTGTGCACCAATACTCTCTTCATTATCTGCCAAAGTTCATTGTCCATCTTCATCTTGTTGGCATTCCACGCGTCAGCTTCGCTTTTCTTCATGAATTTCTTCCGCAGATCTGACCAGACGAGAGGATCATCTCGTGTTGGTGTCAACACTTCGTCGACTTCTTCCCAGGACCAATTTGCAAAGGGCTGAGGAAATCCGCCGCTGAGCCGATCGGCTCCAGAGTCGCACCGATCGACGCCGCCTTGGTTTCTGCCCGATGCGCCGCCTTCCATCGCTTCTGCTCTTAGGGTTTGTTCTGGTGACGATGTAATATGAGTTGATCCATGGGTTTTCTGTCCCCTCATATTTATATCCCTTGATTTTCAATTGGACTAGGAATCTTTCTCTTATTCGTGGAATTTAACGAGTCTTAAACAGGCAAGCTCCAAAACCGACTCAAAAACCAAAAGGACTCTGCCACGCCGATCGGTGCAGGGCTGCACCGATTGGCGTAGCAACGCGCCGATCGGCGTGGTACACTAAATTACCAAATCAGAAGAAGAAAAACTACGGAAATCAAAATACATACAAGCCTTTGTTTTACGTCGTTAAGCTCGACCACATGGGGTACTATGCAGTGAAATACACATCAAAAGATTTTAATTCAAATATGTCAGGTTCTAGGTATACCTTTAGACGTTGTCCGTTCACCATGTACTTGTTTCTCTTGCCATCCATTATGATTACCACTCCCGAAGGTAACACCGTATTCACAAGATAAGGGGCCTCCCATTTGCTTCGCAGTTTGCCTTTACCAAATAATCTGAATCGCGAATTAAATAGGAGCACCCGATCTCCTTCCTTGAATTGCTTCTTAAAAAGCTTCTTATCGTACCACTTCTTTGTTTTCTCTTTGTATATGGCTGCATTTTCATATGCACACAATCGCATCTCTTCCAATTCACTTATTTGTATCTTTCTTTTCATGCCGGTGGCATCAAGATCCAAATTCATTTCCTTTATAGCCCAATAAGCCTTATGTTCCAATTCCACCGGTAGGTGACACGATTTCCCATAGACGATTGATATGGTGCCATACCAATCGGTGTCTTGAATGCCGTCCTATATGCCCATAACGCTCCATTAAGCTTCGTGGCCCAATCTTTTCCTTCCTTTGTAACAATCTTTCGTAGAATTCCCTTTAATTGCTTATTTGATGTTTTTGCTTGTCCATTCGTCTAGGGATGGTAGGCTGTTCCAATTCTATGTTCAACTCTAGATTTGGTTAAAAACGTAGTAAATTCTCCTCCTGTAAAATGGGATCCTCTATCTATAATTATTATCCTTGGCACTCCATACCTAGGAAATATCTGCTCCTGAAGTGTACTCCTTGATTCTCTTGTAGTATTAGCCTTGCATGCCATTGCTTCGACCAATATATACTGAAAACCATGAGAATTCACAAAGGGTCCCATAAAATCCATACCCCAAACATCAAAGATATCGACTTGAGGATTGTACTTAAGAGGCATTGCATTCCTGCTGTTAACATTCCCTATTTGTTGGCATTGAGCACATGTTGCAACATATCTTTTTGCATCTTCATGCATAGTAGGCCAATAGAATCCACTCGCCCATACCTTTGCCTGTGTTCTGAAGTAGCCATAGTGTCCCCCATAATCCGAAGAATGATATTTTGCTAAAATGCTCGCTCGTTCTTCTCTGGGTATACATCTCCATACTGCTCCATCCTCGCAATATCTATACAAGTATGGGTCGGCCCATATAAATATTCTCATTTCACTCTTAACTCTTTTCCTTGTGTTCTTGTTCATTAGGTCAGTTTGTCCCTTGAAACCTTTGATAATATCCATCATCCACTTCTCTCTATGATCAAATGCGACAAACAACTGCTCTTGTTACATTTCATCTCTTATTGGCTCAGTTGATGATGATTCAAGACGAGATAAATGACCTGCTATAGAATTTTCTACTCCTTTCTTATCTCTTATCTCCAAATCAAATTCTTGCAGCATCAATACCCATCGCATTAACCGAGGCTTAGACTCCTTCTTTGAAACCAAGTATCTTATAGCAGCATGATAAGTATATACAATCACCTTAGAATTTAGAATGTAGGATCTAAACTTCTCAAAAGCAAATATAACAACTATCATCTCTTTCTCAGTTGTTGTATAATTGATCTGTGCCTTATTCAAAGTTTTGCTAGCATAATAAATAGCATGCACTTTACCTTCCTTCCGTTGTCCAAGAACAGCTCCAACTGCATAGTCACTTGCATCACACATAATTTCAAAAGGTAAACTCCAATCAGGTGGCTGCATAATGGGTGTAGAGCATAGAGCTTCCTTTAATCTTCTGAAGGCCAAGAGTCTTTCCTCGTCCATGACAAATTCTGTATCTTGCTTCAACAATTCTGTCAGGGGTTTAGCAATCTTCGAATAATCCTTAACAAATCTGCGATAGAAGTTGGCATGTCCAAGAAAACTCCTGAAAGTTGTAAGATCAGTAGGGGGAGGTAATTTCTCAACTGTAGATACCTTTGCCTTATCAACCTCTATCCCTCTTTTAGATATGACATGACCAAGTACTATCCCTTCTGTTACCATGAAGTGACACTTCTCCCAATTAAGAACTAAGTCGCATTCAACACACCTTTTCAAAACCTTCTCCAAATTCTCCAAACAGCTATCAAAATCAGCACCATGCACGGAGAAGTCATCCATAAATACCTCCATAATATCTTCTATGAATTCAGCGAATATTGCATTCATGCATCTTTGAAATGTTGCGGGCGCGTTACAAAGACCAAATGGCATCCTTCTATATGCATATGTCCCAAAAGGGCAAGTAAAAGTAGTTTTCTGGTGATCTTCTGGTCTTACCGGTATTTAAAAGAAACCACTATATCCATCCAAATAACAAAAGTATGAATTCTTTGCTAACCTTTCAAGCATCTCATCAATGAACGGAAGAGGATAGTGATCTTTCTTCGTCACTTTGTTCAAACTTCTATAATCTATGCACATTCTCAATCCAGTTACAGTCCTTTGAGGGATCAACTCATTGTTCTCGTTAGGCACTACTGTCAACCCACCTTTCTTGGGTACACAATGCACTGGACTAACCCATTCACTATCAGCAATAGGGTAGATCATACCTTGTTGGTCGTACCTACGCACCCACTTATATACCGCAAGAGAACGGTGTACGATTGTAGCACTTTTTCTCTTGAATTAAGTATTCCAAGGTTTATCGAATCCACTGGAACCTTAGTGATAATTAAACAAAGTTAACAGTAAAAGATCTAGTCAAAACTACTGTTGATTTTATGTTGCGTGAGGGGGAGACTGGCCAGCGCAAAGGTGCGCCAGACAGTAAATCTGTTATTGCGCCGATTGGCGCAGGAGTTGAGCCGATCGACACACTAGTGAATCTAAGCCAAAGTGCGCCAGACAGTAAATTTGTCGTTGCACCGATCGGCGCAGGAGTTGAGCCGATCGGCACACTAGTGAATCTAAGCCAAAGTGCACCAGATGCCTTGTGAGCCTATGCTGTTAAGTGAGTAACCAAATATCTACTAGTGAGATCATAACCAGAAAGTCTAATTAAATAGCATCATAATGGGTAATTACTTAGATCAATGAAAACCTATAATGAATAAGACCACCCTGCTTTTCTAGCGGCTCCTGATTTATCGCTGCCGAGAGGAAACCCTTAATCGCGCGAGTATCTTACCCTACTCAACTATCTAATAGTGCTGCGCAGGCTTAGTGCTGTCACCGCTAAACCACACTACTAGCATCATCAAGCAACCATAATCAATACAATTTCCGAATACTATCCTAATCACCACGATCAAGATAATATCAGCTTACTTAGCCTAGAACTAAGCAATTGGAATAAGCACATGCATGATTATAGAATCAACATAGACAAATCACCAAAACCATCATCAACATATTCAATCATCCTTGAGAAACATAGAGTAAGATTCATCCCCATCGAGATGGCCTACCTTGACGGATCAACTCTTAACACCAATGGTTCTTGAAACTCAACTTGAGATCTATTCTGACGGGGCAAGCCTCGGTGGCTCTAACTCAGGGATCTATTGTCCCTCTGTCGCCTCCCTCTCCTGCGGCCAGGGTTTACAAATATTTATAGGGGTTCTACTCGTAAAGGACTCGGTTTCTAGCAAATAAGACGTTTGTGCCGATCGGCGCAGGATTGCGCCGATCGGCGCAAGCCGTGTCTTCTCTGGTTTCTTCTCCGAGTCGGTTCCTCTGTCTTCCATAGCTGCCATGTGGGCCTTTTCCTTCGAGATAAAGTCTTGTACTGCACGTCGAGATCTTGAAGTTCCATAAATCTTCTAGGCAAATATCTTCAAGTGTCTTGCGTAGATAAACTTCCATAAACATGTGGAATGGGCCTCGATCACTTCTGTAGACCAAAACACCCTTGCGCCGATCGGCTCATGTACTACGCCGATCAGCTCACTGGGCTTTTTCAGTGCTTTTCGTCGGTTCTGGACTCCTGTCCTCTCCAGCATCACTTTAATCATCAATTTTACCTGTTTCTGCAATAAAGCTCCAAAACGATGCATATACAAATATATAGACAATATCATAGGTAAATGGCCTAAATTAGTATCAATTATGCTCTAATTGGGGTAATATTCACATATAAAAGGGGCACTTGGGAAGTGCCAACAGTTCCCCCACACTTAAACCTTTGCTCATCCCGAGTAAAGTAAAAGAAAGAAAAATTGAAAAACATACTCTTTCTATCATAAAAGATCTTAAATCAGCAAATGTTGAGCATTGTTCTATTGTGGTGTATTTCATATTGGTATTCAGCAAAATAGTTCAAATATGGGCATAAAGCTTAAAGTTTCTCCCCAAAGCAATAGATCATGTCCAACTCACAAATTATAACTTTTCCACACATGTAAATTACTTAAAAGATTATTGTGAACATAGAGAATCTATCTTCCAAATAATCCAAGGCAACAACTCATCTTTCAAATCACTCAACCTATATCCTACAACATAATGATCAAATAATATTAGTGTAAGGCTTATATGAGTAGCTAGGTGAGGTAATTCAAGGATTGCAAACATAAATCAATATTATATTGTAAAGCTAGGAGATTATTCTTCATTGGAATTATAGAAACTTATCAAGATGGCCATTAAGAAAGAAAAATTTAAGAAAGGACTCACACTTTGGATATGTGGACATGTGCATAGCAAAAATTTGATCTTGGAAGATTGCACATGGTTGGAATGATTCATGGCTATATTAGAATGAATTTCGAGAATAAGCATGTCATATACCCCCCCCCCCCACACTTAAAATTTTGCTAGTCCCTTAGCAAACAGCAGAGCTTTTTTTTTCACTTCTTGTTTCTCCCTTTTTTTTTATTGTGCTCTCTGTTGCACCGATCGGCTCAGGGTGTGCAGATCGGCTCTCAACCCAAATTCACCAACATTTGTTGGTATTTGATCCGTCTGGCTTCAACATTTATTCAAGAATTAAATATAGCTAGAAATATAGGATGTGGTCAAGGAATGATACTCAACAAGATGTTTTGGGTTATGGTAGTGTACTCTGTGGAATTGAATTTTTGCATGAGTAATTCAATGCTAGAAAAAGATACATAAAGAATTGCCATCTTAGTAAAGTTCATACCAAAAAGAATTAAGTCCTAACCGAACTCAACCATCAATTTAATGTTTATCTACATATCAAAGGTTCATGAGTATTGCTCAAAATATGGCATTGGTTGGTAAGGATCTTGAAAACAGTAAATTCCAAAGTTCACAACATGAAAATTTATTTATGAAAAGATTGGTAGTAAGTTATCATCATAAACTGGACAACACAAATGAAGCACATGGGTACTCAAAATTGCTCCACATAAGACATATTTGCTGAATAATCATTAAGTGTAAGTTTGAAATTTTATTCAATGCTCAACATTATTTGGTCTTCATCAACACTTTTCAAGAAAGAATAAATAATTCAATTCTCCTAAAAGAGCATTACCGCCACCATTATATTAAGATCAAAACTCGAATACATGGTGATGATTTTTGCACACACTTGCATGAAAATAAAACTATTACTAACACACTTGCATGAAAATAAAACTATTACTAACACACTTGCATGAAAATAAAACTATTACTAACACACTTGCATGAAAATAAAACTACTACTAACACAATTGCATGAAAATAAAACTACTACTAACACACTTGCATGAAAGTAAGCACACTTGATACATGGTTTCCCAACCCACACACACACATATAAGCAAATAAAGAAAGAGATTGCAAAAGATAAAAGAAAACGCAAACCGGGAAACCGATACTCGTGCCAACACCTAGGCACTCTAGTCATCCGAAAGTGGAGGCGGTGGCTGTTGGTCGTTTCTACGCACCCACTTATATACCGCAAGAGGACGGTGTCCGATTGTAGCACTTTTTCCCTTGAATTGAGTATTCCAAGGTTTATCGAATCCACTGGGACCTTAGGGATTTATTAAACAAAGTTAACAGTAAAAGATCTAGTCATGGCTACTGTCAAGGTCAGGTTGCATGAGGGGGAGACTGGCCAGCGCAAAGGTGCGCCAGATAGTAAATCTGTCGTTGCGCCGATCGGCGCGGGGATTTAGCCGATCGGCACACTAGTGAAACTATGTCAAAGCGTGCGAGATCTATTAAATCTGGGGTTGTGCCGATCGGCACAGGAGTCGAGCCGATCGGCACACTAGTGAATCTAAGCCAAAGTTGTTGCGCCGATCGGCGCAGGGTTGAGCCAATCTGCACACTAGTGAGTCTAAGCCAAAGTGTTCCAGATCTTGTAAACATATGCTGGTAAGTGAGTAGCCAGATATCTACTAGTGAGGTCGTAACCAGATAGTCTAATTGAATAGCATCATAATGGGTAATTACATAGATCAATGAAAACCTATAATGAGTAAGACCACCTTGCTTTCCGAGCGGCTCCCGATTTATCGCTGCCGGGAGGAAACCCTTAATCGCGCGAGTATCTTACCCTACTCAACTATCCAATAGTGTTGCGCAGGCTTAGTGTTGTCACCGCTAAACCACACTACTGGCATCATCAAGCAACCATAATCAATACAATGTCCGAATACTATCCTAATCACCACGATTAAGATAATATCTACTTACTTAGCCTAGAACTAAGAAATTGGAATAAGCACATGCATGATTATAGAATCAAGATAGACAAATCACGAAAACCATCATCAACATATTCAATCATCCTTGAGATACATGGAGTAAGATTCATCCCCGTCGAGATGGCCTACCTTTACGGACCGACTCTTGACTCCAATTGTTCTTGAAACTCAATTAGAGATCTATTCTAACGGGGCAAGCCCCGGTGGCTCTAACTCACGGATCTGGTGTCCCTCTGTCGCCAATTTCCTCCCTCCAGCTTGTGAGGGAGGAAAACTCCTAGCTCTGCACACGGGAGCATGACGTTCGTGCCACTGACATGGAAGTCGGCGCGAACACTTCCCGTGACAATATTGCCACGAGTCATATTCTCGCCGATCTCCGTCGCGCACCCCCACTTGTCATCGCGCCCTCCCGGTCCATCGCCGTCGCAGACGAGGGCTGCTAGGCGTTGAAGATAGGCCCTGAAGGCCAACTTCTTGCTTGCCTTGCCCCTCTTGTCGAGCCAACCCTGCACTATCACCGACATGGGGTTGCAATGAGACGGACTCACGATGGCGTTGTAGAGCCACCACAAGTCCACATCGATGATGTTGCTGGAGTCGACCTTGTCACCTATGCGTGCCGCCAACCACCAATGGAAGACTTGAATGGTTGGGTTGCGGATGTTTCCGCGCTTCATCTCTTCTATGAACGAGAGCCGCCTCCAAAAGGAGTCCAACTCCCCACGTCCCAAGATGCCGGAGACGTCGGCGTTGGCGTCGAAGCCGAAGGCTTGAGCTGCCGCCTCCATGGTCACCGTGTAGCTGATGTCACGGACGCAGAAGTTGACGGCCTCGTTGCCGTCTTTGATGGTGCCAAGCCTCATCATAGAGGCAATCTCGGTGACGATGTCGAGGTTTAGTCCATGGGAAGAAGATGGAAGTCCACCCAACCGAGATTGTTGAGCATCCTCCTTATGTCCTCCCACAGGTCGATCGAGGTGAAGAAGGTCTCGTCCAAGTCGAAGTTGGGGACGAACCTTCCCCTCACCACGAGGTAGTGCCGCTGTTCCTCCGCGCTCTAGAGGGTGAAGCCCTCCTCCACCGTGTGTGGCATAAATGCTGGCGGTGGTGGTGATGTGGGAACCCCACGGCTTGCCGCCGTTTGGCTCCTCGTAGCACGCCCCGTTGGAAGGGACGCCCCGGAGACGGAGTGGCGGGCGCGGATCTTGTATGTCGCCGCCGCCGAGCCAGTGGATGCATCACCCACCGACATGTCATCACGAGCGTCAGAACCCCCCCTCCCCCCTTGCCGAGGAGTCACCGCTCGACTCGCTGCTGCCACCAGAACTGCTTCTTCGGCGCAGCCTCTTACCCAACTTGCCGACGGAGGAGCGGAGACGATCCATCTGCGAGGAATGCGGAACGTGTGCGAGATCGTGGGTAGTTTGGAAGGTGGAGAGATTACCGGGATGGTGTGCCATACTGGGGGCGCCTGGCCTCCCTTTTATAGTGTGGGAAACTTCCAGGAGAAGGAACCGCTAAAAAAAAATCAAAATTTGAGAGCGCGCCGATCGGCACGGCAGTGCGCTGATCGGCACAATTCAAATTTTGAATGCTCTGACCATTCTGGTGCTTGATACCCATCCTTCATGTCGCTTTCTGGTACATCATGTTGGTTGGTAGGGGAACAACACGGAATCCCGATGTCTTGTTGACTGCGCCAATCGGTGCGCCGTCTCTTTTCACCTTTTGGTCAATTCCATGTCTCCTTTGCACTGCACACCTGCATAGCAATCATACCTGTTCCTCAAAATCAACGCCTGCCGCCTTTGTCACCGATTTGGGAACCGCATGGGTACCTATGCCGATCGGCGCAGAAGGACGCCGAACGGCGCAAGTCCCTTGCACCTCGTCTTTTGGTCCGGTGCTGATCCTGATGTCTCGTGTTCATCTCTTTCACCTAATTTTTCCACTTTTCCCAATGTTCCTGTAGTATTGACATAGTAGCGGGGCTCATCTGGTGACCGCGCCGATCGGCGCAGGTACTATTTTGCTCCTGGGCCCTCACTTCTTCGCTAGATGTTGCTCTTCATCCTTTTCTGCATCATTTAGTAACCATTTTGCACACAAAAATTAATTTAAAAATTTTTTTGATTACCTTGAAAATAGCCCCCTTTCTGAAAATTACTATGCTGGTTGATTTTTAGCACCCCTTCAATTATGGGTGTCGTCAACCTTCTGTCCTGACCCGATCGGCGCAGAAGTGCGCCTATCGACGCAAGCTCTGTTCCTTCCTGTTTTTGGTCTTTTTTTTTTATATTCCTGCATTGCTAGTCTACAGTATGTATATACATAGTTTTGCACGAATAAACAGACAACGCAAGGGCACACAAGAATTAAGCACACACTTTTCTATTTTTTTTATTTGGGAGATTATTTTTATCACAAGCAAGCAAATTAAAAACACCGGGTTGCTCTCCCAGCCAGCACAAATTAACTAAGTGAAATGGGCTGCCCATCCACAAGCACTAAACAACTTCTAAATCCCCCGATCATTGGGTTGCCTCCCAAGAGCGCTCTAGTTATTTAGAGGTCAAAGAGCTTGACCTCCCCGCAAACAATCAATCCTTAGTGTCGCGGTGAGGGATGTGAGGCCGCGACACTACAAGGTTCTCTTATCTCCATGGTTCATATAGCTTGGACGACCTATCCATACATCCCCTCCAATTACTTTTGACGCCACATTGCCACGGTGTCTTGTATCTCTTCACTTCATCATTAGCACGGCACTCTTCTCCCTTTGGGCGAAATTTGAAAGAGTAGGGAGTCCCACTTATATCGAAGCTTATCTCACCACTCCCAACATCAATACTTGCCTTTGCTGTCCTCAAGAAGGGTCTGCCTAAGATCAACGGGGTCCTCGTCCTCTTATCCATATCAAGCACAATAAAATAAACAGGGACGATGTGATCTCTATTTTAAACAGGCACATCCTCAGCAATTCCATCAGGGAAGCGTACCGATTGATCGGCTAACTCCAAACACATACCCGCAGGCTCTAATTCAGGCAAATTGAGACTTGTGAATATATGACGGGGCATAACACTTACACTTGCTCCAAGATCGCACAAGCACCTATCAAATATCCTTGTTCCAATCATGCATTTGATGCTTGGTGATCCAGGGTCGGGTTTATTCTCTAGTGCAACATCGTTGATTGCCGCCGTTAGCTCCTTAGTGACCTTCACAACCTCCTCAGAAACTAGAGACTTCTTGTTTTGCATCATGTCCTTAATATACTTGGCATAGGTGGGAATTTGGATAGCGTCAACAAAAGGGACATTGATGTAAAGCTTCTTCATAATATCGACGAACCTTGGAAATTGCTCGTCGTGTTGCCGCGTTCTTTCTGTCTTCGTCAGTAGTTGAGTATCCAGGAATGTGGCAGGGCCATGTTCTTCTATCTCCATGCCCATTTTCAGACCAGAGAGGTCAACATCCTCCTCGCGCCGATCGGCGCTTTCAGGGAGCCGATCGGCGCCGACAGGATCGTCACACCGTTCGGCGCCGAGTGTGCGCCGATCGGCGCGGGGCTTTCTTGCTCCCGTAGAGTGCTCTGGATCTTCTGTTTGCTTTACTGACCGTATAGCTATTGCCTTCAACTGCTCTGCAGACATCGTATTGCTAGGAATAGCCCCTTTGTTGCCTTGAATGGCTTGCGATAGCTGTCCCATCTGTTGCTCCATAATCTTGGTATGCTTCAAAATCTGCTCATTGGAGCTCCCAATTTCTATCACCTTGTCATTAATTCCCTCAAGGACATGATTAATCTCCTTGAATTTAGCTTGATTGTCCTTGTTGATCTTCTCTTGAGCTTGGAAGAACTCATGACATTGGAGACGAAGTGGGATAGAATTTTGCATGGACGAACTAGGAGAGAAAGAACCTTTGTTTCTGATATTGGGGCTTCCATCCATTATTCTTCATATATTCTAGCATCTTCATCTCTTCAGGGCAATCTTTCTGCACATGACCAAATTCTCCACACTCACTACATGTGGAGCTTGATTCCGCCAGCTTGCGTGTCTCTTCCTTAGGGATATGAAGATTATTGTCCAACCTCCTTTGAATAGCATCGAGGTGATCTATAATCAAGTCTTCCTGAGTCTTTTCAATCACACTCTTCGCTACTCCTTTTGAAAGTTGCAAATTCCTTGAGCTTCTCTCACCATCCCATGATTGATTTTCAACTAGCAACTTGATCAAATTCTTTGCTTCGGTGGGAGTTTTTGACATGAATGATCCTGCAGCTGAGGCGTCCAAGTGTTTACGTGATAGAAGATTCAATCCTGTGTAGAACTTCTCAACAACTTGTCCAACTGTCAGACCATGATGAGGGCATGCATCCATATATTCATTGTATCTTTCCCATGCTTCTCCAATGCTCTCGTCAGTATTCTGTGTAAATCAAAGAATCTTATTTTTCAAAGCTTGAGTCTTATCAGGAGGGAAGTATTTGGCCAAGAATTCAGCTGCTAACGTGTTCCACATTGTTTTTACAGTGTTTTCCAATCCATTGTACCATTGCTTGGGGCATCCAACTAGAGAGAAGGGGAACAGTCGCACACGTGCTTGGTCTCCTGTCAATCCCGCTATCTTGAATGTACTGCAAACCTCAAGGAAGTGTTGCAAGTGATGCTTGGGATCTTCCGAACCTGTGAACGGTTGTTGCGCCACTATTCCAACATATCTCTCCAATTGATACGGAAGTTGATCTTGAGCTTCTTGGAAATCTGTTTTGACAATACTAGTCAATTGTGGCTTGAGACGATTAACCATAGGTACCTCTGCCATCTCTTCTTCTTCTTTCTCTTGAACTGGGTCTTCTATTGTGAATAATACTCGAGGTGTTGCGCGGACTGCTTCTTCAGCTAAACCTCCAAGTGACTTGCTTCTCTTCTCCGCTGTTCTCTTCTTGTGAAAGAGTATTTCTGGATCATCGGTGTAATTAGAGGGTTTGTTTGACTTAGGACCGTCCATACCTGTTAGTTTCACTTAATAGAATATATGTACTAGAGAGTCAAGTAAAGCATAATGACTAAACACTAATACATCAAACAATGTTTAAAAACCTGCTATGGTCCCTGGCAACGGCGCCAGAAAAATGTATGCTTGTTGGTCATACCTATGCACCCACTTATATACCGCAAGAGGACGGTGTACGATTGTAGCACTTTTTCCCTTGAATTGAGTATTCTGAGGTTTATCGAATCCACTGGGACCTTAGGGATAATTAAACAAAGTTAACAGTAAAAGATCTAGTCAAAGCTACTGTTGATTTTAGGTTGCGTGAGGGGGAGACTGGCCAACGCAAAGGTGCGCCAGACAGTAAATCTATCGTTGCGCCGATCGGCGCAGGAGTTGAGCCAATTGGCACACTAATTAATCTAAGTCAAAGTGCGCCAGACAGTAAATTTGTCATTGCGCCGATCGGCGCACGAGTTGAGCCGATCGGCACACTAGTGAATCTAAGCCAAAGTGCGCCAGATGCCTTGTAAGCCTATGCTGTTAAGTGAGTAACCAGATATCTACTAGTGAGATCGTAACCAGAAAGTCTAATTAAATAGCATCATAATGGGTAATTACATAGATCAATGAAAACCTATAATGAATAAGACCACCCTGCTTTTCGAGCGGCTCCCGATTTATCGCTGCCGAGAGGAAACCCTTAATCGCGCGAGTATCTTACCCTACTCAACTATCCAATAGTGCTGCGCAGGCTTAGTGCTGTCACCGCTAAACCACACTACTAGCATCATCAAACAACCATAATCAATACAATATCCGAATACTATCCTAATCACCATGATCAAGATAATATCAGCTTACTTAGCCTAGAACTAAGCAATTGGAATAAGCACATGCATGATTATAGAATCAAGACAGACAAATCACCAAAACCATCATCAACATATTCAATCATCCTTGAGATACATAGAGTAAGATTCATCCCCGTCGAGATGGCCTACCTTGACGGATCAACTCTTAACACCAATGGTTTTTGAAACTGAACTAGAGATCTATTCTAACGGGGCAAGCCCTGGTGACTCTAACTCAAGGATCTATTGTCCCTCTGTCGCCTCCCTCTCCTACGGCCAGGGTTTACAAGTATTTATAGGGGTTCTACTCGTAAAGGACTCGGTTTCTAGCAAATATGGCGGTTGCACCGATTGGCGCAAGCCGTGTCTTCTCTGGTTTCTTCTCCGAGTCGTTTCCTCTGTCTTTCACAGCTGCCATGTGGGCCTTTTCCTTCGAGATAAAGTCTTGTACTGCACGTCGAGATCTTGAAGTTCTATAAATCTTCTTGGCAAATATCTTGAAGTGTCTTGCGCAGATAAACTTCTATAAACATGTGGAATGGGCCTCGGTCACTTCTGTGGGCCAAAACACCCTTGCGCCGATCGGCTCATGTACTGCGTCGATCGGCGCACTAGGCTTTTTCGGTGCTTTTCGTCGGTTCTGGACTCCTGTCCTCTCCAGCATCACTTTAATCATCAATTTTACCTGTTTGTACAATAAAGCTCCAATACAACGCATATACAAATATATAGACAATATCATAGGTAGATGGCCTAAATTAGTATCAATTATGCTCTAATTGGGGTAATATTCACATATAAAATGGGCACTTGGGAAGTGCCAACACACCTGCATTAAGCAGCTTCAAAATCTCTTTTTTAACCACTGGCTTCATTGATTTCTTTAACCTTCGCATCCCTTCAACCACTGGTTCAGTATTCTCCTCCAAGTTAATCTTGTGGGTGCAAAATGCGGGGCTGATTCCCTTGATGTCATCCAATGTGTAACCAATGGCTTTCTTATACTTTTTGAGCATAGCGAGAAGCCTCTTTGTTTCTTCTTTTGTTAGGGCGTTGTTCACAATAACTGGATATGTTCTATTCTTTCCTAGATATTCATAGCGTAGCTCCTTCGGGAGTTCCTTCTTTTCCACTTCTAGCACTTCATCTGGATCTAGCTCCTCGAGAGGTTCAAAATCAGGATTTTCCTGGTTGAGCCGATTGGCGCAAGCGTCGCACCGATCAGCGCTGGCAGTATATTCGTCAGTTCCGTGCATGATGTGATTCAGTGGGTCTCCCATATCCATCCCTATCCTCTCGTCTTCCTCTGGGCAAAATTCCTGATAGTAAGAAGAGTCTTGATGAGATGGATCATTAAATTTAAATCGCACTTCTTCCTCTCCCAGGTGTAGCGTAATTTGACCTTTCCCAGCATCCAGAACAGCTTGTACTAATCTTAAGAACGGCCTTCCCAGAATGATATCTTCAACCCCAGTTTCTTTATTGTCTAGAACAAAGAAATCTACCGGCATTGTTTTTGAGCTGATCTCAATTTCGACATTCTTGATCACTCCCAGTGGCTTGGTCTTTCTACCATTCACCATGATCAGCTCAAGTTCAGTCCCTGTCAGCCGCTGTTGAGTTCCACAAGGCATGCTCATGAATGCATCGTAAGTCATCAAGCTGACACGAGAACCAAAGTCACTCAAGGCTTTCAGAAATTTCCCCGATATCTCACATGGTATGTACGGTTCTTCTTTTTCCTCTTCAGTGAGACCTACAGCATACACACCACATAATCCTACATAGGGGGATGGCTCAAAGCAACTGTCTAGCAATCTCTTTGCTTGTTTCACCTCTATTCTATCAAGCTCTATATCATCCTTGTAAAGCTTCCCTAAAACTCCCCCAATAATCTCTTGATCGAAAACTTTCGACTTGAGGCGATTACTTGGGAAATTATACTCAATTCCGGCTTCGGAGGCGTCTTGCGGATTGAACGATCTTCACATATTGAGCAACTCGTGCGAAAAATCAATGGGAATCCAGTCCATCGGCTCAAATTCATCAAGTGGTTTAGCATACGCCAATGTTGTAGCCCCCTTTGGTTTAGCAAAGTTCCCTTCAAATTCCTTCAGGTGGTTGTCCAGAATCGCAGCTTCTATCTTGGTATATTCCTTGCTACTTGACGGAGTCGTCAGGGTGATCGGTTCTCCTGTCGTCGCGACTGCGCCGATCGCCTCAAAGACTGCGTCGATCGGCGCACACGTCAGATCCATAGAGGCGGGTCTGACAGGCTTTATTTCTTCGAATTTATGCTCTGAAGTAATCATTGATCTACTCTCAGACATCAAGATCTGTTTAGCTGGCGACTCTTCCTTCTGCATAACTTTTGGGCATTGCCGATTTGGTTCTAGATATTCTTCCCAATGCTTGTGCAAAGCTTCATTCTCGGCAATTTTGCCTAACAATTCGATCACTACCTTGGCTGTCAATCTTGGAAAACTTCCTCCGGCCGATCTGTCCAAATGCATCCTTGATGCCTTGTTTATGGCCATGTAGAAGGTTTGAGCGCACATATTCTCATCAATGCCGAGGTCAGGTCCTTGTTTCAACAATGTTTGAAAACGCATCCAGGCTTCCGCGAGAGATTCTTCATCTTCTTGTAAGAAGTTCACCACTTCCCTTCTCAACTTCTACACCTCTGGCAAAGGAAAATAGTGGAGACAAAAATTTCCAACTAACTCACTCCACTTACCTTTTGCTTCTCGAGAAGCTACCTTGTGCCATTCTTTGGCTTTTTCTCCCAAAGAGAATGGGAAAAGCAGCCACCTGTAAAGATCCCGAGGCACTCCTTCATGATGGAATGTTTGGCAAAGTGCCTCCAAATCTTGTAAATGAGTATACGGGTTCTCCTCTTTCGCCCCAAAGAACTTGTTTGCTTCAGCCATGCTAATGATAATGGTGTTCAACACATACGAGGAGGCCGTGGCCTTCTCATCTGAGGATTGAGGCACCAGCACGTCTGAAGATGGTAGAGAAAGTTCCCTGAGCGTCAGAGAAGGTCCTGTCATACTCATCCTAAAAATTCACACAAAACACAAAAACGAAAACAACTAGAAAAGAGAGGATTAGACGTTAGTAAAATATTAATAGTAAAAGAACTGGCTTGCTCCCCAGCAATGGCGCCAGAAAAAGGGCTTGTTGGTCGTAATTACGCACCCACTTATATACCGCAAGAGGATGGTGTACAGTTGTAGCTCTTTTTCCCTCGGAGTATTCCAAGGTTATCGAATCCACAGGGAACGAGCGGAACTAATACTATTAAAGGGTTACTAACAAGTTGCAATGGTTTGGTTGATGTGAATGATGACGGTGAGAAAGTGGAAGGTGAATGTTATTGAAGAGGTAACAGGATGATGAAGGATTCTCTCCTTAGGATTGGTTCACTAGCATGCAACCTTATTCTTATCAACTCGAGTGATGATTCTAATATTCTTCAAGACATGGTGGTTTTGTTCACCCGGGCTGTCACTACAGAGGCTATTAGCTCCCCACTGGTTTCTTGCACTATGTAATGGGCAAAAGTGTAATGGCCGATACACTAATGAAAGGGATAGATAGATGTGCAATAAAGTTCATCACATAGATTAAATTCATCGAGAGAGTATTAATAAGTATGAGAGTTACATGACCAGATCCCCGCACCGGAGAAGATAATATGAGACTACTCACTCATCCTTCCGCTAGACATAGCAGAGGGGTGAGAAATAGCGCTGGAACGCGCACGAGCCAATTGGCACAACCGTCGCCCCGATCGGCGAGATCTCCCTTCTGGTGGATCTCGTCGGTGTTGACCAACCTTCGCTGCCAATATCCTGGAACCCTAGTTCTAATAATTGATTCTCGCGATTGCCGTCTCTTCGTTGTCTTGATAATTATCTTCCTTTTATACTCGATGGGATTAGGTCAACTTCCACCGACTCGAACTCATACTAGGTCGGGCCTTCATTTTCCTGTACCGGATCATGTTTTCGTCACCTTCTCCTGCTGCGCCGATCGGCACAGGCCCGTGCCGATCGGCGCGGCTTCACATCTGGCCCATCTTCGTTACTCTTTAGTTCTTTATCCATAATTGCCCTATTTTACACCTGTTTCCTGCGATTATATCCAAAATAGAATAACTATAAATATATGTAAATATGGGGTTAATTGTTAGTCCAAACCACCAAATTAAGACGCAAAACATCCCTTTTTGGTAGATAAAATGGGCGTCTAGAAACCACCAGCACCCCCCCACCCCCCGCTTATATAGTCGGGTAAAAACGGACCAACATTTACTGCGGAGCCTCGGGAGTCGAAGCCACAGTAACACAAAATTTAAAGCTGAAGACAAAGAGCCACGACACCCAACATAGCCAAGTGTTACCTTCGATAGAGCCGGGTGAGCTCCCAGAAGTTGACTCGCTTTCTGAAACAATTACTGTTCGAACCCTAGTCATAATCGCAGGCATGGTGGAAGCTCAACGGATAAGTAACCAGTAAAAATAATAATTTTGCACAAGCCCTGGTAGCTTCGTTCAAAAAACCCAACTTTGATGCTCGAAGGGTGGTGTTTGGGTAAGAGATCCCGGCGAAGCGAGGGTTTCGGCCCATCAAAGTTGGACCCACCCCTCGAGGGGCTACTGTTGGGGGGATCACATCGCAAGCCACCCTTCAAGGGTTCATCAAAGTTAGATTGCAAATAAAAGTTAAAGTCAACATATTGTTATCCTTTTTCTATGTTATTCTTCATTATTAACCGTAACTTTGAGGCACAAGGCGTTTGTCGGAGGCCACGACAAAACTAGTACCCTTTGAGCGGGATCTCCGCGCCCTCGGAAGATGAAGTTGTCATCCTTCAAAAGAAGGCGTGAGGCGGGGGGGGGGGGGGGGGGGGGGGGGAGATCAAGAGCCTGTTCGGCGCGAAGAGGGCGACACGTGGCACCAGCACGTGTTGTGGCGTGCGGAACAAGGAAGGATACCAGGAGTGCTCGAATGACCAATTTATCCTTTATGACCATTTTGTACAGGATATTCGAAGAATATAGTAGGTAATTAGGGACAAAATGGTCATTTGCACATGGCCTAAGTATGGGCCTATAAAAGGAACACCCCTACTTACTTGTAACGGGATGAATCTTTTTGGTAATACGTGAGAAGAGCCCTTTTTGCCCCATTTCATACCCTTCGTAATTTCTTTTTATCTTCGTTCTTTCTGTCGGTGTCATCGAGGCTCGTGCCTAGTGACACCAACATTTTGCTCTTTTAATGATACTCAGATACAAATACGAGTAGTGCTTATGGAAAAGAAAAACAATACCTTACAAATAAAATAGATCAGTTGGACAAGAAGAATGAATCAACAATGCTACAACAACATGATATTGATTTAAAAAATTGTTCAAAAGGGAGACTAGTCCAACTATTATTGGAGGAGAAAATCAGGTGGTATCAAAGATTAAAAAACAAATAGAACAACTATTAAAAGGAGATAGTAATAACAAGTATTTTCAGTTGGTAGCAAATGGCAAACATCATAAAACATGCATTTTTTCAGTTTGAGGATGGTAGTCATATAACTGAAATCATGTGCCACAGAATATTACAAAGGCATGTTTCGTCCTAATGAGTGAAGATTTTATTATGGATGAAAGTAGAAGGGATAACATAGCACAACTATCAGCTGAAGATAACGAGTAAATAATTGCGCCTTTTACTAAAAAAATGTTAGGGATGCAATCTTTCAAATGAAACACAATAAAATGTCAGGATCAGATGGATTTCTAGCGGAATTCTACCAAATGTTTTGGAAAATCATTAAACATGATCTCATGGCTTTATTTAAGGAGTTTCATAACAAAACAGTTAACCTTTATAGCCTTAATTCTTGTATTACAAGATTACAAACAAAGCAGAAAGAAGTCACATATATTAAGCAATTTTGTCCGGTGTGCCTCCTTAATGTGAGTTTTTAGATATTCACAAAGGTAGCGGTCAATAGGATGACAACAATTGTTGATGATTTAATAAGACCATCATAAACTACTTTTATGGCTGGAAGGAACATAATGGAGAGGTAATAATGTGCTTCAAACAATATATGAAATTCATAGGAAAAGAATGAATGGTGTCATATTACAGCTAGATTTTGAGAAAGCATATGATGAAGTAAATTGGCCATTTCTCCCGTGAACAAACCTGAACGATGAAAGCATATTGCGGCAAGGAGACCTCCTATCTCCCCTGCTTTTTAATCTTGTAGAGGATATGTTGACAGTACTATCTGGAGTGAAACAAGTGGGATAGATAACTGGTTTAGTACCACACCTAGTTGATGGAGGCCTCTTTATTTTGCAATATGTGAATGACACAATATTATTTATGTAACAAGATTTTGAACAAGCATAAGAGTGAGTTATTCTGCAATGGAGAGACAAAAGAATTGGGAGGACCAATACACACAACTTTTTGGTTGCGAAATGGGACATTACCCATTCTGATATCTTGGAGATGGAGCATGGTAACAGTTGCTTAGAAATAAGTATCATGGTGCTAAATCATTTACTCAAGTGGATAGAAAGCGAGTTGACTCTCAATTTTGGACAGGACTGATGAATGTTAAAAATCGTGAGGTGACTCTCAATTTTTGACAGGACTGATGAATCTTAAAAATAGTTTCTATCTTTTGAAAATTTCAGGTTGCAAAATGGCACTCAAATTAGATTCTAGGAGGATAGGTTAGTCTCCTCCACTTTAAAACAGCAAGATGCTAATATTGTTAGGACAAAAATGCTACAGTCTTGAATATCTTAAGCACTATTGTGCTAAACATCTCGTTTCGCAGATCACTACTAGACCAAAATCTATATGATTGGAATAGTTTAGTCTTAAAAAAATTGTGGATATTCGATTAGGCTCATCCATTGGCTGGATGTTTTTACATGATCGCTTAATACAAGTGGAAATTTCTCGGTTAGATCGATGTATAACACTATGCTTGATTTAGACATTATGCCTCAGAATAGATTCCTACAGAAACTTAAAATGTCATTAAAGGTATAGATTTTCCTTTTGTTTTTGTATCGAGGATTAACCCTCACCAAGGACAACTTAGTAATGAAAAATTTTCATGAAAATAGAAAGTGTTGTTTTTTAACAATTTTCAGACTATACAACATCTTTTCTTTGATTGTATGTTGGCTAAGTTTGTATGGTGAGTAATAGAACTAACTTTTGGTCTAAAACCCCCTGCAAGTGTTGCTCAAATGTTTATTACTTCATTGCATTATAACAACACACAACATTTATCAAGTTATAGTGGGAGCATGTGCCATATGTTGGGTCATATGGTTATGTTGGAACGATGTTGTATTTGACAAAACACCTATTTGTTCTTTTATGCAGGTTATATACAAAGGAACATATTGGATGAGGATGTGATCCTTGTTCCAAAAGGAAGAGGAGCAGAGTTCCCTGCGAAATGCATGATGTCTGTTGGAAACCTGACAATGGAGATCTTCATCAAGCATGGTAGGAGGTTTAGTAATAGGTTAAGTTTATGAAAACTATTTGTTTTATCTTAGCTTGTTTGTTTTGGCCGATAGCAATGGTTGTGATGACTATGTGGGCGACAGAGCCTCGCTCATAGTAAAGTTATGTAATAATTGTCATTCACATGCATCGTTTGATGTAGAGGTCGGGACATCTTCATTTGCTTTATGAAATAAAGTCCCTTTATCTAAAAAAAAGTATACCCAGATAGCCATTTCGTTTTCTGAAGTCAGATTCGTCCTCGTCTTTGCTATTTCAAATTCCATTTCACGAGATGATTTATTTAAGGAACAGAATGTTGTGTACATACTAATTCTACTGCATGTCAAATCATCTGTAAACACCTATATTGTTTGTTATTACCCTTGTGGATAATACTAAGATATGATCTCGTGCACGTGGATACCAGTTCACCTCCTAACTTCCTGCAGTGATTCGATTGTAAAAAATAACTTGCATAAAAAGAACAAATATGAAGTCGTAAATACATCTGGCAACATAACTAATCGATTCAAAATATAGAATAGAGACTTGTAAAATCACTACACACCAATGAACAATGCAAAAAGGGATGGCTATGAATACTTGTCAATTTGTCAAAGACACTACAACATAGCCATTTAAAATTCCACTCTCCAAGAAGCATTATTGAAATAAAAAAGGTATAAAAACAAGTGTCTTAATACATAAAGTTCCTGCACAACATCCAAATTATTAACCTTCTTGGATATACAAATGCCTCATGTCCTTGCTCCCATGGATGACATCGACATGTGTCCTCATTGTGCTAAGAATCATCCATTTTAAGCTAGTTATGATAGATAGCTAGCTTCATGCAAAAATAAGTTTGAGTGAATAAATTGATAAAAATAAACTTGATATAATGAATAACAACGATAACACACACACACACACACACACTCGCGCGCGCGTGTCTTTTTGGTAGTTGGTAGATAGACACAATCACCACATATTTTTATCATCTTTTTTAAAACATAAATGTTGCAGCTCTATCTTACCCATTTTGACTACCACTCTTCAAGTCTTTCCAAATGTGAATGTTACAATTCTATCTTGCCCATTTTGAGTTTCACTCTTTGAGCTTTTCTAAAAGTATATATTGCAACTCTAGCTCACTTGTTCTGAGTTTCACTCTTCATGGAATGTTTTGAGAAAGCAAGAAAATACTATAGACATATTAGTCCCAATGATGTGGAATCATTCAGCACAATGTTTCCTCGTATTGACACACTTTAGTCTTCAATACACAAGCTCAACTTGTTCTTACTGTTGTGGATCACTCTCTTTAACATGTCCTTAATCTTGTATATCTTTTTGAATGTGTATCTGAGATGTGAATGGATAAGCCAGGATTCATGAAAATATAATTGTTGCTAGGCCATCACTCCAATATGAACATGGGTATTACGTCTTAGTGCTTCTAAAAAGGAAAGTGTTGCAGTCTTGTCATGCTGTTTTAAGACTTACCACAGAAGTGTTATTAAAAAGGAAAACATAAAAAAGTTGCTTGTTTGGTTGTCTCAATGCACTTAGACATGCTCATCAACATTGAGTCCTTGTGTTGGCGCACGTCATTACACCAGTATCAGTTGTCTTTGATATTGTGGGCTGCATCGATGTGTCCTTGCTCCTGAATATGTTTCTCATAATTGCTCTATCAACTTTACGTCTTTGTTCCAACATGTGACTACTACAGTGCCGGTAGTATTTGATATATTTGACTTCATCATTGTATTTTTGCTCCAATATAATATTTCTCATAACTTCTATTTGTTAACGTTACCTCCATGACACGTTAGAATCAACATGGCCTTCCCTTGTGTTAGGCCTTCTTTCTTAACCAGTGCAAATGGATAGACATTAGCCACTACAACTTTTCATGACCTTTCTAGAAAATGTAAACTTGCAACTCTATCTCATTCATCTTGAGTTTCACTCTCAAGGCTTTATAAAAAAATAAAAGTTATAACTATGTCTCGTTGGTTCTGAGTTTCACCCTATAAGATTTTCTAAAAGCACGTTACAACTGTGTATTGCCTATTTTAAATTTTCACTATTCAAGAAATGTTTTAAGAAAGCAAGGAAAACGTTATAGACACATTAGTCCTAGTGATAAGAATTCATTCACCACAACTTTTTCACATAATTTCATTTTTTACTCTTCAATACAATCAGTACCACTTGTTGTTGCTATTGTGGGTTGCTCTAACATCCTATCATCTTGTATATCTTTTTGAATATGTATTGGAGATATCAGTGAATAAGTCTAGACTCACTAAAATATAATTGTTGCTTGTCAATGAAAATGGATGGCCACAAATTGAATTTAATCATGGAAATTATGTCTTACCATTAGTGCTTCCAAAGAGGCAAGCGTTGCAGCCTTGTCTTACAATAATTTCATCACTAGACCGTTACTAAAGAGAAAAGGGGAGCAGGGGAAGGGGAGACGGTAGCAAGATGCTTGTATGAGTGTCTCAATGCCCTTAGATACGATCATCGGCATCAAAAAGTTTTCGTGTTGGTGCTCATCACTATACCAATACCGTGGGCCGTATCAACATGTCCTCACTTGTGTACACTGTTTCTAAAAGCAAAAGTTGCAACTACCTCATCCGTTTTGTGTTATGCTCTTCAAGTATTTTTAAAGTAAACTATTCTGAGTTTTACACTTTAAGAAAATAATTTGAAAGAGTAAGAAAAATGTTGTAGCCATATTAGTCCTAGTGATGCTAACTCATTAGGGACATTTTTTTTCACATATTGACACTCTTCACGCTTCAATACTATGCCATGATGTGTCCTTACTTATGTACACCACACAAACATGACCTTCATTTTATATATCTTTACAAACATGTATTGCAGATGTGAACCAACAAGATTGAATTCTTAAAAATATATAATTATTTGCTTGCTGATGACAATGGGTGACGCAACTCGAACTTGATCACTTATGTCTTATCATTGCTACGAAAGATGAGAGCGTTGCTCACTTGTTTGCTGTTTCAAATTTCGTCACTGAACCGTTACTAAAGAAGGAGAAAAAGACAGAAACTTGTTTGTCTGGCTGTCTCAATGCACTTAGACATGCTCATCGACATTGTGTCCTCGTGTTGATGCTCATCACTACATCAATACTAATTGTTTTTTTATATTGTGGACCACATCAATGTGTCCTCGCTCCAGGACACTAATTTAGAAACTGCTCTCCATCATTTTTACGTCTCATCGACTTTGCGTCCTCGTGTTGGTACTTGTCACTACACCAGTGTCAATTGTTTTTTATACTGTGGACCGCATCGACGTGTCCTCGTTCCTGAACACTAATTTTGAAACTGCATTCCGTTAATTTTCCGTCTCCGTTTGCTTCCGTGATCGTGTTTCATAGCTGGTCTCCATTAACCTTCCATAGTGACTCCACAGTGTATTTGTAGGGGCCCATGCACTAGAATTACTTTTATTACAGGTGAAAAAAATATGCATACATAGATCTTGTATAATGTCCGCTCAAGGAGCCGCATTGATTGGCAGTTTGGCACACCACGAGTGAGGCCACCACCTGAAACTTCACCGTGGCCACCGAATCCGCATGGGAAAGTCCGCGGTGCCCACCCCGAGTCCCAGCGGGCCGCAACTGTGCGCGGTAACACCGACTTGCCGTGGAGGCGTGGACCTCGTAGACTTGACAGAGCCGGCCCCAACTTTGTTCTTCGTTTTCTCCTATAAATACCAGCTCCGCCGCGGCGCACCCCCACCAACTCTGCTATGCAGCCAGAGCCAGCCTCCTTGTCCTTGAAGCCTCCGAAACCGCTCAATGGGTTGCATGCCTCTGTTCAAACGCGCGGCGCATGAGGCGGCGGCAGCCAGGGAGCACAGTAGAAGCATTCTCGCGTCGGCGGTAGGCCTCGGCGTGGGCGTCGGCCTCGGCCTGGCATCAACGCCGTTCTCAGTGCGGAGCCCTAGCCGGGGCTCCACCGGCGGCCCTACGCCGGCGGAGTTGGAGGCGGAGCTCCGGCGGCTGGTCATCGATGGGTGCGACACCGGCGTCACCTTCGACGACTTCCCCTACTACATCAGGTACGTGTGGGGTTCGGTTCAGCCCAAATACCGATACAGATTAGGAAGCCTTTTTTACTTTCTCTTTCGATTTTGATTTCCAAAAGCACGCGTCGATTAGTTTATGGTTCTTCTGGAATGCTTGTTATGGGTTGGAGTAGAATCAAGGTTGCTTCTTTAGACATGGAAAATTGCAATAATGTTTGGTGACTGGTCAGGCATGTCTTCCCTGTCTTTGCAGCGAGGAGATGCGGCTGGCACTCACGAGCGCGGCGTACCCTTACCTGAATCGGGAGGTCCTTCCAAAACATATCAATGTTCACACCCACTCTAGCCGCACAATACTCCTCTGCGGCCAGTCAGGTTTGGCACCACATGACCACAACATCACCAGAGTTTTGGGTTGCAAAGATCTTGTTTTAACTGTCTTGGGTCCTTGTTGCAGAGTTCTGCCTGTGCTCCCTCGCGAAGGCCGTCGCTCACCAGTTCAATGCCCGCCTTCTGGTACTGGATGTCTTGGAGCTCGCCAAACGGGTCAGTCTGAAACTATTTGGCCAATTGTAATTGTGATCATGCTGTAGTGTTCTCTTGATAAAAGTTCCTAAACTTTCGAATGCCATTCCAGATCAAGCACAAGTACGGCTGCATGGACAATGCGCAGGCTATGGTCAGTACCATAATTCCTCTTGATATCTATGATGTATTTTTGGTTGAAATGGCAATGAAACCTCAATACAGCTTGTTAGTTGATTGGATAGAACCGCGTGCTTTTCTTTAACGATTTATGGCTTTATTGCCTTACTGCTATCGGATTTTTGGAGAACTTTTTCTTGACGAAAGATAGTATAGAAGTGAGTTTGGTTTGTCCTCACGCGAGACCATGGTGTCCTTGGATAAGGACAACAATCCACGCTGTTGGAAAAAGTACACTCAAAGAATACATTTTTTTACAGCATATGAGCATTTGCGGTATTTGTTATTTCGTAAAAGTGGGACTGACCCTAGACTACTGATGATTTATTAACCAAATTCTTCTTTTGATGATGCAGATTCTCGAAAAATCCACAGTTGAGTCAACCCTGCGTAGATTGTATGGTTTGATTGAATCTTTCAACTGTCTGAGCATGAAGGCTGAACCAACAGGTATCAACTTGATTAGTTCCTTCGTAGCAAATCAAGTCTATAGTTCTTTTTATGAGAATATTTATGTTGAAAGAATTCTCTTCGCTCTTTTTGGGTGAAGCAATTTTTTTGAGGAAGATGTTTGCTCTTTTGAGGTTTGTAGAGTTTCTTGTTTCAGGCTTGTTAGTCCAGTTCATGTCCTAGTTTTTGTGATATTCTGATTGAGATGTTATGAAACGATAATGCAGGATCATCTCGTCATGAAAAGGGGATTCTCGATTTGAGGACAAGGTAAAACATTTTCTATATTATGAACTTGAACTTCAAACCTTGTGTTCCATGTTTCTAATCATCTCTGGATGGTGCTAACAGCGATTGTCGTTCTAAGAACGTATCACGAGTTTGGGTACAGGTATCTCTATTAGCTGGTGCAAAGGACCATGACGACTCGGAATTGATAGAATATGGTGAGTTAACTGCTTCAGATCATCTCATCCATTCATGCCACAACTGACAGACGCGTAAATAAAGCATAGCTGCCAGTTCAGATCCACCAACATAATATTCACATAAATTCAAATGGTTGTATATTGTTTCATTCAACTGAGATTGTCAAGCTTAAACCTTTGTCTTATCTACCTAGATATTTGTAGATGAACCATGTTGCTTATTTTGCTTGGAGCATAGTGTAGGTAGAAAGCAATAATTCTGAATTCACGGGATACCTTTGTCTTATCCTCTTCTGATGCAGAAAACGTCTACCCAAGCTGGAATGTGGATGAGAAAATTCTCATGCGGTACCTTTATAAAGTAAGTGAGTCTGCACCTGCATGATCATATTTAACGTGCGTTATTTGTATTAGGATCTGATAATAGAATCATGTCTGCAGGTCATAGTCTCCATTTCTGAATGCGGTCCGATTATACTATATATCAGGGATGTTAACATGTTCCTTGAGAACTCGGAGAGAGCATATTCTATGTTCCAGAAAATGCTGAACAAACTATCACACCGAGTGTTGATAATTGGCTCACATTTTCTTAACGGGGATCAAGATATTGACGATGTTGATAAGGATGTGACTCGTCTATTCCCTTATATTCTGGGGACAAAACCTCCCAAAGGAAAGGCTCAACGTGAGAAATGGAAGAAACAAATGGAGACTGATTCGGCAAAAATCAAGACTGATATGTTTACAAAGTTGGTTACTGATGTGCTCTCAGCGAACAAACTGGAGTGTGATGATCTTAGTTCACTATCACCAGATGAATTGGGATCAATTCATACTCACCTTTTTGACATCATTGCCCCATCGGTTTCTTACCATTTGATGAATCAAAAGGACCCTGAATATAAGAACGGGAAGCTCATTATCTCTTCAACAAGGTCAGTCAATATTTCAATGATCCGTTGTTAGTTGTGTGCCCAACCTTTTTGTTAACAACATGATTCTTGGACAGCTTATCTCATGGATTAAAAATTTTCCAAGAGAGCAACCTTGGGAAAGATACTGTGGTAAAAACAGATGAGCCAAATAAGGTATATGTGTTCCTCATCAATAAATAATGTTCATTTAGTTCGTATATAAAGAAACATAAAATCGTATATCCCATAGACGATTTACCTTTTCCATTTTATTACCTACAGGTCAAAGACAACGGATATGAAAAGAGGATCAGAGAATCGGTTATACCTGCCGGTGAAATAGGAGTGACATTTGATGATATTGGAGCACTGGATGATATCAAAGAGTCAATTCAGGAGCTTGTCATGCTGCCACTTCAACGGCCTGATCTCTTCAATGGTGGTCTTTTGAAGCCATGTAGAGGAATTTTACTCTTTGGACCACCTGGAACCGGGAAAACTATGCTTGCCAAGGCTATAGCTAACGCAGCTGGCGCTAGCTTCATAAATATCTCGCTATCTTCTTTCTCATCAAAATGTTATGGGGACGCTAAGAAGAGTATTCGGGCGCTGTTTAGTCTTGCTGTAAAAATTGCACCAACCATAATTTTCTTGGACGAGGTGGACAGCATGTTAGGGTCACGGAAACAATCAAATGAACATGAGGTGTCAAGGAGGATCAAGACTGAATTCATGACACATTGGGATGGACTTTTGTCCAAGTCCTGTGTAAAGATTATTGTGCTTGCTGCAACGAACAGACCATTTGACCTTGATGAAGCTATCATCAGGCGGTTCGAGCACAGGTGTGTTTGAAATTATTATTCTTATCAAAAATCTGTCTGCTTGACAATCATGTTTAATAATAATAAGAATTATAGTTGCTGATCTATCGTGTTCTACAAAACAGAATCATGGTCGGCTTGCCAACTCTTGAGAGTAGGGAGCTTATTTTAAAGAAGTTGTTGTCAAAAGAGAAGGTTGAAAATATTGACTTCAAGGAACTTGCAACGTTGACTGAAGGATACAGTGGCAATGATCTGAAGGTTTGTGAACTAGTTTGAATCTGAAGGCTTATTGTAAATTCAATAGTCACTCTGACTGACTTATTTTCCAGAATCTTTGTGTGACAACCGCTTATCGTCCTATGAGAGAGATCCTTCAGAAAGAAATAGAAACTAATAAGGTAAGATCAAGGGGAAACAAACCATTGGGAGGCTTCTATTGCACATCTAGACATGAAATAGAAATAACCAGAAATATGAAAGCAATTTGATTCCATAATTACAGTGCTTGAAATTTTTTGTTGATGTCTCTGGCCCCAGGATAAGGACAAACAGGTCCATGATAAGGACAAACAGACCCAGGATAAGAAGGACAAACAAGTGACTGTGAAGGTTGAGTGTTCTAAGAGTTCCCAAAAAGGTGGGAAGGACGTAGTGAAGGGCGAGAAAGCTGGAAACCCCCCAAAGCAAGGAAGCGGGAGCGGTAAAGGGAAACCAGAGAAAGGTGCAAAGAGCGAAACTGAAGAGACCGTTTCCCTCAGGCCGTTAACCATGGAGGACTTGAAGCAGGCAAAGGAACAAGTATGTAACTGGCGACTCAGTTTTTCCTCTCAGCTATTCACTCAGTTTGTATGTTGCTTTTGACATTACTCTTCCTAAACCATCGTGCACCTGACACGTTATGCAGGTTGGCCCAAGCTTTGCTAGTGAAGGTATTGTCATGAACGAGATCAAGCAGTGGAATGAGCTCTGTGGCAAAGGCGGGTCAAGGAAGAAGGAACAGTTGACGTATTTTTTGTAGAAGTGTGTGTACAGATGTTTGTTCAGTATGGGTTGTAATAGACCTCTTGTTGTGCTTGTGTGTATGCTGGTGAGACTAGAAGTTCGTTTGTACCTGTGGGTTTAATAATGAATTTGCATGCTATGTTCGTTGTATGCTCATTGGAGTTTGAGCTGGGCATTCCATTCGTGCTTTGTTAAAGGAATAATGTCGAATGAAGGGTGTCGCTTATATCTAGTCCAAAATAAAATTTGTCCAGAGCACAACATAGTTCTCAAATCTTCCGGAAATTGTTTGACGAAGTATGTGAAGTGTTCATGACGAAGTTCGGTTCGGGCCTCGGAGGCATGACAATGCCGAAAGCCATACCGTGCCTGTTCTGTTAAGATAAGTACTACAGTTGTAATCTGATAGTGTTTGTTAAGCGCGGCCACCCATAGTCTGTTAGGATCGTGTTTGTATATTTGAGATAAGGCTGGCCAAGCACAACAAACTCTATCGTGTTGTACACGCCACGGCGACGGCTGTTGTCGCCTATATAAATAGAGCTACGCGGCCCTTCGGGGTTTGACGCTTCCACAAACATTCACATGGTACCAAGAGCCTATCCTCATCTCATCTAATCCTTGGCGTCATCCTCTACTACCCCTGCCGCAGCGCCCTTGGCACTCCCGGTCACGGAGAAGCTGCACAAGGGGAAGTTCAATCTGTGGAAAGCACAGATCATGCCGGTCATCCGTGGCGCACAGCTCGAAGGGTTCATCCTCGGCACCGATGTCGGTCCAGCAAAACAAGTGGAGACTCAAGTTAAAAATAAGCCAGTATAGATGTCCAATCCCGAGTACTCCAAGTGGATCGCTCGTGATCAACAAGTTGTGAGTTATCAGCTCACGACACTCACGAAGGAGTTCCTTACCCAAGTCGCTGACAAGCGTCGGCGGCTGAACTATGGAAGGCCATCATGGAGATGTTCACGTCCCGTACCCAAGCGCGATCGGTGAACACACGCATCGCCCTGATGACAACACACAATGGCACGATGGCCTTGACTGAGTACTTCAATAAGATCAAGACGCTCGTCGACGACATGGCCGCGGCGGGCAAGCCTCTAGAGGAGGAAGAAATCGTCAGCTATATTCTTGTTGGGCTCGACTATGAGTACAATCCGGTGGTTTCTCCCTGGTTGCTCGTGTTGAGCCCATATCAGTAAGCGAGCTTCACTCCCAACTGTGGTCCTTTGAAAATCGTATTGATTTGCTGATACTGATCAATCTTCTATGAACTCTGGCTTTCGTGGTCGTGGTGGACTTGGACGCGGCTGCCCTCGTGGCCATGGTGGACATCGTGGCAGGAATACTAGTGGATGCGGCACTCCGATTCGAGGCCGTGGTGGACGCGGTGGTGCAAGCGGCAACCACAACGGCCACAACACTGGTGTGTTAAAAGGAAGGTCATGCTACCGACATCTTCTGGTATCATTTTGACCGCGACTATGTCTCCGTCAAGCGCAGCGTGGTGGCTGCCATGAACAACTACGGCATCGACTCCAACTGGTACACCGACACGGGTGCCACCGACAACATCACTGGGGACCACAACAAGCTGGCAGTTCACGATCACTACCACGGTAATGACCAGATCAAGACTGCAAGCGGATCAGGTATGGCTATTGATCACATTGGTCAGGTTACTCTTCCTACCCCCCCCCCCCCCCCCGTCATAACCTACATCTCAATAATGTCCTTCATGCTCCTGATGCTTGCAAAAATCTAGTTTCTGTTCATCACTTTGCCCTTGATAACAAAGTATTCTTGGAATTTCATCCTTGGTTTTTTTTTGTAAAGGACCTAGCAACAAGGAGAACACTTCTTAGTGGCAAATGCAAAGACGACCTCTATCCCCTTCCTTCCAATCTTCATCTTTACAGAAGACAGGTGTTGAGTGCAATAAAGCCATCTCCTGAGAGATGACATAGGAGAATAGGGCATCCCTCATTGCCTATTGTTCATCGAGTTATTAGTTCTCATAATTTAACTTGTTCTACTAGTAAGAATAATGCTAATGCAATTTGTCATGCTTGTCAACAAGCAAAAAGTCATCAGCTTCCCTATCCTGTTTCCATTAGTACATCTAAGGAACCTTTGCAACTTATTTTCTCTGATGTATGGGGGCCAACACCTGATTCTTTTGGAAGGAAGAAATATTACATGAGTTTTATACATGATTACAACAAATTTACATGGGTTTATCTCCTTAAGCAAAAATCTGATGTTTTTAGATTTTTCATGAATTTCAATCTTTGGTGTAAAGGCATTCTAATCGTAAAAATATTTTTTATTTAGTCAGGTTGGGGTGGCGAGTATGAAGGCTTGCATTCTTTTTATCGCAAAATTGGCATTATGCATCTTGTTTCCTGCCCACATGCTCACCAAAAAAATAGTGCGGCAGAACGCAAACATCGCCACATAGTTGAAGTTGGCCTTTTCCTTCTTGCACATACTCGCATGCCACTCAAGTATTGGGATGGGGCTTTCGTTTCCGTTGTTTATCTCATTAATTGCACCCCAACCAAGCTCTTGAACTATCTCACACCGCTTGAAGTTTTACTTAAAGAAACACCAAATTACTCTCCCTTGTGAGTATTTGGTTCTGCATGCTGGCCGCACATGCGCCCCTACAATAAAAGAAAGCTTGAATTTCATTCTAAACGATGTGTTTTTATTGGCTATAGCAATCTTCACAAAGGCTACAAATGCCTAGATGTATCCACTGATTGCATATACATATCACGAGATGTTGTATTCGATGAAAACATTTTTCCATTTGCTGATCTCCATTCAAATGTCGGACAACGTCTTAGATCTGAAATCCTTTTGCTCCCTTCTAATCTACAAAATTTTGCTGGGGATAAAACAGTACTTAACCTTGTGATTAATGGTCATACATATGCTACTAATGGCCCTATGGAATTTGCAAAAATTTTGGAAGAAAACGAAGTTGTAGAGCATGGTGGCAGCCATGATCACATGCAGGAGCGGCCGAGCACAGCGATCGGAGCTGATTCTCCCGCTCTAATCATTAGCGAACGCGATGAATCAGTTTTGGGAACGCAGCCCGCATCGTTGTCAGCAGCTGGCGACTTAGCGACGGCCACGTCACACGCGGTCGGGCACGCCTCTACGCTAACCTTGATAGCACCATGTAAGGATCATGACCATTGAGGTCACCCTAAGGTATGAATGTTTTAGTGATGAATGACAAACATGAAAATGTGACTAATGTCTACATGAGTGTTGTTCGTGTAGGAAACCTTTTCTACTCTATGACGATTGTTGACGGCGGCCTTGGCGATGGATGACAATGGCCGCAAACATGGATGCTTGTGAGCTTGATGGATTCCAAGAGTTGATAGAGGATCAAAGCTAAGGACAAGCTATGGAGCAAGTGTTGGGAACACTTGTCTAGTTGTTAGGGCTTTGAGTCCATAGAAAAAACTAGACTATCAAGGGGGTCGAGGTCATTTCTCTTAGGTCATGTCTAGTCGGTGATGTGCAAGGTTGCTCGATGAAATCACAGGGACTAGGTGACAGTGAAGAAGCCAAGGAGCTGTTCGGAGAAGCCGGGAAATGAAGTCAAGCGAGAACGAGGAGTTTTAGCTTCTAGACGAAGTGACTAGACATAGGGGTCAGTGGAAACCGGACTGTATGGTCACTGAGTGGACAGAGAGCAGTTTGCAAGGAATTTGTCTGCGCAAGGATCAATAGTGACCGGACGGTCCGGTTTATATGGAGACGCACCGAGACAGAGAGGACGCAAATTGGGAGCTCTCTGGAATAGAGAGAGAAAGTCTGACCGGACGGTCCGGTCAGCTGACTGGACGGTCCGCTCAGTAGGAGATCTGCAGGGGCAGAGCCGATGGTGCCGAGGATTGCAGTGACCGGACGGTCCGGTCAGACAATGACCGGACTGTCCGGTCAGTTAGCCCAGAAAGCTGATTTTGTGGAGCAACGACTAGTTAGAGGTTGGAATCCTATATAATTTTGTTGCTGGGATCTTTGTGACCTCTCTTGGCCAGTGGAATTGCTTGGAGCATTTGGTAAGAGCCAAGAGGAAAAGAGGAGAGCACTAGGAGGAGATATTGTATATCTTGAGAATGCTAGTGGGAGTAACAAAGAGTGATCTTGCATATCTAAGGCTAGGTGTCCTTGAGGGTGTGATCTAGGTTGTTACTCTTGGTCTATGATGGGACCTAGACCGGTTAGGCGTCGGTGATCGAGCCTATCGTGATCGGTTGTGAAGGCCGTCACATGTTTGTACACGGTTTGAGCCTGCCGGTGAAAGGGGCATCGCTTGTGAGCACCCGTGTCGGCTTAGGGAGTCCAGCAAGTTCTCAAGGGAGGCGAGCTTGTGCCTTGATGGCAGCGATGACGCGCACCATGTCTTCACTCCGGGAGTGATTACGGGCTCGTCGACGAGAACTGCACATTGGTGGTGGGAGGGAGCGGGACTCCGACGGAAGTGGTCCAACGAGGAGTAGGGGAAGGTGCCATCCTTCCGAGAACTCGAGAAAAAATCATGAGCCATCTCTTACTCTACTCCTTACTATGATGCTTTACTTTCCGCATTTACATACCGTGCTATTCATGCTTGTGTGCTTATCTTGCTCTAGTTGACTACCTAGTAGACTTGCATGAATAGGCTTCTTTACTTGGTAGTAGTGCTTAGCTTTCATACTTGATCACTAGCATGTATAGCAGTTGCTTTAGCTTGTTTGATCACCCTAGTATGTATCATGCTACTCATGCTTGTGTGCCTTCCATGTGCTTGTTGATTTAGTAGCTTTGTATGAGTAGGCTCCTTTGCTAGCTTGTTGTGTGCTTCCGCGTGGTTTTTAATTACTAGTTTGCATAGGAGTTATGTGCCTCGTGTGTGATCCACAAGTATGCTTAGGTTGCCTTTCCTTTCATAGGATTATCTTGTTAGTGTGATCACCACTAGAATTGTGTAGGAGTTATTTGAGTGATCGGTTTTAGTAGTTGGTAAAATAGGTACATAGTTTGAGTTCCCAATTCACCCCCCCCCCCCTCCTTTCGGTCACTCGATCCTTTCAAGTGGTATCAGAGCCAAGTGCTCATCATAGGGCTTAAACGCCTTGAGTAGTGACCATATTGAGTTGGGATGTCATCCTATTCGGGGCCGGGTCATGGCTCATGGAAGGATCGCTTGAAAAGCTACCTAAATACCATAATTCCGGATGAGTTGATGAACACACTTGCAGACTTTGCCAATACCTTTATCGATGATCATGTATATGATGATTGTGTGGATGTGCCTAGTTCTAGTGAGTGCCTAGATTCTACTAGTGTCGGTGTTAAGATCACCGGCTAGTAGAATTTATTCATAAGGGTACGCGTTTTGGGCTCGGTGATGGCTAAGCAAGAGGACATGGGGGGTTATACTGGTTCGGGGAAGCCCTCTACGTCCAGTTCTCAGGCCTGCTCATATTACTTGCTCTGGTGGTGGAGTACAGCGGTGGTGAGAGAGGAGGAGGCTCCAAGTCTCGGGTGCGAGTAGTGTGTGAGCGGTCGCTGTTGTTGTTGGTGCTATGTCTCTTGCCCAAGGCACGGGCCTCCCCTTTTATACTGCAAGGGGAAAGGACCCACGTTATAGAGAGAGAGAGGGAGAGAGATTTCTATAGGTGATGAGTTGGTGGAGGCGTGCCGAAGAAGGTGAAGCCCTTAATCGGCAGCGTAGTCTTTAGTCCTTGTGGCCCCCCATCGTCCTGGTCTTGCTTCAGAGGGGTGGTACTGCGTCCGAGCGTGCCCCCATTCTCCATCGTCGAGTCGAGTCCCCCCCTTGTTCCTGTAGTCGGCATGTTCTGCCGTGCGCGGGGAGGTGCAGCATGGGCTTTGTCACGTCATTCATGCAAGGTTCAATCTAGCTGTCCCTCAATCCGTCCTGTACCATCACCATTCGGTGTGTCATCGGGCGATGGTAGCACAGTGACCCTTGCCATGCCTACCATCGTCAGCGAGCGTTGGTGATGATGAGGGGGGGGGGCAGGTATCCGAAGAGATTTGACTCCTTGATACTATGTATGCGTAATGGGCATGACATTTAAGGCCGGATGGTTGGTAGTTGTTGATCATTGGCTCGCCCGACCCCCTCCATCGGGGGTTGTCACGTCGGGTTGCACCTGTTTGGTCCTGCTTGGAGTTGGAATCTGTCCTGTCCGGACAAGGCAATCGAACTTCTCCACTCCGCCACTCCTGGCTTGGTCAGGGTTTCATCATCCTGTCCTGTCTAGCCTCGGGTCCCACCGATGGGAGTTGATGGAGGTAGAGTCTATCTGGTGATTACGGGGGGCCCATACTGTCGTCGTGACTGTAGTGGCAGCAGAGCGTCCATCCTTGCCCCGGAGTGGATAGGCTCGGGCGAGTGGCTAAGTCATCTGCTTAGAAGGGCAAGCCATGCCTAGGTTCGGTCAGGCAGGACGCTTGCCCTCGACCCCTATTGAGGGGGTCGAGCGGGGCGTAACGAATCCTCGACCCCCATCGAGGGGTCAAATAAGTCGCGACCGACCCTCGACCACTCGGGGTCGAGTGAGTCGGGGCAGTGGCGCGACCTTTGCAGCTAAGGCTTGACTGCCGCGAGGACACTTCCTGTGGAGGCCCACGCTGGTGGTGCCTTGGTGGCGATCTAGCGGGTCCTTTTGAGTCTGGCGCATATGAGCCCTTAGGCGGTGCCACATGACGCCCTGATCCTTACCCTCGACAACTAGTGTGCTTAATGTGATGACTGCTGATGTTGGCTCCCCACGTACCTCACCTCAAGCCACTTATCCAAGCTCCTCACATGACACCCTCTCATCCACTCAAAGCTCTAGTTCCAAAAGGAGAAAGCATATGAGTGATTCTCCCACCTCACTAAGAATCCAAGAAAATCATATCTCAAGAGAGTAAACAATCCATATGCACAAGATACTTCACCTAGAGCTTCTCCCCCTCAAGAAGAACACCATCCTAGACCCAAGGCCAACAACAAGGATCACTCACGTGACGTGATCATTGGGAGTCCATCTTAAGGAGTAAAGACAAGGAGAAATCAATACAAGCCCAACTATGTGAGTGAAGAAAATGATGATGAGGCAAATGTTGCAATTGAGAACTTCTCCTTCGTCTCTATGATTGAGCCCACTACCAATGATGAAGCTATGGATGATCACAAATGGGTTATGGCCATGCAAGAAGAACTGAACAACTTTAAGAGGTGCAAAGTATGGAAATTGGTTGAGAGGCCCAAGAATAATAATATGGTTGGCACCAAGTGGATCTTCAAGAACAAGCAAGATGAGTAAGGGGCAATTGTTAAGAACAAGGCTCGTCTAGTGGCTAAGGGATATTCTCAAGTAGCGGGCATTGACTTTGAAGAAACTTTTGCTCCCATGGCTTGTCTTGAAGCTATTTGGATCTTACTTGCCTATGCATCACATAATGGCTTCAAGCTCTTTCAAGTGGATGTCAAAAGTGCATTCTTGAATGAAGAGATCAATAAAAAAGTCTATGTGGAACAACCTTTGGGTTTTGAGGACCCTCAACATCCAAGACATGTACAAACTGAAGAAAGCTCTATATGGCCTCAAGCAAGCACCAAGGACATGGTATGAACATTTGAGGAACTTTCTACTCAAGAATGGATTCACCATTGGAAGCATTGACAGCACCTTGTTCACAAGGCATGTTGGGAAGGATCTCTTTGCGTGCCAAATCTATGAGGATTATATCATCTATGGGTCAATCAATGAGAAGTTTAATGAAAGTTCCGGGAAATGATGACTAGGGAATTTCAAATGTCTATGATTGGAGAGCTGCATGTGTTCCTTGGTTTTCAAGTGAAACAATTGAGAGAAGGAAACTTTATCTACCAAGAGAAGTACACCAAGGACCCACTCAAGAGATTCAACATGGAAAATTGCAAGCCCTTGCATACACCTATGGCAACTAGCAAATCCTTGGATGATGACACAAAGGGTAAACCGGTGAACCCCAAGCTCTATAGATCAACGATTGGGTCCTTGCTCTACCTCACCGCCTCGAGACTGGACATCAAAGTGTCTGTTTGTGTGCACGTTATCAAGCAAATCCAAAGGAGTCTCACTTGAAGGCAGTGAAGAGGATTCTTAGATACCTCAAGTACACACCTATCATGGGGCTATGGTATCCTAGAGGAACAAGTTTTGAGTTACTTGTGTACTCGGACTCAGACTTCGCAGGATGCAAAGTGAATAGGAAGAGTACATCGAGGTTGCCAATTTCTTGGAAGATCTCTAGTATCTTGGAGCTCAAAGAAGCAAAACTCGGTGGCTCTATCTACAGCTGAAGCGGAGTATATGGCAGCGGGAGCTTGTTGTGCACAACTTCTCTATATGAGGCAAACACTCTCGGATTATGGCCTCAACTTCACTCAAATGCCATTATATTGTGATAGTGAAGCGGTAATCAAAATGGCTCTCAAAACTGGAGATCATGGTCATGCAAAGCATATTCAAGTCAAGCATCATTTCATATGAGACCATGTTGAGAAGAAGGATATTGAGCTGGTGAGTGTGCGGACTCATGAACAATTGGCGGATATCTTCACCAAGCCACTCGACAAGAAGACCTTCAACAAGCTAAGGGAAGAACTCAATGTTCTCGACCTTTCAAACTTCACATGAGTAACCCTAAAGCTTGTACCTTGTAAATATATATAGTCTTGTTTGTTTTGCTTGTTGTTTGTGTCTTTGTTCTGTGCTTGTTTCTCTTTGCTTGTAGGTCAACTTTGGACCTTCTTGAGATAGCAATGGACATGGGTTAAGCTTGGGAAGGTGGTTCATGGTGTGCCTAAGGCTTTGATGAATGGTCCATTGTGAGTAAGCTCGAGAAGGGAACAACTCATCGTTGGCACTTTGGTTTGTAGCTTCTCTCTCTCTCTCTCTCTCTCTCTCTCTCTCTCTTTATTTTAGCATCGTATCATGCATTTGTATACTTGTTACATTTGCATTTGCATTCTTTGCATTCATGCATTTTGCCTTGTGATACCTTACATGCCTCCAAGCATGTTTCTAGGGAGAGTTGCTTATTTACAATGTAAGTATATGACCCTCTAGATGATCACATAGTTATCTTTGTGCTTCATGCCCATTGAGTCATGTTCAAAGGAGCTCTGAGGTTAAATCTACTCGCGCGGCTCAAAGACAAATGACTCATACATTCCCAACACACTAATAACTAATGTTTGCATCCTTGAGGAAATATTTTGTTGAGTCTTGTGTGTAGGGGGAGCTATGGTGAAACACTATCGTGATCAAGAAGGAGCACCATGAAAGGGGGAGTTTTCCTAACTCTTGCCATTTATTATTTTCTTGTTGGTTGTCTTGTGTTTTTTCCTTTGGTTTTTGGTGATAGGTGACAAAGGGGGAGAATGAACATGAAGATCCAAAAGCCAAGTCTAGATCGATAACACAAAGGGTGAGAAGAACATGAAGATCCTAAAGCCAAGTCAAGAGGAGAAGGAAAAATGGAGAAGAACAAGAAGATCAAATGAAGATGATCAAGATAATGGTGCATGTTCACTTAGAGTACACATGAAGATCAGATCATGAAGATCCTAAAGCTAAGTCAAGAGGAGAAGGAAAAATGGAGAAGAACAAGAAGATCAAATGAAGATGATCAAGATAATGGTGCATGTTCACTTGGAGTACACATGAAGATAAGGTCAAGATGAATATCTACACCAACATGAAGAAGAACAACGATGGTGCATTTCTACAACAACAATGAACATCTACACCGACAACATCTACGTCCTTGCTGCGTGTCTACTTCAACAAGATCATCAACCACGACACCATGACGGGCGCCAAAATCAACTCACGATCGATATCAAGTGCGCTACGTGATTGGGTAGTTCTCCCTCAACACCTAGCACATTCCAAGGGGGAGACTACTTCCAAGGTACGAACCAAGGTAATCCTTTCACTCCTTTCTTTTCCTTTGGTTCTTTGTTGTTCATCCGTTTTGGATCATCCTAAGTAGATGTTGTCATCCATCACCAAAAAGCGGGAGATTGTAAGGATCATGACCATTGAGATCACCCCAAGGTATGAATGTTTTGGTGATGAATGACAAACATGAAAATATGACTAATGTCTGCACGAGTGTTATTCGTGTAGGAAACCTTTTCTACTCTATGATGATTATTGACGGCGGCCTTGGTGATGGATGACAATGACCGCAAGCATGGAGGCTTGTGAGCTTGATGGAGTCCAAGGGTTGATGGAGATGGATCAAAGCTAAGGACAAGCTCTGGAGAAAGTGTTGGGAACACTTGTCTAGTTGTTAGGGCTTTGAGTCCATACGAAAAACAAGACTATCAAGGGGGTCTAGGTCATTTCTCTTAGGTCATGTCTAGTCGGTGATGTGCAAGGTTGCTCGGTGAAATCACAGTCACTAGGAGACAGTGGAGAAGCCAAGGAGCTGTTCGGAGAAGCCGGAAAACGAAGTCAAGCGAGGACGAGGAGTTTCAGCTTCTGGACGAAGTGACCGGACAGAGGGGTCAGTGGAGACCGGACTATACGGTCACTAAGTGGACAGAGAGCAGTTTACATGGAATTTGTCTGCGCAAGGATCAACAGTGACCAGACGGTCCGGTTAGCAGATCGGATGGTCCGGTCTGTATGGAGACACGCCGAGACAGAGAGGACGCAAATTGGGAGATCTCTGGAATGGAGAGAGAAAGTCTAACTGGACGGTCCGGTCAGCTGACCGGAAGGTCTAGTCAGTAAGAGATCAGCAGGGGTAGAGCCATTGGTGCCGAGGATTGCAGTGACCGGATGGTCCGGTGAGGCAGTGATCAGACAGTCTGGTCAGCTTGCCCAAAAAGCTGATTTTGTGGAGCAACGGCTAGTTGGAAGTTGGAATGCTATATAACTTCGTTGCTTGGGTCTTTGTGACCTCTCTTGGCCAGTGGAATTGCTTGGGGCATTTGGTGAGAGCCAAGAAAAAAAGAGGAGAGCACTAGAAGAAGATATTGCATATCTTGAGAATGCTAGTGAGAGTAATAAAGAGTAATCTGACATGTCTAAGGCTTGGTGTTCTTGAGGGTGTGATCTAGGTTGTTACTCTTGGTCTATGGTGAGACCTAGACCGGTGAGGCGTCAGTGATCGAGCCTATTGTGATCGGTTGTGAAGGCCATCACACGTTTGTACACGATTTGAGCCCGCCAGTGAAAGGGGCATTGCTAGTGAGCGCTCGTGTTGGCCCAGGGAGTCCGGCAAGTTCTCGAGGGAGGCAAGCTTGTGCCTTGGTGGCAGCGGTGACGCGCACCGTGTCTTCACTCCGGGAGTGATTGCGGGCTCGTGGGCGAGAACTCCATATTGGTGGTGGGAGGGAGCGGGATTCTGGCGGGAGTGGTCCAACGAGGAGTAAGGGAAGGCGCCATCCTTCCGGGACCATGGGAAAAAAAATCATGAGCCATTTCTTACTCTACTCCTTACTATGATGCTTTACTTTCCCCATTTACATACCGTGCTATTCATGCTTGTGTGCTTATCTTGCTCTAGTTGACTACCTAGTAGACTTGCATGAATAGGCTTCTTTACTTGCTAGTAGTGCTTAGCTTTCATACTTGATCACTAGCATGTATATGAGTTGCTTTGTCTTGTTTGATCACCCTAGTATGTATCGTGCTACTAATGCTTGTATGCCTTCCATGTGCTTGTTGATTTAGTAGCTTTGCATGAGTAGGCTTCTTTGCTAGCTTGTTGTGTGCTTCTGCGTGTTCTTTGATTACTAGCTTGCATAGGAGTTGTGTGCCTCGTGTGTGATCCACAAGTATGCTTAGGTTGTCTTTCCTTTCATAGGATTATCTTGTTAATGTGATCACCACTAGAATTGTGTAGGAGTTGTTTGAGTGGTCGGTTTTAATAGTTGGCCAAATAGGTACATAGTTTGAGTTCCCGATTCACCCCTCCCTCCCTCTCGGTCACTCGATCCTTTCACACCACCCGCGTGTCTACCAATGGGGGCGAATTTGTGGTCGTATCACCTGCACCTGCACCAGGAGCTCCTGATGGCATTGTGACCCGAGCTCAACGTGGGATTTCAAGACCAAAGGTGTACACGGATGACACAGTCAGGTATAGTATGTTAACTACTACTGGTGAGCCGACTGATTTGCGTGATGCTAATTCAAACTGGAAACAAGCTATGGACTATGAATATGATGCATTAATCCAGAATAAGACATGGCGCTTAGTTCCCTCTGCTACTGGAAAAAATGTTATTGATTGTAAATGGGTGTATAAAATTAAGAGAAAGGTCGATGGCTCAATAGATCGCTACAAGGCTAGATTGGTTGCAAAAGGTTTTAAACAATGGTATGAGATAGACTATGAAGATACCTTTAGTCCAATGGTCAAAGGAGCTACTATAAGATTGATTTTGTCACTTGCAATATGAAAAGGATGGTGGCTTAGACAATTAGATGTATAGAGCATGTTTTTGCATGGTGTTCTTGAGGAAGAGTGTATATGAGGCAGCCACCTGGCTATGAAGATAAGTTTAAGCCTAATTACATGTAGTGACCCATAATTTATGTATTAAAAAATTAGTGTAGAATTCAAAATTTCTATCAAATGTTAAGATTCAAGTCTCGATCAAATTTGAATTCATATGGCATTTGAATCTGCTTCAAATAGTTGTCAAACAATTTTCCTAGACGTCCTGCCAACAAGGGCTGATTTCCCCCACCCACTTGACGCCAGCCTGCTCTTCATTCCTCCCTCTGGACTGAAGTCCGAACAAGTAATTGGCCCACTTGGCCCAACTAATGCTACCTGCCCGTTTGTTGTTTTCTTCCCATTGATCAGAGCCGAGAGTTGTAGGAGTGCAGACGTCGAAACCAACGTGGCAGCATCTTCGGCACCCACACCCAAAAACCCTAGCCAGCACTGTGCCTATAAGTACCCCTCAGACCCTGCCGCTTTCCCCAAACCCTACTCATGCCGCCAGGCCGCGCGAGGAAAACCCTGGCCACCGCCATCTTCCTCCATCTCTGTCATCGGCGTGAGGCAGCCCAAGTGGCCGCCGACGATAAGACGTGTAGCCCTATACCTCTTCCTCATGTCCTGGCGCACCTTCTAGCTAATCGTATGGTGTTTCGAGCAGAGGAGAAGAAGGATTTGGAGAACCGCCGTCTGCCACCATGACCACTTTGTCGCCATTTGTGTCTGCCCTGGTGAGCTACAATCTCGTCCCGTCTACGTTCTTTGGTCTTCCTCATATATCCTTGCCCTTTCCTCAGAACTAGATCGCATCTCGCTGTAGATCTACCGGAATGGAGCCGTTGTCTGTGGCCGTGATCACCATCTGCTCGAGCTGAGGACTAAAGTCATTGTTGCCATCATCTCCGTTCATCCCGGCCTCCGCATCTTCACCTTTCCCTTCAAACTGTCGCGGTAAGTGCCTGCACTTTCCCCCGGTCCCCTTTCTCCCTTGGATTTTCCCTCTGTCTCGTGTTGCTCTCGGTGCCGCTATTGCATGCATGCTCGCCATGGCCCCGAGTGTTGTCCGCTTTGGGTTGCCTGGCAGGTCTGTGCTTTGTTGCCGTGCGCAAGCGCTCATGTTCATGAGGACATCACTTTTATGGATACACCCTGCAGTCCGCCAACCAAAATGCAAGTTCATGCGCGACAACTGAATTTACAAGTGAGCTTGTTCCTAATGATTCCTTTATGTGATTTTGAGAACATATGGCTATCAAATGAATTAATTATTGTTAGGAACCATGGAGATGATTATGAGATAGCTAGGGAGGTGATTGGAGGCGTGATGGGCCAGCAAGGACGTGTAAGCCATGGTGGATGCCCAATCAAAACTGACTTCGAGTCTGTTTTGGGGCCCAGGACCAGTCTGCACTAAAACAGACACCCAGGATACATACAGACTCGGATTTGGACGTTCTATATATGTCTGGAAAGATAACAAAAAGAACTTTCCAACCCAACCAGTCCCATGTCAAAATTAGTCTCGAGCCGTCGGTAATCGTTGAAACAAATCGACTTCTAGAATCTGTCCTGGTGCTGCGACACCGTAATCGGTCTTTGGGCCATGTATCGAGTTGAGCCCACTTAGGGCTGCGTCCAGGGGGTCTAGCACGACCCTAGGATCCTCATATACAGCCGCCGCCTCTTCATTAGGGTTTGGGTTTTGCTTAGATCAATTCTGTTCATAAACAGTGTCGTCGTTCATTGGTTTGTGAGACCCTAACTTCGTGAGTTTAATCATACATCTGCAATTGTGTTACATTCTTCGTTGTTCTTGCTTGTGTTCTTGATTCACAGGCAGGGATTAGCCTTCTTGGCGAGGTCAATCGTCCTTGGACGGTTGATAACCAGAGGAGATGTCGTGCTGTGATTGCGGGGTTTAGAACATGCTGTTCTGAAGCCGGATCGATTTGTGTGTCGCCTCCGACCAAATCAACTTACCAAGAACCTTTCGAAAGATCGGGAACCCTTGTTCACATCAAGTGATAATCAGAGCTTCAGGTTTACCATTAGGTTCGCCTTTATCCTCATTTATTTGTTCTATCCTATAATCCAAAAAATTGCCCCACAAAGATATAAGTTCATCGTGTTTCCGCTGTCCTATACCCCATTGTGACTTGCAAATTTTTATTTCAGATTGCTTCTCTGAATTTTAGTCCCTATAAAGTCATTGTGTTGCAGGTCTAGTGCTTGTTCTTTGCTCTTGTTTGAGTCGTGCATATCCTTGTCATAGACAAACAAGGGAAAAATCAGTGTTGCACATGTTGAGATAATAGTATTGCTGGAATTGTGTGCACTAAATATTTCTTTAACATCTAGCCTTCTACTTTCATGTGCAAAAGAAAATTAGAGTGCTCTGCTGCTGTCTCATTGTGATCAAAAGCCAACCAATTAGTGCTTGATCTTGTTATAGAAGTTTGTTTTAGTTGTGCTATTATAAGAATCCTTTTGCTGCACTTGTAGTAAGAAAAAAAAATATTCTGGGGTTCCATTGGTTGTAAAATTTGCAATACCTTGCTGCAGTTCTGATTCTCAAGAAAAGAAAAAGGTAAAAGTGCACAAGAGAAAAAGCCGCACAAAAAAAAAGTAGAAAAAAGAAAAGATACAAATTTAGAATTGCTTGCGTCCTTTGTGTCCTTTGTTGAGTCATTTTCTTGCTTGCTTGAACTAGGTCTAAGACAAGTTTAGGTCGGTGACATAGACTAGCTTGGGACTATTATTCAGTTTTGCAACTTCTGAATTAAAATTTTGCTAATCCCTGCTACCTAATATTGCCTATCCAAGCTCCATATATTTCCTTCTGAACATACACAAATTTTTTTGACTCTCGCAATCATCAGTTCACACTCTCCAAGGTATCCTTTGCTTGTTGTAATTAAAAACTTTGTAAGAGCTTGATAAGATGCTTCCCTTTGCTTGTTGAGAGTTTACACTGTGATCACATTGTAATGATAGGAAAATATACTTCCGTGTGTTTTCTTGTTTGCTACTAACAATGACAGGTTACACCACTCATGGTGATGATTCAACGTCATCTAATGAGAAAAATATGAATGATATAGTACAACGAGTGCTCAGTCCTTAAATGGAGAAGGTAGAGCAAAATTAATTGAACAATTTATTCCAGACTCACTTTGTTGTCAAGGATCGATGTTGTCGTGTTATCATTGATGGAGAGAGTAGCTGCAACATCACAAGTTTAGAATTAGTAGAGAAGCTTGGATTGACAACACAGCCACACACATGTCCATACTACATCCAATGGGTAAATTCTTTTGGTAAGATAAAGGTAGATAAAATTGCACGTATTGATATTTTTTATTGGTTCTTATAAGGATAGTGCAGAATTTGATATAGTACCTATGCAAGCATGTCATTTGTTATTGAGTAAACCTTAGATTATTACAAATAATGCTTCGCACAATACCATTATAAATAGCTACTCATTTAAATACAATGGTAGAAGAGTTACTCTTAAACCTATGACCGCTGCTGGAATTTTAGAAGAGGATCAACAAAGGCTTGAAAGGAGAAAGAATGAACCGTTTAGGAAAGAATGGACTGTTTCAAATGTTGCAACACTTACATCAAAATCTGAATTAGATGATGAACATATTTCCTTACCTCTTGTTGCAACTAATACATTTCAGGTTCTACACAAAGAAGAGGATAGTGAGAAAGATGAAGAACATGATGTTGCTTCAGGTAAGAGCTTTCTTGATGTAATGAATTGTTCCAACAATCTTGCTGTATTGGAACCTTGTCTTGATTTGCCTTTGCCACAAGTTGATTTATCTACTGATCTTTGTGATAAATAGGAGTTGTATGCCACTGCTTCACTTATATCTTTGCCACAACAAATGAATAAGCTTGATGTTTTTGTTTATGATTCAACTACTAATCCTGAAATGAGACATTTGATTTTAATTACATGTGAAAAGGATGAGCAGAAATTATTGTCTTCTCTAAATATTTTGGGTTATATTGAATTTGATGTTCTTTGTGATCAAAATACCATAGAGAAGCAAATGTTTTCTCAAACTGAGTTGCCTTTATTGATAAGAAATATTTTTTATGCTATTGGCAACTATGATCATAGAGGTGTATTTATGGTACATAGAGTTTATGTTTGTTCAAATTTGAAACATCCTCTTGGTTTGTAACTAAATGACCAACTAGAAAACTTTAATATCAACTACCATGTCATGTCATCTTTTTCTAGTATTGCTAAGATCACACATTGTCTACCTTGTGATAAGAGTGAGAATGATGTTCATATTGCTGACCAAGTTTTCAAAGAGATTATTAATTTGCATGAAATGCCTTCTACTGTAGATTCTCATTGTGATGACAAATTTCATAATGCATATAAATATGAGTTGCATCCTAAGTTTGGAAATAGTTCCACAATTAATATTTTAGATGCAGACCATACATGGGAGAAAGAGATGAGCTCGAGTCGAGGACGACTCTAATTCAAAAGGGGGAGAATGATGAGGACATCACTTTTATGGATACACCCAGCACTCCGCCAACCAAAATGCAAGTTCATGCGTAACAACTGAATTTACAGGTGAGCTTGTTCCTAATGATTCCTTTATGTGATTTTAAGAACATATGGCTATCAAATGAATTAATTATTATTAGGAACCATGAAGATGATTATGAGATAGCTAGGGATGTGATTAGAAGCGTGATGGGCCAGCAAGGACGTGCAAGCCATGGTGGAGGCCCAATCAAAACCGACTTCGAGTCTGTTTCGGGGCCCAGGACTAGTCTGCATTAAAACGGACATCCAGGACGCATACGGACTCGGATTTGGACGTTCTATATATGCCTGGAAAGATAACGAAAAGAACTTTCCAACCCAACCAGTCCCATGTCAAAATTAGTCCTGAGCCATCGGTAATCATTGAAACAAATCGACTTCCAGAATCTGTCCTGGTGCTGCGACACCGTAATCGGTCTTTGGGCCATGTATCGAGTTGAGCCCACTTAGGGCTGCGTCCAGGGGTTCTTGCACGACCCTAGGGTCCTCATATACAGCCGCCACCTCTTTATTAGGGTTTGGGTTTTGCTTAGATCAATTCTGTTCATAAACAGTGTCGCCGTTCATCGGTTTGTGAGACCCTAACTTCGTGAGTTTAATCATACATCTGCAATTGTGTTGCATTCTTCGTTGTTCTTGCTTGTGTTCTTTATTCGTAGGCAGGGATTAGCCTTCTCGGTGAGGTCAATCATCCTTGGACGGTTGATAACCAGAGGAGATGTCGTGCTGCGATTGCGGGGTTTAGAACATGCTGTTCTGAAGCCGGATCGATTTGTGTGTCGCCTCCGACCAAATCAACTTACCAAGAACCTTTCAGAATATCGGGAACCCTTGTTCACATCACATGTGGTAGGGTGCGTGCCTATGCACTTCTATGTCCGAGTAGGGGTGAGGCGTTGCCGTTGTGTGTGCGCTCACCGGCGTGTGAGCACGCTGCATTGCGTGCGTCTCGTGTAGTGGTGCTGCCCCATGCAACCAGGCTACACGTTGCTAGGCCAAGGCTAGGCCTTGTGGCCTATTTTTGTGTATGGGCCAAATGGATCTGCAGGCCAGTAGAGCTTGTAGGGCTGGGCTGAGCAAGAAGTGAACCAAGTTCGGCCCATATGTTGGAGAATTGGCCCATAGGAATTGATCGGACCTGTTTTATTTTCTGTGGACTCAGTCCACCGTGGGCTGCTCTCTGTCAGTTTGCCGTATATTCCCTGCAATATTCCCTAGACTTTTCAGAAAGTGATTTATCTCCCATTCATCTTCGGAAATTCCTAGTAAATCCATTTTAGCTCTGATTCAAACAAAACCAATTGCGTTAGTTTCGTAGAATTGTCCTCTACGAGTTAGTGTTGTCCATTAATTCGAACTAGCATCTTTTAGGTTCACAATTTAAATTTGACTTGAATTCATCTGTATTCGTTGTGACTTACCCATTTGTCCCTGATTCGATGTACAGACCTACCGGAGCCATAGGAGTACGAGCAGGAGCGCTTTGAAGACCTGGAACCCGTATGGAACCCCGACTCACAAGGCAAGCCGCTTTCCTTGATCACTATTGCTTACCCAGTTTTCAAACTGCATGTGTTGTTTGCCACTGTTTTGCATGCCAACTATATAAAATGTCGCCAGATCATACCTAAGCCCCTACATGCTTACCTTTCCACTGTTAAGCCATAGAAATGTTTTGCTACTATGATGATGCTTAGTCTGCTTAGTTGCATAATTTCAAACTCCCACCTGGACACCATAAAATGAATTTGTGTAAATGATTTAAAATATGTTCTGCGTGTGTGATTGCAAATAACTTCACTAAAACCGTTTTAGCGGGGGTGGGCGTAGGTGATCAGATGTCGGGGGGTAGATTGGGCAACCCCCACTAGGAGAGTGTCTGTGGCGGACATAGTTGATTAGAGACTTGGGCTATAGGTCTCTGTTGTGGTTTTGGGTATTCATGTTTGGAGGAGGATGAGGAGAAGATGGCCGCCCCGGCTGCATGAGGACCGATTCTTGTGTTGTATGACTCCCTGGCATTTCTTACACACCACATCGACCCTGTTTGGGCAGTGATTGGATCTAGATACTTGTGGAGGACAGGTGTTCTAGCCGTAGGCATACGAGGTAGGTGTTAGTGGTGTCCGCATGTTGGGACTTGGCTCCATGAGAGGGATATCCCACCTGATCAATGGTAAGCCCATCACAGCTTCAGGACCGTTAGTCTTGCGAGGCTCTGGGGGCTCAGTTCTGGAGATGCGGGAGACACCAGTCGATGCTTGAGGATGGATTCTGTGTGTGCTTCTATACTTAGGCTATGGCCATAGTCTACTTATAGTGCCACATCATGTGGGTACAGGTGTATAAACTCTGCAGAGTTATGATCTATATATATAGCCGTGTCCTCGGTAATGGATAACTGCCTTGTGAGCATCCACTTGAGATTTGTTTCACTCTCTCTTCCCCCTGTCTTGAACGTCTTGCATCCGGCCTAGAGCTGTGACCCAGTGGGAGGATAGTAGCTGGGATTAAAATTTGAACCTTGTTGGGACGTGTTAATCCCAATGGGGCAAGATAATAAAACTTGATGATTTAAATGGTTTCAAATGTTATAAAAGAAAATGTTTGCCAACCTAGCTTTTCACACTCAGCCTTAACCCCTCCTTGAAATTCTTGCATGCATAACATATTTTCTAGGTTAGAGCAGCTTGTTGAGTACGGTATGTACTCACGGCAAAAACCCTTCTCGCTTTCAGGAGAAGTTGAAGCCAGCGAACCCAACTACAACTTCGACGACATGGATGACAAGGAGTAGATTGGTATCTTGCCTTCACTTGAGTTGCCTGTGGAGATGGATCGGTCATGAAGACTTCCACTGTAGATTTCGCTTTGGCCTTTGTCATTTTGCTTCCGCTAGATGTCATGTTCCTCTTCCTTGGCCTGCGTGCCATGTCCATGTATCCAGATGTTGATGCTTAACTTATGGAGACGATGCTACGATGATCTTTCTTATCTTTGTGTCTTGTTCTTTTTATGGTTTTATGATATTACTTGTGAATGGATGTACATGCTATCCTCCTATGAGTGGCTTTGAGGTACAAAGGGTTCGGTTTTGCTTTTGGGTAAAATTGGGTCCTCACAGGTGATATCAGAGCCATACTTGATTGTAGGTACGAGACCCTAGAAACGGTTAGTAGAAGGACCAATTCTAGTCTTCCTTTCAGCTTATAACTCCTTCATCATACCTTGGAATCATAAATCCTTTTCATCTCAAATTCTTGCCTATGAAGAAGCTGCTACGACCAAGAGGATCATTAGAAGAAAGGTTTCTGAAATGCGCGTTAAGGCCCGACTAATGCAAATGGAGACGCGTATAACTTATCATGCATCAAATTATTGGACTAGTGATCATAACAAAAAACTTTGATGCCCTTTTGGATGAGTTGATTCTTGCAATTATCTTTGAACATCATGGTATTTTATATCTTGTTGAATCTTGCAAGCATTATGATATTTTGGATCCAGCGGTCTTGCTTCTTGGAATTTTTGTTGCAACAGATGCCACCACGAGGAACCAACCGTCTGAGTGGCGACCGAGAAGAGGTTTGGCGATGCGCTGAATTGTGTTGAAGGAAAGTGTTATTTTTCTCGTACAAACCCTATTACATATCTATAGCCCCGTACAAGGGGTTCCGACCCGACTTGGTCAGGACTCCTAAATAAACTGACTAGATTTATTCCTAAACAAAATCTAAACTAAAATAGAAAGAGGTAAAACAACCCTATCGGGCCCACTTTATTCTTTTTGGCTGTTGAGCTTCTCTGACTTCAACCGATTTCTACTCTCCGCCTCTGACCAATGGGACCGGTCCAAATTCTGGTGCCAACACCAGCTGAGGATGAGGAGTTGCCTGGTGCTCCTAACCTCGCTGAGGTGATGGCTACACAGACATGATTGCTACAGCACCTTGTGACCGCCATGACTGGTAGGCAGTACCAGCATGGGCGGGCTCGAGGATACGGGCTCTGCCACCAGGGACCTGGGGACCGTATGAGTGCCTTCATGCGTCTGAAGCCACCAGAGTTTGACAGTTCTGATGATCCACTTGTTGCTGATGGCTGGCTCAGGGAGATAGGCTGGACTTACTACAGTGTAGCGATGCTGAGTGTGTACGCCTCGCTATGCACCAGCTGGTGGGCACAGCTGACGCTTGGTGGGATAGCTTTGTTGCCACCCACGAGGATCCTGCAGTATCACTTGGGATTAGTTTGTGGAGGAGTTCTGCACTTTCCACATTCCCAGGGGTGCTATGGTCAGGAAGGCTGAGGAGTTCAGATCCTTGAAGCTTGGGCAGATGACAGTGTCAGAGTATGTCAATAGGTTTACGCAGCTGAGCCGCTATGTCCCTACTGAGGTTGCTACGGAGGAGCAGCGTATGTACTGGTTTTCTAGAGGCTTGCATGCAGGCATGGGAGTACACCTTGTTGATTGTACCAGCTTGAAGCAGATGATCAAAAAGGCCATGCTTCTAGAAACTACATACAAGAGAGTGGAAAAGGAAAAAGGAGAAAAGCGAAAAGAAGGAACTCAAGGGAACCGTTCTAGAGGTCCGCAACGACCACGGTTCAGTGGTTCTTCCGTCTTTCAGTCACAATTTGGACGGCCCACTTAGGGACAGAGCCGCTCCCCATCCATACTCTCAGTCACAACCACGTGTGAGTTACACGTAGCAGTCACTATCGCAGCAGTCTAGGTGGAGGTCACAGAGTAGCAGTGGGCAGTACTCCACTCGCTGCTATGCCAGTGGCAAGGATGGCCACAAGTCTTACCAATGTCCCAATGTGGTCAGGGAGAACACCAGCAGTCAGCTCAGCAACCATAACAACAACACTGCACAGAGGCTGCAACACCAGAGTGGGCACCGTCCAGCTCATTCAGTATTGAAGCCACCTATTCCGCAGAGTGTGACCAGAAGCGGGCTGAACCATATCTCGATTGAAGAGGCTCATAATGCACCTGAGGTAGTTCTTGGTGAGTTCTTAGTTAATTCTTGAATGGCTACTATTTTATTTAATTATGGCGCTACATAGTCGTTCACATCCACTAAGTTCATGTCTAAGCTCGCTACACCTACCACCCTACTCAAAACCCCAAGCATTGCCTCATCCCCCTTAGGCACCCATAAATGCATCTTAGGTTGTCATAAGGTTTGCATTCTCATCGAGGGTATCTAGTTTCTAGCTGATCTTATTGTGCTACCTTCTCGTGACATTGATATGATCTTGGACATGGATTGGTTAGCCGAAAACAAGGGAGTCATATCTTGTGCTGATAGAGTAGTATCCCTTGTGAACCACCTAGGCGTCAAGGTCAAGTTCTCTCCCAAAGTTCCAAAGCTCCCTCCCCAAATCTGCCACATCAAAGAGCTAACCTAGATCAGATTCCAGTGGTTTATGAGTATCCAGATGTTTTTCTTGAAGAATTGCTAGGGCACCCGCCTCACCACAATGTGGAGTTCATCATTGATCTTGTTCCTGGAATAGCCCCAATTCCTAAGAGGTAGTATCGCATGTGAAAGGATCGAGTGACCAAGAAGGGGAGGTGAATCGGGAACTCAAACCATGTACCTATTTTGCCAAATACTAAAACCGACCACTCAAACAACTCCTACACAAATCTAGTGATGATCACACTAGCAAGATAATGAACCTATGAAAGAAACAACAACGTAAGCATACTAGTGGATCACACAAGGCAATACAACTCCTATGCAAGCTAGTGATAAAGACATGCGGAAGCAAACAACAAGCTAGCAAAGGAGCCTACTCAGGCAAAGCTACTACATCATCAAGAACAAGATAAGCACATAAGCATGAGTAGCACTATACATACTAGGGTGATCGATCAAGCCAAAACAACTCCTATACATGTAAGTGACCAAGTAAAAGCTAAGCACAACTAGCAAGTAGAGAAGCCTATTCATGCAAGTCTACAAGTAATCAACTAGAGCACGGTAAGCATACAAGCATGAATAGCATGGTATGTAAATGCAGAAAGTAATGCATCAAAATAAGGAGTAGAGTATGATATGGCTCATGATTTTTTTCTGAGGTCTCGGAAGGATGGCGCCTTCCCCTACTCCTTGTTGGACCACTCCCGCCGGATTCCTAGTCCCTGCCACCACCAATATGGAGTTCTCGTCCATGAGCCCGCAATCACTCCTGGAGTAAAGACACGGTGCGCATCACCTCTGCCACCAAGGCACAAGCTCACCTCCCTTGAGAACTTATCGGACTCTCCGAGCCGACACGGGCGCTCACTAGCGATGCCCCTTTTACCGGCGGGCTCAAACCGTGTACAAACATGTGACGGCCTTCACAACCGATCATGGTAGGCTCGATCACCGACACCTAACCGGTCTAGGTCTCACCATAGACCAAGAATAACAACCTAGATCACACCCTCAAGGACACCTAACCTTATATGTGCAATATCACTCCTTGTTACTCTCACTAGCACTCTCAAGATATGCAATATCTCCTCCTAGTGCTCTCCTCTTTGCCTCTTGACTCTCACCAAATGCTCCAAGCAATTCTACTGGCCAAGAGTGGTCTCCAAGACCCCAGCAATGAAGTTATATAGGCTTCCAACCTCAAACTAGTCGTTGCTCCATGAGATAAGCTTCCTTGGCATACTGACCAGACAGTCCGGTCACTGCCTGACCGGACCGTCCAGTCACTGCAGTCTTCAGCTCCAACGACTCTGCCCCTCTGCTAAGTCCTACTGACCAGACCGTACGGTTAGCTGACTGGACCGTCCGGACCGTTTCTCTCCCCAGTCCAGAAACATTTCATGGCACGGCTTCCTCTCTGCCCTATGTGGAGCCACACAGAACGGACCGTCCGGTCACTACAGCTCCCGGCACAGACAAATTCTTCGCTCCACGCTGTAAGTCCCAAACAAATCCTCTTAGTGACCATACAGTCCGGTCACCACTGACCCCTCTGTCCGGTCACTCCGTCCAGAAGCTGAAACTCCTCGTTCTTGCTTGACTTTATTTCCCGGCTTCTCCCAATAGCTCTTTGGCTTCTCTACTGTCACCTAGTGCCTGTGATTTCACCGAGCAACCTTGCACATCACCGACTAGACAAAACCTAAGATAAATGACCTAGACCCTCTTGATAGTCTGGTTTTTCCTATGGACTCAAAGCCCTAACAACTAGACAAGTGCTCCTAACACTTGCTCCATAGCTTGTCCTTAGCCTTGATCCATCTCCATCAACCCTTGGACTCCATCAAGCTCACAAGCCTCCATGCTTATGGTCATTGTCATCCATCGCCAAGGCCGTCATCAACGATCATCATAGAGTAGAAAAGGTTCCTACAGGAACAACACTCGTGTAGACATTAGTCACATTTCATATTTGTCATTCATCACCAAAACATTTATACCTTGGGGTGACCTCAATGATCATGATCCTTACAATCTCCCCCTTTTTGGTGATGGATGACAACCACTACTTAAAACCTAAGACAAATGACCTAGACCCCTTGATAGTCTAGTTTTTCCTACGGACTCAAAGCCCTAACAACTAGACAAGTGTTCCCAACACTTGCTCCATAGCTTGTCCTTAGCCTTGATCCATCTCCATCAACCCTTGGACTCCATCAAGCTCACAACCCTCCATGCTTGCGGTCATTGTCATCCATCGCCAAGGCCGTCATCAACAATCATCATAGAGTAGAAAAGGTTTCCTACACGAATAATACTCATGTAGACATTAGTCACATTTCATGTTTGTCATTCATCACCTAAACATTCATACCTTGGGGTGACCTCAATGGTCATGATCCTTACAATCTCCCCCTTTTTGGTGATGGATGACAACCACTACTTATGATGATCCAAAATAGACAAAAAACAAGGAACCAAAGGACAAGAAAGTAATAAAAGGATTACCTTGGTCCTTACCTTGGAAGTAGTCTCCCCCTTGGAATGTGCTTGGTGTTGAGTGAGAATTACCTAATCATATAGCGCACTTGATATCGATCATGAGTTGATTTTGGCGCCCGTCATAGTGTCGTGGTTGATGATCTTGTTGAAGTAGACACACACCAAGGACATAGATATTGTCGGTGTAGATGTTCATTGTTGTTGTAGAAATGCACCATCGTTGTTCTTCTTCATGTTGGTGTAGATGTTCATCTTGACATGATCTTCATGTGTACTCCAAGTGAACATGCACCATTGTCTTGATCATCTTCATTTGATCTAAACTTGACTTGTCTTGGCTTTTGGATCTTCTACATCTTGTTCCTCTCCCCCATTTGTGTTATCAATCTAAACTTGGCTTTTGGATCTTCATGTTCCTTCTCCCCCTTTGTCACCTATCACCAAAAACCAAAGGAAAAAACACAAGACAACCAACAAGCAAATAATAAATGGCAAGAGTTAGGAAAACTCCCCCTTTCATGGTGCTCCTTCTTGGTCATGATAGTGTTCCACCATAGCTCCCCCTACACACAAGACTCAACAAAATATTTCCTCAAGGATGCAGTGGTTAGTCATTAGTGTGTTTTGAATGTATGAGTCATTTGTCTTTGAGCCGCACGAGTAGATTTAACCTTGGAGCTTATTTGAATATGACTCAATGGGCATGAAGCACAAAGATCACTATGTGATTCTCTGGAGGGTCATATACTTACTGAAGATGCATCTAGGATCCCCTAGTGGGTTTTGGTGTACAATGACAAAAAATTAAAACTATGCTAACGTGTTCATGAAGTAAATGTGCAGATTATCAAGAGAAAGTTTAATTACCCTCAACAAAATAAGAAAAGAAAAGGGACTCCTAGTGCTTCAAGTTTAGCTTTTGATAATTTATTTGAGTCATAGGTATGCCAAACTATTAAGAGGGGTAAAACTTATCTTGCTTTTAAGGGAATTCAAGTGCTCAAGCCGACCAATAAGTTTTGTGAAAGTTTAGCCAACCAAAGCCAAAAAGAACCAGCCTTTCTGTGCCAAACAGAGAGTCACGGAAGTTCCATGAGTCTCCCCACAGAAGATCTATCGTTATCCAACTCAAGTATCTTGCAACCCGAGAGCTACGGAAGTTCCGTGGCCCCTGCCATGGAAGTTCCGTCTCTTCCTGGTTTCTCAGTATTGCAACCCGAGAGCTACGGAAGTTTCGTGAGCCCCATCACGGAAGTTCTGTCGTCTCTGACTCAGCTGAAATTCTTCTGTGCAACGGCTCTTTTTGAATTGACAGAAGTTCCGTGGGGAACCACGGAAGTTCCGTCAGACTGCAGTAAGGTTAAGTAACGACTAGTTTTTTAGAGAGCTCTATATATAGCTCACCCCTTGCCCCGTGGGAGGGGTTGGACACTTTGGCATTTCACTCATTCTTCTGCTAAAGCTCTCCCCTCACACTCCTAGACTTGATCTTGAGATTCCAAGCAAAGTGAGAGAGATCCAACCACAAAAAGATTGAATCCATCCACTCAAATGCTTGAGCACATCTTTCCCTCCCCAAACAAGATTTGATTTGCTTGTTACTCTTGGAGACTTGGTCTCCTAGACGTCTAGGCGTCGCCCTTGAGCTCCTAACTTGTTGTGGTGAGATGGGGACATTTGTGAAGGTGTGATTCACCTCCGGAGGAAAAGAAAGAAGTGAAGAAAGAAATCCGAGCATGATCTTTTTGATTGCTTAGCGGGGAAAAGGGTTGAGAGAGACCCGACCACTTTGTGTGACTCCTCAACGAGGACGTAGGAACTACTTAGTGTGGTTGCCGAACCTCGGATTAATTCCTTGTGTCTCTCTTTACTTTTCCCGCATTTCATTATTGTGCTTGTGTGTTTCTTTCATATTATTGTGCTCGATTTACTTATTGTTGTGTCATAAGTTATCTAGCAAAGATCTCTAGTCACTAATTGCATTAGCTTCACCACTATTAAGCATTGTATCTCTAACTCATAAGTTATCCACATTTCAATAAGTTTTACAGAAAGATTTGATGAAGTTCTGTGTTTTGATAGAACTTCCATGGTGACACAAGTTCCGTCGTTCCTGACAGAAGTTATGTCATTGTCGATTTGATCAAAGCTTAGTGATTTTTCAGATTTATTTTTAAATTGCCTATTCAACCCCCCACCCCTAGGCAACTTTCAATTGGTATCAGAGGCATAATCTTCTACAAGGCTTAAAAGCTTGAAATTTAAAGAATGTCAAAGTCGGGGGAAGGTGGCAAGCCTCAAGATCTTGCATTGGCAAGCAAAGGAAGTGATTTGCACACGGCCATGCCATACAACTATGTCGATGTGGCAAACATTCATGGTAGTGGAACATTGCCTTATTTCGAAAGCAAAGATTTTAGTTGGTACAAGCATCGCATGAAGATGTACCTTATGTCAATTGGTCCACCAATTTAGGAAATTGTGGAGAAAGGATATACCTTGGAGGACAAGGATAATCCTACAACTGTAGATCAACTCAACATACATCGCAATGCTCAAGCGGTGTCTGCCATTCTCTCTTCCTTGAATCCCAAGGAATACTCAAGAGTAGCCGGAATTGAGAATGCCCGGAAAATGTGGAAGAAACTTGTATGTGCTCATGAAGGAGTTGATGTGGTGAAGAAGTCAAGACTCCTAGTTCTCAAGAACCAATTCAACTTCTTTGTCATGAACAAAGGAGAAGAGCCTCAACATACTCATGATAGGCTCATGGACATTGTCAATGAAAGAAGATCTTGTGGAGACAACATCAAGGATGAAGAAGTCAACTACAAGCTTCTCATGGCTCTTAGGATGTGGAATTTAACACTTTGCACCATTATTAAGGAGAAGGATGGTTTTGAGAGTTTCACAACCGATGAAGTGATTGGAAGAATCAATGCCCACAAGAGTCGTGATGATGACGGCAAAAGAGTGAATGTGCTCATTGGTGATGAGAGCTCAAGCAAGAAGGACATATCTCTCAAGGCAAATGATTATGAAGATGATGACAATGATGATGAAGAAGAAGACAGTGAAGAGTTTGCCTTATTTGTCAAAAAGTTTGGCAAATACATGATCAAGAATGGCTTCACCAAGAGAAGTTTTGATAAGGCAAAAGCTAGGAGAACAAATAGAAGATGCTATGAGTGTCATGAACAAGAGCACATGATTGCCGATTGTCCAAGGCTAAATAGAAAGGGCAAGAAGAATGAAAAGTACAACAACAAGAACAAACCCAACAAGAAGCCATACAACAAGGGGCAAGCTCACATTGGCCAAGAGTATATCCCCGATGATGATGATGAAGATGATGAGGGTGGCATTGCCAACATTGCCATTGGTCTACCTCCGGCCAAGAAGTCACTCTTCAACAACCTCACGGATGATGAGGATGATGCTCCCCGGTGCTTCATGGCAAAGGAAAGCAAGGTAGCTCCTCACACCGATTTCAATCCCTCTTATTGTAGTGATGAAGAGGAGGACTTGGTTCCCTCTATGCAAGAAATGATGAAAATGCTAGGTAAGATCAATGAAGAGATTGACGATCAAGAAAGAATCCTCTAAAGGCAAGGGGAGCTACTCATTGAAGAAAAAGAAAAGAACCTTGAGCTCACAAAGCAACTTGAGCAAGAAAGGAAAAAAGAACAAGAGCTTGACTAAGGACATTCCAAAGTTCAATGAGTCAAGTGAATCATGCACCTCAACTAACAAGAAGCTTCAAGAGAGGTATAGCTCATTGCTAGAGGAGAACAAAGCTCTTGTGAAGTCAATTGAGGATCTCAAGTTGAGTTCACATTCTTTGTTGAAAAGATTGGAATCTTCCCAAGCTTTGACAAGCAAAGGTTGTGGAAGGTGCCACAACATTAATGTTAAGATGATTGCCAAGCAAGATGCAATCATTGAAAAGTTATCCAACCAAGTTAAGGAACTTGAGAAGAAGGCTCAAATAGAAACCACAAGAAAGATTGTTGGTGAGCCAAGAGCCTCTCATGAAAAGAGAGGATTAGGGTACAACAAGAATGCACCTAAGAAGGGCTACAACAAGAGACCCAACTTTGTACCCGGAGGCAAGGGAAAGCAAGTAGCACAAGAGAAGACAATCAAGCCAAAGAATGCTTCCCAAGTCAACAAGAACAACAAGACCTCTACCATATCCTTTTATGATTTTGATGTCTCTTATGTACTAACCCATAATGCTTATGGTAGAGTGGTTGCAAAGTTTGTTGGGCCACATGAAGAAAGGTGGAAGCCTTGTGTGTGGGTGTCCAAAGTACTTGTATCTAGTGTTAAGGGACCTAAACCAACTTGGGTGCCTAAAACACATGCTTGATGTTCTATGTAGGAATATTCCTCCGGTGGCTCAACATGGGTGCTTGATAGGGGGTGCTCGAATCATATGACCGGAGAGAGATCAATGTTCTCCACACTTGATCATGACAATCTACCAAGTGGAGGCATATCATTTGGAAATGACAACAAGGGAAAGGTAATTGGTCGTGATCGGATTGCCATCACCCATGACCTTTCAATTGGTAATCCTTACCTTGTGAATGGTCTAGGATACAACTTGATGTCCATTTCACAACTTTGTGAGATGGGCTATAGTTGTCTCTTTGACGATGATGGCGTGACCATTTTTAGGAATATGGATTCTTCAATAGCTTTCAAAGGGTATTTAGAGGACAAGATCTACCTCGTTGATTTTACCAACAAGGAGGGATCTAACCTAAATGCTTGCTTGGTCGCTAAAGCCACCTTGGAGCATCACATCCCTCCAAGACCATGATGACAATGACAAGACCATTGGAGATGTTACACATGGACCTATTCGGACCGGCCACCTACATAAGCATTGGTGAAAATAAGTATGGCCATGTGATTGTTGATGATTATTCACGTTTCACTTGGGTATTATTTTTGAAGGATAAAAGTGAAACACAAGGTATCCTAAAGAGGTTTTTGAAGAGAGCACAAAATGAATATAAAGTGAAGATCAAGAAGATAAGGAGTGACAATGGAACCGAGTTAAAGAACACACAAGTCAAAGAATATCTTAATGAAGAAGGCATCAAGCATGAATTCTCGACTCCATACACTCCAAAACAAAATGGAGTAGCCGAAAGGAAGAACCGCACACTCATAGAAATGGCAAGAACAATGCTTGATGAGTACAAGACACCAGACACCTTTTGGGCCGAAGCCATCAACACCGCGTACCATGCAACAAATAGATTGTATCTTCACAAGATTTTGAAGAAAACACCTTATGAGCTTCTCACCGATAACCTTTCCAATGTCTCATATTTTCGGGTTTTTGGGAGCAAATGCTTTATTCTTAACAAAAAACCAAAATCCTCTAAGTGTGCTCCCAAGACTCATGAAGGTTTTCTCCATGGTTATGGAACTAATGTTTATGCATGTCATGTCTTTAACAAAGACACCAGAGTTGTTGAGATAACCCGGGATGCGCAATTTGATGAATCTAATGGCTCTCAAGAAGAGCAAGTTAATCCAAGTGATGTAGGTGATGAGGCTCCTTGTGATGCAATAAGGAACATGGCAATATGTGAGATAAGACCACAAGACCCAAACACAAGTCAAGATGAACCATCTTCTTCAAGACAAGATGACTCGTCTCCACAAGATCCACAAGATGAACAAGATCAGGGTAGTAGCCAAGGTCATGGTGATGATCATGATCAAGGAAACAACCAAGGTCAAGCTCAAGATGGTGGAGATAGAGACACTCAAGATGACAACAATCAAGAAGAAGAAGAAGATGCATCTAGGTGAATTCACCCACGAGTTTGACAAAGCATTCAAAAGTATCACCCTGTTGACAACATTCTTGGTGATATCCAAAAAGGGGTAATCACTAGATCTCGAATGGCTACATTTTGTCATCATTACTCATTTGTTTCCTCTATTGAACCTCTTAGGGTGGAACAACCACTTCAAGACTCGGATTGGGTGATGGCCATGCAAGAAGAGTTGAAAAACTTTGAAAGAAACAAGGTGTGGTCATTGGTGGAAAGACCCAAGCAAAATGTTGTAGGCACAAAATGGGTGTTTCGCAACAAGCAAGATGAATATGGTGTGGTAGTGAGAAACAAAGCAAGACTTGTTGCTAAAGGCTACTCACAAGTTGAAGGTTTGGAATTTGGTGAAACTTATGCACCCGTAGCTAGGCTTGAGTCAATTCGTATTTTACTTGCCTGTGCTACTCAGCATGGTTTTAAGCTTTTTCAAATGGACGTGAAAAGTGCATTTCTTAATGGCCCCATTCAAGAAGAGGTGTATGTACAACAACCTCCGGATTTGAAGATCCAAAGAAACCAAACCATGTGTATAAGCTTCACAAAGCTCTCTACAGCCTCAAGCAAGCTCCTTGAGCTTGATATGAACACCTCAAGGGATACTTGATCAACAAAGGCTTCACAATTGGCAAGGTCGATCCTACTCTCTTCACAAAAAAAGTTGATAATGATATTTTTGTATGCTAGATATATGTCGATGATATTATATTTGGTTCTACTAATCAATCTTTTTATGATGAGTTTGCCTAGATTATAATTAGGAAATTTGAGATGTCCATGATGGGGGAGTTGAAGTTCTTTCTAGGTTTTCAAGTCAAGCAACTTGAAGAAGGAATATTGATAAGTCAAACCAAGTACACTCAGGACATACTCAAGAAGTTTGACATGGGGTACACAAAGCCTAACAAGACTACCATGAAGACAAATGGACACTTTGAACTAGATGTAAACGGTAAGCCCGTGGATCAAAAGGTATATCAATCCATGATTGGCTCCTTGCTTTATCTTTGTGCATCTAGATCCGATATCATGCTTAGTGTGTGCATGTATGAAAGGTTCCAAGTGGCTCCAAAGGAAAGTCACTTAGTGGCTGTCAAAAGAATCTTGAGATATTTAATTCACACACCAAACCTAGGATTGTGGTATCCAAAGGGCTCCAAGTTCAAGCTAGTCGGTTATTCCGATGCCGACTATGCCGGATGTAAGGTGAATAGGAAAAGCACCTTCGGGACTTGCCAATTCTTGGACAGGTCCCTTGTGTCATGGTCATCTAAGAAATAAAATTTTGTTGCCCTATCTATGGCCGAAGCAGAGTATGTTGTAGTCGGGAGTTGTTGTGCTCAACTACTTTGGATGCGACAAACTCTAAAGAACTTTGGGTACACTATGACCAAAGTTCCCCTCCTATGTGATAATGAGAGTGCCATCATGATTGCATATAACCCCATTGATCATAATAGGACTAAGCATATAGATATCCGGCACCACTTCTTGAGAGATCATTCCATAAGGAGGGATATTGAGATTAGCTATGTGAGAACCGATAAAAAATTAGCCGATATATTTACCAAACCCCTAGATGAGAAGCAGTTTTGTGAGCTTAGAAGTGAGCTGAATATCTTAGATTCATCCAATGTGGAGTAGAACATTATGCATTGCTTGATGTGTTGTTGCTCTTGCAAAAGAACTTGAAACCAAAATTCTTCAAAATTCATTTATGTCTTTGATTTCAAAAACAAATGATGATTTTGATCAATAGATCATATTGTTGGAACTTGTAAATATAGTTGGGAATGTTTGTTTGTTACTATTTACAAGTTTGGAACAAGTATATCTCTTTATACTTAACTTGTCCAAAAGTTTGTTAGTTAATAGAGACAGTTTTTGTTCCAGACAGAGAACGATGGAACTTTCGTCACTCAATGATGGAACTTCTATCATCCTCTGTCAAAGGCACCTAGGGCTCACGGAAGTTCTATGATAACTTCCATGAAATTCAAACCATTTTTGCTCTAGGCTCGAGAGCGATGGAACTTCCGTCACCCAATGATGGAACTTCCATCACTCTCCGGTTAAGTGGCCCGAAGCCCTCTTCTTCTCTATCCAACCAGCCATTTCCTCTTTTCTTCTTCTCTCTCCTCTCCTCAAACACTAAGCGGCAATTTTTGATGATTTGAAGATTCAACCAGCGAAGTTGATCAAAAAGGTGGAGATTTGGCTCTTTCCCCACGGAAGTTCCACAATCTCCATCGATCCTCTTTGTTTTTGACCTAGGTATGAGTCTTTGATCTAAATTTTATTTTTAGGTCAAAAGTTCAAATGTCTTCATTTCCTTTGGATAGATTGACTCCTCTAGGGCTAGTCTATCATCTGTTAGAAGCATTTGCGATGTTATGGTAAGATCTAGGAGTAGTGTCAATTTTGGTGCAAACTGCAAGTGATGGAAGTTCCGTCAGAACTTTCGTCATGACGCAAATTCCGTGATCTGTCACGGAACTTCCGTCGACTTCAGTTCAGTGCATTGTTCTTGATCATCTCTTGGACTCTTGCCTTGACATTTGACTCATTCCTTGATCAATCTTCATGCTACTGGTAGCTCAAAATGGTGAGAATTAAGTACACATCCAATGCTCCGAGCGAGCCAAGTGATGAAGACTCTTCCTCCTCCTCTCCAAGTGATGAACTAGTGCCCGCCTCTAAGAGGAGAAAGGCTGCTGCAGTTTGAGGACAAGGGTCGAGTGGTGCATGTCCAGCTGGGAGGATCTCTTCCTCCTAGGAGATCTCAAGATAAGGGCAAGCGGCCAATGAAGGACAAGAGGCCCGTAGAGGAAAAGCCCTCTAAATCTTCAAGAGCAGCAAGGGCAGACAATGTGGACATGGTAGAGGGACTTAGAGTCCCTGAACCTGCTTATCCTGAAGGGTACAACTATAAGGACTACAAGAAAGATCTTAATGCTCTCATTGAAGCAAGTAAGCAAAATCCTACGCTGCTGCAGAACAAGAAGCCACTGACCCCCGGTTCTACACATGGTTTCTGCAAGACTACTATATGTCTATGCTCATAGACAAGAACCGAAAGAACCGACTAGCCTCCCACCAATGGATTGATTGGTCCTACATGGAGTTAAAGGAAAATCAAGTGTTCAATGAGATCATCCAAGTGTCCAAGGATAGAGAAGTTTATGATTTGATGGGATTTAACTATGATTGGAACGAGGAGGTAATTTTCCAATTCTACTCCACTTTCTTCCTTGATGGCAAGGGCATTCTGCATTGGAGAACTCAAGGTGTGGAGTATTCTGTCTCAGCAAGTCATTTTGCGAGCTATTTCTTTCAAGGAAGTGCATATCGCACTAGAGAGATCATCTCAAATGAGCCTATGATGAAGGAGAAGGGCATGGCTTTCATGTACTATGAGAGGTGTCCAAATGTGTTTGGGACAACTAATGGTCTCCACAATTTCTACTTCACACTCAACTGGATGTTGCGAGTTACTATTGCACCTAAGGATGGGTATGCTACAACTATAGTGGAGTCCTCCAGGAACCTCCGTGCAAGATTCGCTCCGGATGCCACTCCGTTTTGTGTGATGGACTTCATCACAAATGACATCTACATGTCATCTATTGACATAAGGAGATCTCTTCCCTATGCTCCCTATCTCATGAGGATGATTAAAGCTGAAACTGGGATTATATTTGAGAAGGAATGCAAGCATGTTCCTCTCCGATCAAGAGTTCAACATGAGCTTCACCCAGTTGATCCAACTCCCCCTGGAATGTCTTCTTCCAAGAGAGCAAGTCTCGCCCGTGCTCATGTCGAGATAGCAGCTAAAAGAGGTACAGTAGGAAGGGCCTCTTCCTCAGCCCAAGCACCTCAAGATAGACATCATCATCCATCTTCTCTGGTTCTCGTCTTTCTTAAAGGCTTCTTCAATACCTGTTGCTTCAATGCTAAAGAGAACTGGGAGAACAAGAAGAGAATCAAGAAGTAAGTGAGACGCTACAAAAGGGACCAAAGGGCCCAAGGCCATGAGGTGTCTCCCGATGGCCCTGAGTGTGAGCCCGATGGTGAGCCACCGGTCTTTGAGGACCCTCTTGCAGGCTATGACTGGGATAATTTTTCTGTTGGACCGTCTACCGGTCCTCCACTGCCGACATGTGAAGATGAAGATCAAGATGAAGATGAGGAATCTGAGGAGGAGGACGAGTGATTTCTTTGCTTTACTCTCTCTCTTTCTTCTTTTTGGTGCGTTGATGCCAAAGGGGGAGAGAAAGGCGATGAAAAAGGATGATGATGTGCTGCCTCCTCTCTTGTAATAGGATAGTGATGAACCTATGGACAATTATCTTGACTATTAGCTTTATGTGCTTGAAAACTATTTGTGAACCTTTATTGTAACTCTCTTATGCTTTGTCTGTGGTGCTTGTTTTAATTGCCTAGTGCCTAGATGTGATGAATGTGCTAGTGTGTTGTTGATTTATTGCTCCTTCACTATGATGCACACTTGAACACCTTTTCTAGGCACCCCACTCTTTGCAAAATATAGGGGGAGCTCCTTCACATGCTTTTGTGACTCATGCATATCTTTAGGGGGAGTTTCGCTATATTTGTATCACTTGATTATCTCTTTTTTATCCTTTTTTATCTATTGTCATCAATCACCAAAAAAGGAGAGATTGAAGATGCATCTAGGATCCCCTAGTGGGTTTTGGTGTACGATGACAAAATATTAAAACTGTGCTAACATGTTCATGAAGTAAATGTGTAGATTATCCAGAGAAAGTTTAATTGCCCACTTTTGTAAGAAAGTTCATCCCTCAACAAAAGAAGAAAATAAAAGAGACTCCTAGTGCTTCAAGTTTAGCTTTTGCTAATTTATTTGAGTCATAGGTATCCCAAACTATTAAGAGGGGTAAAACTTATCCTGCTTTTAAGGAAATTCATGTGCTCAAGCCAACCAATAAGTTTTGTGAAAGTTTAGCCAACCAAAGCCAAAAAGAACCAGCCTTTCTGTGCCAAACAGAGAGTCACGGAAGTTCCGTGAGTCTCCTCAAGGAAGTTTCGTCATTATCTAACTCAAGTATCTTGCAACCCGAGAGCTACGGAAGTTCCATGGCCCCTGCCATGAAAGTTCCGTCTCTTCCTGGTTTCTCAGTATCGCAACCCGAGAACTACGGAAGTTTCGTGAGCCCCATCACGGAAGTTTCGTCGTCTCTGACTCAGCTGAAATTCCTCTGCGCAACGGCTCTTTTTGAATTGATAGAAGTTCCATGGGGAACCACGGAAGTTCCATCAGACTGCAGTAAAGTTAAGTAACGGCTAGTTTTTGAGAGAGCTCTATATATAGCTCACCCCTTCCCCCGTGGGAGGGGTTGGATACTTTGGCATTTCACTCATTCTTCAGCTAAAGCTCTCCCCTCTCACTCCTAGAGTTGATCTTGAGATTCCAAGCAAAGTGAGAGAGATCCAACCACAAAAAGATTGAATTCATCCACTCAAAAGCTTGAGCACATCTTTCCCTTCTCAAACAAAATTTGATTTGCTTGTTACTCTTGGAGACTTGGTCTCCTAGACGGCTAGGCATCGTCCTTGAGCTCCCAACTTGTTGTGGTGAGACGGGTACGTTTGTGAAGGTGTGATTCGCTTCCGGAGGAAAAGAATCAAGTAAAGAAAGAAATCCGAGCACAATCCTTGTGATTGCTTGGCGGGGAAAAGGGTTGAGAGAGACCCGGCCACTTTGTGTGGCTCCTCAACGAGGACATAGGAACTACTTAGTGTGGTTGCCGAACCTCGGGTTAATTCCTTGTATCTCTCTTTACTTTTCCTGCATTTCATTATTGTGCTTGTGTGTTTCTTTCATATTATTGTGCTCAATTCACTTATTGTTGTGTCATAAGTTATCTAGCGAAGATCTCTAGTCACTAATTGCATTAGCTTCGCCACTATCAAGTATTGTATCTCTAACTCTTAAGTTATCCGCATTTGAATAAGTTTTTAGAGAAAGATTTGGTGAAGTTCAATATTTTGACAGAACTTCCGTGGTGACAGAAGTTCCATCGTTCCTGACGTAAGTTCCATTGCTATCGATTTGATCAATGCTTAGTGATTTTTCTGGTTTATTTTTAAACTTCCTATTCACCCCCCCCCCCCTTTAGGCAACTTTCACTTATATTGTAAATAAGCAACTCTCCCTAGAAACATGCTTGGAAGCATGTAAGGTATCACAATGCAAAATGCATGAATGCAAATGTAAATGCAACAAGTATTCAAATGCATGATGCGATGATAAAAGAAAAGGAGAGAAATGCTACAAACCAAAGTGCCAACGACGAGTTGTTCCCTTCTCGATCTTACTCATAATGGACCAGTCATCAAAGCCTTGGGCACACCATGAACCACCTTCCCAAGCTTAACTCATGTCCATTGCTAAAGTTGACCTACAAGCAAAGAGAAACAAGCACAGAACAAAGACACAAACAACAAACAAACAAGCAAGGCTATACATATTTACAAGAGACAAGCTTTAGGGTTACTAATGTGAAGTTTGAAAGGTCGAGAACATTGAGCTCTCCCCTTAGCTTGTTGAAGATCTTCTCATCGAGTGGCTTGGTGAAGATGTCCGCCAATTGTTCATGAGTCCGCACACTCACCAACTCAATATCCTTCTTCTCAACATGGTCTCTTATGAAATGATGCTTGACTTGAATATGCTTTGCATGACCATGATCTCCAGTTTTGAGAGCCATTTTGATTGCCACTTCACAATCACAATATAATGGCATTTGAGTGAAGTTGAGACCATAATCCGAGAGAGTTTGCCTCATGTAGAGAAGTTGTGCACAACAAGTTCATGCCGCCATATACTCCGCTTCGGCTGTAGATAGAGCCACCGAGTTTTGCTCTTTTGAGCTCCAAGATACTAGAGATCTTCCAAGAAATTGGCAACCTCTCGATGTACTCTTTCTATTCACTTTACATCCCGTGAAGTTCGAGTCTGAATACCCAAGTAACTCAAAGCTTGTTCCTCTAGGATACTATAGTCCCATGGTAGGTGTGTAATTGAGGTATCTAAGAATCCTCTTCACTGCCTTCAAGTGAGACTCCTTTTGATTTGCTTCATAGCGTGCACACAAGCACACACTAAACATGATGTCCGGTCTTGAGGCGGTGAGGTAGAGCAAGGACCCAATCATTGATCTACAGAGCTTGGGTTTCACCAGTTTACCCTTTGCATCATCATCCAAGGATTTTCTTGTCGCCATAGGTGTGTGTAAAGGCTTGCAATTTTCCATGTTGAACCTCTTGAGAAGATCCTTGGTATACTTCTCTTGATAGATAAAGTTCCCTTCTCTTAATTGTTTGACTTGAAAACCAAGGAACACATGCAACTCTCCAATCATTGACATTTGAAATTCCCTAGCCATCATTTCTCGGAACTCTTCATTGAACTTCTCAATGGTTGACCCATAGATGATATCATCCACATAGATTTGGCACACAAAGAGGTCCTTCCCAACATGCCTTGTGAACAATGTGTTGTCAATGCTTCCAATGGTGAATCCATTCTTTAGTAGGAAGTTCCTCAAATGTTCATACCACGTCCTTGGTGCTTGCTTGAGGCCATAGAGAGCTTTCTTCAGCTTGTACATATGTCTTGGATGTTTAGGGTTCTCAAACCCCGGAGGTTGTTCCACATAGACTTTTTCATTGATCTCTCCATTCAAGAAGGCACTTTTGATATCCATTTGAAATATCTTGAAGCCATTGTGTAATGCATATGCAAGTAAGATCCGAATAGCTTCAAGACAAACCACGGGAGCAAAGGTTTCTTCAAAGTCAATGCCCGGTACTTGAGAATATCCCTTAGCCACTAGATGAGCCTTGTTCTTGACAATTGCCCCTTTCTCATCTTGCTTGTTCTTGAAGACCCACTTGGTGCCAACCACGTTATGATTCTTAGGTCTCTCAACTAATTTCCATACTTTGCATCTCTTGAAGTTGTTCAGTTCTTCTTGCATGGCCATAACCCATTTGTGATCACCCATAGCATCATCAATTGTTGTAGGCTCAATCATGGAGACGAAAGAGAAGTTCTCAATTGCAATATTTGCCTCCTCATTGTTCTCTTCACTCACATAGTTGGGCTTGTATTGATTTCTCCTTGACCTAACTCCTTGAGATGGACTCCCAATGATCATGTCACGTGAGTAATCCTTGTTGATGGCCTTGGGTCTAGGATGGTGTTCTTCTTGAGTGGGAGGAGCTCTAGGTGAAGTATCTTGTGCATCATGGATTGCTCGCTCTCTTGAGATATAAGTATCTTGGATTCTTAGTGAGGTGGGGGAATCACTCATATGCTTTCTCCTTTTGGAACTAGATCTTGGAGTGGATGAGGGGGTGTCATGTGAGGAGTTTGGAGAAGTGGCTTGAGGGGAAGTATGTGGGGAGGATTGCGGCTTACTTCTCACTTGTGTTTCCACTTGGGTGGATGGATGCACTCTCAATAAATCTTGGGAGGAGCTAGTGGGTGTATCAATGGCATCTTGGGCTGGTTCTTGCACCTCAGAGGAGGAGGTTGGTTGAGATGGTGGAGTAGAGGGTTCACCACTATCATCATCATTGGCCTTGTGGGGTAAAACCTCACCCACGAGCATGTTCCTCAAAGCTTCCCTCATAGGCTCATCTCCAATGTTCACTTCATGAAATTCATCTCCCTTCAGAGAACCATTTGACTCATCAAATTGCACATCATAGGATTCTTCCACACAACCTATTGCTGAGTTGTAGACCCTATATGCCTTAGAAGTCCCAGAGTACCCAACAAGAATGTCATCATCAGTTCTGCTCTCAAACTTCCCGGGCTTCCTCCTTTTCTTGAGAATGTAGCAAGTGCAACCAAAGACCCAAAAATAGGAAACATTCGGTTTCTGCCCAACCAATAGCTCATAGGGTGTCTTCTTCAATAGCCGGTGGAGATAGACACAATTTGAGGTGTAGCAAGTTGTGTTGATTGCTTCAGCCCAAACTCTCTAATGAGTTCCATACTCATCCAACATGGCACGAGCAAGAGTGATGAGTGTCTTGTTCTTCCTCTCCACTACTCCATTCTGCTCGGGAGTATATGTTGCAGAGAATTCATGCTTGATCTCCTTCTTATCACAATATTCCTCCATTGTTGTGTTCTTGAACTCAGTCCCATTGTCGCTCCTTATCTTCACAATGTTGGCATTGAATTCATTCTTTGCTCTCCTTGCAAACTTTCTAAAGATATCACTTGCTTGAGACTTGTCCACAAGAAAGAAGGTCCAAGTGTATCTCGTGAAGTCATCCACAATCACCAAGCAATATAGGTTCCGTCCTAGACTCTTGTAATGTGTTGGCCCAAACAATTCCATGTGCAAGAGCTCTAGAGGATGAGATGTAGACATGAAAGACTTGGTGGGATGTGAAGATGCAACTTGCTTTTTAGCCTGACAAGCACTGCACAGTTTGTCCTTCTCAAATGTCACATCCTTGATTCCTTCAACTAGATTCCTCTTGACCACTTTTCTGAGTTGATTCATTCCAACATGTGCCAGTCATCTACGCCACAACTATCCTTTAGTTGCCTTAGTGAAGAGGCAAGTGATTGGTGGCATATTGCTTGATTTGAAGTCCATGACATACAGGTTTCCATGCCTTACACCATGGAATACTATCCCTTTCTTTGCATTTTCAATCATTGCGCCATCCTTATCGAATGTACACTTGAAACCCATGTCACAGAGTTGACCAATAGACAGGAGGTTGAAGTTGAGGATTTCCACAAGAAAGACCTTGGAGAGATGGAGGTCCTCAGTAATGGCCACTTTGCCCGATCCTCTGACTCTCTCTTTTGAATTATTTCCAAAAGTCACCTTCTCACTGTCTTTGTCTTCATCAATGTTAGTGAACATGGTTGGCTTCCCAGTCATATGTTGGGTGCACCCACTGTCAAGAATCCAATGAGTACCTCCAGTCTTGTAGTTGACCCTAGTGCTAGCCATAAGAGAAGCACTAGAGGAAGAAGGGTCAGTATCCAAAGCATTACTTGATTGACTAGCACTAACCACATCACGTCGAGCGATAAGTCCATCCTCATAGATAGGGATTCTTGCTATCCCTTCCTGAAGTCTCCTACTGATGGGATAGTGAGGATCATGATATCTCCAATGCCCATGACTATCCCCCATGTGCACATTGTCAGGGTCGATATAATAACAGGGAGGATCATAGAGGCCAGTGACATGCTCAAGCACATGTCCCACTTGTGAGTGGAGCACAAGTATCATCTCCATTGCCCTCTCAATTGAGAGCTCATGCCTTCTGTTGACTACCTCATCAAGTAAGAAACCCCTCTCAGGAGTTGTGATTTGCAAGAGGAGTCTATCAATCACTTCATATGATGGGATCCTTCGAAGACCTCTTAATGAGTTTATCCTACACACAAGATCATAAATGCTTAAGAGAGTATCACAAAAATCATCATTCAGATTTCTCACAAATTCACCAAGTTGAAAGATGAGATCCTGTTGGTGAGCTCGATGAAGATGCCAAAGTCGATCTTGTGGCAGAGGAGGAGGAGGCACCAGAGCCGTAGTAGTGAGATTGATCATCTCCAATGATCGTGTGAGCATTGTTGTTGGCACTCCTCCTACACCAATGTGTGGTCCACCTGAAGTGCTTGGAGTAGAACTTGGAATCACACTTGGGGTAGAGCTTGATGAAGCGCCTAATGAAGGGCTTGGTGTAGGTCTTGATCCGAAAGGGTTGTAGAAGCTATTGCAAGGCAATCTTGTGGAGGGATCAAAGAAGTTTGAGCCCGAGGCTACTTCTTTCCCTTTGCTTGAAGATGCTTCATTGTTTGCCTTGAATGACTTCTTCCCCATCAAGCTTGCAGTGATCTCCTCATCCTTGAAGAGTAGCTCGATCACATCATCAATAGAAAGGTTCTTGTCCATGATGAGATCAAGAGTGATGTAGAGGAGCTTGTTGCTAGGGAGCAAGGTGAGGATCTTCTTGACAATCAATAACTTGGGGATTTCGAAAGTGGTTGCTGCAATTCTGTCCACAATACCTGACAAGTGAATAAGAGAGTCAAGTAAGTCCTCATTCTCATTAGCATGAAAAGTAAAGAACTCCTCAACAAGTGAATCACTAGCATGATCAATAAAAAGCTCACAATCATCATCAATCCTAGTCACACTAGAAGAGCAAGCAAGATCAAGAGAGCCAACATCATCAATCATCACATTAGGCACACTAGTAGAGCAACCTATCAACTTATCACTAGTAGAATCTAGGCACTCACTAGAACTAGGCACATCCACACAATCATCATCATCATATACATGATCATCGGTAAAGGTATTGGCAAAGTCCACAAGTGTGTCCATCAACTTATCCGGAATCATGGCATTTAGGTAGCTTTTCAAGTGATCCTTCCATGAGCCATGACGTAAAGGATCGAGTGACCGAGAGGGGGGGTGAATCGGGAACTCAAACCATGTACCTATTTTGCCAAATACTAAAATCGACCACTCAAACAACTCCTACACAAATCTAGTGATGATCACACTAGCAAGATAATGAACCTATGAAAGGAACAACAACTTAAGCATACTAGTGGATCACACAAGGTAATACAACTCCTATGCAAGCTAGTGATAAAGACACACGGAAGCAAACAACAAGCTAACAAAGGAGCCTACTCAAGCAAAGCTACTAGATCATCAAGAACAAGATAAGCACACAAGCATGAGTACCACTATATATACTAGGGTGATCGATTAAGCCAAAGCAACTTAGATACATGCTAGTGAACAAGTGAAAGCTAAGCACAACTAGCAAGTAGAGAAGCCTATTCATGCAAGTCTACAAGTAATCAACTAGAGCACGGTAAGCATACAAGCATGAATAGCACGGTATGTAAATGCGGAAAGTAATACATCAAATTAAGGAGTAGAGTAAGAGATGGCTCATAATTTTTTCCCTAGGTCTCGGAAGGATGGCGCCTTCCCCTACTCCTTATTGGACCACTTGCGCCGGAGTCCGGGTCCCTCCCGCCACCAATGTGGAGTTCTCGCCCATGAGCCCGCAATCACTCCCGAAGTGAAGACATGGTGCGCATCACTGCTGCCATCAAGGCACAAGCTCGCCTCCCTCGAGAACTTGTCGGACTCCCCGAGCTAACACGGGCACTCACTAGCGATGCCCCTTTTACCGGCGGGCTCAAACCGTGTACAAACATTTGACGGCCTTCACAACCGATCATGATAGGATCGATCACCAACACCTAACCGGTCTAGGTCTCACCATAGACCAAGAATAACAACCTAGATCACACCCTCAAGGACACCTAGCCTTAGATGTGCAAGATCACTCCATGTTACTCTCACTAGCACTCTCAAGATATGCAATATCTCCTCCTAGTGCTCTTCTCTTTACCTCTTGACTCTCACCAAATGCTCCAAGAAATTCCACTGGCCAAGAGTGGTCTCCAAGACCCCAGCAATGAAGTTATATAGGCTTTCAACCTCAAACTAGCCGTTGCTCCATGAGATCAGCTTCCTAGGCATACTGACCGGATGGTCCAGTCACTACCTGACCGGACCGTCCGATCACTGCAATCTTCAGCTCTAATGGCTCTACCCCTCTACTGACTCTTACTGACCGGACCGTCCGGTCTGTTTCTCTCTCCAGTCCAGAAACATTTCGTGGCGTTGCTTCCTCTCTGTCCTATGTGGAGCCACACAGACCGGACCGTCCGGTCAGTACAGCTCCCAGCACAGACAGATTCCTCGCTGCCCGCTGGAAGTCCCAGACAAATCTTCTTAGTGACCGTACAGTCCGGTCACCACTGACCCCTCTATCCGGTCACTTCGTCCAGAAGCTGAAACTTCTTGTCCTTGCTTGACTTTGTTTCTCGACTTCTCCAAACAGCTCCTTGGCTTCTCCACTGTCACCTAGTGTCTGTGATTTCACCGAGCAACCTTGCACATCACCGACTAGACATGACCTAAGAGAAATGACATAGACCCCCTTGATAGTCCGGTTTTTCCTATGGACTCAAAGCCCTAACAACTAGACAAGTGTTCCCAACACTTGCTCCATAGCTTGTCCTTAGCTTTGATCCATCTCCATCAACCCTTGGACTACATCAAGCTCACAAGCCTCCATGCTTGCGGTCATTGTCATCCATCACCAAGGCCACCATCAACAATCATCATAGAGTAGAAAAAGGTTTCCTACATGAACAACACTCGTGTAGACATTAGTCATATTTCATGTTTGTCATTTATCACCAAAACATTCATACCTTAGGGTGACCTTAATGGTCATGATCTTTACAGCAAGTCATCTGAAAGAATTGGCTGAATTGAAAGTGCAATTGGAAGATTTACTTGAGAAGGGATTCATTCGTCCTAGTGCTTCACCATGGGGATCTCCCATACTCTTTCTGAGGAAGAAAGATGGCACTATGAGAATATGCGTGGACTATCGATCCCTCAATGAAGTGACTATAAAATACAAGTATCCCTTGCCTAGAATTGATGACTTGTTTGATCAGTTGTAGGATGCTAAGTACTTCTCCTCGATTGATTTGAGATTGGGGTACTATCAGATGAAGATTCGTGAGTGTGATACACCTAAGACGTCCTTTGTGATGAGGTATGGCTCGTATGAGTTCTTGGTAGTCTCTTTTGGGCTCACTAATGCCCCGGCTTATTTCATGAATATGATGAACAAGACCTTCATGGCTGAATTGGACAAGTTTCTAGTGGTATTCATTAATGATATTCTTATCTACTCCAAGACAGCTGAAGAGCATGAGCAGCATCTGAGAGTGGCGCTTGAGAGACTCAAAGAACATCAATTGTATGCAAAGTTCAGCAAGTGCAAGTTTTGGCTTGAAGAAGTGGCATTCTTGGGTCATATCATAACCGCTGATGGAGTAGCGGTAGATCCAGAAAAAGTCCGAGTTGTTGTTGAATGGACTACACAAAGGAATGTGAAAGATGTGAGAAGCTTTCTTGGGTTGTCTGGTTATTATCGCCATTTCATTGAGAACTTCTCTAAGATAGCAAAGCCAATGACAGAACTCCTACAATATAATGTGGATTTTGATTGGACTCCGGCGCGTGAGCACAACTTTCAAGAGTTGAAGGCAAGATTGACCACTACTCCGATTCTCACCATGCCTGACATCAATCCTCAACACAAGGTCTTCAATGTGCTCTCATGCAAAACAAGAAAGTAGTGGCATATGCATCAAGGAAATTGAAGAAGCATGAACAACATTATCCCACTCATGATCTTGAGCTAGCAGCGGTTGTGCATGCATTGAAGATCTGGAGGCACTATCTTATCAGCAACCATTGTGAGATCTACACCGATCACAAGAGTCTCAAGTCATCTTCACACAATCAGAATTGAACATGAGGCAAAGAAGATGGTTGGAATTGATCAAGGACTATGATATTGGTGTAAACTACCACCCTAGAAAGGCAAATGTTGTGGCCGATGCATTGAGTCGCAAGTCCTATTGCACTAGTCTCATGGTGAGTCAACCCCCAATCTTTGAGGATATGATGGATGCAGGAATAGAGTTGATTCCAGAGGGCTATCTCAATGAACTCATAGTGAAGCCTCTCTTGAGTGATAGAATAAAGCTTGCATAGAAGAAGGATGCAAAACTAAGGGAAATCTTGGGAAAAATGAAGAGAAATGTCGCATATGATTTTAGGGTGGATGAGCATGGGGTCTTGTGGTTCAAAAACCGCATATGTGTGCCAAGGGTCAGAGAGATACGTCAAACCATCTTGCGTGAAGCTCATGAGTCCAGATATTCTATTCACCCTGGCAACACCAAGATGTACCAAGATCTTAAGACCATGTTTTGGTGGAAGGGTATGAAAAGGGAAATTGCTGGATATGTGGCTCGTTGTGATATTTGCAAGAGAGTCAAGGCAGAACATCAAAGACCAGCTGGTTTGCTCAAGCCAATCACCATACCTATATGGAAGTGGGAAAATATCAGTATGGACTTCATTAATGGCTTGCCCCTTACACCTCATTCTCATAACTCCATCCTGGTAGTAGTTGATCGATTCACCAAGGGCGCTCGCTTCATTCCTGTCAGAACAGACTATCCAGTGAGCAAGTTGGCAAGGCTCTACATTGACCATATCTTGAGGCTACATGGAGCACCAGTTGTCTCGCAGTTCTGGAAGAGCTTGCATGCCTCCATGGGCACCGACCTTAACTATAGTACAGCTTATCACCCTCAGATGGATGGCCAAACTGAGAGAGTGAATCAGATTCTTGAAGACATGTTGAGAGTGTGTGCACTCACTTATGGAAAGAATTGGGAAGATAGCTTCTCCTATGCAGAATTCTCCTACAACAACAGCTATCAAGCAAGCATTGGAATGTCTCCTAATGAGTCGCTCTATGGTAGAAAGTGCAGGACCCTTCTCATGTGGTCAGAGGTAGGAGAGCGCTCATTCTTTAGCCTCGATATGATCAAGGCTACGGAACAGCATGTGGAGAAAGTGAGAGAGCACGTCAAGATTGCCTAGAGTAGGCAAAAGAGCTATGCAGACAAGAGAAGAAGACCGCTTGACTTTGATGTGGGAGACTATGTGTACCTCAAGGTCTCTCCTCTTTGAGGTACTCATATGTTTCATGTTCGTAGAAAGCTCGCACCTAGATATGTTGGACCCTTCCCCATTGTGCAAAGGATTGGAGAGCTTGCCTACAATTTGGATCCGCCATCTCACTTGGCAGGAGTACATAATGTATTCGATGTCTCACAACTCAAGTAATGCTTGGTAGTGCCGACTAAGGTGGTGACACCACATGCATTGGACATTCAGGAGAATTTGGAGTACTTGGAGTACCCAGTCAAGATTATTGGTAAAGACTACAAGGAAACAAGGAGCTCAAAGGTCAAGTATTGCAAGGTGTTGTGGAGCAACCACACCGAGCGGGAAGCAACATGGAAAAAAGAAGAGAATCTCAAGAAGGAATTTCCCCATCTGTTTGTAGAGCAGGATTGAAATCTCGAGGACGAGATTCTTGTAAGGGGGGGGGGGGGGGAGGTCTGTAACGACCCATAATTTATGTATTCAAAAATCAGTGTTGAATTCAAAATTTCTATCAAATGTTAAGATTCAAAGTCTCGATCAAATTTGAATTCAAATGGCATTTGAATCTACTTCAAATAATTGTCAAACGATTTTCCTAGGTGTCCTGCCACCATGGGCTGATTTCCCCCTCCCTCTTGACGCCAGCCCGCTCTCCCTTCCTCTCTTAGACTGAAGCCCGAACAAGGAATTGGCCCACTTAGCCCAACTAACGCCACCTGCCCGTTTGTCGCCTTCTTCCCGTTGATCAGAGTCGAGTGCTGTAGCAGCGCAGACGTCAAAACCAACATGGCAACATCTTCGGCACCCACGCCCAAAAACCCTAGCCAGCGTCGTGCCTATAGTACCCCTCAGACCCCGCCGCTTTCATCAAACCCTACTCGCGCCGCCAGGCCACGTGAGGAAAACCCTAGCCGCTGCCATCTTCCTCCATCTCCATCGTCAGCATAAGGCAGCCCAAGTGACCGCCGACGGTAAATCGCGTAGCCCTAGACCTCTTCCTCATGTCCTGGCACACCTTCTAGCATTGATCGCATGGTGTTTTGAGCAGAGGAGAAGAAGGATTTGGAGAACCATCATCCACCGCTGTGACCACTTCATCGCCATTTGCCTCTGCCCTGGTGAGCTACAATCTCGTCCTGTCTGCGTTCTTTGGTCTTCCTCGTATATCCTTGCCCTTTGCTCAGAACTAGATCGCATCTCACTATAGATCTATCAGAACGGAGCCGTTATCTGTGGCCGTGATCACTATTTGCTCGGGCCAAGGACTGAAGCCGTCGTTGCTGTCATCTCCGTTCATCTCGGCCTCCGCATCTTCGCCTTTCCCTTCAAACCATCACGGTAAGTGCCCGCACTTTCTCCCGATACCCTTTCTCCCTTAAATTTTCCCTCTGCCTCGCGTTGCTCTCGGTGTCGCTGTTGCATGCATGCTCGCCATGGCCGCGAGCATTGTGTGCTTTGGGTTGCCTGGCAGGTCCGTGCTTTGTTGTCGTGCGCAAGCGCTCGTGTGGTAGGGTGCGTGCCTATGCACTTCTCCAGATGTTCATGCATCCAGATGTTGATGCTTAACTTATGGAGAAGATGCTACGATGATCTATCTTATCTTTGTGTCTTGTTCTTTTTATGGTTTTATGATATTACTTGTGAATGGATGTATATGCTACCCTCCTAGGAGTGACTTTGAGGTACAAAGGGTTCGGTTTTGCCTTTGGGTAAAACGGGTCCTCACATTACATCTGCAAAGTAGATAAAGCTTTCTATGGCTTAAAACAAGCACCTCATGCTTGGTTTTCATTCCTCAAAGGCAGATATTTCTTTGTTCTATTACAGAAGGGGTGATATTACTATGTTCTTGCTTGTCTATGTTGATGACATTATTGTGGCAAGTTCTTCAGAAAAGGCAACTCAATTATTGTTAAAAGATCTCAAGACTAAGTTTGCACTAAAAGATCTGGGTGAGCTGCATTATTTCCTAGGTATTGAAGTAAACAAAACCAAGAGTGGCATATTGTTGTCACAAGAGAAGTATATTGGTGACATTCTACAAAGGGCAGGTATGACGAATTGTAAGCCGCTAAATACACCAATGACAACTAGTGAAAAGCTCTCAAGGTACACAGGTAGTGTACTTGGTCCTGATGATTCTACAAAACACAGAAGTCTGGTAGAGGCTCTACAATATGCAACTCTTACTAGACCTGATATTGCTTTTTCAGTCAATAAAGTGTGTCAGTATTGATGTGGACAAGGGTTCCCGATCTTCCGATAGGTTCTGATAATCTTGATTAAGGCGGAGGCGATACACAAATCGATCCGGCTTCCGAACGACACGTTCTGAACCCCGCAATCGCAGCACAACGTCTCCTCTGGTTATCAACCGTTCAAGAACGATTGACCTCGCCGAGAAGGCTTATCCTTGCCTGCAAATCAAGAACACAAGCAAGAACAAAGAAGAATGCAACCAAATTTGCAAGTATACGATGAATCTCACAAGTTGGGGTCTCACAAACCGATCAAACGGCGAAACTGTTATCAACAGAATAATCTAAGCAAAACCCAAACCCTAATGAAGAGGCGGCGGCTGTATATGAGGACCCTAGGGTCGTGCAAGACCCCCTGGACGCAGCCCTAAGTGGGCTCAACTCCATACATGGCCCAAAGACCGGTTACGGTGTCGCAGCACCAGGACAGATTCTGGAAGTCGAATTGTTTCGGCGATTGCCGACGGCTCGGGACGAATTTTGACATGGGACCAGTTGGGTTGGAAAGGGCTTTTCGTTATCTTTCCAGGCATATATAGAACGTCCAAATCCGAGTCCGTATGCGTCCTGGGCATCCGTTTTAGTGCAGACTGGTCCTGGGCTCCGAAACAGACTCGAAGTCGGTTTTGATTGGGCCTCCACCTTGGCTTGGACGTCCTTGCTGGCCCATCACGTCTCCAATCACCTCCCCAGCTATCTCATCATCATCTCCATGGTTTCTAATAACAATTAATTCATTAGGTAGCAATCTATTCTCAAAATCACATAAAGGAATCATTAGGAACAAGCTCACCCGTAAATTCAACTGTCGCGCATGAACTTGTATTTTGGTTGGCGGAGTGCTGGGTGTATCCATAAGGGTGATGTCCTCATCATTCTCCCCCTTTTGAATTAGAGTCGTCCTCGACTCGATCCCATCTCTTTCTCCCAATAGTGGTCTCAAATCTGAAGCAACAACATGTTCTTCATCTTTCTCACTATCCTCTTCTTTGTGTAGAACCTGAAATGTATTAGTTGCAACAAGAGGCACAAAAATATGTTCATCATCTAATTCAGATTTTGATGTAAGTGTTGCAACATTTGAAACAGTTCATTCTTTCCTAAACGGTTCATTCTTTCTCCTTTCAAGCCTTTGTTGATCCTCTTCTAAAATTTCAGCAGCGGTCATAGGTTTAAGAGTAACTCTTCTATCATTGTATTTAAATGAGTAGCTATTTATAATGGCATTGTGCGAAGCATTATTTGTAATAATCCAAGGTTTACTCAATAACAAATGACATGCTTGCATAGGTACTATATCAAATTCTGCACTATCCTTATAAGAACCAATAAAAAATTCAATGCGTGCAATTTTATCTACCTTTATCTTACCAAAAGAATTTACCCATTGGATGTAGTATGGACATGGGTGTGGCTGTGTTGTCAATCCAAGCTTCTCTACTAATTCTAAACTTGCGATGTTGCGGCTACTCTCTCTATCAATGATAACACGACAACGTCGATCCTTGACAACAAAGTGAGTCTGAAATAAATTGTTCAATTGATTTTGCTCTACCTTCTCCATTTGAGGACTGAGCACTCTTTGTAATACATCACTCATATTGTTCTCATTAGACGACGTTGAATCATCACCATGAGTGGCGTAACCTGTCATTGTTAGTAGCAAACAAGGAAACACACGAAAGTATATTTTCCTATCACTACTATGTGATAACAGTGTAAACTCTCAACAAGCAAAGGGAAGCATCTTATCAAGCTCTTACAAAGTTCTTAATTACAACAAGCAAAGGATACCTTAGAGAGTGTGAACTGATGATTGCGAGAGTCAAAAAAATTTGTGCCTGTTCAGAAGGAAATATATGGAGCTTGGATAGGCAATATTAGGTAGCAAGGATTAGCAAAATTTCAATTCAGAAGTTGCAAAACTAAATAATAGTCCCAAGCTAGTCTATGTCACTGGCCTAAACTTGTCTCGGACCTAGTTCAAGCAAGCAAGCAAATAACTCAACAAAGGACACAAAGGATGCAAGCAATTCTGAATTTGTATCTTTTCTTTTTTCTACTTCTTTTTTTGTGCGGCTTTTTCTCTTGTGCACTTTTGCCTTTTTCTTTTCTTTTCTTGAGAATCAGGACTGCAGCAAGGTATTACAAGTTTTACAACCAATGGAACCCCAGAATATTTTTTTTTTCTTACTACAAGTGCAGCAAAAGGATTCTTGTAATAGCACAACTAAAACAAACTTCTATAACAAGATCAAGCACTAATTGGTTGACTTTTGATCACAATGAGACAGCAGCAGAGCACTCTAATTTTCTTTTGCACACGAAAGTAGAAGGCTAGATGTTAAAGAAATATTTAGTGCACATAATTCCAGCAATACTATTATCTAAACATATGCGACACTGATTTTTCCCTTGTTTGTCTATGACAAGGATATGCACGACTCAAACAAGACCAAAGAACAAGCACTAGACCAGCAACACAATGACCTTGTAGGGACTAAAATTTAGAGAAGCAAACTAAACTGAAAATTGCAAGGCACAAGGAGGGTGTAGGACAGCGGAAACACGACGAACAAATATTTTTGTAGGGTAATTTTCTGGACTCTAGGATTGAACAAAATAACAAGGATAACGACGAACCTAACGGTGTACCTGAAGCTCTGATTACCACTTGATGTGGACAAGGGTTCCCGATCTTCCGATAGGTTCTGATAATCTTGATTAAGGCGGAGGCGATACACAAATCGATCCGGCTTCCGAACGACACGTTCTGAACCCCGCAATCGCAGCACAACGTCTCCTCTGGTTATCAACCGTTCAAGAACGATTGACCTCGCCGAGAAGGCTTATCCTTGCCTGCAAATCAAGAACACAAGCAAGAACAAAGAAGAATGCAACCAAATTTGCAAGTATACGATGAATCTCACAAGTTGGGGTCTCACAAACCGATCAAACGGCGAAACTGTTATCAACAGAATAATCTAAGCAAAACCCAAACCCTAATGAAGAGGCGGCGGCTGTATATGAGGACCCTAGGGTCGTGCAAGACCCCCTGGACGCAGCCCTAAGTGGGCTCAACTCCATACATGGCCCAAAGACCGGTTACGGTGTCGCAGCACCAGGACAGATTCTGGAAGTCGAATTGTTTCGGCGATTGCCGACGGTTCGGGACGAATTTTGACATGGGACCAGTTGGGTTGGAAAGGGCTTTTCGTTATCTTTCCAGGCATATATAGAACGTCCAAATCCGAGTCCGTATGCGTCCTGGGCATCCGTTTTAGTGCAGACTGGTCCTGGGCTCCGAAACAGACTCGAAGTCGGTTTTGATTGGGCCTCCACCTTGGCTTGGACGTCCTTGCTGGCCCATCACGTCTCCAATCACCTCCCCAGCTATCTCATCATCATCTCCATGGTTTCTAATAACAATTAATTCATTAGGTAGCAATCTATTCTCAAAATCACATAAAGGAATCATTAGGAACAAGCTCACCCGTAAATTCAACTGTCGCGCATGAATTTGTATTTTGGTTGGCGGAGTGCTGGGTGTATCCATAAGGGTGATGTCCTCATCAAGTATCTTCACTCTCCAACTACTGATCACTTTATAGCAATTAAGAGAATATTAAGATATTTGAGTCATACAATGTAGGTTGGTCTTAAGATAAATAGATCACTGTCTACACTTGTTACAGTATTTTCAGATGCAGATTGGGCTAGATGTTTGAATAACAGAAGATCCACAAGAGGTTTTTGCTATCTTTCTAGGGACGAATCTTGTCCCCTGGAGTGCAAGGAAGCAAGCCAAGGTCTTTAGATCATCTACAGAGGCTGAATACAAAGTTGTTACAAATGCTACAGCTAAAGTAACGTGGATACAAAGGTTACTTCAAGAAATTGGTGTTTGGACTTCAAAATCAGCACAATTGAGGTGTGACAATATTGGGGCTACTTAGCTATAAGTAAATCCAGTTTTTCATAGAAGAACTAAATATATAGAAGTTGATTATCATTTTGTTAGAAAAAGAGTAGCACAGAAGTTGTTGTCTATTCAATTTGTACCAACTGAAAATCAAGTAGCAGATGGCTTCACTAAATCTTTGTAGCAATCTCAATGTGGGCAGTTGAAATTGAGAGGATGTGTTAAGTACTACGGTTGTAATCTGATAGTGTTTGTTAAGCTCGGCCACCTATAGTCTGTTAGGATCGTGTTTGTATATTTAAGATAAGGCTGGCCAAGTACAACAAACTCTAGCGTGTTGTACATGCCACGGCAACGGCTGTTGTCACCTATATAAACAGAGCTACGCGACCCTCCGGGTTCAACCCTTCCACAAACATTCACATGTTCTTGAAAGTCGCCTGCGCCGTCAGCTCGATGTTCTGACGACGACACCAGGAGGTTGCTGAAAGTCACGTCGCTTATCTTAGCATCCGATTCCTGCATCACTACACCTTGGTTGGGGCAGTAGCGATGGTCGATGATGATGGGATGGTCCACGTTGAACAAGGTTGCATTGTGTCAAAGACGACGACACGCACGAACGAGCCCGCGGGCGCCGCATTCGCTCCCCGTCTTGATCCGCATCCCGTTAGGATCCCAACGTGCACGTCATCGTCCCCCGCCGCTGCTGCCGGAGGGCCATCACGGCGCTGACGGCGCGGGTGAAGGGAACGCCCTGCGTTGGCGGCGCTGTCTGGGACTGGGAACCGGACGAATAGCGTTGGCGGCCGGAGAAGAAATGGCCGGCGTTGGTTGCGAACGGGAGAACCGGCGTTGCGGCTGGAGAAGAAGAGGAACGAGTCGAGCCCTCTCTCAATAGAACTCCATTTACGTTCAAAAAAAAAAACTCCATTTCTTAACGCCATTCGTTCTCCTGGTGTGTCAATGTGCATATTTAACACGAAAGCGGCTGAAATCCAAACTAACGTTTTATATATTAGTTGATTGACTGAGCTGTATAGGCGGGTCTGTGATGACTACGTCAGCATACTATTTCCGTCTGTGATGCGTGTCCAGCAGTACGCAAGATTTTCCGTGCAAGCGCGCGTTACAGGCAACTGGGAGGCACGACGTAGCCGGAAGCCCCGCCGTCCGCGTGTTGGCAAACCGCCTCCGCCGGCGCGCCGCCGTCTAAGGTGAGCCTGATATCCTGCAGGTCGATCCCGGTGCACGGGTTGCTCGCGCTGCAGTCGAACTTGACGGCCACCTGCGACGCCGACGAGCCCTGGATGTCCGTGTACCTGACGTCGCTGATCTTCACGGCGGAGCTCTGGTGCGGGCACCCGGCGCCGCCGTGGTTGGGGCAGTAGTTCTGGTCGATGATGATGGGGTTGCGCACGTCGCGCATGGTCGCGTGTTCGAACGCCACGCCGCGCACGTACGCGCCCCGCGCCGCCGCCCTCGCCCACGTCTTGATCCGCAGCCCGTTGTCCGTGCCGGCGAACGACGCCCCCGTCACCGTCACGTTCTCCACCCCGGCCTCCTCCACGCCGTCGTCGTCCTTGCCCAGGCTGCCGATGCTGATGCCGTGGCCCGGCCCGCAGCTGACGCGCTCCACGCGGAGCCGGGCCGTGCCGGGCCCGACGGAGACGCAGTCGTCGCCGGTCCGGATGCTGGCCCGCGTCACCGTGACGCCCGACGAGCCCTGCACGTGGATGCCGTCCGTGTTCGGGCTGCTCCCCGGCGCCACGATCTTCACGTCCCGCACCGTCACGCCGTCGCAGCCGTTGATCACGACGTGGTACAGCTCGCTGTTGACCGACCTCAGCCCGCTGATCACCACGTCCCTCGAGTTCAGCACCGTCACCGACTGACGCGTGAGCAATAGGTGGTGTTACGTACAATACACAGAGCCCGCATGCACGTAATAAAAGTGTTCAAGAAATTAGTAAAATGTTTGGGTGGGGCAGTACTGTTGCTCCGTTGGGGCAGCTGCCGTGCCCCGCCGCCTTGCACGCCCACACCGACGCGCCGCGGCCGTCGACGGTGCCGCCCGACACGGTGAGCCCGTCGACGTGGTCGAACACGATCCACTCGTCACCGCCGGTGTAGCCCGACGGCGCGACGAGCGTGCCGTCGATCTCAAGGGTTACCCTGCTGCTGGAGCACGGGCCAGAGAAGGCCGCATGGCTGAGCAAGAAGCTCCCCTTCGGAACGTACACGGTCGCCGGCTGCCGTGAACCGCACGCGGCGGACCAGGCGGCGGCCACCGCGTCGGCCGAGTCCGTCCGGCCGTCAGGTTTCGCTCCGAGATCGACAACGTTGTAAAATAATGCAGCTTCTGCAGTTGCCGCGACTGTCAAAACGTAGCAGAATAGTAGGGAAGCTTTGGAGGAAGCCATGCATGGAGCGCTTTCAGGTTCTCTGTCTACTGATTCTGATAGATAATCCAGTTCTCTTCACCGCTCTTCATATATAGAGCTCATGTACGGTGTTGGGTTGAGGTGCACGCCAAGTAAGGGCTTGCAAAATTTGAGGCGCGATAGCAGAAACTAGCTAGGTCCAAGATTGCAGACACCGTCCACTATTAGCAACCCCTCTCGAAACGTGACGTGCGATCGGTGTTCGCACTGTATGTGCTGAAGGTCCTGTGATGCCACGCTCGTGGTCGGCGTGCCCGTCACCAGATTGCTTAAGCGGTCGAGTTGTTGGAACCTCCACACTTGAGCTTGAGTTTGTTGGCGGATGCAAGTCATCACGAGCGTGACTCGGGAGATCGCAACGCGACAGGCCGACCCACATCTGGGTTTGTCGCCGTGCGCGGGGGAGACAATAAGCACGAAACAAGGTGATTTCTCTTCAGACGGAAAAAAAACACTTCGTCGCACACACGTCTGGAAATGCTCGATGCCACTACCGAGCAGCAGCCTTTCGAGTATTTTAGACTCAATGCACGTGATTGAGGCAACGAGCGATGAAGGTGACCTCCAACTCCCTCTAGGTGGTTTACAACCAAGGAAATTGAATAGCCGAGTGGAACGAAGCTAGGTCGCCGGAATGCCCGATTGCTTCCTACGAAGCTCCACTGATGTGGACAGGCCGACGCACGTCCATCTCCATGCCACGTTCTTCAGAACACACGACTGTATATATGATTTCCTCGTAATTCTAAAACAACATCTCCATGTGCGGAATCGGGAATCGTCAACGCCAGTTAGCACGAACAAGTGTAGTCTTCAGCAAGGGAACAAGTGTTTGAGTTGCTTCCCCATTATTCTGCGGTTCATGGACCGTGGTTAGTCTCATAACTAGCCTAGGATCCTGTCTCCATTTATCTGGGCCTGGCCTGCCGTCATCGCGGCCCTTTGACTGACACTGGTTCAAGGTAGGGACCCCACCCCAGCAGCAAACAGGCCTAAAACTTTTTTTTTTCTTTTGAGCACCACCGTTTTCTCTTCCCATCTTCCTGAGATTCAGGGAAGGGACGGTTCTGAATCTGTCAATACGCAGCTCGTTAACAGAGAGAAGTAACTACAGTACCACAGTATACTTGTACCAAACGATGAATTAAAAACGAAACTTCCCTGGACTTCGGATAAGGAGCCTTTTAAAAAAAATGATACTGTAAAACATTTCATCCGAACGGTCACTCTTGATACATTTACTCCTCTGCCTGCTTTCTGTACTAGTATTCAGGAAGAAATCGATTCATCAAACAATCAGTAGCACAGATACCTGCCGGCTGAGGCAGCCCACAGTAGGCAGCCAGTTCAAAACTGGCCAAAAGAAAATGTGTACGAGCGCGTCCCACTGGCTGCAGTTTCCGTGCACGTACCACCACCACGAGAAGAACTGAAGAAGATTCATACTATCTCCCCAGACTTGTGCCGAACAAGCAGGACCGAGGTAAAGACAAGGTTCCAAACAAGCAAAGGAGAGGTCCAAGCGTCGCTGCACGAGGGCCGGTCGCCCGACGTCCCGACCTGACGCGACGCAGAGGCGCCAAACCCCGAGCGCTCAAAGTCATCATCCATGATCCATCACGTCGCGTCTTTCTTGGGCCAATACAGAGCCACAGGACGCACAAACAGTTTTCTGAAGTTGTGGTTTACATTTCGCAGAGCCTTTATTAGCAGGATAAAATAAAAACCACACATTTCACAGGTGAAGGACTGTACACACACTGTGCGCGGGGAGTTGGGGCCTGCAGGGAGTTTTCTGTTTTGGTCCCTGCCCTGCCCGGTCAATCCGAATAATTGCGGTTTTGACCGGAGACCACTGTTGACGGTGGGTTGGACCGGACCCGACGAGCAGGACAGAGGACGGCAAGGGAGGGGTTCAAGGGAAGAAAGAAGAAGACCCATGGGTGAAAAAGCCGAAAAGGCTGTAAAAAGCTCGCGCGAGGCGCGATGCCATGGTCCATGGAATTGGACTCATCGAGTGCTGCTGCGCGCTGCACCTGTTTCAGTCGTCGTTTCCCATCCATCTCGCTGCAGCGTTTGGCGACGCACATCAACCAGCAAGTGGTGGAGCAGTGTCTGCGCGACGCCGGCGCCCCGCTGCAGCTCGGTCGCCTAGTAGTACTTTGCAAAATTATGGCCGTTGTTCGCAGACTTTTTATGAAGCTTCGGTGTTGCATTTCTGGGACCCCGGGCGTCTTGGTTTGGAAAAATAGTTAACGTGAACCGGAGAAGTGCGATTCTCGACTTGACGGTAACTGGTCAGCATCTGCTGTATGTTTCCTCTCATTTGGCTCATGATTTACGCTTGACAAATGTTGCATCTTTTTAGCAGCGGCGGAAGAATCTCAGAGTTTGTCAAACAGCCAGATTTTAAAAAATGCTTGAAAGTGTGATTGTTCAGCTGTCCTCAAGACATTCATCGCTTTGCTTGATTCGACGGTAACTTGTTCGCTATCGGCAGTCGCCAGTGCTCCGTGACAATGTGATTCCACCGAGAGAAGCCTATAACGTTAATTGTCAAAATATGTCAAGAGATGGATGGTAAAGGGTAGTAGGTGTCTTCTTGATTTCGAGTTGTTTGGTGCGTAATAGACAAAGTGGAGAAAAAATCTTGGGACCGTGATGTGGCTCCTCACTGATGCTATGCGTCACAGTCCACAAAGCACGGTTTCTGTGTTGCCGAACCTGGGAATTCCGCTTGCCGGGAAATCTGAAACCGTGGTAGTGCCAAGTATTTAACTCGCAAAAAAACAAAGTATTTACTCGCACCGCACCCAAAATACTACAGTATAGTACTAACTTGCCGGTCCGGTCGTAATAACAGTGGCAGTGATATCGACCTTGACCGGTTCGGCTCCCACGGGGAGAAGCACCAGCGTCCAAATTCCAAACCCAAGCAAAAAAGCCTGCCCGCCCGCGCCGAGCCGACGCGGCCCCCGCACCATCATCCAGTACCGCCAAAAAACCAAGGAAAACCCCGCGCCTTTCCTTTCGTTAACCCCACCACACACGTCCTCCATCTGCGCGACCTCCTTTGCCGCTCCCGTTTAAAAAGCCACCACCCCCACACCACCCACACCAACGCCGACTTGAGAGCTGCTCGATCTACTCCTCTCCCTAGCCCAGTGCCGAGTCACCATCCCACTACCACCACCGCCCCATCCAGCAGCCTCCTCAACCAACCCGCACGAACGCACGAGCTTGTCAATTACAGTAGTCATGCAGATCCTACGTCTGCTCGCGGCGCGGCGCTTCCGCGGCCGCCGGCGCCGCGCGGTGTCCACGATCACCGCGACGACGGCGCCGTGCACCCCGCGCGTCTTCTACGGCGAGGAGGAGGACGAGGGCCCGTTCTTCGACCTTGACCTCTCTTGCTGCTCGGCGCCGGCGTCCACCGCCGGCAGCCAGGCCGCCGAGTCGGGATCCGAGTCCGAGGCCGACTCTTCCTCCTGCTTCTTCCGCGCAGGCGCAGCAGGCGATCTCGACTTCGTCATCTCCCTGCACCGCAGCCGCTCCGCGTCGCCGTCGTACGAGGAGCGCCTCTTTTTCCGCGGCGTGGCGCCGCCGCCTCCGCCGCCGCTCCCGCTCAAGTTCTGCGCGTCCGAGCCCAGCCACCACCACCACCACGCGTCGTCGTCGCGCCGGTACAGCGTCAGCAGCAGCGGCGCGAGCCGGAGGAGCAGCAAGGTGCAGCTGCGCACGCTCAGCTTCGGCGGCCGCGTCAGCTTCTCCCGGAGCTCCAGCATCAGCGCCAGGCGCTTCGCCTTCGCCGCCTCGCCCGACCACGACGGGGCCAGCAGGACGCTCTCGTCAGGCGACGTGTTCAGGCGCTACCTCAGCAAGATCTCCAGCCGGCTGCGGAAGAGCCGCTCGGCGCCGGTGGCGGCGGCTCATCATAACCAGTCCCCGCCGCCGGCGCGACGCGACGACACGCTCGTCGAGAAGCAGGACGGCATTGCGAGCGCCATCGCGCACTGCAAGGAGTCCTTCCACCGAGGTACACACAGTTCGTGTGCCCCCAAGGGCGGCCGCCGTTGCCTTGACGCCACCGACCGTTCATTAATCTGTCCTCCAAAGAAGTACTACTAGAGTATTTTTATTCTGATGCGCGTGTCACTTGCATTATTCTTGCAGCGTCCATCTCGGAGTGCGACACGTCGCTGCTGCGATCACGGAGCGACCCGGGGGCCGGGTCCGTACCGTCCTCCTAAGCACAACAGGATATTTCGCATCTCAACGACGGCCACATTTTGATCCGTCCGCCATTCTCTGGAGGAGACGACCAAGGGCCGAAGAAGCTTCGACCCAAATTTCGCTAAGGAAGCGACGAAGTAACCTGCCCTCAAGTACGAGCGGCTAAAGGTTCATCACAAGAACATGCGGCGATGCAGCGAGAGCTTTTAACGACCTTGTTTATGTGTGTGTGACGGTGGGAGAGCGTGAGTTCGTCCCTTTTTGTGTGTTTTAGGCGTGGGGAAAGAGCTCCTTTTAGGCTCCTTTAGCCACCTCCCCCTTCATGTACTACTGCTAGTAGCGTGGATCTGAGACTCTTTATCCTTCTTTTTCTCTTTTAGGTTTGCTGCTTTGTACTAGTACAACAGACTTGCAATATCATCTGTAATTAACAACTCAAATCTTGTTCGGTGTGTTGGGTACTCTGAATCTCGCCAGTGTTCCTAGCTCATTCACCATTTTCACAACCGTGCAAGATTGATGTTTATTTCCATGGCGTACACTCGTGATACCCATGAGCATTTCAAGTTGCAAGAGGACGGGACGGTCACCCTGGCTGCTGACCACTGTGCAGCGCGTAAGCGGCGCCGGTACAAACCTGTAGCACTTGCATCTGCTGTAACGTTCTCTGCAACAGCTGTACGTCCTCTACGGGGGATTCCTCTGCCTGTGCAAAGCCGATTGGCGAGGAGGAGGGGCGAGACGAGAACGAGAGGGGATCACGGGGAAAAGCTCGGAAAAAAGCTTTTGATGAGGTCCCCGTACGCGTCGTGAGCAATGAGCGCCCCGGCGTACGTACGAGGTGTGTGTGTGTTTGGGTGGGGTGGTGGTGAAGACAAAGATCTGCGCATGATTCTGAGGGGTCCTCTCCGCCGTTGGGAACCGCGCCGCCCCCATCTCTTCTATCTTTCCTTCCGGGTAGGCTCCGGCTTTGTTTATCTCTGGCCTCCACCGTCGCTGCCATTTTCCCTGTTCCTACACGTCTGGCCATCACCTGCCTGCCTCTGCGTCTGCGTGCGAGGCGACGGCAAGGGGAAAAGGTCGCGAGAATGGCCCAAAGCTTACAAGGCCACGCCCGCTTTGACGACGAAAGGAGCACCGGGAAAAGCATTGTTTACTCTGACCTTTCGAGGCTTCAACAAGTCTCTTTATTAATAACCTTTGTTCTGGACCTGGTTAAGGGACTATAGCCATGCCGCGCGAGACCGACGAGCCAAAGGCCCAAAGCGGGGCAGCAAAAGCTGCGCACGACTTGCGCGCCGTGCATCGTCGTCAGCATCAGCGGCGAATCCGAGGCGGCGAGGGGTGGCTTTTCTCCGGCGCTTGCCCCGCCCAGCGTGCATCTGAGGCCGCGGCGTGGGCCACCACCGCCATCATACGCCCCGGAAAACTTTTTCACTATCTTATTCCCGTCTTGTGCAATTCTTTTTTTTTCTTTTTTTGTTGGTGTCGTACTGATGACAAAACTGTGAGCCTCTGCAGAAACTCGCGGGTGCAATGATGGAGTCCGGTGCGTAGGATTTAGCGGATCTTGACTGCCTGGAGAAGAGCGAAATTAACCTGCTCCGTTTCGGTGGGGGACGCTGCAGCCGTGACAGACGTAACAGTAGCGCGGAAGAGCCCAGCCCAGGTCCCTGCTCGAGCAATCGATTCTGTCTTTTGATCCCAGGAATGCACTTATTATGGCGATCGACTGATGAGCCAAGGAGATAGAGTAGCCATGATGCCGTTTCGAAGGAGAACAAAGACATGACCTACGAGTGCCTGAATCCTCGTGCAATTTCTGCAGTTCTCTAGTCTAGGTGTGCTTTAAACAATGTTTCTCCAAGATTTGTGCAATCTAGCCTATGAGTGAAGGGAACGGTTATTTTGAACAGAGGGCAGACCGCACCTATCCCGTGTCTGGAGGAGACCTAAAAATGCCGCGAACGATCTCGTCGCGGTCGTCTCGTTCATGAACGTATACATTGCTTGTAGTCCAGCTACCGTGCACGACCTCACGTTGTCGACCGGAGCCGAGGGACACGCACGGCTGCTGCAGTTTTCATGGGCTAGCCAAACTACCGGCTTGCTGCGAAATAGCAGGCAGTCTCCTTGGCGATGCAACAAACTGTTTGTCTCCCTCTGCGTTTTTTCTTTCTTTCTTGCAATAGCAAAGTCTCTGCTGCTTCAGAGGTGCATGAACGCACGCCACATCGGGGCAGGGCGTTCGTTAGCTCGCGGTGTGTTCCAGGCATCCAACGTGCTTCTGAATCGCGGACAAGGACGGGACCAAGACGATAAGCGGATCTAATACAATTCTGCAGAAGCCGAGAAATTCATTCCGTGACACCTGCATTGTATGGCTTGCAAAGGCAGCAACCGTGCTCGTCGCGCTCCACATGTATGAACGACAGGCAGCGCTTCGTCCTCGGCCTAGAAAGATGAACATTCTTTTGGGCTTTTGCTTTTCCCCAAAGTGGATGGTAGTTTCTCAAAGCGTGACTCAGTTCTTGTTTACCTTCTCTAGAGAGCTTGTTGAATGCGCATTCTATTTTTTCCTTTTCGGAGTACCGGTGGTGCAGTGTATTTGTTGTCCTTGGGGGTAGTCAACGGCTGGTCCCAATCATTAGTTCTTAAGTGTCCTCATTTGGTCACGAGGGATATACAGGGGGGCACTAGTCTGTATGCTAAGTCAACCCGCACATGGTGTGCTTCTATCAGTCCAGTGACGAGTACAATCGTGAGTTAAGTTATACTGTATTCAGTCGACATCCGGAGTCATCGGATCCAACTGTTTATAAAAAATACTCTCTCCGTCTTAAAATAATTGACGTTTTGTTTTTAGATACGGAAATTAAGAAAAAGTATAAAAGATAGATGCACAAAAAACAAGAAGGAGAGAGATAGAGATAGAAATAGAAATGTATTGTAAAGAGAGAAAGTTACATCTGGAAGTGAGAATGATAATTATTTTGGGACAAATGGAGTTGGCTAAAGTGTCAAATATTTTAAGACAGAGGGAGTATCTATAATTAATATATTGATTATTTTTTATACAGCTAATACATCATATAAACACAATCCTACAACTTATAAAATAAATCTGATATACAATTCCTTAAGAGAACCGCTCGTTCAGTCTACTGAACACAAGGAAAAATGTATTCTGTATACCCGAAAGAAGAATAGAAACACGTACATGGAACCCAACCCCTTAATCCAGGAGCAGGGCCCCGTCAATCTGTTTATGCTCGTCTGCAGCTCCGCCATCTCATCCAGTTTCTCCATGTGCCCCGGATCGTTGAAGTAGCCGCGGCGCCCGGCTCCCCGCCTCCGGCGCGCAGAGGCTACACCGCCGAGAAACAGCATGCGTCCTGCTGCTCCGCCAGAGGCCATCAAGATTTTGGTGCTTTTTCTCGGCAAATGTATGTAGAAACAGCATGGACCGGGCTTTCTTGTGCGAATAAGTTAGTGTCCAGTCCAACTCTGGGCCCGATGGCAGAGCATTGTGCCCTAGCGGGCCGAGGACTGCTGATCGCTCTGCTCACCCATTAGCAAGTAGAGTATGCTCCGGCCCAAAAGGAGAAAAAAATCTGATGCAGAAACATCACACATCAAGGTACGTTTTTCCACAACAGTTCTGCTTCACAAAAGGCCACATGATATTTTCATATATATGGAATGTTATGTACAAGCTACATATTCCCATCAGTGCAGAAGCATAGAGACAGAGGTTTCACATAACCAGACAGCGTTATTATACCACCAAATACATGTTAAAACCATTGGCGAAAACCATAAATGCAATGGTGCAGCACCTAACGAACCGCAAATGCACGAGAGGTTCCTGTGAAATGCTTGATGGACCCAATCAACGGTTTGGAGGCACCAAAATGCCTGAACCTGTAGACACCTGATGGGGCATCTTCAGGAATTGTCCACTCCAGCGTCGCAAAACTTCTCGGACTCAATCGTAGAGGCCTTGACCACTTGAAGCGCAAGGACCAATCATCATCGTCATAGGCAGGAATCCAGTTGCCACCTTCTAGCTTCTCAACAAGTGCGAAAGTGCCATCAGTGAGAAGGTCATTCCTTGGACAGGCTGTATGGAATGTAGCATTCACAGTACTGCCCTTTCTGAAGGTTGAGTTTGCAGGAACATCTGAACTGACATCTCCAAACTTGACCCCAGGGGGTGTGGAGTCAAACATAACACCTGGGAGCAGTCCAATCTGCCTATCCAATAGATCAGGAGGCTGGAAATTTGTCGGGACCTCTTTATTCGCAAGCATGGCTGTAGCAAGTTTCTGGAACTCTTGAATGTAGGCACTCAAGGTGTGAGGGCCATACAATGTTGATGCTCCCTGAAAAGAGGCATTTATTTGTTTACATCATGTACTGTAAAATGTTCATGAACATAACCAAAACCTGTTTCAGTGATCATTACGTGCATACTGGTGTATCAATAGAAGGCACTTCTGTGCACTTCTATGTGCACAAAAAAAAAAAAAAGAAGATTTCCCCCTTTACAAGAAAAAGAGCAATGTTGTGAAGGTAGCGGTGAAGGGAGCAAAAAGCAATGGTCTTACATTTAGAATGCTTTGCAAACAAACTGAAGAGGGTGCTGCATAGGCTCATTATTGGACTTCTAAGATTGAGCATGGATGCATAAAAACAGCAAAAGGAATGAATCTCAATTTCTGGCCAATGATGCAAGCCACACAGCCAAACAGATGAACTAGAAATGGGGCAAAGCAGCAGCGACCTTTTCTTGCGCCAGTGGGTGCTAATTCTAATGCTTAACTGTAAAAAAAAACACAAATCTTGCCATTGGAATAAAGTGCCTATCCAGCCACATCAATGAACCTGCTGTTCCTAAGAAGAGCAGATAAAAAGGTCCATGTACATAACTAAAAAAAAGGTCTGCAAGGGCCACAGGGAAAACATAGAAAACAATTGATTTCACTCATTTCATTCTATATTATTAGCTTATTATGTTATCAAACTAAAGAACGTGTGGGAAGGGAACATACACACCTCATATCTCTGGATCTTATATTCTTCAAAAGTTGTAACATACTGAGAATAGGTGTTTGTTAGCCCCGCAAGAACAACATGAATATTGTTATTAAATTGACCACTCTTGTCATTTGTAAGTACAGTTTTGACAGCGTCACGTAGTCGCCTGCCAGCCATGGTTGTGAATTCTGAACCAAAACATAACCATAGATATTTTACACGAGCATAGAATTTCCTAATAAATTTAATAGATCAAGAATCACGTGTTTTAAAAGTTAGAATTGGAAATTTACCTCCAGGGACACATAAGATAACCAGCTGGCCGATTCTTATGATCTGAATTGGAAGTATTGCAGGCTGCATATTGAACAAGAATTTAATACAATACCAACAAAGAATCAATTTCATAAACTCTGTAAGTTGTGGCTTCTATGTTCATAGTTCACACATCATTAAGCTTAACTTGACTGGTGGTCTCATTCACAAGTGACAGATCATTTTAATGTTGGCCACTTGATATCGGATATGTTTGAAATTTAAAACCCTGAAACAAAGCTTCAATATATAGAGAGAGGCATTTGCATTGATGTTGGCCTTGCTATCGACTATCAACTACGTAAGGCATTTGCATATCCAGAGGAAACTAGTAATACTTGACAAGACAGTCAGTGGTTATTAAGAAAAAAGAAGACATACTGCCCAATCATATGGTTCCTTCATTTCACCGGTGTCTAGCAATATTGGTTTTGGAGCTTGACACTTCACTTGCTCCGGGCCTGGTGGCTTCAGTACGTTTCGTACTAACTTCCAGAAAGGGTTTCCCTATAAGAGATCATGGTGAGTTGTCATTAACAAGTCAGAAGAAAAAACTGAAGCTAGTTTTTCATTGACATGGCCAACCTTGGTGTCCCCTTGTTTAAAATCAAAAGCTCCAGGACCATCTGTGGTTCCAGCAGCAAACGCGAACCCCATGGCTGCTGGGCATGTTTTTATCACCTGTTGACCTCCTGTGCTTGTGGGAAGATTCACTTCGAGTTGTGAAAAATCTAGGTAAGTATGCCTGTAGTCAACTTTGCCTTGTATTTCTTCAGAAGCTGAATTAAAAAGATCTACAGCCTTGAGAAATTGCCTATTGCCAATGACACGCGTACTTTCAAATTCATCAGGATACCTGCAACACCACATATGTTTTTAGCAAAAAATCATATGTGAGTTATTCCTGATGTGCAATTAATATGAATGCCTCAATTATAATGGCTTGTGGCATAATGAATACCCTGGGCCTCGTCCATAGCATAGCTCATTCTTCCCATTGCATGTACTGTGATTGAAGTCACATGGAAGACCAGTGTCTATACAAAATGTTCCCAGGACGTTTGGACTAACATCTCCACAGTTTGACTGGCAGAATGCAGAAACAAATTTAGGCATGTTTGGTTGGGTGCTCCTAATGCGCCTTGTAATACTTGAACCTGATAATCGCCTTCCACCTGAGGCCTCGTAGGACGATGCTAGCTGTATCAAATCATCCGCTACACAAAAAGCAATTGTAGACAGAATTAATAATTTAGTAACAATCTTCAATAAAAAAAACTTAGCAATCAGGAAGAAAGGAGCATACTTAGCTCATTTGGTTCAGGAATTATCGAAGAGACCCTTCGTGGAAGTCCAGATGGCTTGTGGAAAGATTCCAAATCAGCAGGATTCACACGACCCACTTGCTTTGGAATGCCATTTTGTTCTGCCCAATCTTCCATGAATCGTGCAGCGGCTCCTTTGTTATCACCACTTATCAACGAATTTGTTCGACTCATTGATGTTCCATGAGTTGCAAACCAATTGAAACTCCCAATCGGGCCCACATCATCAGCAACAAATTTGATAAGGGTCATTTCTTTATCAACATTATACTGATATTTGCTTCTCTCCTCAGCAGGGTTATTTAAGTACGCACTTGGGCTGCGATTCACACCAGCATCAAGGAGGTCACCTAGAAATCATGAGCCCACACTTGGTCACAATATCTTTGAAGTAACTAAATATCAGTGTATAGCAGCCATAACAAATGTAATGGAACATCTAATACGACATTGGTCACAATATCTTTGCAGTAACGAAGAACTCAATGTAGCAGCCATCACAGATGCAACAACAACACAAAGCGTTTAATCCCAAGGAAGTTGGGGTAGGCTATGAAATGAAATTTGAAAGCCCACTTAAAACTAAATGCAATGCATATTTCCAGTTAAATGGAACAATCACAGAAAATATTATAGTGTCCCAGCAATCTTGTAAACAAAAACTGTTGATCAGGAAGCATAGGTAGTTGTATACCTTTGTTCACATATATCTTCCCGGGACGGAGATTGTTGTGAGCCTCAACAATGGTTTGCTCAATGCCATCAACAATTACATCAAATGATTGGCGAACAAATCCAAGAGATGTGACAATATAAACCACATACTGCAGATAACCTCCAGGACCAGCATGGGTATGGATTCCACTAATAGCCACATTGTTCTCATTATACAGATCACCATACCTGCCCAATTGAGTTTAGTATAGTCAGCGCCACACCCGTGAGGACACCAGGAAGAACCACACTAACACATAATGCTCAGGTTTAAAGATTATGTCAGAGGGTTGTCTGAGTCCTTAAAATGTCTAAGGGTTTTGACTTGTGGGCTACATGCTCAAAACAATAAAGGTAGGAAAGGTATAAGCTGGTGAAAAAACTTGAAAATGAGTACATGATTTTTTGGAACAATACCCTGCATCTACAAAGGATGATGGATTATGTTATACAAATCTTAGAGCATACATCACACGCGCAATTAGAAAAAGGGATAGGAAGAATTTTTCTGGTAATAGGATACAAGAGTGATCACACCTACCTTGCTTTTAGCCTTTCAAGCACCTTTATAGTTACAAGTTGTGATGCCATGCAAGCATCAAGATTCACAAAGACAACACGTTTTCCATTAGGCTCAGCAACAATAAAAGCACGAGCCTTTAGCCTGAAGTGAATTCCTGATGCAATCTGCTCAGCATTTGCATATCCCATCATGTTAACATCTGCTGCAGGCCCTGTTATGTCGTAGCTTCCCATACCAACCAGATATGGTGAGGCTGAAAGTGCTGGGCCACAATTTTGAAGAACAAATACTAGAAAGAGACATAGCCAAATCCTCTTTGAACCAGACCCACAAATTTGGTAGCACAAGCGTGATGGCACCTCCATCAGTAACCAGAGAATGGGCTTGTTGATCAACTCATGCAAGTCCAATATCTCAATGAAGTTAAATTAACAATATGCTGCAAAAAGAGAGGATCCCCATCAGAAAATACACAGAATTTAATTGCATGCAAAGGGGACATTGATTATCCAAGCAGGCCGAGAAAATGAGAACACAAGATTTGATTTTCTGGAATACAAATTCATAGCATTCGGACACGAAAATAGTATGCTGAGCTAATTTTAACTACATATGACTACTCAAATGGAACTCCATTATAGATGCACCAAATAAAAAGTACGTCTCGCAAGCACAAACCAGAAGACATATTAATCCAACAAGAAGTTACTGTCTGATGGAAGTACTAAAACCTCGCCAGATAATCTTGTCGATGCACAAAAAATCCTTAAATTGAGTTTTCTGTGTGTGACGGAAGTGGAAATCAGTGGTGACAACAGCGTGAATTTCTGTAGTCCAGCAGGCAGATCCGAAACTGATGGCAGTTTAGGAGAGGATGGGAGGGTGAAGGGCGCAGGAATTGCCAGCTACCGTGTGTTTGGCCTTATAAATGCATGCCGCCACACTCCACACTGCAAATCCACTACTAAACAATCACCCCTGACCCAAAAATTTCTTAAATGATAAGGATATCACACGCCCGGGAGAAGGCGAGAGCAGCATCACAACACTCTCTACACTGACCAGTCAGGCAAGGCAAGCAACCCCAGCAAGGGTCCATATTAACAAGACTAAATCCCACAAAGCAACACCACCGCAAAGCAACAAGGCCAGTCAGGCCACTCCCCCACCGAACAAGCAACCGTAGCACAGTCCACCAGTTTTGCACATCACACAAGTTAAGACAAAAATTAGTCCAACCTAACAGGCACTGCATCGAAGCTGTCTAAGTATAGAACACCATAAAATCGTTGTCAAACCCTTGCTAAATCGGCTCACTCACTTCTCCGCTACAGCTTAACACGCCCATTTCGAATCAAAATTGGGGAAAATCGAGCGCGACAGGCAGCCTGATTCGAACTACGAAGCGAGAGGGGAGGAGTAGTTAGTTGCTCACCCTGCGACCGCGAAATCCCCCTTCGCCCTCTCCGGAGAATTCAGTTGCCGCGGCTGCAGTGACCGGTTGCCTCCTCCGCCGTTTAATACCGAAGCCACACACGGGACACGACGCAGCCCGCTGGATGTTCCGAGAGCGGGGCGCCTCGTAGGACTGGGCGGGGGCGGACTCGGCACACCCGCTGCCAGTGGCTGTATTTTAAGGCCAAGCAGCCGGTTTCAAATCTGACGAGTGATGAGCCAAGCGGATAGGGACAGTGAGGAAGAAGAAGAAGCGGCGATTTAGGGAGACAGACACGACGGCGACAGGCGTGGGGGCCGAGGCGTGCAAGGCACGCCGGGTTTGGAAGCGGGGAGGAGGCAGGCGCTTGTGCCGTGTGGCGGTGCTAGTGCTGCTCGCGAGTGGGCGAGGCTTTAAGGAAAGTGCTTCTGCTTCCGAGGGTCGCGGTGGCGTGGGCACGTGCCTGCGCCGGGGCCGGGCGGGAGAGAGGTTTTGGTGGGAACGGGGTCGTCGGGTGGATCGCGGAGTGACGACGAGCTAGTGGGCACGCGCCGCTGCAAGCCTCCCGCGGGCCTCAACAAACTTCCACTTCACATTGTAGTCCTCCCCTTGCTTGGATTGTGCGATAGAGAAACAACTGGCTACTCTGTTGATTTGAACACGTATTCAAACTCTTTTGTTCTTTCTTTGGTTAACACGCCTTGTACGAGATTTAAATATACGAGAAGATGTTCCTGAATTAGCGCTTAATATCCGGTAGGTATAGGCCTTCCTCCTTTAGGCTGGACAGATTCGGGTGGGTTCGGCCGGCGTCTTACACGGCAAAGTGGTCGGGGATTATTATCAATGGACACACATCAATCAGATCATGATCTTGCTTATCATTACTCCCGTGACGTGCCAGTTCGCGCCTCCGTATACGCTACGCCGACGTGATTAGTATGAGTACAACACAGCTCGTGAAGCCAGCCGGCGTGCACAACCCGGTGTCTCCAGTACAGTTTTTTTTGAGTGTGTCTCCAGTACAGTTGCTGGATAATAAAGCAACAAAGAACGCGTATGAGGGCTCTCACTCTCTTGTCTGCCTCCATCAGGGAGAAATTGAGACGCAGCTAGTTGAAGTCTCCCGAGTTGGTGGCATGCTGGCATGGGCTCGGAAGAGTGTCTGTCTGCAGTTCGTCGTTCGTTTAGTGCCCTGGCACGTGATACAAAGGTTGATCTCGATCTGGATCTTCATTCATCATGTGAGATGCATAAATGCCGCTCTGGTGAAAGGCAGGTCGCCATCATTCGCAGGATTTGTAGCTAGCCACCGTATGGATCACGTCCACACGAGGCTGCACAGATCGGTCGGGCACGTCGTGAGAGCAACTCCAGCCCACTGATGAAATTTGGCTCTTTATTCAGTATTTTGAGAACTAACTTCTATTTTTTAGGAACCTAAAATTATTTTCTGCTCCAGTCCAACTGAGAAAATCCGGATCCCTATACTCTGACATTGGGCCCCACCGACCCTTCCTCTCTCTCTCCATCCGACGCCTACTCTGCTAGCCGCCGCCGCCGCCTCCCTCTTCCTCTTCCCGCCACGGCGTCGGGTGGGCTGGGGCGTCGACGACGAGCTGGAGCAGCAGCCCCTGCTGCACACGCGACATCGGGTTGTGGTGGATCTTGAGCACGCGGTGGACGGTCGGGGCGGCGTTAAAGGAGAATGGGGTCCATCCCACGAGGAAGACAGTGTCGGAGGAGGACGACCTCCTTCCCTCCTTCCGCAGCTCATCGGCGCCGCCTCCCTCCGCCCCTCCTTCCACAGCCTGTCGGCGTCACCTCCCTCCTCCCTTCCTTTCGCAGCTCGTCGCCGCCACCTTCCTCCTCCCCTCCTTCCCGCTCGCGTGCCACCTACCGTCCTCCCCCTCCCCCCCCCCCCCCCCCCCCCCCCCCCGAGCGCCAACGGTCGGAGGCGCGGGCCGGGTGGCCGGCGGCGGCATGCGGGATTCCATCGGAGAGGAAAGGCAAGGACAAGGAAAAAAAATAAAAAAATGGTAGGACCCGCTTTGGGGGGGGGGAGGGGAGGGGAGAATAGTGGGCCACTATTTCTGGGGGCTTTGGGGGGAAATTTGGTGGCCTCCTCAAAATAGTCACCCAATATATCCTGGGCTTGGAGTTGTATTTTTGTGTTTGGATGACTAAAAGAAAATTTAGAGACCCATATAGTCACTCCACTGGAGTTGCTCTGTCGTTGTCTTCTTGATGGACTATGACGTACCATGCACTATGAGTAGCGGCTCTCTTCCGTCGTCTGATCGATGCAACCACGAGCTCTGTGGGAACACCGAGCTGGCCCGTCGAATGTGGACTGCCAATGTATATTGGACTTTGGACCATAAATGGTTTGGCAACTGAAGGATGCTGGTCCATGCGCAGTTGACACTGGTGATGTAAACTGAGAGCTGTAGACTGAAGCTATTTTCAAACACACACACATATGTTCATGTCACATGCTCCTAGCCTCCTACAGTCGTTCTTCTTTTGTGGGATTTCATATTGTTTCTGATGATAACTTGATATACAAGTGAAAGACAGAGAGTAAGAGAACCTTTTTTTTTTGCCTAAGAACTGTTTGGGAGTTCTAATCCCTGCACAAATGTCCATGTTTTTTCGAGACAAACAGCCCACACGGATATAGAAAACACGGTCTAACAACAATATGAGCCACACATATGTTTTAGGAGCATTTATGATTGGATTTGATGGATCAAGATCTTGTTTCTAAAGGAGAGATAGCCAACATTATGTCTATTTCCCGTCCTCATTTGTTCGACCTTGACCCCTTCTCAATGTTGTCACCTCCTTGACGCAACAGTATGGCAGGACCATCACTTCCAATTGATACATGATGCCAGCTTCCCGCACATCACCAACACGACCTCCTCAACGAGTCTTCGGCCATAGACATGCAATACTAGCAACTCAACCATCGTATATTCTATTTATATAAGCCATACTCTTCAACTCATAACAAGATCTTTCTCTTTATGTGATGTCTAACACCACAATGGACCTATGACGGTGTAGGAGTACTAGATGAATTCCCAAATACCAACAACACAAATCTACCTTGAAGGAGGGCATGTGCCCCCGAGCGGGTTGCATGTAGTAACGAGGTCGACGTAAAAAGTGTAGTGTCTTGTTCTTACAAACTACTAGGGTTAAAGCTTGAATAGAATATCACTATATGTTCTATAGGTTCGAAAGGAAGAAGAACATTTGTTGGTTAAAGGTCCAACATTTTTATGGCATAGAATTACTCAACTCAAAGTTTGTCAGTAAACATTTTTTCTTTCTTTGAATTTTTTTAGCACTTCATTCTAACTTGATCTTATGACCCATGAAACTGTTTGCACATCCGAGGTCGTGTTTTTAACACTTCATTCTAGGTCAATTCCATAAAACTGCCCACACGTTGAGTGAATAAGCATGTTCCATTCTCCATGGACATGATTTGACCCACATTTGTGTAGCGACCCCTATTGGAGTGTTCCCATATGATCCACCAACGTTCTTTAACATTTGTCCTATACAACACCGGCCTGGTTCTCTGTCACCTTGCTTTGGATCTCACATTGAGGTTTCCAAAAAAATATGTTGATGATCATCATATCAGTTTGTGTTACATCAAAGTCACAAATGAACATTGCTCGAGCTAGAATGAAGTGTTTCAAGAAAAAAGAAGTTTTATAACAAACCATAGGTGGACCGCCCCTACGGCAGGGTGGGGCGGCTGCCCCAGCTACCAGCGGCAAGGATCCCCAACTGGTGATCACATGTTCCTTAGTTCTAGTGTCCATGGCTCCGTGCTGTATCTTTCCTTTTGTCATTCATGGTTGCATTTTTATGTTCTCGTGAGGAAAGAACGAACAAGAATAATAGGCAAAGGGCCAAAGGGGTATGTGGGCCAATGACTTAATGATTTTATGCTACAGTAAAGGCCCAATAGTCCAACACGACAAATTCAGAAGTACTCCCTCCATCCATGTTTAGAGGGCGTATATGTGGCAACAAAATTTCCACAAATACAGTGCGCATTAGGGTGGGCCTCCTCGTTGCTCGTGTGCAGCTGTTGCGCTTGACCAAAAGTAAATATGAACTGGACTCTTAGCCTGCCTCGTGATTAGACTTATAGGCGTTATTTTCTTTCGATTGGTGGCCTCTTCAATTGTAGAACATGCTTTTTATGTGTAACGAAGCATAGCCAGGTGTAGTTGTTGGAAATAACGAAGATTTAATGGGTAGATGGTTGTTCCTTGGTCTCTGTACCCACATGTAGTACGCCTTGTATACATGGACAGAGGGAGTAAATCATATAGGTAGTACCGGTTTCAGTACACAAAAAGTTGATTTTCATAAGATCATGATCAACATTTAAATTTGCATGCGCAATCTAATTCAGCATTCCGCCGCGGCACGCACATATAATTGGAGTTGGAGTTGGTGGAGGATCATGTCCAAGTCCAACTTTAATTGTCCCAACTCTGTTTAGAGGCAATTAGCACTATTTTAAAGTTAAAAGTGAATCATTAACACTAGACATTAGGCAAGTAGCCAAGGTGATCAACATACTAGCAATTAAGTCTAAATGTTTTGTCGGTTATCTTGTTTCTATATTGAAGCAGTGGTATTTGTTCACATAAACTCTTTTTTCTTACTTTTTTATGGGATTTTAGTACAATTTGATATGCACATGTAGTTTATTTTTTATGACAAATAATTTTGTTCAGTGTCTCCATCCCACCTAAATTTTTGTGTGTGATCCGCCACTGAACAAACTACACACCGAGTTGGTTAGAAGCATGTTCCATTCTCCATGAACATTTGATTTAGTTCCCATTATCACGATCCGGATTTGGCAGCGCGTTCTATAGCATTGTACAAAAGGATCCATCCCGTACAGAACTGGACTGCCTCTCTTTCAGCAGATTTGCATTGGATCTCACGTCCAGGATGAAAAAAAAAACACAAAAGAAGATGTTGATGATCATCAGAGAACGAATGCAGCGAGCTAGATCAACGATCTACGCGTCGCCCACATCGAACAGACGGAACAGTCCCATGTCGGGCAATGAAACGACTTGTTTCGTGGCATCTGCGCATGTTATAGTCAGGAAGTCCGGGCGCGTCCGTGTGCAACACTGCGCGTGGCGATGGCGCACGCACAGCAGTTGTGCCAAGCCCTCCGCGTTCTTCGTTCTTCCCATAAAAAGCGACCTCCTCTCGCGTTCCCATTTCCCGCAGCACACCGCATCCCCTTCTCGCGTGCAACGAAACCGGCCGCCGCAGACGCAGAGAGATCCGTCCAATCCAACAACGTCCGATCCAATCACCAGCATGAGCGCGGGGGCGGAGGAGGAGAGGGAATCCGCCATAGAAGCGGGCAGCGGCAGAGAGGAGGAGCGGCGGGAGAAGGGTCTGGTGTCGGGCCTCGTGGACAAGGCCAAGGGGTTCGTGGCGGAGAAGGTGGCGCAGATCCCCAAGCCCGAGGCGTCGCTGGATCGCGTCTCCTTCAAAGACGTCAGCCGCGAGTGCATCACGCTGCACAGCCACGTCGACGTCAACAACCCTTACGCGCACCGCATCCCAATCTGCGAGATCACATACAGCTTCAAGACCGACGGCAAGTGCGTATATTACCGGCCCTCTTTTTTACATACATGTTACGATCCTGCATGCCGTAATCATGTTCTATGCATCTACCGTCGCCCCGTCGATTTCTACATTTTGCTCTATCTGTTAACAATAACCACACATTTGTTGATCAATGAAGTCGTGGTCATTAAGGCCCTCTTTGTTTTAGGTTATGGTTTATATAGTTTAGATTAAAGGTATTGGATTATATAATCTAAATTATATGTCTAGATTATATAATCTGAATGGAGGTGTTTATTTACTCAAAATAGTAGTATTTGAATTATTACTTTTCAATCTAAAAAGACAACAATATCCTTCTTCCACCCCTTTCTCTTTCAATCTCACTATTTTGATGGTCCTCTTCTACTGCCTCCTCGCCTCGTCCCCGTCGGTGGCGAGCCCGCAACCCGCCGCCGCCGCACAACGCCGCCGCTGCCAGCCCGCGCCTCCCCGCCGCCCGCGTCTGACAGCGTCCCTGTCGCCCGCGTTTGACAGCGACCCGCCGCCTCGCCTACCCGCGTTCCCGCGCCTCGCCTACTCCCCGCCGCCCAGCTCTGCGAGCTCACGAGCTCGCAGCCTGCCTCGCCGCCCAGCGCTGCCGTTGTGAGCCCGCACCTCCCTGTCGCCCGTGTCTGACCGCCTACCCGCCTCCTCCCCGTCGGTGCAGATAGCACCGAGAAGCAAAGAGAGGGAGGCAACCCGCCTCTGCCGCCGCCGTCGCCCAGCGTTGTGTCGCCCGCCTTCGTCGCCCAGCGCCGCCATCGCTAGCCCGCGCCTCCCTGCCGACCCGTCTCCTCCCCATTGCCCAACTCTGCGAGGTCACGAACCGGCAGCCCACCTCGCCGCCTAGCGCCGCCGCCGCAAGCCCGCACCTCCCCGCCGGCCGTGCCTCCCCGCCTCGCCATCGGCCCGCTTCCTCCCCGCCACCCACACCTGCCCTCCTCCTTGCCGCCCGCAGCGTGCTCCCTTCTCCCTCATCTGTACCAGACGGGAAGGACAAATAGAGGAGGAAGAAGAGGAAAAAAAAGAACGAAGGGGTATATACATAACCAGTGGTATAGTGGGTAATCTTTATCAAAAGATCAAGGACGGTGGGTCTTTTACCAAAATAATCTGAAATAAGCTCCTTATGAGGAGATTATAGGATTATCATAATCTACCCTTTAGATTATATAATCTGACATTATAATCTGATTTGTTTGTTTTTCTCTTAGATTATTTTATCTAGATTATATAATCTGAGTAGATTATAATTTGAAACAAACAGACGCTAACTTTGTGTTGATCCTTGCTCGTTGGTATATTTGCATCTCCATCGATTAGGGTGGTGGCGTCAGGCACGATGCCTGACCCCGGCTGGATCGCGGCGAGCGGCAGCACCAAGCTGGAGCTGCCGGTGAAGGTGCCCTACGACTTCATCGTGTCGCTGGTCAAGGACCTAGGCCGGGACTGGGACATTGACTACATGCTGGAGGTCGGGCTCACCATCAACCTCCCCGTTGTCGGTAGCTTCACCATCCCGCTCACCACCGAGGGCGAGATGAAGCTACCCACCTTCCGAGACCTCTTCTGTTGATCGTTAGTTTCAACTGTTCTGGTTTGCAGTAAGGACCGATCAAAATTCTAAGAATTTTCCCATCATGTATTAGTAGTCTTTTAGGTCCTGTGGATGAGTCACAACCATAGCAATCCCCGGCCCAATGGGTGATAAAGGGGTATGACGATTATTTATGGATTTATTTATGGTGAATTGGAATCCCTTTTGTCATGTTTGTTTGAGTGATGGCATCAAGCCCCGGCCCCTGCGAAATATTCTTGATTTACTTTTGTTCTAGTTTTGCCTCAGCAATTCGTGTAAACCAAATTGGTCATAAAGTCGTCTGTGCCATCATCTTGTCACACCTCCTGTATAAGATTTGCTCTGGATTTACTTGGATACTATTGTTCGTGGTTACCATTGGACGTCTCCTCACTCTTTCTAGATAGAATTAACACCTCGTAGATGCAGCCAGTCATAATGTCGCAATCCAGAATTTTTTGGTGATTGATCATGGCAACCGCACTAGTCTAAGTTCTCGACCTAGTGATGGATACGGTGGAGTGGCTTTTGGTGGGGAAGGTCCTTTCTCCATCAGTGCTTCACGTGAATACCATTAGGGCTGCTATGAAGCCTGTGTGGGGAAACCCTTTTGGTCTGAAGATTAGATCGATAGGTGAGAAAGCTGATAACCTGTTTGTTGCGGAGTTTGGGAGTAAGGCCGACCTGGAAAGGGCATTGGCTGGGACTCCCTGGATGGTAGGCTGATACGCAGTTATCCTTCAGATGTACGATGAGCGCCTTTGTGCATCGAAGATTAAGTTTGACAGGATGGAGATCTAGGCTCGTATTGCCAATCTGCCTATGGGGTGGATGAATGACCAGAGAGGTTCTAAGGTTATGAGCCTACTAGGCGTAGTAAAGAAGATGGACGTAGATGGAGATGGGAAGGCGAGCGGTGCATTCTTGAGAGCCTGAGTGACAATCGAGATAGACAAGCCGATCAAAAGAGGAGTAATGTTGAGAATGTCGAGGAAGGATGAGCCTCGATGGTTTGAGGCATAGTATGAGAAAGTACCATTCTTTTGCTTTGCCTGTGGGGTGATGGGACACTCTGAGATAGAATGTGAGGTTCCAGCCCCATGGAATGATTCAGGGAAGCTTCCATATGATCTGCCACTTAGGGCACCAGAGGAAAAGAGGCGGAAGCTTCAAAGCTTTGCAGAGGTAGCATCGAACGCTTTTAGAAGTGGGGCTCACAGAATTCACAGGGTTCAAGGGGAAGGTCGGATGATCGCCGATCAACCTCCTTCCAAGGGGATGGCTCTGACAAGGAGAAATCGGGAAAAGGACTAGTGGAAAGTGATGAAGATGAAGTCCTATCTCTGATCAAAGCAGAAGGGCACAAGGGAAAGGGAGAGGCTTCGACTATGAGGCCACGAAAGTTATATCAGGAGAAACGAGGGGGGAAGACAAACCAAGTTAGGAAAAGGAAGTCGGAGGGTGAAGCCTCGGTAGCTACCTAAACACCGGATCTCAACATTTCGATGTCGGGATCCTTGGAGTTAGTTCCAGTTAGGCTGGTGAGTTCGTGGGTTATTCAGTTGGGGGGAGATGCTGACGAGCTCAACAAGAAGCAGAGAGTGTCGGACAATGACCGGATTGCACGATCGGTGGCGGCTGTGGGAGGCAGTCCCCACCGGGCACAATGAATCTGTTAAGTATGAACTGTCGGGGCTGCGGGCAGCCCGAGGCAGTTTAGGAGATCCACTATCTAGTGGTGGAGCATAAGCCTGTAGTGGTTTTCTTGATGGAAACCAAATTGGAAGAGGATAGAGTGGTAGGTCTGAAGCATAGCCTTGGTTTTCCAAATGGGATGGTAGTGGCAGCTGAAGGCTTAAGTGGTGGTTTGGCATTATTTTGGAGGGGAGACGTTGTTGTGAGCCTGCAGAACAAGTAAAGCAATGGCGGCTTACAGGGTTTTATGGTGATCCTAGGAGGGAGCAACGAAAGAACAGTTGGTACCTTATGAACTTCCTTAGAGCACAACTGGATGATCCCTGGTTGTGCTTGGGTGATTTTAATGAGGTGCTGGAAGCGAGTGAACACATTGGGGGGAATAGAAGTGATGAATGGAAAATGGCTGGATTTAGGGAATGCGTGGCCTAATGCAACCTTAATGATTTGGGCTATGTCGGTCTACCCTACACATGGGATAATAGGCAAGATGGTGATCGAAATGTAAAGGTTCGACTTGTTCGGGCCTCAGGGGATGACATATTTATGGATGTAATAGGCGCCACCTCGGTGACCCATGTGCAGGTGACTGAGTTAGATCACTGTGCTCTCCTAGTGAATATCCAAGAATTGAGGCATGGTGCTGGTGACATGATGAGCGTGGCGAGGGTTAAACCTTTCCACTATGAGAACATGTGGCAAAGGCATGAGAAGTATGAGGAATTCATTTGCCAAGCATGGAGCGATGGAAGGCCCCTCAATGATCTCAGGGGTATCACAGATACTCTGAGTAGTCTTCAGACATTGCTCAAAGCTTGGGACAGGGAGGTCTTTGGGTCTGTTCATAAAAAATTAAGGCGGTTACGAAACGACCTTGAAGAAGAAAGAGGCCAAACGATGTACCGAGGACCGACCAATAAGGAAAGGGGGCTTATGAGTGATCTCTCGGAGATGTTGGCACCAGAGGAAACTATGGAGAAGCAGAGGTCCTGGGTTCAATGGCTTCAGGCAGGGGACCATAATACGGAATTCTTCCAAGCTAAGGCCCGGGCTCGCGCCCGTACAAAAATAGAATTCAGGCTTTAAAGCGGGCAGATGGTTCTGTGGTTATAGCCCAGAAGTCGATGGAAGACATGGCCATTGATTTCTACAAGGATCTGTTCACGGCACAGGATGATCTAGAACCAGAACTCGTGTGTGGACATATTTCAGCCAGGCTTATAGCCCAGATGAATGAGATGCTTGATCGACTGTTCATACAAGCAAAAGTAGAATTTGCGTTGATAGGCATGAAGCCCAATAAATCTCCGGGTGTTGATGGTTTTACTACAGGTTTTTTCTAGAAACACTGAGATTTGGTGAAGGATGGTGTCACAAGTGTCGTGCTGGGTTTCTTGAATGGAGGGGAGATGCCGGAGTTAGTTAATAGGACCCTGCTGGTACTGATTGCAAAGGTAGCCAATGCACAAGATCTCTCTCAGTTCAGACCAATCTCCCTATGTAATGTCCTGTATAAATTATGTTCTAAAACTATGCCAAATCGATTGCGGGGCATTCTAGATGAGGTTATTGCAGAGGAACAGAGTGCTTTTGTGCCTGGACGGCTCATCACTGATAATGTGATCATAGCCTATGAGTGTATCCACTATCTGAGGAACAAAAAAGGTAGATCGGGGGCTTGCGCTGTAAAGCTGGATATGGCTAAAGCTTATGACAGGGTGGAGTGGAACTATTTAAATGAGGTCATGAAGGCACTAGGTTTTTCGGAGAGGTGGTGCTCTCTGGTAATAAAGTGTGTAACCTTAAGTCTCATTTTCGGTGAGGGTTAATGGAGCTATATCGGAGGTTTTCAAACCGACTAGAGGCATTTGACAAGGTGATCCTATATCGCCTTATCTATTCCTCATTTGCGTTAAAGGGCTCTCTTGTTTGTTTAACAAAGCTGGTCCCCAGTACTTGTCCAGAGGGATTAGAGTTGGTATTCATGCACCATGGATCTCTCACCTGCTTTTTGCTGATGATTGCTTGGTTTTATCGCAAGCAACAAAGCAGGGGCAGATCGCATTGCAGAGATCCTTAACATGTACAGGAGGGCTTCAGGACAATTGGTTAACAAAAGCAAATCGGTTGTGTTCTTCAGCGACAATTGTTCAGATATGATAAGACAGGAAGTACAGGCATGTCTGGACATAACCACAGAGGCGCTTGTTGAGAGATACTTAGGCCTACTAACCTCGATTGGTAAAGTGGCGGATGTAACATTCACATATGTTCAGAATAGAGTAAGGTCGTTTGTATATGGATGGGGGGAGAATGACCTTAGCTGTGCAGCCAGAGAGGTTTTGATCAAGGCAAATGCCCAAGCAGTACCCACGTACCCAATGTGTTGCTTCAAGTTGCCAGCGGATGTGTGCAAGAAGATGACTACGGTGATCTCAAACTACTGGTGGCGGAGTTCGGTAGATAGTCATAAAATCCATTGGCAACGGTGGTCGAGGCTCACATAGTCGAAACAAGATGGAGGCATGGGCTTTCATGAGCTAACTTTGTTTAATCAAGCGATGTTGGGCAAGCACGATTGGAGGCTGCTCACACGGCCAAATGCCCTCTATACTAAGGTCTTAAAAAAGAAGTATTTCCTGCATGGGGATTTCTTATCGGCCACAAGGAAACAAAAGAGCTTTGAAACATGGAGAGCGATCTTACATGGTCGAGAGATACTGAAAAAGGGTGAAAGTCGCCTAGAGGGGGGGTGAATAGGCGATAATCCCTGAAATGCACTTAATTCGAAGAATTAATAACATAGGAAAACTTTGTCCGACTAGATTGTCTGACTACAGTAGGATATTGTCCGATTACTTCAAATATCCAACTAGAGTAGGATAATGTCCGACGACCTCATAGCGGAAAATAGATCGGCCATAAAAAATGACAAAGTTGCACGATTCAAGCTAGCAGCAAGAAGCTAAGCAAGGAACAAGGCAACAACAAAAGGGGAACTAGCTAGCATGCAACCTACTCAAGTAAATCTAGGAAAGAAATCACTACAACTAGCTAGAAAATGAACAACAAGCAAATCAAGCAAGCAGGATTTAATCAAAGACAAAAGAGACAAGGAGACACAAGGAATTTTTCACCGAAGTTCAGCTCCACCAAGGAGCCTACGTCTCCATTGAGGGATCCACCAAGGACCGGGTCTCTTTTAACCCTAAACCTCTTCAAGCTGCCACCAAGGCAAGCTTCATGCTTCACTATGAATCTCCACGAAGGAGGGGCCAATACAAACTTCCCATGTCTCAACCACAAACTTGGGAGCTCTCCGGGTGACGCCTAACGTCTAGGGGATGAATCCCCAAGAGTAACAAATGCAAAGGACGTTGGTGTTGAGGATGAACCAAGTGCTCTTGAGAGGAAAGTATTGCTCAACCAAATCTCCTGAAATCTTCTCTCAAACCCACCAAGGATTGGAGTAGGAACTAAGGGAGGAGAAGTGGAGTGCTCAGATGTGTTGGGAGAGTATTTTTCAGTAGTGGAAGTGGCCAACTGACCAAAGGGGGTCGGGTGGCTTTTTATAGTCGAGACTTGAAAAAGAACCGTTTGAGACAATGTTTATCGGACATTGTCCGACAGGAAGAATGCGCATGGCTCTGGAGTTTGATGAGATTGACCGACAGAGCTAGTTATTGCCCCTGACAGAATATAGTTGGACATTATCCGATGGGTCGGACAATGACCGAGACAACTTGAAAAAGTGAGATTGGCAACATACTGGAGTCCAGCTGCTTTGTCCGGTTGACTCGGATTTTACTCGAGTCGGACATTGTCCGATGGGGTCGGACATTGACCGATGGAGTCGGACATTGTCCTATAGGGTTGGACATTGTCCTGCTTTGCCTAAAAAACTGAGTTGCACATGGTTCTGGAGTCCGACTTCATTGTCCGACTCCATATAAAAGAGAATGGTGTGTAATTTACTGGAATCCGACCATAATGTCCGATAGAGCCGGACATTGTGTGATAAAAAGATTTGGAGTGGAATATTTGACTCTGGAAATGGAGTTTTTAGCACTTGGTCTCTCAACACTTATTTCTCTTGCATCCCTCTTTATAGTATGGTGTTCCTAGACTCAAGACAAAAGATAAAAACATTAAGCCTAGATTCTTGAGCGTAGATACTCTTTTTTTAAGATTTTCACTTTATTGGCTTTTCTTTTCTTTCTCTTTTAGATTTCCTTGCTCTCATATGCAACAACAATTAGAAACTGCGCACATGCTCAATGAAAATATTAGTCCTCTTTAATTGTATTGATGTCAATAACTCAAAACAAAAATTAGGAGCCTAGATGCACTTTCAATCTCCCCCTTTTTGGTGATTAATGACAATACAACTAAAGTTCACAGTTCATAGATAAAAGAGCATTAAAAGAGAGAACAAATAAATAGGAGCTTCCCCCTTAATGTGTGCATGAATTGAATTCCAAATTGGGCATTAACAACCCATATGCACATATTTGAGAGAAAAGTACAAGAGCTCCCCCTATTTCCTTACATTGTTCCACATAGTATCAATAAAAAGAAAAACAACAATGCATATGACATGCGATTCACACAAATGCAACTAAGAGGGAAAACAAATAACATTACATCAAGCCAGATTTGCATAGCACATAGTTCATCTCATAGAAAGCATAATAAGTCTTACACAATTAAGATTCACTTAAAGGTTCGAAAACACATAAATGGCATGTCCAACGAGATCTCAAGATACAAAAAGATAATAAGCTAGGTGAACTTCTTGACTCTTCTTCTCCCTTGGCTGAACTCTTCTTCTCTCTTGGTTGGACTTCTTCTCCCCCTTTCGCATCAAGACACCAAAAAGGAATAGAAGAAATCACTCGTCGTCATCATAGTCACTGTCCTCATCATCTTCATCATCGTCTTCATTTCTCCCTTACGGTGGTGTCTCCTCCATAATCTCATCCTCATCCTCATCATCAAACCTAGTGTGGGAGGGTCCAGCACCACTTGTACCAGCTGTAGTAGTAGGATAGGCATGGGAGGGGTAGTAGCCAAAGTACTGGGACTCCACCTCAGTAAACGTACTCCAAGGATCCTCAACTGGAGGAGGGTAGGGAGCAGGATCTAAAGATGGAGATCGAGGAGGCTGAATACCGAGGTGATCATACATAGCCTTCTGACGCTCATGAAGCATATTTTGGCGCTTTTCCATGTTGTCAAGACGGGCATCAAGTCTATTGCAAATGCTAAACAACCCTTTGAGCATCTTGAAAAGCCCACCTCTCTTCTTGCTAGACCCTCGGCCTCGGTGTCCGTAGGAAGGACCTGGAGTGGAGCTATCTAGAGGAGCTTGAGGTGAAGTGGCACCTGAAGGTGAAGTGGGCTCACCTGAGGGAGCCCTCCTAGGTGTGGAAGCACCACTAGCAACACCTGGAGGTACGTTCGGCCTAAGACTCCGATGCTCACACTCCTTCTTGAAGGTTTTCTTGGTCACCTTCTCAATCATGTACATGATGAAGGGGGCATAGGCACAACCCCGACTCACAGTGATAGCCACATGCCACTCTCTGAATAGATGAAGTCAAACACATTGAACTTCTCAGTGCCACCAATTCAATCAAGTAAATCCTTCTCAAAGCTGGGAACATGGTCAGCATTGCCTCCCCTTGGAGCCATAGAGACTCTAACCATCCTGTGAAGCACATTATAGAAAGGTTTGAAACCAGCAGCGTAGGGTGGGTTGCAATCCTCTTCATCGATATACATGTACTTCATTTCAGAGGGCTGCATTGTGCGTCCATCATGAATGCGCCTTGGATGATCATAGGAATCCTTTATTCCAAGCAGAGTAGCAAAGCGAGATAAAGTGCAAGAATACCTCTCACCATCTGTCATCCAAAACAACTTCTTTGCACCTTCATCAAAGAACACGATGGAGTAGAACTGAGAGATTATCTCTTGACTCCAATTATATCTGAAGCCCATGATATCCTTGATGCCATGGTACTCACAGGCTTCTATGATTTCCTTAAACATTGGATTCTTCTTGCGTGCCATGTAATTCCAGTCAATATACTGCATAGCTATGGTGGGATTCTTCTTGCTCTTGTAGGCACATATGTACCAATCCATATGGAAGTGAGACCAAAACCTAGTGTCAACGGCCTGCTTCTCACCTGCAAACCAGTTGATTCCCGAGCCTCACGACTTGTTTCCTCGGATGCCTTTAGATGGTTGACGGGTGCTCCGTCCCGTTTTGGAGCAACCGTCACATTTCGCATGACGTAGATGATCTCAGTAGGTTCTTCTTCCTCTCGGGGCTCAGCATAGCGGAGTGCACCTTCTGTGGCTTTCTTCTCTTTGTTTTGCTTCCTTCGACATCATCCACATACTTGGATCGCTTCTCCCCCGGAGACCAAGTGCCAGACATCCTGACAAAATGATAGGTAGTGGTACAGGATGAGAAAGTGAAAGAATTTGAAGACAACATGGTCATAAGAGAGAAAACAAAAATTTTTAGAGCATCTTGAGTGGAGTCGGATAATGTCCGACAGAGTCGGATATTGTCCGAAATCGGGCAGTCCGACTGACCCGGACATTGTCCGACTCCCTTGAGATTTTTATAAAAATCCGAGTTTCCTCAAATCTGACGACAACTCCTAGCCATATTGCATCCAAAGTATCTATAGCATCCTAGGAATCATCTCCATGGGCTACAATGGTACGGGACTAAGGATTAAACCTAGCATTGCAAAGTCAAACCCTAGCCCTAGGTGAGAGAAGAGAAAAGGGAGAAAACCTTGAAGCAATGGAGGGAATCGGACTTTGTACGATGACGGAGGTCCCCTCCCCCTAAAACTTGGACCTTTCAATAGAAAAGGAAGGAGATCGCTGCAGGAGCTTCTTGGCCGCCGATTTGGAGAGGAGAGAGAGAGAGAGAGAGAGAGAGAGAGAGAGAGAGAGAGAGAGAGAGAGAGAGAGAGAGTTTGAAAGAATGGGGAAGAGGAAAATGAAGGGGTAAGTTCAGGCCTGTTATGGGCAAAATTTCCCTTAGTCGGACAATGACCGACTGTATCGAACATTATCCGACTAGATCCATCTGTCGGACATTATCCGACTGGGTCAGATTTTGTCCAACTTTGGTAAAACTGACTTGCTCTATTTTGGCAGAAATTTCTGAAATTTCTCACCTCCTTCTTCAATAATGCTTAAGTAGGCATCTTATTGATCTCATGAACATGTTCAAATTTGAAAAAGTTTTAGTGGATATAACCAGCCACAATCAATCACTCCAACAATGATTACATCCACATCAACATGATCCAATGTTAAAAAAAATGTTTTTCAAAAACAAATCAATCAAAATTTTGCAACAATTTTTAATTTTGAAAAATTTAACCTATGTCACCACAGATGTGCAAGCCTTCAAACTACATTGCTAGAATCAAGAATATTTAGTTCACTCCTAAGATAGCAAATCTTTTCTCATCTAGTGGCTTGGTGAATATATCGGCTAGTTGATCTTCGATTCTCACATGACTAACTTCTATAGCCCCTTTGATAGAATGATCTCTCAAAAAATGATAGCGGATATCTATATGCTTTGTGTGCGAATGTTCAACGGGGTTATAAGCAAGCTTTATGGTACTCTCATTGTCACATAGGAGTGGAACAAGGTTCAACTTGTAACCGTAATCCCTTAGAGTTTGTCTCATCCCAAAGTAGTTGTGCATAACAACTACTGGCTGCAACATACTCTGCTTCGACCGTGGAAAGTGCAACGGAATTTTGTTTCTTGGATGACCATGACACTAGGGACCTACCCAAGAATTGGCATGTCCCGAAGGTGCTCTTTCTATCTACCTTATCCCCGGCATAATCCGCATCGGAATATCCTAATAGATTGAACTTTGAACCCTTGGGGTACCAAAGCCCTAGGTTGGGTGTGTGAATCAAATATCTCAAAATTCTCTTAACAGCCACTATGTGACTCTCCATAGGAGCGGCTTGAAAACGTGCACATATACACACACTAAGCATGATATCAGGCCTAGATGCACAAAGCTAAAGGAAAGATCCTATCATGGAGCGATATACCTTTTGATCGATGGGTTTATCCTTTTTGTTGAGGTCGAGGTGGTCATTTGTTGGCATGGGAGTTTTGATAGGCTTGGCCTTGTCCATGTCAAACTTCTTTAATAAATCTTGTGTGTACTTGGCTTGACATATGAAGGTGCCCTCCTTGAGTTGCTTCACTTGGAAGCCTAGAAAGAATGTCAATTCTCCCATCATGGACATCTCAAACCTCTTAGTTATTATCTTGCTAAACTCATCACAAAAGTTTCGGTTAGTAGAACCAAATATTATGTCATCGACATATATTTGGCATACAAAAATATCATTACCAAAACGCTTAGTGAACAGGGTTGCATCGGCTTTGCCAATGATGAAACCCTTTTTAACAAGAAAATCTGTAAGGCATTCATACCATGCTCTTGGGGCTTGCTTAAGCCCATAGAGCTCCTTATGGAGCTTATAAATATGGTTAGGATATTTGGGGTCTTCAAAGCCCGGTGGTTGCTCCATATACACTTCTTCCTTGATTGGCCCATTGAGAAATGCACTTTTCACGTCCATTTGGTACAGCTTAAAATCATGGTGAGTAGCAAAAGCAAGTAATATTTTAATAGATTCAAGGCTTGCTAAGGGGGCATATGTTTCATCAAAATTCAAACCTTCAACTTGTGAATACCCCTTTGCCACAAGCCTTGCCTTGTTTCTTGTCACAACGCCATCTTCATTTTGTTTATTGCGGAACACCTATTTGGTGCCCACAACATTCTTGTTCTTTGGTCTTTCCTCCAATGTCCACACTTCATTTCTTGTGAAGTTGTTCAATTCTTCTTGCATGGCCATCACCCAATCCGAATCCTCAAGTGCTTGTTCTACTCAAAATGGCTCCATAGAAGAGACAAAAGAGTAATGTTCACAAAAATTACTAACTCGAGATCTAGTGATTACCCCCTTATCAATGTCTCCAAGGATTTGCTCGACGGGGTGATCACGTTGTACGCTTTGATGCACTCTTGGATGTGGTGGATGTGAACTTTCTTGACCACCATCATTATCAATCTCTTGATCATGTCTTTGAGAATCATCACTTGATGCTTGTTCATGATCCCCAACATCTTGATCTTGACCATTTGTGTGATCAATTTCTTCACTCTCATGATGTTGGTCTTGTCTTAAGGGAGAGGGTTGATTTTCAATATTTGATGTTTCTTGCAGTCTCACATCACCAATGGCCATCCTTTTAATTGCATTTCTAGGGGCTTCATCATCTACATCATCATTAACAACTTGCTCCCCTTGAGAGCCATTAGATTCATCAAATGTCATGTCACGTGAATTTCAACACAACCGATGGTTTAGTTGAACACACGATAGGCATGAACATTCGACCCATAACCAAGCAAGAAACCTTCATCAACTTTTGGAGCAAACTTTGAAGTCTTGGGTTTCTTCTTTAGCATAAATCACTTGCTCTAAAAACACGAAAGTAGAAAATATTAGGCTTGTTGCCGGTTAGTAGCACATATGGTGTTTTCTTCAATAGTCGGTGGAGATACAACCGGTTGGTGGCGTGACAAGCGGTGTTGACGGCTTCGCCCCAAAAACAGTCGGACGTCTTGTATTCATCAAGCATTGTTCTCGCCATCACAATGAGTGTTCGGTTCTTTCTTTCGGCCACTCTATTTTGTTGAGGGGAGTAGGGTGCCGAAAATTCATGCTTCATGCCTTGTTTATCAAGGTACTCCTCAACTTGAGTGTTCTTGAACTCGGTGCCATTATCACTTATTATCTTCTTGATCTTGACTTCATATTCATTTTGTGCTCTTTTCATGAATTTCTTGAGCACATCTTTCACTTCATCTTTATCATGTAAAAAGAATACCCACGTGAAGCGAGAAAAATCATCAACTATTACAAGACCATATTTGTTACCGCTAATGCTTATGTAGGATACGGGACCGAAGAGGTCCATGTGCAACATTTCCAATGGTCATGTGGTGGTCACCATATTCTTGGCGTGGTGTGATGCTCCAACTTGTTTTCCCGCTTGACATGCACTACAAATTTTGTCCTTCTCAAAGCAAACATCGGTTAGTCCTATGATGTGGCCGCCCTTTTGGAGTTTGTGAAGATTTCTCATACCAACATGAGCTAGCCTTCTATGCCATAACCAACCCATGTTGGACTTTGCTACTAAGCATGTGCCAAGTCTAGCTTCATCCGTGGAGAAATCCACAACATAAAGCTTTCCTTTAACCACACCCTCAAAAGCAATCGAGCCATCACACCTCTTATAGACGGTCACATCACATTCGTTGAACAAGCAATCAAAGCCCATTTTACAAAATTGTGAAATGGACAATAGATTGAAGTCAATGTGATCAACAAACATGACGTTAGAAAGAGAAAACGAAGAAGTGAGAGCGACTTTACCATAACCTAGTAATTGTCCCGTTCCATTGTCACCAAATGTGATGTATTCTTTTTTATTGTGACTTGGCCCAAATGAATAGAACATCTTTTTATCTCCGGTCATATGATTGGTGTATCCACAATCAATCAACTAGACCCTCCAGAGACATAGTCCTACAAAACAAATTAAGCTTTGTTTTTAGGTACCCAAATTTGCTTGGGTCATTTCACATTAGTCACAAGTACTTTGGGCACCCACACACAAGTCTTTGACTTCTTATTGCGTGGCCCAACATATTTAGCAAATACATGACCATACATGTTTCTCATGAGCACATATGAGGCATCAAAATCATGAAAGAGTGCACATGAGGTGTTAGGCACATTAGCATGAAAATCATTAACAAAAGAAATTTGGTTAGTTTTCTTGTTCTTGGCTTGCTTCTTTTGATAAGATCCTTCCTTGGTGAACTTAAGTAATTCCTTCCCTTTCTTGTTCTTCCTAGCGTTATGCTTAGCACTCTCAACATAACCAATGCCATCCATGACATGTGGCATTCTAGTATATGAGTATGCACCTCTTGCATACTTTGCCTTCTCATCATCAACAACATTTTTCTTTTGTTGTATTTTGCTTTCAAGAGCCTTTACTTGCTAGTTCAAATCATCAATCAATTTTGCATTAGTAGCACAAGCATCAACATCAATATTATAGCATCTATCACATCCTTTGCTAGTGGAAGCATGAGAGCATTTATTTGAGGAGGATGTGAAAGTTGAGAGAATTCTATATTGTTCTTCAAGAGACTTATAAGTCTTTTCCAAATCCTCATACTTCTCTTGAAGTTCATCTTTAGTGCTTTTAACATTCTCACAAGTATTTTCAATTTTAGTGAGAGACAATGTTATTTCTTTATTTTTCTTTCTTTCAAGTTCTAGGAGCTTCTCTAGTTCAAGGTTTCTTTTCTTTTCAAGAATAAGCAAGTCTTCTTGTTTTTCAAGAAGCTCCTCTTGTCTATCAATTTCTTTCTTTTGTTTTTCAAGCATTTCAATAAATTCAATCATTTTAGGAATTGAAGCACTAGCATCATCATCATCATCACTACTATCATGAGAGGAGCGTTTATGTTTAGATTTCGATATCGTTGCTCCTCTTGCCATGAAGCATTTGTGAGTGTTGTCATCATCATCATCACTCAAGCTCCCAAATAGAGAAGTGTTTGTGGGAGTGACACCAATGGCAATTGTAGCAATGCCTCCCTCATCCGACTCAGATTCGGAGGAGGAAGATGATGAGGAGGATGAGTCACCGGAATTCCATTCTTGGCCAATGTGATCTTCACCTCTTCTATGTTTCTTATACTTGTCTTTCTTGTGATGCTTATGTTTCCTTCTTTCGTCCTTGTTCTTCTTCTTCGAATATTCCGCAATGAAATGTCATTCATCACCGCACTCATAGCAAGTCCTTTTTGACCTTCTTGCCTTGCCCTTGTCAAAGCTTTTCTTCTTGTAGCCATCTTTCTTGAGAAATGACTTGAATCTTCTCACAAGCAAAGCCATCTCATCATCACTATCTTCCTCACTAGAATCAACTACCTTCTTCTTCTTCCTTTCTTGCTTCTTATGTGTAGCATTGAGTGCTACATCATTTTTATCACCATTTACTCCCTCAATTTGCTTGATCAAGGCACTTATCTTATTGGCTTGATCATTTTGTTACTTTTGGAATAGAAGCTTCTCAAGCACTTCATCGGTGGAGAAGGTTTTGAAGTTGTCCTTCTCTCTAATGTTTGAGTAAATGTTGCTATCCCATGGTCTCAATGCTTGTAGTAATCTTTTGTTGATATCCAAGTCAGTCATTTTGGCTCCTAGTGCTCTTCTTTGGTTTACAATCCTTATGAGTCTATCATGAACTTCTTTTGGGCCTTCTCCCGGACCCATGATGAACAAGTTGAACTCATTTTGTAACTCTTCAAGCCTTGCATCCTTGACGGAATCAATGCCCTCATAGATAACCTCAAGCTTTCTCCATAGTTGGTTGTCATTCTTTATTCCAGCAACCTTGTCATACTTGGTGGAGCTAAGTGCGGAGACAATTGCACTAGCCGCCACGACATTGCGATGAATGTTGATTTGATCCTTGCGGGTTGGATTATCTCTATTTTCCCACAAGAAATAATTTTTGGTTATACTTGCAACATGTGGACTCATGGATTCCAAATACATCATCATTTTGCATTTCCATGGAAAATAGAATTGTCCATCAAAGTAAGGGAGTCTACCCGACTCTTATCCGATGCGATCTTCCTTGAGGTCATCATAATCATACATGACATTGTTATAGAGTCTTGGTTGAGCACTACTATCATCATCTCTAGTCCTTGCATTATCTCCACCTCAAGAACCACTAGCAACATCTTTGGTTGGGAGAGTGGTGGATGGTTGATCTTCCGCTTTTGACATCTTTAATCTTCAAGCGGTTAAGCTTTGTAGAAGATACCGGCTCTGATACCAATTGAAAGTCGCCTAGAGGAGGGTGAATAGGCGATAATCTCTGAAATACACTTAATTCGAAGAATTAATAACACAGGAAAACTTTGTCTAACTAGATTGTTCGATTACTTCAAATATCCGACTAGAGTAGGATAATGTCCGACGACCTCACAGCGGAAAACAGATCGGCCGTCGAAAAGGACGAAGTTGCACGATTCAAGCTAGCAGCAAGAAGCTAAGCAAGCAACAAGGCAACAACAAAAGGGGAACTAGCTAGCATGCAACCTACTCAAGTAAATCTAGGAAAGAAAACACTACAACTAGCTAGAAAATGAACAACAAGAAAATCAAGAAAGCATGATTTAATCAAAGATAAAAGAGACAAGGAGACACAAGGAATTTTTCACTGAAGTTCAGCTCCACCAAGGAGCCTACGTCCCTATTGAGGGATCCATCAAGGACCGGGTCTCTTTCAACCCTAAACCTCTTCAAGCTGCCACCAAGGCAAGCTTGATGCTTCACTATGAATCTCCACGAAGGAGGGGCCAATACAAACTTCCTGTGTCTCAACCACAAACTTGGGAGCTCTCCGGGTGATGCCTAACCGTCTAGGGGATGAATCCCCAAGAGTAACAAATGCAAAGGACGTCGGTGTTGAGGATGAACCAAGTGCTCTTGAGAGGAAAGTATTGCTCAATCAAATCTCCTCAAATCTTCTCTCAAACCCACCAAGGATTGGAGTAGGAACTAAGAGAGGAGAAGTGGAGTGCTCAGATGTGTTAGGAGAGTATTTTTCAATAGTGGAAGTGGCCAACCGACCAAAGGGGGTCGGAGTAGCTTTTTATGGTCGAGACTTGAAAAAGAGCCGTTGGAGACAATGTTTGTCGGACATTGTCCGACAGGAAGAATGCGCATGGCTCTGGAGTCCGACGAGATTGACCGACAGACCTGGATATTGCCCCTGACAGAATATAGTTAGACACTATCCAATTGGTCGGACAATAACCGAGACAACTTGAAAAAGTGAGATTGGCAACATATTGGAGTCTGGCTGCTTTGTCCGATTGACTTGGATTTTACTCGAGTCGGACATTGTCCGATGGGATAGGACATTGACCGATGGAGTCAGACATTGTCCTATAGGGTTGGACATTGTTCTGCTCCGCCTAAAAAACAGAGTTGCGCACGGTTCTGAAGTCCGACTTTATTGTCCGACTGGGTCGGACATTGTTCGACTCCACATAAAAGAGAATGGTGTGCAACTTACTAGAATCCGACCACAATGTCCGATGGAGCCGGACATTGTCCGACAAAAAGATTTGAAGTGGAATATTTGACTCTGGAAATGGAGTTTTTAGCATTTGGTCTCTCAACACTTATTTCTCTTGCATCCCTCTTTATAGTACGGTGTTCTTAGACTGAAGACAAAAGATAAAAACATTAAGCCTTGATTCTTGAGCGTAGATACTCTTTTTCCAAGATTTTCACTTTGTTGGCTTTTCTTTTCTTTCTCTTTTAGATTTTCTTGCTCTCATATGCAATAACAATTAGAAACTGCGCACATGCTCAATGAAAATATTAGTCCTCTTTAATTATATTGACGTCAATCACTCAAAACAAAAATTAGAGGTCTAGATGCACTTTCAATCTCCCCCTTAAATCAGAAGTAACCAAGCCGACCGACACAACTACAATTATTCAAAAGCTCATATGTATCCCAAACCTCACCCAACTACACGATTGAAATTCTTTACTTCATGAATTTGCTGCAGGAAAGATACAAAGATGATAGCGACACACACTGGATTTTGAGATGGAGCCAATTCCTCGTCCAAAAGCACCCAATTAAGCCAAGGCAGCAAACGGTTGGAAACCCCAAAGCGTAGACGGTGGCAAGGTCCACACGTTGTGCTAAACTAAAGAAAAGGGAAAGCCAGCGAGGCTTGATGCCATTGTACATCCCTTATCCCTAACCACGATTCCAAGCAACCGTCAGATCTAGCCCGTCACCCTCAACCCCGAGACAAGAATCGCAACTTGATCGATCATACTAAACGGCACTACGGCAGGAAGAAGTCAAACTCACACAGTTCGTTCTGATCACAACAAGCTTATTCTTAATCCCCATTTGCCAGCGAGCATGAGGTAATGCCCTTGCTGCTTCCCTAATCACGAACCCAAACAACATCATCAAGAAATAAGTAAAATTGTTTCGGGAACCTTCCTGCTTGCCGATAACAAAATAAAACGACCGAGGCCGAGGATGGGGATGGGAGACTTGACCCATACAAAAGAACAAAAGGACAAAATGAAAAGCAGAAAAAATAAAGAGGAAATCCGAAGAACTTCCCTCGCAATTAACCCGCGGCAACTCGTCGGCCCGGCCCCCTCCCGCGCGGAAGTCTCTAGAACCACACCCACGGGCCCTTAAGAGGGCCGCCCACTAAACAGACCTCGATTATTCTGCTCGCTCGCTCGCTTCTCTCCCAAAGTCTTCGTCTGGTCGTCTCATCTCGTCTCGTTCTGCCGCCGCTGCAGCAAGCCGGAGGAGGGCGACATGGCCGCGTCGGATCTGGCGAGCAAGGCCAAGGAGGCCTTCGTCGACGACGACTTCGAGCTCGCCGCCGAGCTCTACACCCAGGCCATCGAAGCCGGGCCCGCCACCGCCGACCTCTATGCCGACCGCGCCCAGGCCCACATCAAGCTCGGCAACTACACTGGTGCGTGCGCGTGCTCTCTCCTCGCCTTCCGTATCTCCCGCTCGCTGCTCACGCCCCCTCCTGTTTGGTTGGATTTGACTGCTGCTTCGTCTTTGCGGTGCCGTATGGGGACTAGTGATTCAGGGCGTCAGTGTGGACTGCACTGTCGAGGAATTGGGATGCTTGCGGTTTAGGCGTACCAGGGGATTGTTGAGTTTGGGGACGGTCTCGTGTGAAATTTTGGGTTTGGGAGGTCAACGTCCACCTGTGTTGCAGGCCTGGATAAGCTCTGTTTCGTCGCTGCGGCTATGAGCATGGTGTGATTCGAACTTACGAGAGGGTACTGCACGGTAGGGTTCACTGAGATGGCAGAAATGAGTTTTGGTCGGTGAGAGTTGACTTGGTACTTCAGTAGATGATCTAGTTGCTTTCTGTTCCCTGCTTTGGGACAGTCGGCAGCATTGCTGAAGTAGGTGTCAGGCTAAATAGTGTGACTTGCAATATAGCTTAGCTTGCGCCAGACCGGATGTTTTCTGCTCCATGTCTGCATAAATAGGAAAGAGAAGAAGGTGCTTCGTGGAGCTCTATTCATAACTGTAATGTGTAGGTTTGCAATAGTCATGGTATTTAGATTGGATCATTCAGTGCAATAACGATGACATCATGATATCTGGATTTGATTTGTGGCATTGTCGCTTTCCAGATGTCCAACTGAAGTACCAAGTGTGTTTAAACTGTTTTTCTAGGATTTCCCTGACACAAAATTAGTATAGGTAGGTATGCATTAACCTGTAAAGGCGATGCAGGCTGCTTCTGGTACTCAATATTTTCTGTTGTTTCCTGTGTCCTGAAGAAATTTCATCAATGGGTTCAAATGCCTTATATGGTGAAAACTGACGACCATATGAACCTAACATTTTAACCAACTGGATAACAGGGCTTCACTCTTTAGAAAAGACCCTTTCATAAACTTTTAGCCAGTTTGTCATTGTTCCCTGATACATCTCATTAGCAATACTTATGTTTCTTTAGTATAATCAGCTGTGCTACTCTAGTCAAGGAAATGTTTGGCAGTTTTGTTGTAAATGCAAATATGTTACACTGAATGCATATAAATTTGGCTTGCAGAGGCTGTAGCAGATGCCAACAAAGCAATTGAACTTGACCCAACGATGCATAAAGCCTACTTCCGGAAAGGGTCAGTAGCACTCTTAATTTTTCTTCTTTAAATATTCTTTGTGAGAACTTAGCCATAGTCTCTTGTTTTGTGTTTTCAGCTATGTAATAACTAATAGATTCTATTTTGTAGTGCTGCGTGCATCAAGCTTGAAGAATACCAAACAGCAAAGGCTGCTCTTGAGCAAGGTTCTTCATATGCATCTGGTGACTCAAGGTTTACTCGTTTATTGAAGGAATGTGAGGAGCGCATTGCTGCTGGTGAGCAAGCAGAAACTCAGATCTTAGTTGTCTAGATCCTGTAGTATAGTTAAAAAAAAAATGACTTAGCATGTTAGTGTGTTCACATTATCTGTCAGTGTCACTACATCTTTTTCCCTACTTAGTCTTGCATGGAGAACTTTTAGTAGGGTGTGTTTGGTTTCGGGTCAAAATGGGATGGGACGGGGTCATCCCTGTTTTCTGGGACGGGGCGGCCCTTGCTGCTGTTTGATTGAAGGGATAAGGCGAGCCATGTTTTCTGTTTGGTAGGAGGTATGAATGAGGGATGAGGCCACCCCAATCTTTGTTTGGATGGATGAACTTGGTTAGTCATATGAATATGGTCACTATGCTTTCATGATGGTGAATTTACCATCACACCAAAAAAAAATACATCTTCAAATTTTTTATACATAATCAAAACAAATAAAAGATATAATTAATAAATATATAATTAGCAAAGTCTAGAAAGTGCTTCTGACATCACACCAAATTAGCACTCGTATCAAGGGGAGCTCTTATCCTATCAATGTAGGTCTCAGAATTAGTACTCCGCTTCTCTTTTTTTTTGTTTTTATTTTCTCAAGTAAATGGCGGGCGGTGTCTCAGAAAAAAGTGGTGGCGGTAACTCCCTCCAGCGCGGGAACGCACACGACAAGCGCGGGAACGCCCGAGCGCGTGCAGGAACACACGCGAGATGCGCGGGAGCACGACCAAGCGTGCGCGCGAGGGACAGGGGCCGCGACGTCCGCTCGATTTCGGGGGACGGCGCTGCCACCGAATATGACCGAATATTCGGTCGGTGTTCGCCTCGCCCCTGGCTGACTCCCATCCAAACATCACGAAAAAAGTGGCCGCCGTCTCCCATCCACCCTAATACACCAGACCAAACACACCCTTAGTGCCTTGTAAACTGAAGACCATGTTCCAGCGATCTCATGCAATCTCTTCTGTATGTTCTCAGAGGAGGCTAGCCAGGTGCCAGCAAATAAAGTTGAGGCAGCACCAGCTGCTTCTGTGGCTGCCACAGTGGGGGACAAGGATAATGGTGCAAGTATGGAAAATACACAATCTATGGTAGAAGAACCTAAAAAGCCTAAATACAGGTAACTGGTGTGCTATTCATTTAATACTGTTCCCTTCAGAATTTTCTTGATACACATTTGTTTCTTCCTATCACTTTTCTGAATGCCCATTAGTTTCCTACTATGACTTTTGTCGGTAGTTCAGTACACATTAATGTCTTGATGCATATTCTTAATAGAGGAGCCATTCGGGGACAAGTAGAATGCTTGTCCCTATAATAGGAAATGTTATTAAGAAATAGTGGATTGCTAACATTTTCTTATGCTGTTCTCTGTACTACAGGCATGACTTCTATCAGAGTGCCTCAGAAGTTGTGTTGCAAATATTTGCTAAGGGTGTTCCAGCTGACATCGTCTCTGTTGATTTCGGTGAACAGATGGTGTGTTCTGTTTACTATTGTAATTTTCTTTGGATTATGGTTGGTAGGTGATTCTATCCACTAATCTAGCATCCCTTATTAGGTGAGTGTATCCATTGATGTTCCTGGTGAAGAACCGTACAGCTTTCAGCCCCGTCTGTTCTCTAAGGTATCCATGCTCCTTGCTACTTGGATGTTCTAACATGTGTTGCCAAAGATGCATTGAAATGGCCTCTTCTACTTCAATAATATGCCTGTTTCTGGTGAGGTTTTAAAATATATAATGGCAGTCTGGCATACTACTCTCAAGACAAGGCCCTCCATAGATTTGATGCACCTATGTTTTCTTAGTTGCAGACTTGTTGTAAAGGCAGAATTATGTAGGGAATGTAGCAGATAGATTTTAAATATCAGAGCGAAGCTTCTTTCCTTTTGCCTTTTGCATGTAGAGAAACAGAGCCATGCTGGATCAGCATTCTTTTCTTCTAGAATTAAGTCCTTGTCAGAGAAGATTAAAAAAAGTTTTGAGCAAATAGACCTGTGGATAGATGCCTTGATTCCATCTATGCACATGTAATAGTCCAGAATGTGATGCTGCCTTGTTTTATCTACTTAGCAAGTCGTGCTTACCTGGGGGTAAATTTTTTTTTTTCGTGTTTGACATGAGTGATATAGCTGATGTTGTTTATCAGGTTAACTGGTAACAAGCCCAATTCCTTCGTTGTGCACATAGAATTATTTTCTGCTCTATTTTTACCATAGTTTTCTTTGTATAGATGCTAAGACTTTTTTTTATAGGTAACACATACTGCAAGGTAGATATGCATTCTAAACTTGTTTTTGTGTTTTTTTTCTTGGTTAAATAGTTAATGCCTTGCGAAGATCAAATTACCTCACAAGGTATCAGATCTTTTAGGGTTTGAAGAGAATATAATTCTATAACATTTCTTAAATCTTTTACTGCAGATTTTTTTTCCTAGAACCAGATTAAATTTCTGGTACATGAGCTTTTTTTTGTAGCCGTGTTGAATATGGGTCCCAGTTCTGCAAAGCAGTCTTTTGAACCAATTTCATCAAAAAATTATTTATGTAGTTAACCTTGTAGCGTATTGAACATTTCTCATCTATGTATTGCTAATTATTTATTTTTTATTGATTTGAAATCAGATAATCCCAGAGAAGTGCAAATATCTAGTCTTGTCCACTAAGGTTGAAATACGCCTTGCCAAAGCTGAACAGTTGCATTGGAATTCCCTTGAATATAACGGCAAACCACAGGTCCTTGCACAAAAGATTAATTCACCAGGTAATTCCTCAAGCATCTAAATCTGTTGCGGCTTGCTCATGTCCATGTTGCTATAATTGTGAAACTAATGCTCTGATCCAAATAGTTGTTACGACCTTTTTAGTTTTTGTTTCAAGTTCACTAGCAGCCTCTATGGAAATAGTAAAATATACATCATTTTTTCTTACGAATGTTGTTGTATGGATATTGAATTGAATTATTATATACATTGTCCCCTTCATGTTCTCAGCTCGATCACCTTACCCTGCTTGTAGATTGCTGTGACCCTTTCCGTGAAACTAGTTTAGTGCATAAATTTTTCTTAGACATGCATGATGGGCAAATCTGTTCAATGGGAATGGAAACATATTTTAGTTTGCTCTCAAAGGTACCTCATAACCACACATGAACTGTGGAGATCATAGGATTATCATTTTAAGGGGTTCTGCATTGTTACATTTTGAGTATTTGGCTACTATAGCAACAACCCATATTCGAGACCAATTTTAGATAATGTTGCCCTTAATTCAAGTAGTGAGCCATGGTTTACAGCCAGCAGAAAGAAATGGCCTAGGACTTGCTGCCTAAGAAACTTGCTATGATTTGATCTGTTACTGGTAAGTATTGTGCTTGTTGAGTAGTGTTGGTGTATAGAGACCGTGCGTTGTGTTGCTGTTGCTCTTTGTTTGCTTGGTAGGAATTTGGTTATTCAAATGGTTCCCAACTAAGGACACAGACAGAGTTTAAAGTACTCCCTCCATTCTGTTTTTCTTGTCGTTAGGACAAGCTAATTAGTTCAAATTTGCACTAATTGGTTTGTCCTAATGATAACAAAAACTGAATGGAGGGAGTAACTGGCTGCTAATTATGCGCACCTTATCATATTTAATTGGCACAGACACGTGCAACTTTATAGTGTCTCATGGTTATCAAGCGGTTACCGTCTTCTACGGAGAACATAGTTCCTTCGTAGTTCCTTCAGTGATTGATGTGGGTTATTGTTGTATTCAACTGTCTGCATTTGTTACTGAGTTTGTGTTTGTTTTACAGCTTCATCAGCCCCAAGACCCTCGTATCCATCTTCAAAGTCGAAAAAAGACTGGGACAAGCTTGAAGCTGAAGTCAAAAAGGAGGTTTGAGCACGCTCACAATTTTATTTTATATATCAATTTCGAGTCGTATCATTATACTTTCTGAATTATAACTGGGATGGCATGATCCTGAACCAACCAGGAGAAGGACGAAAAACTTGATGGTGATGCTGCATTGAATAAGTTCTTCCGTGATATTTACAAGGATGCTGATGAAGATATGCGCAGGGCTATGATGAAGTCATTTGTATGTGATCTTTATCCCTGTGGATTCTTGATTTTGAATGGTGCCTGGCATGGTACTTACCAGTTACCACCCTTCGCTGGGACTGTTCCTGCAGGTTGAATCGAATGGCACAGTTCTCTCAACTAACTGGAAGGATGTTGGCTCAAAGCCAGTTGAAGGGAGCCCTCCCGATGGCATGGAACTGAAGAAGTGGGAAATCTAGAGCTCGGACCATCCCATGCCATGCTTTGTAAATCCGGATCGCAAGTCATGACTTAAACTGCAGGCTTGCAGATCGCTCAGTTGTTTTTTTTTTCTCATTCTCTTGCGTACATCTCTAAATACATTTGGAAGCTCTCTGTGCTGTGACAGTCTAGCTTATGTCGGAGTCTACTTATAGTTTTACAGGACACATAGTATGCTATCCGTAACTTCCTGTTTTTCAGTGCAAAACATTTGTGGTAGCTGATACTGCACACTATTTGTGAAGTGCTGTCTTGATCTGAAATACATCACTTTCTGATTATATGCGACGATGTTGCTGATTCAGTTTGGCATTGATCCATTTTTTTTTATGCCATGTATGAAACGACGTGATTGTGAACTACTAGTACTATCTACCGTGTGAGCTATCATTTTGGACATTTTGCTGTTTTCGGGGTTTCGAACATGGTAAAAATGTGACGAAGCTTGAAAGCCACTAGGAAAGGTTATACTGTTGTGTTACTTGTTTATATTTATTTTATAAATACCGTTCATATGCAGAAGTTCGGCAGATGCTGGAAGTTGTTGGAAACTGAGGTTGAGGAATGCGTGTGAAGAACATTTGTAATTGGAGGCTTTGGTCCTGTCCCATGTGAAAATTTATGCTGTCAGATCGGTAGTTTATATAGTTGCAAAAATCAATGCGCACCACCAGAATTACAGGAGCGCAGAAATCAATGCGCGCCGACCTCTTGGAGGCCACGCAAATTACAGTACTGTCACGCTGATTACACACGGAAATTCAGCTTTCGACTTTCGGGATCCCGTTAGAAGCACACACACACACAACGGACGCACGCCTATACATCGCTTCTCCTATGTCTAGAACTCAAGATTGCCCAGTTACCATCCTGGCTCTGAAGTTACTGTGCCTTCAGCTCCTGCTAGAGAGAGAGCCGCCGTTCCAGCCCGCCACCGTCGTCATCCAGCACGTGCTCGAAATCGAAGTCGTCGTCCACGGGCGCCAAGAGCTCATCCATGTCCATGCCCACGGGCCAGAACTCGCCCTCGTCGTCGGCCAACAAGGCGGCGCCGCCGCACTGATCCACGGCCACCGGCGGCGCCTCGTTGCTGTCGGCGGCTGTGAGGCCCTGCTGTTCGTGGCTCTTGGGCGACGATGACGCGGCAGGGTGTTCCTCGGCGACAGCAGCGGACTTGGTGTGGCGCGTGGTGCCTGCGAGCGCGTTGAGCTGCGTGGGCACGGGATGGCAATGCTCGGCCATGTAGGTGACGATGAGCACGCCCGGCTTGGCCGGGCTGCGCTCCACCAGCTTCCGCGCCATGCAGCCCTTCATGCTGCTGCACTTGTAGTATCCCCTGCACACGCGGATTCCCAACAGGACATGATCAGTTAGGACCTAGGAGTAGTTGAGATTGCAGGTCAGCGGTCACAAAGTCAACCGCAAACTCTTATTAGTAGTACCACCGGTTGTACTTGTATTAGTACAATGGAAATGTGTCGTACTACTACAAGTGTACACGTGATGTTAAGACCTAGCTTGACGTCCTTTTCATTTTTTCCCTTTCTAGAGCGGGCTAGCTTGACATCCAATCGGCAAAGCCTCAAGCAGTCAAAGATAGCATTCTCCAATTCAGGGAGAGACAAAGGATGGCACTCCCAAGTTTTTTTGCGATGTTAATCAAGTTAAGGTGATAGCAAAATTAATAACCATGTTTACATTAGCAGCGACAACTAAAGTAGTAATGAACAAGTTGTTGAACGAAGGTGCCCAATAAGCAAAGTTATTTTGTTTCGAATGAAATGAACGAAGGGGTCACAGTCGTATACCGAAAGCTCAGTGCGCTACGGTGAACCGGTAAACGGGTGGCAGGCAGCGACGGTACCGCGTACTCGTACGTGGAAAGGTAATGGTGCTGGGTCAAAAGGTTGGTTACATACCGCGGATAAGGCGATCCCTTGATGGGCTTTTGGCCGTACTTGCGCCACGCCCACGGGTCTGACGACGACGCGCCGCCGTCGGCCACCGGCATCTCGCGCACCACCTTCTTCAGCTGGCTCTTCTTGCTGCTCGATCAACCACATATGGACGGCATCTCAGCATCGTCCACACAATACAAGATGAATGAAAATAAAGAAAGCATCGTCGTGCACATAATTTGCTGTCGGCGTCTATGAGATGCGATGCTAGCACCGCAAAACTAAATTTGAACAGGGCGTGTTAATTACCTTCTTTTAGGCCGCGGCGTGCCTCGTGCTCCGGGCTTCCGTCCCGGCGGCACCGCCCGCGACTGCATCCCGGACGCCGCGGGGAAGGAGATCATCACCTCGCGGACAACGTCGTCCCTCGACGCCGCGGGTGCCGTCGTATTAATGGGCGGCAGCAGGAACGGCTTGTGATCCAAATCCAGGTAGTCCAGACCGTACAGCCGCGACGCTTCCTGCTTATTGGGCAGCACCGTCGTCGCGGACGCTCGGCACGGGTTGGCCACCACCGGTGCGGGTGCACGCCGCTCCTGCAGCGCCGCCGTCTCTGGCTCGGGAGGCTGTGGCTCCGGCGCTGGTGCGTGGCGAGCACCACCGGCGGGCTCCTCGGCGTGGGCGGAGGCGGCGCAGCTCCTGACGACGGCCTGCAGGTCCCAGTCGTTCTCCATGACCAGCACCAGCGGGCCGCGCATGAACGCTTCCGTTCCGAGCCTTTGACACGAGAGGAGGGACGACAACGCGTGCTCGTCTGGGGAAGAAGGAAGCTAAGGGGAGGGGTTGACTTTGGGCACTGGCCGTAGAGCTAGCCCAGCCGCGCACGCGGGCAGCATATATACGCGTCGTTATGTATTTTGGACGCGTACAGAGACGCGCGCAACCCGAGTGCATGCGAGGGAAGGGAAGGGAAGGAAGTCAACCTCAAGTGGTGGGCACGGCGGGGGGATAAAAGATTGCGCCCGGATTTGCACTGATGAGCGGCTGACACCACACGTCTCGGCGTGCGCATTATATATGCCACCACCCCACCCAAGTTAGTACTAGTAGCAGCTGCCGCCCGCCGTGTGCCGGTCTTTGGAACGGCATGATGCGCTTCCAACTGTTTGTTGTACACCTGTCAAGAGGCGCGGGGGCCCACGTGGAGGGCGTCGCCGTCGGCTTTCGCGGTGTCCCCTTTGACTTTGCTCGAAAAATTGTCAAAAAAGGGAGATGGAGAAGGAGGCCGACGAATCTTGGAACCCCGGCCTCTCGTCTCGTCGTAAAGAAAGCCAAGGAATTCGTTATTTAGATAGAGGGAAATAAAACAAATTGGCTGCAGGCTGAGGCGTGGGAATAAATGAGCGACATCGTCCTGCTTTTGTTGTTTATTTTTACTCAATGGACGGGTCTCCTTTTGTTTTGTTCACTCTCTTTATTATTGGTCGCGCTTGACTTAGCCACTGGACCGCGTCAGGCGTCGGTTATTGTTCTTTGGTTCCATCTGACTCTGCGCCGATGTCAAAGGGCAGGAGGATTATCAAAAGAGAAGAAAAAAAATGTCAAAGGGCATACTGTAGAGGAGAAGGAGAGAGATCGGGGGAATACTACTGGCGGTACTGCGTCGTGATCTCGGAGTTTATCGCGTGGGGCCGAGCTAAGCGGCGGTGGGGCGGGGGCTGCACCAATCTCCGCGGCGGTAAGTGACAAAGCGTCCAGTGAGTGCGGCGCTTTTCGCCCCGAAAATGACGCGAGAGGGGGCATCGCAGCCAGACAGACCGTCCGTGCGTCCTGTGCCGCCAGCTTGCCGTTGCCGACGCGCCGGCGGGGCCCGTCAGTGCTCCGTTATTTGATCGATTTCCCGGCTGTCATCTAGCACTTGTCGCTCCGGCCGGCTGTTAGGTTTGGGTTGGGTACGCTCCGATCCGAGACTCCGCGTCGAGGGTGACACGTGATTACGTGAAAGGTGCTTTTGCCCTTTTTTAGGTGGGTCGGGACGCGATGCAATCATCCACCCGACCTGAGTGACCTGACTCTGGTTGAAGCAGCACTTACGACGACGTCCGGCCCAACGGCACTTTCTGATCCAGAAGGCTATGCAACTTTTGTTTTTCTTTTGCCGAGAACTTGAATTGAGAGCAGATTAATTCAGCGACAAGACACTCTTATCAGTTTGTGCCCATGCTGATGGAGCCCGGCCGTGGTCTTGAATGAGCATAATAAAAGAATATATATGTGACAGCTTCGTCTCGCCTCTCAACTTTAAACATCGAGTACTGAACTGGATAGACCTTTCTGAAACTGCACGTACGAGTTTGTCGTGAATTAAAAACCTCTAGTACCAACTTGCCCAGATAGTGGGGTTCGGTCCCGGAGCCGGCGCGACGCCGACCGACGGCTGCTCTCTCTCTCCCCCCCCGCTCGTCTTCCGCACCACGCCGTGATAAAGGCAACTCCCATGCAACTTGCCCAGATGCGGAGGCAAGAGCGGCCCTTGACGAGCTCTTGCATTGCCGCCGCTGATGCTGCAGAGAGCTACTACTAGCGCAGAGACCGGACGAGCGGAGTTCGGGAGACAACACCCGATCGCGCTCCCCAAGAGCCCGCTATAGAGTACTACCTCGCATTGCCCGCGGCGCCGAGGTTTCTTGTCGTTATTAGCATCGTCGTCCCACCAGTTGCACTTGCACGCGCGCGAGCAAGATGCAGGCGAGGGACGAGCTAGTAGTGGCGGAATCTGATGCTTCCTGCATTGATTCGCATGATGCGTGCTCCCGTCAACCACTTCTCTTCTCTCTCTGTCGAGGAATCCGCACGTCGCTGCCTCATCATAATGTGCTGTGGTACTAGATTTATATATGTTCTCTCGCTTACACCTACGGTTACGGAATTGTTATAAACTAACTGAAAAGGGTGTGCAAGAAGTTTTGATAACTAGGAATTTTAGCTGACGCGTGACCACGTACGCGGCAAGAAAAAAAAAAGCAGAAAAGCAACGCCCACTCTCCGTGCTCTTTGTTCTTTCTAACTGGTACGTACGCAGATACTAACACACGCGCATATATCACTTTGTTCGTGATCACCAAGTAGTAGTATTGGATGGGGAATAAGTAGTTCAGTGCGGTAGTGGACTAGTGGTTAGATTCATGTGTCTCCATCGTCACTTCAGCGCTTACGTTTAGTGAACTGAAACGCGCATTAAGCTGCAGTTGACGACGCATGATCCCACAAAGGTTAAGACTAGTCCCTGCCCAACTGGACCGTGCCTGCCGTGCCAGCCCGAGATCTGTAAAATTTGGTCCGGCCTAAGTCCGACACGGCACATCATATTTTGTGCCCGGGCCGGCCCGATACGAGCCTTCGTGTTGTGCTAAGCCCGAGTAGGAATGACAATTCGAGGCTGGGTACCCAAAACCCGACGGGTACCTGACCCGATGGGTCCGGGTATGGTCACATATTTTACCCATGGGTCACACCCGTGCCCGACCCGAAACGAGGCGGGTTCAAAGAGAGTTTTATTTTTAACCCATGGGTAATCCGTCGGGTATCCGATTGTAGACTATTCCTAGATTCGGCCCAACCCAACACCCGGAACCCTAACCTTATCCCCATCCCACCAAGCTGGCCAGCCCCAGCCGACAGCTCCCACCCCCAGCACCCCGCCCGCCCCGAGCAGCCAGCACCCCGCCCCACGCGCTGCCAGCCCTAAGCAGCCAGCACCCCGCTCCGCCCCACGCCGGCGCTGCCAGCACCCCGCCCCGCCCCGCGTGTCGCCAGCACCCCATCCCACGCGGGCGCCAAGGACGCCAGGACGCCTCGCCAGGTCGTCGCCTCGCCGTCTGGTTGCGTCACAGGCTCGCAGCCGCTCGTCGCTCGTGTCGCCGATGCACGTCCTGCTGCTGCAGCAGCTCCTCGTCGGCACCGACCACCGCTAGCGGCTTCTCCTTTCATGCTGGCGTAGCACAAGCTTCTGATGGCTACTCGCAGGCGGGAGCACGACAATGCAGCTTGTTGCACGGCAAGCCGGACCAGGCAACCGACCAAGCGCCGTGGAGACGACTTGACGCATCAGACCCGACGGGCACTTGACACCCGCCCGAGACCCGACGGGCATGGGCGCGGGTGCCAGATTTCACCCGCGGGTGCGAGTCTCAAATTTCACCCGCAGTCTTCATCTTCGCGGGTGGGTTTTTGCTCTACCCGCCCCGAACCCGCCCCGTTGCCATCCCTAAGACTGATGTCTAGGCAGTCCGGTAAGGCATGACGGAGGCTCGGCACGGCACGCGGCCAAGCACACAAGCCCAGCACGACATGGCCAACTTCGTCCATTCCATCGTCCGCAGCCCAAGCCCATCAAGCTTAGCATGCTGAATTCCAACCAAACGAGCCCACGTCTAGGTCAACTATCCAGCAAAGCAAGCCAGCAACCAACCCTACCAAACGCTTTGCTCCGCAGCTCCGCAGCCGCCGCCCACCACCCATGCATGCTCACATCACCATCGCTCGCCCGTGCTGCACATAGCCGCCGCAGCTCGCCCAGCCGCCCCACCGCTAGCTCGATTCGCCCTCCACCGCTTCAAGCTCGTGGTCGCTCCGCCGTAGCTGGTCCCGCCACCCCACCGTCGGTCCATCGCAGGTGGTCCCACCCCCTGGTGTGGCTCCGGCGCATCAAGCTCACGGCCGTGCCGCCGCTGCCGGTCGCTGCCGCCCCGTCGCCCTTTTCTGTCGCGTGCTCACATGCCTGTGGGCCTTAATGGGCTGACCATGTTAATGGGCCTAACAGGCTGGCCCGACATGCTTGGCCTTTTCCGTGCTGTGTCGTGCCGTGCCGTGGGCCGACGCCCAAGCACGTGGGCTAGCATGGCATGACCCGAAATAAATTTTGTACCGTGCCGCCCCAAAATTAAACGGGTCATGCCTTTTCATGCTTGGGTCGGGCCATGCCGGGCGGCGGCCCATTTGGCCAGGACTAGTCAGGACAGAGAAAGGCTCACTTTATTAGGCCGACCTGTATCTTGCCTAGACGATTGGCATAGGTTTTGAGAGTTATTATAGGGCCCATACATGCACGCCGCGAAGGAAATGCAGAACCGCCGCCCGAGCGAGCCCCGTACGACAAGTTTGTGCACGTGTTTGCACCATGGCCGTTTTGACCTCTGTGATGCGTGACATGGGTGATGGGACTTCCCAGACTTTGGATCCCTCCATTTCCGCTTAGTACACTGTAAATCGGCCGCCATCATGATTTACGAGCATGTGAGGCTGGTTACACTAGGGAACGACAACCGTCCCTCTAATACCGCGATAGAGGAAAAATCGCTGCATCGGGGGATGGTAACCCATCGCCTACCGCTTGCGGAAGCCACCGTTCTGGTAAATCTGGTGGAGGTAGCGATCGCCACCTCTGACGTGGCGTGGAGCTCACGTGCTGGCGCGCCATCCCAACCACCCAGGCTCCGTTGCCGCAGCAGCAAAAGACAGAGAGAGAGCAGCGCGCCGCCGGAGACGAGCTCCGCTTGCCGTCGCGCCGGAGCTCCGCCGGAGACCAGACTCTCCTTGTCGTCGCCAGGCCGGAGACCAAGCTCGACCCACTGCGCCAGAGACCAAGCTCAAGCCGCCACCTGGGAATTCGAGGCATGCGCCCAAGGCTCGAGATCTCCGCCTCCGGTGCGCCAAGATCTCTGGCGTGAGATCCAGGCTGAGGAGGAGCCACCGCGGAGGATCCCGCACCTGGATCTGGTCGCTCCTCTTTCCCGCGCCTGGATTCAACCAGAGGAGGGAGGTGAGCCCCGACAGTGGCGACGCGTGGGGGAGGAGGAAGGGCGCAGCGACGGTGGGCGGGGCAAGTCCTGGCGGCTGCTGCGTGCGAAGAGGAGGAAGGGCGCAGCGACGGTCGGAGAGCTCGAGGCAGTGGGAGCGCCCGGGGAGGAGGTCTTCGATGGGAGGAGTGCGCGGGGGGAAGTGGGCTCGGGCGGGAGCGCGCGGGTGAGGCGGGCTCCAGCAGCGGCGCGCGCGAAGGAGGCGGTGGACGCGCGCAGGAGGAGGCGGGCTTGGCTGCGACGCGACGCGCATGGGGGAGGCGGGGAGAGAAGTAGGAAAGAGGAGAGGGGAGGGAGAAGAAGAACGGGAAAGAAAAAAAAAATATTGAGTAGTTGATATAGAGGATGAATATAGAGTATGAATAGGTGCGGAAGAACTGGATATAGAGGAGAGAATTTTGCTGACTAGAATAAAATATTCCTTTTAAAAGATAAATTTAGAATATCACGAGTGCGGATAGGCTGAAGCCGATATTCTACGAAGATTTACGCCTCTACCTTTTCCCTCCCAATATCTTGCCGGCAATCATGCTTCAATTACACACGGTCTAATCTCCCCTGCTGAGCTCGTTTGCAATCCGTGCAACAGGTTCCTCCATGATGGCGTTCCACTGGTGGACTGAATGCTGGCAGAGGTTTCTCTGTTTCCACTCAAAGGTGATCGTAACCATGGGTTAAAAAACCGTTAAAAACCGACTGGTTTTCATGGTTTTCAGTAAAACCGATCTGGTTCGGTTTTACCGGACGTCCGATTTATCGGAAAAATCAAACTTAGACACTGTAGTAAAAATAATTTTTTATTATTTTTTCCGATTTACCGATCGGTTTTCAGCGAGAAAAAAACCGCTACTGTAGCGGTTTTTGAATTCCTAGTCGTAACTTCTGTTCATTCCAAGGAGTCATATATCGTCTCTCTCCAATATTAATATTGCAGACAGTACAAAGAAACGTTGAGCTACGTGTCACCAAACTGAATCCTCTCATGTGACAGTGATACACAACAATGGTCTCTGCGAGTACATGTGCTATTGGGAATGCAGAATCTGTCACGTCATGTGCTATGGAATGCAGAATCTGTCTGTCCTCTTCACCGCGGATCGGTCCAACGGCAGATGTGTCCAGCTCCATGCGTCGGCTTCAGCCACAGCAGCAAAATGCCAGTTGCATCGCTGAGCGAGCGAGCGGCCAGCATTCCACAGCTGCATATGATTCAAACACTTGGACCTTTTCCGGACAAAGCGCCAAAAACATGGGCCGCAACACTAGCAGCAGTAGCAGCATCATTAAGTATAAGATAATAATAATCGAACGCACTAACAATGGAGACATAATGCTGCCATTAATTGGTTCGAAGTTACGTGTGGACTGATGATGAGTTCCTCTGCTAAACAAAAGAAAAGGAAGAAAATAATCGTTCAGGGTTGGCCAGCGTCCGGCGCCGAGCAGAAAAACCGGCTGGTGACCTGCGGGGAGGGAGGGCCTCCTCCGTACGCCGGGTCACGGTCGGATCAGCGACCTACCACCCGCCGGCGCGCCGAGCCACCGCCACGTGCCCGTCGGCGGCCACAGGGTGCTGTTCAAGTTTCGTGTGAAACCCCTCGTTTTCTTTTATGGCCTATTTAGCACTTGTGCCCTTGTGCTTTTGGAAACTTTACTACTGCAAATAGTTTTGACACACTTGTCATAGTCATATAGACGTGTGAAGTTAATGAGTCCTTTTCATTTGCTACGAGCTCTGGACCTTCGACACTTACTACTGTATAAGTATTTTAAAATACAAACTTTAATTTTTTTAATTAATAATTAGTCTAACAACGTATGATTGCAGCGATGAGAAAGTAATACTTTTATATGGTTGTAATTTTGCACGTAAAAACAACATAGTACTAGAAGAGAAATAATTATGATCAAAGTATGTAGAAGGCCATGTCTTAAATCACATCTTATAAATGAGGCAAAGGAGTACTTAAACTACATCAGTTTTCAAATAACCGATGAAATTGAGCTCCATTCTTCATCCTACATTGATAATAGAATCTTTAAAACTTTACTTAGGTAAGGCATGCTTGAATTTACTATAGATTATAATAAACTGGTTTATGAAGATAGATTACAAAAGCTAATTTATAAAAAGCTAGGTGAAGGTGTTTGAAGATCACTTTATTAAAAAGTTATAATTCAGTTTTTTTTAAATTATCTAATGCATGAAACAGGTTATAATTTAGTTTTAGCTGGGTTAGGGTAGATTATAGGTTTATATAATCTGATGATCTAGATTTTAAAAACTAAAAAAAAACTACTTTGTTTGGAGGCGCTATAGATTATATTGACCATTTTATTATAATATGATAGATCCAAACCTGACCTAAAATGAAACCAACATGATAGTTTTGATCTCTTCTTATTATATTAATTCTCAATGCTTCGTTCTCATAAATCACATAGTACCACCGATAATTCTGCTGAAATTAGCTTTGAATATGAATATAATGTTTTAAAACTCCATTTTTGCAAGTCGTGTAACAGGTAGTACATTTCACCATTATATACATCGAAGGCATGATAAAAGTTGCCGTGATGCTGATGACCCTCCAAAAAATCAACAAAAAACTGAGCCACAAATTGAAAAAGGAGGGTGTACGAAACCCCCACCTCACCAACCAAACTAACCGAAGACAGCCGCTGCGTAACAAAAAACCAAAAGCACCAAAGAAAAGGTCATCCAGTTGAAGGCGCGGCCCGCTTTTTCGTCCAAACCGCTACCTTGAACTCCACTCCAAATTCAAAATCGAGGGCGACCACGCAACGGCTCAAAAACTCCGGGGTGCAATTCGAAAAGTAACGCCCGTCCTCCGTCTCTTTGGTGTATCACAATTCACAACTTCACAGGCCGCTCCGCCTCCCGTAATCCCGTTGTCCCCGGCCTCCAGTCCCCTCTCCCCTACTCTCTTGCTTCCTACTCCACACGGCCCGCCGCCCCTCCACACCTCGCCGGCAGCGATGATGAACGGAGGCGGGCGGCGGCGGTACTCCTCGGAGCAGCTCCTATTCGACGTACCCGCCAATGCCGGCGCCAGCCGGTGGGCGCAGCAGGTACGGCCGGCGGCTCATCGAGATCTGCGTGGGGTGCGGGTTTTCCGCTTGCTTGGGGAATTGGTTCATCGGGGGGATATCTCTGTTCGTGCAGCGCGGCGGAGTGCGGCGCGGGGACGGGGAGATCTTCGTGTCGGTGGAGCCGGCGACGCCCGCGCGCCTGCGGGGAGGGGACGGCGGGGCGGGGGACTCGCCAGGGCAGAGGCAGCAGCTCAGCCCCGGCCTTCTCGATCTCCACGCCTTCGATACCGAGCTAATCCCCGACGTGAGAACAACCATCGGCTTCCTTATTTTTTTTTAAACACTGCTTGCTAGTTATTTTTTCCGTGATTTCGCGTGGTTCGGTTAAATCATACTGTTTAAGAATGTCATCGATGCAATGGATCTGACGTGTTAAATGGTAATAGATTGTCGTGGCATACTAGAAACAATCACATTTATTTATTTTTTTGAATTGATGAGCGACTTGGAAAGCAACGTGCTGTTCTGGTCCTCTTTCAGGCCTAATTATTATAGTGAGCAGATGCTGGGTTGTCAAACAAATATATTTTTGGTAGAATCGCAGTTTGTTGTTGATATGGGACACCACATCAGTACGTTGATTGTGTTTGTCTTAGTTGTTGAATTGTTAAACAAGTTCTTCATTCAGATGATGCTATCTATTTAATTCTGTAATGATCATTTTTTCATCCTGGCCTTTGTGCTCTCAACGTGGTATTGCAACAAGGATATCTGATCATGTTGACAATGAAAGTCCTATAGCAATAACTTGAGCTTAACTTCATATTTTATCTATACAGTATCAAGTACCGGCGATGTATGATGGGGCTCAAAAGTTTGGCTATGCCCATGGAGGAGGTTTTGATGATCCAAATATGAGCTTTGCAGCAAACAAGATGAGTCAGTCCACTGTTTTTGCTGAAAGTAATTACCCGAAAGCCTTTCCTGAGAAAGAGAAGGCGGCGCCTGTTGCCAAAATCAAAGTAGTGGTATGTTTCTTTTGTTTTACTCTTCAATTGGTGATATATATTCCTTATTGTTTTCATGGAATTCATTATAGCCTATCCATTTTAATAGTTCCCATTGGACATGTCATGCGTAGGTACGTAAACGACCACTTAATAAAAGGGAAATATCAAAGAAAGAAGAAGATATCATAGACATTGAACAAAGATCAAACTCTCTGACTGTGCATGAGACAAAGCTTAAGGTTTGCTTCTATCTTCAGTATTTACGATCAATGTTTCTGATAATACAAACTTCCTTCTTGCATATTTTGCTGTATGTTTAATGTCTGCCACCTCATTCTTCAGGTTGACCTTACCGAATATGTTGAGAAGCATGAATTTGTATTTGATGCTGTCTTAGATGATGATGTTTCAAATGATGAGGTGGGGTACAAAATAAATACCCCTTTTGATTAGAGTTTTAGGATTGTAAATTCATCCCCCTCACCTGTCTTCATCCAATTTCATAGGTTTATCAGGAAACTGTGGAACCCGTGGTTCCTGCCATTTTTAATCGAACAAAGGCAACATGTTTTGCTTATGGACAAACTGGTATGCACTCCAATCTTCTCTAAGTACACTACGCCGTATATCTGCAACATATTTGATAAAATTTCAACTAATATTCTCTACTTAGGCAGTGGAAAGACATACACCATGCGACCTCTTCCTCTCAGGGCCTCCCAAGATATACTCAGATTAATGCACCATACGTACCGCAACCAAGGATTTCAACTATTTGTCAGCTTCTTTGAGATATATGGTGGTAAATTGTTTGACCTTCTCAATGATAGGAGGTAAGACACCCTGAAATCTGTACTTTTTTCTATGAATAACGTAAATCAGTGATCAGTTTGAAGTCCAATATTTGGAATATGTATTGCTTATTGCAGTAAACTTTGCATGAGAGAGGATGGCAAACAAAAGGTTTGCATCGTTGGATTACAAGAATATAATGTGTCTGATGTTGGAACGATCAAAGAGTTGATAGAAAAAGGCAGTGCCACCAGAAGTACTGGTACAACTGGTGCAAATGAAGAGTCCTCAAGGTCCCATGCCATTCTTCAGCTTGCTATTAAAAAACGTGTTGATGGCAACGACTCCAAACCACCCAGACCAGTTGGCAAATTGTCATTTATTGACCTTGCAGGCAGCGAGCGTGGTGCTGATACAACTGACAATGATAAACAGACAAGGTAGCCTTTCACAAATTCCATCCCCGTTTTGTTCTAGGTCATAGTACCTCATGAAGTCATGACTGTATTGTCATTTTGTGTACTTAACTGTTCTACTTGAATATGTTGCAGAATTGAGGGTGCTGAGATCAATAAAAGTTTGCTTGCATTGAAGGAATGCATTAGAGCCCTTGATAACGATCAGACTCACATCCCTTTCCGAGGCAGCAAATTAACTGAAGTTTTGCGTGACTCGTTCATTGGAAACTCCCGTACTGTCATGATATCATGTATTTCACCCAGTTCTGGATCTTGTGAGCATACACTGAACACATTGAGATATGCTGATAGGTGATCATCTACCTCTTTTTTCTATTTCTCTTACCTCTTGTGTCCTTGTATGCTAAAAAAATACAATTATCATCTTTTAGAGTGAAGAGTTTGTCGAAAGGAGGCAATGCGAAGAAAGATGTGCCTTTGGCAGCACCTTTAAGAGAGTCGAGTCCTTCTCCACTGTCTTCAGTTGTACCTTCCTCCTCAGCATCTGATGTGATGAATGATATCACTGGAAGAAATAACTTTGGTTGGCCAAAGCAGCAGTATGTCAAAGAACAGTCAGCACCAACATATGTGGATCGATTGCCCAAGGTGAAGGAATCAGTGGAGCTCAGCTCATTAAATGGTGGTTATTTCAAGGAACAAAGAAGCAAGGGTTATATGGCACCAAACATGGCTGAAGTACCAGATATAATGTATGCTCATGGAAGGCAACAAACGAGGAAGGCTAAAGATTCTGCTTTGGAGAATAATATGAGAAATTCCATGGCTTCCCCTATTAGAAGCGCTGAGCCAGACGAAGAAGAAGATGAACCTTTAAATGATCTCCTCCAGGTGGTGTTAGTGCCTCTGCAAGATTTTCATGTTACAAGTTGACTGAGTAAAACTGACTTTGGAGAACTATTGCAGGAAGAGGAAGATTTGGTTAGCGCTCATCGAAAGCAGGTGGAAGAGACTCTGGACATCCTCAAAGAGGTAAGTACTAACTACCCTCAGATTATATATACAGTTATTGGTTGCTGAATAATTTGCAATGACGTGTGAACGCCTTCTCTTTATCAGGAAATGAACTTATTAGGTGAAGCAGATCAGCCTGGTAACCAGCTTGATGACTACATCGCAAGACTAAGCGGTATACTCTCACAAAAGGCTGCTGGAATTGTGGACTTACAAGCTCGGCTGAAGCAGTTCCAGAGGCGTTTAAGTGAGAGCAACGTGCTACTCTCTGCTTAGAACTTGATCATGCTTCGGCGAGCCCCTACTGTGAGTCTGTGAGGCTGAAGATAGCTGGGGCATTGGCAGATTCTGCCTGGGAAGCGGACACCAACGCGGTGCTGGTGCAATTCTGAACCCACAGGTGCAATGCAAAGGCAGAACTAGATGGCTAGTTCACTGCATCTTGCCGTGATGGCTATCGGCCGGATCACTGTTTCTTTGTGTGGCCGGCCGCGTAACCTATTTTGTATTAGAGTTGCGCCATCCTTGAGTTTGTGCGTGTTGCGTCCATGTGTATATCTTGTGCCAGATGAGAGTGCCTTGCTTTTTGTTGGTCAATAAGTACCAAAGATTTCAAGAGTATTACCGTGTTCTCTTATCTAGTTAGACATGTATTTTTCTCCCGGGTAACCATGCTTGCAGTATCTTTCACCCTGTACTCGGTTCTTTCATGCGCACTCTGAAGTTGGCAGTTTAGAACATGAACACGAACAGGATGGGTGTAGCTCATGAGTACGGTGAATCAGTGACTAGTTACAGCGGCACCATGCGTTGTAATAGAAAATGGGCTGATTTTTAAGAAGGCCCAAGTGTCCAGCCCAGCGTCTCTTTCTATACACAGGCCCACGCGGGTCCAAGTGACTCACAGGCGATGAGCTTGCCGTTGTTCCCGCTCGAGTCACAGTGGCGGCGGATTCCTTGCCACGAGAGGCGGAGCACCCTTTTCAACGAAGCGGTCGACATGGTCACACGGGCCTCGTGTGCAGTGATTTTTGTTGAGTCATTGAAGATCGCAGTCACGTATATTAAAGTAAAAAATAAAAATTAAAAATAATAAAAATAGATAAGACGTAATTTTTTATTGAATATTTCAAACAAAATTATAAAGAGGTGTTTTCTTAACTATTTATAAGGGAAAAACCCTACTTCGTGTTGGGCTAGGATTAGATAAGTAGCTCATATGGGTCATGAGTCCTTCTTCTATAAGGTGGACCTGACCCATAAGCGTTTTACAACACTTCCCCTTAGGCTCTTTATCACGATAAACATACCTCATAAAAACTCCTTAAAAACCTAGTGGGAAAAATAGAGAAAAGAACACATATTACCGTCATTTGTAATATACGCATTGCCTCATAAAAAACCTTAATGAGAAAACTTCATATAAAAAACTCATACGGGAAAAAAAGTACAATGCTTTAATCTTTATAATTAATGTTTATCGATCTTCATGAATGACATGAATTATCTTCGAGATAATTTTTAATTCGGGAACGTGATGTACTTAGGGAAGTTTTCCCCCTGTTCCAAGCACTTCTCTAAGTCTTCTCATGCCAATACCATGCCGACACTTTTCAAGAGTGTAAGCTGATAGTGTCTTTGTGAACATATCTGCAAGATTATCACAAGATCGGACATGAGTTACCAAAATCTCTCCCTTCTCTTACAATTCATGCGTATGGAAGAATTTGGGTAACATATGCTTTGTTCTGTTCGACTTTATGTATCCCGATTGTATTTGTGCAATACAAGCGTTATTATCTTCATAGATAACTATAGGGGATGGAGTATACGATACTCCACAACTATCCATTATATGTCTTGACATCCTTCTAAGCCAAGTGCATTCCTTGGCGGCTTCAAATAATGCGATGATCTCTGAGTAATTTATTGATGTAGCAACAATCGTCTGCTTCGTTGACTTTCATAAAATTACCGTTCCACCAAATAAGAACACATATCCAGTCTGCGAGATTGAATTGTATGGATCGGATAAGTAGCCAGCATGAGTATACCTAACCAAGGTTACTTCTGCATTCTTCTTGAAAAATAATACGAAATCTTCAGTTCCTCTTAGATATCTTAGTACTTGTTTAATATTTTTCTAATGTCGCATAGTTGATGTCGAGCTATATCTAGCAAGTAGATTAACAGCAAAAGCTATATCAGGCCTCGTACCATTTGCAAGGTACATCAATGCTCCAATAGCACTGAGATAGGGATATTGAGGTCCCAATAATTCTTCACCTTCCTCCTTTGGTGTAAATGGGTCTTCCTCTGTATTGAGTGATCTCACAACCATAGGGGATCTGAGTGGGTATGCATCTTTCATATTAAATCTCTCTAATACCTTCTTGGTATAGTTTGATTGATGCAATAATATCCCTTCGTGGGTATGCTCAAGCTGCAAGCCTAAACAATATGCAGTCTTACCTAAATCTTTCATTTCAAATTTAGACTTTAAGTAAGAACATGCATCTTCGACGTCTTGTGTAGTGCCAATGATATTCAAATCATCAACATAAACAGAGACTATGCAATAGACTTTCTCTGATTTCTTAATGAATACACAAGGACAATTATCATTTTTCAAGAATTCTTTCTCCAGTAAAAAGTTACTGAGTTTGTTATACTATATTCTTCCAGATTGCTTTAAACCATATAGTGACTTCTAAAGTTTGATACTATACAATTTGTATTCTTCTTCATTCGGGACTTTGATTCCTTCTGTAACTTTCATATAGATTTCTGCATCTAATGTTCTATACAAATATATAGTGACGACATCTATAAGTCACATTTACAAATTCATACTCACTGCCAATGATATTAAATACCGGAAAGTAATTCCATCTATTACGGGAGAGTAGGTTTCTTCATCGTCAATTCCTGGTCTCTGCGTGAAACCTTGAGCTACGAGTCTCGCCTTGTATCTAGTCACTTCATTTTGAGCATTTCTCTTTCTGACAAACACCCATTTGTGACCCACTAGGAAGATACCTTTTGGTGTAAGGCTTATGTTGCCGAACACTTCTCTTTTCTTTAGCGAGTTCAACTCTGCACAGATTGCTTCTTTCCACTTTGGCCAGTCAGGACACTTCTTGCATTCCTTCATTGACTTTGGTTCAGATTCCAAGTCAATCTGTGTTGCAATTATGTCAGCAAAATATGAGTTGACTTTCATTGTATTTCTATTGTATACTACTCCTGTCTCAACATAATTCGTTGAAACTTCTTCTATTATTTCATTTTCTTGATCCACATCACTCAGAGGTGTGTTTAGATCAGAAATTTCCGGTAACCCGTTGTGAGTTTCAAGTGTGCGCACATTCTCACTTGGAATTTCTTCTTCAAGGTTCACCACTTCTTATAGTTTGCTTTCACCTTCTATATTCTTCTTTTGAGTAGTTTGCTTAGGCTTCTTCTCCGCAGGACGTCTCCTAGGAGCTTTAGCTTGAGCTTGTACTCTAGGCTTCTTTGGTGCCCGTGTAACTGGATCACTCCCCCTCTTCCTAGCATTCGTTGCTTTTGAGGAAGGAGACTGGAATTCCATATAGTCATCTTCTTCAAATGGGATGTCTATTCTTTCAGGTGCATTTGCAGCCGGTATATGAGACTTCACAATATCTCTTGTATTGGTGAAAGATTCTGGCAGTTCATTAGCAACCCTTTGTAGATGGAGGATGTTTTGAACTTCGAGCTCAATTTCTATAATGCGAGGATCCATTCCTTGAATTCTTTTAGTTTCCCATTCTATTTCACGGCATTCGTCCCGAGAGAGATACTTTCTTCCCCCTAATGCCGGGAAATGATCTTCACTAAAGATACAATCAGCGAAGCGAGTCATGTGCAGATCTCCAGTGGATGGCTCTAAATACTTGATTATGGATGCACTTTCATATCCAACATAAACTCTGAGTTTCCGTTGTGCACCCATTATAGTTCGCTGAGGCGGAGGGATAGGGACATACACAACACATCCAAATCTCCGAAAGTGAGAAACATTTGGTTTTATACCACACACCATTGCTAATGGTGATTCTTCATGTGTAGCAAATGACCTCAATTGAATTAATACTGCTGCGTGCAACACTGTATGCCCCCAACAAGAGGTAGGCAATAAGCAATTATGCAAAATGGTCGTGCTATCAACTTGATCCTCTTAATTAATGATTCTACAAGTCCATTTTGTGTATACACGTGTGGTACAAAGTGTTCCACTTTGATACCCAGACTCATACAATAGTCATTAAACACCTTCGAGGTGAATTCTCCGGCATTATCCATCCTGATGGATTGAATTCTGTGATCCCGAAAATTAATTTTCAATTGTATGATTTGAGTTGTCAATCGTGCAAACGCATGGTTCAAGTAGGCAATAAACATACATGACTCCACTTCAAGTAAGCATCAATCAACACCATGAAGTACCGAAAAGGTCCTGACATGGGGTTAATTGGTCCACATATGTCTCCTTGAATTCGTTCAAGGAATGCCATCGATTCTGCTTGAATCTTTAGCTTTGAGGGTCGAGTGATGAGCTTCCCTTTTGCACATGCAACGCATAAAAAATCTTCTTGATTTAGGAAATCTTTTGTCTTCAAGTTGTGACCATTTGAAAACTTTGTGATTCCTTGCATCAAGTTGAGGCCTGGATCACCAAGTCTATCGTGCCATGTTCGATGGGCTTCTTGGTTGCTAAATACGGGTCTTGAACGTAACAAACTCTTTGTGTGGTTTAACATAAGTGTAGTACATACTGTCTTTAATAGTTGGAAAACTTTCGACGATAGTCTTATGCTCTCCATCTTTCTTGGTAAGAATGAGACATTCTTCACCTTTATCATCATTGGTTTCTACGTGAAATCCATTTGCACAGATGTCCTTAAAGCTTAATAATATCCGAGTAGACTCGGGATAAAGCAATGCTTCATGGATTACTAGCCAGGTACCATTTGGTAGGACGATTGTGACCCTGCCTATGCCAACAATCCTAGTGTCATTGCCAATGACAGTAGTTATATCTCTATCATACTTTCAAAGTATTTGGAAATAAGTAGTGTCCCTTAGAACGGTAGCGATAGTGCCACTGTCTACGAGACAGAGCTCCTCTTGAATAGCCATGTTCTCACGATTCTGTAATAAGTACAATAATGTATAATCAACAGAAATAATAATGCAAACAATTTCCACACCAATATGATATATTAATAAGAAAATATCTTCTCTTCATGAGATTACATAAATAAACCACCACTAAAAACTTAATGCACCCCTATTACTATTGCTTAATTCTAAAGGAGAACTTTTGATTCTAAGTAGTCTACGAGACTAGTGGGAATCTCCATACAGGTCCTCCTCATCCTCTGCCATGAGGTCTTCATCAAATTCAATATCAGAGGCCTTGCATGGTTCTCCATGACCTTGAGCCTTGTCTAATGTACCAGAATCCATCTTCGTGATGTTTTCTTTGGCTTGTGGAGCTTCAACATAGTTGGCTTCATACTCCGCAAGCTTCTTACTGAGTTCTTGGTACATGTCGACAACGTGCTTAGGCGTGCGATAAATTTTGGACCAATGTCCATTTATGCCACATCTGTAACATTTCTGTACCTGTTTTCCATATTCTCCCCCTGAAGGCGTCTTCTTTGACTTCCCTTTATAGTTCTTCTTGAACTTGTTAGGGTTGTTTTGCGTATTTGGTGGTGCCTTCGGAGCTCCTTTACTCTTGTTGTTATTCTTCTTGAATGACGTGACATTTGCTTCTTGCGGTGCCATGGAGCTAGTAGGACGAGACAAATGATTCTGCTTGATCAATTCATCCTCCCCTGATCTTACTGCAATGCATTACTCAGGGCGACATAATAGTCATATTTGTCCTTCTTGTACTGGCGGCTCACATGGGTGAGCTTAGGGTGAAAGGTAGAGAGAGTCTTGTGGATGAGGTCGGGATCTTTAAGATCTTTGTCACATAGCTTCATGCGTGACACAATACCATAAAGTTTGATATTATATTCCTCAACAGTCTTGTAGTCTTGGAAGCGTAGGTTTTGTCATTCACGCTCCACTTTAGGAAGTAAGACTGCTTCAATTTTCTCAAAGCGATTACGTAGTGAGTCCCAGACCTTCGGATTCCTTTCGATTATATACTCATTTTTCAATATAGTACATAAATGATGTCTCAGGAAATGCAGGGACTGAGCTTGCTCCACTGCTGTTGCAGCAGGTTCTCTATTTTTGGGCATAATTATCTTCAAGAGATTTTTGCCACTAAGGAGAATTTCAGCATCAAGGGCCCAAGACAGGTAGTTACTTCCATGTGGGGGTAAGCACATCGAATTCTCTCTTCACAAGGTCAGACATCTGCATGATATCATGGTGCAAAAATTACTTCATGTATATGCAAATAATATATCCAAGTAATAGGGGGCATAAGTAAAGTGGTATAACAAAAACTGCATGTTTAAGTTATTTTTATTGGTATTTCTATATAAAAATAACCAATAAACCGTGAAAACGGAATAATATAAGGACTATAGTCTATCTTGATATAAATCTAGAAAAATCCCAGGTGTTATATGCAAAATAACACACTCCTATGAAAATTCTATTTATTTTGTGATTTTCTGGTAATTTTCATAATTTTCAGGGGTCTTGCTATAAAATATGGACTCCAGATTTATTTCTGAAAATATTAGGGGTGCTTCTGCAAAAATCTGGACTTCATCAGAAATTCCAATAACTCCAGGGGCTATTTTGCAAATTTTCAGATATTTTCGCTGATCGGGCTTTTAATGGGCCAAGATCCGGTCCAAAAATTGAGTCCGACCCGTTTTTCTTGTAAAGGATATAAAAGGGACGAAACCCTAGGGTTTCCCCTCACTCCCTCATTTTTCTTTCCTCCCAATCGCCACTTCCTCTTTCTCTGTTCCCCACCGACACCTCACTCTCTTTCTCCACCTAACGCAGCTAAGATCCAAGCTCAAGGCGCTGCTGCACACGCTGTCGCGCGGTGGCCAGCCTGGCCTGGAGCTAGCGCGTTGCGTGATGCGGGCTAGAGCAGGTGGCGGGGTGGGGCCCGGTGGCCTGGGCAGTCAGCGCGTCTAGGCGGGCGCAGGCGCTGGAGTCCTGCGGGCGCGCGGTTGCGGCCTGGCGTCGCGCGCGCTCCCGCGGCTGGAATCGAGTCGGCGTGCGGGCCCGGCTTGCTCGAGGGCGCTGGCGTGCGTGGGTTGCCCCGCAGCTGCGTGCTGCCGTCGGCATGCGGGCCTGGCTTGCGTGCGGGTGCGTCCGGACATGCGACTCGCGCGCGCGAGAGCGCTGGAGTCCAGCGGTGGGGGCGGGATCTCGCCTGCTCCACGGCGGGGGCCGGATCTCGCCTGATCCGGTTGCCCTTCCCTTTTTTTTTCTTTTTTTTTTCTCTTTTAACTTTCTATGATGTATGGAGTCGAGTCCAAGGTCTGGTGGGGCCGGATCTGGACTCACAGAGCCCAGATCTGAACCGTCTCGAAACGGATCTTGAGATTTTTTTTTCTTTGATCTTTCTGTGATGTTGGATCCGATCACCTTCACCACTAGGGTTAGGGTAGATCCGGTCTTTTCTTCTTGCCATCTTCGTGGCTCGTATCGGCGGAGGGCTCTCACGTGGCTTTTTTTTTTCCGAACTTCTGGACGTACCCCATTTTGGATCTGGATATCCCAGATCCTCCCCTTGCCGGTTCCAGATCCGATTAGGGTTGATAGATTACGGACGTATAAGTGTCGTTAATCTAATTTTATCATTTCATAGTGCCACCTCCTATGGTGCGCTTTTGTTGTTGTAGATTTTGACTGTAACGAGTCAAGATTTTTGTGGTGATCTCCTGTACAGATCTTGGCTGCAATGAGTCAAGATACAAATTCCATCAAAAATCATACCTTTAATCGTCGAGTAGTTGACCGGCTCTGTAGAGCGTGCTGATAACGTGTTGAGTTATCGACGATCGCAGGCACGTAGATCGAAATAGAAAACGAAAACTAAAAGTAACAAGAATAGAGGAGACGAAATTCTTTATTGAATAATTTTGGCGAAATTACAAAGGGGTATCTCCTCAACTATTTATAAGGGGAAAAACCTATTTCGTATTGGACTAGAATTAAATAAAAAGCTCATATAGATCGAAAGTCCTTTTTCTAAAAGGTGTAGCTGACTCATAAGCGTTTTATAATAATTTTTATCAACGAGGTGGAAACCTCGCGTTTCCACCTCGCGTGCTCTCTGGACTGCTGGAGACCCAACGGCGCAACGGCTTCGGGCAACCCGCGCATCTGGACGATGAAGGGGACGTGCACCATGCGTGATCAGGCCAGCGAGAGTGCGAGACGAATCGACTACGACATCTCGTCTCTCGGCGACGACGATTCGACGGCCGAGCTGGAGCTGATGTCTCGGGACACAATTCCTATTTCACCGCACGCAGATGTTATAACTTTTTGACACTGTGGCGTCGATACAGTTTGATGAAAATGCACCTGCCAATGATAAGAGATGGGGAACTAAACATCCACAAGGAAAGGAAAAAAAAAACTAAGGGGCATCAAAACGTGAGTGTGCAAGTTGAGGACATCTGACCTTGAAAGTACCCCATACCAAACTGTAGGAGGAAGCCACATAAAAGGGCGCACTGGCCGTATGGGCGAGCTGAGGACCCAAATGAGCTTGTCAGGCATCTCGGTCCGGAACCAGTGATAACAGTACCACTGTTTCTCCTCTTGCGCCAGTATCCCATGCTCAGATATATCGGGGTATCCTAATGTGGGGGTGGCATGCGAACGAGCCAGTGGCTCGGTGGTTGAGCGCCGGGATGGCAGCTCGTCCGCCCGAGTTTGATTCCTGGAATCGACTCAGTGCATCGCACGGGAGTTGTTCTCAGAAAAAAATCTCCTCGCTCTTTTCAATTAAAGCATAGGTAAAGACCCATGTCATAGCTTACACGACCAGCTGAGTCTCTGTGTATGGTTGGAAGGAGGGTTTGGGGGTTTTCTCGGCCTACGTGAGGGCTCTTCTCCTTAACAAAATGCCGTGAGGCGGGGGGGGGGGGGGGGGAGGGGGGAGGAGGGGAGGGTGAAGTTCGGGGGTTTTCTCGGCCTACGTGAGAATAAAATACCGTCGCCCCCGGGAGGGAGGGGGGGGGGCTTCTTCCCCTAGCAGGTCGAGTTTTTTTTAATATGGGGGGCATAGGCGGGTCCGTTCTCATGTAAGGAACAGAGTACTCTGAAATCCGAAGTCTCATGACAAATTCAATTTGAAATTTATGTGCTAGAGCGTCAAGGCGGATTACTGGTGCTCTAAACTTGAATACATATGGCACCCCTTTGAATACATATGGTTGTTTCTTTTCTACTCCATCCGGATTTAAATTGTTGACACAATTGACTTTTCTAGTTATATTTGACTATTCGTCTTATTCAAAAAAATTAAAAATTTATCAGATATGTTGTTACAATTTGTTTTATCACTAAAAAAGTTAAAACCTATCTTATAATTTTGTATATTTTAAAAAATATTTTGAATAAGATGAATGGTCAAACGTAGCTAAAAAAATCAACTGCGTCAACAATTTAAATCCGAAGGAAGTAATTAAGAAGGAAAGAAGTGCAACAACCACGCCGCTGAGCGCAGCCCAAGCCTTTTTTTAGCAGTTGACGAAGTATGAATGACCTCTTAGGCTCTTACTAACTGAAACAAGCTTAGGCACTCTAGAACATATGGCAACAACAACAATGACTAACATAACAACCACTGAATAAATTCTGACAACTAGTGGATGCTGGCTTGCACCCAACATCGACCTTCATGACTTCATCCCTGATCTTTCCTCGTGCTGTTGTGGACTACTTCCTTCATTCCTATTTATAAGCATTCCTATAAGAGTATAGGAATGCTTATAAATAGGAATAGAGGGAGTACCCTGTTAATTCCGCTCCGTCCAAATCTCCCAACAACCAAACTTGACCAACGAATCAAACCCTTCGTGTATTTCCTTGAGAGGCCATTTGGCTGCCGCCAATAATATTTGTATGAAGTAATACACCGAGGCAACTTCGCCTTACTGAGCAGACAATTCCATATGTCCATTCGCAAAAAGAAAAATAAAAATCGATATGTGCATATGCATGCCGACACAACAAACGCAAAGTACATATATAGAAACTTCAGTGCGTGACGAGGCGCTTTATTTAGTGGGGTTTTAAAAGTACTATCTACTATATAACAACTACAAGAAGTGTAATATTGTAGCAAGGATCAAGCCGTGGCAATGATTCACAACACAAGAATACTTATGCTGACCTAGATGGTCGAGCTTATTGGCATTTGTCAGATCATAACTTTCATTCTAAGGATACATACCTACTATAAAAAGTATTTTACATGTAAATTCCCATCAAGACGCGCCCCAATCGACAACAAGCAATCCAAGAGGATTTGGGTGGGCATGTATAATATTTTGGAAGCCGTTACTATGCAATTATAAATGCACCAAGAACGGAGGGGTGATTATCATATCATACCACCACTACAAAAGTAGTGAACCGCATAATTTTTTAAAATATAAGTAAATTGTACAACCTTCTTATTAGTTTAAGCTTTTGAGTGCAATTGATCAATAGATTGTAACTAAATATAGTATCAGAGACAAAGGTCTCGAGTTCAAATCTGATGGGCACTGATGAATTGCTGAAAATCTAGTGAAAAATACTATCCAAACATTGATTAGAATGGTAAAATACGACGTTGACACTAGTGAATTGAGAGGCTAGCTTCCCACTTAATTAGTTAGATAGTGACAACATGCCTTATTATTATTATAAATATAAGATAGCCATGTTATCAGACTCGAACCATTTGAATTTTCTAAAACGAAAATCAGTTGACATGGTAGCTTATTAGCATTTCTTGCCCAGATGGAGTTTCTTCTTCTGGAAATGAGCGAAATAGTAAATGATTGTAGGTTGTCTTGTTTGGGAAACCCAAATAAAGTAGGGTGACCTTCGTGCCCATCCACAAGCACTTTGGACAATAATAATCAATAAAGAAAGTTGTGGAAAAGAATTGCGTCCTATCCCTCTTGGCTCTTGCAGGAACTGATAAGACCGTTTACAAAAATATATTACATGCCCAATTTGGAAACAGGGATCGATCGAGCTGCTGCTTGGGTTGGGGACCAAGTAGGCCATGCCGCATGAGCTCCACGTTGGACAAGATATTTTCGAAGGGAGCGCACCTACAGCGTAGGGTGCACTTCTTTACTTTACCGACGACACAAATCAATCTCCGTGGAAAGTGAAGGATGGTGGGGTCACCAGTCACCACCCGTTCCGTGTGTGAGTGATTATTACTCACTCCATATCTGTTGCCGGGCCCTCTCACGATCGCGAGGATCTGATCCGTCCATCCGCCCAGTCGTCGAGCTAGATCGCCGCCGGCGGTTAGCTAATCCACCGCGCCCCGCGCTTTCACAGTGCACGGCTGCGAAGCTACCTCCAATGCAAGCTGAGCCTCATGCAAGGACGACGTATCATCTTGTCATCACGACCAACCGCAGCGCCTTTCCGATCCGGTGGCCTTTTCCGGGCAGTCCACACCGCGCCCGTCTCGCTTCCCTGCCGACCGGCGACAGTGGTCTCGCTTCCCTGCATCAGTTTGCTTGCCTGTGCTTCATGAGCGTTTATATTTCGCTCAAATTTAAAGAAAATCTGTAGCTTTGTGGCATCAGACCCCTCCCATTTTATATGTATCTATAAAATGAAAATCTAGTAGTCTTTTGCTATCGTCAATCAGAGCTGATTGAACACAAAGTAGTGCCAGCTATAGTTAGAGGGACAAGTGTCGAGCCTACGATTAGTCGTCGCGAGCGTGTCATGAAACCACACGAACGGAAGAGATCAAACCACCACAACCCCGGCCAGGGCATGCATATCCTGGCGCGATGCGGCCTCTGTCTCTCGTCTCTCTCACCGGCTCCACTAGATTAGGCAGTTGGATTAGCCGCATTTTTTAATACGGTCGATTTTAGCATAGCAAGCGCACACGCCCCCTTCTTTAGTGCACCGCTTTTGTCCAAAAGGGGGCACTGCACAGTTTGTATATCACCTAAAATCTTGAGCGATGGCGACTCCGCACGAGGCCGGGTGCGGGGAAGGATCAGGAGCTCGACACTTGTCGCCGGCCCCGGCCCGGCGCCTATATCATCTGCCCGATCGATGGAGCCGGCGAGTAGGAACGAGGCAGCTCAGGCAGATGCGTTCGTCCCCCTTGTTACTACTTTAGTCAATGTCCTCCTGTGTCCTGTCACGCACGAGCACGAGCACGGCGCGAAGCCGTAGTCATCAGTAACCCCGCCCGACCCCGCTGGCCCCCTCCGTCCAGCTACCGCACCTCCTGCTCCTGCCTGCCTGCCTGCCTTTTCAAGGATTTGACACCCATCCAGCTCTCTAGCAGGCTAGGAATAAAGAGAGTCAGGAGACGTTCCGATCGTCGTCGAGGTCGAGACTCGAGAGAGTGTGTATAGAGAGGATGGATGGTCTCCACACGGAGCTCGCGATGGGGCTGATCGGGTTCGGCGGCGGCGGCGCTCAGGTCCAGACGGCGCCGTTCGTGGCCAAGACGTACCAGATGGTGTGCGACCCGAGGACGGACGCGCTGGTCCGGTGGGGAAGGGAGAACAACAGCTTCGTGGTCGTCGACCCCGCCGGGTTCTCGCAGCTCCTCCTCCCCTGCTTCTTCAAGCACAGCAACTTCTCCAGCTTCGTGCGCCAGCTCAACACCTACGTACGTCATTTTCCTCCTTGCTCATCAATTGCTAGCTCGGTTTGTTATCTTTGACTTGTGCCTGTCTAGATTAGATCGAGGTCGACAATGGCTTTGCTTTGGCGTGTGTACTGTACACTTACCTGCTAGCCCAGAGTAGTGACGGGTCGATTCTTGCAGGGGTTCCGGAAGGTGCACCCGGACCGGTGGGAGTTCGCTCACGAGTCCTTCCTGCGCGGGCAGACGCACCTGTTGCCTCGCATCGTCCGCCGCAAGAAGCGCGGCGAGGGCGGCGGCATCGCCTCCTGCTCCACCACCACCGCGCATCATGATCAGGAAGGGGAAGGGGATCACGAGGAGGAGGAGGAGGATCGGGAGGCGCTGGTGGAGGAGGTGCATCGGCTGCGGCAGGAGCAGGCGGCCATCGGAGAGGAGCTGGCGCGGATGAGCCGGCGCCTGCAGGCCACTGAGAGGCGCCCCGACCAGCTCATGTCCTTCCTCGCCAGGCTCGCCGAGGACCCCGACGGCGTCACGCGCAGCCTCGTGGAGCAGGCCGCCGAGAAGAAGCGCCGGAGACTGCAGCTCAACTCCGCGCCCGCCGTCTCTCCGATCCCGCCGCCGCTCCCGCCCGCGCCGCCGCCTCCGCCGATGCTTGCGCTCGGCGGCGCGGCCTCTATGGATTGGCAATGGGCGGAGCAGAAGCCGGGGATCCTCCCCTCCTTGGACCCCGTCGTTCCGACCTTCGAGGTGCAGCAGGTGCCGGACTTCGCGGCCGGCGGCGATGACGATGTTATTGGCACGGGTCTGATTACTGACCACGGTACCGCAGTGGAGGCGCCCTTCCCATTCTGCCTGCTTGGCCGGGGTTTCTTCTGAGCCGCCGGCCGGTGAATCATGGACGTCGTTATGCATGCCACATCTACTTACTGCTGATTCAATGATCTGCTACAAATTAAACGATTTTTCTGCTATGCATGCAGCGATCTGTTACCTACGCATTTCATCCGATCACTGTCACAGATATGAGTACAGCTGATTACAGTCTACCTACTACGGCGTGACCTTATTCAGCTCTCTTCCTGCATCCGTCGCATGTACAACAGATCAATCGATCCGTGAATGGATTGATGCCGTTAGTCAGTAGAACTAGCAGTAATTAGCCTTTGTCCCTATTAATTTGTATGTGTATTTAGCAGTAGTTGTAATGTATGATACTAGCAGTAGTGGGTGCTCTTCTTGTCCCCCCAAGTTTGTAGGGTTTTGCAGGATTAAACTAAGCTTGCCGCACCATGGCGCGATGCCTCTGATGTCCACCTGTAATATAATTGCTCAGCAAACTTCATTTGATGCTCTCGTGGGTGCCCAACTTCACTTTGGCCTAGTTTATGCGATGCTAGCGTACGTGTTACTGCGGCGTTAGTGCAAGCGCTTTTGTTTTGGGGTTGTTTTCATGAGGCCCACAGCTCGGCCAATGGGAAGGAATGGAGGCAATGGATCCTTGTTATTGGTCCAAGTGTCCATCTGTGTATTATAGTAGTAATGGTTTCTCTGGTGATGATGTTTGTTTTTCATTTGGTTTTTTTTCCCTTTCGATGATGAAGAGAGGTAGATGATGTTATGATGATGTGAATAATTAAAGGAGTGATTTGGATGTTGATGTAAAACAAGAAATTAATAAAGGCCCTTGGACTCACGAGAGGGTGCGAAACAATCCGTTAAATTGGATGAGTCTTCTGTGCTCTTGGGTCAACCTGTCCCTAGCCTACATTCATTTCAAATTTTGAGAAATAGATGGAGTTCATTTTACGGGTAGGAAAAATTGGTTTGAAATTCCAATAGTATACAAATGTGTATAGAAATCACATACTCTCTAGATTTGGCTAAAGTCAAACTTTTTCAATTTTGACTGATAAGAAATAAAAATCCACTAGCATTTACAATATAAACCCAATGTTATATTTAGATTCATATCATGCACCAAACTATAATGGTATACAGCTTTCTGTTCAAAATAAATTATACCATATTATTGGTCACAACGAAAAAACTTTGACTTTGACAAAAACCAAAAGGACTAACATTTCTGAATGGATCGGAGTGAGTACCAAACATGCTTAACTAATGAAGTCCTTGTTAGAGTCGTGCTTCTGTAGAAATTACATACTACCAAACATGCTAGTTTTTATGCGGACAAAACAAAAAGCATCTGGAATCTTAGAAATAAACATATTATCACCACTCTCCCCTGAGATCGTGGCTTAATCTGGGCAAAGCGTACAAGACCTTTGTTTACTACGCTCCCACACAGCTGTTAACTTGCATTATTGTTTTTGGTGTGGGTGCACACATATCTAAGGCGATGATATATAGATTGATAAGTGCACTCCCTTTCCAGGATTCCATCTGATCGAAACGACGGGACGAAAACCATCTACAAGATCTGGCTGTCCGGCCGGCCGATCCAATAGTTCTTAGCTAGCGGTAGATTATTGCTAGTAGCTGCATATGATAACGTGATCTGCCGCAGAGAATGGCTGGTGATGGAGAAAAGAATAGTGTGGTAGGCTAGCTCGTACTAGCGCCTGCTACTATATGTAGAGAGCAAGGGCAATGGTCCCCGATCCGTCTCCACCATCCACGTGAACGCGCCCGTCGACCATATGGCTCGTGCTCCCCTCGAAAGACCGGCTAGCACCAATGATGCCCGCCCCGGCCGGCCCTCTCTGATGATTGGTGTTTGCAGGCCGGTGGGGTCGCTGTTGCCAGGTGAATTGGGGACGCTATTGTGCATTCAATCGGGGACGACGACGCTGTTGTGTACTCGATGTCATCTACGAGGGGGAAAGGAAGATACGGTATGACCGCCATAAGGCATACACATGCCACTATGTACTGATGAACGGTCGAGGATTTTCCACCGGCCGAAGTCATCATCAGGCCCCAAGCTATGGCGCCTAGCTCTTCACCAGCGTCTTCATCAGAGTAGACTTCATAGAGATCAAGACAGTTGGAAATTCAAGTGCATCGGACAGACGAGGCATCTGTAGTGTGCTGTGACGTTCACGCCGTCCTTCCCTGGCCGGGATCGCTCCCCTTCATTGGTGCGCTTGTCTCATTCCTCTAGAGGTTTCAACCTTGCCCTCGCTCTATGTGTCCTGTACGGGCGCGGCGCATTACCATAAAACGGGGATTTAGAGACACGAGATTAATGACGGGTAAAAATACCATGTATCTAAAATCACTATTAGTGATGTCTCTTTAGAACCGTATCACTATTATTCTGCATAGGTCAAGTAGCACTAACGATTATCTAGAATGTTGTCTGTAACAAAAGCAATAAAGACGATGCACGAATAGCCATCACTAATGGTCCAAGAAATAGGGACAAATTTTTATGGTAGAGACTGTTTTTAATCCCCGTCGCTATAGATCCAAGTAATAGAGAAGAGGTTTTATTATAGATATGATGTTTTGAATCCTATCATTAATAATCTAAGTAATAGAGACAGGGTTTTATGATGGAGACGGATTTTGAATCTCTGTCCCTAATAGATTATACAATATAGATGGTGATAGTTCAATCACACTAAGTGGCATACTGGTAGACTCTTTCCTTTATTCTCTAAAGGTCTAGAGTTCGAATCCTAGCCCCCCCCCCTCCGTTTTCGTTTGTTTTTGCATTCTCTCCTCCGTGAAAAACCCTAGCCGCCCCGGTTCCCCTTATCTTCTTCGGTTCCTCCATTCTTCTCCCGCTGCCATCGTCTCTTCTCCCTTCTCTTCGGCCTGCCCTCCACGACGACCTTGTGCTCCTCTCCCGCCATCGCTCTGCGTGCCCTCGAGCTCCTCCTCCACCTTGCACACGCAGCGCTGGCCCGCGCCGTCCTCCTCCTTGTGGCGTCCTCCTCCGCCTCGCGGCGACCTCGACCTCAAGCTCAAGCTCGCCAGATCTCATGGAGGCCGCCTCGAGCTCGCCGGATCCGACGGCAGCGGCCTTGGGCTCGCGACATACTCCTCCTTCGTCTCGTGCATGTAACTCCTGTCACGCCTTCCTCCTCGTCGTGGTGATCTCGGGCTCGAGGCATCCTCCTCCTCCGCCTCGCGATGACCTTGACCTCGACTCGACCTTGGGCTCGCGCTCACCAGATCTTGTGGAGGCGGCCTCCAGCTCGCCAGATCCGGCGTCGGTGGCCTCGGGCTCACGCTTGCTGGATCCTATGGAGGCGGTCTTGGGCTCGCCGGATCCTTCGTCAGTGGCCTCGGGCTCGCCCCCTCCCCCTCAGGCGGCCTCCACCAATCTGCCTCCGGCGGCGGCCTCTTCTGCACCCCATCTCAGGCTCCTTCGGGCTGGGCCAAGCTGGTCCCACCTTTTGTTATTTATTGAGAATGATTTTTAAGGACAAAGATAATTTGGTCCCTACAAAGCAATAGGGATGAAGATAAGTGATGTCTGTATAAGGATTTAGTGATGTCTAAATCCCCATATTTATTGGTCTAGATTTAATGATGCAAAAATAATTATAGCTAGATCTCCGTCTCGAAATCTTCGTTTTGGGGTAGTGGTGTTTGCCTCCTTGGTCGCCATCACTTGAAGCTTGAAGGACTCCTCTGCCAGTTTGGAATTCCGGAACACGCCCTGTTGTGGAAATAAAGAATCTAAAAATATCGGGCTAGCAGATCCCACAGACCTGAACAACTGCTGCACGCAAAGAACATAACAAACTGCTCGGCGATCGCGTCCCTGTGCTTCGAGTCTGTAGCCGGAAAAAGCAAGAGGGCCCCTGTCTATAGCCTCCTCGCTCTGGACCCGGCCGGCGATAGTTGAGTGGCCCGCCTTTCACGAGCACGACCAGACCGTGCTCCGTGCATGCATCTCTATCAAAGCTTGTTCACGCTGCAGATCATGACGAAGAAAGCAGAGCGTGTAAATGTCTCGACACGTAGGAGCCACACCCTGCTGTCGCGTGGATCACGCACTCTATCAGACAGGAAACACGAGCGCGGTTCATTAACACTGCCACGCACGCTGTGCTTAGACTGCCCCGTTAATTAGCATGGTGCACCGCTGCTGCGACTGCATTAGCAGTGGTCAGAAGGGAACGGTGGCGGTTGCAGAATGGCGGTCGGCGTCGAGCTGCATGGCGACGCGACGTGCCACTGTAGGATTGCCGGAGGAGCATGCAGGCCATCGGCAGATCTACTAGCACTGTTGCGTATTCAATGATGTGTGGGCTGGTCCGGGTCCCGCTTGTCACGTGAAATGCCACTATACGGGCCTCTCCCTTCCCGGCCGGGCGATGCTTAATTTGTTTCGTTTTTCTTTTTTCTGAACTCGAAGAAAAGGCATTGCTTCCTCCTTTTTTTATAGCAGTACGGTATGAATGTATCACTGGGACCAGGGCATGGCGCTGTCTACTATTGATCCGTGAGCTGTGCTTTTAACCTGGTATATGCCCGTTTTGGAGTGTGACGAACACTCCCAGTGAATAGGTATCAAAGAAAAAAAATGTTATGGAGTACGAGCCATATGTCATTGGATCGATGCACATTACTATAATATACATTTGTAGGCTTTAATGACAGACTTTATGTCTGTCAAAGTAGGCTTTAATGACGGACTTTATATCTACCACTATAAATATGTTGCTGGTTTAGTACAAAATATGTGACATGTCACTTTCTGTTACTAAATACGTACTAGTCACATTAAAAAAAGTTGCAGTGACACATGATATCCGTTACTACTGCACCTCTAGCCGACACAAAAAAAAAAAGGTAGCCCCAAACCTGGCTGCCACCGCTGGCGCTACCGTAATCTCCTTGGTGGTCGCCTTTGTCGTCTCAGTCGCCCGGGCCGCCGCCGCCGATGCATAGGCGGTTGCCTAGGCCAGAAGCTCCGTTCTAACCACCTCATCGATCGCTGCCGCAAACGTCAATGCCTTTTGTCTTTTGTCATGGTCGTCGTTGTGGACATTGAGGCCATCGACTCTACTACCGCAGCCAGATCCGCCATCACCTTTGGCACAGAGGAGGAGGAAGCAAGGGCGACGACACCCTCACAGTTGTCGCGTCCGTCGTCGTGGCAACGCCGGGCGTGACGGCAACTACCAACAGATTTGGTCGCCACATTGCATTCAAATATGATTTGAAGATCATATAGTGAAGACTTGATGGCCGCATGGGCAACATGAGCAAAATACATCTTATAAAAACATATTGAGTATCACTTGGCTGATTAAAGTCGGTTCAAAATAGTGACGAGAAAAGGTCAAGTTACGAGTGATAATTATTCTAAGAGGATCAGTCAGTCATAATTGAAGTCATTTGTGACCTCGAAATCGGCCTTGATTTATGTCATTTAACTATGTTTGAATTATAAATCACTTGACTATGGCAAAAGCCACTCAGCTAAAACTAATATCACTCGGTAATGATTGAAGTCATTCTATTATGAGTTTAATTCAATTTGATTTGAAGATCAGAGTCCTACTATTACTCGGGAATGATTGAAGTCGCTCTATTGAGTTATTTGTCATTGAGATTTAATAATTTGAGTGATTCTTAGAAAAATAATGAAGAATCTACATGATTATTCTCGTTTGTACTCTTGTATTATTTGTAGGTTTTCAAATAATACAAGAGTTAGAGGCTACAACTAATTAGGTGCACTTACTCGGTGCAACGGATTATTTCAAGATTTCATCAAGAGGTCTTCCTAATTTATGACCAACTTAGATTTTGCATGAAGAAAATCCAATCCTCAAGGCGCAATTTAAAATCAAGAAACACTCAAGGGTTACTGTGAAATACTTACCTTACAAATATCCATAACAAGTCTAATACCCGGGGACACCAAGATGGCCCACACGGAGGAACTGACAGAGTAGGAGTAACACCCAAGGTCAAGGAATATTTGATATATAGTTCCTGTAGTTAGTCTTATAGCATACGATTAGGACTCTTCATGTAATCCCTGCCACCCGGATATATAAGTCGGACAGGGAACCCCCATAAGAGACACTTTATAATGAATACAATACACCACATGAAGGACATAGGATTTTTACTCTCGTCGAGAGGATCCAAACATGTCTAAATCATTCTATATGCTAACCATCGAGTTCTTGATCCGTATGTGGCCCTATAAATATATTGCCGAGAATAAGTCTCAATACTTATATAAACAGTGACATTACTTAGTTGTGGCCCGCCACTAAATCGCACCGCCAAAAATAGTATTGAACATAAGTGTCTGTCACTAATTTACTTCACTTATAATAGATCATTTTAATAGCGGACATTAAAATGTTTGCTACTAAGGCCCAAAAACCATTTGTCACTACAAAAGATTTTTGTAGTAGTAGCAACGTGTAAAGGAGAAATTTAATTTGTGGCCAAAGGGGGCCACGACCCCTCTGCCAAGCTGAGATTCTCTGATTACACACAAATTAATCATTCGATTTTAGTTTCTAGAGCTAATTTACGTTTAAATTCCACCAATGGAAACACAACTCACAAATTAAGTTAGGTATTAGAGTTCAGTTCAGTCTCAGTGGAGTCTTTCATAAATATTAAATATTATGTTATATAGACATTTTTTGCTGATATGGTAAGATAGTTATGAAAAGAGAGAAAAAAGACATTCAATCCATATGAGAGGCCTTTCATACTGATGAAAAACTCTGTTTTGAAAAGAGTGTAGTGAAACGATGCATTTAGACTGGCCTAATACACACGCAAACATTTGAGTCAGACGACACATGAAGCCGCAGACGCTTGCAAAACATACGAGAGTCTGGGATGAGAAGTCTTGATATTCAAAGTTCTTTATTCTTCTTGAATTGAATCACTAACTGAAAGCGCCAATTATAGTTTACTGACGAGATCAAGAGTCAACTTTTGTCCGATTAAGCAGTGTCCAATCTCAACTGTGTTATCCATATGCAAATGTTCTGTGCTCTATATTTCAGACAAGGTATAATCAAAGTTATTTATTTTTCTCACAAAACTACCCATGCCATTTTTTCCCCACGGTTTGCTGTTCATTTGTTAGCCAGAGAAAAGTGGAATGGCGGGAGAAGAAAAGCAATTGAAAGCTGAACAAAATGGGCTGAGCTGGATCAATGGCCGAATGGGAAATTCAATAGAATAGCTTCCTTTCCTTCAACCAAATGGGCTGAGATGGATGAAAGGCCCAAGGTGAAAGAATGCTGAAGAAAACAGTGCACTTATAGGTCTCCTCCGTACTTTGAAAAGGTCCTAATGTGCAGCCGATTTCAACCCGCAAAACCGCCCAAGATGGTCTGAAAGAGCAAACCGTCCTTCACCCGCTTTCCTTCTCTTTATTTCGGGACAAACAAGCAGATTGTCCTGCAGACCTGCACTCGCTTCTCGCGGTCGTCGGTGACACCTGTATGCCCAAGCACCACATCGATACATGCAAACTGGGAATGTCCCTTCTCCAAAACCGCCAATAGAAAACAACCAGGACATGGAACCGGGGGAACAATCACGGTCTCGTTGTGCGCAGTCACAGATTTATTACACCTCCCGACGCTGAGAACAATCGCAAAGGGATAAACGCGGACGTCAGCCAGCGAGCGCAAGTCGCGGCGCGGCGCCATCGAGACAAGGGGGGGTGCGGTGCTGATGCCTGTCGCTCTCGCACATGCACGCACGGCCACGGCGCCGTGAGAAGAACCGGCACTCGGCGCGATTACGAGACGGCGGCGACAGCACACGACACAGAACCTCGCGGAAACCGTCGCCCATCGGCGTCCGGGCCTCGGGAATCTGGAGTCCCTGCTTGCGGCATGCGGACAAGCAAGCACGCTCCCGTGCACTCTCTCTGTCAGGCAGCCGTGCCGGATTAGTTAAACTCATAGGTCCATTGGTTGGACGTTGAATCCGTTCCTGGAATCGGAATCAGTCACCGATCCTAGTCAGTGGAGGAGAGTCTATGAGCTACATGGACTACGGTAGGCTGATGTCATCGTGGAATCCTACTGGCTTATTCTTTCGTGTTCGAAATGTCCAGTCCTGCTGAGAGCTGATTCTGTGTCGTGGTTACATCGTGGCGTACAAGTCACAAATGGACGTGATGAGTGACCATCCAGTCATCCAGATAATGCCAGTTTCAAGTAAAGCTGTTTGTGAAATGTACACTGAATAAGATGGAATATTTTTTTTACTATGCACCAATCAGTTGCACCAAAAAACTAAGCTGATGGAAAAGGGTGGATAATTCACTTATGGTTCAACACTCCTCCTCACGTGCAGCTTTCTCGAAGCGCAAACGTGAAAATAGGAGTGGCGCAGCAGAAAATGCGGTCGCCAAGACTTAACTTAAGACCTCTGACTCTGATACCATAATACACAATATTGCATCATCTATCATTTTTAGATAATGGAAAAATAACTTGTTCCATCCTTCACCGCACGGAGGATAGAGCCTCACATTACAAAATTATGACTGCAACTGCAATATCCATGACACACCCACGAAGTACATACTAGAATAAAAATAAAGAACCAACAAAGTTTGGACGGCCATATTACTAGACAACAATTTTATTATTAAATCTTCATCCATAGTTGATAAATACTTGCATGAACAACGTCTCCAACGACTAACATGCCTCTGTGATCCTGGTGGTGTCATCTTTACACTTTTGTAGTTGCATTCAATAGCAGAGTCAATGTGTTCCCCTATAAAGTACCTGCATATAAGTTTTCAAAAGTGATTTACAAAAAAAAAAAAAAACAGAGTCATTTCGACTAGCCATATAGCCCAAATAATAGCGGAAGCACCAACAAGTAGAATGCTCTTAGTTTTAGCGTCTACTCCTAGTAACCAATCATTAAACATATGATTCACACTTTGTGGAGTATTCAAGTTAAAGGCAAAGTGCACCACTCTCCATATGAACTTAGTGTAATGACATCGAAAAAAGGGTGTTCTATTGTCTCTTCTTTGGAGCAAAACACACAAAGTTTACACCCATTCTAATTTCATCTAGCTAATTTGTCTTTGGTTAAAACTATACCCTTTTGTTATAAGATTCCATATTGTCCACATTTCCATTACTCATAAATGCAGATACATAGATCACACAGAGAAGATACCATTTTGTTATAAGCCCCAACAAAAAAGTATCACTCATGTTATTTAGCCTGATGTGCACTATGCGCCTCACCAGGTTATGTCAAAGAATTAGATTTTGATCCACTAAACTCCTAAAAAATATTTAAGCGTATCATGCTAAAAACACTTGCAACCGAGATATGCTTGCACCTAGCAATAAAGTAGAGAGAGGGGTATTGTTGTTGAAGTGTAAGATCTCTCTACCACTTGTCCTCTGAAAACCTAATACTCTCTCCATTGTTCAGTTGGAAACGTTCATTAGACCCGACGAACAATGAGAGTCACCCCGGGGTTTTCATGTCTGAGCAATGGTAATATTTCTTAAATATTTCCTCCTCAATACATTCTGTCATAAGCCATCTTCATTAATCAATTTAAAAAGCCACTTACCCAGTAGGCATTGGTTTTGGAGGTTAATATCTTGTATTTCGAGACCCCCTTGATCTTTTGGTTGACATACTACACTCCACTTTGCTAGCCTATAATTTTTTTTATGATTGTCACTTTGCCAGAAGAATCTAGAATGATAAGAGTCTATTTTCTCAAGAACTTCTTTTGGTACTTCAAAGAAAGACAATATAAACATAACAAGACTAGTCAACACAAAGTTATAAGCACCAGGCGTCCTCCTTGAAAGGTGTTTTCCTTTCTAACTGATGAGTTTTTTCTCAATGCGTTGTTCAATTTCTTTCCAATCTGCATTGCTTAACTTCCTATAATGCATAGTGTGAGATACTTGCCTTATAGGTTTTCATAGATATACCTAAGTTGGTAACCGACCGGGTACCTTATCAATAAGGAAACCGACCGAGTCGGCTTGGAGCGTAAGACAATTAGAGATAGATTATCTATATAAATCCTTGTAGAATACGAGTAGGACTCTTTATGTATCCCCTACCGACCGGATATATAAGGCGGCAGGAAGCCCCCATCAGAGAAAAAACATTATAAGCAATACGATCCACAGATCACAGGACATAGGGTTTTTACTCTCATCGAAAGGGCCCGAACCTGTATAACTCGGCGTCTTTTGCAACCATCGTAGTTCTTAGTCTCAACGTAGCCCTATATCTTTATTGTCGAGATCAACTCTCGACAGTTGGCGTGCCAGGTAGGGGACAAGGCTCGTCGGGATTCACCGTCGACTTTGATGGCAAGATTCCCATCATCCAGTACTCACCGGATTTCAAGATTTCCTTCGGGTCGCTCGACTTCACCGCCGACTCCAACAGAGTGCTAAGCCTTGACGACATCAATCCGACACGGCCGCAACCGATCTCATGGCGCGAGCACCGAGCCTGTCAGATCTGATCCCTGCATTAGTTCCACTCAAATTCGGTGACACAGATCTACCCATTGGGTACGACTCTATGTCGGTCTGTTCCTTTGATGAGGACTCAGATGAATCTAAGTGCCCTTATCCTTTAGCCGTTAACATGGTCGAGGTTCATGAGGACCCGACCGATGATGGGGATGATGACCACAATGATGATGGTTTAGCCAACAACAATGATGGACATGGCAAGGAAGGTCAAAGGGATGACGACCCTGAAGAGATACCACCTTCAAACGGTCACCGCCACCGACCATGAGGACCTTGAAGATGACCGGCGTCATCGTCATAGTGATGATATCGGCCCTCGCCATAATCACCGCGCGTCTTCACCTGCCCGGTCTTCCGACTGGCGGCGGAGGTCGGTCACCCCTAACGAGGACGAGTTCGATGGGATCAAGGCTTACATACTGGAACTTTGAATTGCTCGGTGGCCTAAACGATTCAAGCCGGTCCCCGTTGAGAAGTATGATGGTCAGACCAATCCTCAGGAGTGGCTTCAGTTGTACAACATGGCGATCCGAGCGGCAGGAGGAGACACCTATGTGATGGCTAACTATATGCCGATCTGTCTCGAGCCAGTCATTCGGGTTTGGTTCACATCGCTCCCGGAGAGGTCGATCACTTCATGGGGTGATCTCAACAAGAAGTTCATTGAGAGCTTCCAAGCTACCTGCAGCCGGCCGGGTAACCACTTCGACCTCACTCGGACCAAGCAGAAAGCAGACGAATCCCTACGCGACTACATCAAGCGGTTCTGTGCCAAGAAAACTGAAATCCCTAGTGTCCCGGATCAGAAGATCATTGCAGCCTTCCAAGGAGGAGTCCAGAGCGATGAACTAGTTCGGGAGATCGGTCGGAGAAATCATGACCTCAAGCTGACCGCTCGGGAGTGGTTTGAGATCGCTGATAAGTTCATATACAGAGAGTCGGCCTTGTATGACATCCAAGGCAAAGGAAAGTAGAAGCACTCGGACAAACCGGAGTCCTCCAAGAAGGACAAGAAGCAAAAGACTGAGAACATGGTCGCTACAATAGACCAAACGAGGAAAAATCTTTGGACGAACCAGCAGACCATGGACGATTTGCTGAGTGGCCCATACCTATGGCATCCAAAGGGAAACCACAAAGCAAAGGACTGTTACCAGTTGAAGGGCTTCACAATTGCCACGCTGAAGGTGGCCAAAGATCCGCCAAGGCGCAACAGCAAGGATAAAGCCAATAACGGTGACGACAAGGACGAGGATGGAGAGTTTCAGGAGCCCCAGAAGGAAGTCAACTTCATCTTTGGAGGCCCGGATGCCTACACGTCCAAGCGCAAGCAAAAGCTGGAGCTATGTGAGATCAACTCCGTAGAGCCTGCCGCGCCTGAGTACATGAGGTGGTCTGAAGTATCGATTACTTTTGATCGGTCGGATCACCCCAGGCACTTGCCCAAGCCAGGTCGCTATCCGCTAGTGCTCGCGGCAACAATGAAGGGGGTCAAGTTCAACAAAATACTTATCGATGGAGGAAGCAGTCTGGACTTGATCTTCACCAAGACCCTCATGGAGTTAGGCTTGTCAGTCGAAGACTTGCAGCCAAGTTCTTCTCCCTTCCATGGGATCGTGCCTGGCAAGACCACTGTTCCTATTGGACAGATCGCTGTGCCTATCATCTTTGGGACCCATAAGAACTTCAGGACTGAGCGCATCATCTTCCAGGTAGCCGACTTCGAGTCTGCTTACCATGCCATCCTCAGCAGACCGGCGGTGGCGAAATTCATGGCGGTCTCGCACTACCCGTATCTCACTCTCAAGATGCCAGGCCCCAAGGGAATCATCTCCCTCCACTCTGACCTTTGGAATTCCTTCGATTGCGATGTGCAGAGTTGTGAGATGGCCGACCGACAGTTGATGCTGTCTAACCGTTTGGAGATCCAGAAGGCAGTCGGCAATAAGGAACAGACTAACGCGGAGGTCCCCGTGAAGAAGCCCACCAAGGACAAGATCCAGATGGACGATGTCCCTACCAAGGAAGTTTCGCTCGACCCAGAGAACCCTGCTAAGATCACCTATGCAGGAGCCAACCTCGACGAGAAGTAGGAACTCGCGCTCACTCTTTTCCTCTAGGAAAATAGGGACATCTTTGCATGGAAGCCCTCTGACATGCCGGGAGTTCCTAGGGAAAAGATTGAGCACGAGCTAAGGGTGCCTCCTGGGGCCACCCCCGGCAAGCAAAGGCTTAGAAGGTTTGCACAAGACTGCAAGTACGCCATGAAGAAGGAGATAGCTAGATTATTAGATGCTAAGTTTATAAGGGAAGTGTAGCATCCTGGTTGGCTGGCAAATCCAGTTCTTGTACCTAAGAAGAATAAAGAATGGTGGATGTGTGTCGATTATACTGATTTGAACAAGGTCTGTCCGAAAGACCCCTTTGCTCTGCCATGTATTGATCAGATCGTAGACTCAACTGCCTGGTGTGAGCTTTTAAGCTTTCTAGATGCCTATTTAGGCTACCACCAGATCCCACAGAAAGTCAAAGATCAAATCAAGACTCCCTTTATAACTCCTTTCAGCGACTGCTATACTACTATGCCATTCGGTCTGAAAAATGCTGGCGCAACTTACCAACATGGTATTCAATGCTGCCTCGAAACTCAGATCGGTTGGAACGCAGAAGCATATGTTGATGACATCATTGTAAAGACTCGGAATGTTGGGGAACTTCTCTCTGACCTGGCAGATACGTTTGACAACTTGAGACGATACTCGATGAAGTTCAACCCTAAAAAGTGTGTTTTGGGGTTCCTTCGGGAAAGCTACTCGGCTACATCGTTTCGAAATGAGGTATTGGGGCTAACCTGGACAAAATCAAGGCGATCCTTGATATGGGGCCACCTAATTCCCAAAGGGATGTTGAAAAGTTGACTGGATGCATGGCATCTTTAAGTCGATTTATCTCTCGATTGGGAGTTAGGGGTCTGTCGTATTTTAAGCTTCTCAAAAAGCAGGATGACTTCGTCTGGACAACAGAGGCGTAGTCGGCATTGAATGAGTTGAAGGTCCACCTCAGCAATATTCCAGTCCTGGTGCCTCCCGAGCCGCAAGAAAAGCTTCAACTCTATATATTGGTCACGACTCAAGTTGTGAGTACCGTTTTGGCGGTCGACCGAGAAGAAGAGGGTCATGTACAAAGAGTACAACACCCAGTGTATTTTGTCAGTGAGGTCCTTAGTGCCTCCAAAACACGATACCACCAGATCTTGAAGTTGCTATATGCGCTCTTGATCACTTCAAGGAAGTTGAAGTACTATTTTCAGGCTCATCCTATTGAAGTTCAAACAACTTTTGTGATCGGAGAAGTCCTCCACAACCGAGAAGCAGAAGGAAAGATTGCCAAATGGGCAGTCAAGCTCGGTCAATTCACCATTACATTTGTACCCTGCTCAGAGACCAAAGGACAAGTGTTAGCTGACTTTGTTTTCGAGTGGACAGAGATTCAGATGTCGTCTGCACCGCAAGATATTGAGTACTGAAAAATGTACTTCGACGGATAGCTTCATTTATCTGGAGCGGGTGCAGGGATTGTGCTCATCTCACCACAAGGAGAAAAGCTCCAGTATGTCCTCCAGATCAGGTTTCACGCGTCTAACAATGTTGCGGAATATGAGGCTCTTCTACACGATCTACGCATTGCCGTGTCACTCGGCGTTCAGTGTCTCGACATCTTTGGTGATTCAGCTCTGGTCATCAACCAAGTCACTAAGGATTGGAGCTGTGTGGATGGCAATATGGCTACCTATTTCCAAGAAGTAAGGAAAATCAAAGATAAATTTGATGGACTAAAGTTCATGCATATTTTTCAAGATAACAATCAAGCGGCTGATGAGTTATCCAAGATGGGATCGTCTCGAGCGATTGTCCCACTCGATGTTTTCTTACACACCCTTGATTCTCCCACTATTTCTCCTCGGTCTGATGTCTTAATGACCGATATTGCTGAGATGGTATATGATACCAACATACAGACCGACTGGCTTGACCGATTATCCAATTTATGACTAAGGGAACGCTGCTTCCGGATCATAATGAGCAACAAAGATTGAAGGCAAAGTGTCGAGGATATCTGATGGTGGATGACCTACTCTATCGACGAGGGGGTTCCAATATCTTGATGTGATGCATCTCGATTCCAGAAGGCAAAGAATTAATGGAAGAAATCCATTCAGGCGTATGTGGCAACCATGCGGCTTCCAAGACTTTGGTCGGCAAAGCCTCCGACAAGGGTTTTATTGGCCCATGGTGGTCGAAGATGCACACCAGGTCGTTCGAATGTGTGAAGGCTGTCAATTCTTTGCTCAACAGACTCACGTACCTTCGCAACAACTTCAGATGATACCTATCACTTGGCCTTTTGCAATTTGGGGGCTTGATATTGTTGGTCCTTTCAAGAAAGCGCCAGGCGGGTTTACTCATTTGTTTGTTGCTATTGACAAATTCATCAAGTGGATTGAAGCGAAGCCGATCAGCAAGATAACTTCAAAAAAGGCGATCGAGTTTGTCAGAGACATCTTCACTTGATTTGGGGTTTCTCACGATATCATCACCGATAATGGTACTCAGTTTACATCTAAGGAGTTCCGTGACTTTGCCAATGAGATGGGAATAAAAATCCACTTTGCATCAATGGCTCATTCTCAAAGCAATGGGCAGGTTGCATGGGACAATGGTATGATTCTTTAGGGACTGAAGCCTCGAATATTTGACAGGCTCAAACCGTATGCCGGTCGGTGGGTTCAAGAGCTGCCTTCGGTTCTCTAGGGGCTGCGCACTAATGTCAGATGGGCTACTGGCCAGTCACCTTTCTCGTTGGTCTACGGTTCCGAGGCTATGCTGTCGACCGAGGTAAACCTCGTATCAGCGTGAGTCAAGGGATATGACGAGAAGCTTTCTCAAGACAACTGAGTGATTGAGTTGCGTGATCGCGCTCTGTTTCGGTCGGCAGTATACCAGCAAAGCTTGCGACATTATTATGATAAAAATGTTCGCAGTCGCCAGTTTCATGTTGGAGATTTAGTGTTGCGATGAGTGCAATTAACTAAGAATCAGCACAAGCTATCCCCTAAATGGGAAGGACCTTATGTGGTCAAAGAGGTTACACGACCAGGGGCGTATCGGCTGATGTATAAAGATGGCGACAACATATCAAATTCATGGAATATTAATTAGCTACATCGTTTCTATACTTAGTCTTCCTATAGTATTTTTATACATTATTATTGAATTAAATTCCAAGTCTTTTTGATAGAAGATGTTTTTGATTTCATTCTTATTTGTCTCGATTCCCTAATTTATAACATTAAACAATCGAGCGAGGGGACTAGTAATAATGTCCCACTACTCCTTAACCTTGACAGATTCTGGTTTTGGATTTTTTCAACCGATTTCTCATAGTTTGACACGGTCTAAAGTTTTTTGGTCTAACGCTGGAACATTATGGTTATTCAATTTATATTGCACAACAGACTGCCACTACACTAAACCCAGAGCTAGAGTGCGAGAGGTCATGCGTCGATTGGTCGATTCTGCTTGTTACGCCGTTATAAATTACAACCGAACTTGTTAAGGCAAACTGGTGCAACTTCTGTTTTTGTCTCTAAAAGACTTAAGGTGAAAAGGTCCAAGTGCCATAGCGCGACTAACGCAGCTTAGCACCGACTGATTTGCTCTAAGTAATAGGAGATTGCCTTTATAACTATTTAGTTACTTTTTCCAAACTTGTTTAGTAACTAAGCAAGCACAAGGATTAATATTCATATTTACATGGAGACAATATTGTTTTCCTGATTCAAATACTACTAATATTTGTTTACATTGTAGATATTACAGGCCCTATGAAGGAGAGGAGGCGTCATCTTGTAATTCTATCTCTGGAGTTGTTGGAGGAGACGACGCGATGGGGTCAACCTCTACATTATCGACTAAGGCACGGGAGGTTTCCAGCATGGAGTCCATAAGCAACTGACATTGGTCGACTGTCAAGTCAGTGTTGAAGCCCTCCTTAACCTTGTCCAATGGCAGAGCTAGAGACCAAGATTGGCAAATAGCCAGTACTTGACTCCCGACCTCGGTCGCCACTGTTCTAGTGTTGTTGGCGATCACCTCTAGCGCGTGCTCTAGCAAGTACTCCAAGGAGTGCCTGGTCTCCTCCACTTGGTTAGCATGGATATAATCCAAGGCTTTCTGAGCACTGTAGGATATGACTGCAAAAGTCATGAAGGGTATTAGATGATGAAGTTCAAGAGCAATGATAAAAGACTTAAAAAGATAGCTTACTGACAAGATTACATTTGAAGGATTTAGAGATGCTCTTAGCCTCCTCCACCTTTCCTTTGGTCTCCTCCAGTTCCTTTTTCAGCCGAGTGATCTCAGCGCTCTCGTTTTCAACCAGCTTGGAGAAGTCGTTCTTCTCTGCAGTCAGAGCATCTAAGAATCTCTGCTGGTTTGAAGTTAATTTCTTGAAGTCGGTGACTTTCTAATCATGAGCTAAAGATACAAATAAAAGCTTTAGCAATAGAGTGAGAAAGAAGTCAATGTAAGTTGGTATGCAATCTTACCAATGACATCAGCATGACTCTGCTCTAGAGCTTGGGTCACCTCCTTGTGGTCGGTCTGCAATTTTTCCATTTGCCTTCTGGCTTGGGAAAGCTGCTCACCGGTAACTGATGATAACAAGTCAATACCTCTAAAAGAAGAAGCTTGAATGCACAAGATGTTAGGGACTTACCAAAAGATTTGGCCTCAAGGTATTCAATCCTGGCCTACTTCTTCTCCACAAGAGAATATATTCTCTAAAGATGAAGAAGGGTTAGGTTAATTGCAATAATGATTCAAGAAAGAAAAACTTGGTATTGATGTACCTTGTTGGCCTCTCTATGCTGATGCATGACGTCCATGTCCTCAGCTTCCGGTCAACTCAATGAGTCCTCGACCAACACGGTCTTACCCTTATAATGGGAGAAGGCATACCGGTTGGGGACGGGTCGACGACTTGAGGAGCGAGCGTCGACAGTGGCGTGGGCACTGGAGCATTGAGCGACTTCCTTGACTCGGTCTGCGCACTTGATGGTGTGCGGACCAACTGAGGCTGGACGGTCGGTCAAGGAACAGGAGTTGACCGAGTGTCTTGAGACCCTTGGGCGCTCTGATTATCACTTGATAGACTGCTATGACTACCAAAGAAGCATAGCGTTAAGATCTGACAATAGTTAGAAATAGAGACGAAGAAGAACTAAAAACATGAAGAATTGTACCTAGAGGCTTGCTTAATTTTGATCCGATAGACTTTCTTCTTCAGAGAAGCGGTCTGCGGGTCAGAATCCTTCCTCTTCAGGGAAGTCTTGGCGGCTTCATCGGTCTTCTTCGCCACCCTTGCACCACTCTCTGATTTGCTCAGGGGCTCCGACTGGCTAGAGGGTCGGTCGAAGTGTGCAGGGGTCGGCAGATTAGCATCAGGGCGGTGCTCCCTCTCGTCATCATCGTCATCTCCCACATATTGCCGAAGATGGTGAGTGGTCTGCTTCACTCGTCGGCTGGGAGAGGGCAAGTCAGGGCGAGGAGGTGTTGTGGAGATGCTGGCGACGACCTCTTCGGTCGGTCGGGCCATTGCTGAAGAACTGGTATCACCAGTGCTAGCCTGTGATGGTTTCTTGACATAATCCGGTCCCTCGGAATCGGTCGGAGGGAGCGGAGGGTGTGACACGTAAGTGTTCAAAACCTGCAAAGACATCGAGACATTTCACATTGTGATTGTTCAAAGAAACGTCAGAATTATTCAAGACGACTAAGGCTTACTCGGGCCCGTAGAGTGCCCACGTTGTATGCCTTCACGATTAAGAAGTGATCTTGATTGATGTCTCCTTTAAACATCTTCGATAACCGTGAGTGACGCAGAGTGGAGTTTGGCGGATTAGATACCTCCCTCGTCTCATCGTCGGTGGCAATCCCAGGCGTGGTGGCTCTGTTTCTTCAACGGTTGCACTTGGCGCACTATAAAGCTTTTTGCTATAGTAATGCCGTCTACCCCTTCATTCTTTAGCTCTGTGATTTTCTCTAGCAGAGCGACCACTTGGGGGTCGGTTGGGTCAGGTTTTTCTGACCACCGCGCCTGGTGAATGGCCTTGGCACAAGAGAAGTCGGCAAGAACATGAGGAGGATTGTCATAGTAGAACCACTCATCCTTCCAATTCTTGTTCCCGGTCTTCAATGGGACGTTGATGTAGGCCTCCTTATTACGCAATTGGAAACCTGTTGTAAAGTGCTTATGGGCCAGGCCCACTTTCTAGAAGAAGGACTCCTGGCCCATGTGGGCTCCTTATCTAATTCTAGCCCAACACGAAGTAGGGTTTCCCCCTTATAAATAGTTGAGGAGACACCCCTTTGTAATTTCGCTAGAATTATTCAATAAAGAATTTCATCTCCTCTATTCTTGTTACTTTTAGCTTTCATTCTCTATTTCGATCTATGTGCCCTCGATCGTCGATAACCCAACACGTTATCAGCACGCTCTACAGAGCCGGCCATCTACTCGGCGATTAAAGGTATGATTTACGATTGATTTTATATCTTGACTCGTTGCAGTCAAGATCTGTCCAGGAGATCGCCACAAAAATCTTGACTCGTTGCAGTCAAGATCTACAACAACAAAAGCCTGTCATAGGAGGCGGCACCATGAAATAACAAAATCAGATTAAGGGCACTTATGCGCCCACGATCTCCTAACCCTAACCGGATCTGGAACTGGCAAGGGGAGGATCTGAGATATCTAGATCCAAAACGGGATACGTCCAGAAGTTCGAAAAAAAAGGCCGCATGAGAGCCCTCCGCCGACACGAGCCACGAAGATGGCAAGAAAAAAAAGACTGGATGTACCCTAACCCTAGCGGTGAAGGTGACTGGATCCATCACAGAAAGATCAAAGAAGAAGAAAAAACAAAACATGGTGGAGCCTCACATCCGTTCCGTGCGGCTCAGATCTAGGCCATGCTAGCCCAGATCCGGCCCCACCGAACCTGGATGCAGCTCCATACATCACAGCAAGTTGAAAAACATTGAAAAAAAATCATCAACCCAGATCCGGGCCCGCCATGAAGGCGCAACCTAGATCCGGGCCTGCCACAAAGGCGGCTAGGCCCGGGGTCACGGCCTCCCCGAGCGCGTAGCACGCCGGCTCGATCGTCCAAGTACCTGACCCGGCTGGGCCCCACACGTGGCCGATGCTGCGCCAAGCGCAGGTGGCTGCCTGGCCCTCGCGCCGAAGGCTGGCCGCAGCTGTTAGGCCACACCGCGAGCGCTGAGCCCCGGCCTGCCGCTGGCCCACAACAACCCCCGACTCCAGCTCACGAGCGCACCGACGGGAAGCACGCCAGTGCCCCCGAGCAAGCCGGGCCTGCACGCCGACAGCTGCGAGGCACCCCACGCATGCCAGCTCGCAATGAGTGGACCCTCCAGCAGCCCCCGACTCTAGCTCGCGAGACGCGCCCCCCCCCCCCCGCGGCTGGCATAGGCGGGTCACACGCGCACGCTCGGCGCCCGCGCGCGCCTTCGAGCACTGACGTGCATGGGCTCCCATGCGCGCTACCGATTGGAGCGTGGTGGAAGGCGTTGGATCTAAGGAAGAAAGAGGAGGTGTCGGTGGGAAGAAAGAAAGAAACGATAGAGTGGCGGCCGGTTGGAGGAAGAAAGAAAGACAGTGAGGATAAAGTGAAGGGATTTAGGGTTTTGACCCCTTTTATACCCCTTCGGGATATATGGGCTATTTGGGCCGATTTCTGGCCCACTTTAAGCCCGATAGCGAAAATTTTTCAAAGAAGTCCTCAAAATTTTAAGATTTTCTGTTTTTCGCAAAAACAGACCCAATTTTTGCAGAAGGCCCCTAAAAATTATGAAAATTACCAGAAAATCACAGAAAAATTAGAAATTTCACGGGAATGTGTTATTTTGCATATCACCCTGGATTTTTCTAGATTTATATCAAAATAGACTATAGTCCTTATATTATTCTGTTTTCACGATTTATTGGTTATTTTATGCAGAAATACCAATAAAAATAACTTAAACATGCAGTTTTTGTTATACCATTTTACTTATGCCCCTTATTACTTGGAGATATTATTTGCATATACACGAAGTAATTTTTGCACCATGATATCATGCAGATGTCTGACCTTGTGAAGAGAGAATTTGACGTGCTTACCCCCATGGGTGTAACTACCTGTCATAGGCTCTTGATGCTAAAATTCTCCTTAGTGGCAAAAATCTCTTGAAGACAATTATGCCCAAAAATGGAGAACCTACTGCAACAGTAGTGGAGCAAGCTCAGTACCTGCATTTCCTGAGTCATCATTTATGTACTACATTGAAAAATGAGTACCTGACCGAAAGGAACCCAAAGGTCTTGTGGGACTCACTGCGTAATCGCTTTAAGCAAATTGAAACAGTCTTACTTCCTAAAGTGGAGCGCGAATGGCAAAACCTACGCTTCCAAGACTACAAGACTGTTGAGGAATACAATACCAAGCTTTATGCTATTGTGTCATGCATGAAGCTATGTGGCAAAGATCTTAAAGATCCCGACCTCATCCACAAGACACTCTCCACCTTTCACCCTAAGCTCACCCATGTGAGCCGCCAGTACAACAAGGACAAATATGACTCTTATGTCGCCCTGAGCAATGCATTGCAGCAAGATCAGGGGGAGGACGAATTGATCAAACAGAATCATTTGTCTCGTCCTACTGGCTCCATGACAACGCAAGAAGCAAATGCCACGTCATTCAAGAAGAATAACAACAAGGGTAAAGGAGCACCAAAGGTACCACCGAAGGCGCAAAACAACCCTAACAAGTTCAAGAAGAACTATAAAGGGAAGTCAAAGAAGACGCCTTCAGGGGGAGAATATGGGAAACAGGACCAGAAATGTTACAGATGTGGCATGAATGGACATTGGTCCAAAAGTTTCCGCACGCCTAAGCACATTGTCGACATGTACCAAGAACTCAGGAAGAAGCTTGCGGAGCATAAAGCCAACTATGTTGAAGCTCCACAAGCCAAAGAAAACATCACGAAGATGGATTCTGGTACATTAGACAAAGCTCAAGGCCATGGAGAACCAAGCAAGGCCTCTGATATTGAATTTGATGACGACCTCATGGCAGAGGATGAAGAGGACCTGCATGGAGATTCACACTAGTCTCGTAGACTACTTAGAATCAAGAATTCTCCATTAGAATTAAGCAATAGTAATAAGGGTGCATTAAGTTTTAGCAGTGGTTTATTTATGTAATCTCGTGAAGAGAAGATATTTTTTTCAATAATATATCATATTGGTGTGGAAATTATTTATATTATTATTTCTGTTGATTATACATGATTGTATTAATTACAGAATCATAGAGTACATGGCTATTCAAGAGGAGCTCTGTCTCGTAGACAGTGGCACTACCGTTCTAAGAGACACTAGTTATTTCCAAACACTTCGAAAGTATGATGGAGATATAACTACTGTCATTGGCAATGACACTAGGATTGTTGGCACAGGCAGGGCAATAATCGTCCTATCGAATGGTACGCGGGTAGTAATCCATGAAGCATTGCTTTATCCCAAGTCTACTCGGACATTGTTAAGCTTCAAGGACATCCGTACAAATGGATTTCACGTAGAAACCAATGATGATAAAGGCGAAGAACGTCTCATTATGACCAAGAAAGATGGAGACTACAAGACTATCGTCGAAAGTTTTCTAACCATTAAAGAAAGCATGTACTACACTCATGTTAAACCACACAAAGAGTTTGCTGCATTCAAGACCGTATTTAGCAACCAAGAAGCCTATCGAACATGACACGATAGACTTGGTCATCCAAGCCTCAACATGATGCAAAGAATCACGAAGAATTCAAATGGTCATAACTTGAAGACAAGTGATTTCCCAAATCAAGAAGATTTTTTGTGCGTTGCATGTGCAAAAGGGAAGCTCATCACTCGACCCTCAAAGCTTAAGATTCAAGAAGAATCGATGGCAATCCTTGAACAAATTCAAGGAGACATATGTGGACCGATTAACCCCATGTCAGGACCTTTTTGGTACTTCATGGTGTTGATTGATGCTTCCTCGAAATGGAGTCATACATGTTTATTGTCTACTACAAACCATGCGTTTGCATGATTGACAACTCAGATCATACAATTGAAAACCAATTTTCCGGATCACAGAATCTAATCCATCAGGATGGATAATGCCGGAGAATTTACCTCGAAGGTGTTTAATGAGTATTGTATGAGTTTGGGTATCAAAGTGAAACATTCTGTACCACACGTGCATACACAAAATAGACTTGCAGAATCATTAATTAAGAGGATCAAGTTGATAGCATGACCATTATTACAGAATTGCTTATTGCCTACCTCTTGTTGGGGGCATGCAGTGTTGCACGCAGCAGCATTAATTCAATTGAGGCCATCTACTACACATGAAGAATCACCATTAGCAATGGTGCGTGGTACAATACCAAATGTTTCTCACTTGCAAAGATTTGGATGTGCTGTGTATGTCCCTATCCCTCCGCCTCAGCGAACTGTAATGGGTGCACAACAAAAACTCAGAGTTTACGTTGGATATGAAAGTGCATCCATAATCAAGTATTTAGAGCCATCTACTGGGGATTTACACACGGCTCGCTTCGCTGATTGTATCTTTAATGAAGATCATCTCTCGGGACGAATGCTGTGAAATAGAATGGGAAACTAAAGGAATTTATGGAATGGATCCTCGCACTACAGAAACTGAGCTCGAAGTTCAGAACATCCTCCATCTATAGAGGGTTGCTAATGAACTGCCAGAAGCTTTCACCGATACAAGAGACATTGTGAAGTATCATATACCGGCTGCAAATGCTCCCGAAAGAATAGACATCCCATTCGAAGAAGATGACTATATGGAATTCCAGCCTCCTTCCTCAAAAGCAATGAATGTTAGGAAGAGGGAGAGTGATCCGGTTACACGGGCACCAAAGAAGCCTAGAGTACAAGCTCAAGCTAAAGCTCCTAGGAGACATCCTGCGGAGAATAAGCCGAAGCAAACTACTCAAAAGAAGAATATAGAAGGTGAAAGCAAACCACACGAAGTGGTGAGCATTGAAGAAGAAATCCCAAGTGAGAATGTGCGCACACTTGAAACTCATGACAGGTTACCGGAAATTCTGATCTAAACACACCTTTGAGTGATGTGGATCAAGAAAATGAAGTAATAGAAGAAGTGTCAACGAATTATGTTGAGACGGGAGTAGTATACAATAAAAAGATAATGAAAGTCGACTCATATTTTGCTGACATAATTGCAACACAGAATGACTTGGAATCTGAACCAAAGTCAATGAAGGAATGCAAGAAGCGTCCTGACTGACCAAAGTGGAAAGAAGAAATTTGTGCAGAGTTGAACTCGCTAAAGAAAAGAGAAGTGTTCGGCAATGTAAGCCTTACACCAAAACGTATCTTCCTAGTGGGTCACAAATGGGTGTTTGTCAGGAAGAGAAATGCTCAAAATGAAGTGGCTAGATACAAGGCGAGACTCGTAGCTCAAGGTTTCACGCAGAGACCAGGAATTGACTTCGAAGAAACCTACTCTCCCGTAATGGATGGAATTACTTTTCGGTATTTAATATCATTGGCAGTGAATATGAATTTGTAAATGCGACTTATGGATGTCGTCACTACATATTTGTATGGAACATTAGATACAGAAATCTATATGAAAGTTCCAAAAGGAATCAAAGTCCCGAATGAAGAAGAACACAAATTGTATAGTGTCAAACTTCAGAAGTCACTATATGGTTTAAAGCAATCTCGAAGAATGTGGTATAACAAACTCAGTAACTTTTTACTGGAGAAAGGATTCTTGAAGAATGATGATTGTCCTTGTGTATTCATTAAGAAATCAGAGAAAGGCTATTACATAGTCTTTTTTTATGTTGATGATTTGAATATCATTGGCACTACACAGGACGTCGAAGATGCATGTTCTTACTTAAAGTCTAAATTTGAAATGAAAGATTTAGGTAAGACTGCATATTGTTTAGGCTTGCAGCTTGAGCATACCCACGAAGGGATATTATTACATCAATCAAACTATACCAAGAAGGTATTAGAGAGATTGATGCATACCTACTCAGATCCCCTATGGTTGTGAGATCACTCAATGCAGAGGAAGATCCATTTAGACCAAAGGAGGAAGGTGAGGAATTATTGGGACCTCAATATCCCTATCTCAGTGCTATTGGAGCATTGATGTACCTTGCAAATGGTACGAGGCCCGATATAGCCTTTGTTGTTAATCTACTTGCTAGATACAGCTCGGCACCAACTATGCGACATTGGAAAGGAATTAAACAAGTGCTAAGATATCTAAGAGGAACTGAAGATTTCAGATTATTTTTTAAGAAGAATGCAGAAGTAACCTTGGTTGGCTATACTGATGCTGGCTACTTATCTTATTCACACAAGTCAATCTCGCAGACTGGATATGTGTTCTTATTTGGTGGAATGGCAATTTTATAGAAGTCAACGAAGCAGACGATTGTTGCTTTATCAACAAATTACTCAGAGATCATCGCATTATTTGAAGCCGCCAAGGAATGCACTTGGCTTAGAAGGATGTCAAGGCATATAATGGAGAGTTGTGGAGTATCGTATACTCCATCCCCTACAGTTATCTATGAAGATAATAACATTTGTACTGCACAAATACAATTGGGATATATAAAGTCAAACAGGACAAAGCATATGTTACCTAAATTCTTCCATACGCATGAATTGCAAGAGAAGGGAGAAATTTTGGTAACTCATGTCCGATCTTGTGATAATCTTGCAGATATGTTCACAAAGGCACTACCAGCTTGCACTCTTGAAAAGTGTCGGCATGGTATTGGCATGAGAAGACTTAGAGAAGTGCTTGGAACAGGGGGAGAACTTCCCTAAGTACATCATGTTCCCGAATTAAAGAAACATCTCGAAGATAATTCATGTCATTCATGAAGATCGATAAGCATTAATCATAAAGATTAAAGTATTGTACTCTTTTCCCTTATGAGTTTTTCATATGAAGTTTTCTCGTTAAGGTTTTTAATGAGGCAATGCGTACAATACAAGTGACGGTAATATGTGCTCTTTTCTCTATTTTTCCCACTGGGTTTTTAAGGAGTTTTTTTAATGAGGCATATTTATCGTGATAAAGAGCCCAAGGGGGAGTGTTATAAAACGCTTATGGGCCAGGCCCACTTTCTAGAAGAAGTACTTCTGGCCCATGTGGGCTCCTTATCTAATTCTAGTCCAACACGAAATAGGGTTTCCCCCTTATAAATAGTTGAAGAGACACCCATTTGTAATTTCGTCAGAATTATTCAATAAAGAATTTCGTCTCCTCTATTCTTGTTACTTTTAGCTTTCGTTCTCTACTTTGATATATGTGTCTTCGATCGTCGATAACCCAAAAAAACCAACTCCACGTATGGCGACTTGGTTTTCCTTGGTTGGCAACGATCGGAGGATGAACAAATGGCAGAACAAGGTAAAATAGGGCAGAATGCCCAGGAAAGCTTCGCACATATGCACGAAAATAGCAATGTGCAGGATGGAGTTGGAATTGAGGTTGACGAGATCAATCCCATAAAAGAAAAGGAGCCCGCGTAGAAAACTGCAGCAGGGACTCCGAAGCCATGCTCAAAGTAGAATCAAAAAACTACGATCTGGTTATGGACTGGAAGGGGGCGAGTTTCTTTCAGTACCTTCCAATCAATGCGATCTTGTTCCGGAAGGAGGCCGTCTTCCACCATCTTGTTCAGATCCCGGTGGAGATGCTGCTCTTCGAGAACTCCTGAAGCTGCTCTGGGATCTCCAGCTACGAGGAGGAGGACTCAGTGGCGGCTTTCTTGGATGATTTGCGAGGCATCTTCGAGAGTTGCAGCAACGCGGTGGATCTAAACTCTAGCTAACGCTTGGGAGCTTGATGGCGATGAAGATCTGCGGTGGTGATGGGAGAGTGCGCTAACCCTAGCTCTAGAAGCAGAGGAGTCGCAAGAACAGGGGAGGCGCGAGGAAGACGAAGTATTGTGTGCAAATGGTGGCGTGGACCTGGGGTCAACAGTACGTTCCCCTTTTTATACCTACGTCTTTTTGACCTAGTCTTCTGGGTCCCATGGGCTGTATGGGCCGTACAGTGACGGGCTTTTCCGCTTAATAAAAGTAATAAGTAAAAAGCTTTATTCTTAAAAAGAATTAGAGCTATCAGCCTTGAGAAATAATCTCGGGGGCTTCTTTGATGAGAAGCAGTGGCAAATCCACTTAAAAATATTTTCCGTATCTTTATGATTTGATGATCACATAGCAGAGGACTAAAAGGTCATACGGGAGCAGGTTCTAAGGACAGGTTTCTGATTGATGTTAGTAAATAGTTCTCAAAATTGGGCTTGTATTAAGTCGGGTGATGGTTCATTAAGGAAAAACTATGTTATGATTGATGTCATTATAGTTTAGTACTTAGTTATGATTGATGTCATAGCTATTTTTTGATTTCACAAATGGTAGATGTCATGAGAATCAAAAGGTCATTCGGCTAAGGGTGAATATCACTCTATCTTAAATATAATCGGTCAACACAATATATATTGGGTAGACAGAGTACCTGGTTTGATGATCAGGGGTTTAGTTGCTCAAATTTGATTATTTGAGTAAAGTTATATAACAAAATGTTAAGAACTAATATTACTAGACTCTTGCATTATTTGTTAGCCTCCAAAGTATACAAGAGTCGGGGGCTACACCTGATCAGGTGCACCTCGTTGGCGCACCAGATCTATCAAGAACTTGGGTCATGAGGTCTTCCTAATTTATGACCTGTTCATATCAACATTGAAGATCACTCAACACAGCTCAAAACCAGAAGCACTCGAGGGCTGTTGTGAGATACTTGCCTTACAGGTATCCATAGATATGCCTAAGTCGGTAACCGACCGGGTACCTTATCAATAAGGAAACTGACCGAGTCGGCTTGGAGCGCAAGACAATTAGAGATAGATTATCTATATAAATCCTTATAGAATACGAGTAGTACTCTTCATGTACCCCCTGCCGACCGGATATATAAGGCGGCAGGAATCCCCTATCGGGGAAAAAACATTACAAGTAATACGATCTACAGATCACAGGACATAGGGGTTTTACTCTCATCGAGAGGGCCCGAACCTGTATAACTCGGCGTCTTTTGCAACCATCGTAGTTCTTAGTCTTGACATAGCCCTATAAATTTATTGCCGAGATCAAGTCTCGACACATAGGGATACCTAGGTATCTAAAGGGATAGTTTCCGTGTTGGCATCCAAACATATGAGAGTATTGCTACTCCATCTCTTTGGCCTTGCGAAAAAACAAATCACTCTTATGGAAATTGATTTTAAAACCAGACAAATGCTCAAAAACACAGAAAAGTAACTTTAAAATTTTAGCTTTCTCAAAATCATGATCCATAAAAAGTATAGTGTCATCTACGTATTAGAGGATTGATAATCCATCGTCTACTAAATAAGGCACCACCCATGCAATTTGACCAACCTCCTTTGCTCTATTAATCAATGTGGCCAACATATCGACCATAATATTAAATATGATAGGAGATAGGGGATCCCCTGTCTAAGACCCTTTTTAGTCTGAAAGTTATCCCCTCCTTGGTCGTTTATTTTAATTCCCACATGGCCCCCTCGTATGAATATATCAATCCATTGACATCACTTTGAAGAGAAGCGCTTCATTTGAAGGATTTGTCTCACAAAGAGCCATTTGACTTTATCATTTGCCTTTCAAAGTCAATTTTAAAAATGATACCATCTAGCTTCCTCTGATGCATTTTATGTATTGCGTCATGGAGGATAACTACCACTTGAATAATGTTTCTCACGAGAATAAAAGTTGTTTGTGTAGGTTGGATCACTTTATGTGCCACTGTTGTAAATCTATTAGTAGCTACTTTTGTGAATATTTTTGAAGCTCACATTCAACAAACAAATTGGTATGTATTGTTGAATTTTAATTGCTTCTTTGCATTTTGGCAGTAGTATAATTGTACCAAAGTTCAGACTATGCAGAGCTAGGAACCCACTATAGAATTCATAAAAGAGGGCCATGAGGTCATTCTTAATTAGACCCCAAAAGGCTTCATAGAATTCAACTGGAAAACCATCGGACATTGGTGCCTTATTATGCTTCATTTAAAAAACAGCATGGCATACATCTTCCTCTGAGAATTGTTCCACTAAAACTCTATTCTCCTCCTCAGATACTTGAGGAATGTCATCTATTCTTGTCTCATCTGGTCTAAATGAGTTTTCTTGTGGGGGTCCAAAGAGTCCTCTGTAGTAAGTGGTAATATATTTTTTAAGTTCATCATCACCACTTATTATTGTCTCGCCATCTTGAAGGTGGAAATCCATGTTTTCCTGTATTTCGCATTAGCCACTAACTGGAAGTACTTAGTATTTCAGCCTTGTCGCGGGAGAAACCGGGTGCCACATGGCACCACTTAGGGACCCATACACATCCAAGTTAAAAGGCTCGCCGGACCGCCACCAAGGCGGCACCTACATGGGAAAGAATCCCCGTGATAACCAAACCTTCAGAGCAAAGGCCACGCCGCTTCCCCGATTCGCTCGACCCCCCGGAGGGTCGAAGACTGGTCGCGCTCCGCTTGACCCCCCGAAGGGTCGAGGGCTCGTGACGCCTCGCTCGACCCCCCAAAGGGGCTGAGGGTAGTGTTGACGGCTGTTAAGTACCATTTTCAACCGTCAACTATACTCAAATAAAGGAGAATTTGGCATTTCATACACGCATGCTTTATCACAATAATATAGTTCCACTTGTACTTGGAGAACTTTGTGCATGCAGGACGAAATGTGAAGGAAACACCTCAAAAGGCAAGAAAACACACTTTCGACCAATCAGAGAGTGCCACATGGACGTCACACGGATTGAAGGGCCCATTTTCAGCACTTAACCGACGTAACTCCCTGCAATACCGCGCAAACCAATGTCAGGGCCCACAGGACAGCCACCTGGAGAAAGCACAGGCCAGGAGGGGCCACCCCCAGGTCGGCCGACCTGGTCAGGTCGGCCGACCCGGCCGGGTGCCCTCTCCGCCTGGGCTTCCACGTGTTGGCTCCTCCGTGACTCCTGATGACGGTTTGAGATGCCTTCCGTGGCGGTTACTCTCCCTTGCCGACCTATTGAGGCTATAAATAGGAGGGTGTGCCTTCACACTCAACACACACCACAAGAAGCATTTCTCTCTTGCTAGTAGTAGTTCTTGGAGTTTTAGTGGAGTTAGGCTGAGTCTAGAGCTCTCTAGTCCCAAGTCTTCACTTGGAATTGGTATGGCTCTTGTATCTTTTCCCTTTTGTAAGACTTTGCTCTTATTAATATATATCTATTTTCTATATAGTTGTGCTTGGGTCATGAGTTTCTTGTTTGATATTGTGATCCATATATGTGATAGTATAGTCTACTTGTGTGATAGTAGTTTATATTTATTATACTACTATTGTCATGCTAGTTATATACCGTCACTATAGTCTAGTTTATATGTTATAGTCTCTATGCTTAGTTTTAGCTGATAAAGTATAGCATGGGTTTGGTGATCGTATTCGTACGGTAACTCTGCCTCGTTAATAGTAATCGCGGAGGGGCAGAGTGCTCTTTGGTCATGCAAGTATGGTACTTGGGTGACTGATTTGCATCAATTATTCGTTAGTCTACTGGTTCGTTGAGGTAGGCGGCAGGTGGTGACAGCCCTATCCGTCCTTTGAAATCCTCCCCGCTAGGCTAGTGCGTAGGCTCTTGGCGGAAGTCGCCTGTGGATGCAGGGGTAAGTCCGTGCCTGAAGTGCTATACTATTGACTGCTGAACCTGAGTGTGGGTCTGTATGTATTCTACTTAGGCTATGCAACTGTATAGGAATGTATAGTAGGAGTAGCTTAGCCTAGTCTTTCCTCCACTAGACTTTATTTATTTAGTAGGAATCTTCTGTGTGTGTCACACTACCCGGTTATTATTATGTACCCGCCTGTCTTGGTTAAGATATCCTTGCTAATTGTTAACATGATCTTATATATTAGTAACGCTTCTTGATCATAACCTTCCTCTGGGATAAACAAATACGATACCCTGAATACTTCCGGGTGAAATGCTACAGCGGTATTCTCCGTGCGCTTGTGGATTTTACCTACTTGACTCTGGGACATATTAGTGAACCGTTTCTGGCCCCGTGCCGGGAATGATTTATTAATATGGCTTAGCAAAATTCAACAAGCATTTCTGGCGCCGTTGCCGGGGAAGGCGTATGATTCAAGAAAAATTACTAATGTATATAGTAGTGTTGCAATTATTAAGGCTATCTCCTAAGCAGGTTAACCTTGCTTTGTTTTCTGCATTTTGTATGAAAACAGGGTAGCATATGACTGGTTTCGACTTGCCGACAAACTTCACTGAAGATCCTGAGTCACTCCTGAGAAGGACACGAGCTAGGCTCACCCCTCCTCGTAAGGAGACTTGGCCAATCGAACCTGTCATTCCCGCACCATCAAGCTCTGAGCAAATGGCCGACAAGACCCTCCGCGAGTTCTCCGCTCCCTCCGCTGCCAACATCCCTACGGGACCAGCTGGCAATGTGGGAGATGCGAACTTCGAGATCAAGACCGGTCTCATCACCATGGTGCAGGCTAGCCCATTCTGTGGGAAAGCCAATGAGGACGCTAGTGCTCATCTCCAGCAATTCCTGGAGATTTGCAACACGTTCAAAAAGAAGGACAGCCTCATCACATTCATGAAGAACTTCCTTGAGAAGGAAAAGGTTGCACAGCAACAACTGATGAAGGCAAGGAGGCAAAGGTCACACATTAAGCAACAGCCTCCGAAGTCCACAAGGCAGCAACCTCCGAGGTCTGCAAAGAAACAGGCTGTGAAGCCTGCAAAACCGCAGCCTCCGAAGCCCGAGAAGCCACCGACCGCAACAAAGACCAAGAAGGTGTGGCGAGTGAAACAAGAAGCATCATCCGTGTCTTCATCTCCGGGACCGGACAACGCTTCATCGAGCTGAACGCCGGAGAAAAGTCCCGCTCGTCGGACTTTAAAAGGTGAGTCCTCGCCGGGAGGTTAAACCGGTAGTTATCCATATTTGCTCTTTTAACTGCATATTTGCTTTCCACCACATTTTGATTTTTTCCGACCACTGCATTTCTGCATTTTTGAATTTTTCCAGCCACCTTGGAATTTTTCAAAACTCATTTGCATTTCTGAAAATTTAGAAAATAGGTTTTTGGGCTTTCCATTTTGAAAAGATTTTTTGTCGAGCTTTTTGAGCAAAACAGCAGCAGGGGACAAATCCCCTAGCCGTTGGGGAACACATAGGAAAAAGGGGGCTGCCAGGAGGCCCACCTGCCAGGTCGGCCGACCTGGTGAGGTCGGCCGACCCCCTGGCCCCACCTTTTCCTGTGCTCCTTTCTCCCAACGGCTATATGGCCGTTGCTCTGTCCCTTTCTAACGGCCATCTTGCTATAAAAACCGCCCAGGAGGAGGAGCTTCACCATTCCAAGCTCATCTTTCACTCCCCTCCTTTGCTCACTTGTTGCTCTCCCAAAATTTCGTGTTCTTCAACTTTACTACAGCCCCAAAAACCCAAAAAAATATTTCCCCTCTGTTTTAGTGCATTTGCAAGTTGTTGTGAGAAGAAAACCAATTTCGGAGAAGCTCGGGTTTGTCGTTTTCACTAACACTCACCCGAACACTTGTTCGATCTTGTTTTTGTTCTTGTCTTGTGTTTGTTCTTGTGTGCAGCCATGTTGAAACGAATGAAGCAAGTCGCCGGAATCAAGCGGAGAAAAAGCACTCGTGCAAGCACGAGTCAAGCATCCTCCGTCGAGCTCACACCAAGTCCGGGGCATGGTGACCCCGAAGCTGAAATTCCGGAGGAAAGGCCGGCCTTGCTCATCACCGAGGAGCATCTCGACATCAAGGACGACCGCGAGGGCCAAGCCATCGCGCTCATGAGAGAACGGCCATTCGCCCACACCTGACGCTTCGATTCGGACTTCCTCGAGAAAATAGGTATGAGAGAAGAATTTGCCTCTATTTTTCACACTATGGGTTGGCTAAATTTCGTAGAAGTAGATGAGTCGGGTTCTCGTTTGCTTACTATGCAGTTTTTATGCACCCTTAGAAAGTATGATGAAGGCATTTCTTTTCGCTTGTTTGGGCAAGAGCGCTTGGTCACATGGGGTGATCTTCATGCTATGCTAGGTCTAAATCCTAAATGTAGGCTAGACTTAGATAAAGCGCTAAAGGGGTTCCATAAAGAAAGTTTTTGGAAAAAGATTTCCGGAAACGAGTGGGGTCCCAAGCCTAGAACAAGTGCCATCCATAATCCTACACTTAGATTTATGCATGTGTGGTTGGCTATGACCTTGTTTCCTCGAGGTGACATTAGGGTTGTCCGGCAAGATGAATTGAAAATACTTTATGCCATGGTTAAGAAAATTAGGGTGTCACCCGCGGAATGCATGATTGATCAATGGTTAGACAATATAAAGTTGACAGGACCAATTGAGTGCACCTCTTTAGTTACTCGCATTGCGCAGAAGTGTGGTCTGCTTGAGAATGTTCATGTTGAATATTTGACGGTAGATAGAGAATTTCTAGGCGAGGACTATTTTGTGCAAGGACATACTTTGAAACATGGTCCAAATAATACCTTGATCTATCACTTTCCCGGGTATACAAACGAATTCCTGTTACCTTACCCGGGTCTTCGTTTGTATCACTGTCGGGCACTAACCCTCCCACTTGAGCCAGTGGGAGAAGTTCGCAGGCATAGTGTTTCAAGGCGACCGACACGTTCCCGTAGGCATATGGAGCCTACACCGGAGTTTCACACTCCGACCGGAGATCCGGTATGGGAGCAGCCCCCGCCACAGGACGAGGCGGGTGCATCAACATGGCAGGCCGGAGCATGGGAATCTCAGTACGATTACCCCATGCAGACGTCATCAAGTTCAAGCGGACCGCCATTCTTTGCCACTCGGTCATTCTCATCCCGTGGGTTCCGTGAACTCAACTATGGGATGGCCGAGTTGACAAGGAGGGTGAACGACATTGATTTGCGCACCGAGAGCATGCAACAAACTCTCACGCAACATGTCACCGACACCCAGCAATGGCAGAATTTCAGCGACAACCAATTCCGCCAGCTGAACGAGATGATGGCTCAGAATCAGAGCAATTGGGATGCCTTCGTCCGCTCCCAAGGCTACGACCCGAACCAGCAGATATGAGCAAGAACAAGCTTGGGGGAGGACCCCCCCTTCTCACGGTAACTTGTATCTTTCCCCTTCCCTTTATTTCTTGCATTCGCTAAATCTGAAAATCCATAAAAATTTGCAAAATATAAAAAGAACAAAAATATTTCCCTTTTTCATGCGCGGTATGAATGTGTATAATTTTCCTATGTTGAGATGATGAATAGTTGCTCTGTCCTTTATTCCTCTCTAAAGCTAGTTTACAACTTAGTACTCTCTCAAGAGTTAGGTTTGTTGGTAAATCTTGCCTTGAACTTGAATCTTGTGGGTAGCATATGCATTCTCTAGTTCTAAGTTGTTGAGAGGTATGATATGATAGATAGGGCTGCTATGATCTTGCTCAACGTAAAGCTTGAATTCCGGAGTTTTATTTTTCAAAATGACAAATTGATAAGTTCCTCAATGATGAAATTCCCACCACAGCCATATGTAGTGTTTACATTTGAAAACCTTTACACATATGCTGCTTGTTTCACATTGAGCTTAGTCAAAATTGTTGTGACCCTAGTAGAACTCTTTTCATGCTTTCTTGATCAAGATCATATACACACATCCACCGCCATGAGCTATCCTTCTAAATCAAGAAGATAGCATCCACCATATCCACCATATCCACCGTGAGCTATTCTTCTACACCGGAAGAAAGCCACTATCCATCCATCCATCCAAAGAAACACTCCATATATCCATTGCAAAATTCCTCTCTCAAAGTATTCATTGCAAACTAGGACTATGGCTATGCAAAAAAAAAAAAAAAAAGCTCAAAAAAGAGAGCAAGCAAAAGGTAGCCATAGCCTAGAAACTCCAAAAGAGAGAAGGAAAATTCAAAAAGGAGTTATTTCTTCCCATCCACCATTCCTCCGTTCTCCCACACACTTGCACATCTTGATCAAGATTGTTTGAATTGATGTTTTTTCTTGGATCCGGTCTTTTGACATAGCAATATTATGTGAACATGAGTGCTTCATATATCCCTACCTTGAGCTCCACATAAAGCCTTATTTAGAAGTAGGTGATTATAGGCAACACTTTGCCTTGGTGAGGAATCATACACATATTGAGTGATCCGAGAGAATCATTTGAGGAACTTGGTTTTTATTTTCAAAATCTTTTGAAAACCTCCGGAACAACATAGCGGAATCTAGAGCAAGTGATTGGTGCCCTGCAATTGTTCTATCTCTCAACCGCCCAAGACAATGAGGTGTAAAAGCCCCATGGATCAAGGTAAATGGGTAAGTTATGCGCCAATATATTTAATTCTAGGAAGAGTACTTTGTTGTGCGCATAGTATTATTGAGGAGTAGGACATTGTAGCAACTCCTGATCAACAACTTAAGTTTATCTTTGCTTCGGGACGAGCAAAGGGTAAGCTTGGGGGAGTTTGTTGACGGCTGTTAAGTACCATTTTCAACCGTCAACTATACTCAAATAAAGGAGAATTTGGCATTTCATACACGCATGCTTTATCACAATAATATAGTTCCACTTGTACTTGGAGAACTTTGTGCATGCAGGACGAAATGTGAAGGAAACACCTCAAAAGGCAAGAAAACACACTTTCGACCAATCAGAGAGTGCCACATGGACGTCACACGGATTGAAGGGCCCATTTTCAGTACTTAACCGACGTAACTCCCTGCAATACCGCGCAAACCAACGTCAGGGCCCACAGGACAGCCACCTGGAGAAAGCACAGGCCAGGAGGGGCCACCCCCAGGTCGGCCGACCTGGTCAGGTCGGCCGACCCGGCCGGGCGCCCTCTCCGCCTGGGCTTCCACGTGTTGGCTCCTCCGTGACTCCTGATGACGGTTTGAGATGCCTTCCGTGGCGGTTACTCTCCCTTGCCGACCTATTGAGGCTATAAATAGGAGGGTGTGCCTTCACACTCAACACACACCACAAGAAGCATTTCTCTCTTGCTAGTAGTAGTTCTTGGAGTTTTAGTGGAGTTAGGCTGAGTCTAGAGCTCTCTAGTCCCAAGTCTTCACTTGGAATTGGTATCGCTCTTGTATCTTTTCCCTTTTGTAAGACTTTGCTCTTATTAATATATATCTATTTTCTATATAGTTGTGCTTGGGTCATGAGTTTCTTGTTTGATATTGTGATCCATATATGTGATAGTATAGTCTACTTGTGTGATAGTAGTTTATATTTATTATACTACTATTGTCATGCTAGTTATATACCGTCACTATAGTCTAGTTTATATGTTATAGTCTCTATGCTTAGTTTTAGCTGATAAAGTATAGCATGGGTTTGGTGATCGTATTCGTACGGTAACTCTGCCTCGTTAATAGTAATCGCGGAGGGGCAGAGTGCTCTTTGGTCATGCAAGTATGGTACTTGGGTGACTGATTTGCATCAATTATTCGTTAGTCTACTGGTTCGTTGAGGTAGGCGGCAGGTGGTGACAGCCCTGTCCGTCCTTTGAAATCCTCCCCGCTAGGCTAGTGCGTAGGCTTTTGGCGGAAGTCGCCTGTGGATGCAGGGGTAAGTCCGTGCCTGAAGTGCTATACTATTGACTGCTGAACCTGAGTGTGGGTCTGTATGTATTCTACTTAGGCTATGCAACTGTATAGGAATGTATAGTAGGAGTAGCTTAGCCTAGTCTTTCCTCCACTAGACTTTATTTATTTAGTAGGAATCTTCTGTGTGTGTCACACTACCCGGTTATTATTATGTACCCGCCTGTCTTGGTTAAGATATCCTTGCTAATTGTTAACATGATCTTATATATTAGTAACGCTTCTTGATCATAACCTTCCTCTGGGATAAACAAATACGATACCCTGAATACTTCCGGGTGAAATGCTACAGCGGTATTCTCCGTGCGCTTGTGGATTTTACCTACTTGACTCTGGGACATATTAGTGAACCGTTTCTGGCCCCGTGCCGGGAATGATTTATTAATATGGCTTAGCAAAAGTCAACAGGTAGGCCAATTCGCCCGACGGGACTCAGGCGTGGCTCACGCTCCCGAGCTGGTGACTCAACTGCCATGATGACACTGTGCCCCCCCCCCCCCAAAAACCACCAGATAAGCTCTACCTGACAGTGGGACCCAAATCGAGACGGTAACCGAGATGGTACGGGCTGACGAATCCCTAACCTCACCAAAAACAGCGGATTGGAGAAACTCGATTGCCCTGCCGGGACGGGACGGATTCGAACCCCAAGTGGGCCCGGACAAACGTAACCTGACGCATCGACCCCTTGCAAAGGGGTCGAGCGGAACGAGGGTCAACAACTACCCACCGCCCTGCCTTAACTGCTAGACCCAGTCGAAGCGCACAGTATCAGGGAGTCAAGTCCCTCCGTACACCTGCTCTCCTCATCATCACCGACGTTCGCTGACGACGGCAGGCATGGCAAAGGTCTCTATGCTGCTATCGCCCAATGACACTCCTAACAGTGATGATGCGGGATGGCCTGATGGACAGAGGGATTGAACCTCGGCTGAGCAATTGTGACAACACCCATGCTGCACCCCCCCCCCCCTTTATAGCGGAGCACACCATCCACCGGGACGGTGAGGCTCGACTTAGCGACGGTAAATAGGGGCACACTCGGACACAGTGCCCCTTCCTGACATGATACCAGAACGATGAGGGCCCACGAAGACCGACGACTACACCACCAAGCGAAGACTTCGCCTCCTCCGACACGCCTTCATCGACTACACACGTGTAGAGCTCTCTCTCTCTCTCTCTCTCTCTCTCTCTCTCTTTCTCTGTAATATGGGTCCATCCCCTTGAAGTATAAAAGGGGAGGTCCATCTTTTTCCCGTAGTGGAGACTCACACCCAGACACCCACGAGCAACCCTAGACTTGGAGACCTCTCCTCTCTCACCACCATTGTACTCTCTAACCGGTGCAAGTAACACGAGCTGGCCCGAGAACTAGACGTAGGGGACTTCCCTGAACCAGTATAAACCCCCGTGTCCTCTTGCATAGCCATCGCCGAACTTGAAACGCGCACCCCCTAGAACAAATTCTACTCGTCGGTGATCTAAACACCGACAAGCCTCCTTGTAGTAAGTCTTTTGTTTTTGCGCTTTGATATCATTTAATTTCCTCTTTTCTATGCAATTCGCCTAGCCATTTATGTAAGCATTGCTTTAAGTCCACCTTCTGTGGTGTCAAAAGCATAGCCTCTGCCTTTTTATCTAGCTCATCTCACTGATATAATAAGTCTTTGTGTTCTTTTTTATATGTCCCACACTCACATTTTTGGCCTAACCCCTTAAGTATTAACGTAGTCTTCTTATTTTAGCCTGCCATTTCTCTGTGGGGGTGGCACCACCTATTCCTGTCTAAATGACGTATGCACCTCAAACTATTTTTTTCTGTCTAAAATGACAAGTACACATTCAAATATATGGAAGCTCTTTTTGAGTTAGCCTATGCCAAGGAATGCCACTAAAATTTGATGTGAATGCGGTATGCTCTGTCACATGTCATAGATCACAGCTTTGTCACATGGAAGGAGATCAACTTACTTAAACAAATCCTATATTTTCTAATTGAAATTTCCTTTGGAGCCTAGCATGATAATCTCTTCTCTACTCTTAATAAAACAGGTGTGGTCTTTCACATTTTGTTTTCATGGTTTCCATGGTCACAATTTCCATGAGTTTTCATTCGTTCGATTGTCCTAAGCCTCTACAATCAAAATTCAAATCGAAAGAGCTGTCCTATGCATGTATGTCAAACAAATGGTCGGAGTCCACAACAAACGAATACCTCAGCTGCCGAGTAATCCGTTCGAATGCTCGAAGTTCGGAGTGCAGGACAAATGAACTCCCACATCTCGCCGAAGTTCTGACAATCGCGTGTTCTATTATTTGTTTCATGATTTTTGGATGTGATATGAATGAAGCTAGAACTTTGGTAACTGAACATGTCCATGTTTAAAAAAATTGAAATTTTATTGTATACTTTAGTTTCATCAGAACAATATATATTGAAACTATTTTTTATAGTGTATTATAAGTTATGCCCGTAGCAACGCACGGGCATTTTGCTAGTTGTACATAATACTAGAAATTTCTTACAAGTATATCACCTAAGAATTAATTTTTATGGTTAATAGATCATAGCCATTTTGGTTATCCAAGGTGATTAACTTTCTTATATGCAAATCATGTGTTGCATGCGACAGGCAAGTATACAATGTCCTAGCCAAAAAAAAAAACTTGCATTGCACCAATTGCTCCATTCCTTTGATTCAACATGTATACAGAAGAAAAGACACTATGGATACAACTTATATGCTTGTATATGTAACTTATACGCTTATAAATGTTTAGTATATAAAATATTTTTATATAAGTTTTACTATATTTAGTATGCATTGAAATTCTTGCATTATAAGTAATAGGTGAGTAGGGGGCTTAAACCCCATCCCCTTCCCTACCACTTTACTATTCCACTCGAGCACACCGAGTGTTTCCAAGAACCAATTCTGGTCCCAATGAACAAAGTACTAGTCGTAACGCTGACTTGGCTTCTCTCTCTCGAATCTAAAAGGAGCTCACCACTGTCATTTTAATAATATTGACTAAAATGGTCTCAGTTTTATCCAGTTGATGTGATAAATGAAATGAACATGAGAATTCATGCTCTTTGTCTGTCATATTTGATACCATGGATCATATAGGCGCTACCAGTCTATGCAATGGCTAAAATGAAATCAACTCTCAAGGAATTCACGAAATCCAAGCACTTCAACATTTTAGATGGCATGATCACATCAATTTAAGCAATGACATGAACATACCAATTATGCCACGATGAATCTAGAAAGTAACACATCGATCGATCTATTACATGTGTTGTGTAGCTCGGCCAACAGGCTTCCGGATGATCACCTGGCCTTGACACCCTCAATCCTATAATCAAAGATGGCCTTGTCACCCTCAATCCCATAATCAAAGATGGCCTCCCAGTCCCAGGCGTCCTCAAAGATGATGAGTGATGAGGACATCACTCCTATGGATAAACACAACACTCCTCCAAATCTGGACTTGCAAGGTCCAATGACTAGAGCTCGTGCACGACGACTAAATTTAGAGGTGAGCTCGTTCCTACGTTCTTCGCTATATGTTACTTTTGAGAATGGTTTGCTACCTAATAATTATTTTATGATTAGAAACCATGGAGAGGACCAGGAGATGATGGGAGAAGGAGTTGGGAACGTGGAGGACCAGCAAGGGCTTGGAAGCCAAAGTGGAGGCCCAATCAAAACCGACTTCGAGTCTGTTTCGGGGCCCAGGACCAGTCTGTACTAAAACAGTCACCCAGGACGCATACGGACTCGGATTTGGACGTTCTACATATGCACGGAAAGATAAGGAGAAGACCTTTCTAATTCCGCCGGCCTCTTATCAAAATTCATTCGGAGTCATCGGGAATTGTCAAAACAAGAGAGAGTCCAGAATCTGTGCCGGTGCTGCATCGCCTATTTTTGGCCTTTGGGCTTTGTATCTAGTTGAGCCCAATTAAGGGCGCGTCCAGAGGGTCTTGCATGACCCTAGGGTCTTTATATACAGCCACCGCCGCACCATTAGGGTTTGGGTTTTGCTTAGATCAATTCTGTTCATAAACAGTTCGCCGTTCATCAGTTTGCGAGACCCCAACTTCGAGAGTTTAATCATACATCTGCAATTGTGTTATATTCTTCGTTGTTCTTGCTTGTGTTCTTGATTCGCAGGCAGGGATTAGCCTTCTCGGCGAGGTCAATCATCTTTGGACGGTTGATAACCAGAGGAGACGTCGTGCTGCGATTGCGGGGTTTAGAACGTGCTGTTCTGAAGCCGGATCGAATTGTGTGTCGCCTCCGACCAAATCAACTTACCAAGAATCTTTCGGAAGATCGGGAACCCTTGTTCACATCAATGAGGATGGCCGGATGGTAACGTCCTTGAAGTCGGCGAGGATGGCCGGATGCTGGCGTGGTGTATTGAGCTAGAAATATGAGCCCAGGAGGTCCTCCATCTGGTCCAGGTTGGCGATACGCCACTCAATGACCATACCATGGAGCTCAAGAAGTCCACATACCTATTGCTCGACCGCTTCACCACCGCCATGCCCGGCTCAGGCTCCTTCGCATAGCTCACTGGCTTCTTGTTGCTTCATGTCCATAGAAATCAGCACTGAAATGCATTCGCTGGAGCCGGCCCGTTCGTTTTTTACAATGTGCGGCGTGATGAACGGCGAGTCATGTTCCCATGACGCCGCATTGCATTGTTGGTACCTCCACTATTAGTATTGGTTTGGTCGAAATAAGAGGTGTAGACATGGAGGAGAATCTGAGGGACAAGAAGGACATCCTCGTCTCAGCCTCCTCCTCGCCATCGTCGTCCTTGTATCTGAACGACGTCAGCTCATTGTCCATATGTCACTGGGAACGACAATGACGATCAACTGACTATGAATGTCCCTCTTCTCCAAAACCGCTAATAGAAAACAACCGGCTGGTTCATGGAACTGTGGGAACAATCACATCTCGTTCTACACACTCATTAACTCCTTTCGTCGCTGAAGGATAAAAAGGCGATGCCATCTGGCGAGAGTCGCAACACCATCGGGAAGAGGGACAAGATTGTGTGTTGCTGTTATCTGTCATGCATGCACGGCCCATTCATGAGATCACGCCAACGGAGCTGTGTGCACGGGGATCGACACCTGGCGTGATTATGAGGCGACGGTGACAACATCCGCCAGGGAAGCTCGCGGAAGCCATTAGACCTCGGCGGGCCATATGAATCTGGAGTCCCTGCTCGTGGCATGTGGACAAGGTGGCCGGCTCCTAGCGCATGTCACCGCGCGCAAGGCTAGCTCGCCAACAGGTTCTCCACGCTCTCGGGAGCATTCAGTGTGAGGCTGGCTTGCGGGTTCCTTCTTCCCTGTGCAATTTTCCCATTGATTTTCTTCAAAGCAGATTCCCTTACGGTTAGCTGATCGGACCATCCGGTCCGTTCCTCTCTCTATTACAGAAACATTTCGGCGCTGCTTCCTCTCTGCTCTGGGCAAACCTCCACAGACCAGACCGTCCGGTCTCTATGATCTTCAACTCAAATAGATTCCTCGCAGACTTCTCTTTAATCTCCTAGTGACCGTACAGTCTGGTCTCCACTGACCCCTCTGTCTGATCACTCTGTCCAGAAGCTGAAACTCCTCGTCCACACTTGACTTCGTTTTCTGGCTTCTCCGAACAACTCCTAAGATTCTCCATTGTCACCTAGTGCCTATGATTTCACTGAGCATTCATGCACATCACCGACTAGACATGACCTAAGAGAAATGACCTAGACCCCCTTGATAGTCTGGTTTTTCCTATGGACTCAAAGCCCAAACAACTAGACAAGTGTTCCCAACACGTGCTCCATAGCTTGTCCTTAGCCTTGATCCATCTTCATCAACCCTTGGACTCCATCAAGCTCATCAAGCTCCATGCTTGTGGTCATTGTCATCCATTGCCAAGGCAACCACCATCCATATGATTTGTAATAGAGTTTAGAAATGATTCCTGCATAGACAACACTTGTGTAGATATTAGCCCACAATTTCATAGCTGTCATCTATCACCAAAACATCCATACCTTGGGGATCCAATCACCAATGGTCATGAAGCTTACAATCTTCCCTTTTTTTGTGATTGATGACAATCACTACTTAATATAATCTTATCAAGAAACAACAAGGCTAAAAGAGCTACACTACGATCGAGAGGAACCACAAAGAAAAAACAAGGAACGCACAAGGTCCTACTCAACCAAGCATCATCAAGAGATAAAAAGGAATAAGAGAGAAAAGCACACTCTAGATGATAATGCATGCATGTCAAGATAGGATATTAAAGAAAGCATAAGTACATGCAATGCAAGACATGTCTGATGATATGCAACATGTTAGCATGACAATGCATAAGAATTGAAGACAAGCAATCATCACCATGGAATCACACACATGCATACAGGATAAATAAAGGAAGACAAAGCACTGCGTATAAAAATAAACCAAGTAAGATCAAGACAAGTCAAACACAAGTGAATGAGAAACATGACTCATCAAAATCCATGAATATCAAACAAAATAAGAACCAAATGTATCTATCTCCCAAAACCCATGTACACGTATGCTCCCCCTAGATACAAGCTACTAACTCTCGATCGCACAGGATCACACTCCCACTCCCCCTGGACCTATGACTACTTTCTCCCTTTGGCAACAAACATCAAAAAGAGGGAAAAAAAAAGGAAACAACTAAGTGCTCGTGGTCGAAGGAGGTGGTGCAGCGACGTCCTCTGAGGGCTTTGCTCTAGGCTGCTCCTGTGTTGGGTCCTACTGCTATGCCTGAGCCTGTGTCACCTGAGTGTCAAGCTGCTCGAAGTACCCAAAGTCTATCAGTGACTCAGACCCTCTGTCCTGCTCTGCTGGTGTGACAGTGGATGTCTACTGAGCAACTAAAGCCTTAAGAAGAGTGAGATCACCCACGTCCTACTGTGAGAAGCCTCCTCGGATAAGATCCTCTGCTACCTGAGGTGTGACAAGGGAAGTGTCTATAGCAGAAGAAGGTAGAGCTATAGCTGTCTCTGGGGCTGTCTCAGAGTTTGCTCAAGTAGTTTGCACTATGTCTGAGAACAGACTCCTAACCGGTAGTTGTGGGAGGTGGAAGGTCCTGCCATCTACGAAGTAGAAGAGTGTGTCGGTGAAATGAACAACGCAGACACTGAGAAGGCGTACACAGGGAGAGAACTGAGCGGGTGAGTGAGTCTGTCCTGCTCCCCAAGTCGATAGTGCCCCTGAGAGTGAAGGCAATCCAGAAGATTAGGCTATTATCATAGCAATGAAGGGGCCTAGCTGAGTCGGCAGCAGCTCAAACTGTGGAAGTGCAGATGGTCCCGGCTGCTGACTGGCCTGTCTCTGAGTCATCTCTGCCATCTGGGTCATTAGTGTAGTCATCAGCATCATTTGTTGTCTCTCAAGCTCTACTTGTCCCCTGATGACCTCCATAATCTGACTTCTCTCCTCAGTTGTGCTCTGGATGAAGTCACTCAGACGTCCTGCCAGTGCTGCTACAGTGAGAGCGTCCTCTAACGGAGTACCTGTAGGCTGGGGAGGTGCTCCTGTACTAGCTGACTTAAGAACCACCGTCTCTGGATGAGCTGCCTGCTTGTGAGTGACTGGTGGTGACTCCTGCTCCTCCTCTCCCGTCTGCTGACTCGAGGCTAACTGCGATCCCCTGGGGACACGAGGTGAGTAGCTGGTGGTCACCTCAGGGACGCCTCGTACTGCTTCTCAGTCACAAGTGCTAGTCTCCTCAGATGATAGCAGATATATGGCCTGTAGACTAGGTCCCGTCCTCCGACCCTCTCAAAAATAACCTCCTCCATCTCTGCAATGAAAAGATCTGCCAGGTCAAACTGTTGTCTCCTTAGTATGGCTGCTACTGCCCACTGGTGCAAGAGCGTGAACTCCTCTCTATATCCTGATCTCGGGATGATAGTCCTGGTGACTATCGCTCTGACCACCTTCGCCTCTGCAGTGAGTCGAGCAGGGCCTCTGTCGAAACCTGGGGTGTGTGGTGGTGGAAAGGCGACTGACACCATCTCGTCTGAAGGTAGCATCCCTCCCTGTGGTCTGCGGGGTGGAGCGAAGGTACCGTAGGCACTCCTATAGAGCTACTGATCAGAAGCAAGGAACCCCAGTGCAGCTATAAGATCCTCTCTAGTCAAACGCTGGGGCTCCCCTCTGAACAAGAACTAGATCTCTGAACGATCTCTGGCTACCCACAATGTAGCGTAGAACTCTAGGATGATGTCCTCTCTATATCTGTATGGAGGAGTGACTATCTCTGCTACTCCAGGTAAGTGCGTGAAGTACTGCTCCATGTCAGTGCATGTAGCTCTCCTCATAGCCGGGTACAACGTGTACTGTTGTGGCACAAACACTCCAGACTTGCCCTTCCTGGCAATGTAGCATCTCAAGCCCTCTCCTATCGCCCTCTAGAGCCCTTTCTAGTACCTCTCTCCTCCAGCAACGTCCCTGGGGACTAGAACCCACTGCTTGAAGGGTATGAGCCGACTCACCTTAAGGTCCTTGGTAGGCACCTTAAGGATGTCACCCTCTCCAGCTGCGGCTACCAGCATCTGTAGCCTCCTGGTGCGCACGTCATAGGTGCACTTCGGGTCTCCTATCCAGTGTACTGAGCCTCTGGGGTCCTGTTTGCACTGGTTGCTCCTCCTCCTCTGAGGACTCTGTCTCTGACTCAGAGTCTGAGCTCTCCTCCTCCTCGGACTCCTCCTGCTGCTTGGAAGATCCCTGCTCCGCATTTCTCGATGACCTCTCCTAACGAGAAGTCGGAGTGCTCTGTGACCAAGGTGTTGGAACAACCCCTGTGGCCAAGGCTGGTGTCCTCGTCCTGGTACTCCTCCTAAGTCCCTGAGTGTTAGCTCTCTGCTCTAAGATCAGTCGAGTCCCTGGTGTCCTGCAGGACTCCTCCATGGCGTCCAGGTGCCTGGCTACCCGTCTGGCTCTCTCTGACTCTGGGTCCAGCCTGGTCCTCTTCTTGCCTCCGGGCTTCTCTGGCATCTTTCCCTTGCCTTTGTCCTGGCATGATCCTGCCATCTCTGCTGTTGTCAAGTGTCACTGCATGCACGTAGGTAGGGACATGATAAGTATGGAACCTATAAAAATCTTCAAGCAAAGCACCATTAGGAAAGAATGCGCAATAGAAATCCTAACACTCAATGAAGAACATGATCACTGGACAAATATGCAAGGTAATAACAGTGATCATCGACTGACTGGTTGGTGCGAGTCATCTAGTGTATAGTCAAATAATTGGCAATAAATCTAACTATAGACTAAACGAGGAACAAACCCTAGAATTGCAATTAATCGATAATCAGGGAATTAATTGCAACCTGGGTTGAGCTAATTACCTAATTAATGCAACTAACCATGGGCAATTAATCTTGTAGTTGGGGTTATTATGTTTTCCCTTTTTCTTACTTGTTATTTCTAAGGATTGGGTGTAATTGTATAGAAGTAATTAATCACTAACTTTGCAAACTAAGTTATGATTCATGGTAATTAATCACTAACCTATGAGATGCTTCAGGAGTAGAATCAGCTTGTTTCCTCTTTTTCTTAGTTGTTGTTTCAAGAGTTTGACTAGGCTAAAAGAGTAGAAAAAAATAGAATACATCAATAGTGTGAAGTCACCAGAAGAGCAAGTAAAGAATTGCAAACCTAGGTGGAAAAGTCATGCTGGCTGTATGTGCATCTTCCTCAAAAGACATAATGGAACTCTCAACATATTTAGTTTTCTTTTGCCTCTTCTTTGGTGTTCCTCTACAACCAAAATAAAAATGTCAATAATGTGTTATTTAGGAAAAAAAAACTAAGAGTGAAATGCACCGTAGGTCCCTAAACTATTAGGGAACGATCATATAGGTCCACGAACTATTAAAGTAACCATCTCGATCCCTAAACTCTTCTTAGATGGTCATCTAGGTCCACAAACTTTATAGTGATCCTCTAGATCCATGATCTATTTCTATTGTGTCTTCCCATTCTGCCTCGCTCTCCACGTCACAGCCTTGCCTTCTCGCGCCCATTAGTCATTACCCATGACGATGACCTGCCCTTTACCCGGCGACAACGGCATGCCTTCCGTGCGTGGTATCCTTCGCACATGACACGCTGTTGTTGTCACCGCCTAACGGGTAGAGGGGCATGCCCTCGATCGGTGGGCACAGGCCTTGATGGGGACAGTGAGGCTGCTACGGGCAGAGTCCACCCGTTGCTAGCTGGCATCATTGTGTAGGCTCGATGACGCTCGCGTAGAGAGCGGCTTTGTAGCTGTTGGGTCAGACATGGAGAGCGGCTGGGTGACAGCGTTGTGGACCTGGTTGACACAAAATAAATAGATCATGGTTGCAGGGAATACCGGAAACCTGCCATTATCTACAAGAACATGTCCTCTCATGCAGGTTGACCACAAACCGAAAGCCACTACCTCCCATTGCAGTCACTTCAGCCACTTCTTCTGAGCATTCTTCCACTTCCAAGTTTAGTTCTCTACTTTTCTCATTCAAACTCTTGATTATGTGGGGCAGAATCAAGCCATCAAGTTTCTTTGATATTTTCTCCTTTGATTCCATTTGGTCATAAGCAATTGCCTAAGATTGTCCATGAAATCATCCAAGTTTATTGGCTTGTGTTGCTTAATCCAATTGTTGAAGCACTTTGTAAGGTTGTTTATGACATAGTCCACCTTGGAAATGGTAGAGAATTGGCTCCTTGTCCAGAAGTTTTGGTGAGACTTTTGTAGATAATTGTAGCAGCAGGTTTTGCACTCCTCATTGCAGCCCAATGTTTCTCAAACACGTATGAACTCCATGAGTAAGCAACTGCCTATAGGTGATCATCAAACACCTTTCCATGGTACCTCTTCTTCAAGTTGTTTACCAAATGAAACATGCACTCTCTATGTTCAACACCTGGAAATTCTTCACCTACCCCTGCCATCACAGCCTGTCTAGCATCAGTGCATATGGTTAACCCCAATACCAAGCTTCAACTGCAGGATACCCTCTAACAGAACTTCGTCCCTATCATGCATCGGTTCTACTACTATACAACTAGAGAATTGATTGAAATCATACATCTATCGTTGGTGATCATCACTATGGCCTCCCTAAGTTGGCTCATAAACCAGTTCCAATTATCATTAATTTCTGAATCAAACACTCTAAAGCAAACAGGATACAACCAATTATGCCCGTCAATAGCTGAAGCACTAGCCAACTGTCCCTTGTACTTGACTGTTAAGTATGTGCTATCTACTACAAGGTACGATCAGCAACCACTAAGGAACCCCTCTATGCAAGGTTTGAATGCAAAGAAGAATCTTCTAAATCTGATTTTACCATTAATTATGTGATGATCAATAATCACTAAGCTCCCAGGACAACAACTCTCAAATTGTGCTTTAAACCTATACAGATTATCAAAGCTACTATCCCAGTCACCATAAAGTTGTCTCAATGCTAGCTCTTTACCCATGTATACTCGCTTGTAGTGGATGTGAACCTTATGGTGTTCTTCAAATTTATTTTGTAAATCTTTTGCCCCCAAAGTTGCATCATCTATGAGAAAGTCCTTGACATCTCACATATCCCATGTTTGATTGCATTTTTTATCTTCTTTTTCCTTCTTGTACTAGATCAATCATGGTCACAAGGGTTTTTCTTAACCTACAAAAGAGCAACATACTGTAATTATATTACAAAAAAATCATAAATGAATTCCAAATCAGTAGGGAACTTAAAAAATAAACATTATTCACCTTCACAGTACAACCATCTGTTGTTGTAATTGCATAAATCCACCATGGACACTTATCAACAAATTTCCTTAGAACAATATGCCATGAACCTCTTTGGCCCACTTTTTGCAATATTGAACTCAAATTGATGTTTGATGGCATGTTGAGACATAGCTAACTTGAACACCTTCATGTTTGCATAAGTGGAGCCAACCTCCATTGGTGGATCTAGTGGGTCATATTCTATATTTGGAGCATGATTTTCCTCAATACATGACAACTCCTGCTGACCTTCTTCTTCATCCCCATCTTCATTGTCATCCTCATCTTCACTGAAATCACCATCCTCACTCTCATCCACATCCTCACCCTCATCCACATCCTCACTCTCATTGCTCGTATAGGCCGGATCCTTCTCTATGGTAGTAGCATTAACAGGTTCATTATGTGGTACCATCTCTAAGTACATACACTCCTTATTAACACCTACATGTTCATTCTTTGGTAATGGATTTTTAAGGTACTGATCCTCATCATTATCCTCCATATTTTTTAGATCCAACCTGTGATTTAAAAGCAAACTAACATTTCATAACTACTGCCTCGTTCAATCTAAACCCACTGAAAATGAATAAATATCTCACAACTTACCCTTGGAGCAGATCCTGGTTGGAGGCGGCGCCCTTGACGGCTTGCACAATGGGTAGGACTAATCCCTTGCCGGAGGCAGCACTCTGGGCCGCGTTGACCTGCTCTGTATCGCCCTGGGCCACGTCCACCTGCTATGTGTCGCCCTGGGTCGCATCCCTTGCAGCCTGTGCGCTATCACCGTCAACCGCGGTGCCCGGCCAATGTCGCCGTCTGATGCCGCCTATGCATTGCTGCCGTCGACCGCGCCGTCCTGGCAAGCGCTTGGCTTCGCCCGTGCTAGAACCCTAGCCTGGCGGGCGAGCGGGCTTGCCCGGCGCTCTACATCGCTGTCAATCACGGGGGACGACCACCATTCGAATGCGGCCTGCCACCATCGACGCTCTCCTCCAAGCGCATGGTCTCCGGCGATGGCTCCTTCTCTCCCTGTCTCTCTCGGCCAGTTTGGGCACGATGGAGACAAGGGGAGTTCAGTGGAGGCAGGGGTAATGTTATCAATTTGCATATCTAGACAAGGATAGTTGATGGTATAACATAACAGATGTGACAGAAAGGCCAAGAAAGGAAGCAAATTTGATTTCTGGGTCGGATAGAGAAGTTTGTTTCATTTTGGGCCTAGAAAGGAATCAACAACTTTAACAGCACCAAGAAAGGAATTCTCTCATTCATTTATGGTTCAACATTGTACACTAAATGATCGATCAATCAGAAAAAGCTACAACTGACATAAGCACCTAACATCTTTCTTTTGTTATATATGGAAACTTTGTTTGAATTAGCCCCATTTTTTATATGAGAACTGTCGCCCAAATTAAGTGTTCCCACATTTTAAAATATAAACATTTCTGTAAAACAAAATTATTTTAAATATGACAAGTTGTATATTGTAATAATTGGTTTTATCAAGAATCTTTTAACGTACATGTTAAATCTTATTGAATTTTTACAATATATATTGAAATAGTCAAAGATTAAGAATGTTTGACTTTGATCAAAAATAAAAAATATCTATATGTTTGAACAGAGGTAATACCGATTACCTTGTAAAGTTTGTGTCGTGTATATAGCTATATCACCACATATCCGAGGTCACATGTCACAAATCGTAGCTTTATTGTTAGAACCAATATTTTGCGTGTTTTTTGTATCTAAAAACAAGAATTAACGTATCCAACACCCCTACATATCCAATAAATAAATAACCAATCAATAGAAAAAAAACTCATTTAATCTCTCATTCTCAAGTGTTTATACTAATTATCATTTAACAGTTCTAAGGGCGACCATAATGTGCGTTGAAAGTCGATAGTAGATAGTAAATGGCCGGTAATAAATATTATGGAAGTGGGTAGTAAGAAAAATATAGTTGCTACCGGCATTTACACTAGTACCGGATAAGAACAAATAAAAAAATTGTTTTCTCTCTCTCTCCTTGGCTTGGCTGATACTCTTCCTCCTGTGTGGGAATAAAGAACTGAGCTGAAATTATGATTTATTTATTTTCTAGTGGGGCTATCCTTTATTGCTCCTTCCAGCAACAAGCATTGTGAGATCTAGATTAACTACTATTGATTTTAGCTAGGGTCCACCTTATTACTGAGTTCGATAGTATATATTGGGGTCGTCCAAAGGCATTAGGGGGGCTCAAGCCCCCTCCCCCATCCTCTCCTATTCACACTCGTGTGCTCTGATCTTTATTCACTTGAAAGGTGAGATATGTTGATTCATGTGTAGAATTATGCGTTATCATTATTCATAGTGTTGCACCTAACATATAAAAATGTCCAATAAATAATAATATACATAATTAAAGCAGTGATTGAAACAAAATCAACTCTCAAGAAACCCGTGAATTTCAAACACTCAATTATGATCCACCGTTATTAAGAGCACCTCGACATTTTGATGATATGATCATGTGAATTTAAGCATTGGCATGAACATACACACTGCACCACGAAGAATCTAGAAAAGTAACACGCTGATTGATCTATTGAAGCGACATCTACACTCCCTCTGCTCCACTGACCATACAACGACCGTATCTGAGTTCAACAGGCTTTGGAATGATCACTCGGGCTGGTCTCCCTCACTCCTCGCCAAAGACGGCCTCCCAGACGTCCTCGAAGGCGGCGAGGATGGCCGGGTGGTGGCGCTGGGAGTTGAGCTGGAGGTAGGAGCCCAGGAGCTCCTCCATCTGGTTGACGCTGGCGATGCGCCGCTCAACGACCATCTCGACCATGGAGCTCCGGAAGTCCGCGTACGGGTTGCTCGACCGCTTCACAACCGCCATGCCCGGGCCGGCGGCCTCCTCCGCGCCCACCACACGCTTCGTCTTGACGGTGGTGGCGCCCTGCTCCTCCTTCGTCTTCCTGTCAACGTTGCACCCGCCGTGCTGCTTCTTCGCCTCGACGGATATCAGCGGCCGGAAGGCGTCCGCTAGGGTCGGAGGTCTCGGCAAGGCGCACCTTGGCGCGTGGCGAGTCGCCGCGTTGACCCGGCGAGTCGTCCTCATGCTGTTGTTATTGGTTTGGTAGAAGTCGGAGGTGGATTCTGACGAGAAGCTGAGTGACGAGAACAGCGTCCTCGTCTCGGCCTCCTCCGCGCCGCCGTCGCCCTCGTCGCTGCTGAACGGCGCGAGCTCGTCGTCCGTCGCGGTGGACGACGACGACGACGACCAGGCGTACGGGTACGGCGCAGTGGGCGCGGTCCTGGGCCGCCGCGCGCGGCCCCACGCGTCGGAGGTCGTCGAGCAGTGTCGCCGCGACGCGGACGGTGGTGACCGCGTCGCCGCCGCCGGCTTACTGCTCCTCCGTCTGCTCTGCTGCTTCTTGGCGCCGTCCCTTACCGGCAGGGACGACGGACAGTGCTGCTGCAGCAGGGGCGCGTCGGAGTGGACGGAGCGGCGGCCGGAGGCCCCGACCGCCGCGCCACCCGTGCAGTCCACGGAGATGTGGACGAGCGACGCGCTGCGGCTACGGCGGCGGCGAGGGCGGCCGCCGGCGCCATCGACCTTGGGCCGCTCGTAGGTGCAGGGCGTGCAGAAGTAAGGGGAGGGCGGCGCTTCTTCATGGTGGTGGTGGTGGTGGGTGTCTGCATTGGCCTTGGCGAGGCTGACGAAGGCCGTGTCGGAGTTGGCGTGCGTGGCGCAGGACGAGCGCGTGAGGATCTGCGCCAGCCGATGCTTCAGCCAGCTGCCGGCGCCGGCGCTGTCCCGGCGGTGGGGGCTCTTGTCAACCAAGGGCGTGTGCATCGTTGTCGTGCCCGTGCGCTCCGGCAGCCCGGCCGCCTTCAGTGAGAGGAAGAAGGTGGATAGGTGTATGTGAACGTGTTTACTAATCTTTGGCGGGTCGCGGCTCCTTGCTCTGCCTTATAGGCGAGGCGACCGTGAAAGTGGAGTGTGTAGGAGAAGAATCTGCCGGGACTGATTTGTTTGCCATGTGTATAGGTCTCTACTCTCTAGGATATTATACGTAGGGGAGGCGTGCTACTCTGTCCACGCTTAAAATACTTGGTGGAGTGGAAGGTGAAAAAAAAATTGCAAGGAATAACCAAGTTGCTGCTCGACGAGACTGTGGGTGTGCCGGCGTAAACCGTGTGGAACAATGCATGCGTTGCATGCTTCCTACCGACCATGGCCGTACCATCAGGTGGACCTGGATCCGGCACTGGCCACAAAAGGACGACCCGGATCTACATGAACATTCACAGGTGCCGCGCTGCCACTGTCACGTCCGGTGCAGAGAACAATCACAAACCAACGAAGAATGCTCGTGTCCGGCTGCACCTGATCATTCATCAAGCGGTCCCGCCGGCCGCTGGGGGCAGCAGCGGGGCGTGCCGTGTCGGCCGGCTGCTCTGCGATGCCGGAAAGCACAAGGGCTCGGTGCCTCTCTTGGCCTGGCTTTCGCCTCGTCGTCTGCGATGTGGTCGCAGTGTAGCACATGATACACAGCGGCGAGCTGCAACTGCAAGTGAGCTCCATTTTCATAGATGATGCCTCTGATGTCGTCTGTACCGTTACCATGTCATTCTGGTCACCTTTCCTTGCTCTGTTCGTGGAGCAGAGACGGACGAACAGGGAGCTGTTCCGTCACAGGCACTTCCAGGTTTCAAGGCCAGCACATCACGATCCAACTGATAGAACGCAAGGACACTCACTTTCTGGCCTGTACTGTATGCGTTGGTCATCGGAGCGAGTGCGGCACCGCACCAAACACAAACAAACATTCCGTAATCTACACGGTTATCGGTTTGTCCCTCGCTCTGATTTCAAACACAAGTAGGAGTACGCCGAGTTTACCGCGTAATCAAACAAAAGAAACAACTCAACGGCCCGATTTCGCGCCTACCCAGGTTATCTCTCTCCTTCCTCCACAACAAAGTTTGTAACCACATGATTAGGAGGTAGCGGAACGGATGTTTCATCCTTCCGATGCAGTAGGGTGTAGCTCCATTACGGAATCGTATGCGCCCGTGTCCCGCTCAATGACTTCTCACAGTAACATGCCAAAAAGGTTAGGCGTGTAAACGCCCATGTAACCTCGTGCTGCCAACTGCTGAACTGCCATGCTAGAGGAGAAAGCTTACATGAGGAAAGAAACGGGAAAAAAGCCCTGCGTGTGGATCTTGACCCCCCATCGCCTGCAACTGCAACAGAGAAAAATAAAAGGTATGGGTAGAATTCAAATGCATGTGTACTTGACTCGTCAATGCAATGTCCACGAACAAAAGGACAGTCAATGTTGCAGCGTTAATTTACGAAGCTGCATGCACACATACGAGGAGAGTACTTACTAATTAGCAACAAGGCATGCATGGTGATGAGAGGAGGGCTTTTTATATTAATATTGATTTATGGTGGAGGAGGAGAAGGCCTTTGCCCCCCTTTGTTGCTTTCTCAATTGTCTCGTTGTGTCACAGGCTGCGCTTAGGTGGCGGAGATGCCCTTCTGAAGCATCTCCTGACTGACCCTGCAACCAAACCAACCTGCACCAAACTAATTTCAACTTTTCTGACGATTACACGTGAACAAGAAGGAAAAGAGGAGATCTGGTTTCCTCTAAAAAATAGAGAGTCCTGACATATACTCCGAATATAGTCACAAAAAGGGGATACACCCTCTCAATCTAAGCTACTGGCAAGGGCGTTTTCCACTCGTTCATCTAGTAAGAGCTCTGCACTGGACGCTGCCGTGTAGCCATTTCTACGCTGATATGTTTGTCTACTTGCACCGATCTGCTCTACATGCAGGCAGCACCCCAAATGCCACTTTCGCGTGACTCCAAACATATGTGCCGATTGACATGTATATCTTATCGCGCAAATGTGATGCCGATTCTTGCAATAATCTCCATTCAGCATGTACACCGTGCACGTGGAAAACAATAGATTAGTACTCAGTGTGCGTGGATACTAAGTCAGTGACCTTGCATCGGTGGTCACAGGAGCCAGAGCTAGTAGCCGGTGTCGTCGGCCAATCTTAATGGGGTCTTTTATCATACAGTTTCCAATAATGACACATCAGTTTTGAGATTTTATACTATGAAATAAAACTATGTCTCTCAGTATTTATTTTCATATCATAGTTTTATATGCTTATTAAAATATTAAATTGTTGCTAGGTGGACTTCAATAGTTGGTTGGAATAAAAGAATATACCCTCAATGCACTTTTATTTGACTTTCATTTTATTAAAAAGAGTGCACATAACCTTTCATGGGGATAAAAGACATTTACTCTCTTTTATAATAAATTATCTGTCATATCATCACTTTTATTAATGTGACAACTAATTAAATATAAATGAATGGTCCATTAAGACTGGCCTAACGTACCCAGTCACTCCTGCCAGCTCAGGGCGCTGGTGGTGGACCGGCGACGAGTCTCCAAATGATTCCGGTCAGTGGACCAAAACCTAATAGAGATACTGGCTCCGACCGCTGCAGATGTGAATTATGTTAGGTCACAACGTGTGGTCCAGTTCTAGTTCTAGATCTGGCTACGATTCAACATTCTGATAAGTGAATAAGATCAGTCACTGGATGTGTTTGAGTGAGGAAATGGAGGGAAAAAGGGGGGCTATACAATTTGTCAGGTGCGTAGATAGATAAGAACATGTGAACTCGCCAGGTGCTGCTTACCGCAATTAATGGACAGGAACAAATCCTGGTTCTGAAAATCAACGTCCACCGCCGCTAATACTCTCCCTGATTTGTTGGGTTCCGGCTACAGTATGTCTGCACTCAGAGCATCTGATTGCGATAGCCGCTCATGGGTCATCGTCCTTTGTGGAGAGCTAAACAACAATGAAAGTCCATATGTCAAGCAGCAAAATCGTGAAGGAATGATATTCCTGTTTTGGATGATTTTGAGTAAATAGAAAGATGACAAGAAAATTAAAAACATCTTGCGATTGAGGCGACAAAGAAGAAATATTTTCCGCTGAAAACTACTGGATATAAGAATGTCACGACTGAAGAAAAGTCAGAAAATAAAATGGAACCTCTATCTGTTGAAGAAATCAGATTATTTATCCCACTTTCAGTAAATATATTGAACACAGTCACATGTTGCTTGTGAAACTCTAGGCCTGCTACTGCGTAGCTTGAATGATACATCTAGACAGAAGTGTAAAATCAGCCTTAAGAACTGTTGCTTTCTGCACTATCACAACATTACCTTTTTTAATCGAGAACACGTTGCAGAAAATGTTCGCCACACAGGACACCTCAGACACGAACAAAAAGTTGCACGATAGCATTCATCCTAGAATCAATAGAACTAAAAATTCTTGTGCAAAAAGGGGAGAAAGATAAATTAGCATGCCAGCTGATGGTGCATTTTCATTGTTCAATATGCTAAATCTGGAATGGATCATCGCCGATTTTTTCTGACTGGATTCTCTCAACGAATCATTCAATCGCCAGAACTATGTTCTCCATTCATAGTCCAATGCCTGATTTGCTAACCTAAACATTCTTTCATTAACAACACCAGTAACCTGAACATCGGAGAATTTTCATTCCAAGTTATGAATCAATACTTAGCTGGAATTCAAGATCGTTCTATATGAAAATTCTGTTTGCCGTGTGTTGTTTGTATATATGGCCATGTTTCTCGTCAGTATATAAACCTGAAACAAATGTACTAATGTCTCTTCTCCTAAAGTAACATTCTTATTTATTATTTCAAAATAGTGCTCATTTATAGTGTTATTTTGACTATATCTAATACTTTGATTAAGCATGCACGAGTTATTTTCTATTCCACAATGCAAGTATTTCTAGATTTAATCAAAGTAAAAAATTTCTAGATTTATAGTGTGATTTTGGCTATATCTAATACTTTGAGTAAGCCTACACGAGTTATTTTTCTATTACACAATTCAAGCATTTCTATATTTAGTCAAATTTAATTTTTCTAAACTTTAAATAATCATATGAATAAAAATAAATTGTTTAAGTATAAAGTGTTACCTATTATGACACTAGAGTTCATGATGAATCTAATTATGCATGGTCAAATAAACATCATGAACTATTTACTATTAAACTATTTAATATACTAATATTTTGAAATGGAAAGAGTATACTATTATTTTTATTGAAGAAACCTGTTTTGTTTTCTTGTATCACATAAGTTGCAGATACCATGCGATGTAGTAAGGTGCTGTTTGGATCCACTTGTCATGGGTAAAATTTTAGGGGCTAAAAGTGCAAGGCCAAACTTTAGCTTCTAACCTTTAGCCCCTACATATTTGCATCCATAGCAAATGTCTAAATTTTAGCACATGCATGAGTGAGTGGGTTAAGGTTTAGCACCTTTTTAGGCCTCTTTTGTGTCAAATTTTTTTAGCCATTTACCATTTCATTTTGCTCTCATTTGCCCACATGTTTGGATCTACTTGACAAAAAGAAAGATTAAATCTATTAGTTTTAACCATTTACCATGGATTCAAACATGCCCTAAGTTTATACAGTTGGGCACAATTAATTTCTCTAGTCTAACTCTACTACTATATAAAATTAACTTCCCTAGTCTAGAACAGTTAGCAATTGCATTCCCCACTTTCAATAGACAGGTACAATTAAGGGCCAGTTACTTACAAACCATTATAAATTTTAGCAATCCTGAATTTGTGATAGTAAAACCACTTATCCCATATGTGTGCTATTGTGTTACAAAATTAATTCTATTTATGTCATTTACGTTATTTTTAGTACTATATTTTTCTCAAAATGATAGTTGTACCCTTTTTTTCAACATTGTGATTGACCTAGTGATGAGAGGGGGCTACAATGGAGACAGTGAGCTCGTGTTGTGGCTACGGCGGGGAGCTCACATGCACACACTGTGCCATTGCGACGAGGATTGATTGGTGGCGGGAATTAAGCACGTCGGAGGCCGGGCAAAGCTTGCCAGTGCATGGGATTGAGCACGTCGGAGCTAGCCCTGGCTTGGGAGGTAGAAGTGCCGAGCACAACAGGCGAGTTCCCTTGGTGATGACAGCGGTGAACTCGCATAGCAAAGGCGAAGCTGCATGCCGCGTTGTTCTTGTGAGGATTGAGCTTGCTCATGCGCATCGTGTCATGGTGACAGGGATTAATCTCATAGGAGGTCAAGGGTAGAGCTCGCCTGCGCACACAGGGATCAAGCTCGCTGGACCTGGCTGTGGCTCGAAGGAGGGGGAGGGGAGGGGAGGAAAGGGTGCGGAGGCAATGAGAAAAGTAGGTTAGATATATGCGCCAATCTCTATGCCGAGCAAAAATCTCATCTGGCTCACTGTGGCGAACTTAGTTCCCTGAATGAGATTCCATAGAAGCATGAGAAGGAAGAAAGGATAGAGGTACTTTTGTCTTTTCATATGTTTTACTATTTAACAATGATATATATAGGATAAATTTTATAATACAATGACATTGATGGATAAACTGTTGTATATTGGCAAAATTGTGACTAAATGGATTTATAATGCTTTGTATGAAATTATGACTACAATTAACAACCAGTACTCAATGGAAGAGCAGTAATAGCAGTGTAGAACAATTAGATCCTAGTAGTGATTATGGTGAAGAAAAGCTAATAACGAAAGTGAAAGACTAGAAGCACCAAGTATAACCGACGATTATAGTCTCGTCGGAATCAGCCGCCGTCGGAGCCAACTGTCGATCGTTACATCACCACACTTCGCCGCTCATTAGCCAGATATATGTCTATGTGAAAGAACAAAATCATGACACGGTTGTGTTTTTAAATTCAAAAGGCTAAGTTTTGTTTCATATATTGAAGACATGAAAAAAAAACAGAATGAATTAGTTTTTGTACCACACCAGACCAAATTGAACGCTCGTTCCATATTAAACTAAATTTTAAACCATGTCTTATCCATTCATGTGGTTTGGACTCATGGTTTCGAGACTAACCGAATAGTTCACAGGGTGCGCCTTTTCTTCCTTGTGATGTCCGTATACCAGAACGAAAGCGTATTTCCTTTCATGGCCCACCTGTCAGCTCTGTTACTCCCGGTTCACAGTCCCAGCTCAGATCCAAGTTCCCACCGAGAAAAACCGTAGCTCGTCGCAGTCGTCTTCTTCCCCACGCGAGGCCAGATCCACCCCCAATCCGGCGCGGCCGACCACCGCCATGGCTCCGACCGTCCCGACGGCGGCAAAGTCCGCCTCCCCTTCCCAACCATCCGGGTACGCCGCAGTCCCCCGTTTCGGCTCCCGAAACCTTCCCCCCTCCCGAGCCTTTACTGACCGGCCATTTGGCGACTCTGTGAGCGCAGGAAGAGCGAGGTGGCGGATCTGAAGCAGCAGCTGAGGCAGCTGGCGGGAAGCCGCGCGCCCGACGCGGACGACCAGCGCCGGGACGTCTTCAAGCGGGTGATCTCGTGCATGACCGCCGGCATCGACGTGTCCGCGGCGTTCGGGGAGATGGTGATGTGCTCCGCCACATCGGACGTCGTCACCAAGAAGATGTGCTACCTCTACGTTGGCGCCCACGCACGCGCGCACCCGGACCTCGCGCTCCTCACCATCAACTTCCTCCAGCGCGACTGCCGCGACCAGGACCCCACCATCCGGGGCCTCGCACTCCGCAGCCTCTGCTCCCTACGCGTCCCAAACCTGGTCGAGTACCTTGTCACGCCGCTCACTACCGGGCTTAAGGACCCCAGCGCCTACGTCCGGATGATCGCTGCAGTTGGTGCTGCCAAACTGTATCACATATCTGCTACCGCCTGTCTTGACGCGGACCTCCCTGCTTCGCTCAAAGCTCTTATGCTCTCTGACCCTGATGCACAGGTGAGCTGATCTGCCACAATCTACTTGATGAAACCACTATGCATACTACTAATTAGCTGCAGTCACTGCTAGTCTGCTACCACAAGCTGATCATGCAACTGTTTAATTCTTACCCAAAAATAAACTGTTGACATTTTGTGGACTCAACCTAGAATTTGAAGTTCAACGCACAGATACCAGCCTCAATGTGGATTGAGTTTAGGTATTGCATGATGGGAGCTCATACATATAATTGGGCGGTGCCACCTGCATTGCTGCTGGTTTAACTGAAATTTGTAAAGATAAATGACAGTGGCCACTGAAGGTGCATATTCATATTTATCCTGGTGTGTTTGATTGTATTGGACTATTGGTTGCTTGGAATATTCCAGTTGCTTACCCTTATGTCCTAAGGAAGTTCACCATTATTGTTATATATAACCTATGGTTCTGCATTACAGAATTTGAGTGATTGGTCCGTTGATAGCCTGAGAGATTATTGTCGTATATAAAAAAAAGTGCAGTACCTTCTAATGATTATTAGTTTAACTGGAAAAGTACCCACTGGATATTGTTATTAGTTGAAGCTAGTCCAATGTTAGCTTCACTGGTCAAATTGATCCTTTTTGAACATCAAGTGACATGTTCCCACTCATTCTCCCTATTTTCTGCAGTGTTTTGAACAGTTTGCTCTTTTGTGTGTTCACTTGGTCCCCAAACCAGTGATCTATTTCATATGTTAATAATTAAGAATTTAAGAGACACTGCAAATCTTGTTTCTTTCCAAATTCAGCGAATGGTTGTAGAGATCACATATGACATGGGCTGTATTTTGATAGTTTTTGTTCAGTGAACAGTGGTAGCACTTCATGGCCCCCTGTAGATGCTGTTAGTGTTGCGTGCTGGGCTGTAATTTTGTTGATTGTAGATGAGGAAGGTTCATACCTTGACAGCACTGTCTTATTTGTAGTGGACTCGTGATCTGAATCCTTTTTCCAGACCATGCTGAATGGTGCTTGAACTTTTCTAGTCATTTCTTGTATAATGCTCTGCGAATTTGAGTTGTGTTGTTGATCCATTTCTTGGCAGTATGCTCATTGCTTGCGCCTGTTCTGTTTATGGGGACCATAGGGACTACCCATTCGCTTTGTTTGCCTTTGCAACACCATCTATTACCAATCCATTGTTATTAATTTCTTGAAACATTAAAACTCATTTGCTTAATACATCTTTAATGTATTGAGTAGCTTCCATTACAAATGGTTTTTTTGTAACTTTTTTATCTGTTATGAGCCTGCGTACTGCGATGTGCTGCCTTGAGAATTTCCTTTCTGAATTCTGATCTATTCCACTGGATAGGTTACCTTTGCTTGGGCTTTGAATCATCTGATTAATGATTGGATGGTCTCTTTTGAAATTCCATTCTTCTGAGATAAGCTGATTACATTGGCAAATTTGCAGGTAGTTGCCAATTGTTTGCACGCATTGCAGGAGATCTGGACTCTCGAAGCTGCCAATTCAGAGTCTGCAGCAAGGGAGATTGAGACACTATATAGCAAGCCAGTTGTATTTTACCTACTAAACAGGTGAATTTGAGTCTGTCTCTGCAGCCTTTGCTGGCAACAGTCCCAGGTTCATATGTGCGCTAATTTGGGTTATCATATTTCAATTGCAGGATCAAAGAGTTCAGCGAGTGGGCACAATGCACAATTCTTGAGTTAGCTTCAAAGTTCCTACCATCTGATAATAACGAAATTTTTGACATAATGAACCTGCTGGAGGATAGACTTCAGCATGCAAATGGAGCTGTTGTTTTAGCAACAATCAAAGTTTTTCTCCACTTGACAATGTCTATGACTGATGTTCATCAACAGGTGTGCATGTATTTAATCACATTATATCACCAGAGATGTAATCTTCCTCATGCATGAGTGTAATATATTTGCATTCATGCTCTTCATCTATCCTATTTGGATGTCTTACTTTTTCTGATTCCATTTTGAATCCTCCACCTTAGGTTTACGAGCGTATAAAAGCACCTTTGCTTACTCTGGTGGGTGCCGGGAGTCCTGAACAGTCATACTCTGTGCTATGCCATTTACATCTTCTGGTGATGCGTGCTCCAATGTTGTTTTCCTCTGACTATAAAAGTTTCTACTGCCAATTTAGTGATCCCTCGTATGTGAAGAAGCTGAAACTTGAGATGTTGACTGCTATTGCAAATGAAAGCAATACCTATGAAATTGGTATGCCAGATATCCAACATCCAAGTCTTATATCTGATTATGATGTTACTCAGTTGTCATTATTTTTGCTAAGGCACATACTTAAATATCCATATTGTATTTTTGCTCCCACCAGTGACCGAGCTGTGTGAATATGCTGGTAATGTCGATGTACCAATTGCAAGAGAGTCTATCCGGGCAGTTGGTAAAATAGCACTCCAGCAGTATGATGTTAATGCCATTGTCGACAGGCTTCTACAATTTCTTGAAATGGATAAGGATTATGTTACTGCCGAAACTCTAGTGAGTGTTTGTAATACTAGTTATTGATCCTTGATTCATCTTCTAGTCTTTTAGGGCTGCATTAACCTTGAATCTCAATGTTTCTGACCCAAAACTAAATGCAGGTGTTGGTGAAAGACCTTCTGAGAAAGTATCCTCAATGGAGCCATGATTGTATAGCTGTTGTTGGAAATATTAGTAGCAAAAATATTCAGGAACCGAAAGGAAAAGCAGCTCTCATATGGATGTTAGGAGAATATTCACAAGATATGCATGATGCTCCTTACATTCTTGAAGGTCTTGTTGAAAATTGGGACGAAGAACACTCTTCTGAGGTACCAACACTTTTCATACTTATTTTGTGTTGTTCATATTTCTTAGCATTATTTCTGCCATATTTTTTCACAATGCACTGCAGTATGCTTCTCTTACGTAGTGTTCCAAGATTAAACAATTTACTGAAATTATCTTCCATGAAACAAACCCATAAACAATTTATGGGTTCTTTTGTTTGTTTCTCACAGTAATGGTATTGAATATTGATCTGTGACAAGTTTTGTTTCTTGTAATTATGGATATCTCCCTCCATTGTTTTTTATGTATGAGATGATATTAGTGCAAGGGTGCCATTGCACTTTTGCTCTTGCTCCTTTATTCTAATGTCGCATGAAAGAAGGGATGTAGCATAAACTAAAGCGTTAATAGCATTCATTTGAAATGAAAGGCATGGTGTTATGTTTGAAATTCACTTCTGATTGCACATTAAAAATATAAATGACTTTGTTATTGTTATTTGAACCTATTATCTTGAACCAAGGGCCAAACACATGAACATTTTAGTTTAAAAGTCTGTTGAGTTTTTCTTTTTCATGTCTTGTTCTTTCTATTAGCTGTTAATGGGACCCGTATAAATTTTCCAATGGTATTGTATTTGCAGGTTCGCTTGCATCTCCTGACTGCAGTGATGAAATGTTTCTTTAAAAGACCACCAGAGACGCAAAAGGCTTTGGGAGCTACATTAGCAGCTGGTATATCTGACACTCACCAGGTCAGGATTGTTTTGTTTTGTTTTGTGTTATACTATAACAGTTGGATATTCACACAATATCTGTGGATCATCAGAAAGATTGTTGCTCTAGCTAAACTGCACTTTCTCGCAGGATGTTCATGACAGAGCACTTTTCTACTACAGGCTTTTGCAATATGATCCTTCTGTAGCAGAACGTGTAGTAAATCCTCCCAAACAAGCTGTATCTGTATTTGCAGATACACAGAGCAGTGAAATGAAAGATCGAATATTTGATGAGTTCAACAGCCTATCAGTTGTGTATCAGAAGGTATGAAAGTTTGTGACTCGATGTTCAAAATTATTTTGAGATTCTTGGGCCCTGTCTGGCACAGCTCTATGTCCAAGAACCATGCTAAAATTTGAATTTACGAGATAAAATAAAGTGTTAGATTTTTATTTAATCTCAAAGATGACTTAATCAAAGACCCTTAATCTATGCAAAGCTCCAAATTCATGGATTTCTGGAGCTAGGTATGATTGTATGAGCAGCTCAGAGATCTGCCAAACGAAGCCGTAGTATCATATTGTTATGCTAACACACTTTGATGGATTCCCACTATTGTAAAATTCAGACCCATGTATGTTTTTTTTTCTTTTTTGAGGGCTGTCTACCCGTGTATGTTGCAACCCCTTCTATATCTGTTTTTCATGTTTTCTTATTTTCATGTGAAGCTGCTTTTATCAGTATCATATTATTATGCTAATGCACTTGCTAAATTCCCACCAATGTAATATCCAGTGTCCACCTTTGTATGTTGCAACCTCTTCTAGATCTGTTTTTTTTAAAAAAAAAGAAATTGTGATGAAGCTGCTTTCATTATTGTTTTGCCATAGATAGAAAAGCATGAATGCCACTGGGCTATGATAGATCATTTATCTTCAACAGAACCCAACAGCTGTTTGAAGAGTTGTTTCAGTGTAGTGGTTTAGTTGGCTCTTGGATTATTTTTCAACTATTGGGTGTAGCCAATATCAATGACATAAAAGCATGATTGATTTTGAGCAATGCAAACTCGTCTGCTGACAAATTGCGGATTCCTTGAATAGCTTTCTTGAGCTGCAAGGATTTTATGTTTGGTTGAGCTTTGTCATAATGACCTTGTTCATTTCTTTCTGTCATGCAAATGCATTCCTTCCATGGTCGGTGTGAGATGAAAATCAATTTTTCTGTGATGTACACTTATTACAATCTCTTATCTGTGCTTGTTATGATTTACAAAATTTGCATTTATTACAAAGAGTGTTTATTACAATCTATGAATGCTGGATAATACAAGGCACAGTTACTCAAATCCTATTATCCATGTATTATTCACCATTGACATAAAAAGGTTAACACCTGTGTATTTTGCAGCCTTCTTACTTGTTTACAGATAAGGATCATCGTGGTCCATTTGAGTACTCAGAGGATCTTACAAACTTGACTGTTGGAGCAGAGGATCCAGAAAATGTAATTTCTGCCCAAAGATATCAAGAAAATGATAATGATCTTTTGCTAAGTACTTCAGATAAAGAGGACAATGGTACAAGAGTAAGCAACGGTTCTTCCACCTCTTCATATAATGCTCCCTCGGACTTGATAAGTCCTTCATTACTAAGTTCTCAGCCACCACCTGAAAGTGCACTAATGACCACCGGTGGACCGACATCTTCATCCCTTTCAAACTTTGGTCTTGATGACCTTCTTGGGCTTGGTGTTACTGAAGCTCCTGCACCCCCTCCACCACCAGCACTAACCCTTAACTCGAAGCCTGTGTTAGACCCTGGTACATTCCAGAGAAAATGGGGCCAGCTGGCATTATCACTGTCTCAGGTATAATTTCAGGGTTTTATAGCTTATTTTCTGATTACCAGTAGTGCAACATACTACACATAGTTTTTTCTCATTTCCTCATCGATTTTCTTGTCAAATGGTGGATGAATATTTTTGCTGCTGGCATTTCGAAAAATTTGTTAATTGTACTTTCTCATGAAGAATCTTTAATTAGAAGTTCATGTTATAACTTCTGACCAGTGAGCACTGATTTTGTCTTAATCAAGTATAATTTTAAAAGAAATTCCAGGCTGCCACAGTAATCTAGTTCAAATATATGATATCTTTGAATTTGTCATACAAGTGCGACAGCTATCTATATGTGTCCTTTAACTGTACTATGTTCTGAACTGGTAATAAGCTATAAAATTTTGGTTCCTGATCTTAATTTTTTTCTTTTATGCATTTCTTTGTATTTGCCAGGAATGTTCTTTGAGTCCACAAGGAGCAGCAGCATTAATGAACCCCCAATCACTCATCCGTCATATGCAAGGCAATTACATTCAGTGTATTGCTTCAGGTGGTCAGCCTCCAAACTACAAGTTCTTTTTCTATGCTCAGAAAGATGGGGTCACTGCTTTCTTCCTTGTCGAATGTATCATCAACACAGCATCAGCTAAGGCACAGCTTAAGATTAAGGCTGATGATGGGACTGCTGCTGAGGCATTCTCTACTTTGTTTCAGTCAGCCATGTCCAAATTTGGCCTGTCATGATCCCGAGCTTAAATGCACTACAGTTTTTCAGCATTCACAATGTCCAGAGTCTGCTGCCTTGGCACTCCGAGTAAGGTTTTCCAGTGCACATTTAATCAGAACATCAGGCAATGAGATGAATTTGCTATTTCCACTGCATAACCGTATTAGCGGATTTAGCAAGGAGAGACCTCTGGAGTTTTGCGGGGGTTATTTGTGTTCTCTGGATGAAGAACTTGGCATTTGTACATGTCATCTAGAGAAACGGCGGGATTGTTCAGTGTTTCAGCTGGTTTGATGGGTTTTTCTTGTTGTGGAGGTGCATACCCACCTATTTCTTTGGAGGATGTAGAAACAACACACCCCTTTCATGTATGTTACAAAGAGAAATAAAGTTGTCCACAGCTTACTACGTATATTACCCATGTTATGAAATGAACCCTCATAGATTGAGTTCACAATTTATGTTGCTCACCCTAAATACATTTTTGTATGTATGTTCGGTGTCACAGGTGCAACTTGTTTGGCAAAATTATTCTCATACGGTCATTCGTGTTTGCAAAGATTCCACGTTTTTGCGCATGCCAGTAGCATACAAATCAAGATTCCACGTTTTTGCGCATGCCAGTAGCATACAAATCAGAACAAGGCAGCGTATTTGGACGTATTTACGTCGATCTTTTGCAACAATTTGGCAATTTGTTGCCGCTACCATTATCACAATGTGACAACGTGGTCCATACCACAGGAATATTCTTTTGCAGCCCAATACGGCTAGATGTTAACTGTTCAATTCTGCAATCACAACCAACCCTCATAGTTCAGCCAAACACAAAATACAGTCGGTAGCTTAAAAATCCAGAACAAAGTATAAATAGCTCTGATAGGACAATCTGAGATTTTGCGCTCGCCAGCATATGAATGGCATACAGTACCCTACAGCAGTTTTATGCAAGACTGATCAATTCCACAATCACAACCAAGTCTTCATCCCAACAGTTCAACCAAAATACTATCAGGCAAAGCAACAGGCACAAAAAAATACAAAATGCGGAGTTTTAATAGCAGCTCCATATATATAAGATTCAAGTTTGATCGGTCAGATCTGTAGAAGACACATCCAACAATATAGATTATTATGGTCACATATATAGAAAAGGCCTCTTAAATCCTCACAGAAGCATCACAAACTCATCCACCCCTCTTCACCGAACCAAGCATTGAAACTAGTACGAGCTATGAACTACTTAAAAAGGAGGCACACGGATCCACCGCATTTACTTGGCCTTGAGCGGAAACCAGATCAGAACGGGGACAGGAGCTGTGCGATGGAGGGCTTGGGCTCCGAGTTCATGCCGACGACGATGATGAGCGGGATGAAGCCGTAGTGCGCCACGACCTTGGTGGTCTTCATGGTCCACGTGGTCCACTCCTTGACGAGGCGCACCGCCGTCGCCGAGGTGGACTCCTCGTCGGCCGGGGAGGAGCCCTTCTTGCCGCCCTTGCCGCCCTTGGGCTTCGGCTTCAGCGACGGGCGCGACGCCATGGGGGATCGCCTGGACTCGCTTGATTCGACTCGCCGGGTTAAACCCTAGGGCTGGCTGCGGCGGAAAGGAGGCGAAGGTTGGTTTGGGGATTCTTTGATCTGAGACGACTGCGGCGTTCGTGGTGCCGTGTTAATATTTGCTGGTTAGCGGGCCGTTTGGGCCTCTCGTATTCTGTAGGAAGGCCTAACGGGCTCTGAAAGGACATTGTTAGTGGGCTGGCCTTATAATATCACCGAGGCTGGATTTGTTAGCGTTGATGGGCTGCGCGTTTTGGACTGCGTTTGTAATAACGTGTGGAGTTTTTTCTTTCTTTTTTTTTAGTAATAATAATAAAAAAAAGACTTGCGAATTACCTTTTCGTGAAAGGGAGTTGTAACCGCACAGAGATGCCTTGGTGAATGTTTGCAGCGAAGAAAAATATCTGCTTGTGAACATAGGAATACACAAGAACAACAGCAATACATCAACTTATTACGAGTATACACAGGAGCAACAAATATCGCGCGTCGACTGGACTCGGGTGAAGATGGAGTGATTTGGAGCCTGAATCATACTATGTTCGTACTGCCCCAGCCTCTGCTTATGTTATCATGACTAGTTGACCACGCGCCATGGTGGGACAGAAACCGCTCGTGTTTCCATTATTCAACCGAAGCGGGCATTATGCCATAGTACCCCCCCGATCCCGAGAAAAAGATTCCGAAGCGACCGACCGACGTGACCGACGATTTTACACATGCATGCATCTGAACCAAAAGCGGGAGGAGCGGCACCCCGCCAAAATTAGCCCAGTGGGCGCGCGCACGAACATATTCGTGCACTCGTGCACTCCGCTCCGCCTTTCGGCAGCGGTCGATATATCCGCGAGCCCGGACGGGCCAATGCGACGACGTCCGCTGTCTTCCGGCGAACCGACAGGGGATCGACACGGCGGGAACACGCATCGAGATCGCAGGGAGAATTTAGAATTTAGCGCACGCGCGCGCACCGAGGGACGGGACCGCGCGCCGCCGCCGCCGACTCCGGCGCAACCACCTCGGTGCTTGGTGCACAAGATCCCTCCGAGCGCCCCTGCCAGACGATTGGCGATTGCCCCGGTTGCCGACGGCCCCGCCCCCTGTCTCGCTCTCGCCCCCGCGTGCGGAATACTATAGCGGCCCCCAACACGACGACTCCGGAAATTAAAACCCAGCCACAATCCCCCCCCCCCCCCCCCCGCGCATCGGTGGATCGCGGCGCCACAAAGCGCCCGCGCTTTCACACGCCCGCTCGCATTCGGTCGCGTCATCGTGACGAGGCCAGCCTTTTCGCGCGTCGCGCTCCGCCACCGTACACGATTCGTCCCGACAGCGCCTGCAGGTTCCGTCCGTCGGGTTTGGCATCTGGCTGTGGCTGGGCTCTCGCAGTTTCGCTTGGCGTTGCGTTGGGGACTGACTGGGGGTGGGTAAATGGGCGGCAATCGCGCACGTGAGGGAGAGACGTGGGCCCCACAGCGAGGCCGTAAAGCTTGACCGCGGCGCGGGGGGTGAGGCTGACAGCGAGGTCCGTCGTCCTGACCAACGCGGCGACGGGACATCCGTGCGGCCAGGCCAGGCCCACATACGCCACCACAACACCACCGTTTCGTACCGTGCGTACCGGCCGGGCGCCACCGCCGCACGCTACCTTCTCATGGTGTGACGCGGCACCAGCTACCCAGCCATTCATTCTCCTCCTCCTCTCTATCACTCTCTCTCGAGCGCGCGCGCCGGGGACCGGGCACGCCGCGTGACCTGTGAGACCAGAGCCGTGGCCGCTCCAACTTCGTACCTGGCCCGCACGCGCGCGGCCGTTTCAATTCTCATGTTAACTAGTAGTGGGGTTGCTTCTTCTCGCTGCCTTCTTCCGCGCACGAGATCTTCTCGGGTTACCTTTTCTTTCCTAGATTTCGCACTCTGCAAAGCGCACACACTTTTCGGTGCGCGCGCTGCTGCTTTCTACGTCAGTTCTATCTGTATAATTCTTCAGCGCTCTATAAGTTGTTGTAACTATACGTACAACATAACACAAAAATAAAAGAACTTTTTTATATCTCATTGAGCATTTTGGACGATTTGAACGATGGAAAGAGTATATGCGTCATAAATAAAACTAGTTTGGCACACCAGTACGCGTACGTATACCGCTCACGTGTTCGCTGTGCGCGTGTGATTGCGGCACGTCCCTACCTGTTCCACTTGCGTGCGTATACATGCGAACCTTGGAAGAATTAGGCGGTACCCGCATATCGCACGTGTGTACGTGGGCAGATGAAAGCGTTTCCAAGGTGTTGCACTGTGCAAAGACATTCAAACTTCAACAAAAGCTTTCTTGGCTGGATCCATCTACCTTGGACCAGACCAACGGCACTAAGATGATTCATGATTCACAATGGCACACTGGTACTTTTTTTTTTTCTGATGAAGTGGACACTGGTACTTATCCAAGGTCGTCATGGCAAGAATGCTATATATGACTGAAGACAAGCTGGCGTACTGAATCGTATATCTACTACATCTGAAATACAAAATGATTAAGGAATCTCGCCGGTCGTGAAACTTCTTTTTTCTCATCAACATCTCACGATGCTCTTGAAATTCACAAAAGTTGCCATATATGTCTTGCTATCAGAGGAACATCATTAAATATTTATCACAAACAAAATAATTAACCTACATACTCCCTCCAATCCAAAATTATTGTTGTCATTGACTTTTTTTTGCTACCTTTGACCATTCGTTTTATTTAAAAAATTTAAAAAATATAATATATTTTCTCATGATTTGATTTATCATTAGATAAAATTTAAATATAATTTATAATATTTTATATTTGAATAAATATTTTAAATAAAACAAACGATCAAAGTTAACAAAAAAAAATCAATGGTGACAACAATTTTGAAACAGAGAAAGTATATTGCATAATATTATGTTGAGTCTAAGACCTGTTCCACAGAAGGAATATAGTTCACCACATATGAGAGCATACAGATCGAGTGCATAATTTTTATTGTAATTAAGTTTAGAGTACATACTCCCTTCATGATTTTGTTACAATAGTTAAATCAAAATCCATGGTTCCTTGTTAAAAACAAATTAAAATGGTGTAAGAACCCTGGGCACCTCGGTGCACCACGGGGGATGGTGACGAGGATGGACTTGTCTAAGTGGTTGACAATGAAAGGGCGGTCTTTGGGTTGGTAGTCAGATGTCCACTAGTTTAAAGCGCTAATAGATCCAATAGTCTAGTCAAACATATAACAAGCCACATCACAGCAAAGAACGAGAACTTGTATCTTCCATATACCACCACATATCAACACGGGGAGCCAGCTACGCCTTGAGCAACATCTCTAGTTAAGGTTCATTTTTTATACCCAAAAAATCTAGCTGGCTAGGGAGTAGCAACTTATTACATGGGTTGGATTTTTTTTTTTTTGAGGTTCTACATGGATAGGATTTGTGACTTACGACATTGACGATGTCCAATGCGATTTGACTGTTATCTTAAAAAGTATATGATACTACAACAATCTAACAAAACGATAATGATACAAAAATATTTTTGGTGATGAATATGTTGATGTTGCCTTTTGGTGGGAAAACAAGTAGTTGAGTGGCACAATCAAATTTTATTCGCTATAAATTTTCCACTACTATACAACTGAATGGTAAAATTATGAGACCTGAAACTGTATGTTCTGAAATCTATTGCAGTTATTTTAGAGTAAAGACACACTTGGTCCTGCTTTTGTTAGAAAAGCAATCAGAGTTTTGCTGGGGATGCCACCTTACAAGTTAAGTACTAAGCAAAACTCGGGTCTCTCACTAATCTACTTAATTAGCTTAGAGTTCCCACTATCAAGCGGTATTCCTGGACAGACATGTAAAATATTCTATCCCTCACTAATCTCCTTAGCTAAGAGAGGCAAGTTACAAAACATCCTAGCTCCTTGACGATCGGTAAACATTATTGCAGTTATCCTACGCCAGACTACTGTATGCATGGAGCCTTGCAAAACATAGTACACGGGTAACATGCCTGGAGTTTACGCCGACACCGGTCTTAAGTACGCATCAGAGATGATCACATGCAAGGAAGAATCCTAAGCACGCTGATTTCACAAGTCCATTTACTACCACGTCATTCGCATAAGAATTGACGGGTTCTTTTTATATATTGATCGTGATCACCAGACCCCCGCACCACGAAATTTATATATTCTCCATCCCGAAAAGTCGTATCTTGCGCCTATCTCCTGCATGCTTTTGCACCCGGGAAAAAAAATTAAAATCAAAAGGGAGCCGGAGACCATTTGAAAACCTCCTCACTTCCACGCCTCTCCTCCCTTTCCACACTCAGCTACCCCCGGGCTCCCCACTCCCCATGTCTTCTGGAGGCGGAGGTGGTGGTGGAGGAGGAGGAGATCGCCATGGCGACTACCACCAGCCCGGCCACGGCCACGGCCACGACTACGTGTTCAACAACCACGACATGGAGAGCTTCTTCTTCAGCAACCAGCCATCGGCGAGCAGCGTCGGTGGAGGTAGCAGAACCGGCGCCGATGAGCTCATGCCGCCGTATTCCAGCATCACAGACTACCTGCAGGGGTTCCTGGACCCCGCCGGGCTAGCCCGGCACCTCGACGTGCCGTTGTCAGCGGAGGATGCGCTGGTCAAAAACGAGCTGTCTGTCGATGCGAGCCACGACAGTCAGGGCACCAGTGGCATGGCCGGCGAAGGGGCTGCGATGCTCACCCCGAACTCGTCCGGGTCTCTCTCGTCTAGCGACCGGGAGGGGGAGGGCCAGCTGGGCCGGTCCAAGAAAGGGAGGGCGAAGGCTGAGGAGGCGGAGGTGGACGAGAAAGACCAGGAAGAGGGCGAGAATTCCATGAAAGCGTATGTTCCCATTAACATGATGATACTGATCTGCGTGTTCATGTTGAGTTCTTGCTTACTGATTTCTTCGAGATTTCCCTCTCTCTTCACTTCAGAAGCGTTTCTTCTTCTTGGCGCATTTAGATCTAGTCCTGCTGTTGCTTAATTCAATATTTTTTTTCTCACTTTATATTTCTTTATTACCGGACCCGGTGTGAACATTAGGGTTTGCTATATATGATTACTCCCTTAGGGTTCTTATACATAAGTTTATCACGAACTGAGATCCGGCTATAGCTCCAGATTACGTCGCACTAGCTACCTATGCTTTCCTCTTCTTTATTTTTCTTTCCGTTCCCTTTTGTCCCGTTTCCAATATGACTTTCAAGATCATTTGGTACTATTCAATTTAATAGACGACGTACTCTCGAGAAAGATCTCCTTTTGAATTAATCAACTGCCGCGCGCGTGTTGCAGCTTCAATTTTTGACCACTGGCTTCATCATCTCCGAGAAGAGAAGATTCAGTCAGGATTTCTTTTCCTTTTCTAGAAAACATTCAAGGATTAGAAATGATGAATCCCAAATTTAAAGCACCGACATTAAGGCAGTATATAGATCTAGCTAGAATCTTCTGAAACAAAAAACTAATCTGGACATAACATGCTCGAACCCAATAGATTGTTATCTAATTTAATTTTGTAGCTAATAACCCACTACTCTATTGCCACTATGGATCTACAGCTCCTGATAGACTGATTGGCGCCAATCAGCTGTGACATGAAATAGCTAGTTGTCCGTATAGCTTCAGCTAGCTATAGCATTCAGATCAAATCACTGGATCCGTGTCTTATGTGGTCACAATTATTGACCTTGTGTAACTTCAGGAACAAACAACCCAAGAAGAGAACCGAGAAGAGGCAGAGGCAGCCCCGTGTCGCCTTTCTAACCAAGAGCGAGGTTGATCACCTCGAGGACGGCTACCGGTGGCGCAAATACGGCCAGAAGGCAGTCAAGAACAGCCCCTATCCAAGGTTCATATCCTTTCACACTTCACTTCTATTTATAACTGCATGAGCTATATATTTACGAAGGTGTCACGAATGCGAGTTTAGTTGTGACATGTAAAATTCCCGGTGAATACAGGAGCTACTACCGGTGCACGACACCGAAGTGCGGCGTGAAGAAGCGTGTGGAGCGGTCGTACCAGGACCCGTCGACGGTGATCACAACGTACGAGGGGCAACACACGCACCACAGCCCTGCCAGCCTCCGTGCCGGCGGGCACCTCTTCATGCCCAATGCGCATGCGCTGTCGTCGCACCTCATGCCATCCGGCTTCCGCCCGGACCTGATGAGCATGATGCACCCCATCGCCATGGGCGCGAACCCTAACATGTACCTGCCAAGTATGCCTCCTCCTCCGATGCCAACATCTCCTGCCCCTCCTCCTCTGCATCAGAGCCACTTCACTGACTATGCACTCTTGCAAGACCTTTTCCCTTCGAATGTGCCCAACAACCAGTAACTAACTGCTGCACACAAACTACTATTAATTAGCTAGCCTTGATCGACGTGATACTTTTGAAATAGTCATGTTGCGCCAAATGTGTTATGCTACTTGAGCTTGGCCTGGTCCTGTATGGTGATGCGAGGGTATCAGAACCATTATTCAACCTTCTGCAAGCCTTTCATCTTTAAATTTTTTGCTCGCATTTCTTCCTTTTCCATTTGTCATCCTCCCCCGCGGATTGAACATTGGAGGAGTACTAGAAGGAAGTATTTATAACTGTAATAACTACAACGGAATTAAACATAATTTATATGCACTTCTAGACTTCTTGTACATGTACTAGTTTATATCATGTGTACCTCATGACTCATTTGAGAGAAAGAGGAGCATTCCATGTCCCTAGTCCCCATGTGAATTGAGGAATATGCCATCCTGTCCATCTCCATTCTTGCCTGCTATTAATTCCGGCTCCGTTATTTACCCCCTTAAGATTTTATTTATAAAACACTAGTATAACATTCCATGGTACTCTTTTCATATTCACGAGAATGGTTTCTAGTACAGGAACAAATTTGCAACGATTCAATACATGTATATAGCTAACTTCTACTGGTCCTCATTTTAAACTTTGGCCATCAGCAAACTATAAAAGATCATATATATATTGACAATATAATGTGGATCTACTATACTTGGAATTAATGAAGAATATTTTCATAACATATAGTATTTTTTTTTTAAAAATATGATTTCAATGTCAATATTTTTTTTTTCCGAACACTACGTATCATTCCATTAATAGAAGAAGAGGTTACAATACAACACACACATCCCCACAGAACATTATATATGATTCAATGTCAATATAAACTTATATTTTGGATAAGAGGGCTTAGCTATATATGAATCTCAATCTAAATGCTTCATTCTCAGGATATTATCTATAATAGTCCTTCTGTCACAAAATATAGCCATACTTTTAGGTCAGAATTTCTAAATTTTAGCCACTAGTAGCAAAATAATTATAAATATCACCTACAACTTGGGTTACTTATTCTCATGACCAATATAGTAATTAAAACCATTTATGTTGTTAATATTTGTAATGTTTTCCTATACACAGCCACCAATTTATAAAGTTGACTTAGGACAAACCTAATTATCTATATTCTCGAGCAGAAAGTATAGAGATTGAAGATTGCATGTAATTTGTTTTTATTTTCATTTTTTACTACTTCAGTTATCCATGCTTTTTTTTACTTCCATTTGTACTCTCCATATGCATTACCTATAACTTAGATTGTTCAATCTTTTTTTTTGAAGATCTGATTCATTCCTTCATGTGACTTTTCATATATACATGTCCTATCTTTACATATGTAATGGAGTATAAGACACTTTTGAAGTGCTTATACTGGATTGCTTTAGAAGTGCACGGAATAAGAGGTTTACGACCACACAGTTCCGGCTTCAACTCTCGGATCTTTTCAATTTATATCAGACACGATAAAGTTCCTGCTTCAACACGTAGTAGTATTTTTGGTGGTCATCAAGTGCTACGTCCTTGATTCCCTCTGCCGTCATTTTTGACCAAACTTCTTTTTCCCTCCTATCCTATGTACTACTACCATACATATACTTTAATAAGATGCATACCCTAAAAGCTTATATTACATACTTCTTTTTAAGGAAGCTTACACTACATACTATTACAGCTTAATTTAGCATTTTGAGTTGCAAGAGTTTGAACACAACAGATCATCTATCTCTAGTACAAAAAACAACAATAAAAAAGAACATGAATTTTATAAACTTTAGGACGAGAAAAAGCCCTCAAATTTATCTTTAATAAAACACCACGATATTTGACAAATTGTTAAGCTAATCTTTTTAGAAGTTTGTGCATGTACACGACACACCCGTGCGGAGGCTGCAATGGGCCGCTGTCAATCCTGCATTGACATCATCCATACCCGACACTAGTATGTCTTTTTCTAGTGTCAGCGTTGACGTCATCACTGGTGTGTCTGTTTATTAATATTGATCATAGCTAACATCATTCGCGCCCAACACTAAGTATTCAGGGAGCGCGTCAGCTGGTGGTGTGCCCTTTTCAGTGTCAAGCAACGCTGATGTCATCCATGCTCAACATTGATATGTCGTTTCCAGTGCCCGGTCGTTACGGAGGATGGCCTCCCGGCACTGTTGAAAAGTTGCAAGCGACATCAAAGATCCTATTGTAATAGTGACACACACAGAGTATCACAGACGTGACAATTATGAGTTATCACACGCTGGCTGTCGTGCGACTAATCTTTTCTAATATCTGCTGCTACTTTGTATCCTCGAGACCGTTGAAACATCACACCCGCCCGTCTCTCACGGACATACATGATGTACATATGACCAGCATATGCTCTCAATATTGCCGACATATTTGATTCCATACGGGCCTTCAGGTAGCAACTCTACTTGATAATAATCCTTATGCAAAAGAGCATGGAGGCTTCATTAATTCGTACGCCTATCTCCACGCTGTAGGGTTTTAGCCATACTGCTCACATCGTGGCAGGAACAGTTAAGTGGCAACCGAAGTTCGTTCTGCAAAAAATTACTTTAAAAGAAGAAAATAGTGTGGTATGTATGCATACTATATATGCCATTCCCAGTCCTTATGGACCAACAGTAATGGCGATTGGCAATATAGTTAGAACTGGCAGGAGTATCAATCTATTACAATATTTGGTTTGTTGATCCAGCTAATTTTTTTTAACTATATTGCCAATGGTCATTCCCTTTGGTCTATTGGACTTGGACATATATAAGTTGCTTTTAAGGTTATAAACTAGCCAAATCCCTTGATCAATAATCAAGCCTCACAACATAAATGTAGCCAGCCAGAGCCAGCCACGCGTGTTACCATCGGTATGCAGAATGACATCTGAATGTGGATATGATAAAGAATGCCTGCCCGCGAAGATCATTTCACATGTACTGACGATCTCAACGAATTTGTAGTACAATAGAAAACCTATGGATTACGATGAATGTTAGGTTCCTCGGGAATTGAATGTGATGTGATGGATGACGCTAGTACCCATGCGAGTTGCATGATCAAATCTCCTCAAATTCAGCTGGGAATAGATTTAGCTGTTGAATAATTTGTGCTTGCACGGCCACATCTTTTATTGTGGGTGAACGTGCACCGATCGGTCGCCTTCATTCATCTTCAAAGATGTCCGCATCAGCCACCACCTCTCCACCCCCAGTACCAGCGGACAGTCTCCTGCTGGGGTCTCCAAACGCCCTCGCGCAGCCAGCCACGCTACCACCGTCAGCTTACCTAAACATCACGCCAACCGTCGACCACCACCGCAGTTCTTGCCCAACCCAAATTCCCTCTCTACATAGAGCCCAGAGCACAGAGCCGTCTCTACCACTCACCGCAAATCACACTGCAGGGTTTGGAGCACGATGCAAAACATTTTTTTTTCAGGATCGTGCAAAACAAATTTTGATTCAAATCATTTTTGTTTTGCCGTTTTGCAGCTTCATAGCTAGAGTAATTAGCTTTCCATTTTATCTCATTATCTGCCTACTTTTTTGGTTGACAAGGTCGCAAGCGAAACTATCGTGTAAAGGAAGCATTCGATCGACAAGTGGCCGCCTTACCGTACAGTCAATCGTCAGATCGTTGGTCATGCTGTTGTCCATAAATCCATCAGATATCACTGACGACAAGGACAGATCCTAGAACCTAGTGAGTTTTTAGACGAGATTAGCTAGCGGATGGAGCTTCTCAAGGTGTGGGTCAAACGGCGCGTGAGTATACTGTTGGGGGATTCCGGATGGCCTGGTCGAAATCATGGGACGGAAAAAGAACGGGAGTAATAGGCTTCGCAATGATGCTTGCGGGAGAAATGGGTGAGATGGTGGTAGTAGGTTGTTCAAGCGATTTTTTTTCCCGCTTGATTCAAGTGATTTTATTGACTGAGAAGAACTGGAAATAACCAAGCTTGTATCACGTATCACCAAGTTTTTTCAGGAAGACTTGGTGCTACACACTTCACTATGAAAAAGGGAAAAAGAAGAAGACAAAGAGATCTCTCCCAAAAACTTTACTGGATGTTGTCGGGGCGCGATGTTTCTTGGAAGATGCTAAAACATCTCTCTAAGCACACGTGGAAATTAGAACACCCCCCTTGAAGCAACTACCAATTCGATGGCCTGTTTTAGATGGCGACTTCAAGTGTCACCTCTTTGAACATTTCCTTTTATTTGAGAGGAACGGTCTGACGAACGTTTCTATCTAGCTTGGTGATGCCTCCCTATCACGTTTCAACTTTCAAGGATTCATTCAACAGATCGGTTTTGGACGCTTGCAAGGTGTCATAGAAAACCCATATGTGGAACCATAAGTATTGCTGATAATTATAAGTGGGGTTTAATTGTATTTTTCTCATGGAATTTTGATTTGTTCCTTTTCTTTGAAGGATCTTGCATGAAACATCCTGCATCAATTTGTGGTGAGAAAACTGTATAAATCAACCCGTATATCATTAGAGTTTAAGAGTCCATCCATAACTTATTTTGTTGCAAATACCCAACATCTACTAGATTTTATTACAAAAAACAACCCCAATTCACACATACTTAATCAATTCACCCATTTTAATTAATCTGAAGCAGCTGATAGAAGTCTGCGTCGAAGTTACAAAATCCTTTTTTTTTTCACAAATGTCATAAATATAATCTTCTTCATACGTCTTGAAAATTCTAATAAAATAACTAAGAGAAGAGGTTATACATGTTTTCTCACCAAGTTTTACTATTTGGATACAATTTTCATAGGAATATGATGAGCGAGTCTAATTTGAGCGTTTGAACAAGGTTAACTTAGCTTACTTGGCCCTTTTCACCTTTTGGCTCTAGGTCGGCGGAAACCTGTGAAATTTGTTACATCAAATTTCTTATACGCCATCAAAACTTACACCAATCCCTTATAAATCATCCAAAATTACAGCTTTCCTTCTATACCATCATTTTAAATTTTTCATACCCTACGTGTCACTTTTGTTATTTTATCTATTAGATGTCTGTTAAGTGATGGTCAAAAAGATCAATCTATGCTCAAGATAAAATATCGAAAATTTCAAAGACCTCATTAGTAAAACTATGGGTGAACTCCCACATGGATAAAATGAAAAATGTGAATTTTTGTTACAATGATGCTAACAAAAACTTCATGAAAGTCAAAATAGCCACATGTTTTTTTTATTATAACAAAAAATCCACATAATTTACTAGATTTCATCAAAGGGGACGATTGGTCTTTTCCATTACCATTTAACAATCATCTAATAGGTAAATAATAAAAGTGACGCATAAAGGATGGCAAATTTAAAATGATAGCATAGAAGTTGATGAGGACATCAACGACATACGAATAATGACGACGGAAGATGGCGCGCTAAACCAAGCTGTCATGCCTCCACCTCTCGTCGTCGCGCTTCCTCGAGTTACGGATTCATCTTCTAACGAGACGACGACGTACAAGGGTCCAATCACTAGAGCTCGAGCCCAGGAATTAAAGACGATTTTGATGCTAAGGAACGACGGCCCAGGATGATGTCGCCCGAAGGCCCACGTGACCCAAGTCGCACGACTCCCTCTCCACCGCGCGCCTCTCCACTTCAACCGGCCCTAGATGCCTCTTCTTCCCCCTATATAGTCAAGGGCTGCGCCCCTTGTAATCTTCGAGTTTTGTTTTAAGTTTAGCTTAGCTATACATCCGTCTCTCGACGTGAATTCAGAACTCCACCTTCGTGCAATACATCAGATTGCTCACCTCTAATTCTTGCTCGTTCTTCGATTGCGCGTAAGAATTGATCCTCGTGATCAGGTTGATCTTGTTTACCGCAAGGTTAATATCCTCCGGAAGTTAGTTCAGCGATTGCATTGGCGCTTCGGCTTGCTCGTCGTAGTCGGATCGTAAGGGTCAACATCCACTAAATCAAAGTTATCTCCACTCGCCGAAAGATCGGGCACTCTACACCTATCAGAAGTAAAGCTGCAATTTTGGATGGTTCATAGGGGAATGACCTAAGTTTCGATGGCGTATAAGGAATTTGCTTAATTTGTTAAACATGTGCAAATTAGCATGTTCTTTTGCAACAAAATCTGGTAGGTGGATGAATATTTGTAAAACAATATCTTATCTATGGGAATCTCAAAATCCATAAGGTCAATGGGTCATTCAATTTTCCCATTTGTAGTATGAAAGTTTTTCTTGTAATTTCCCTTTCATTTAAAAAGTTTTCCAAACATGCGAGACCACAACAGTACGTACCAACAAACAATCTGGAACTCACTCTGTTAAATTTAAATTCGATTTCTTCAAGAAAAAAACAGTACGTGTTTAATTAAATTTTGGTCTGAACAACATCTCAGCTTTGTCGAGCAAAGTTAGCTTCGTACGAACTTTTATTTTGGTGAGGTGTTTCCCACTTTGGGCTTTTCGATTACTTTTTCTGGGTGACATGAGAACAGGCCCATGGCAAGGATGGAGGCAAACACAATGGCCTAACAACGAGAACTGCTCAAACCTGGTGTATGGCACATATGGGCCGTAAAGTCTGATCCCATTGGTAGCTGAAGAATACCAGGTTTCAATTCAAGCATCATGAAGATATCGTTTCAATTCAACCATGATCAAGGTTTTCATTCTAGGTTCTGAAGAAACTGATGATGCCTTAGCAAACGGGGCCCAAGACATCGTTTCAGTTCAAGCATCATGAATAGCCAACTCCATGAATCTGTTCTGGACCACCGACTTGGGCCGTGAAACTGATCCAATCTGAATAATGTTGATTACCGTTTCTATAGATCAAATTGTTTAGAACATTTCATTCTGAACACGTCAATAAAATCAAATTTAGCTAGAACACATTATAATTCTAGAAATTCTCGTGTGTGATACACCATGACTGTTTTAATAATGATTTACAATTTTTTTATCTTAATATATAAAATATGTTAGAATTAAAAAGTTAGCACAAATATATTGTTGGTGTTTTGAATCACCGGCTAGTATATTTCGTGTATTGCGTTTTTAGGCCGGATAGTTTTTAAGAGAACACATGAGATTATACTGGTTCAAGGAGAACCCCTACGTCCTATTTTGGGCTGCTCGTATTACTTGCGCTAATTATATATGGGAGGTATAACAATGACGAGAGAGGAGACAGGACTCCAAGTCTCTAGTCTTCGAGTGAGAGTGTGAGTGTGTGCCTCTCTATGTGCGTGAATATGTGAGAGTGAGAAGACAATGTTTTGAGAGCCTTCCTTGAGGAAGAAGAAACTTTAAGGGGTTAGGTCCATTTACATACACACACGGAGAGAGGGAGAGAAGTCAATGAAGAAAAGGGTCGATGGCGTGGTCGTTGGTCGTCATGGGCCTCACATGTCATAGAATCCTGTCACCGCATACTCCCAAGTCAATATGTCTCGTCAGGCGTATCCATCGGTCCAGCGTAATCATCACTGTGAACTCCATCACAGGCATGGCGTGCTCATTCCGCCGATCGACCCCACAAACCATGGGGTGCTGGCGATGATCATCATGATGTATGGCATGGCGATGATGACGATAGAGGTAGGCTTACAAGGCAATTTGACCTGTTCATACTGTTGGCGTACGCTCTAGGTGACATTAAATACGAGTCAAGAGGGTGGTTGTTGACTTCTCATCTTGCTCGACCCCTGTGCCCGTGGTTGAGCGGGGCCTATGGGATTCGACACCTAGCCAGGGGTTTGATCCGACATCACCTAGTATTTGGCATGTTACCATTGGAGAGGGTGCCAGTCAATCATTGCTGTCAAATCGAGTTCTTCCTTTTGTCACTCTCGCGCGACGCAACGCTGTGGCTCTTTGTTTCTATCAAATCACCTAGGACCACTGACATGAGTTGACAGAATAGAATGCAACATCAGTAACACTGTGTGCGCACGTGTGCGTGTGTCCTGATGACGGGCGTAGAGCATGCGTCCTTATCCTTAATGCATTTGACCCTAGTCGTGGGGGTCGAGTGATACGGAGGCTGTTCGACCCCTTCGCAGGGGTCGAGCGAGATGAGGCATGCCGGACCCCACTTGCGAGGGTTGAGCAGGACGGGCCATGCTTGGCCCCACTCGTGGGGGGGGGGGGGGGGATCGAGAGAGGCGAGATACCTGGCATTGCTGATATGAGCATAAGCCTATATTCGAAGGTATTCCTGTATGAGCGTAAGCCTATATTCGCAGTTTATTGTGTCCACATGGCATTGCTGATATTTACCCCCAACATATATATTGTTACATTCTTTTTATTAAAAAAATAGAGCTAAACGATTGTTTGCTGGATAAATTAAATATTAAAATAATAAACAAAGAATAGAAATCTTGCTCTATTAAATATTAAAAAATCTAACTCTATTTTTTAGTGATAAAAAAATATAACAACATATATTTATGTCATATTTCAAATTCTAATATAGTTTATATATTAAGATGAAAAAATTAAAAATAATTATTTCAACCGTGATAGTGTGCCACAGATAAGATTCTCTAGAATTGTAATGTGTTCTAGCTAAATGTGATTTTATTGATGTGCTTGGAATGAAGCTACGTTTTATTAATGTATTGTAGACAATTTGTTCTTTCAGTATTGACGACAATATGCATTCCCAAACGAAGATTGAAACTGAGTGCTGAAGAGAGTTATAAAAAAATTAGTGGATACTAAACTACACTTTTAATTCAGTTTTGAATAAATGCAACAATCCGTATCTTTCCCGAAAAACAAAATAAAAGAATTCACTCTAGAGCCAGCCTCTCAAAGCAAATCTAAACTAACAGTTCAGTAAAATCACAGACATAGACTGATAGCCCTTCCACTTCCAGAAATAGTGTAGTACTCCAGAAATGTCTCCCAAAACTCGATGACCGGACAACCGCGAGGCAGTCAGGCAGAGAGCAGCGTCCTTTAGTTTAGTGCAGCACTGGACTGTGCGTCCATATGCATGTGCTTGATTCTCGGTTTCATAGCTTTCGCAAGGAAAGCACAGTGAATAAATCAAAGCAGAGAAACACCATCATCGCAATGACCTGTACGCTTAAGGTGAGCACCATCATCACCAAACATATCCAAAGCAATGAAACTCATAGATTTTTCTTCTCAAAATTCATAGATCCGAAGTGCAATATTTCATACAGTAGTTTACTAATTTACAATGATAACACCTGGTTCTATACATTATATATCAAAAATCAAACATATGTATAGTTAAAGAAGTGCATGAAGACGAGATCTTGGAAAGGCAGACAGAAGTAACCTCCAGCAAAGTGCACTGATTTGGGGTTGTGCCCACCATGAGAGGTTGCTCACAGCAAAAGATGAAGTTCGTAGTCACAGTTGACAAAAGGAAGCCAGACAACATGATGCACCGTCCAAAGCTTCGCCGCACGATGTAACCAGGGAACAGGGATGGCTCCAGTGCAAGACCGTACCAGAAATCAAGCATGAGAATCCCACAAACATAGTCCTTTGAGTCTTGCTGAAAGAAGCAATAGTGGGATGCCTTCCTTGTATTCCACACCCAGAAAAAAGCCAGTCCAATAACAATGATGACAATGACCTTACTAAAGCCTGTAATTATATACATGCAGTGTGGATTTCTTAGCATTTTATTTATATGGCGCTCTACTGTAATAACACCATATTGCGGGCTACTTCTATTTATCCAAGCCCTCCACACCGAGATTCTTTACCTCCATCTTGAGGAACTTCAAGTATTGAACAGCTTCCTCTAGGAGAGCAGGAGCATCCAGTTGGTCTCCACCAGGGATTATTCCTCTAAGAATAGTGACCATCTTCCTGATCTTTTCATGAGTTACATTTTCCATGGATCCATGGTAAATTGAACTCTCCCCAGAGAAATGCCTCATCTTCTTAAATCTGGGTGGTGAAGATGAATCGAAAGGACCCCTATCCAATGGGTCAGGAGTACGCCCAGTGCTCACGACATCATCTTCATCGCTTTCTTCATCAGAGCTCAACAGTGCATCAATTTCTTCTGAGTCTTCCTTGAAAGATGATGACTCTTCCTGCAGGTTTCCATTGTCTTGACTAGAACTTTTGCAAACTGCCTCGCCATGGCACCGGAAGATATCGGTCTTTCCAGAGCTCAGTTTTCCCACCAACGCAGGATGATACATGATGCGTCCTTTGTCATCAGTGTGATCAAAGATGATGAAGTTTCTAGGGCATACCTTGGAGGGCTGGAACTCAAATACATGGCTTTGAATTTTTGGGCTTGTCATGCCCGCAGGAGTAAAGGCAGGTGAAGCGGGGATCCTACAACCATCAGCCTCGTGTCCATATGCAGAAGAGGGGTTTCCAGTGAAAGCTGTCGGATCCCTCTGCATGGGTGAATGGCTGATGATGGATAGAGAATGCACTTTGTATGGAAATTTAACCAATTTGGTTTTGTAGCTTCACTGTCCAAAACAATCGGAATTCTAAAGTATGATTGCGGCAGTTTGCAACAACAAAGGCTATATATGTCCTACCACAAGGCAGCCACCACCACAGCTGTACCGATCTGTTCTTGCAACTTTCTATTAAAGTGGGAGTCAAAACAGCAGATTAAAAAACTTATCCCAGATCCTGCAATTAAACTACGTGACAGGCTTAAGCAATTGACGGAAGTACTCAGCCTGCAATTTAAATAAGCTGTTAGAATTTATTTTTGACGAAAAAAAACAAGCTGTTAGAATAGGAACGAACAAATTGCACAGCAGCAAGGTGCAGAAAGATGTGTCAAATACCATGGACATTAATCATTTCTAAAGGACATGTAATTAGCTTTATAGGTATATATATATTTGATTCGCAAAAATATATCTGAGAAAATTTGTAACGAGCATATGTACTAACAGAGCAATGAACTATCATTCTATTAGCAAAGCTAGATAAAAAAAAGTTCACAGTGAAATAAAAAAAATTGTTTTACACATTCTCCTGCATAAACGGAGGGAGATCAGGTGTTATGCCACATGATAAAATGGACAACAAAACTAAATCCAGAAGCGAATTAATTTAGCATATCCTGCCTTTGTTGATGGATGATTCTATTACGGGGCAAATCAAATTATCATCATCTTATCCACTGAAATCTATGTTCATTAGTTCCTTGTTAAGAACGATTATTCATTTATACTTTACAAATATAAATGAAAAACTCACCTGGCACACTTCAATCAATTGGTAACAAGCAAAAATTCTAACATTCATTACTATTCTTCCCACTTCCTTCACAACACGGAATCTCTTAAGCTCAATCTTAACATACATTCTCAATCTTTTCCACACCAGAAATAAAGAACGACTGAAGGAAAAAAGGAGTCTTCTGTGGATGCAACCTCCTTACCTGCAGTGCATGACAGACAAAGCATTCTACATTAGTGAATATTCAGATGATGAACAAATGAAGTGCTTTGGAGAGAAAGGTCGGCATACACAATCACACGGAAAAACACAACATGGCGAACAGACATCCGGCAGCCATGGTTGGACGAGTACAGGGGCGTCCACGGCATACTGTTGGTGGTTGCTCAACTTTGGCTGTAGTCCTTATGATTGGGAATCTGTTGGTAACAAAAGGAGATATAACTCAGATAACTCATTATTTCACGTCCTGCAAATAACTAAATCTGAATGAATAATCTATTGAAGTTCAGGAGTAATTTGCATCGGAGGCTCGGAGTATACCAAGAACCAGTCTGATAATTTAACCATATACACAGTTACACACAGATCATTCTTGTGTGAAACAAACTAACTGGACAATCGTATCGAGTTCAGCAAAAGAACAATACTAAACAAATTCTAAAACCGAATGACAAGCGAAAACAACAGTATTTTGCCTAATAAGAAAACAGGAATCAGAGTGAGAAAATTACGAGCAGGGAGAGGGCGACAGAGAGATCAGCTCGGCGGATCTTGACGAGGAATATCGCCGTGTAGTGGCGACCAGAATCTGATCTCGGGGACGATCCCAAGGTGGCGACCAGGAGGAGAGGCGTTCGTGCTGCAGCACCAACGAAGAGGAGAGGAGATTTGGGGGTGGAGGCCGATGCGGACTGGAGACTGGCAGCCAGAAAACGCAGAGGCGCACCGCGCACGCGCACCACTCCGGACGACGGGTGTGCGCGTGGACTGTGTGGAGTTACAGTGCAGAGACGAGAGATTGGTGCCGACTGCCGAGCCAAATCAGTCTTGCCCTGCTGCTTGGGTGTGGCTTGGGGCGCATACAACAGCATGGGGCTATATGGTAGTATATGTGGATGTTTACCTTTACCTTTTTCTTTCTATCCTTTTTTGCTCCAAGTGTATTTGCTTTCTGTAACTTCGCCATGTTTCCATGGTTTGTGCGTTTTCTGGCTGTCATCCTGGGTTTCTTTGCATGTGAACTTAGCCCAGAGTTGGTAAAAGCGGTAGCTATCTGTAACCTGTTCATGAAGCAACAAATCACTCCCTAGTGCACGACCTTTTGCTAGTGGGGGACGATGAAATAGGCGTGCATGCTGGGCCGAGGGAACTCCCGGCTGTTTCCGGGGGGCAGAGAGAGCGACATGGCACCTAACTTAAATTTCCTCTCGCGATCCGGTGTTGACTCCCTCGCGCGCCTCCTCCTTCATTCGCCAGCTGCGGGCTGGAAACGTCGTCGATCGCGCGCAGTGCGTCGGCACCATGCGCCTAGCTGCGCGCGTCTCTTTCGCCGCCCAGGCAACGGAGGAAGCTGCAGTGTGACACCATCCCATCCGGGGGTTGTTGCTGTCATCAGCGGTAAGAGCCGGGCTGAACGAGTAGAAAACGCACGCATGGAGGTCAGGCGATGAGTTGGTGACAGCGTGACACACATGACAATAATCCAGACTCCAGAGGCATCCACGGATTGCTCGACGCTCTTTCTTGGAGGTCAGTTCTCCATGGAGTATGATTAGGTTTTGACACGGCTGGCGGGTAAAAGGTGCTTTCTGCTTTGGTAGCTTGGAGCAAGATGGATTGCTAGGATTAGTGAGTATGGCCGTATATGTTTTGTTCTCCTGTGAATCCGTTTCGTGTATAATTCGTCGCCTGGTGATCAGAGCTGTCTTCTTGCAAAGCAAAGCACTGACATTCAGTGTTTTTCTCTCGCTCTCTTCCAATATTTTTTTTTAATGATTCAAGGATACTCGGCATGGCAAGAACAAAGCACTCCCTGCAACTGCAACTATTTTGGAGTATGGAACCAGGCCTATATCGGGCCAATAGAAGAAACAGTACGATTGGGCCAGTTCGAACTTAATATTTGGGCTATATTGACAAACTGTGTAGCCTACGGCCTAGATTAATTCTTGTTTGTTTAGATAGAGCTATATCTAGGCATCTGGGCCGGGCAATTTGGGCTAGCATGAGGCCCGACCATTTTGGCCCGACATAGGCATGACACGGCCCGGTCCAAAGCGGGCCCATGCCGGCATGGCCTGGCCCACCGTGCTGTGCTTGGGCCAAACCCTAAGCACGGGCATGACCCGCAGCACGGCCCGATAAATTGGCGGCCCGGTCATTAGCCCGGCACTTTAGCAGGCCAGGCCGTTGCCCCCGCCCCGCGCCGGCCCATTGGCCCAGCCAACGCCCAACAGTCACGCACTCACGCCCCCCACCCCGCCGCGTATAAAAATCGGCTCCAAACCCTAGCGTCTCAGGCTCTCTCATTTTCTCCTCCCTGGCGCCGCAGCGTAGCTCTCCTCTCGCTCTCGCCGTCTCGCGTATCGGCCTCACTCTCACGGTCTCGCCGCCGTAGCCCATAGCTGCGCCACCTTCTTCTCCTCCTCTCGTCGGCGGCTCGGTGCGTCACCCTCTTGGCTCTCGTCGGTTGCCCCGACCCTGAGCGGCGAGCATGTGGTACTGGACTACTGGTAGCTCACGAGCCGACGACTTTAAAAGCGCCACTGCGAGCTAGTAAGTAGTAAGAACCCTTGATCTCCGTCTTCCTCTCTGTTTGCTTGTGTTTTGCTCTCTGTCCTTTGATCCGACCCTTGTTCTTGATGTTTTTCACGTTCTTGTAGGTGACGATGGCTGACACTCCATGCTCATCCCTGGATCTGACCGTCGTCGAGCACGAAGTCGCCATGGAAAAGAATGCTGCGGAGGATGACGCTCGGGCGGTGTTGTTTGGCTCGGTTGCTGCTCTGGTTGACTTGGATGGCACCAGCGTCGGAGCAGAGTGCAGTCCAGGGACTTCCAGTACCACGACGGTGAGCAAGAAAGGGCGTGGGAACAGCTATGCCATATGAAAGTACTTCGAGGAGTGTTGGTGTCACTAAGCGTAAGCTTCGGTGCCACGAACAGGAAAGGAAAACAAAAAGAGGAATCTCGAAGGATTCAAAGTGAAGCGGTGGATGCTCTTCACATATTCCTAAAAAGATTCTCCCGTTACATGTAAGTAGGGGTGCTCTATTTATAGGCCCATACTTAGGTCATATACAAATGACCATTTTGTCCCTAATTACCTGCTTTATTCTATGAATATTCGGTACAAAATGGCCATAAAGGGTAAACTGGTCATTCAAGCCTTTCTCGTACCCTTCCTTGATCCGCACGCTGTGACACATGTTGGTGCCACGTGTCACCTGTTACATCCTATGCCTGTTTTTGGTCTTGAGCACAGACTTGTCCTCCGAAGGGATGGTGATACCCTTCGTTTTGGCCTGGTACCTTCGTGAGTCCCCGTGACTCGTGTTCTGTGTCGGGGTCTGCTCTGGGCACAGCCTCACCCTTTGAAGGCTTGTAGCGGTGTCCTTCGAATAGGGCCTGTTACCTTCGTGCGCTTCTGCCTTCCTTCCACCTATACCGAAGGATCCTGATTCTTCTAGGGTCTCCAATGGGAACCCGCACCATGAAGCCGTGGTTAGTGAGAGGACAACAGTGGTTAGCCTCGACCCTCATTCGTAGCCCGACTTTGGCAAGCCACGAAGGGTGGCTTACGAGGTGATCCCCAACAGTAGCCCCTCGAGGGGTGGGTCCCACTTTGATGGGCCGAAACCCTCGCTCCGATGGGATCTCTTACCAAAATGCCACCCTTCGAGCATCAAAGTTGGATTGCGCAGAGTGTGGTTTACAACGGGGGCTAGTGTTTTTAGGTGTTATTTTTGAGGCCTCTGCCTATAAAAGGAGGGTGGCTATGGTAGAAAATTATTTTTACTGCTCATCAGATTTCTGAGCTTGCATGATGCCCGCCATTATGACTATGACTCGGACGATAACCATTTCTAGGAGCGAATCTTCTTCTGGGAGTTCACCGAGCACTCTCCAAGGTAACCCTTGGATAATTTAGGTGTCGTGGCTGTTTTAGAGCGAACCCTTCGACAGGTTTGGGCTGCAACGGCCCCCTTAGCAATTTTCACAAAGTTTTTCTGAAAAACGCCACCCTCCTCCTCGAAGTGCTAGGGGCGAGGTGTTTTAGAGCAAACCCTTCGACGGGTTTGGGCTGCAACAAGCCCCTTAGCAAGTTTCGCTAAGTTTTTTGAAAAACGCCACCCTCCCCCTCGAAGTGCTAGGGGCGAGGTGTTTTAGAGCGAACCCTTCCACGGGTTTGGGCTGCAACGAGCCCCTTAGCAATTTTCGCTAAGTTTTTTTTTGAAAAAATGCCACCCTCCCACTCGAAGTGCTAGGGGCGAGGTGTTTTAGAGTGAACCCTTCGATAGGTTTGGGCTCCAGTGAGCCCCTTAGCAATTTTTGCTAAGTTAGCTGACTGCATGACTTTCAGCTCCTTGGGCTTAGCCAGTGCAGTAGCTATGATTTGAGAGCCTTTGCTCTTTGTCGAATATTGCAATCTCTGTGGAGGGAGTTGTTTCAACATGCTCTGCTGAGCGAGGCTTTCCACTTTGGGGAAGACAGCTTTATAGATTTAGCTGGGGTTTACATAGGATCCGCCTCGTTAAAAACCTCACCCCTCGAAGGGTTCCCCTTGTGAGGAAAAGAGTATGATCCGTTTTACAATTGGTTAAGGAAAAACATGAAAAAGAAGATCTACCAACTAATCTCAAGGTAGCACTTATGGTTTCACGCTATGCTTGGCTGTTTACATGCTTCGAGCATTACTTTCCTAAACATGAAACTTTTGAAGGTTGTCCGTGTTCCAAGAATGCGACAACTCTTCTTCCTGCGAGGTCTGGAGCCTGTAGGCTTTGGGCCTGTTTGACTTTGCCACAATGTATGGGCCCTCCCATTTGGGTTCTAGTTTGTCTTTACTTTCTGTCTTTGGGCTTCGGAGTAAGACTAGATCTCCGACCGCATAGGCTCAAGATGTAACCTTTTGATCCCTCCATTGACGTGTTTCTCTCTGATATTTCTCAAGATTGACAACTGCATTTAGCCTATCGACTTCCATGCGGTCCTTTGACTCTGCCTCCGTAGGTTGCGGCAGTTTTGTGTTTAATGTTCTTGGGCTTTGGTAAGCAATTTCTTTGGGATTAACTGCTTCCTCCCCGTATAGCAGTCTGAAAGGTGGGTACTTAGTTGCCTTGGTTTCTGTTGTGTTGTGTGATCATATGACCCTTGGTAATTTCCTCAGCCCACTTTCCTTTTCTGTCATCCAGGAGTATTTTTTTGATTGCCTTGAATATGAGGCTGTTTACCCGCTCGACGACTCCGTTTGACTGAGGGTGGTATACTGATGCGAAATCGACTTTCATTTTGATGGAATGACAAAATTGTTTGAAACATGTCGTTTTTGAATTGTTTGTCATTGTTTACCATAATGTCTTTTGGGACTCTGAAACAACAAACGATGTTTTGCCAAAAGAACTTCTTGATTGTAGTGGCAGAGATATTTGTGATTGGTTTGGCTTCGATCCACTTAGTGAAGTATTTGAGGGCTACAACTCCCCATCTGTAGTTCCCTAGAGCTGTGGGTAGTGGTCCAACAATGTCGATCCCCCATCGTTGAAGGGGCCATGATGGGGCTATGAGTTGTGTTGGCTGCGAAGGTGTTGATTTTTTGTTCGAGATAGTTTGGCAAGCTTCACATTTAGTTGCCACTTCTGCAGCGTCCTTGATCATTGATGGCCAAAAGAAACCTTGCCTGACCGCTTTTGCAGCTAGCGGTCGAGGGCCTATGTGTGCTCCGCAAACACCTTCGGGTATCTCTTTGAGCAGCTGAGAACCCTCCGCTTGGCTTACACACTTGAGTAATAGGGCACATACTCCGGATTTGTAGAGCTCACTCTCGATGATTCTGTAATTTCTGGTTCGTTGTTGCATTCTTTTTGCCTCCGACTCAATGTCTGGCTCATAAAATCCCTTAAGATATGCAATGATTTAAGCTCTCCAGTCTTCGCTGACTAATGCATGGATTTGTTTGGGGTCTTGTAGGGCTACTTTGATCGAGGGTTTGGTGATTGTTTGGAAGAACACATCTTGCAGCATTGCCTCTTGTTTTGCTGCCAGTTTTGCGAGTTCATCTGCCTCGGTGTTGAATTTTCTCTCGATATACTGTATATCAAAACCTTTGAAATATTTTTCCATACCCCTGATGGTGTTGTGATATTTCTCGAGCTGAGGGTCTTTGATTGTGAATTCTTTGTCGTATTGACTGGCAACAATTTTGGAGTCCGTTCTGACCTTACACCTCTAAACTCCGAGTGCCCTAAGTTTCTTGAGCCCTAGTAGTACTGCCTCGTATTCATATTAGTGCTGCACTTGTCTGTTTTCTTGCTGAATTCGAGCCTTGCAGCATGTCTCATTTTTACGCCTGTGGGTGAGGTGATTATCGCTGCTATGACTGCCCCGGCCAGCCCCCAAGCTCCGTCGCAATGTACTGTCCGTTCGGGCTCAGGTAGCTCTTAATTTTTTGTGTATCTTGGAGCCGTCCAGTCTGCTATGAAATCAGTGAGTATTTGGGATTTGATGGCACTTCACCTCTCGAAGTGTACCACATGTTCTGATAGTTCCATGGCCCATTTGCCGATTGTCCCTGAGGCCTCTCCGCTACCAAATACTTCGTTGTGTGGTTGGTTGGTGAGCACTTTGATATGGTGAGCCTTGAAATAGTGTTGCAACTTTCTTAAAGCCATGACCACTGCATATGCGATCTTTTCCATCTTGGAATAGAATTTTTTTGGAGCCAGACAGTGCTTCACTAACATAGTATACTGGGAGTTATACTAGGAGTTCCTTCGGTTCCACTTTAACCATCTTAACCATTTTCTTTTCCTGTACAAGTACCGCGCTGACTGCTGAGTGTGATGCAGCCACATACAAGAGGAAAACGGCCCCTGGCTCTAGGTTGGTGAGCTTCGATTGTTTCTGCAGATAGCTTTTCAGATCAGCGAAGGCTTTTTGCTGCTCTAGGCCCCATTCGAAGGGTTGAGCCCCTCGGAGAGTTTGGAAAAAGGGCAAGCTTCGTTCGGCCGACCTGAATATGAATCGGCTCAGTGCCGCCATTCTGCCTATGAGTTTCTACACATCTTTTCTTCACTTGGGCTATTGCATTTGAGTGATTGCTTTTATTTTGCCGAGGTTGGCTTTGATGCCTTTGGCTGACACTAGGCAACCAAATACTTTTCCTTTATGAATCCCAAAGACACAATTTTCTGGGTTCAACTTTAGCCTTGCCGCTCAGAGGTTTGTGAATGTTTCGACCAGGTCTGAAATGTGATCGTTCTTTTTCTTGCTTGCTATTATGATGTCATCCATGTAGGCATGTACACTTTTTCCAAATTGTGACTAGAAGGCTTTCTGAGTCATGCGGCAGAACGTAGGGCCAACATTTTTCAACCCCTCGTGCATTCTCACAAAACAATAAGTGCCAAAGGGCATGATAAAACTTGTTTTTTCTTCATCTTCCCTCCTTAGCCAAATCTGATGGTAGCTAGAGAAACAGTCAAGCAAAGACAGCAACTCGCTTCCTTTCGCTTCGTCCATAATTTTGTTGATTTGGGGCAATAGGAAATCATCCTTGGGGCATGCCTGGTTGAGATCGGTGAAATCTATACACATTCTCCATTTCTCATTCTTCATCCTGACCATTACACAATTTACCAGCCAGCACGGGTATTTTACTTCGCAAATAACGGAGGCATCGAGGAGTCACTGTACTTCCGCCTTGATGGCTTCAGTTTTTTCATCAGACATTTTTTGAAGCCTTTGCTTCTTTGGTCTGATCTTTGTGTCGATTTCTAACTTGTGTTCTATGATGCTTCTGTCTACTCCTTCGAGGTCTGCCGAAGACCAGGCGAATACATCTTTGTTCTTGCCCAAGAATGCTAGCAGTTCTTTTTCCTCTTCGGGATCTAGGCTGGAACCTATTATGATGAACTGCCCAAGGATTTGCTCATCAAGGAGTACTTTTCTGGTTTCTTCATCTGGTTGTACTACAATTCTTTCTTTGTCGAGACAGCGTGCCTCTTCTCTTGCATTTACAATATGTTACTTGCAAGCTTTTTAGGCTCTTTCCTCTTCCTCTAATTGCTCTTGGCTGAAGACTTGTATATTGTTACAGTTTCTTTCTCCCGGAGCATAACCTTGTTCTATGTCCCTTGCCATCTGCTCGTTTCCTCTTACTGTGATGACCCCTCTGGCTGCTGGAATCTTCATACATAGATACGTACCATGAATGACGGCCTCAAAGGTATTGATTGTGCCCTGACCGAATATGACATTGAATGGGTGGCAGAGATCCACTACGTCGAATGTTATATACTCCGTCCGGGGGTTCTGAGTATTGCCGAACGACACAGGGAGGGAGATTGTGCCTATGGGAGTCATTCTTTTTCGTCCGAATCCTATGAGTGGTACATTTGATGGTTGCAAGGAACTTTTGCTGAGGCCCATCTGTTCAAGACATTTATGAATAGTATGTCTGCTTGACTACCATTATCTATGAGGACTTTACTGACCATTCAAGTGTGGATGTGGGCTTCGATTACAAATGCGCCAACGTGCGGATAAGCTTTGAGATTAAGATCTGACTCTGTAAATGTGATGGGGATATGAGACCATTTTGATTTGATGATGGACCCTTCTGTGGAAACACTGTTTACCAATCGGAAGTGATCTCTTCTTCTTCTCTTGTTTTCGAAGTCTGCAGATGACCCTCCGCATATCATTCCGATGAAGCCTTGCACTAGGAAAGCTGCAGCTTGGTTTGGGTTAGGCTCAGGCTTAGGTTGAGGTAGTTGTTGTGGTTGGTGCTCTTGGCTGGGCTCTGGTTGGTGGTTACCTGCTTTGGTAGAATGTACTGGCTTAGAGGCTGAGTTGGATGGGTTGTGTTGAAGTACGGGGATGGTGTGTACAACTGGTGGTGATGAGTGCTTGGGTAATGATAGTTGAGCTGCGTGGGTTGTGGATATGGTTATTGGGGCCATGGATTAGGCGATGTGTAATTGATGTCTCTTAGTTGAGATGAGACTTTCTTTTCTGCTTTGATTCTTTCCTGAATTTCTTTTGCTTTGAGACAAGTGGAAGTTTTATTCCCCTTGTCCTCTCCGCAGTAGAAGCAATATGGTTTTCTGGCTGGTCGGTTTTGGTTTTGGGGGCCTCGGCCTCTGCCGCGGCCTCGATGGTTACTCTCTCTATAGTCGCTATTGTGGCTATCTTTGTTATTGTGGTCTTGTCTCTCTTCTTCGATGTGCCCTATGAATGATGGCAACTGCTCGATGGGCTGCTTGGATTTTCTGTACTGTCTTTCTTGGTATGCACTTTCATTGTGTGGTTGATTGCGGTTTGTTCTCTGGCTCTGCTTGTGTCTTTTGTAATCCACATCAGATCTACTATATTCTTCAAACTTTGTGCACAGTGTCTGCATTGTATGCGGGGGTGTCCGCGCGCAGTAAGATGACATCTGGCATGCTCGCATGCCTCGAAGCACCGAGCTTATTGCTGCTTCGTCTATGACACTGGGTGCCTGAGCCCGAAGGGTGAGGAACATTCTGTAGTAATCATGTAACAACTCATTTTCTTGCTGAGTTATATTCAGTAGCTCGTGCGATGGCTCCATGATACCAATTCAGAGCCGATTCTTTGAGTGCGCAAATGAATGCTTTTGCCAAGGTTGTCTCATCTCCTCATGCTGATATAATTGCTGCTTCATAGCTCATGAGGAATTGCCTTGGGTCGGAATGCCCCCTAAACTTAGCCAACGGTATCATCCCAAACTGCGGTGGGTATGGTGCCCTCTGCAACCCCTCGGAGAGGGGTGAGCCTTTGTCGATTATGCCCAATGTGCTTGCCCTTTGAATCGATAGTACTTCTATGGATATCCGTTGGCGGCTTGGCGCAAATAGTACTCCTTGCTCGATATATGGATGAGTTTCAGGCGTTGGGTTTGGTTCTTGGCGACTTGCTCTACCAATGGTTCGTTGAAGTTCCTCAACTTCTTTTGCAAGTTGCAGATTCTTGAGTCTGAGCTGGGCTATGTACTCCTTCTCTTGCAAGGCTTTCTCTCTCTCCGACAGCGCTTCGCTTCTTAGCTGTTGCTCTTGCAGCAGCCGTTGCTTGAGTTTCTCGAGGTGCTCGGCTCTTTAGGCTAACAGTTCTAATTCTTGCGCTGCTGCCGCTGAGGTTGGGGTGCTACTTCCTGGAGGGTTTGAACTTGATGGTTGTTCAGGACGCTACACTGGGTCCTTTGGGTCGATGGGCGCATCCGCTTGTGATGGCTGGACTTCGGGGTGTTCTCCTTTGTTACTTGCGAAGTGGACTAATCGTCCGTTAGTTGAGGGTCCCGAAACGCGACTTCAGGGGCGGGCGGGGGGGGGGGGGGGGGGGGAGGGGAGTGACACTCGAATGTAGTGGTCCGTGGAGTTTAGTCATCGTGAGCTGGTATACGAGCTCACAACACGGTGGACGCCACTGTTGGTGTCACTAAAGGTAAGCTTCGGTGCCATGAATAGGAAAGGAAAATGAAAAGAGGAACCTCAAAGGATTCAAAGTGAAGCGGTGGATGCTCTGCACATATTCCCAAAAAGATTCTGCCGTTACATGTAAGTAGGGGTGCTCTATTTATAGGTCCGTACTTAGGTCATATGCAAATGACCATTTTGTCCCTAATTACCTGCTTTATTCTACGAATATTCAGTACAAAATGACCAAAAAGGGTAAACTAGTCATTCAAGCCTTTCTCGTACCCTTCCTTGATCCGCACACTGCGACACATGTTGGTGCCACGTGTCGCCTGTTACATCCTCTACCTGTTTTCAGTCTTGAGCATAGTCTTGTCCTTCGAAGGGATGGGGATACCCTTCGTTTTGGCCTGGTACCTTTGTGAGTCCCCGTGACTCATGTTCTGTGTCAAGGTCTGCTCTGGGCACAGCCTCACCCTTCGAAGGCTTGTAGCGGTGTCCTTCGAATGGGGCCTGTTACCTTCATGCGCTTCTGCCTTCCTTCCGCCTATGCCGAAGGATCCTAATTCTTCCGGGGTCTCCAATGGGAACCCGCACCCTAAAGTCATGGTTAGTGAGAGGACAACAGTGGTTAGCCTCGACCCTCATTCGTAGCCCAACTTTGACAAGCCCCAAAGGGTGGCTTACGAGGTGATCCCCCAACAAGGAGCTCGTCCACGAGGTTGACGACAAGAGAAAAAGTACGGTGCCCGATGTCCCAACTGTAAGAAGCAACTCAATGATGATTCTGATAATGGCACTGGCCACTTGCTTAGACATAAAAAATCTAGCACTGCTAAAGCTAATCATAATGCTAAGACCCAATCATTGCTTGCTATGAATAGTCTAGGCCAGATGAGTACTTGGGTTTATGATGGGAAAGTTGCTCGTACTGAACTTGTTCGCTTGACAGCTAGGCTTGATCTTAATCTAGGAATTGGTGAGTCTCCTGCTTTTAAATATTACATTAAGTGTGCTCATAATCCTCAGTATGAAAGTGTGTCTAGGAGAAGTACTGGTCGTGATACTGTGAAATTTTTTGGACTTAGGCATGACAAATTGATTGAATGCTTGCAAAGTAGTGTGTCATCTGTTGCCATTACTTCTGATATATGGTCTGGTAATGTTAAGGAAGACTATCTTAATATGGTCATTCATTTTGTTAATGCTAATTGGGATTTGTAGAAAAAGATCATAGGATTAAGGCTTATTGATGTGTCTCACTCTGGTGCTAACATTGCCGAACATATTAGTAATGTTATAGATGATTTTGGCTTGAATGATAAGGTGTTTGGTATTTCTTTGGATAATGCCTCTGCCAATGCTCGTGCCATGGACATTTTAACTCCTAAGCTTTCTGGTTATATTGATTGTTACAGGCTTTTATATCAAAGATGTGCATGTCATATCATAAACTTGATTGTGAGGTCTGGTCTGAAGCGTTTAAAGAAATGTTTAGAGGATTTCAGAATTGCAATTTTCTTTCTTAATTCATCAAACCAACGCATTGCTGCATATAAACAATTTTGTTTAGCTTCTAGTATTCGCCCCCGTAAATTAGGTTTGGACATGGAGTGAGATGGAATAGCACTTACCTTATGCTGCAGCACCTAGTACCATATAGAAGCATATTTTCTGTATTTATTTCTACTCACTATCAGGTTTTAGAGGGAAAACCACCACTGCTCACAAATGATCATTGGTATGTTGCAGACAAAATTCTTGAATTCCTTGAATTATTTTATGATTCCACTGTTGCACTTTTTGGTGTTTATTACCCCACTGCTCCTCTTATGTTGCATCATGTGCTTCTAATTGCTAAACATTTATGCAAATATGAGAGTGATCATTTGCTTAGGGATTCAGTAGTTCCTATGAAAACTAAGTACGTTAAGTATTGGAGGGACATACCTTTGCTTTACTCATTTGCCTTTGTGTTGGATCTTAGAGCTAAGCCGAAAGGTCTGAATAAACTTCTTTCTCTGTTGACTGCTTATGTTGATGTTGACTACTCTGATTATTTAAAAACTGTACGTGTGGTATTGACTCACATGTTCAACAAGTATGAGCGTAAATATGGTGAAGTCAGATTGCAGAGGCCAGCACCGCAACCAAGTGCCACAGGTAAGAAGAAAAGTGCATGGGGGCACATTTTTGTAGAAACTAAGACTGATCCTTCTTTCACTTCTACTTCAGCACAATCTATTGGTCAGGTTTCTGAACTAGACTCCTATCTTGCCAGTGATAGCATTAATCAGTTTGATGATGACTTTGACATTCTTAATTTGTGGCAAATACATATACAAACCTACCCCATTTTATCTATTCTAGCAAAGGATGTAATGACTGTTCGTGCTTCAGCAATTAGTTTGGAATCTGCTTTTAGTCTTACTGGCAGGGTTATTGAGGAGCAGAGGCGATCGCTGACACCTGCCATGGTGGAGATGCTTTCATGCATCAAGGACTGGGAGGAAGGAGATGCCCGGGAGCAACACAACATGGAAAACGAAGAGCTTCTGGAATCCTTTGCAAACTTGTACCTTGATGGAGCTGCAGCTGGAGATCATTAGATGTAATAATGTAATGTAATTCATGGACTTTGACACTTGAGACAATTTCAGAGCTGGGTTGTACTCCTTTTTCCTTGAATAGCAAGGTTTTTAATGACACAGTCATCCCATAAACAGCTCAATAAAGTTAGCAGTTTTTTGAGAATGCGTTGGTGTTCTGTTATTCTCCATATTATTTGTTGCACTTTGCTGTCAAAATTTCTGGGATTTTAACTGTTGTATCTTATATGGGTATTTGAGGAATCGGGCTGAAACTGTGCTCTCAGGCCGCCATGCTCACGGGCTGGCATGGCTTTAGGGCCAGCACGACATAGAAAAAAAGGATTCTATGCCGTGCCGTGGGCCAACCCCTCAGCCTGTGGGCTGCTTCGGCATGGCCCGGTCAGCCCGTCGGGCCATGCTAGCCCGGTATACTACCGCGCTGGGCCTAACCGTGCCCGTGTTGTGCCGTGCCGGAGGGGGCCGAATGCCTAGATATAGATAGAGCCCAAGTATGGCAAGGAGGAATTTGCCATGCTCGGCACTAGTGCTATTCAAACGGGTCACCCAGCACAGCAGGACCCAAGCATGAAATGACCTGGTCCATTTAATTTCAGACTGACATGACACATAATTCATTTCGAGTCATGTCATGCCAGCCCACGTGCCTGGGCGTTGGCCCACGACACGACACAAAATTAATGGACCATGTCGTGTCAGCATGTTAGGCATGACGGTCCGATAACGCAGGACGACCCAATAACGCTTCTCGTCCTTGATCCGAAGCTTGGAGACCCTAAAGCGGAGGCAGCCCCGCGACCTTTAGCGACGAGTTGGGAGGGAGGTGGATGTGGCAGGGCGTAACGGTGGCGCGTGCGCCGCAGCCTTAGGGTTCACGCGCGCCCGTGAGGTCTGCGAGCACATGACACGGAGACAGGCACGACATGGAGGTGGAGAGGTCCTCGCCCATGACGCAAGCGCGACAACTACCACCCTGACCCGTCCATGATCCCTACGGATCTGGCGGAAGCCCACAGCTCGTGCACCCTGCTGACCGTGCGGCGGTGACCGTCCATGACCACCTTGACCTCGTCGGCTCATTGCTGCTCCTCTGCCTCCGTCGTGGCAACGCAAATCATCACGTGCCTGACTGATCTTGCCCTAGGGATCAACATAGTTGAAGGGCGGCGGCCCGATTGTAGGGCGGCGGTGACGAAGCTGCGCTAGGGTTTGCTGGCGAAGTGGCGAGTCAGGAAGAGAATGGAGTGTTGGACGGCTGGTGCTTAGTTTCGGCCTATTCCACTGGTTAGTAGGGTGTGCATGCTTGACACGGCATTAACGAGCTGTGTTTTTGTCCCGCCCATCGGGCTTTGCGTGCCGGGGGTTAAATGGGTTGTGCCCGTGCTGTCCGTCAGGCCACGCCCTCGGCTCAAGCATGACATGCAGCCATGCGCCGTGCCGGCCCAACACGAAATTAAATGGGTAGTGTCGTGTTTGGGCCAGGCAAAAATTCATGTTTCGGGCCGGATCGCTTGGCAGGATCCGTTTGGACAGCACTACTCCACAGTCCGCACTACAATGGCACTCGTGCACATCATCATCCAATTTTTTTTTTTGGAAAACAGGACTCCTCGATCCTGGAATTTCGTTACGAACGAAACCACAAAGTCATCACAGATGTTTTTTGATAGAAAATAGAAGAACTTTTTTACATGGTTGCCATCGCTTTGGTATCTAAATTGTATAGTTGTCACTAAATTTTTTTAATTGACATATTTGCCACCTATTTGTTGTGTGCGGACGACCAATCAAATATTTATTTAGCACTATGATCCAGAATTGTTTCTATCAGTGGTGAAAGTAGATGAATATGATGTTGTTTCACAACCCTAAGCTATGATGCTCTAACAAAGCCTTGGGGAGGGGAGGGACAACGTTTACCATTACTTTAGGTCCTTGGCTCGATTGAATTTCTTTCAAAACGTAACTTAATGTAAAGGAATGGATCCGAGTTTTCTATACTAACTCTGGATTCCTAAGGATCGAAGTTTTATTCAGTTCATGTTTGAAGGTGCATGTCATCTGGTCATCAGAGAGATGATAGCTGTGATTCTTGAACTTGAATTGGTTTAGTACTTCTCCACACTACATAGTCTATGAGGACACTGATGCATCTTATTGTGCCTTGGTTAGGGCCTTAGGGGTAACTTCCATATGGATAGAGAGTTTTTTTTTACGTAAATAGCAGATGCTCTGTCTTTTTATTATAGAAGAGGAAAATGCCACATTTTAGGAAAAACATGATCAAACCGAACAAGAAAAACAAACCTAACTATTTCTATGACAACTAAGTTTCTGACACGATTGGCCAACAACCAAACCGTCAGAAAACCTCAACAAACAACCAACCCAACGTGGCAGGAATGACTGTAAACAACCACAACACAGAACCCATCAGTGTTGGATCTGCTGTTTGAAGGTCCATCAGTGTTGGATTGGTGCACCGCATGCTTGACTTGCTTATCCCGTTGCGAAGATTACTTACCTTTCTCTTAGGAAGACCTTATTACCGCGGATCGACAATGCCTTATGCTAAATTCATTTTATATCTGTTAAGTAACTTGGATGAAGTCATGTACAATAAGAACTAGCAGATGTCTTGCGCACGCTTCCCCTCATACACGACAACTAACTTTTCCAGGAGACAGACGACAGCCATGACGCTTAGGCATCACGAGGCAAGTGACCAAGGCTACAAAAAACATTGTATAGAGCGGTCAATGCCAATAGTCTAGCAAAGCACAAGCATGTGATCATGGAGGACTAATTAAGACGCAGCTGCACAGCAGTAGAAATGGAGGATTTTACAGTAGTAAATTACTGTTGTACATTTTACAACTAGAGCACACTAGTTACAATGCTCGTGCGACATGCACGTGCGAATACTTTTAAAGGTGATATTATGGTTACAGGAACAATTTTAATAATGTGTATTATTATGTTGTTCAAACAAATACTATATTAAAAATTTATATAATACATTGTTTAAATTAGAATATTTAAATATGATATATTATACTGCTAAACCTCTATATTAAAATATTATGCAAGAAACTATTGCAACAAAAACATTGAGAGAAGAGGATACTCATGTGACAAAATTCTAAAAAAAACCATGAACATCTACCTCCAATTCAGGCATATGCTATCACATTCATTATTTTCAAGCATGCTGATTGTCCACAAAAATAGTTCGATGCTACTTGTTGATGTTTCAAATCATCGGTTAGTAAATTCCGTGTATTGCGCATTTAAGACTGGATGGTATGCAAGAGGACATAAGTGGTTATACTGGTTCGGAGAGAACCCCTACGTCTAGTCTTGGTCGACTCGTGTATAGGGAAGGTACAACAATGATGAGAGAGAGGAGAGGGACTCTCTGTGCATGTGTGGGAGTGAGAAGACTTGTTTTGTGCTAAACCTTTCCAGAGAAGAAGAAGGGCCTCCCCTTTTATACTTCAAGGGGTTGGACCCGTTTATAGTGAGAGAGAGAAGAACAAAGGTGTGCAGAGTCGATGGAGAGGGAATGAAGTCGATGACATGGTCTGCGATCGTCGTGGACCCCACATCCCTGGAATCGTGTTGCCGTGTATCGCCGAGTCGATGCATTTTGTCGGACCTGTCTATTGCCCAGGCATAGTCAACACTATGGAGGGCGTCACAGGCGCAACATGCTCGTGCCGCTGAGCACGACATGTGATCATGTCCCGAAGGGTGATGATGACGCTATGGGTAGGTTTGTGGAGCGAGTTTACCTCCCGTCACTGTACCCCCATGCCATGGAGTGGCATTTAACGCGCGTCAGTGGTGGTTGTTGACTCTCTGCCTTGTTCGACCCTTGTTGCCCAGGGTCAAGTGAGGTAATCGGGGCGGCGACCCCGAGTTCAGGGTCTAACATTTTGTCGCCTAGTGCTTGGCGAGTTTCCATTAGAGTGAACCCAGCTAATCATTGCGGTATGCGTGAGCTTCTTCGCTCCATCAATCTCACATGGCGCAACTATGCGTTGCCCTGTCTTCATCAAAGTGGTCGGGACCCCTGACGAGAGTTGGCGGCACAATGTTCGGCGTTAGAGCCACTGTGCGCGCACTCGCGCGCGTCATGACATTTGGGCATGGAAATGGGCATTCCTATCCTTAACACGGTTGACCCCGGCTACAGGAGTAGAACGAGATGCGCGGGGGTCAAGTGAGGCGGGGGCCTTTCGACCCAGCGTAGGGGTCCAACGACGCAAGATGCACTCGACCCGCTCATCTTGAACGAGCCAAGATGCACTCGACTTTGCTCGTCGGGGTTCAACGAGGTGGGACGCGCTCAGCCACGTCCACCGGAGTTGGATCGGACGAAGTGCACCCGACCTTGCTCAAGGGGTCGCACTGGTGAGGATTTGCCCATACGAGCATAAGTTTGATCGGGTTTTGATGCATCCACGTGACATCGCTGCAATTTACCACTGACACTACTAATACAATTACCAACTGAGTGCGTATCACCAAACATTGAGACAACTTTAATCCATAAATAATCATTATCTAACAATGACATGCTGATTGTACACAAGCAAGAGCTGGAAAATAACACACATCTTGCACAAAAATATCATTCATTCTCATTCAATTCACATATATCTGTTGCTTGCAAAGTTCTATGATACTCATAATAGTTGACAAGAGTACATGTACAAAACCACATATCAGTTCAAAAAACAGGACAACTCTCGCTTGTTTTGTCTGGCTCACCAACAAATGCTTATACTATCACTAACACTAAGACTTTAGTAGGATAGATATATCTTGTTCTTAGTCCAACATTTCTTTCATAAAAGGCTTCATGTCCTTATCAGTTGGGGCACTTCAAGACCACCAGCAAACCGCTGCAACAGTGAGACGAGCATAAGAGACTATGATTTTAATATCAATGATAAATGTAAGCAATAATGATATACTATACTCTGTTTAGCTTGCTATTGTCTACTCATCTACTCTGTTTTTTTATAGACTCGTAAGAGAGTTTCTGAAAGATTAGAGAATTTAATGGGTTGTGGGACTTATCTTTGACGTTACGTTTTAGTGGGCTTTTACGGGTTTTGGGAGCAGGACTTTTTTTACCAACCAATTATTGGACCTCTAAATCAGGAATTTCCGACTAATTCTCTAAGGTAAATTGTAAATATTATTACCGATCGAGTGTGGGTTGACAAAACAAGAAGTACCGACTCATGGACAATATCTAACCTTTAGCGTCCCATGATTGGTGGTTAATGTCGGTCGGTAATTCTCTCCAACGGTATAGTGGTGGTTACCCATTTCTCTAATCGAGGCCCAACTTTTTTATATATGTCAACGAAACCTCGACAGCTTTGTGTCTTTCATGAGTACGTGCTCTCCATCCTTCTTTAATGTTATATATAAAAATAATGTATCCTCCGGGCTTACGTTTCTGATTTCTCTATTATGTTCAAAGCTATTCATACAATAGAAAAGAACCTGTACCATGTTGTAATTGTGTAGATACCAACACTAACACATGAAAAATTATACACAATATATTCTAACATTGTATATATGACAGCAAGAATGATAAAACAACAATATTTATAATAAATTTAAAAGTATTCACATATTCTTATAAGATACATAAGTTTATGAGATTACAACTATAAATTATTGATGCATATACTATAATTTCGTTGTCTGTTCATCATGTTCAACAAATTTTAAACTGAATCTCATGTGAACGAACCTCACCTACATCCAGACAAATGATTCCACTAGATTTTCACAAATTAGCATACCTTTTCTATATGCTGGCCACTAGTTTTTCCCATCCACATATGTCTCTTCCCCACCGTAGCCCAGAATGATCACAACTTCACAAGGCCATAAGTAACATACAATGTATCCTGCAAAGAGAACAATTAGTAATAAAGTTATTTAATCAGCAAAATCATATAATAGTGAGAAAATAATCATATAGTCAATTACAAATACATTGATTTCCCCCCTTGTTCTCCAAAACCAAAAACATTGAGCATACATAAGAACTTACTCACATAGTTTGAGCCGCCGAGTGATCTCCTGGCTCATCGGATCAAAAAATTTGCCAAATGCTTGTTTGGATTGTAGCACTAAATCGTCCTGTGGGTTGGCAAAACAAGAAGTACAGACTCATGGACAATAGCTAACCTTTAGTGTCCGATGGTTGGTGGTTAATATCGGTCGATAATTCTCTACAACGGTATAGTGATGGTTACCCATTTCTCTAATCGAGGTCCAACTTTTTTATATGCGTCGACAAAACCTCGACAACTTTGTTGCTTTCATGAGTACATGCTCTCCATCCTACTTTAATGTTATATATAAAAATGATGTATCCTCCGGGCTTACGTTTTTGATTTCTCTATTATGTTCAGAGCTATTCATATAATAGAAAAGAACCTATACGATGTTATAATTGTGTAGATACCGACACTAACACATGAAAAATTACACACACAATATATTCTAATATTGTATATAAGACAACAAGAATGATAAAATGACAACATTTATAATAAATTAAAAAGTAATAACATATTCTTATAAGATACATAAGTTTATGAGATTACAATTGTAAATTATCGATGCATATACTACAATGTCGTTGTCTCTTCATCATGTTCAACAAATTTTAAACTGAATCTCTTGTGAACGAACCTCACCTACATCCGGACAAATGATTCCATTGAATTTTCACAAATTAGAATACCTTTTCTATATGCTAGCCACCAATTTTGCCCATCCTCATCTGTCTCTTCCCCACCGTAGCCCGGAATGATCATAAGGCCATAAGTAACATACAATGTATCCTGCAAAGAGAAGAATTAGTAATAAAGTTATTTAATCAGCAAAACCATATAATGCTAAGAAAATAATCATATAGTTAATTACAAATATACTGATTTACCTCTTGTTCTCCAAAACCAAAAACATTGAGCATATATAAAAACTTACTCACATAGTTTGAGCCGCCGAGTGATCTCTTGGCTCATCGGAACAAAAAATTTGCCTAATGCTTGTTTGGATTGCAGCACTAAATTGTCCTGTTGTAGATCAACTTGATTTCCTTCTTTTGTCCCCTCATTTATAAGATGCCATATCAGCAGAAGGAATAAGGGAAAGAGTATCCAATACAATGGTGGTTGTGATTGCCATGGAAACCAACCATCACTAATCAAAATGACAGTTAACATTTCTAATTTAAAAGGCAAAGAATACTGCTATAATGGACTTTTTGAAATCATTAGTAGGCCGTGGAAGACCATATTGTCAAAACAACAACAGCAACATGCGAACTCAATAAAGTCCCAACAGCTCTTGGCACATGTTTTAGAAAAAGATGGTGACATTTAAAAACTGATAACCATGCTAGCAAGCTCATGCTGAAAAAAGGAGCGATGAGCAGAGTTTTGCAGAGCGGCACAACCATGATGCACAGACTGAATGAACATAAGTAGATGTCCAATTCTACAACAAGCAACCAATTAAATGCATCATTCTGTAAAAGTTTAAGATAGAGTTTTGCACAACACGTCTCAGTTGCTTCTCTAACTAACAACAGAAAATAGAAAATGCTTAGTTCACCCACATATTTTTCATTTGTTATACTAAAATATATAAAAAAGGTATAATGACTGATATTCAATGTAGTCACAAAGAAATAATAATAAGTCCCACACAAATAATAAAATTAATCAATCAGTGTGAATTTTCATGTGTATCAAATCTGACATTTCAGAAAAAAAATCATCTTCACACCACATTAGTTCATTTAGAATCACCAAATCAATTCATCATGTTGTTCCTATAACATTATAAATTATAAGATGTGACTTCCTGTCGGGTTTCTATAAGCAATTCAAAATCACATAATATCATGATTGGTGACCACCTAATGCTTGCTTCTAGTTTAGGCATACACAGGTAGCACTATTGCACTATCATTCTGATTATGATTTTTTTTAAAAAAAAGACGTCTATATTGTTAGCCTATAGAATAATCTGATTGAGGATGAAACAAAAAAATGGCCTCATAATGTTGACATATTCAGAAAAAACTTCAAATAATTTCATTGACTGTAATATTTATATATCTAGCCCCAGGAAAGTGTACATGATAATTCACTCAAGAAGCATGAAATTATATAAGGTGGGTAAATAATCTCTCCACTCTATGAATAATATGGTCAAAAATGTTATTGAATTTCAGATATATGATTGAAAACTGTTGACAAATAACATGGTTAATGGAAGTGATGCTTATACTGAATGGCCTCATCATAATGGACATAATATATGACACTCCCTTTATAATTCCAGATTGCCAAGATGAAATTAGTAATGGACCAACTTATTGTTAAGATAATAGGCCATTGTCAACAACATCATCTCAACGTATGCATCGCAAGACAGCTAATGGTCCAACGTATGCATCACAAGACTATCAAAGTTTTGAGGAACCCAAGTAATTCATTATCATGAAACAATGAAGTACAATCAAATCTTTGCAAAGAAACCTTGAGGATCATATATTACTTATTAAATTCCTTGAGATATATCTGATCAAGATCATGCAGGAGCACTCTTTAAACAAAAAAGTCAAATAGGCTGACCGAATGTACTTGCACGTTGATGACACATTCCATGAGTCAACAGTGGAGTAGCCTGCATCTCATGCAATATCTGGCAACACCAATTGGCCAGAAAAAAAATATTATTTGCACCTAGGGGAAATGTCCATTGCCATATATTAGATTAGTGCTTCAATTAGATTAGTGTTTCTATGATCAATAAAGTTATAGAGAAGCAAATATGCTAGCACAATGACATATAGGGGAAGAACACAATGACACAAACCTTGGACCTGTAGCCTTCCTTATAGATGAAAAATTAAATATCCCAGGCAGCTAAAGGATGTCAAAAATAATCTATTCTCCGAAACAAGCTCACCTTAGTGTTCCTTCACTACAGTACTAAAATGAATAGAAAATATGATAAAGTTTGCCTGATATCAATTAATTGGGACGGAGATGTATCTTTTGCTAGCTCTTAATATTCTAATAATATACGTACCAGAGTGTAAACTATCAATGGAATACCTCTGCTTGCCTGTTAGAAGCTACCATGAGACCATTTCCGCGTGCTTATCGAATTAGGTCAGGTGAAAATAGAAAGCAGATATTGTATCATATCAATAGAACTGCACCTCAAGAGGATTTTCTGGAGTGAGTTCAGATCCATGAACATCACCCGTGCGTCCCTGTTGGCAGACAGTTTGTTTCAACTTTCAACTTTCACTATAATTTCAAAACAAGAGAAAAACTAATATTACCAGATATTGAATTAAATTGAATGAATCAAATGCAGTAAGAGTATTGATTATAGTGCTAATAATCTAGTTTATGAAATCACTATGAAAAAAATAATCCTTTCAGCCAAGTCTATGCATGCTTAAGAGATTAGTTCATCCCGCAGCCTGCAATGATTTTTACTAACTACAATGCTATACTTTCCTCACCTTTTCTGGATCATCCTCCAATGGCTATACTTTCCAAAAAAACATACTGCAGTGTTTGAAAAAGCTATGATCAATAAACTGTAACGAACATGAAGTGATGAATACAAGAAATGCAACCTTCTAAAACCTCCCAATGTCATGGAATTCACACTGAACTGGTCTTTAAGTAGAGGTGCAGAATATGATCAATCCGAAGGAACATGGGAAACGTAGGTACCTACCTCAAAAATGTCTCATCATCTCCATCATGAACTGAGCGTTCTAAAGTCAACGTCGATGAACTTGATCTCCACTGTTCTGGTCGGTATCACATTGTTCCACCTAGGTGAGATCCCCATGACATCCTCATGAAACAAGCACGAGATTGTAATCAGGGGTGGGCCTGCCGGTCGGGCCACATGGGCCATGGTCCGACTCATGGCCCAAGTAGCAAACAACCTCTATGTTTAAAACCCAACAAGTTGGCCCAGTTATTAGGCCTTTGCCCTAGTCTGGTCGAGGCCCAAACAAACAGCAGCGGCAAGCCGGCAAGTAAAAACGCAGAGCCGCAGCGGCCGTCGCAATTGGGATTATTGGCTCGTGCCCTATCCTAGGTTTCTTTTCTTTCATTCATTGATTTGCCCGCCTCCAACATGCTTGCGCTCCTGCCGAATTGTCGATCTAGCGATCGTGAAGACGGATAGCCGGCCGACGGCTTTGCCTCTCCTTGTCCGACGGCACACCAAGCAACCAGGTGGTTGTGAACCCAATTAGCCAATTGACAAGGCATATTCTCATGATAATTTTCTATTATTTTCAATATGATGCGACATTGATAGCTAGTTCCTGCTGGTGACATCAGTTGAAATTTTCATTGTAGTAGCAGCGCAGTAATATAAATGAAGAGAACTAGGACATTGCGATCATATTTTTCTGTAGCAACAACATCCAATCAAGTTCTAGAAATAGCAGGAGAAATAGGAGGATTGGCATCAAGAAGTAGCAGCAGAAGGAATGTTAATGTGGAGGAAAATAACCCACCCAATAACATGGAGCAAAATGACCCCCATGTCAATGCGCAGGAAAGTAATCCTGAAGTCAATGAGCAGCAAGCTGATTCCTCTGACCATGACACCACTGATGATGAGCCTGATAATCGACACAATTATGATGACATTGTCGTTGATCCTGGACTCCAGATGCAGATTGAAGAAATTGATCCAAATATTAGGGATGATGTTAGAAGAGAGTATGTTTTGTTGGGTCCATGCCAACCAAAAGGCCATGCATATCCTCGGACGATAATAGGTAATCGACCAAGGAGCTTTCATGACGAATGGTTTAAGAATCGACCATGGTTGGAATACAGTATTGCAAAGGATAAAGCCTATTGCTTTTACTACTATCTGTTTAAATGACCGAGAGTTAAAAATTTTGGTACAGAAGCCTTCACAATTGTTGGATTTATTTATTGGAAGAATGGAATTCAGATGCTTGATTGCCATGCTAAGAGCATTGCTCACAATAATTCAAGAAGGGATTATGAGGCTTATAAAAATCAGAGGCAAAGTGTGGATCATGCTATGAATACTGGAAGCAACAAATATTATGAAGAATATAAAGGCCATATGATTATTTTATTAGGAATTACAAGATTTCTCTTATTACAAGCACATGCTTTTCGTGGACATGATGAGTCTTCTAAGTCAACCAACAAGGGTAATTTTTTAGAGATGATTGAATGTTATAAAGAAAAGGATGAAAATGTTGCTAGACTGTTTAATAATGCTGCTAGGAACCATAAAATGACTTCACATAAAATTCAGAAAGATTTATGCAAACCTTATGCGGAACAAACAAGCAAATTAATTGTTAAGGATATTGGGGATAGAAAATTTGCTGTACTAGTTGATGAGTCCCGGGATGCATCTATCAAGGAACAAATGGCTGTGATTTTGAGGTTAGTATTTATTTGTCAAAATACTATGTTATATTTCAAATATTAATATAGCAATTAATAATAATTTCTACTCAATCTATGTCTATTGTAGGTATGTTAATGCATAAGGGCAGGTCATTGAGAGGTTTGTTGGTGTTAATTATGTTGCTGACATAACATCATCTGCTCTGAAGGAAGCTTTAGATGTCATGTTTATTCGTCATGGTTTATCTATATCAAGATTGCAAGGGCAAGGATATGATGGAGCATCAAACATGAGAGGTGAATTTCATGGGTTGCAATGACGGATATTGGATGAAAATCCATATGCTTTTTATATACATTGCTTTGCGCATCAGTTGCAATTAGTGGTTGTTTCAGTCACCAAGTGTTGTTCTTCTGTATTTGATTTTTTTCAACTATACCACTTTGATTGTGAACACTGTTAATGCTTCCTGCAAGAGAAGGGATCAATTGGCTCAAGAACACCATGAGAATATTGTGCACCAGTTGGAGACTGGTAGAATTTTTACAGGAAGAGGGAAGAATCAAGAAACAAACCTTGCAAGACCTGGAGATACTCGATGGGGGTCACATCATAAAACTTTGTGTCGTCTTGTTCTCATGTGGAATGCAGTTTTAGAGGTATTGGAGAATGTGGCTGAAGATGCAACTATCAGAGAATAGCGAACAACAGCTTCTGGTTTATTAAAGCAAATGGAGAGCTTTGAATTTGTGCTCATATTGCATCTTATGATCAGATTATTGAGAAAAACTAATGATTTGTCATAATGCTTACAAAGGAAAGATCAGAACATTGTTCAAGCTATTGGATTAATTGGGACGACACTTCAAAAAATTAATGAAATAAGAGAACAAGGTTGGGACGATCTATTTGAGGAGGTAAAGAACTTTTGTGTTGAGCATCGCATCATTATGCCAAATATAGAGGACACTCTAACAATTAGAGGTCGTGGTGGACAGGAGGTAACATACTACCATCATTTCAAAAATGAAATCTTCCTTGTGGTGCATGACAAGATCATTGTGGAATTGAACAATTGTTTTGCTGAGAGATCTACTCAATTGTTGAGATGCATAGCCTGCCTTGATCCAAGGAATTCTTTTGCAAATTTTGATGAGGACAAATTGATTGAACTTGCAAAGATTTATGCTGCTGATTTCTCTCAATATGAATGTGTAGTCCTTAGAGACCAACTTGAGATATTTGTAGCTGATGTGAGAGCTGATCCTATTTTCACTAGCTGTGTTGACCTTGGTAATCTTGCAGTGAAAATTGTACAAATAGAAAGGCACAAAACTTTTCCTTTGGTTTATCGCCTTATTGAATTGGCTTTGATCTTGCCTGTTGCAACCGCGACAGTGGAAAGAGCCTTCTCAGCTATGAAAATTACCAAGACTGAATTGAGGAATAAGATGGGGAATGAATGGTTAAATCATAGAAAGGTATGTTATATTGAACGAGACGTATTTGCGAGCATAAAAAATGAAGACATCTTACATCACTTTCAAGAACTGAAGTCACGGAAGAAAAAATTACCTAAACAAGCCGCTGGTATGTAACAATACTGATTAATGATGTCTACTCAATATGTACTAGTTGTTTGCATCCCCTGTTTCATTTATTTTTCATCTTTTTCTTGTAAATTCAGGTTCAGTTGCAAATGTCGATGAAGAAATGGAAGCCTCGGATGATCGAAACAACCATTAACTTAGGTACTTTATTTGTATCGCTTTATATTTTGTCATTTTTATATCTAGATTGTGTACAAAGTGTGATTTTCTAGAATATTGCACTATTTTGTGGATAGTTTTTTGTGCACTTAGATATTGGTCGAAGTATGGCCCGAGTCTTGTCGAAATCTTGGGTCTGCCACTGATTGTAATGCCACAAGCAAATGTACAAGAACCCATAAACTATAACGAGCATGTCGGAGGTGATAGCTAGATGCACACCTAGGAGTGATGGACGTTGTGGTAGAGTTTGATAAAGTCAAAGGAGGGTCTGGTATGAGTGCAGAGGAGGTCGGCCAAGACAACGATTAGATCTTCGCGTGGGTCCATTGTGGTGTACTTTGCCTGTTGCCACACACGAGAGGATATGGCGGCCTAGGGGATGGACAACAATTCCATCAATTGGAATAGAGAGGAAAGGGTGGACGTGGGTGACCTTGATCCGGTGACCCCATGTACCTTGAGCATGTGACGGTGACCATCAAACTCCGGAGATCAGCGATGTCGGCTAGCAATCTAGCACGGTGTGGTGGAAGCCAATGAGGTGGACGTCCTTGGTTGCCTTGACTTCGGGCCTTGATGAAGTCGGCGTTGTCATCGATGGCGCGCACGTGCGTGGCTGTCATTTTCTCGAGGAGCTTGCTTCATCCCCGAGTCCCAGTGCGTACTAAATCAAAAGCAGCACCCTGTCTCTCACACCCTGCAACAACCAGCAGCACCACAACATAAATGGTACAGCATGGAAACCATGAAGGAATGAGTAGATGTAGTCAAACTTCACGGTAGAATGCGCTGAACTTGGCGATGAGAAGAAAAACTCACCGGCCTTGATGTCCTAATCATTCAGCTTGCTTGATGACGGAACATGTCAATCTCATCAATGATAAGGACAGGTCACCGGGCATGAATGGGGTGATCTGATCATGTGGACATGTCGGGGTTTATCCACGAGAACCCTATTAGAGGAGGCGACATTGCTGGAATGAATCGTTGGTTGGTCTAGTGGAGCAAAAAAATAAATGCATATTATGGAAAGGCTTAATTATGGGGATATGAATTTCGGAAAGTTAATAGCATCTAGGAAAAAAAGTTGGGTACGGTGGCAGGTAAGAATATAGGAAAGCAATATAGAATTTACAAAAATAAAATAGAATTAAGGAAGAGCTGATGTTTATGGAAAGACTTTATTAGGGGAACACAAAGAAATTTGGAAACTTAATACTATCCAGGAAAGAGAAAATCAGTATAGTTGGCAGGTAAGAATTTAGGAATATAATCTAGAATTTAAGAATCATAGACACCATTAAGTGAGGGTGTGTGGTCCCGGCATAGTGGGTATGCGTGAGGGGTAAGTGCCTCTTGGTAGAAAAATTCAGAAAATTAGATACCTATTAAGTGATTTTCAAGTATAAATGGGATATAAGAGGTGTAACATGTAAACATCATGTGGGTCTAGATTTTAATCCAATGGTTTGATAAGTTGGTCCCATTTATATCCAGGGATCCAAATTGATGGGTATTAGAATATTATGGGTGAAACATAGATAACAGGAACTCCTTCTTTATTAGTTTAGATTTACATTATACTACCACCAAGGTTAAAACAGAAATTACTATTCCACGTAGTCACGGTTCCCTATCACAACTCAAGTTGTTGTCTCTGTCTCCGCTGCAGCAGCGGCAGCTCGTCGGACCCCATCTTGCCGCTGACCACGCGATCAAGGACTCCTCCCGCATCGTGGTCCTTGCCGTTCCCTATCGCTTCTCCCAAGTCACGGTCTCCGTCGTCGCCACATCGGCGGCCCGTTGGTCCATATCTCGCCGCCGACCAGTCGGTTCCTAGTCACGACCTCACCATCCTACATTCCTTCGCCATAGTGGTCGTCGTTCCCCATCGCGTTGACAGCCCATCACTATACCCCGTCAAGTTGGCGGGCAGTCCTCGGTTCCGTCGAGGCGGCGGCCTGGACGAGTCACGCCAGCAGCCGTCGGGTAGTAATGAAAACATTTACGACTGCCATCCATATTCTTTTCGAAAATACCCTTGTAAAAATTTTACTGCCTCAATTTACTGGTACTAATTTCGGACAGATCAAACTAGTTTGGACCGTTGGATTATTTTTACAACAAGTAATTACTGGTTACAAAATATACTGTAAAAGTCCTCTAGAAATGATCTCCTAGGAGCAAGAAGGCGTCAAAATTTGAAGAAATACAACATGCATTTTTATTGGAACTGTTTGTACAGGTAAGCTGTGAGGAAATGCAGAACTCAAAAGCCTAGAAAATGAAGGCCGAAAGATATCTCATATTCATTTCTGAAAAAAGTTTCTAAAATGTAGAATTTTGTATTGAAATAGAAATTTGCTTGAAATATGTTTCTCATCCCATGTTTGAATGTCGAGTTAATGACTTCCGGGTCAGCCACTGAAGCCACCGCATCTGGCATCTGCACCGCAACGCAACCCGTCCAGGTGCCTGCAACCAGCAGCTGGCGTCCTCTGGATTGAGCGCGTGCGTGCTGTTTGTACGCGTCGTGTTCTACGGGCGGTGCATTTATTTTTCTAACCCACAAATTGCTCACTGCCAGGTACTAGTACAATTACTAGGAGTTTTGCTGCGGTTTACTCATAACAATCAATCATTCATCAGACCATTTTTTGTCTTTTCCATCGCTTTCAATCCCTTCCACCTGCTCCACCATTTCTGGTCCAAGAGGAGTGAACGAGCAATGGGCGGCGTCTTCGCCGGCGCGTTGGTACTCCTCCGGGAGGCCTCGCCCTGGAGCGTGCTCGGCGGGGCGGCGGCCGCGCTGGTCCTGTGGTGGGCGGTGCAGGTGCTGGAGTGGGCCTGGTGGGCGCCGCGGCGGGTTGACCGGGCGCTGAGGGCGCAGGGCCTGAGCGGAACCCAGTACCGCTTCCTCTGGGGCGACATCAAGGAGGACCAGCGCCTCACGGCGGCGGCCCTGGCCCAGCCCGTGCCCACGGACCGGCCCCACGATGTCCTCCCCCGCGTCGCGCCTTTGCTTCATCGCGTCTTCCAACAGCACGGTATCTGGCTTTGTGCATGCAAATTGTGATTCCGCAGTAACGACCATAATCCATCAGCCGATTGTTTCCATTTTCCTTTTCCTCGATACAAAAATGCAGGTAAACTCTCGTTTACATGGTTCGGGCCGACCCCAAGAATTACCGTCACTGATCCTGAGCTGGTCCGGGAGGTTCTGTCGACTAAATCTGGCGACTTTGTGAAGACGAATCTGGCAATTCGGCTCTCCAGGTTGTTGGTTGGTGGGCTAGTCGCCCTTGACGGTGAAAAATGGGTCAAACGGAGGAGGATTATGAATCCAGCTTTCCATGCAGAGAAGCTAAAGGTACATACTATTTTGGCCTCCACCGGTTTGTGGGAAGTTTTTCCGAATCATGTGTTTTTCCTTATAAAATTGAACAGTTTCCTGTGAATTTTTTTTGGTACAATTCCTATGAAATTCTTGCATTTGAGGATTGTTTTTTACACTAACCAACGTCGACAGTTTAAATCTGGAGAAAGTACTAGGTAAACAGGTGCAGCCGTAAAAAATAAGTGTCACAGATGAAAATTGGATTACATGAGCCATGAATTTTGTTCATTTGCTTCAGCATTTATACTTGTCAGCTCAAGATATATGGATTCATTTAGCATGGCAGTTACTTACTCCAGCTATTAAACATTTGTGAAAGTTGAGCTGGCAAACTGATGGATATTTTCTGTGGATAAATAATAAACACAACAGGTCAAGTTAGTTAGCTCTCAACATCTGTCTGGTTATGTTATTGTAATTTCTTCCTGGCCTGCTGACATTCGCTCTCTTTCGAAATATATGGTTCAGGGAATGTTGCCAGCATTCTCCGCATGTTGCAGCGAACTAGTTGGCAGATGGGAGAATTTGGTTGCTGCTTCTGTTGGACCACCGGAGCTGGACGTGTGGACTGAGTTCCAAAACTTATCAGGAGATGTTATTTCAAGAGCTGCGTTCAGTGTCAGCTACGAAGAAGGCCGAAGAATTTTCCTGCTTCAAGCCGAACAAGCTGAACGCGTTGTTCGATCATTCAGGACAAATTATATCCCAGGATTCTCGTACGATTATACACATCCTAATGATTGTAATCATATTATTTATTTATTTATTTATTAAGAAGCTCATATACCCTTGCTCTTCAGTCTTTTGCCAACAGAAAATAATAGAAGGATGAAGGCAATCGATAAGGAGATCAAGAAGATCCTAAGGGGTATAATAGAGAAGAGGCAAAATGCCATGAGGAACAGTGAAACCGAACAGGACCTACTCGGGTTGCTATTAGAATCAAACATGAACTACAGCGATTTGGATGGGCAATCTAGCAAGGGGATTACTGTGGACGATGTGATTGATGAATGCAAGGTGTTCTACTTTGCAGGGATGGAGACTACCGCTGTACTGCTAACATGGACAATGGTCTTGCTAAGCATGTACCCGGAATGGCAAGATCGTGCCAGGGAGGAAGTTCTCCAACTCTTTGAGCAAAACACACCAGATTTCAATGGCGTTAACCGGCTAAAAATAGTGAGTGCCAGTCAAACACTACCCACCGGGTTTATTTATCATAACATTCCTGAGAGGCATTTGCGTGCCGTTGTTGTAATTTATATGTAACAGGTGGCCATGGTACTTTACGAGGTGCTACGGTTATACCCTCCGGTCTGGGCCATGAACCGCCGAACCCACAGGCACACTAAGCTTGGAGGCGTCACGTATCCGCCGGGCGTCATGTTTGTGACGCCCGTTATGTTCATCCACCGCGACCCTGCAGTCTGGGGAGACGACGCCGGCGAGTTCAACCCGGGGAGGTTCGCCGACGGCGTGTCCAAGGCGTGCAAGGACCCCAGCGCCTTCGTCCCCTTCAGCTGGGGATCGCGCGTCTGCATCGGCCAGAACTTCGCGCTGCTGGAGGCCAAGGTGGCCATCTGTATGATCCTGCAGCGCTTCGCGTTCGAGCTATCGCCGGCGTACGTGCACGCGCCCTACACCGTCCTGACGCTGCACCCGCAGCACGGCGTTCCGGTTAGGCTGCGCCGGTTGTGATCAGGGATGATCACACAAGTAGCTCCAGCAGAAAGGAACATGCCCAGAACGGCAGCAGGAATGTTGCATCAATTAAAGTAGTCACAGTATAAGCAATATCTCTGTCCAGACACATTCTAATGTGGCTCCGTGTGTTTCTTTCTTCACAAATGTATACGTACAACATGCTTCAATAGGTTGCGCCAGTGTCAATCTTATGAGGCTGGCGTCTTGCATTGGTATCAGAAGGGCAACTTCTGGACCATGTCGATCGGCGGCCCAGACTTGATAAGAACTCTGGTTTATCGTTGGCAAACGTTGCGGTCCCCGAACCCGTCCACGCCACTTTTTCAGATTGTGGTGCACGAACAACACGCCAGAACGACCGCAGGATATGCGCCATGGCAGGGCCATTGAGTCAGTTAGTTGTATTTGCTTTTCACCATTGAGATAATCATCATTCAGTTGTACTGTACTACTATTTTCAAAATTCAGAAATTCATCCGTTTACTCCAACATACACTCTGTTTATTCAGATAAAACCTCAAATCAACTAGTACATAACAAATCACTGCATCTATAGCGGTCGTAGCTCAGCACAAACACAGCGGTCAGAGCTTCCTCAGCTTGATCTGGGCACCGTGCTGAGGGTGCAGGGTTATCACGGTATACGGCGCGTGAGTGTAGGATGGCGAGAGCTCAAAGGAGAAACTCTGGAGTATGGTGCAGAGCGCCATCTTGGCTTCCAACAACGCAAAGTTCTGGCCGATGCAGATCCGGGGCCCCCATCCGAACGGGAAGAAGGCAGCCTGATGCTTGGTTGCGTTGGAGATGCCCTCAGAGAACCTCTCTGGATTGAACTCGCTCGCGTCCTTCCCCCAGATTTCAGGGTCGTGGTGAATTGAGAGAAGAGGGAGCAGCAGGTTCACACCAGCAGGATATTTGATGCCACCGAGCTCCATTTCCTTGTATGTTCGTCTGGTTAGGAAGATGACAGGCGGGTACAGCCTAAGGACCTCGTATAGAATCATTGTCACCTGCGAACATCACCAAAGGTTAAGACCGTCGCTCAAATGGCTCAATAGTTTGGCTCGACAACACATTGTTCAATTCAATATACTATTAGGTAGAGTTCAATCGAAAGAAAGACAAACATAATAAAAAAAATGGCTCCACATCCTGTAATCTGTGCAATTCACAACAAGGGGGGTCTGTTTGTATAGTGCATCTTTCATTAAGTGAGATTCCAATACTTACAATCTTCAGGCGGCTTAAGCTATCAAAATCTGGTCTAGTTCGTCCAAATTGATTCAGCACTTCTTCCCTTGCCCTGTCTTGCCATTCTGGGTGCATGCTTAGCACGATTAGCGTCCAAGTAAGCAGGACTGATGTTGTTTCCATACCCGCAAAGTAAAATAGTTTGCATTCCTCAATTATATCTTCTGTCGTCATTCCTAGGTTCACTTTGCCATTTGATTGCCTCGTGTTTGATTCCAACAATAAGCCCAACAAGTCATCGTTGTTGGTTTCACCATTTTTAATAGCCTTCTCTCTTTTCCCAACTATGGCGTGCAGATCTTTGCAGATCTCCCGACCAATTTCTCGCATCCTTCTGTTATTTTTGGTAGGCAAGAACCTGCATATGTTTAACATTGTTATTCGTTGCCATGTATGGAGATATATTCGCCATTGATGCTATGAAACTGAGTACAAAAAGAGAGAACAATTGCATTTTGTTTGCTCATTTGTTTTGTGCAGTCTTTCTTGCAATTTTCTGGTTAGGAGATTATTGCTAAAATCTGAAGTAGAAAAATATAGAATTCACAAAGGTTCAGACATGCCACTTTCTGGATCTTTCCACAAAATAATGGGAAAAGGTTACTGTTAGGAAAATGAACTAACCAATAGCCTGGGATAAAAATTGTTTGAAAAGACTGAATAAGGCGTTCAGCAAGCTCTGCTTGCAGCTGGAAAATTCTCCTCCCCTCCTGGTAGCTGCTACCAAATGCAGTTTTTGAGATGACATCTCCAGTGAGATTCTGGAACTCAGGCCAGATGTCTATCTCAGAAACTCCTTCAGAAGACATTGAGCTCTCCCATCTACTAATCATTTCGATACAACATGCAGAAAATACTGGAAGCATGCGCTGTAAATGAAACAACACTACCAGATATCAGCATACTTAAAGAATTCACTAAACGCCTAAACGATGTGTTGAAGTTTCGAATGGGAACAAATGGAAGCCATCAAAACAAAAAATCAGTGAACAATTACCTTTATCTTTTCATGATGAAAGGCAGGATTGAGTATTCTCCTGTGCTTTGCCCATTTTTCTCCTTCATGGTTCACAACACCGTTGGCAAGTAGTTTCCCAATGCGGGAAGCCTTTGGTTTGCCAAAGTGGCCAAACTTGTTAGACAAAACTTCTCTCACTAACTCTGGGTCTGGAATCATCACTCTTGGTGTTGGGCCAAACCAAGTAAAAGATAATTTCCCTGCATTTAAGTTCTGAACTGCATAAGTAGAAGGCTATAGCAGACTGCATGCAACTCGTTTTCTGCGGAGGTGTTTGTCAAAGAATAAAATTTCCACCTTTTCTCAAAAGGGGTGAAGGAAAGAGAACTGAATGTGACAAGATATCAAAACTAATACTTTCGTCAAAGTGCATGCTCTAGTTTGATAATTTGTTCTGTCAAGTACATGCATATAATATCTCACGATTTTACTTCCCCTGTGCTCTTTCAGAAATATATTGGTGGTGGATGCCAATGGGAAATGATTGCAGTTGTGGTTGCATAAGCTATTTCTATATTCATTCAAATCCTCTGTGCCAATTATGCTATACCTTCCTGTGACCTTACAAACAACCAGTTGCAGTTCTAGAATGTTGCCTTATGATTATACTGTTGAGTTTGTAACCCAAGCTAATCTCCAAACAAGGGCTCTGAATTTCTGATTTAACTCATGGAGATGTCTATGATTACATAATATTCCAAACTGGAATTAAGACATTTGACCCCAGTTTGGACTTAGGAATTTTCTGTAATCTAAGAATCACAGCATATCATGCTGCTCCTATACCAAAAACTAGCACCTATTTTGACATCACGGAACCAAAGCAAAAGAAAAAAATACTGGATGGGGGGCAAGATTACCGTATTCCTTCACTACGTTGTAGAACATGGGCTGCACCCGGGGAATGATGTCGTGGCAGCCGATAGGCATCGGCTTCGTGCGAGCCTCCCGATTGATCCGGAAGTTCTCCCTCACGTCGCCGGTGAAGAGGCGGTACTTGGTGCCCTTGAGACCCTGGGCCCGCAGGGCCCTGTCAAGCTGCCTCGGTGTCCACCAGGCCCACTCCAGCGTCCAGGCCGCCAGCCACAGCAGCGCTGCAGCGACGGCCACGCCGACAAGGGTCAACGGGGAGGCCTCCCGCAGCATCAGCAGAGCTCGAGTCGCCATGGATGTTTCTTGGCGCAGAGTGTAGAAAAGCAGGAAAAAAAACAGAAGATCAGGACGGCCGTTCGACTTCGACGCTGTGAGCCGTGCGTTCACTATATAAAGTCATGGACCGACGCGTGTCCGCCTTGGCCACTTCACTACCACTTTGAATGAAAGGTGCGAAAAATTGAGTAAATTTTACTGGTATTTCAATAATTTATTTCATCATAAAACGGTAGTAAGTGTTTATCCTTTTTCAAGTGGCCAATATTTTTGTTACAATTTAGCTCTTTTCAGATAATGTTACTAGCTCTTTTATATTTAACATTTTTTCTATATCATGACATACTATTATGAGTATCTCAAGTGCAGTTATTCTCCAAGAAAAAAAATATAATCGGTACATTCAAGGTGACGTTGGGGGAATCCAGATTCCAGAAGTCACATTTTTCTTGTTACAATATTTATCGAAGAATTTGTTGCATTTTTCGGACATCTAAATTAGCTCAAACTAATAGGTATTCAATTCAAAAGCTCTAGATCTCGTTCAATGCTGCAATAGGTGTTCAATTAGATATCATAAGAATTTCTTGTGTTTTTCCATATTAGCTGCAAGCCTGCAAGGTATAGGACTCATCGATAAACCATATGCTAGTAGATCCTTGGACGCCCGGTTACTTGGACACATCGTCACAAGAATGCTGTCATTAGATGACTGCTACTATTCTTTGTAATTTTTTAAAAAAATAACTCTGTTTGAGAAATATTCTAGGCACATCGATCTGATGAGTTCATCTTCTTTTCCTCACTCTCAGATTTTCCTTTACTCTTTCTTGTTTCAGTCTCTTTATTTTTCTGTTAGTGGGAGACAATATCCCATATAGCGACACACTTGTGATGATTTTGTAATTCTCAAGATCAAATAAATATAATATATTTAAGTGCTCATATAAATAGAGTGTGCGTGCATGCGTGTGTTTATAGAACTGAATATTTTTTTAAGATAAAAAGAGGATAAATAGAAATGAATAATTGGGTGTGTGGTGTTTGATTAATAAAAAAAGTAATATTGATGATCACATTTTGGACATGCATATTTTTTGTACGGCCATGCATAAAACAGGGAGTAAATTATTTGGGAACCCTGTGGCGAGTACAGTTTCAATGTCGAAAAGGAAGGGAAGACGTTGACGGGATAAAGCCAGTCTTCTAGAAGCAGATGGCATGGACACAAGACGTAGCCTTGGACCCCAAGTAGCTTTGTGGTCGTAGACCGAGGTGCCTCAGGCACCGGCACGTCAAGAACTTCGCTTTCCAACCATTGAAGGACTTGCGTGGCTCTGCGAGCTTATCATGAGATCGTCGGTCCTGTATTCCAGTGAGATCTGATCTGATCCTGATCCTGTGGCCGGTTCGAATATCTTGGGGCAGAAGCACGGACAATGTCCAGCGTCAGTGGCGGACGCAGAATTTCAAAATTGGGTGTACAAAGTGAAGGAAAAACTATCCCGCACATAACATTGAAGGACCATAAAAGCAATAGACAAAAATATATGTTGAAAAATTGATATGGTAAGGTGAAATTCAGTAGTTTTAGGCTCAAATATGCTTATTTTTATATAGTTATCAATAGATATGTATTACTTATGCTAATATATTATGCCATTGCAAGAATTATTGGGTGTGCATTTGCACACCCTTGACCCATGCTGGGGCCGTCCCTGTCCAGCGTAGTATAGTACGACTTTGTTATCGGTGTGCTAAGTATAGTAGTAAAAATAATTTCGCAAAAAACCAAGTACAAATAATTGAGCCAATGCGTCCAGGTTGTCGTCAGGCATTGCGTCACAGCAGCACTGGACAAGGCCAGCCAAGGGTAAAAATCCAGGCATATAAAAAAAAATGGGGTAAAAGTCCAGGAGATCCTGACCCAACCCACGACCGAGCGAGTTGCCTTCATCCGCACACACGTGTAAGAGTCGACGAGATGACCAAAGCGCTTGCGTAACAGCTTTTGTCTTCGTACGGCTGTGTACATTGCGCCACAGGCTGTTTGGTTTGAACCTGGTCCCTGGTTCAGGCTGTCTGCATCAGCCAGCACTCTCAGGCAGTAACAGAATTCTCAGGATCAAACAAACAGGTCTGGTGCTTCGTGACAAGCGAGGCAGCTGCCGGCTCCAGTGGCTCAGCTACACGGTACACCGCACGGTGCCCATCACATAACAACTAACAACACACGTTAGAAAGAATCGAGGAAGCCAGTAAAGGAATTACGATGGGTTGTAGCGATGCCGTTTGCCTGGCTCGCGTTACATGTTAATATAGGCGTGAAGCATGGAGAGATTACAACCGATTCGTTTACAATACTTGCAAGTTAAGTTTTATCTATACAATCTAATTCAAACGTTGACTTGCCGGTTAAGTACAGGAGATAATTAATCTTTTCTTTAAAACATGGCTTCTATCTGTTAGCCACGACTATCCTGTTGTCTAACGCCCTCCCTCAATCTAAACCTTTCTAGGTTAAGATTACGCTTGAACTCTTCCATCTTCTGAGCTATGAAATGTTTGGTGAAACCATCAGCTACTTGATCTCCTGTAGGAACATAGCAAATCTCTAGTAATTTCTGAGCAATATGCTCTCGAACAAAATGATAGTCCACGTCAATATGTTTTATTCTGGCATGAAAAACAGAGTTAGAAAAAAGATAATTAGCACCCATATTATCACATCATAGTCACGCAGCTCTAGGCGCACACACTCCTAGCTCCTCAAGCAATTTCTGTATCCACATTATTTCTGCTGTTGCATTAGCTATAACCTTATATTCTGCTTTAGTACTTGATCTGAAAACTGTTGCCTGCTTCTTTGCACTGCAAATCCACCTGTAGACCTTCTATCATCTGGACAGTCTGTCCAATCAGCATCAGAGAATGCACTGACTAACACAGACTTTGACCTTCGAATCTAAAGTCTTGTATCTAGGCAACTATTAACATATCTCAAAATTCGTTTAACTACTGTCCAATAATCAATAGTAGGAGCATGTAAATACCAACACACTTTATTTACTGATAATGCTATATCGGGCCTAGTCAATGTCAAATACTGAGCACCTACTATACTTTTGTATTTAGTTGCATCTTCTACTCCAAGTGGCATACCAACATGTGCAAATAATTTCTCAGAAGTTGAAAGTGGTGTACTAACTGGAACTCAACATATTTACTCGCTTAAGCAAAGCAGCAGCATATTTTTCTTGAGTTAACAAAAGACCATCTTTATTTCTGTTTACCTCAATTCCCAGAAAATAATTAAGCTCTCCAAGATCCTTTAGAGCAAAGTCCTTCTTAAGATCTTTAAGAAGTGCAGTTGTCGCCTCCTGTGATGAGCTAGCAACAATAATATCATCAGTACACAAGAATGAAAACTGTCACTTTTCCTTTAGAGTAAATAAATAGAAATATCAGCCTTTGATGGTTTGAACCCAAGTGTCTGAAGCTTCTCACTCAACCGTGAATACCAGAACCTAGGCGTCTGTTTAAGATCATACAATGGTTTATCGAGCTTGCACACAAAACTTGGCTTATCTCTATCAACATATCCACGTGGTTGATGCATGTACACCTCCTCCTCGAGAACATCATGTAAAAACGCGTTCTGTACATCCAATTGACGAAGACTCAACCTCTAGTAACAACAATACACAAAACAAGTCTAATGGTAGCAAATTTAATAACAGGACTGAAGGTGTCATCATAATCTATTCTATATCGTTGTTTGAATCCTTTTACAACCAATCTAGCCTTATATCTATCTATTGTGCCATCAGATTTTCTTTTGATTTTATATACCCACTTACAATCAATGATATTACGACCAGATGCTGGTGGAACGAGATGCCAAGTTCTATTCTTTAGAAGTGCAAAATATTCAGTGTCCATGGCTTGTTTCCAATTAGGATCAGAGAAAGCATTATTAAGAGTGACTGGTTCAGTAACCTGAGTAAACAGCCCTTGGCCATACCTGATCGTGCCATCAGAGTAGACTTTTGGTCTGTGAATTCCAGACTGCGCTCTCGTTTTGACGCGCTGCTGCTGATCAAGCTGTGTTGATGCTGGTGCTGTCGGAGATTGGACCACAGGCTCGCATCTGATCCGGCGTTCCCTGCCGAAGATGCTCCCCCCCCCCCCCCCCCCCCCCCCCCCCGTCGTGGGAGCGCGTGAGGAGGCATGCGGGACACTCGACATGTCGGACGAAGAAGGTGCGCGGTTGGGCGAGGCGGGCGCACCCGAGACAGGCGGGGACCCAACTGCTGAGACCGGGTCTGGAGCAGCGGGGTCGCGCGCAGGTGGTTCGGGCGAAGCTGGGGCGTGGAGCTCGGCACCAGGTGCTGCAGCAGGCCGCAATCCTAATTTGGATACGGGAAGCAGGCGGACAGGCAGCTGCAGCATATCGTCACCAGGGCACGTGCCAGCTCCTGTGTGCACTAAATCTTCACCGTTTTTGCTAGTTTCTGCACCAAAAAATTCTGAGTTTTCTGTAGTAGCTTGATTAGTAGGATCATGAGACATAAAATCATATGTACGCATACCCCTAGAACTAGGATTTTGTGGAAGCAAGAGAATTTCTGGGCGAAGGAGTTGACCGGCATTGGAATGTAATTCCGAAAAAGGAAAAATATCTTCGTCAAAGACAACATCATGGGAGATATACACCCTACCAGTCGGAATATCAAGACTTTTAAAGCCACGATGAAGGGTACTATAACCCAAGAAGCACACCGAGTGGATCGAAATTGGAGCTTGCGAGAATTAAATGGTCGCAAATTTGGCCAATAAGCACAACTAAAAGTACAAAGAAAGGAATAATTAGGTTTTTCTCCTAACAACTTCTTCGAAAGGAGTCAAGTAATCAAGCAATTTGCTAGGTGTGTGATTAATTAAATACGTGGCAGCGGTGAAGGCTTCGTCCCAATATTTTAGGGGCATAGATGCATGCGCTAGCAATGAGAGTCCTACTTCAATAATGTGTCTATGCTTATGCTCAGCGGCCCCATTCTGTTGATGATGTTGATGAGCATGGGGGCAAGAAACACGATGAGTGATGCCAACTTTGGTGAAGAAGGAATTAAGCCTCTCATATTCCCCGCCCCAATCAGATTGGGCAAAGATTATTTTCTTGTCAAACAACCGTTCAACAAGGTTTTGAAACTCATGGAATTTTTGAAAGACTTCAGATTTATGTTTCAACAAATAAATCCAAGTAAACTTGCTGAAATCATCAATAAAACTGATGTAATATTATTTTCTACCAACAGAATTGATAGCAGGACCCCATATTACATCAGAGAAAATTAACTCCAAAGGAGAACTAGACACACTTGATGATCTAGAATAAGGTAACTGATGGCTCTTAGCTTGTTGACAAGCATCACAAACAAAACCTTTATTTGACTCATTAGAACAAGGGAGATTAATGTCCTAAACGACTGTGCCACCTTGCTACACTGGGTTTGGACGCACTCAAAGCATGGCTCCTTATTTGATGCGTGGGAAGGGGTTAAAGGCCTCCTTCACACTTGCTGCACAACAGGGTTTTCCTCGTGACCTGGTGCTTGATAAAGAAAACATGAGGGTGAAATTCAAGGAAAGCACGATTATCATGAGCAATTCGATGAACGAAAGCAAGATTTTTTTTAGCAGAAGGAACATGCAGAATATTTTGTAGATATAGAGGCCGATTAGGATGTGGGGTATGAATAACAGCATGACCTATGTGCTCAATATCCATACCTGCTCCATTGGCCGCCCTTATTTGATCAGTCCCGATGTAGCGCTCATGCACGGCAAGCTTATCAAGCTCGCTGATGATGTGATCAGTGGCACCGGAGTCGACGTAGTAGGAATGGTCGTTGTTGTTGTAGGAGGTGGTTGCCGCAGAAGCGTTGTTTTCGTAGTCGTCATCGTAGCGGTACCACCACCTCGCCGCAGAGTGCCCGTCTTTGCCACAGATCTGGCATGGGGTTTGTTGCTTGAGCCTCCATTGCGGGGTCGAGTGTTCGAGTTGTTGCCGCCTCGACCCCGCCCGTTTGGGCCAGCACCAGGTCCGCCGCGTCCTTGCCGCGTCCTGGCCCACCTTGCGCGCCACCACGTGGACGTCCACGACCGCGTGTGGTGGCGTTGACTGATGGTGCGCCGCCTTGCTCGGTGGCACGCTGGAGTTCGAGCCTCATGTCAAAGCTGAGAAGCTGAGAGTACAGCTCCCCAACTGTGATCGGCTCAACTCGTGCGAGACTTGCAGACACCACAGGATTGTATTCAGAGTTGAGCCCTGTGATGATGTAGGACACGAGCTCGTTGTTGTCGAGGATCCTGCCGGATGCGATCATGTCGTCGGCGAGACTCTTCATCTTGGCCAAATACTCGGCCATGGTCAGGTGACCTTTCTGCGCGGTGGCGAGCGTGATGCGCACGTTGACGGCGCGCGCCCGAGTCTGGGTGGAGAAGATCTCCGTGACTGCCGCCCAAACGTCGCCCGCCGTCTTGTGCGTAGCAACTTGGGTCAGCACCTCCCGCGTCATGGACGACAGCAAGTAGCTCAGAACTTGCTGGTCGTTTGCAACCCAGGTGGAGTACTCTGGATTGATGATCTTCGATGTCTTGCCATCGGTAGTGACTTCAATTGTCTTCGACGGAGCCGAAATCTTGTTGTCGTGGAAAGACTCAAGCTGAGCCCCTCTGATTGCCGGCAGGACTTGTGCCTGCCAGATGACGAAGTTGGACTTGCTAAGTTTCTCGGAGACCGGCAGCGCCAGGAGCGACGCAACGGCGGGGGTAGAGGATGAGCTCGCCATGGCTGGAAGATAGAGAAGCGGCTCTGATTACCATAAAGGAATTTACGATGGGTTGAAGCGATGCCGTTTGCCTGGCTCGCGTTACGTGATAATATAGGCGTGAAGCCTAGAGAGATTACAACCGACTCGTTTACAATACTTGCAAGTCAAGTTTTATCTATACAATCTAATTCAAACGTTGACTTGCCGGTTAAGTACAGGAGATAATTAATCTCTTCTTTAAAACATGGCTTCTATCTGTTAGCCACGACTATCCTGTTGTCTAACAGCCAGGTCCATTGAACGAACAAATAACAGCTCTGCAATCAGACGAGCCGCAAAGAACCTTAGGTTCTACTAAACAATGATCTAGAAGCCAACAACAAGAGCATTAGTGTGAACAGGCTCGTATGCATCACAATATAAAAAGCTACAAACCTTTTTTTGGTTACCTAAAAATGCATCACAATACAAAAAGTTAGAAACCTAGCTTTTTTATATTGTCTAAAAAATGACCGCCAGTGTGAGAAGATATTATCAGCAACTGCATGTGAGCCCAGAGCCCACAAGAAAACAAGTCATCACATGCGGCAGCCAAACTTTGGGTCTATTTGGATGGTGTCCAAACCTTGTCATGTCAAAAAAATTGGTCAAGTTGTTTTGATCATTGTTTGTTTTGTTGCTAAACTTGTGACATGCCGCTATCGTTCATGAGGCCTGCAGTTCATTTTTCATGTCAAACTTTATCAAACTTATGGCGTATTTTTTTCTTGCCGAAAGGAGGACACTATCCAAACAGACCCTTCACTTGTCTTTCGGTGTATTTTGTTGGAGGGTGAAGTTAAATAAGAGATCATTCATCCTACTCTTTTAAGTTGGGGAGATATGGATCAATTATTAAGCTCGTGCTACAAATTCTGTTCTATAGACTCCCTTTTCCATACCACAAAGCTTCAACGTACTTGAAGCATCTAAACGACCTTTCCTCCTAGCTCGAGTCGACTGAGTGTCCCACTTAGGGTTCCCAACCATCGCCGCCACCACCCCTCCCCTTAGCTTAGTTGTAGATTAGTAGCCTCTAGGAGATGTATCAGTGGGCTTTTTGCCGCCTTTTCTCTCTCCTCCTTCAAGCCGCTGCCTATATCACTATCGTCAAGCTTTGCCTTGCCAGCGGTGACACTTTCGGTGACTCTCTAGAGTTGGAGGTGAGCTTTAATAAAGTAGAGATAGGTCTCACCCTTTCCCCTTCACTCCCCGCTCCACTCCCCAGCATGGCTCCTCTTCTCCGGCCGGTTGCCACCAGATTTGCGGCCTTGACCACAAGATCTGGCATCGTCATGCCAGGAGTGAGCTCCATCATGCAATTCCTCTTCCGTCGGTTGTTTCATATATCATCCCAGCTTGGATGGACCTCATCAGCCATGACTGCCGCTGCACCGCCACCTTCATCTGGCCGACTTCCACCCTCTCGCCATTTGGCCAAGCAACCGGGCTCTCGCCTCCCATCTCTAGAGATGAAGGACACCAACATCTGCACGCTGTTGCCAACACTTCAACTTCACCTACTCGGCCGACAACAAGATCCAAGACGACTCTTCTTCTTCCCCAATTCCATACTCTCTCACGACAAAGTCTTCGGCGGTGCCTCCATCACTGCCTATGGCCCCCACATGGCAAGCATGCAATGGTCATACGTGGTTCTAGTGAGTGTGGTGCTTTGTACTTCAATTATGCAGGTATGTGGGGACCACAAGACATGTATCTTCATATGGCACTTGTCTCCTCCACGTCCACGACGACATAGGTGCGTCTTATAGGATTTGACCATCATAGGTGCTTCGATCATAGTGACTCGGATACAATATGTCTGCCGCCAAACGTTTTGCCAAGCCAGTGCTGTCTTTCATTTGCATCCAAGTGAATCACAAACTTATCAACTTTCACCGATGATATTTCATCAAGCAGGTAGAAAGATCCTTGATCAACCTACACTAATGCAGTGAGGCCCCTTCGGCAGCTCTTCAACAGTCAGCCTGTCGTTAGCTTGTCTTTTAGTTTCTACTTTGCTCCGCTTGAGCATCTCCATTCACACCCACTTCGGGGTGTTATGTAATCAACATGAATTGTATCCCTTTGCTTTGTACTTGGTTTTATCAGCTTAATATATAAGAGTACTCCTTTTATTAAAAAAGGAACTTGAAGCATAATGCAGGCGTGATGGGGTCGGATCACATCTTTTCGTAAAGATAGCCAGAGTGAGTATAGTAACATCCTACTGGTTTCAATAGACACAAGACCCCCATCACAAATCAGAATATTTGAAATCCCTCCTGCATCTTCAGTCTTGCAAGATGCCTGCACATGTATCGTGTTTCATAAAAAATAACCGTTTCTAAGTTGAGCACCCAATTTGGGGAGTCACTGAAAGTCACTATTCAAACAATTTTTGTTGAGCCTTCTAAATTGAAGATGTTAACACTAGTACAAATAATACCTTTAGTGGCTATGTTAAAGATCCTCCAATGACAGGTTCATGGGTACCCAACCCACCATTGAACGCACATCACTAGGACTGGCTGAACCTAATGGCGGGTTGGGAATCTGTTACAAAAATCCGAGCCCACTGACGGATGGGATGATATCATCTTCAACCAAAAAGTCATTAAAACAATAAAAAAATATGGTTGGGCTAGAACAGGCGGAGCCTAGCCTACCAAATTCTACCATGACGCATGAGTCACTGTCACCATGCCAGAGCCCCAAATGCATGCCTCGGAGCCGCACCAGCCTCACTCCTCCTAACCGGATCCACCCGCGTGGGTACTTGCAGAGCCAGATCCATTTACCATCATAGTTGGCAGGGCCGAATCCACACCATCCATTGTTGAGGTTGTCATGTCACCATCACACTCCTAGCCAGATCTGTACGATGTCAAGGTTGTCATGTCGATGTCCTATTTCTCCCAACAGGATCCGCCCGATGTCATAGATAATGGGTCTGGATCCACACCATCTATAGCTAGACGAGCCGTAACTCTCATCGTCGTTGTTGGCGTGGAGGAGCTCGCCCAAGCTGTCAGCTCCGGTCGGCGCTGTAGGTAGGTAGAGGAGTTAGTGGGGAGAGGGGGAGAAGATAGGCGCGGGGAGAGGGAGAAGAGATGGGAAGGGGAGAGGTAAGAATAGGAGGTTTTGGATTGTATGGGGACAATGGCATCTGCAGCCTCCTCTGAAAGCAAAAAAATAAAAAATAAAAAAAATACTAGTGCAGTTAACTGAGGCGAGCAAAACCACACCCCCGAAAACAAATAAAAAAATTCTATGGTAGCTCTTCAACATTATCACTAATTGCCACTGATATTTTTTGGTGCTGATATTAACATTAACCATCACAGGTATTGATTTTCAATGACAGATTTCCTACTAATGCTAGTTTTTCCGCATTGTAGTGATGGGTTTCAGCTATTCACAGTGGCGGACCCAAGATTTCGGCAAGACTCGGGCCATACTTCGACCAATATCTAAGCGCACAAAAAACTATCCACAAAATAGTGCAATATTCTAGAAAATCACACTTTGTACATAATCTAGATATAAAAATGACAAAATATAAAACGATACAAATAAAGTACCTAAGTTAATGGTTGTTTCGATCATCCGAGGCTTCCATTTCTTCATCGACATTTGCAACTGAACCTGAATTTACAAGAAAAAGATGAAAAATAAATGAAACAGGGGATGCAAACAACTAGTACATATCGAGTAGACATCATTAATCAGTATTGTTACATACCAGCGGCTTGTTCAGGTAATTTTTTCTTCCGTGACTTCAGTTCTTGAAAGTGATGTAACATGTCTTCATCATTTATGCTCGCAAATATATCATGTTCATTATAACATACCATTCTATGATTTAACCATTCATTCCCCATCTTATTCCTCAATTCAGTCTTGATAATTTTCATAGCTGTGAAGGCTCTTTCCACTGTCGCGGTTGCAATAGGCAAGATCAAAGCCAATTCAATGAGGCGATAAACCAAAGAAAAAGTTTTGTGCCTATCTGTTTGTACCACTTTCACTGCAAGATTATCAAGTTCAACACAGCTAGTGAAACTAGGATCAGCTCTCACATCAGCTACAAATATCTCAAGTTGGTCTCTAAGGACTACACATTCATATTGAGAGAAATCAGCAGCATAAATCTTTGCAAGTTCAATCAATTTGTCCTCATCAAAATTTGCAAAAGAATTCCTTGGATCAAGGCAGGCTATGCATCTCAACAATTGAGTAGATCTCTCAGCAAAACGATTGTTCAATTCCACAATGATCTTGTCATGCACCACAAGGAAGATTTCATTTTTGAAATGATGGTAGTATGTTACCTCCTATCCACCACGACCTCTTGAACGACCTCTAATTGTTAGAGTCTCCTCCATATTTGGCATAATGATGCGATGCTCAACACAAAAGTTCTTTACCTCCTCAAATAGCTCATCCCAACCTTGTTCCCTTATTTCATTAATTTTTTAACGTGTCGTCCCAATCAATCCAATAGCTCAAACAATGTTTTGATCTTTCCTTTGTAAGCATTATGACAAATCATTAGTTTTTCCCAATAATATGATCATAAGATGCAATAGGAGCACAAATTCAAAGCTCTCCATTTGCTTTAATAAACCAAAAGTTGTTGTTCGCTTTTCTCCGATAGTTGCATCTTCAGCCACATTCTCCAATACCTCTAAAACTGCATTCCACATGACAACAAGACGACACAAAGTTTTATGATGTGATCCCCATCGAGTATCTACAGGTCTTGCAAGGTTTGTTTCTTGATTCTTCCCTCTTCCTGCAAAATTCTACCAGTCTCCAACCGGTGCAAAATATTCTCATGGTATTCTTGAGCCAATTGATCCCTTCTCTTGCAGGAAGCATTAACAGTGTTCACAATCAAAGTGGTACAATTGAAAAAATAAAATATAGAAGAACAACACTTGGCGACTGAAACAACCACTAATTGCAACTGATGTGCAAAGCAATGTATATAAAAAGCATATGGATTTTCATCCAATATCCCTCATTGCAACCCATGAAATTCACCTCTCATGTTTGATGCTCCATCATATCCTTGCCCTCGCAATCTAGATATAGATAAACCATGATGAATAAACATGACATCTAAAGCTTCCTTCAGAGAAGATGATGTTGTGTCAGCAACATAATTAACACCAAAAAACCTCTCAATGACCTGCCCTTGTGCATTGACATACCTACAATAGACATAGATTGAGTAGAAATTATTATTAATTGCTATATTAATATTTGAAATATAACATAGTATTTTGAAAAATAAATATTAACCTCAAAATCACAGCCATTTGTTCCCTGATAGATGCATCCCGGGACTCATCAACTAGTACAGCAAATTTTCTATCCCCAATATCCTTAACAATTAATTTGCTTGTTTATTCCGCACAAGCTTTGCATAAATCTTTCTGAATTTTATGTGAAGTCATTTTATGGTTCCTAGTAGCATTATTAAACAGTCTAGCAACATTTTCATCCTTGTCTTTATACCATTCAATCATCACTAAAAAATTACCCTTGTTGGTTGACTTAGAAGACTCATCATGTCCAGGAAAAGCATGTGCTTGTAATTCCTAATAAAATAATCATACGACCTTTATATTCTTCATAAGATGTGTTGCTTCCAGTATTCATAGCATGATCCACACTTTGCCTCTGATTTTTATAAGCCTCATAATCCCTTCTTGAATTATTGTGAGCAATGCTCTTAGCATGGCAATCAAGCATCTGAATTCCATTCTTCCAATAATTAAATCCAACAGTTGTGAAGGCTTCTGTACCAAAATTTTCAACTCTCGGTTGTTTAAACAGATAGCAGTAAAAACAATATGCTTTATCCTTTGCAATACTGTATTCCAACCATGGTCGATTCTTAAACCATTCGTCATGAAAGCTCCTTGGTCGATTACCTATTATCGTCCGAGGATATGCATGGCCTTTTGGTTGGCATGGACCCAACAAAACATACTCTCTTCTAACATCATCCCTAATATTTGGATCAATTTCTTCAATCTGCATCCGGAGTCCAGGATCAACAACAATGTCATCATAATTGTGTCGATTATCAGGCTCATCATCAGTGGTGTCATGGTCAGAGGAATCAGCTTGCTACTCATTGACTTCAGGATTACTTTCCTGCGCATTGACATGGGGGTCATTTTGCTCCATGTTATTGGGTGGGTTATTTTCCTCCACATTAACATTCCTTCTGCTGCTACTTCGTGATGCCGATCCTCCTATTTCTCCTGCTATTTCTAAAACTTGATTGGATGTTGTTGCTACAGAAAAATATGATCGCAATGTCCTAGTCCTCTTCATTTATAAATTTCTAATGCTACCAATATTGCGCTGCTACTACAATGAAAATTTCAACTGATGTCACGAGCAGGAACTAGCTATCAATGTCGCATCATATTGAAAATAATAGAAAATTACCGTGAGAATATGCCTTGTCAATTGGCTAATTGAGTTCACAACCACCTGGTTGCTTGGTGTGACGTTGGACAAGGAGAAGCAAAGCCGCCGGCCGGCTATCCGTCTTCACGATCGCTAGATCGACAATTCGGTAGGAGCGCAAGCAGGTTGGAGGCGGGCAAATCGATGAATGAAAGGAAAGAACCCCAGGATAGGGCACGAGCCAATAATCCCAATTGCGGCGGCCGCTGCGGCTCTGCGTTTTTGCTTGCCGCTGCTGTTTGTTTGGGCCTCGACCAGACTGGGGCAAAGGCCTAATAACTGGGCCAACTTGCTGGGTTTTAAACATAGAGGTCATTTGCTACCTAGGCCACGAGTCGGGCCATGGCCTATGTGGCCCGACCGGCAGGCCCGCCCCTGGCTATTCACCACTGGTGAAAAAATGCCAGCGTCAGTGTAGGCTTGTTTTGTAGTAGTGTAATTCTGGGATTTTAGTATGCTCCCGTTATGACTTGTGATCCTGCCAAAGAACCTTGGCTACTAGAAACCCAACTACAGATTCAGCCGTCTCCCTGTCAAATGTTAATACACTTTGGTATGAAACTCATTTGAAGTGGTGCTTTCAACACTACTACAGAAATGACATTTAGTGACGGTTATCTAAGCACTTTAGTGACATAAAACATAGCCGTCTCAATTTTTCGCGTCTCTAAATCTAGACCTATAGAGCCGGGCATTTACCCATCACTAAATATGTATCTATACAGACATCAATCTATCCCTGTCCCTATTTGTTTCTAGGGACGTAAGTAATCCCCGTCTGTAAAAAGGGTTCTAAACAAATAAAAAAAAAGAAAAACAAGGCGGACCAGCCCAGTCTGGCCCGGATGAACCCAAGATGGGCTCTGGAGCCCGAGATCTGGCGAGCTCCAGGGCCGCCGCCGCCAGATCCAGCGAGCTCGAGTGCTTCCGCTGCCTGCTGAGGGGAGGAGGGCCTCTCCGCCGCTGGATCTGAGGGGGAGGAGGACGTGGCTGAGTCCACTGCCGCCAGATCTGAGGAGAGAAGGAGGATGAGGAAGGGAGGGGAGGGGAGGCGATGACCCCGAAGGAGGAGGGAGGTGGGCGGCGCATGAGGAGGGAGGCGGGCGGCACGAGTCAGAGGAGGAGGGAGGCGGGCGACGCGAGGGGAAGGAGGAGGGAGGCGAGCGGCGCGAGGGGAGAAGGGAGGCGGGTGGCGGGCGGTGCTAGGGGGAGGAGGAGGGAGGCGAGCAGCACAAGGGGAGAAGGGAGGAGGGAGGCGGCGGTGGGAGAAGGGAGGCGGGCGGCGGCCGGCACTAGGGAGAGGAGGAGGGAGGGAGAAGGCGGTGGTGGAAGGAGAGGGAGGCGAGCAGCGGCTATGAAGACTGGAGAAGAGGAGGAAGAGACGGGTGCGGCTAGGGTTATGAAGGGCAAAAAGAAAAAAAAGAAAAATAATTTCTGCCCATGAGATTCCAACTTTGGTGTCCTAAAACAAAGGATGAAGTCTTGACCAGTACGCCACCTATAGGGACGGTTATAATATTAACGTCTCTTCTATTTAAACATGTAGCAACGGGATTTCAAAACCCGTCCCTAAATAAAAACTTTTATGGACGGGTTTTATATTTACCGTCACTAAATCTGTAGGTTTTAGGGACGGTTTTTCAAAAAATGTCACTATTACTAGTACCCGTCGCTAAAACTTCAAGTTATAGGGACGGGTTTTTGCTACCCGTCACTAAATCTTTTACTAGAGACATTTTTCTACACGTCCGTCGCTATTAGTGGCCTTCAGACAAATAGCAGTGACGTGGTTTTAAACATCCGTCACTATAGATGATCTAATGACATGACTTTTTTAACCATCACTAAATATGCGTCACACAAGATGCGTCACTAACCATCACTAAATAGTTCTGTTGTGGTGGCTAAACACATAGCATAAACTCCAAATTACATAAATTACTCATATACAAACATGTACTACATATTTGTTAGTTGTGTCCGTCACAGAAGGGTTAACATGATCATAGTTTTGTCAACTTTATTTGGGCACCATGCCGAGGATGCAGAGTTATCACGGTATATAGCGCATGGGTACAAGATGGAGAGAGAGCTCCAAGGTGAAGAGTTGGAGGATCGTGCACGACACCATCTTGTGTTGGATTTAATGGGAAGTGACCCATAAATCTGAAATTCCAAAAAACTCATTTGAAAATAAAGAGTTATGAGAGAGTGCTAAATTATGATGACTCTTTATTTCATCTTTTGGGAGTTACTTTGTGTGAGAGAATGCTCCACAATTATGGTGACTATTCATTTCATCTCCTAAGAGTTACCATGCACGAGAGCTTAATGTGAGGTGCTTTATCTAAATATCCGAGCACCTATATAAATATAGCAAGGGCTCCTTGGAGAGACACACTCAGAACAACAATGCAACTCTCTCCTCTCATTCTCTCTCACACACTAGTAGTTGCAAGATAAGCATCTTCGTCCCGATGTCTATGTGCACAGACGGTGGGAGAGCAGGGTCTCAGCAACATCAACCCTCTTATGTTCTCGTATCGGGATAGGAGGGCGATAAGGTTTTTGGGGAGCGCACAACATGACTGCTCGCTTTTGTGGCGAACGTCTACATCGTCTTCATCAAGCGAATGACTACTTCAACTACTTCCAGATGGCCGGTCAAGAAATTGGAGATGGTGGCGGCAGCCTCAACACTATTCTCATCAATGCTCCTACTTAGTATGTTAGATACTTCTTGTCTCTCTGAATCAACAGATTTGGCATGTAATGGCTATGCTAGTTTCCTTTGATCGTCATGTTTTCTTAGTCATGTTCATGATTTATCTTAAATTTAGGATTAAAATATGTAGATTATTGCCTAATATTCCAACAATCCAAAAACCTTATGTTTATAAGCAATTTTCTACTACTGGTTTTGCTGCTGTGTTGAAACCCATCGTGTTTGATCGTGCGAACTATAAACGGTTGAGAGCAAAGATGGTGCTTTGCCTCACAGCCATGAACGTTTTTTACGTGGCACAAGGGAAGCCTGAAGGAATGCTTAGTCCTAATGAGGATAAAGCGTTCGAGGCTGCCGATAACCTTTTTTGAGGTGCCGTGATTAATGCACTTGGTGAGAATTTGGTGGATGCTTACATGCATCATTTCACTGGCAAAGAAATAATGTGGGATGCTCCAGGCTAAATTTTGGGGTCTCTGAAGTGGGTAGTGAGTTGTATGTAATGGAGCTATATCATGACTACAAGATGGTACATGATCACTTCGTGGTGGAGCAAGCTCACGAAATACAATCTCTCGCAAAACTGCTCGAAAAATTTACATGTGTTTTACCGGACAAGTTTATTGTCGGTGGCATTATTGCCAAGTTTCATGGAGAAATTTTGCCACAAGTCTGAAACATAAGAAACAGCAATTCACTGTCGTGGATTTGATTGGAACTCTTGATGTTGAAGAGAGGGCAAGAGCTAAGGACACACATGCAAAGGGGCATAAGGAAGAAACTTCTAATGCAAATGTGGTGCAAAAGAAGAACTTTCAACTCCACAAGAATAAGAATCCTCAAAACCACAAAGCCAAATTTGAGGGCAAGAACTAAGCCTCTCAGACAACCAACTTCAAGAAGAAGAAGAAGGATACAGGAAATTGCTATGTGTGCGGTAGCTCTTATCATTAGGCCAGAGATTGCAAGAACGACAAAGACATGCAACAGCACAAGCAGAAGAATAAGTCTGCAAATGTTGTTATTGGCGACATTGAGATAAGAATGACCAGGTTTGGTAATCCAATCATTCTCTCAGTTTGTCACTTCCCTGATTGGTGGATTGACACAAGCAGAAGAATAAGTCTGCAAATGTTGTTATTGGCGACATTGAGATGAGAACAACCGAGTATGGTAATCCAATCATTCTCTCAGTTTGTCACTTCCCTGATTGGTGGATTGACACAAGAGCCAATAAGACATGCAACAACACAAGCAGAAGAATAAGTCTACAATTGTTGTTATTGGTGACATTGAGATGAGAACGACCGGGTATGGTAATCCAATCATTCTCTCAGTTTCTCACTTCGTTGATTGGTGGATTGACACAAGAGCCAATATACATATGTGTGCTGATTTTTCCTTGTTTTCTTCTTATCAGGTCATAAGGACTTCCTCCGTGTTGATGGGGAACAACTCACATGCTTTTGTTCGTGGTGTTGGTACGGTCAATCGGAAGCTCACTTTAGGAAAGACTGTGCAACTAAAGAACATGCAGCATGTTCCCTCAATAAATAAAAACTTTGTGAGCGGGTATCTATTGTGTAGAGATGGTTTCAAGTTGGTGTTTGAGTCCAATAAAGTCATATTATCAGAATATGGAACTTTTATTGGTAAAGGCTATGAGTGTGGAGGCTTGTTCTGTCTATCTTTGTTAGACATGTGTAATAAAATGATTAATAATGTATGCAATGATGTTGAATAAAATGTTTGGCATTTACATCTTTGTCATGTTAATCTTGGTTGTATGATGCGTCTGGCTAATATGAGTTTAATCCCGAAATTTCTTATTGCCAAGAGCTCAAAATGTCAAGGTGTGTGCAATCGAAGCAACCTCGCAAGCCTCACAAGGCTGCTAAGGCAAGACACTTGGCTCCGTTGGAACTTGTTCATACGGATTTTGAGTGAGATGAATGTCATATTGACTAAAAGAGAAAGGAGATACTTTATGACCTTGATTGATGATTCTACTCATTATTGCTACGTGTATCTCTTGAAAACCAAAGACGAAGCATTGCACTATTTCAAAATCTATAAGGCTGAGGTTGAAAACCAACTTGAGAGAAAGATCAAACGAGTTAGGTCTGATCAAGGTGGTGAGTATTTTTCAAATGAGTTCAAGTTATTTTGTGAGGAACATGGCATCCTTCATGAAAGGACGCCTCCCTACTCTCCTGAGTCAAATGGTGTGGCTGAAAGGAAGAACCGTACCCTAATTGAGATGGTTAACGTCATGTTGGGAACATCGGGACTTCCTTAGGAATGGTGGGGTGAGGCTATGTTGATTGCATGTCATGTCCTAAACCGAGTTCCTACAAAGAACAAAGAAAAGACTCCATTAGAGGAATAGGGGAACAAAAGACTCACACTCTCTTACTTGTGCACATGGGGCTAGTTGGCCAAGGTTAGTGCACCTATTGCCAAGAAGCGCAAGCTTGGACCCAAAAAAGTAGATTATGTACTTCTTGGGTATGCATTTCAGAGCACTGGTTATATATTTTTGATAGAAGTCTGAGGTACCAGATATGTATGTTTATATAATCATGGAATCCAGAGATGTCATATTCTTTGAGGATATTTTTCCAATGAAGGAAACACGTGGGACATCAAGCTATGAATCTATTTTGACTCCCGAACCCGTTGTTCCAATGGAACATGTTGAACAATCACTTATGGAACATCGTTAGAAGGAACACAACAATGACTTGTCTCAAAAGAGCAAGAGACAAAGGATTGCTAAATCCTTTGGTGATGATTTCATTGTGTACCTCGTAGATGACAGTCCTAAAACCATTGAAGAGGCTTATGCATCTCTTGACGCTGACTATTGGAAGGAAGCGGTGCATAATGAGATGGATTCCACAATGTCTAATGGAACTTGGAAAGTTGTTGATCATCCATATGGATGCAAACCTATAGGATGCAAGTGGGTGTTCAAGAAGAAGCTAAGGCCTGATGGTACAATTGAGAAGTACAACACAAGGCTTGTGGTCAAGGGTTACACCTAAAAAGAAGGAGAAGATTTTTTTGACACTTACTCACCAATTGCCCGATTGACCACAATTCGAGTACTACTATCCTTGGCTACCTAACACCGTCTTCTTGTTCACCAAATGGATGTTAATATAGCCTTTCTCAATGGAGAATTGGAAGAGGAAATTTATATGGAACAACCGAATGGATTGTAGTGAAAGATCAAGAAGGGAAGGTGTGTAAGTTGTTAAAATCTTTATATGACCTCAAGCAAGCTCCTAAGCAATGGCATGAAAAGTTTGATTGAACTTCATCCTCAGCTGGTTTTGTTGTGAGTGAAGTAGATAAGTGTGTGTGCTATCGCTATGGTGGGAGCGAGGGAGTTATCTTGTGTTTGTATGTTGATGACATACTAATTTTTGGATCAATCTCAATATGATTAATAAGGTTAAAGAGTTCTTGTCCTAAAATTTTGAGATGAAAGATCTGGGAGTGGCTAATGTAATTTTGAACATCAAGCTACTTAAGGATGAAAATGGTGAGGTGACACTGGTTCAATCGCACTATGTGGAAAAGGTTTTGAGTCGCTTTGGCTTTAGTGATTGCAAACCTGCTCCAACTCCTTATGTCCTAGTGTGTTGCTACGGAAGAATCAAAGAATAGCAAAGGATCAATTGAGATACTCTCAGATCATTGATTTGCTCATGTATCTTGCTAGCGCTACCCGACCTAATATCTCTTTTATTGTGAGCAAACTTAGCCGATTTGTGTCAAATTGTTGCACTATTTGAAGGGTATTGCAACTAATGAAATTCACTATACTGGGCACCCAGGGGTACTGGAGGGATATAGTGATTCTAACTGGATATCTGACGCTGATGAGATTAAAGCCACAATTGGATATATATTTACTCTTGGAGGTGGCGCTGTTTCATGTAAGTCTTGCAAGCAGACCATCTTAATGAGGCCAACTATGGAAGCAGAACTCACAACATTGGACACAACATCTGTAGAAGCACATTGGCTCCGTGAATTCTTGATGGACTTGCCGATGGTTGAGAAATCAGTACCAACTATTCTTATGAACTGTGATAACTAAAGTGAATAATTCTAAAGATAATATGAAGTCATCAAGACATGTGAAGAGGAGATTGAAATCTTTCAGGAAAATGAGAAACTCCGGAGTTATAGCCTTGGATTACATCCAAACAACTAAGAATTTGGCAAATCCCTTCACAAAAGGTCTTTCATGGAATGTGGTAGGCATTTCATCGAGGGGGATGGGTATGAGACCCACATGAGTTACACCGCAGTGGTAACCCATCTTATGTGATCGGAGATCCCGTGAATTAGGATTGGTGAAACAAGCTGTTGGTTAACTAAGAGGAGACTACAATATATATCAACCCACTCTGTGAGGATGCAATACTTTCCTAATTTGTATGGCAGGTTAATCTTATCTTAATATGTTCCAAGTGGCCTAATTAGCAAAGATGTTATCCTACAGAACATCTTAAAGGAATACACGTATATGAGCCTGACTGCTAGTCACAGTACGTGAGATAAAGGTAATCTTTAAGAAGCTCATGAATAGGCCAGGAGTTTGACTCATATGCTCCAAACCGAGATGATGCTTACAACAACCTAGTATTAGTAAAGAGCTTGAGTGAAACCTTTTCCACACAAGACTGTCACTTCAAGGCATTGTCCATTGTACAGTTGTGGATAGGTGTAAATCTTGTTCTAGGTGGATGTTCAACCCTAGCTGGTTTCCATCAAAACACTAATATATCAAAACTGGTGTGGTTCAGAGAACTTTCAAATGTACCTTTGAAATTTGGTGGGGATTGTTGGATTTAATGGGTAGTGACCCATAAATCTGAAATTCCAAAAGACTCATTTGAAAATAAAGAGTTGGGAGAGAGTGTTAAATTATGATGACTCTTTGTTTCATCTTTTGGGTGTTACCTTGTGTGAGAGAATGCTCCATAATTATGGTGACTATTCGTTTCATCTCCTAAGAGTTACCATGCATGAGAGCTTAATGTGAGATGCTTCATCTTCATATCCTAGCACCTATATAAAGCTAGCAAGGGTTCCTTGAGACACACACTCAAAACAACAATACAACTCTCTCCTCTCATTCTCTCTCACACACTACTAGTTGCAAGGCAAGCATCTTCGTTCCGATATCTGCGTGCACAAACAGTGAGAGAGCAGGGCCTCCGGAACCTCGACCCTCTTGTATTCTTGCATCAGGATAGGAGGGCGATAAGGTTTTTGGGGAGCGCACAACGTGACTGCTCGCTTTTGTGGTGAACGTCTACATCGTCTTCATCAAGCGAACGACTACTTCCCGATGGCCGATCAAGGAAATGGAGATGGTGGCGGCATCCTGCTATTTTCATTATTGCTCCTACTCAGTATGTTATATACTTCTTGTCTCTCCAAGAATGGTGATGGCTATGCTAGTTTTCTTTGATCGTTATATTTTCTTAGTCATGTTCATGCTTTATCTTCTTAAATTCTGGATTAAAATATATAGATTATTGTCTAATATTCCAACATCTTGGCCTCAAGCAATGCGAAGTTTTGGCCAGGGCAGATCCGAGGACCCCTCCAAACGGAAAGAAGGGCACCTGGTTCTCAGTCGCATTGGAGATGCCGTCGACAAACCTCTCTGGATTGAAATCATAATGGGCAGCAAAAGGTTCACTCCTGCAGCATATTTTATGCCACCAAGTTCGATTTCCTTGTATGTTTTTTCTTGGGAGGATTGTGACTAGGGGGTAAAGCCTAAGGACTTCTTCATGTAAAATCATAGTTAACCTGAAAAATGAAACCGAAGGACAACATAATTTCAACAAATATTTTAAGATATAAAAAATTTATGGATCAAACTAGCTACAATTTTTAGTTGGCTTAAGCTACCAAAATCTGGTTGACCACTTCCAAAGTGGTTCAACACTCCTTCTCGAGCCCTCTGTTGCCATTCTGGATGCATGCTTACCACGATAAGCGTCCATGTAAGGACTGATGTTGTTTCCATACCAGCAAAGTAAAATATCTTGCATTCCTCAATTATATCTTCTATTGTAAATACTGAATTCACTTTACCATTTGATTGGCTGGTGTTGGACTCTGCCTATAAGCCTAACAAGTCTCAACATTATTTTTTCACCATTTCTAATCGCCTTCTGTCTTTTTCCAACTATCCCAAATAGAGTTTTGCGTATCTTCCTATTAATTTTTCTCATCCTTCTAGTATTTTCAGTGGGTAAGAACCTGCATATGTCCAGCAAAGACATAAACCCTAAACCATAAAGATGGACAAGGACAGCAAAGCCCAAAAAGGGAAAAAAAAGAAAAAGAACTCTCCTAACAGAGAAAACACACTGACCACCAAGCTCTGGCTTGAAATAAGTGTTGCATCCCCACAACAGAAAAGATTAAAATCAACATGTCCGCCATGATGGCTCCATCGCGAAAGCAATGTCATCTTGACACTTCCATTGCTTGATCAAGCAAAGATTTTCACCTCAAACAATATGGTCTCAGTAAGCAACGCACACCATTAACAGTGATGCCTCCAATGAGGACCCGATACTCACAGACGCTGACATCGTCCGATCTGCTGGAATACCTCGGTTTTCACCCATGATGATGTTGTTACACCTCCACTGCAACGAGCAAGAACAACACCTTTGACCATGAAGTAGACCATATGCCAAGATACAAGAAAGGCTGTCCACCAATCCACCTGTAGCGCCATCCCAAATGTGTTATCAGACCACATAGGACTGTCGTGGATCATTCAGACAACATCGCCTGTTTTGGATAGATACCATCATGCCCACCGACGACTACATAAAGGGCGGTCTTCGTGAGCCTATACCACTGTCAGACCATCCACCACCATGGTTAGCTGCAACATCGAGCACCAAGCAGGTCTCAACATGGGAAACATAATTAGTGTTGGGGGCAATGAATTTGCCCCCTATAGAACTTGGCAAGAGCTCAACTATGTCCGAGGCCAAGCTAGGAGGAATAAAGCCAGGAGAATGAAAAAACCTTGAGAGGGGACAAATGGTTGTATGTATTTTTTTTTTGTGTTAGAAGGAATTGACATTTAGGGCGTGCTGTGTTGCCTTTAATATTTTTTCGATAAGGGAAAACTGTTACAGAGTTCCGGCCTTTTACATTTTGGGATGCATATGGCCATAAAAAGTTATTATTACACTAATTCAAGAAAAAGAAGGAGAACAAAACTAATAATTATTGAGCCTATGATTAAACGGCCATCCATTATTGGCGAACATTTACATTGCCACAACTTCCAAAGCGCGGCATGTTTCCAACATGGTGCCTCTTTGTTCTTTCTTTTGAACCAGTCGCCAAAATCTGATTCAATAAGTACCCATGAATAATGTATGTATAAAATTAAGTGTTTGTTTTTTTGTTAAATATAATATCATTACGACATCTCCATATAGACCAAAACATGGCAGCCACTTCCAGTAAGATTAACTTTTTCTTCTTGGCACCCATAAATCTTTGCCAATCACCAATAATATGAGCAACACTATTTGGTTTAGTAAGACTAGTGGCTATAAAAATAATTTGCCATATAGATCTTGCAACATGACAATCAAAAGATTAATGTTGTATAGCTTCATTAGCATTGTAAAAACTACACTTGAGGCTGCCCTTCCACCTACGTTTAGCAAGATTATCTTTTGTCAAGGTAACCCATTTGCCTAGGTACCATAAGAAGATCTTAATATTTAATGGAATTTTTAGATCCCATATAGACTTAATTTGTGAGTTAGGAACGTGTGCCATTAATTGATTCTACATTGATCGGACCGTCGTGTAGCTTTCATCGAAAGACATCCTCATTATCATTAAGATGGAAATGGCTTATTTTTGTAATCGTGTTGTCCCATTCAATCAGTTTGTCATCAATAATGGAACATCTAACCCCACGGGAGAAAAAATTATATTGATGCCCCTAGGTGAGATTATCCTGGAGAGCCACGCTAAGGGCATACAAGTCTTTACACCGAGGCCGCGATTCAGAGATATGACCCCTTTGGGCCCCATTAACGGACGTTATAAGGGCATCCACAAAGGTAGTCATCTATATTTCGTGAAGATAGACATGCTCTTTTGATACCCATCTATTGCACATTGCCCAACCTTGAGATGGATCCCACCAATACAAATATTTTAACTGGAAAATCTGTCAGCATGCTGTTGCGTGAGGAGCACTGGTTCTATTCGGGCCCACAAAACGTGTCTTGTAGCGTCTCTAATGCTAAGCAACGTTTAGCTTGACTATACATAACTGTTGGCAGCAAAGATAGCTATATTATGTGTATGTTCTTTCTCTTCTTCTCATTGGACTAGAAGCTGCGAGCAGTAGCTGTATTCAACCGTTGGAGAGGGCCTAATGCTTCAGACTTAACTTCTTAAATTCCCTGTCGCCCAGTCCTCGGATCGCCCGCCATCTCTTTCGGAGCGGGCTTTGAGACTCCCTCGACAAGCAAATTCTAGCCCCCCCCCCCCGGATATCATGATATTTGTCATGGTGCGCCTCCCTTTCCAACTGTTTCCATGACCTCCAACAGCAATAAAGTTGAGGTCCCACATACTACAGTCCATGGTGACAATACAAACTAATTTAAGGAGAAAAATATAACTCAACTTTAATATGTGTCTGTGTCTCTATGTCTAGAGCCTGGGACAGTTACAGCATCTCGAGCCAGGCCTGCAAATTAGAGCCCGCAAACTCCATTTGCAGGCTGGCCTGGAAAATAGGAGCCTCCAAAATGGACTACCAACTCTAGTGGTAAATCCAATCTAGGCCCCTATTTCCCTCCTGATGTGTGGACCCCGCTTGTCATTGAGTTGAGAATTCCACCGTCTCTCGAGCTCCGACATTGATGCAGCGCCCCGCCCACCTTGCCTGCCTTGCTCCGACGCCGCCGCGCACGCCCGTGCCCCTGGGACCGCTCACTACCCCTTTTTCTCTCTATGTAAGACTAAATAATGAAATACAAAGAATGGAAGAAAGGGCCAAAGCAATTGTTTGTCTTGCATTGCAGCAATCAAACCAAAATCAAGTATTAAAGGCTGTTGAAACACTTCTTTTCTTGGGAGCTAGGCTACCAAAGCTGTTTTAGTCCCTGCCCATAATTCAGCACATAAGGCAGACCTTGAACCAAGGTTATACATAGATCCTTTGATCCGCTCGGGTCTTACCATCCCTCGAGTCCGATCTCGGGATGGCGCTTGGGCCAAGTCCCTATACCGGTTTTGGAAAACACATATCATGACCTAGCACCAAGCTAGTGTTGGCTACCTAATCTTGCAGTTAAAGCCATACACATACCTATACGTCAAGCCGGGTAGGAGGATTGAGAAAAAACCTAATGCATTGTTCGTTGCATTCTGCCATCAACAATCTGGTCAGGTAAACCCAATCTTCCTCCGCCTTTCTCCTCCGTGTGGGCCTCCATCACTGGTGTGGTGGCAGCGGCAGCAGCATGGCGACCATGGCTCTGTGTCGCCGCGTCGGGGAGGACCACGGCCAGCAGAGCGTAGCCGGCTCGGAGGGAGTGAGGCGGAGTCACGACTGGGACAGAGGCTAGCGGTGGGGCGGACGACTAGATCTAGCGGTGGAGGACGAGGGCGGTGGGGATGGCAACTGGGGTAGGGAGGTGACGCGCTCGGCCGGCCGCAATAGGAGGGAGGCGGCGCGCCGCCCGCCCACGTCACAGGATCCAAGCCCAGGAGGAGCATGATGCCGGAGGTGGGCGGGACTGAGGCGGCAGCGCTGCTGCTCAAGCTCGTGTCGACCTTGTAGGGAGCAGACCTCGTCGCTGGTGAAGGGAGGGCGGCGGCGGGCCGGCGGCAGAGGGAGGGAGGTGGCAGGCCAATGGTGAGGGGAGAGGCGACGGGCCGACGATGAGTGGAGAGGCGGCGCATCAATGACTATGGTGCGGCGTCCGGCGTAGGAGAGAGAGAAGAGAGAGAAAGTAAGGAGACCGGAGGAAAAAGAGAAAGAAAAAGAAAAAAATATAAATAATAAAAAAAGTGGGACCGACATTTGGGAGGGAGATAGGAGGCTCTAAAACTTGAGGCTGGAAGGGAACAATTTGAGAGCCCATGCATTTTGCACGTCCCAATAGAGATTCTACTGGAGGAAATATTTTTGCTTAACATGCAAAATTTAGGATGAGAGACTAAATGTATGCTCCTGCTTGAGATGCTCTTACGCATTGCGTCATAGCATAACATTCCTTGCCCGGTGCGGCTAAATACACTACTTTTTCCTTGAGGAAGAAATTCGGGGTGAGGGGGATTTCATCAGAGCTGCAATATCAGGGTGGTTTACTGGGATTTATGTGTTGCTTTCCTAGTTCAGAATTCAAGGTCCGATATTTGACTTCAGACAATAGTTTGGAATACATGTTTCGTAGGAATCACACAAGAATTTTACATGAATCAATTCAATCTTACAGGAAAAACACAGGATTCAGAGTAAGATTCCGTCCAATGGATGCCTTAATGGTTGTAACATTTACTTTTATCATTAGGAATCACATGGTGTGATACCATATTTGAGCAGGAGAAGCATGATAGAAACAACACAATATCGATTATTCTATGAGAGCAGAAGGAAAAAAAAAAATGAAGCCCCGATGCTATAGAATTCCTGGGTTAGAACATTATTCAAAGGTACAGCCGCGAGCCATACAACCTTTCCACACCATCGATAAACACGCTAAGCTGTGTACTTTCTCCGCTGTGATGGTCATATGGATCAGATTGCTCGGAGCTTGATATGAGCACCATGCATGGGGCGCAACATCATCACAGGGTGAGGTGCATGTGTATACGTTGGTGCTAGCTCAAACTCAAAGGATTGCAGAATCATGCTCATGGCCATTTTCGCCTCAAGCAGAGCGAAATTTTGGCCGATGCAGATCCTTGGCCCCCAACCAAAAGGGAAGAACGCCAACTTATCCTTGGAAGCTTTGGAGATGCCCTCCGCGAACCTTTCTGGTCTGAAATCGTGCACATCGCTTCCCCAGATGTCGGGATCGTGGTGGATGAACAACGCGGATAGTTCGACCATCACACCGGCAGGAAGTGTGACGCCCCCGATCTCCATCTTCTTGTACGTTTTTCGGCTGAAGACTGTGGCTGGAGGGTACAACCGAAGAACCTCGTAAAGAATCATGGTTACCTGCACCGCAGATCAACGAAAATAGTATGGCTCTTATTCTGTATACTTCTTGCTGGAAGAAACATCAAATAATTTCGAGAATGTACTCACTATTTTGAGATGGCTCAGACCATCATATCCAGGTTTACTTTTTCCGAACAGGCCTAGGACTTCCTCCCTTGCACGATCCTGCCATTCTGGGTGCATGCTCAGTACCACCATTGTCCATGTGAGTAGTACTGATGTGGTTTCCATTCCTGCAAAGTAGAATAGTTTGCATTCCTCAATGACATCGTCGATTGTCATCCCCATGCTGGATTCGCCGTTCTCGTTAGTGTGTCTTATGTTTGACTCCAGTAATAGGCCCAGTAAATCATCTTTGGTGCTGTCGCCTTCCTTGATAGCCTCAATCCGCTTACTGATCATCCCTCGTAAAATTGAGTTGACCTCCGTTCTGATCTGGCGCATCCTCCGGTTGTTTTTCGTAGGCAAGTACCTGTTAGCGGCATGCCAAATTCATTTCATATGAATATTAGTAACTGAAACAAAACAAGCATATCCGCAAAAAAAAAAAGAAACGAAAAAACAGAGCAAGCATAGTGCCTCAGTAAAATATATTGTTTGATCATTATCTAAAATAAATATATTGTTTGATACTGGTAGAAAGAGGTACAGAATGTTGAACTACTGGTAGAAAGGGTGGACGAGTTTATGTATCGGAACTCACATGTAACCCGGAATGCCAAACTTCTGAATGATGGACATGAGACGTTCAATTTGCTCAGACTGAAGCTCGAAAATTCTTCTTCCTTCAAGGTAGCTGCTACCGAATGCGGTGCGAGAAATGACATCTCCGGTGAGGGTCTGGAGGTCCGGCGCAACATCCAACTCCATCACGCCGTTGGAACCAAGGGACTGTGTCCATCTGACTACAAGCTCTTCGCAACACGCAGAAAATGCCGGCAGCATGAGCTGCAACAGTGTACACTCTATGTCAATCACAAATGCAATAAAATACTACCTCCTTTTTATTTACTGATGACGTAAGGACAAGAATTTTACTTCGTTCCTGAACTAAAAATGTTATCCTAACGACAAAATTAAAAAAACTAGATTACTACATACTTGTGTTTACTATTTTTTGAGCGGTAGCAAGTGGCACTACAAAATATATTTTTATTTTATATATATATGTAGTAGAAAATTTTAGTGCCTATGAGATACTAAATTTTGAACCGCTAAGTTATAATAGCAGGTACCACTTTATTTACTTTATAGTATAAAAGCGAATAAATGATTTGCACGTGCGTCAAAATTTAAATGGATGCGATTTTTTTCGGTAACAAACTAATTCGTCCTTCAAATTCACCTTGAGGTTTAAACGGTTTTGTATACCTTGAGCTTTTCAAGATGGAATGCAGGGTTGAGGATCCGCCGGTGCTTCACCCATTTCTCCCCTTCGTGGCTCGCTACTCCTTCTGCGAACAGCTTCGATAACGCCCGGAACTGGGGCTTCTCGAAGTGGCCGAACTTATTGGATAGCACGTCCCTGGCCAGGTCTGGGTCGTTGATGGTCACCTTGGGGATCGGGCCGAACCATGAGAAGCTCAACTTGCCGTGCTCTCGGATGGCGTTGTGCACGAACGGCGCAACATGAGCTGCGATGTCGTGGCACCGCAACGGCAAGGGCTTAGACCCCGCCTCCTTGTTCATCCGGAAGGATTCCTTGAGGTCGCCGGTGAGGAAGCGGTACGACGTGCCGCGGAGGCCCTGCGCGCGCAGCTCCCGCTCGAGCCGCCGTGGCCGCCACCACAGCAGTTCAAGAAGCCGGCCGGCTTGCCACAGCAGCAGACCACCCAGGAGACCGTAGACCAGGAAGCTCCATGGCGTTGAAGCCGCAGCAGAAAACAATGCTCCAAGAGCCATTGCTCAACTCTCAGGTGAAGCTGGAGAACAGGAGAAGACAAAGTGACTGGAGTAGTGGACTTTGACCAGATAGCGATGGGCACGCTGTTTGGCGTCACAGGTTCATCCTGTTATATAGTACCCCCAGAGTACCAGTGGTCAAGTTGGTCCGTTTATTTGTATCCATTTGTTTAAGATTCTTGTGTATAAATCAAGGTCATGGGCATTGTACTGAACCATACGTCCATGCCTCGCTCCTAAGGAACTTGATGGAGAAGAAACTCCGCCGGAGATTAGTCAAAAAGCTACTGACATGCACTTTGGGCGCGACACCCACCATGTGATTGCTGCTTCTTGGCGGCTTCATTTCGTATCCTTGAGATCGGATATGATTTCTTGGGAACCCGCCCAGCGACTTCAGACAGTTGCAAACTTGCATCTGTCTTGTGTTACGAATGGTACGCCTGTAGATAGACAAACGAGAGACAATATATAATTGTGGTCATTTTTAATCTGATCTATATTCTAGCCTTTGACAAAGAAGAGTTTATTCACAAATTATTATATAATAATAATATTTGCTAATAAAATGAGCCCCACGTTTGCCCCTAAGGACTACAATTACTACATTAATAGGGGGACAAATAAAGAAAATCACCCACAACTTCCATTATAAAAAATCTAACTAAAATACCCATTCATATATTTTTAAATTACCCACCATCAACATCAAAAAATTAAACCAAAGTATCCAATCATGTTATTATAAAACAATTAGAACAAAATATCCCCATATATATATTTCCCCTCTATTGTCTTTTAGAAAGAAAATAACTTAAACTGCCTATAAATATTAGTTTGTAAGTTATCTGCTACTATCATTAAGAATAAACCAACCAAACATAATAGTGATACAGAAAATAGCAATGATATGATAAGAATAATAAGATGGGGCATCAATATTAATAAAATACCTAGATATAGTTGGATTGTTAATAGTAAAATTGTATTTGATTTGTGGTTTTTAATCAGCAAATGCGCTGGCCATCCATCTTGTTAATATGAAAAAACAAAGGTCCGCTTAAGATTAACATTTTCATTCGGTACGATGAGGGTTTATTTTGACGTGACCCCTAACAAAATGACATGGAGTTGAGAGTAAAATAATATTGTTAGTGTTTAGAATCACCGGCAATTCGTGTATTGTGCATTTAGATCCGGATGGTATGCAAGAAGAAGACAAGGAATTATACTGGTTCAGATAGAACCCGTACGTCCAGTTCGTTGGTTCAGATAGAACCCGTACGTCCAGTTCGTGGCAGCTCGTGTTACTTGCGTCAGGGTTATACAGGGATGGATACAGCAAGGGAGAGAGAGGAGGCAAGGCTCCAAGTCTCTGTGTATGAGCATGAATGGTGTGTGTGAGAATGCTTCGTGAGTGTTGAATCATAAGGAAGAAGAGAGCCTCCCGTTTTATACTCTTAAGGGGTAGGGCCCATTTACACACACACACAGAGAGAGAGAGAGAGGGAGGGAGAGAGAGATTGATAGATGAATGAGTCGATGGCGTCGCTATCGATCATGATGGGCCTTACGTATCCTGGAATCCTGTCACTGCGCGCTCTGGAGTCGATATGTCCCGTCGAACCTGTCCATCGGCCTGGCGTAATCATCATTACGTAAGTCATAGCCATGGCGTGTTTACCCTGTTGATCGACTCGTGAAACATGGGGCGCAACACGGTGACGACCATCATGACCTGAGATTGGGTAATGATGGCGATTAGATTAGGATTACAGGACAATTTGACTTGTCCACACTATTGGAGCACGTCCACTGTAGCATTTAATATGGGCCAGGGAGTAGTTGTTGACTTTTCGATTCGGTCGACCCCTATTGCCCATTGTCGAGTGGGGCGGGCGGAGCCCAACCCCTGGCTGGGGACCTGGTTAGGTGTTGTTTAGTGTTTGGCTGGTTATAGTTGAGAGGAAGCGTTGATCGGTCTTGAGCCATCAAATCGAGTTTCTCCCTTCCGTCACTCTTGTGCAGCATAGCGCCACAGTGCTTCGCTTTCCTAGGACAAAGTGGCGCATCGGAAGCAGCGTTATACACGCGTGTGCGTGTAAGCTTCATGACTATTGATGAGTGGATCCCTGAGATATGAATGTTTTGGTGATTAATGACAACTATGAAATTATGGGCTAATATCTACACGAGTGTTGTCTATGCAGATATCATCTTCAAACTCTACTACAAATCTTATTGATGATGATGGTTGCCTTGACAATAGATGACAATGACCAAAAGAATGGAGGCTTGCGAGCTTGATGGAGTCCAAGGGTTGATGGAGATGGATCAAGGCTAAGGATAAGCAATGGAGCAAGTGTTTAGAACACTTGTCTAGTTGTTAGGGCTTTGAGTCCATAGGAAAAACCGGACTATCAAGGGGTTATAGGTCATGTCTCTTTAGGTCATGCTAATAGGTGATGTGCGTGGATGCTCAGTGAAATCACAAACACTAGGTGATAGTGGAGAAGCCAAGGAGATATTTGGAAAAGCCAGGAAATGAGGTCAAGCGAGAACAAGAAGTTTTAGCTTCTGGACATTGTGACCAGACAGAGGGGTCAATGGAGACCGGACTGTACGGTCACTAGAAGATCAGAGAGAAGACTTTGCGAGGAATCTGTTTGGGCTAGAGTCCATAGAGACTAGACGGTCCGGTCTGTGAAAGATTGCCTAGAACAGAGAGGAAGCAACTTCGGGAGCTCTCTAGAATGCACAGGATTTAGAGAGACCAGACGGTCCGGTCAGTATAGGGAAATCACCTAGACAAAGCAACCAATAGTTCTAGGAACCGTTTCAGAGAGACCGGACGGTCTGGTCATTAGGGTTTAGAAAGGTGATTTCATGGAGCAACGACTAGTTGAAGGTTGGAAGTCTATATAACTTTATTACTGGGGTCTTAGAGACCTCTCTTGGCCAGTAGAATACCTTGGAGCATTTGATAAGAGCCAAGAGGAAAAGAGAGGAGCACTAGGAGAGGATATTGGATATCTTGAGAGTGCTAATGAGAGTAACTTGATCATCCATCCACATCAAAGGCTAGGGTGTTCTTAGGATGTTATCTAAATTGTTACTCTTGGTCTATGGTGAGACCTAGACCGGTTAGGTGTCAGTGATCGAGCCTATCGTGATCGGTTGTGTAGGCCGTCACATGTTTGTACCCGGTTTGAGCCCGCCGGTGAAAGAGGCATCGCTAGTGAGAGCCAGTGTCGGCTCGGAGAGTCCGGCAAGTTCTCGAGGGAGGCGAGCTTGTGCCTTGGTGGCAGCGGTGATGCAACCGTGTCTTCACTCCGGGAGTGATTGCAGGCTCGTGTGCGAGAACTCCAGTAGGTGGCGGGAGGGACCATCACTCCGGCGGGAGTGGTCCAACGAGGATTAGGGAAGGCGCCATCCTTCCGAGACCTCGGAAAAAATCATGAGCATTCTTTGATCCTCTCTTTACTCTTCCGCAATTGTGTGCTCTAGTGAGTATGTTGAATCGTGGCTTGCATAGGCTAGTATGTTTAGCTTCCTCTTTTGCTCTCATCATGGACACTAGCATGTGTAGGGTCTTGGCCTTCTAGAATTAATATATTACAATGATTGCTAGGATCTAGTGGTGTGAAATTAGAAGTATTCGGATTCATGGTTGGCTTATCGATTCAACCCCTCCCCCCTTTCCCTTCGGTCCTTACAGTGCGCACTTAATACGGATGGCGCGGGGCTAGCACCCTTATTATAATGCAAATGCGCTCGACCATGCTCGCGGGGCTTGGGCGAGCCGATATGCGCTCGGCCCTGCTCGTGGGAGTCGGGTGTTGCGGAATGCGTTTGATCCCGTTTGTGAGGGTCGGGTGACATGGAGCGCCCTCGACCCTGCTCGTGGGGATCAGGCGAACCGAGGTGCGCTCGACCCCGCTCATGGGGGTCAGGCGATGCGGGGCACGCTTGACCCCGCTTGTGGGGGATGGGCGTGCCTGTGCGGTGATGTAATCTCTGTGCTGATTATGCCACATGGCGTCATTGATATTTGCTCCCGACAAATATGTTCTGTGACTGCAATAAAACTACTAAACACCTTCTTTTTTATTTTAATATGCTAAGTTTATATGGAGGAAAACACAAATTGGTACTAGTTTACAACCATAGAGATCAATCTCTCGTGTCCTTGGGAATAAGCTCCTAAGGCTAATTTATTAAGAAATTCTTTTGGCAGGGTTGCGACATTGTTTTTTTAGAATAGGGAATATATATTAATATTCCAGCTTCTGTATTGATTGATACATGTAGCTGTCCATTATTAGAAGACCAAAGGTCACAAAGGTGGTGAATCACAACACTTGATTCATATCCACTGGAATAAAAGCCAAAAGTTGTGCCACTGACACAACATCAAACATAAGAGAGTCTATTGCTAAAACACCATCCATTGGAAGCATAAATTTCCATCACCGTTGTTTCAAGGACACGACACGCAGAACAAATACGGTCCTTTTCTTCCTCCTTCTGTAACATAGCCCAAGAACGAATCCAGTACGTTCCTCTGAAGAGCATCTGTATAGAAGAAAAGGCTCGGCCATTGTTAAAAATCACATCATTTCTACTTAGCCAAATTGCCCAACAAAATGCAACCGCTCTTACCAGAGACTGATACATAATCTTCTTATCTACCCCGTGTAACCAACCATTAAACATATGATTAACATTTAATGGTGGAGGTATATTAAAAGAAATTTGTATGATTCTCCAAACAAGTTTGGCATTAGGGCAATCAAAGAAGAGATGTTGGATTGTTTCATCACAGTTGCAAAAACAACATTTTGGACTTCCATGCCATTGCCTTTTTGCCAAATTATCTTTAGTAACAATAACACCTTTAATCAAATACCGCATAAAAATTTTGATTTTCAAGGGCAACTTGAGCTTCCAAATCAAGTGACGTTGTGGTTGAACATTATTATCAGCCAATACTCCATACATGGAGCGAACCGAGACAACATTATTTTGACTTGCACCCCACAAAAATGAATCTCTAGAATCATTCAATTCTATGAACATTACTCTAGCGACAAGCTGATGCCAAGCTAGAAGGTTTTCACCCATAAGAGATCTCCTGAAAGAAACATTTAGAGGTGTTGAATTCAACACAACATTCACCATATCACTTTTCTTCCTAACTATATTATAAATATTAGGATATTGATATTTAAAAGCGACATCATCAAACCAGGCATCTTCCCAAAATCTAACTTGAGTACCATCACTTATGTTGAATTTGCCCATTCTAAAAAATTTTAGTTTGACCTTCATAAGACCGGACCAGAAATGAGAATCTCCCGGTATGTGTTCAACCTTAGTAATTGTCTTATTCCTCAAGTATTTATTTCTGAGGATCGTCTGGCACATCCCATCTTTATTGATTAGTTTGAACAATCATTTACTTAGTAAACACCTGTTCTGAAGATCTAAATTTAAGATACCTAAGCCTCCACGATCCTTAGGTGTGCATAATATGCTCCACTTAGTTAGTCTATATTTTTTCTTATGCTCATCACTTTGCCAGAAGAATCTAGATCTGTAGAAGTCAAGCTTCTTCAGAACTTCTCTGGGAATTTCAAAGAATGATAGCATAAAAATAGGTAAACTACTTAGAATGGAGTTAATGAGCACTAAACGTCCTCCGACCGAAAGTATCTTATCTTTCCAACAACTAAGTTTTTTTCTAAAACCTCTCCTTCACCTCTTTTCAATCAGAATTCCTCAAATTCCTATGATGCATGAGGATACCTAGATATCTGAAAGGATATGAACCCTTTTCACAGCCAAAAATCTGTGAGAGCTCTCCCTCCTTATCCTTTGCGTCTCCATAACAAAACAATTCACTTTTATGAAAATTAATTTTAAGGCCTGAAAGATGTTCGAAAGCGCAAAGAAACAATATCATATTCCTAGCTTTATCAAGATCATCTTCCAAAAAAAGAATAGTATCATCAACATATTGCAAAATAGAGAGGCCATCCTCTAGCAAGTGGGGGACTACACCTAAAAACTGTCCCTCATTTTTAGCTCTTGCTATGAGAATAGCCAACATATGGACAACTATATTAAAGAGAATCGGAGATAGTGGGTCTCCTTGCCTAACTCCTTTCTTAGTTTGAAAGAAATGGCCAATGTCATTATTAACTTTAATCCCTACACTCCCCTTTGTCATTACTTTATCTATCCAAGAACACCATAGAGGTGAGAAGCCTTTCATTCTCAACACTTGTTGGAGGAAAGGCCATTTCACCTTATCGTATGCTTTCTCAAAGTCAAGTTTAAGGATGACTCCACTCTGCTTCTTCCTATGCAGTTCATGGATTATTTCATGAAGTATCACTACTTCTTCCATGATATATCTGCCAGGCAAGAAGGCAGTCTAGGAGGGTCGGATGATCTTGTGCGCTATCAAAGTGATTCTATTAGTAATAACTTTAGTAAAGATCTTGAGACTAACATTAAGTAGACAAATCGACCTATATTGTTGGATTTTAGTGGCATCAGCTTTCTTAGGTAGTAATGTAATTACACCAAAATTAAGACTATAAATGTCTAGTCTTCCTTGATGGAACTCATGGAAAAGCTGTAACAAGTCCATTTTTATAGTTTCCCAAAAAAACTGATAAAACTCAGCTGGGAAACCATCCGGTCCTGGTGCTTTATTATGTTCCATCTGGAAGATAGCATCTTTAATCTCTTTCTCCGTGAACTCAGCTGTAAGCAATTCATTAACAAAATGGTCCATTTTGTTAATGCCAGAGAAATCTAAAGTTTACAAACGTACTTCTTTTATGCACAATGTTCTAGGGGAATTTGCTAGTTCTAGTTCTGAACACACCACTACAGTATAAGGAGGCAAATGATGGAGTTCGGTTGTAATCTCATCATAAGTGAATATAGTTGCCATCGAGCTATTTGCTGCACATCAACGGAAATTTATTAATATTATTTGAATAATATATTTTATCTGATATTTTTTCTTCTTTTTATCTCAACACCTAGTTGTAATAACAACTAGGCTATCTACAAAATGCAAGGTATAGAAAGTATTTCTATTTTCTAAAAAAATATAATATAGCCTGTGAACATTTTAGTTTAGTGGGATGCAGTCTGACATGATAAGAAATCATATTGTTATTATGTTATTGGGCATGATTATGTAAGATTAAGAAGTAAAAAATAGTAGATTTGCTCATTTTCTAACATTTCAGTCAAATCAATAGTGTGATATATTTTAGGTCGCTTCAATAAAATAATAGAATTTATAATGCAAAATCAACCATTCTAATTGTAGATAAACTTAAATTTCAATTTAATGAAAACTCGATGTTATTCCATAACAAGTAAATTGAACACTTCAAAAAAAAATTCCCTTCTTTACAAAGTAAACACGCAAAGGAAGTGGTACCAAACACCCAATAGAAGTCTATCTATGAAAAAAAAAAATCTACTTATAGGTTTTGAGTAATGATGCACGTACGGGTAGACGTCAAGTGTAAAGTTTCTTTCAGTGCCATGTTCAATTTTTAGGAAACGAAGGCTTAGGGTCGCGATGAGCCTTGCTGCCCCTTTCGGCGAATTTGTGCCACACCAACAGTGAGGTAGGCAAGCAGGAATGCGGTTTCCATTTCTCTTGTGTGGTACATCCTCTTCCACAATCCAACCGTGCCCGCCAAGAAAACATAGATATCAACTACACATAAAAATGAAGAGACAAAAAAGATGTGATGCCAACGAAGCGCACCAATCACTGGCCGGCGTTATGTCCCGTAGCCGATAAGCGGTTCGACGTCTACGAGTTTGCTACTTATATACCACCCGCTGGTGGTATCAGTCACTACACAGTTGCAGGATTGCCTAGTAGCCGCAGCAGAGCACTAGTCCAGAAAAGGAAACCAATGGACAATGTCGCAGCAGCAGTAGCAGCTTCGCCATCGCCCGGGAGCCTGCTTCTCCCGGGGCTCCTTACCCTGCTCGTCGCGTGGGCGGGCTACCATGCTGTGGAAAGATTCTGGCTGCGGCCACAGCGGCTGAGCCGGGCGCTCCGGTCGCAGGGGCTCGGCGGGACGGAGTACCGCTTCCCGGCGGGCGACCTTACGGAAAACGCCCGGCTCAACGCCGAGGTGCGGTCCAGGCCCATGCCGCCGTGCCACGACGTTGTTCCCCGCGTGATGCCGCATCTCCTCAACACTGTCAAGGAGCACGGTACGTTTTCTGACCCAGGCAAAAATTTGCAAATCTTGCAACCTTCACGATGGTTCAATTCAATACGAAATGGAAAGTTTTTGGCGAATCTAGTTGGATGTATCGAACTTTGTTTTCAGTGCACACAGTATTGAAGTTGACGTCCTTCCGAAAACGATGTGAATTATTGGGTGTGTGTTTGTGGACGGAAGTGTGTGCCCACAATCTGACAGTCGTGTTCTGTCTGTGGACTCCGTGTCTGACTTGTAGCTACCAACAGGTCCTGTTAAGTGAACAAGTTTCGTCAAATTGCTCAAATCTCTTCACAATCAAGATTTTAGTTTTCAACTCTTTGACGGCAGAACCATTTGAATTGCAGGCAACATTTGCATCACCTGGTTCGGCCCAGTCCCAAGGGTGATCATTGGAGAAGCAGAGTTAGTGAGAGACATCCTTTCAAACAAGTTTGGCCATTTTGGAAAGTTCACGAACAAACGTCTAGGAAAGCTGCTGGCGCTTGGGCTTGCAAGCATAGAGGGCGAGAAATGGGCAAAGCACAGAAGGATCCTGAACCCTGCATTCCATCTTGAAAAGCTCAAGGTGCTCTTGCTTTAAGTTATCATAACCTGCTACTTATACAGGAAAAATCAGTCTCAATTCAGTACAACCATATGCCTGTACGAGTATGCTTACTAAGGTTATTTTCAGCTCATGATGCCGGCATTCTCTACGTGCTGCACCGAGCTGATAGATCGCTGGGAGAGTACGCTTGCTGGTTCTGAAGGGCCGTACGAAGTGGACATCTGGCCAGAGTTTCAGAACCTCACTGGAGACGTGATTTCCCACACGGCCTTCGGCAGTAGCTTCATGGAAGGGCGGAGAATCTTCCAGCTTCAGGGAGAGCAGGCAGAGCGACTTATCAAGGCCTTCCAGTATATGTACATCCCAGGTTTCCTGTGAGTATCCTCCAACTCTGTCACGTACACCCCCTATATATTCTTTGGAAGGAAAATGTGAATCATACCATTTCTTGCTTTTTGCAGGTTCTTCCCGACACCAAACAACCGAAGAATGAAAGAGATCAACCAAGAGATCGAAGGGATTCTAAGAGGCATGATCAAGAAGAGAGAGAGCTTAATCGAGAAGGGCGAGGCCAGCGGCAATGATTTGCTCGGCCTGCTGCTGCAGTCTATCATGAACAGCGGGAAAGGCAGCCTGAGCATGAGCACGGAGGACGTTATCGAGGAGTGCAAGCTCTTCTACTTCGCCGGAATGGAAACCACATCGGTCCTGCTCACATGGACCCTTGTCCTTCTCAGTATGCACCCTGAGTGGCAGGACCGCGCGAGAAAGGAGGTCCTCAGCGTGTTCGGCAGCGACAAACCCAGTTTTGACGGTCTGGGTCGGCTCAAAACGGCAAGTATTTGCAACATACCGCTGAATATATATATACTCCACAAAATTTGTTAAGTGCTAATTAACAGTGCCCAACCTTCACTTGGTGTACCAGGTGACGATGATATTGTACGAGGTGCTCAGGTTGTACCCGCCGGCAGTCACGCTAAACCGAAGAACATTCAAAGAAATGCAGCTTGGATCCATCCAGTACCCAGCAGGAGTGATCCTTGAGCTGCCCATAATTTTGATTCACCACAACACAGACATTTGGGGCAAGGACGCACACGAGTTCAAGCCTGAGAGGTTCGCAGAGGGGATCTCAAAGGCATCCAACGACCGACCGGCCTTCTTCCCGTTCGGATGGGGGCCAAGGATCTGCATCGGACAGAACTTTGCGCTACTTGAAGCTAAAATGGCGCTGAGCATGATCCTTCAACGTTTTGAGTTCCAACTTTCACCTACCTACACACATGCGCCTTACACCATCATCACCTTGCATCCTCAGCATGGAGCGCAAATTATACTCAAGAAACTCTAAATGTCTTATGTATCATATATTATTGTTGAAGATGGCATCACGGTGCTGTAGTTTGTACTATTAATAGGGTGGCTTTGTACAACTGAAATTTTTGAGTTGGAAATAAATAGGCCGGGTTATCTGCTTGATTTAGATCAAGTGGTGGAGGTACTTACAAATCTACGTACATTTATATCAATTCCTTGCATCTTCCAACCGACTACTTATATCAATTCCTTGCTCCTTGATCCTCAAGCCTCCCTCTTCTGAAAACAACAGATTTGCTACAATTGGAACCCACATGCCTTTGTCGCATCCTTCTTCCTCAACGATGATATGGGCCAGAGCTCCTACCAACCCTTTCTTTACACGATTCAGTTTGTTGTTCGACTGGATCTAGATCAATTTTCTATTATTTTATTTCCTTTCCACGTTTTCACTTCTGCATTCGTTCTAGTAGATACGATGGACTAGTTTTACCCAATGTGATTTGCCTCAATAGGACTTCCATTCTAATTTTTCATCAGCTATCCGGTGCCATATTATGCATTTGAATTTTTATTGATCTAATAATATAGGGAATTTTAAATCTTTCTCTCTGCCTATGGAGACACATAAACCGTATTTGTCTGCTGAATGAATCTGCAGTTGTTTTAGGCTGTTGGTGCTGGATCAACAAAGCAGCAGTTGAAGTGCACCTTACACCGTTTTATTAATCAATCGAGGTACAATGTTCCCTTCATGTTATCCTTATTGCCTTTTCTTTACACCATTCTATATTGATTGTCCCTACTGTAAAATGATCCAACGCCTACATCTTATATTAGTTTATCTAATTTATTTTTTATGCAGACCAATTATCTGCAAATCTGTATATCCTGAACCCTTTGCATCGGTGAAAGGTAATTCTATTCTCCATCACCAGTCCTATTGTAATTTAATTGTTTTTTTTTCAGAAGGATATAAATTCCAGATTTGTTCCATTGGAAATCCGTGGAGTGTGACAACTGCCTACTTTAATTTTGATTTTCTCACTATTCATTAGCACTTCCTGTTTACTCTAATCACTTTTGCATCCATTTATCTACCATTAACGATTGCCAGTTTGTTTTTCTTCACTGTATCCTTCATTCCCTCCATCCCAATTTTGGGGAAGAATTGTTCAGTTATATGGCATTTCATATTCCAAATAATATTCCGCAACTGACATATATGCCACTATTCAAATCCAACTCATAAATTGTAGCGACTTTGTACACCATCCTTCAAGGCCACAACTTTGTTGTTTATATGTATATATAGGTACCCCGATTCCCCTTTCTTTTATACCATCTCCATGTTTTCTTATGAAACTACAATATTTACCATCTGCCACATGAATGACACCGTGTTGTTTCAGATACACCATACCTTTGTTCTCTTCATATATGTTCTTCTGCATCAAAGGCACGATCTTCACCATTCTTTTAGCAATTGTTGTTACTGTAGTTCCTTTTGTTTTCATTTAGTATGACAGTTCTACAAGAATCCTATGATGAAGTGCTGTAAATATCTGGCAATTGTAAAAGAAATTCAAAAGAGACTTTGTCACAATAGTGAATGCCCAGAAAAAGATTGAAATCTTAAAATCTAACAAAAGAGAACCATCCTATCACTGTATTTTCCTTTTTTTTTAGATGGCTAGCAAATGGTTAACAGAAACGGGTTTTAGTGACGAGCATTTAGCAACGGATAATTATGCCATGTCCCTAAAGACCTAATAGCGATGGTTGTCTAGAAACACGTCTCCCCTATTTGTTGGTGGGACACATGTAGCGACGGCTGCGAAGAAATCTGTCTGTAGAAAAAGATATAGGGACGGCTGCGACATAACCGTCCCTATAAGTTTGGGCTATAGCGACGGGTTTCATTTTCAGCGGTAGTGATCTTGGAAACGTCCCTAAATGTTAAGGATTTAGCGACGGTGTTTCGTAAACCGTCCCTAGATCCTTAACTTATAGCGACGGTTTACAAGACGCCATCCCTATTTACCAGTTTATAGCGACATTTTAGTTCACCCGTCCTAATTTCCTGTGTTATAGTGACAGGTTAGAGTCACCCATCCCTGCTCTCTTGGCTTGTCTCCGATCCTAATCAAATCCAAATCTTTTCTTAGGGCAGCCGTGCAAAGGTCCTCGCCGCCCGACATCTCCCGGCCGGCTTGTCTGCCGGATCACTCCTTTGCTCAAGAGTTCACGCCTGCTGCCTCTCTAGGCTCAGCTTTGCCTGCTGCCTCTTTGAGCAGCTCTGCTCAGTTTTGCTTGCTTGGTCCTCCTGCTCCCTCTCTGAGCTCTGCTCGACCGGCAATTGCTAGACGACCGCCGCCTGGAGTAGTCCATGCCGTACCCGCAGTGGCCGACGGTGACACACGCTTGGAGTGGTCCACGCCGTCAGCCACCTTGTTGTCAAACGCTGCCAGTAGGCCCGCCTCTCCTACACTTCTAGGGATTTTGCAAGGTGTGAATAAATTTACACCTTCCATAATATAGTGGTTGATAAAATTTAAAATAGTTGCATTGTACGTTGTAGGTGTGAGATTGACATTGTTTTGGTCATTTATCCAACGTCAAGGGAATTTTGTTAATTTGAATTTTTGATTGTGCTCCCTCAACTTGACGGGTTAGTAATATTCCCTCACCGAGTATATCTACTAATTAATTTGTAGGCTTTCTATAATTGTAGTGGTAATAATAAAAAGTTGATATATTTGCAATTTCAACGATGGATAACGTGCTTGGATGTATCTTGAGAATCACACTTCTCATGAATATTTGAAAGGGGTCTCGGATTTCATTGATGTTGCTATGGATGACATGAAACGGATGAAGAAGAGTGTGATGCATTGTCCATGCATTGATTGCAAGAATGAGAAGAAATTTTCACACTCAATGCACCTACATGCGCATCTGATTAGGCGTGGATTCAAAAACAACTACAAAATATGGAGCAAACATGGTGAAGAAGGAATTAATCTTGGTGAGCCACCTGAAGGATTTGTGATATCCAGACTTAGAGCTTAATAGGATTGATCGAATACTCATACCAATAAGTTACAACTTCTTTTTCGGAATCTCATCTCCAAAGAACTCTAAAGTTAAGTGTGTTTGATTTGGAGCGATTTAAGGATGGGTGACCGACCGGAAAGTTATTCCCGGGTGTGCACAAGTAAGGACAAAATGCGTAGAAAAAACTCGTGTTGGTCTGTGAGGGCAGTCTTGAGGTCCTAGAGAGCTACCAGGTATAAGCAGGCCCAGCCTCGAAGGGCGGGACGTTATAGTTGGTATCAGAGCCGATCCTAATGGTTTCATGGGCGCGTGGGGTCGCAGTTGCGCAGGCATGGTGTGCATGGCTGGTGTGGGCCCAGAGTGGTCACACAGCATGGCACATGTGCTAGGACTAGGCACATGGACATGGCCAAGAGGGGACGTTCCTAGCCTGGGGTTGACCGACAAGGACATCGGTCTTCTAAGGGGGTGAGAGTGTGATATCACGGCCCAGAGCTTAATAGGATTGATCGAATACTCATACCAACAAGTTGCATCTTCTTTTCCGGAAGCTCATCCCCAAAGAACTCCAAAGTTAAGCGTGCTTGACCTGGAGAAACTTAAAGATGGGTGATCGACTAGGAAGTTATTCCCGGGTTTGCACGAGTGAGGACAAAGTGCGCAGAAAAGACTCGTGTTGGTCTGTGGGGGTAGTCTTGAGGTCCTAGAGAGCTGTCAAGTTTAAGCGGGCCCAACCTCGAAGGGGTGGGACGTTATAGGATTTGAGGATGACATTGGTTACCAGGGCCCCTCAAGCACCAATAATAAGGGAGATGAACAACTTGGTGATGATGAAATTCTAAGTATTGATGATGACTATGTTGATCTTGTTGATAACATCGACCAGATGATGAATGATGTTGAGGTAAACAATAAGGCTGAGTACACTAAAAAGGAGTTTGCAAAGTTTCAAGATCTTGTGCGAGATTCCAAAAAGCCATTGTATGATGGTTGCCCCTTGTCCTTGTTGGATACCATGTTGAAACTTCTAAAGCTAAAGGCAAGCAATTGCTGGTCAGATTGAAGCTTCACCGCCTTGCTCCAGCTGTTAGAGGAGATGCTTCCAAAAAGGGAACGTGCTACCCTTTAGCACTTATGAGGCCAAGAATATAATATGTCCATTGGGATTAGAAGTTGAAAAGATACATGCATGTAAGCAGCATTGCATTTTGTATCATGGCAAAGTTATGCTAACCTAACTCAGTGTCCTGTTTACGAAACTCCATGATACAAGTGTAGAAAACATGGGGGTGATCAGGAGGTACCTAGCAAAAGGAATGGAGCTCCTCAAAAAGTGATGTGGTATTTTCCTATCATCCCTCGTTTGAAGCGTTTGTTCACGAATAGAAAGGAGGTTGAGCTTCTCTGTTGGCACGCACAGAGCGAGGATGAGTACAACAAGGCCTGAAAGAATGATGGCAAATATCGACATCCTGCAGATTCGGTTTAGTGGAAGAACTTTGACCAAAGGTATGTAGATTTTGCCAAAGAAGTGAGAAACATCCGGTTGGCTTTGAGCACAGATGGGATGAATCCATTTGGTGACATGAGTGTTGCCCATAGCACATGGCCAGTTGTTCTGTGCATCTACAACCTTCCACCTTGGCTCTCCCACAAAAGAAAGTATCTTATGTTGTCAGTGTTGATCAGCAGTAAAAAACAGCCCGACATCAACATTGATCTGTACTTGAGGCCATTGATAGATGACCTTAAATCTCTCTGGTCCAGTGTTGGGGTGTGGGACTAATTCAAGAGAGAGTACTTCTGCATGCATGCTATGCTCTTCTGTACGATACAGGACCTCCCGACATTATATTCTGTGTCAGGATGGAGTAAGGTAGGAGGCAAAGGTTGCCTTCAGTGCTTGTATGACATCGAGAGTGTGTGGCTTAGAAACTCAAAGAAGCTAGTGTACATGAGAACTCAACGGTTCCTTTCGAGGAAGCACCCATATCATGAAATGGGTGCTCAATTTGATGGCACTGTAGAGAAAGGCTCAGGCCTAAGGAATTTTACTGGTGAACACATTTATGAGGACTAGAGGAGAATTGCTTCATCAGTTCTTGGAAAAAGGAAGCATTCTAAAACTGGTGAAAATGATTTGTGGAAGAAAGAATCCATATTTTTTGAGCTCCATAAAACTGGTGAAAATGATTTGTGGAAGCTATTGTGTGCAATTGATGAATATGAAAGGAAAGAGCAAAGACCACAAAAATGGACAAGCAGACTTGAAGGAAATGGGATTGAGGGATGAGCTTTATCCTGAGGGTGATGTTCTACCCCCATCTTGCATCACTCTATCACGCAAGGAGAAAAAAGAGCTATGTGGGTTTTTTCAAAAGTGTGAAGGTACCATCCGGTTACTCTGCCAACATTGGAAGCCACTTCTATGGTTGATCTAAAAATGGTTGGTAAATTAAAGTCTCACACTTGTCATATCATTTTGACAGCATTGCTTCTGGTAGCGATTAGAAACATCCTAGTCGTGCCGGTTGGAGAAGCTATCATGATTCTTTGCTTCTTTTTCAATGCTATTTCTCAGAAGGTCATTGATCCTTCATCTTTAGAGGATCTAGAGAAGAATCTCATAAAGACTCTTTATGATCTTGCTATGTTTTTCCTGCCGTCATTCTTTGATATCATGGTGCACCTCACAATCCATTTTCTGAAAGAGATTTACTACCTTGGGCCTGTGTACTTGCATCAGATGTTTCCCTATGAGAGATTCCTAGGAATTTTGAAGTCCTATGTCAGAAAACAATTTGCACCCAGGGGTAGTATTGTGCAGGGTTACTCTACAAAGGAGGTACTTGAGTGGTGTGCTAATTACATTGACCCAAAAAATCCAATTGGTGTACCAAAATCCCCACATGAGGGAAGGCTAGGTGGAAAAGGCACCCTTGGAAAGAAGGCACTAACTCCTAATCTCCTAGCTTTTGAACAAGCTCATTTCCTTGTGCTTCAACAGATGACAAAAGTGTCAATATACATTGATGAGCATAAGGAGCTAATGCTTCGAGATAATCTCGAGTGGAGTGAATCTTGGTTAGCGAAGCAACACATGGAAAAGTTTAGCACTTGGTTCAAAAATCGGATCAATGGAAGTTCGAACAATAGTGTGTTGCTTCACAAACTAGTAGTCTGGCCCATGTTCACAGTCATGACATATCAAGGTTATGAGATAAATGGCTATACATTTTACACCATTGCATAGGATAAAAAGAGTATATACCAAAACAGCAGTGTACGGATAGATGCATATGACAATGACATGCAAAAGAGTGCATATTATGGACAAATTGAGAAAATTTGGGAGCTGAGTTATGGAACCTTCAGGGTGCCCCTATTTAAGTGTCGTTGGGTGCAAGGCACAAACGGTGTCCAAAAAGATCGCTTTGGGTTCACCACAGTTGACCTAAACCATCTTGGATACAAGACGGAACCGTTCGTGCTTGCCAAGCATGTACAACAAGTTTTCTATGTCATGGACACCACAAAAAAGAAGTGTGTTGTCATACTCCCGGGTAAAAGAAGGATTGTTGGAGTGGAAAATGTTGTGGACGAGGATGAGTACAATCAGTTTGATGAAGTCCCCCCTTCATTTTGTTCTCCAAATATATCTATAGTGGCAGCTGACGATTAAACTCCCTACCTACGTACGGACCATAATGAAGGAGTTCGGGTGCTGAGACATCGAAAAAAAGTTACCAATAAAAATGACTAGGTACGCACCATAGTTTTGTTGTTGCATATATATACATCTATGGCATTAAAGATGTCACCTTATCTTTTTTTTCTTTCTTTCCAACAGTTTAGAGCAAGGGCGAAGGACCAGTACAACACTTTTTTTGAAATATTTGTCATAAAGATACTGTGAAGATACTATGAATACTTTTTTGAAATATTTATAATAAAGAAAGATACTGTGTGTTGTCTGATTTGTGAAGTGTCTCATTTGTAAATTGTGATGTCTGCATGTCTAATACATGAGCAGAATACTCTACTCATGTCGAAACATTTTATAGCGACGAGTTTACCATCCCCGAACCTAGATTCGCCGTCACTATATCCTCGTTCCCCGTCCCTATATACCGATGTTCCTTCTCCGTCCCTACACTATGTGGTTCCGCTGTCTCTATAATTTCTTTCCCCATCCCTATATCTTCGTACCCTGTCCCTATATCTCATCCATTTTGTCGTCTCTATATCTTCGTACCTCGTCTCTATATCTCTTTTGTTTTGCTCTGATCTGAGCAACTCTTTGTTTTGCTTTGATAAGAGCAAAACTTTTTTTTTTCTGCTAACTGAACAATTAGAGCAAAAAATAGAATTGCTGCCACAATTTGAGCATTAACAAAAAGATGATAAAACACACATAACCAGCACATAAGCAAGGCATTAACTAAAGCCACCATTATATAGTTATAGCATAATGTCCTTCAGCAGCCAACAAGTTCACTAAAGCTATTACAACTTCATCAAAAGGCCATCACCGGCCAATTTACAGAAAACCAGCAACATCACGGCCAAAATAGCACCTTGTCCCTCGCCTTCACCTTCACTTCTTGAGGACCATCACCAGCAGCATCACGACAATGGTGAACATTGCCAGCATGCATGCTTGAATTGCCAGACGCATGGCCTCCTTGGCCTCCTTTGCCTCAGCAACCTTCATCATAATCTTCTCCATATCTTCCTTCTGCACCACAGCATTGCGCATGGCCTCCTTGGATTATCACAGACTTCATCAGCTGTTTTTTTCAACCTCATCACCAACTGTCCCATCACCCACAAATCCTTAACAAACCTCTGCAACTTCTGGAATATGGAGGATCCTTAAACTCCACATATCCACACTGGTTCCCGTCCTCCTACAATAAAAAGGGTCAATCTTAAACAATGCAATTAGAGAAGAAAAAACAAATAAACAACCAAATAGTAAAAGAAAAGAAAGTGTGATTACTAAATTCACTCCAGAACAAAATACAAACCTCTATAGCACAGCCAAAGAAGCGGCGGCCGCAGTCTTTGCCGCCATATGCCACCTTCTTGACGGCACAGATGCCATGGTCGCAATAGAGACCTCAAAAGTCCACGCCGCACCAGTATGGCTCTCCAGTGAGCTCAGGCAGTAGAGGGTCGGACAAGGAGGACATCTACACCAATAGAAGCCAAGGAAAAAAAATCAGAACAAGCTAACAATTTTTGGCTATAGAACAAATTCTTTCTTCTGTAAGGATATGAATGAAACTAAATCAAACTGATATTTGCAGAGAGAGGAAAAGAACACTAAAATAGACACACTAATATATGAATGAACCTAAACAAATACTAATAAACATAAATCAATAGTAAATCATGATTAACAGACACACTAAAATCAATTAACAGACACTAAATTAACCACTAAATTAACAGACACACTAAAATCAATTAACCGACACTAAATAAACACTAAATCATGATTAGCAGACACTAAAGTAACACTAAATTAACAGACACACTAAAATCAATTAACAAACACTAGATCAACACTAAATCATGATTAATAGACACTAAATTGACCGACACACTAAAATCAATTAACAGACACTAAATCAACACTAAATCATGATTAGCAACCACTAAATTAACACTAAATTAATAGGGGGACTGAAAACTTACGGAGGTGAAGGAACAGGCCTCGCCGTCGGAGGCACCGTTGTTGTCACCGTCGGAGGCGCCGTTGGAGAAGCTATTGTCGTCGTCGGAGGCACCGTTGTCGCCGTTGTCAGACCCCCCGTTGTTGCCATTTACGCTGATGCCGAGGATGCCTTCTTTGCTGATGTCGTCGCCGTTGCCGCTGAGGATGTCGCCGTCTTTGGAAGCTGTTGATGCGGCCGACATGGATCCACCGGAGGCTGTGGTGCGCCTGGCCCTAGCCTTGGTCATCGGCACCATGTCGTCGAGGAGCGGAGGAGGCGAGGAAGAGGAGCAGCGGAGGAGGCGAGGAAGAGAAAGAGGAGCGGGGAACGAGGAGGTCGAGAGAGTAGAGTGGAGAGTAAACTGACATGACTAGATATAGAGAGGAACCGGTCGCTTCCTCTTCAAACGTGCGGGGCTAGATACACACGCAGTCACTGACGCAACAGGCCCAAGAAAGATAGGGCCCGCACGTCAGTGAGCTTGCCTCAACAGGCATACCAACACGTGGGAGAGGCGGCGCGCTCGGTTGCCTCAACAGACTTGCCCTTGCCCACTGACATGTGGCCCCATTTTCTTTCAGGCCCAGGCGGCTCTGCAGGTGTGGCTGAGGAGGTCCCTTCGCCTTCCACTACACGCATCAAAACTTGACCACGCCCACTGATGTGTGGACCCAGGGCGACTCTGTGATTTCACACTTGGATAGCGGGACCACCTGGACAAAGTAGTCAAAAAAAAAAAAGAATGGCTGTAAAGCCAAGCCCCTGAATTGAAAGAAGGCTCTACTACCATAGGCCATTACTGGCTCAGGCTTTTGCCCAGCTTTTACTGGCCCAACGGGCCAGCGCTGAATCAAAGCCAGAGGGTTCATAAGCCGTAGGGGCTCGAGAAGTCGTCCAAAATCAAGCGGCCCACAACCACCGAACAGGAAGCAGATGTAGAAGTATTAGTGAGTTTGGAACATCGAGTGTCAACGAGACTTTTAAGTTGGGCAAAGCTGCCATTGGCGGCCGATATGGTACTAAACTTGGTGAGTCGCACGCCAGCGTTGGCTCCCAAGCTTCTTGGGCCAGAAAAGGGATATTTGACCCACCACAAAATATGACCACATGGCCCACAACAAAATATGACCAGTGTGACTTGTTTCACTTCAATGGTGGTGAACAAACCCTAGCCCCTAATCCTAGCCGCCCCTCGAAGTCTCGCACAACCGCGGTGGCGGTGCCTCGGCGGGTTTCTATCTCGGTCACCGACCGCGACCCCGAGCCCGCCCCTATGTACTACCGAAGTGGTGGCACCTCGGTGGATCCTCGTCTCCGTGTCCGTGGCCGACCCCGAACCCGTCCCCATCTTCGTCGCCGACCATGACCCCGTCCCGATATCCGACCGCGGCGGCGGCGCCTCGGCGGGTCCCCGTCTCTGTCTTCGTGGCAGACCCTGAGCCCATCCCCATCTTCATCACCGACCGCGACCCTACCCCTGTCTCCGACCGTAGCTGCGGTGCCTCGGCGGGTCCCAGTCTTCGTCGCCGATCCCGAGCCCGTCCCCATCTCCATCGCTGACTGCGTCCCCGAGCCCGTCCCTGTCTTCGATGCCCTCGTGTGGTCGGATTGCTCCTGAGTGTGCTCTCAACGGTGCTCGGCTTCATGCACAGGTGCCTCGCGTCACGGTGTGTCACCCTTCGCCTCCTCTGCAAATATCAAAGTTTGATTTAGTTTCATTCATATTTTGTGTAGGTGAGCAAAATTAGATGAGTAGGGCTTGGGCTCAAATGTAGAGTTGAAGAATTGACTTGGATTTGGAGCGAATGAGTACTGCATCTAAACCTGTTTTGTGCTCCTGGCTTAGTTGTTTCAGAAGTAGGTTGATTATGCCCAATGGCCAATCCATGTCCAGCAGCTAAGCAACAGAGAGTTCAAATTGTAATCTTTTGTTGAAATGGTATCCTCCTAATTGTTGAGTAAGGCATCCCCTAATTGAATTTGTTTCCAATGTTAGAAAATGGTCTTGTAATTTGACATATGATGATAATCTTTTGACATATGTTGATAACTGTTTTCTGCCCCCCCCCCCCCCTTTAATTTCTTGTCCAGTTTTGCCACTGATTTATATCGTGTCCTAAATAATTTGCTCCTTAATATGGTTGAGTGGTGATAGTTTCAACTATTTTACAGAATCTGATCACTAGTTGACTAGAATTTGAACCTATTGAAGTGAGCTAGTTCAGTAGGTTCACTAGTTGAACCTATTGTGTGTGTTTCTGAATGCACTGGTTCCTTTGTAAAATTAATGTTGAAGTTCAATGGTTCCTTTGCAAATACCAGTTTGATTTAGTTCCTACTATTTTACACATTTTGTTGCCATGATCATAGTTTCTAGTACAGTAGGAATGATGTTCTTGCATCATTTGATTGATTATTTGCAAATGAATGTCTGTTCAATTCCACCAGTTTTAGCAATAGCTTTTGCCTATTGATGTAGCTCATCTCTTAGGACTGGTATGCTTGTGATATTTAAGTGAGTGTAGTTAAATGGAAAAACATCTCCTTAACAATGAGAAGATACGGGTTCGACTCCTGCCACTCACATTATTTCAATACCCTCTTATTACTGTTATTAGAGTTATGTAATTTGCCAAGATTATAGAGAAATAGATGTCCACTGAGTTACATAATTTGCAAAGATCACGGGTAAAACATCTTGTAATTTGTTATCTGTGCAGAATTTTTTCTCTCTTCTTGTTTTGTAGATGTCTGCTGAGGAAGAAAGGAGCTCGGAGGACTCGGACTATGAGGAGGAAGAGGCTCAATCTACCCCTGCTGAAGATGAGTCTCCTAATGGGACCACTGATCCACAGCAAGAGAGCAAAAGCAGAAATATGAGGGTTGAGGCTCATTGGCCAAGTGACATGATTTTTGCACTGAAATTGGTGAAGATGGTATGCCCATTCCTAGGAAGGAAAAGCTAAGGCTAAGGCTGCTGGCTGGGCTCACTGCTCGACAGAAGGTTTTTCTACTTCATCGAAGATTTGAAGACTTGGGGAAAAATGTAAGAGACTTTGTTTGATGACAACATCATGCCTTACCTCCACTACAATGATGCAATGAAGGAAAAAGGTATGAAGAGGGTAGTGAAAGCAATTGCCAAGTGCTGGAGGAGCTACAAAAGCACTCTTGTTAGTGATTTCATGTTGAAAGAGAAATCCCCGTACGAAAGGTTCAAGCATTTCAAAAAGGAAGATTATGAAGCATTTGTCAAGATGAAGAGAACACATGAATTTCTCAGTGCAAGAAATAAGTTCAAGGAGCTACATGTAAGGAACAAACACAACCATCATTTGGGAAGTGGGTATGCCGGCAAGCTACAGGCTTGGACAGATGAAGATCGAAGGCTAGCAGAGGAGGGTCGACCAAACCATGGCAGCAGTTCCCCAATATACGAATCAAGAATTGGTTGAGGGCAAGAGGTAAGCTCACTGACTTGGGTGAGATCGGTTTCAACAGCGATGCAACTCAGGAAGTCGCCGAAAGAATTACACAACTTAGTGATGATGATTCTTCAATCAATGGGCACGATGCACTCACCAAGGCTTTGAAAAATGTTGAGCACCTAGGTCAGTTGTTCATGTAGCATATTTTTCTTCTTCAATCAGTTGTAATGTTTGATTCATGATAAATGAAAGCCACAAAAAAAACTGATGTGTATATGTATTCTTGTACTTTGCAGGTCGCGTGCGAGGAATATCAAGTTTTGTTGGCTAGAGGTTAGGATGGCCGGGATACAACAAGAGGAGGAAGATAAGCGAAGAGGAAATTAATCAATTGTCAGAATATATTCGTCAAAAGGTGACACAAGATATCGTTGCAAACATCCCCGACATCCTTGATGCCCAAGGTCTCAAAATTGTGCCTATCGACCACAGTCCAAACCAGCTAAGCCCAACGAATGCACGGAGGTCCAGCTATTCATCCATTGAAGGTGGTGCTCCAAGGATGGAGCATGATCTCTATGGCGATATGATGGAGTTGGATGATGAGCTGCATCCAGAGGAGCATGTTGAGAAGCAGAATGATGGGAAACTGGCCAAGTAGCAAAATGTTGACAAGTAGGCCGAGCAGCAGCAGTTACATCAAGTGGTGCCAGATCTGGAGCCTGGTTCTATATCCCAACTCTGAGAGCCTACACCGTGTTCTCTTTTGGGTACTGTTGGAGGCTATCAGGTTGAGGTTGCTAGAGGAGAGGTTTGTCCAGACCGACGGATGTTGCACAATGTTGAGGTACAATACGGCTATGTGGTGGTGCATGTCCAACATGTACATAGCAAACACCAAGACTTTGTACTTGAAGTCCCCCAAAACAACGAGGTGATAACACTACGTGATGCCCTTTTACATTGGGTTTAGTGGAGGAAGGGTCTCATTGTGCTCAACTGTGACATCCCAAAGATTTAATAAATTAAAAATCAGGGTTAATTATTATTTTTTAAATTTTACCCTACTACAAAATTCTCCAAAATTAAAACCTCACCAATTTAAACTAGACTTAGAAATGAAAAGTTTTCAAATAAAAATGTGTGCTCAAGTGTATTTTACTCAACTCCTTGTTTGCTTTTAAGTTGAGACTTATTTTACTTATTTGAAATTTGACTTTTAAACTATATTCGAGCTCAAACCAAAAAGGAAAATGAGAGAAAATATAAAACCTATATTTTCCACCCCCCTCGTGCCGAAACTCTCCCCACTCCTCTCTGGCCCAGCCCACTCCCTCTCCTCCCTTCCCTCCTCCGCTTGGGTCGCGCCCGCCTCGTTTTCCCTCGGCCCACTCCACCCCGCAACCCAGCTAGGCCCGCACTCCTTTCTTCCTCCTTGAGCCATCAGAACGGAGCTGCTCGCCCCGATGCCACCATTAGTCACCGGCCCCGCCTGGACCCAGCCGCCATCACTCCTATCGACTCCGCGACGCCCCCAACTCCATTCCCCATCGCGACGCACTCGGCGACAGTCCGCGCCGCCTTAACCCACGCCGGGATACCACCGCTTGGACCACGATAGCGACCTCACCCTGCCGCCTCGACGTACCTTTCCTTGGCCATCGCCTAGCCATTAAGCTCAAGGAAACGACACGTCACGTTGCCCCGCTGCCCCTGCCTACCCGAGCGCGTCACTACCTTAACTCCTCCCTGCTCGAGCAATCGCCTCGCTCTCCTTGCCTCTGTGCTACACAGGGCATCGCACGCCCTCGAGTCGTCGTCCTCCCTGCCTGCCACGCCCGTGCATGCCACTGCTCCTCACCAGTGTACTCTGCGCCATCCTCAATGACTTCCCGACACGGTCGCCAACAACGCTGCCCTTGTCGTCTTTCTGCTGCCTGCCCGAGCGGTCGCCTCACGCTCCTGCTCCCGCTGTCGCGACGCCCTTCAAGGTCGTCCCAGGGATGGGTCATGTTCTGCCGGAGTAACGTGCAAGGCACCAGCTCGTGTTCCACGAGGTCTCGTCCCCTTCTCACTATCGCCAACTTCCACCATAACTGTGACCGGCTCGCTGCTTGACCCCGTTCAAGCCGTGTCATCGTCCATGTGAATCACGCGCGCGCCGACGCGTTTAGCAAAACGCTTACCTTACTGTGCCGTGCTCGTAAAGTTTTCTCCCCTCACTGAGCCGCCACTATTGCCATTAATGCCGCCGCACACTACCAGAAAACAGCCTTGCAGCGGCGGGTGAAAGTGTACTGTAGTGGCGGTCCAAGCAACCCGTCGTTACGGACCCGCAGTTAAAAAAGGATATTTATTGCGGCGGGTTATCTAGAAGACAAACAAACCGCCGCTGAAAATTCTATTTTAGAGGCGGGTGACAATGTCACCCGCAGCTATGAATTTACAAGAAAAAAATAAAAAAATCCGCACCCAAGCCCGTTCGCTAGGCCCGCCCGCGCCATGGCCAGATCTAGCCGCCGTCCGGCCGGATCCGCACTGGTGAAGGGCGTCGGGGAAGTGGTCGCGTCGCCAAGAAAAGGGGGGAGGGGCGTTGCAGCTGCCCATGTCGACGCGCGCGGCCCGCCTCCATGCCGCAGCGCTCGGCCCGCTGGGGTCGCCGCCTCATGCGGGCCTCCTCCTCGCCGCGCTCAGGCCGCTCGCGTGGGCCTCCTCCTCGCCACGCTCGGGCTGCTAGCACGGGCCTCCTCCTCGCCGCGGTCGGGCCGCCCCGCTCGGCCGCTCGCGCCGCCACGCTCGGCCGCGCTCGCGCTGCCTCTGCATCGGCGCACGGGCCTCCTCCTCGTCATGCGCGGGCCGCCTCCGTGCCGCCACGTGGGCCTCCTCTTCATTGGCATCCGTGGGCTATGTCCTCGTCGGGCGGGACTGCATCTCGATGAGAGAGAGAGCACGAGAGAGAGAGAGAGAGTGGAGAGAGAGACGGGCTGCCAGAGAGATAGAGTTGAGAGAGATAAAGTAAAGGAGAGAGGACACGTCAATTAAAGAAGAAGAAATACAATCCCTGTGCAACGTTCCGATTGGTTGAAACAGAGGGGCATGGATCGATGACGTGGCAGCCTATTTTTAGCGACGGTTCAATTTGTTGTCCGTCGCTAAAAACTAATTTTTAGCGACAGCTGATATTTCAGTTCGCCGCTAAAACTTGAACCTATTTTTAGCGGCGGTTGACTTCTTTGACCGCTGCTAAAAATTGATTTTTTGACAGCGGTTGGTTTATTGAACCGCCGTTAAAAATATATCTCCATTTGTAGCGACGGTTTGTATTAAAATCGCCGTCACGACGTTTTTCACCACGCCACTACAGACCAGTTTTATGATAGTGGCAGTTGAGCTGGCACCGCCGAGCATCCATAGGCGCCCTGACTCCTACCCCTCTCTGCTCCCCTTCCTCTGGCTATAAAAGCGCGCCAAAACCCTCTACGAACAGCACCTAACCCTCGCCCTTCACCCTCAACCACCGACGGACCCTATAAACCCGATTCGACCCCATCACCGAGCTCACTTCGCCCACAACACCGTGAACTCGCCCTGGCAGTCCTCAGCCCTCGCACTCACCCCAACGATTGCGACGCCTCGCCCACGTTTCCGCTGTACCCTCCGCGCGGAGTTTCCCCCACCGGAGCGCCCGAAAGCTGGCTCCGGCGAGCGCTGGCAATGGTGCCGCCACCCCTGCCAGCACTGGCTGCCGTACGCCGCCGCCGCCGCACCCTGGCCATCCATCCAATAGTCGACGGCTGAGATTAGATTGAAGGTAACCCTTCGTTATTTTAAATTTGCGCCGCTCGTCTCGCAATCATGGGCCCAGAATGTCCTGGTCCACGGTGAACCCCTGAACCCCACCGTAGCCGGTCCAAAGCTCCCGTGAACTTAGTTCATAACATTTCCAGTATAAAAATAATTCCAGAAATTCCATAAAATACCAGAATCCTATCATTTCGCATCTAGCCCCCTGACTTTCTGCTTAATTATATCTTACTTGAGAAATTTTACAGAAAAGACCCTCAACTTTTCTATAATTTCATTTCAGCCCCAACATTTTACAAAAAGTCCCTGAAGTTTTTAGTAATTACAAAAAGGTCCCTAAAACTTTCTGAAATTATAGAAAAGCCCCTAGTACCTATGAAAAGTCGTATCTTTTAAACCGTAGCTCCGTTTTGAGTGATTCTTACGCTCACAGATTCGTCTCAGTGAATAGTACCGAGTGGTATGACCCATAACCTTTACCCAAGACCTCATAAGTCGTCCCTATCCCAAAACCTATGCTATTTTGTAGTAAGTTTTCTTTGCTTGATTTATTTGAAGTTTATTCGAATGTTGTTTATTTCTTGTTATTTTGTTTAATTTTTTGCAATAGTTTATTTATAAAACATAGTTGTATGTGTTAGGCTACATGAAACCCAAGGAGACACCAGAAGACCCGAAATCAATGCACAAGCCCGAAGCACAAGACGCAAGGAAAGACTCGACGACCCGGAACGCGAAGACTAGTCGAGAATGATAGCGTTTTAAGGAAAGCTCTAGTTATTCCTTGATCATGATTGATCCTATGATTGCAAAACTGCACCCAACCTAGAGCCTACTTCAATATATGCATTATTCCTTGTCACTTTATTATTGCTTAGTTAAAGCCCACTTGTGTGAAAACTAGCATTCTTATCGCCTATATAAGATATGAACATTAGATCCTTGATTGGCCGCAATTGTTATCCCACTGCCTTGATAACCCTAGGAAGTTATTATTAGCAATGCTAATAGTAACGTCATCCTTGCTAGTGCACGCTTAGGACTTGTGATGATTATCACCATACTCTTACACTACCAAGTTTTACAAAATGTGTGAAAATGTGTTTGGTGGTGTGTGGGCGAACGGGTGGGTGTTAAACCAACTGTGTTGAGGTGAAGTTGGGTGGGATGTACTTGGCCGTGGGCGAGACTCTTTAGTACTGGTGCAGAGTACTTGGTGATGGTGTCTTCGGTGTACGTCCACCTGTCGTGGGCGAGTGCTCGCCCTGCTGCATAGGAACCGTTTAGCAAGATCTCAACTTGGTCATATTTTTAGTACGACCACAAAACCTGTGTGGGCAGGACTAACGCGGAACCTGGATAACACAGCAAGGAAGTGTTACCCGGTGAAGTTGGAGCGGACTCAGGGGTTGGTTGTGGTGAAAGTGGTGATAAGTCCAGTACTTGCCAAGCTTATATGACTATGTGTCATAAGTGCAGTGATATGACTAAGTGTCATAGATGCGGAACCCCTGAGATCCGTGGTGGACTTGTGGGCATACCTGGGAGAAGTGGGAGCATTATGTGTCTCCGCACGCAAGAGCGCATAGCCTGTGGGTACAACATACTAAGCTCTGCAGAGTTATCATTAAATCATTCGGATGTCCGTTGTCACTAGTCATGACACACCAAATCACTGGGCTCTTGATATTAGCGAATCCTTGATGTGTGAGTAGGTGTGGTAGACACTCGTGTTTTGATGAAAGACGTTGGCAAGGTGTGCTAGAGTCATTATGACTGTGTGTGAGAAGGTTCAACTAAAATATGGGAACTGTTGGGATTGATTGTAATCTCCCTCTGGTCCAACCAACTAAAAGTTATAAAACTACTTCCCTCACTCGAAAAACCCTTTGATTCTATAGTGAGCCCCTGCATCCGCACTTTTTTGCAAAACCCTGACCCTTACCCTACTCGACCACTCTCCCAAATGCATGAATATACCCCTTGCTAGAAGTTGGGCTTGCGAAGTACCTTATGTACTCATCATTGCCTTATTTTATTTAATCAGCAGAAGATGGAGAATCCATTAAAGTCAATGCGTAGATCACGTCCTATGCTCGAGTTTGCCTGTGGAGTTGTCGAAGCCTTGTTCATGTTTTCCTTAGTTCGGATTAGCTTGATCAATCCCTTTTGCTTGTAATTTAGAACTTGTATGTGTGTATCATCCCTACGTGGACTTATTAAAGGTCATAAATCAACTATGTATCATTTGTACATGTGTACCAACTACGGATCCAGGGATTGGTACGGTAATCACGAGTCACCCCTTGGTGGGGTGCCATATCAACCCTGCCCCAATGGAAATCACTGCAACCCCTAGTCCTACCAAACCTCCAAGACCTATGAAGAAGACAGTTCAACCCTTAGCACCTCAGAAGGATGAACAATCCTTGGAAGTGCCTAAGAAAGATATGAAAACAAAGAGCAGTGGCGAGCAAGGCCCCTTAAAGAGCACCAATCTAAGCAAGGTCAAGGGTCCCTTGACGAAGAACACTAGTAACCAATGCCCCTTGAAGAGCACTGATCTGAGCAAGGTCTAGGGTACTTTGAAGAGCTCAAGTGAGAAAGCCACCTTGAAGAGCACTGATCTGGGCAAGGTCAAGGCGGCTACTACAAAATCTACCACTGGGGTTATGAAGGTTGATTCCAAAAAAAAAACGCTCTGGAGTCATCAATTTGGACAAAACCCACAACAGTTTCAAGCTTGGGACGCCACTAATAATGAGCCAAGACTACTTAAACAGGGCTGGGCCTCTCACCAACAAACTTCATGCCGCATATTTGCAAGGCTATAAAAACAAGAAGAGGGACTTCCTCGTGCACATCAAGTCTCAACACTTTCTCAAAAAGGAAGATGACAGATTCATTGTTGACTATTGTTGGTTGTAATTACGCACCCACTTATATACCGCAAGACACAAATTAAGACACAAAACATCCCTTTTTGGTAGATAAAATAGGCGTCTAGAAACCACCAACAGTTCCCCACACTCAAATCATTGCTAGTCCTCAAGCAATACAAAATCAAATATGTAATAAGATTTTTCACACCATCTCTCATGCAATCAATCTCAATCATCATTTTTACTTGTTATCCCACCACAAAGATTTTCTCTCATCTCCTTTTAACCAATCGGCATATCATACTTGAACCTAATCAAATTACCACAACTTTTTCAAAAACAGTTTTAGTTCTCCTCAACTCATCTTTAGCATCAAACATCAAGCATTTGGTCCTCTCTAGATCTCTCAAATGTATTTCCTTCCCTCTCCTATCTAATCAAGGATTGTATGTGGATCTTGGAAGGCTATATAACTAAATTAAACCATAAGATTAACCATGTCAACAATATGCTCAATCATGCCTATTAAGAAAGAATTTTCTTGGAAAAGAACTTTTAATGTAGAAGAGTAATGTAGAAGATCTAAAAATTTCAATGAGAACAATGGCAAAGAATGAGAAATAATCATAAATCTGCTTTCCTTGATGACCTTACTGCCTCTCAGGGAATTTTTTTTTCTTTACCTCTTTTTTTATAATAACCTCTTTTTTTCTTCTTTTGCAACAGCGCCGATCGGCACAACACTGTGCCGGTCGGCACGGTGTATGTTTTCTTTTCTTTCACTTTTTTTATTCCTGATATGATCAGCAATTTCTGTCTTGTGTCAGCAGCGGAAATTTTTTGAATTCCCTTTTGTTGAGAATATAGATTGTATCAAGGAGGAGGGAGAAACAAAGATGTATGGTTTTCATGATAGCAAGGAATTTAAATGGATAGGAATGGCTTGAAATACAGAGATAAATAAAATAGATCATCCTTTCCTAACTTGGTCGAAATTATGAGCAAAAAGTTGACAAAGTTACTTACAATCCACTTAGTTCAAAAGTGTAGCTTGCTCTTATTCACTCGGCCATATAGGCATATTTAGACCTTGCTTTTGCTTTAGCTTATGATGAGTCAAAAGAAATTTTCAGAAATACAAAGCTCAAAAGTTAAGTGGTAACCAACAAATTCAAGTAATCAACCAATCGATCATCAGAAAGACAAGATAAATAGCATGGGGAACTTTCAATTTGACAATCGACACTAACTTTATTAAAGACAATGCAATAATTCAAACTACATAAAAGACCTTGAAGCAACTCTCAACATGACTCGTGACTCTCTTAAGCACACACACAAACTTAAATAAATACTCATTAAGAAAAACAAATGAGAAACTAGACTCAAAAACACTTAAAAACTATGATTAATGGCAAAGCCCTTCCCTCACACTCAAAATTTGCAATGTCCTCATTGCAAGGAATTTAAATGGATAGGAATGGCTTGAAATACAGAGATAAATAAAATAGATCATCCTTTCCTAACTTGGTCGAAATCATGAGCAAAAAATTGACAAAGTTACTTACAATCCACTTAGTTCAAATGTGTAGCTTGCTCTTATTCACTCGGCTATGTAGGCATATTTAGACCTTGCTTTTGCTTTAGCTTATGATGAGTCAAAAGAAATTTTCAGAAATACAAAGCTCAAAAGTTAAGTGGTAACCAACAAATTCAAGTAATCAACCAATCGATCATCAGAAAGACAAGATAAATAGCATGGGGAACTTTCAATTTGACAATCGACACTAACTTTATTAAAGACAATGCAATAATTCAAACTACATAAAAGACCTTGAAGCAACTCTCAACATGACTCGTGACTCTCTTAAGCACACACACAAACTTAAATAAACACTCATTAAGAAAAATAAATGAGAAACTAGACTCAAAAACACTTAAAAACTATGATTAATGGCAAAGCCCTTCCCCCACACTCAAAATTTGCAATGTCCTCATTGCAAGAGAAGAAACTCAACACACTAATCATGCAGACCATGCCTGTTCAAGACTCGGAAAATTCGTCTTATACTCCGTATGAGAAAAGTGTAGTCTGCTTCGTTCATCTCGATTGTATCCTGGATTCTACGGTCCACATCTCTTTGATGCCTGTATGCACGATCTTTGTCTAAATGCAGGCGCTCAATGTTTCTTCGGCAGACAGTACAGCAAGCAGGCTGTTGCAGGTTATGATTTTCAACGCTGTAAGGGGAGGCACTATTCAAATTCCTCTGAGCCGATTGGCGCAAAGGCTGAGCCGATCAGCGCAGTGGTGTTCTTCCACCATTGCGACTTCCTCCATTTCCCTCTACATAAAGAATTCAACTCCAAACTCACTCACAACTCACAAACTAAGATAAAAAAAAATGGAGATAACTACACTTCTCCCCCTTTGGCATCAAGATACCCAAAAAGGAGAAAAGTGCGGGTAGACGGTGATGAGAGCTCTAGTCGTCGGAGAACTCGTAGTCTTCATCATCATCATCGCCTTCTTCCTCTTCTTCCTCATCAATAGCTGGTTCTTTCCCTTTGTGCTGGCGAAGAGCATGGGCGGCTTCATCTTCACCACCTTCGCCGCCATCATCCTCAAAGCGAATGTGTTGAGCACTCGAACCTGCGCTAGAAGAGAAAGGAGGAGGAGTCGGGCAGTACCCAAAGTAGTTCATCTCCTCAATGGTGAAGGTGGGGTCATCATGAGTGGGAGGAGGTGAGCCTTCAGCTGGGGACGGTGGAGGAGGAGTCTCAATACCAAAATGGTCAAAGAGACCCTTTTGATTCCTTTCAATGACATCGAGCCTCTGATTAATGCTCCTGGACATGCTCATGAGGGATTTGAACATCTTCATAATCCCGCTCCTCTTGCCGCGAGGAGGCGGAGGCACATGAGAGGATCCAGTGCCCCGAGGGGCAGCCCGAGGTGGCTGAGGTGGTGCAGCTGAAGATGGAGGCTGAGCTGCTCCAAAGAACTGGCCAGAGGTAGTGTTAGGAGTCCAGTTAGAAGGAATCTGAGGTTTCAGGCTCATATGCTTCATATCCTTGTTGAAGGTTAAGACCGACACCTTCTCAATCATGAACATGATGTGAGGAGCGTATCCACAGCCACGCTTGGGAGATATGGAGATGTCCCACATTTCCTGATAGATATAGTCAAAGACATCAAATTTCCTGTTCCCATGAACCCAGTGCAGAATATCTCTCTGAAAGGAAGGAATACGGTCAGAGTTGCCTCCCCTTGGAGCTAAAGTACTCCTGCAGATTCGAAACAAGACTGAGAAGAATGGTTTCAGTCCATTGGAGTTGGGAGGAGAGCAGTTATTTGGGTCCACATACATGTACCTCATGTCCCCAGCATCCATATGATTTCCCTTGTGAACCTTGTGCCTTTTCTTGTGTGTGTGCTTAAGTCCAATCATACCAGCAAACTGGTTCTGGGAGCAGGTATACTTGGTGCCATTCGTCATCCAGGACATGGTTTTGGCATCCTCGTTAAAATAGACAGTTGAATAAAACTGAGCTATGATTTCCCTATTCCAGGAGTACTGGAAAGTAAGGAAGGTCTTGAGACCATGATGCTCACAGGCAGCTAGCACTTGATCGAGTAATGGATGCTTCCTTGTCTTCATGTGATCCCAATCAAGCCACTTCATCTCAACCACTGCATTCTTCATGCGTAGATAGGTGGAACAGTACCAATCCACATGAAAATATGCATAAAAGCAGAAATCAAAAGCTTCTTTCTCACCATCATAGAAGTTAGTTAGCCTTGCCGCAGAGCAGGTCTCAATGGAGGCATGAAAATAGTTTACCTTGTCACGGTCAGGGTTCCCCATTTCCGCTGGAGGATGCATGACACTGTCAACCTCATTTGTCTCTTCCGGCTCCTCTCTAGCAGCTGGGGCTTTCAGTTTGGTGCGGTGGATCCGCCCAGTAGTGGCCTTCCTCCTCTTTGGGGGTTGGCTTTGACCTTGGTCTTCGCCGGTCTTGGTCCTCTTCTCTCTCAAGGGGGATGCTTCCACGTCAGACATGCTGAGAAAATGTGGCGAGCAACAAGTTAGGAGGGAGTTAAAAAGAGGAATAGGGGTGAGGAGAATCAATGAAGAGTTCAGGTTTTTGAAGAAACTGGAGGTCATCGGACATGTCCGATAATCATCGGGCAAGTCCGATGCGTCGGACTTGTTCGATGACACACAGTTTTTCCAAAAACCTAGATCCTTCACGAATCCACCTACCACAAGTACCCAAACTTCTTCTACTCCACTAACAACTAACTAGAGGCACCTAGCATTAATCAATAACCCTAACCCTAAGGGTGAAACCAAGAGAGAGGAGATTTGGGTTAAACCTTGCAAAAACGATGGGGGATCGGACTTCTTCGGTGGAGGAGGACCTCTTGATCTCCAAACTTGCTCCAATGGATGGTGGGAGAGGGAGATCTCCTTGGTGCCACCAATGGGGGTGTTCTTGAGGAGAGAGAACGTGAGGGAGATGAATGAGGAAGGGTTGACTGAAGGGGTAAGTCGGGCTGGGTTAAACAGGGTCGAACCCTAGACCGTCGGACTTGTCTGATGCCAGTCGGACTTGTCCGACGCCATCGAACATGTCTGACAACTATCGGACTTGCCCGACGCCAGAATGACCAGAGAGATTAGAGCCTAGCCAGGAAAGAGTAGAGAATTTTTATTTTCTTTAAAAATACTTTGATGGAAAGTCTTGACATCTTATGGTCAGCCAACAATCAACAAAACATACCAATGGCCATATTTTGTCAAGATTCGATCTAGTGATAAAAAACCAGCTTCAATAGCAAAAATAATATGTTTTTGACATAAAACAATAATAATTTTTTGTAATAACAAAACAGTCACCATTCAGATGTGCACATTCTCCACAACACATTGCTAGAGTCAAGAATATTTAGTTCACTCCTAAGATAGAAAAATCTCTTCTCGTCTAGGGGCTTGGTGAATATATCGGCTAGTTGATCTTCGGTTCTCACATGGCTAACTTCGATATCCCCTTTGATGGAATGATCTCTCAAAAAGTGGTGGCGGATATCTATATGCTTTGTGCGTGAATGCTCAATGGGGTTATAAGCAAGCTTTATGGCACTCTCATTGTCATATAGGAGTGGAACATGGTTCAACTTGTAGCCGTAATCCCTTAGAGTTTGTCTCATCCAAAGTAGTTGTGCACAACAACTACCGGCTGCAACATACTCCGCTTCGGCCGTGGAAAGTGCAACGGAGTTTTGTTTCTTGGATGACCATGACACTAGGGACCTACCCAAGAATTGGCATGTCCCGGAGGTGCTCTTTCTATCTACCTTATCCCCGGCATAATCCGCATCGGAATAGCCTAATAGGTTGAACTTTGAGCCCTTGGGGTACCAAAGCCCTAGGTTGGGTGTGTGAACCAAATATCTCAATATTCTCTTAACATCCACCATGTGACACTCCATAGGAGCGGCTTGAAAACGTGCACACATACACACACTGAGCATGATATCGGGCCTAGATGCATAGAGATAAAGCAAAGAGCCAATTATGGAGCGATATACCTTCTGATCAACGGGTTCATCCTTTTTGTTGAGGTCGAGGTGACCATTTGTCGGCGTGGGAGTTTTGATGGGCTTTGCCTTGTCCATGTCAAATTTCTTCAATAAGTCTTGTGTGTACTTTGCTTGACATATGAAGGTGCCCTCCTTGAGTTGCTTCACTTGGAAGCCTAGAAAGAATGTCAATTCTCCCATCATGGACATCTCGAACCTTTTGGTCATTATCTTGCTAAATTCATCACAAAAGGTTTGGTTAGTAGAGCCAAATATAATGTCATCGACATATATTTGACATACAAAGATATCATCACCAAAACGCTTAGTGAAGAGGGTTGGATCGGCCTTGCCAATGACAAAACCCTTTTTAACAAGAAAATCCCTAAGGCATTCATACCATGCTCTCAGGGATTGCTTAAGCCCATAGAGCATCTTATGGAGTTTATAAACATGGTTAGGATACTTAGAGTCTTCAAAGCCCGGTGGTTGCTCCACATACACTTCTTCCTTGATTGGCCCGTTTAGGAATGCGCTTTTCACGTCCATTTGGTACAACTTTAAATCATGGTGAGTAGCAAAAGCTAGTAATATTCTAATAGATTCAAGCCTTGCTACGGGGGCATAAGTTTCATCAAAATCCAAACCTTCCACTTGCGAATACCCCTTTGCCACGAGCCTTGCCTTGTTTCTTATCACAACACCATCTTCATTTTGTTTGTTGCGGAACGCCCATTTGGTGCCCACAACATTCTTGTTCTTTGGCCTTTCCTCCAGTGTCCACACTTCATTTCTTGTGAAGTTGTTCAACTCTTCTTGCATGGCCATCACCCAATCCGCATCCTCAAGTGCTTGCTCTACCCTAAATGGCTCCATAGAAGAGACAAAAGAGTAATGTTCACAAAAATTACTAACTCGAGATCTAGTGATTACTCCCTTGTCAATATCTCCAAGAATTTGCTCGACGGGGTGATCACGTTGTACATTTTGATGCACTCTTGGGTGTGGCGGGTGTGAGCTTTCTTGACCACCATCTTTATCAACCTCTTCATCATGTCTTTGAGAATCTTTGCTTGATGCTTGTTCATGATTCCCAACATCTTGATCTTGACCACTTGCGTGATCTAATTCCTTATTCTCATTATGTTGGTTTTGTCTTGAGGGAGAGGGTTGATTTTCTATACTTGATGTTTCTTGTGGTCTCACATCACCAATGGCCATCCTTTTTATTACACTTCTAGGAGCTTCATCATCTACACCATCATTAACAACTTGCTCCCCTTCAGAGCCATTAGATTCATCGAATGTCACGTCACGTGACATTTCAACACAACCGGTGGTTTTATTGAATACATGATAGGCATGAACATTCCACCCATAACCAAGCAAGAACCCTTCATCAACTTTTGGAGCAAACTTAGAAGTCTTGGGTTTCTTGTTTAGCATAAAGCATTTGCTCCCAAAAACACGAAAGTAGGAAATATTAGGCTTGTTACCGGTTAGTAGCTCATATGGTGTTTTCTTCAATAGTCGATGGAGATACAACCGGTTGGAGGCATGGCATGCGGTGTTGACGGCCTCGGCCTAAAATCGGTCGGACGTCTTATATTCATCAAGCATTGTCCTTGCTATCTCAATGAGCGTGCGGTTCTTTCTTTCGGCTACCCCATTTTGTTGAGGGGAGTAGGGTGCCGAAAATTCATGCTTGATGCCTTCTTTATTGAGATACTTTTCCTTGAGTGTTCTTGAATTCGGTGCTGTTGTCACTCCTTATTTTCTTGATCTTGAATTCATATTCATTTTGTGCTCTTTTCATGAACATCTTGAGCACATCTTTTACTTCACCTTTATCATGCAAAAAGAATACCCACGTGAAGCGAGAAAAATCATCAACAATTACTAGACCATATTTGTTACCACCAATACTTATATAGGAGATAGGGCCGAAGAGGTCCATGTGCAACATCTCCAATGGCCTTGTGGTGGTCATCACATTCTTGGCGGGATGTGATGCTCCAACTTGCTTTCCCGCTTGGCATGCACTACAAATTTTATCCTTCTCAAAGCAAACGTCGGTTAGTCCTATGATGTGGCCGCCCTTTTGGAGTTTGTGAAGATTTCTCATACCAACATGGGCTAGCCTTCTATGCCACAACCATCCCATGTTGGACTTTGCTAGTAAGCATGTACCAAGTCTAGCTTCATCCGTTGAGAAGTCCACAACATAAAGCTTTCCTTTAAGCACACCCTTAAAAGCAACCGAGCCATCACTCCTTTTATAGACGGTCACACCACATTCGTTGAACAAACAATCATAGCCCATTTTACAAAATTGCAAAATGGACAAAAGATTGAAGTCAACATGATCAACAAGCATAACCTTAGAGAGGGAATATGAAGGAGTGAGAGGGACTTTACTATAACCTAGTACTTGTCCCGTTCCATTGTCACCAAATGTGATGTACTTATTTTTGTCATGACTTGGCTCGAATGACTTGAACATCTTTTTGTCTCCAGTCATATGATTGGTGCATCCACTATCAATCACCCAACTTGATCCTCCGGAGACATAGTCCTACAAAACAAATTAAGCTTTGTTTTTAGGTACCCAAATTTGCTTGGGTCCTTTTACATTAGTCACAAGCACTTTGGACACCCACACACAAGCTTTTGGCCTCTTGTTGCGTGGCCCAACATATTTGGCAAACACACGTCCATGCATGTTTCTCATGAGCACATATGAAGCATCAAAATCATAAAAGAGTGCACAAGTAGCATTAGGAATATTAGCATGAGAATCATTAACAAGAGAAAGATGCTTAATATTCTTGTTCTTGGCTTGCTTCTTTTGGTAAGATCCTTCCTTGGTGAACTTAAGGAATTCCTTCCCATTCTTGTTATCCCGAGCATTATGCTTGGCACCCTCAACATAACCAATGCCATCCATGACATGTGGCATTCTAGTATATGTGTATGCACCTATTGCATACTTTGCCTTCTCATCATCGACACATCTTTCTCATGTTGTATTTTGCTTTCAAGAGCCTTTACTTGCTTGTTCAAATCATCAATCAATTTGATATTAGTAGCACAAGCGTCAACATCAATATTATAGCATCTATCACATCCTTTGTTAGTGGAGGCATGAGAGAAATTATTTAAGGAGGATGTGAAAGTTGAAAGAATCCTATATTGTTATTCAAGAGACTTATGAGTCTTTTCCAAATCCTCATACTTCTCTTGAAGTTCATCTTTAATTCTCTTAACATTTTCACAAGTATTTTCAATCTTAGTGAGAGACATAATTAAGTCATTATTTTTCTTTCTCTCTTCTTCTAGGAGCTTCTCTAGTTCAAGGTTTCTTTTCTTTTCAAGAACAAGCAAGTCTTCTTGTTTCTCAAGTAGCTCCTCTTGCCTATCATTTTCTTCCTTTTATTTTTTAAGTAATTCCATGAATTCAAGCATTTTAGGAAGTGAAGCATTAACATCATCATCATCATTATCACTACTACTAGCATAAGAGGAACGCTTAGGTTTAGATTTTGTTACCTTTGATCCTCTTGCCATGAGGCACTTGTGAGTGTTATCGTCATCATCATCACTCAAGCTCCCAAATAGAGAAGTGTTGGTGGGAGTGACGCCAATGCAAGTGTAGCAATGCCTCCCTCATCCGAGTCGGATTCGGAGGAGGAAGATGATGAAGAGGATGAATCATCGGAATTCCATTCTTGACCAATGTGATCTTCAGCTCTTCTATGCTTCTTGTCTTTCTTATGGTGCTTGTCTTTTCTTCTTTCATCTTTGTTCTTCTTGTTTGGACATTCTGCAATGAAATGTCCTTCATCACCACATTCATAGCAAGTTCTTTTTGATCTTCTCGATTTGCCCTTGTCAAAGCTTTTCTTCTTGTGGCCATCTTCCTTGAGAAATGACTTGAATCTCCTCACAAGCAAGGCCATCTCATCATCACTATCCTCACTACTAGAATCAATCGCTTTCTTTTTCTTCTCTTGTGTGGCTTTGAGTGCCACATCCTTTTTATCACCATTTGCTCCCTCAATTTGCTTGATCAAGGCATTTATCTTGTTGGCTTGATCATTTTGTTGCTTTTGGGAAAGAAGATTTCCAAGCACTTCATCGGTGGAGAAGGTTTTGAAGTTGTCCTTCTCTCTAATGTTTGAGCAAATGTTGCTGTCCTATGGTCTCAATGCTTGTAGTAGTCTCTTGTTGATATCTAAGTCGGTCATTTTTGCTCCTAGAGCTCTTCTTTGATTCACAATCCTCATGAGCCTATCATGAACTTCTTTTGGGCCTTCTACCGGACCCGTAATGAATAGGTTGAACTCATTTTGCAGTTCTTCAAGTCTTGCATCTTTGACGGAATCAATGCCGTCATAGATAACCTCAAGCTTTCTCCATAGTTGGTTGGCATTCTTTATTCCGGCTACCTTGTCATACTCGGTGGCACTAAGTGTGGAAACAATTGCACTAGCAGCGACGGCATTACGATGAATGTTGATTTGATCCTTACGAGTTGGATTGTCTTTATTTTCCCACAAGAAACCATTCTCAGTTATATTTGCAACATGGGGACTCATGGATTCCAAATACATCATCATCTTGCATTTTCAATGATCATAAAATTGTCCATCAAAGTAGGGGAGTCTACCGGACCCTTGCCCAATGCGATCTTCTTTGAGATCATCATAATCAAACATAACATTGTTGTAGGCTTTTGGTAGCTCATCCTTATCAATATCTTCAATCCTTGGATTTTCTCCATGTGCATCACCCTCAAACCTTGCTTCAGACGATCCACTAAGTGGAATTTCTTTTCCCTTTGTCATCGTTATCTTCAAGCGGTTAAGCCTTCAAGAAGATCCTTGCTCTGATACCAATTGAAAGTGCCTAGAGGGGGGGAGGGGGCTGAATAGGCAATTATCCCTGAAATTCACTTAATAATAAAAGTCAAATGCGCAGTGTCGGACTTGTCCGATGATTGTAGGGAAAGTCCGATGACTTGTCCGATGGCACAAGATAGAAAAGTAGATCGACCAAGTAAATGTTAAAACTAGTGTAAGGCAAGCTAGGAGTAGGTGAATATAAGCAAGGGAAAGCTGTAAATATAAGGAGAGCAACTAGCAAGTAACTTACACAAGTTAATCTAAGAAATACGAAGCAAACCCTAACTAGCAAGTTTATGAGCAAGAACAAGTAAATGAGACCCGAGTAATTTAAAGCACAAGCAAGGCACAAGATTTGTTCACCGAAGTTCAGCTCCAGCAAGAAGCCTACGTCTCCGTTGAGGGATCCACAAAGGACCGGGTCTCTTTTAACCCTAACCTCTCCAAGTGACCACAAAGATCAAACTTGGTTTGCCACTAGAAACTCCACAAAGGAGGGGTCAATACAAACTTCCCGAGGCATCACCACACAAATTGGGAGCTTTACGGGCACCTCTAACCGTCTAGGGGAAGAATCCCCAAGAGTAACAAACACAATAGTTGTCGGCGGTGAGGATGAACCAAGTGCTCAAGAGGATGAAAGCTTCGAGTCGATGGAGCACTTCAATATTCTCCCAATCCCTTCACAAATCAAGAGTGGAATCAAGGGAGGAGAGTTGGGGAGAGCAAAGTGAGCTTGAGAGTGATTTTGAGTGGAAATGAGTGACCAACCGGCCAAAGGGCGAAGAGGGGTTCTATTTATAGCCCAATGGGGAAAAGAGTCGTTGGAGACCCAATTTCTGAGATCTGTGTCGGACAAGTCCGATGGTCATCGGACATGTTCGATGAATCAAGGTAGCGCAGAAACTGGAGTGTGACAAGCTTGCCCGATGCCTCAGATAAGTTGGCCATCGGACTTGTCCGATGGCACAGAAGGGGCAGAGGAACTGGAATCCGATGGACTTCTCCGATGGCTCGGACAAGTCTTGTCCATCGGACAAATCCGATGGCCATCGAACAAGTCCAATGAAAAAGGGTGGCAGGGAGGAACTGTACTCCGATGAAAGTGTCCGATGCGTCGGACTTTCCTCTGGTCATCGGACAAGTCCGATGACCGTCGGACATGTCCGACGACCCTAAGTGGCAGAGGTACTGGAGTCCGATGGACTTGTCCGATGGGTCGGACAAGTCCGATGATTTTGCCCTGGAAAAGTTTTTTGTATGGCCTAGAAATAGGAATTTTGCACTTAGTTCACCTCCGCTTCACACTTTTATGTCCCTCTTAATAGTACGGCTTTTCCTATACACAAGATTTAAAATAAAATACTATGAACTTCATTCTTGAGCATATTTTGAATTTCAACTTGAAGCACTTTGCCATCTTCTTTTCTCCCTTTCTGTTTCTATGCATGTAATCACCAAACTTTGTACCATAATCTACACACATGCTCATTAAAAGATTAGTCCGTTCTTAATTGTATTGACGCCAATCACCAAAATAAAATTAGGGGCCTAGATGCACCTTCAATATGTCCCAAAAGGGCAAGTAAAAGTAGTTTTCTGCTGATCTTTTGGTCTTACCGGTATTTGAAAGAAACCACTATATCCATCCAAATAACAAAAGTATGAATTCTTTGCTAACCTTTCAAGCATCTTGCCTATGAACGGAAGAGGATAGTGATCTTTCTTCGTCACTTTGTTCAAACTTCTATAATCTATGCACATTCTCCATCTAGTTACAGTCCTTTGAGGGATCAACTCATTGTTCTCGTTAGGCACTACTGTCAACCCTCCTTTCTTGGGTACACAATGCACTGGACTAACCCATTCACTATCAGCAATAGGGTAGATCATACCTGCATTAAGCAGCTTCAAAATCTCCTTTTTAACCACTGGCTTCATTGATTCCTTCAACCTTCGCATCCCTTCAACCACTGGTTTAGTATTCTCCTCCAAGTTAATCTTTTGGGTGCAAAATGCGGGGCTGATTCTCTTGATGTCATCCAATGTGTAACCAATGGCTTTCTTATACTTTTTGAGCATAGCGAGAAGCCTCTCTGTTTCTTCTTTCATTAGGGCGTTGTTCACAATAACTGGATATGTTCTATTCTTTCCTAGATATTCATAGCGTAGCTCCTTCGAGAGTTCCTTCTGTTCCACTTCTGGCACTTCATCTGGATCCAGCTCCCCGAGAGGTTCAAAATCAGGATTTTCCTGGTTGAGCCGATCGACGCAAGCGTCGCGCCGACCGGCGCTGGCAGTATACTCGTCAGTTCCGCGCATGATGTGGTCCCGTGGGTCTCCCATATCCATCCCTATCCTCTCGTCTTCCTCTGAGCAGAATTCCTAATAGTAAGAAGAGTCTTGATAAGACGGATCATTAAATTGAAATTGCACTTCCTCTCCCAGGTGTAGCGTAATTTGACCTTTTCCAGCATCCAGAACAGCTTGTACTAATCTTAAGAATGGTCTTCCCAGAATGATATCTTCAACCCCAGTTTCTTTTTGTTCTAGAACAAAGAAGTCTACCAGCATTGTTTTCGACCTGATCTCAATTTCGACATTCTTGATCACTCCCAGTGGCTTGGTCTTCCTACCATCTGCCATGATCAGCTCAAGTTCGGTCCCCATCAGCCGCTGTTGAGTTCCATAAGGCATGCTCATGAATGCATCGTATGTCATCAAGCTAACACGGGAACCAAAGTCACACAAGACTTTCAGTAATTTCTTCCCCGATATCTCACATGGTATGTACGGTTCTTCTTTTTCCTCTTCAGTGAGACCTACAGCATACACACCACATAATCCTTCGTAGGGGGATGGCTCAAAGCAACTATGTAGCAACCTCTTCGCTTGTTTCACCTCTGTTCCATCAAGTTCTATATCATCCCTGTAAAGCTTCCCTAAAACTCTCCCAATAATCTCTTGATCGAAAACTTCCGACTTGAGACGATTACTTGGGAAATTATACTCAATTCTGGCTTTGGAGGCGTCTTGCGGACTGAAGGATCTTCTCATATTGAGCAACTCTTGCGAAAAATCAATGGAAATCCAGTCCATCGGCTCAAGTTCGTCAAGTGGTTTAGCATTCGCCAATGTTCTATCCCCCTTTGGTTTAGCAAAGTTCCCTTCAAATTCCTTCAGGTGGTTGTCCAGAATCGCAGCTTCTATCTTGGCATATTCCTTGCTACTTGAGGGAGTCGTCAGGGTGATCGGTTCTCCTATCGTCGTGGCTGCGCAGATCGGCACAGAGACTGCGCCGATCGGCGCACACGTCAGATCCATACAGGCGGGTCTGACGGGCATTATTTCTTTGAATTGCCCCGAAGTAATCATCGATCTACTCTCGGACATCAAGATCTATTCAGCTGACGACTCTCCCTTCTGCATAACTTTTGGGCATTGCCGATTTGGTTCTAGATATTCTTCCCAATGCTTGTGCAAAGCTTCATTCTCGGCAATTTTGCCTAACAATTCGATCCCTACCTTGGCTGTCAATCTCAGAAAACTTCCTCCGGCCGATCCGTCCAAATGCATCCTCGATGCCTTGTTTATGGCCATGTAGAAGGTTTGAGCGCACATATTCTCATCAATGCCGAGGTCAGGTCCTTGTTTCAACAATGTTTGAAAACGCGTCCAGGCTTCCACGAGAGATTCTTCATCTTCTTGTAAGAAGTTCGCCACTTTCCTTCTCAACTTCTGCACCTTTGGCAAAGGAAAATAGTGGAGACAAAAATTTCCAACTAACTCACTCCACTTACCTTTTGCTTCTCGAGATGCTGCCTTGTGCCACTCTTTGGCTTTTCCTCCCAAAGAGAATGGGAAAAGCAGCCACCTGTAAAGATCCTGAGGCACTCCTTCATGATGGAATGTTTGGCAAAGTGCCTCCAAATCTTGTAAGTGAGTATACGGGTTCTCCTCTTTCGCTCCAAAGAACTTGTTTGCTTTAGCATTGCTAATGATAACGGGGTTCAACACATACGAGGAGGCCGTGGCCTTCTCATCTGAGGATTGAGGCACCAGAACGTCTGGAGATGGTAGAGAAAGTTCCCTGAGCGTCAGAGAAGGTCCTGTCATACTCATCCTGAAAATTCACACAAAACACAAAAACAAAAGAACCTAGAAAGGAGAGGATTAGATGTTAGTAAAATATTAATAGTAAAAGAACTGGCTTGTTCCCCGGCAACGGCGCCAGAAAAAGTAGCTTGTTGGTCGTAATTACGCACTCACTTATATACCGCAAGAGGACGGTGTACAGTTGTAGCTCTTTTTTCCTCAGAGTATTCCAAGGTTATCGAATCCACAGGGAACGAGCAGAACTAACACTATTAAAGGGTTACTAACAAATTGCAATGGTTTGGTTGATGTGAATGATGACGGTGAGAAAGTGGAAGGTGAATGTTATTGAAGAGGTAACAGGATGATGAAGGATTCTCTCGTTAGGATTGGTTCACTAGCATGCAACCTTATTCTTATCAACTCGAGTGATGACTCCAATATTCTACAAGACATGGTGGTTTCGTTCACCCCGGCTGTCACTACAGAGGCTATTAGCTCCCCACTGGTTTCTTGCACTATGTAATGCGCAAAAGTGTATTGGCCGATACACTAATGAAAGGGATAGATAGATGTGCAATAAAGTTCATCACATAGATTAAATTCATCGAGAGAGTATCAACAAGTATGAGAGTTACATGACCAGATCCCCGCACCAGAGAAGAGAATATGAGACTACTCACTCATCCTTCCACTAGACATAGCAGAGGGGTGAGAAGTAGCGCTGGAACACGCACGAGCCGATCGGCGCGTCCTCCCTTCTGGTGGATCTCGTCGGTGTTGACCAACCTTCGCCGCCAATATCCTGGAACCCTAGTTCTAATAACTGATTCTCGCGATTGTCGTCCCTCCTTCTCTCCTTGGCTCTTGATAATTATCTTCCTTTTATACCCAACGGGATTAGGTCAACTTCCACCGACTCTAACTCATACTGGGCTGGGCCTTCGTCTTTCCTAGAACGGATCGTGTTTTCATCATCTTCTCCTGTTGCGCCAATCGGCACAGGCCCGTGCCGATCGGCACGGCTCCGCATCTGGCCCATCTTCGTTACTCTTTAGTTCTGTATCCATAATTGCCCTATTTTACACCTGTTTCCTGCGATTACATCCAAAACAGAATAACTACAAATATATGCAAATATGGGGTTAATTGTTAGTCCAAACCACCAAATTAAGATGCAAAACATCCCTTTTTGGTAGATAAAATGGGCATCTAGAAACCACCAACAACTATGCAGACTTATACGATCTTTTCATGTTGGATGCCTTAGACATGAGCATTCTAAGGGTCATCTCATTGTGAGTATGCTTTGGGCTATACGGGATTACTTTGTTATCCATTGATTATGCATTCAAAGTAGCAGTCTATGTAATTTTTCACTCTACTAATAATTACAGGTATAGGGTCAAAGAGGCTAGAACCAGCAAGTTACTTGTGGTCACTCTAGATCCTCAGATGCTGGCATTGAGTGTTGTTAAAGGTGATACTGAAGGAGAAGTTTGTAACTATGTGGCAAGAGTAATGTCACACTGTTCAAGGACCAAAAAGGACTTCATCTTATTTCCGTTGTATACTGTTGGGCATTGGATTGCTATTGTCGTCAACATAAAGTGGGGCCTCGTCTGGTACCTAGGTTCAATCTTTGAAGCCAGCCATGGCATTTCCCCTATCCAAATTATGCTTGATGAGTGAGTTTGTCTTGTCACCTAAAGTTGTTCCTCAGTTTGCTCCATATGTCCCTACTTGTTGTTGAAACATACTATACTTTAAATGTAGGGCTTACTCAACCTTTGTCTCAACCGATCCGACAAGAAAGAAGAAAGGCAAAGTTGTGTTGAAGCATATAAAGAAGTTTGCTGTAAGTTAATTCCCTAAAATTTATTCATGTGCTAAAGCATATAGTTATGCTCTTAAAATGTAGCTCTCTATATTTTTCCAGTGCCATCAGCAGCCACCCGGCCATCTATGTGGCTGCTATGCTGCTCATCACCTGCTTTTCATTGCTTTGGCTGCCTCTAAGATCCAGAAGCCCAAGTGATTTCTTCATCTGCCAATGTTTTAAAACTGCTCATCACCATTCAGTTTTTAGGTGGATCTCTGTTGTCCTAGTACCTTCACTACTAGCTAGTAGTTGTGCATCACCATTCAATTTTTAGCTAGGAACTTCACTTTTAGCTAGTAGCTGTGAAAATTTCATTGAAGTTGATTTATTTTCCTCTGCATAGGAATTCTCTATGCTTACTACCGAGCGAATTGAACAATGGGTGCTAGCTGGACATCGAGAGTGGATCGCTGGTTTTATTGTAAATGATATTCTCAATCTTCAGGGAGAGTTCCATCTTCCTCGTGTTATGTACTGATGGGTACTACTGTTAGTACTAGTGAGGTTCATGTGATGTGCGAACTATCATTATACTGCCTGTGATGTGTGAACTAAGATTATTATGCGCAATGAGGAGATGCTTTTCATGTTGTGTGAATATATATGATGTTGTGTTCCGTCATCTGTCATCTTGATATTATGTGATCTGTTTTCTGTGATGTGATCTTGATATTATGTGATTTGAACAATGAGATGCTTTTGATGTTCTGTGACGTGGAGGTCAAAACAGGACAGGCGGCAAACCCGTCCCTATAAATAGGAGAGACGGGGTTTAGTAAATCGTCCCTATAAAAGTAACAGGGATGGGGCAAAGAAACATCCTTAAACGTATAGGGACGCTTGTGCAAAACCGTTCCTATATCGTATAGAGACGGAGACTTAGAAACATCAATATACCTTATAGAGACGGGGTTTCAAAATTGTCGCTATAACTAATAGAGATGGGGACAAAGAACCGTTGCTATACCTTATAGAGACAGGGACAGAGAACCGTCGCTATATCTTATAGAGACGGGTGTCTTGAACCGTCTGTATAATGTGTAGTGGCGGTTTAGCTAAACCGATGCTAAATGTTATGGGGACAGCTTTGACCTACGTCGCTACATGGGGGCATGAACCGTCTCTAAATATCAGAGACGGTTGGGCCTTACCGTCCATGAATACTTCCACGGACGGTTGCGGCAACCGTCACTATATGCCGATATTTAGCAACGGCTCTATCCCCGTCCCTATAGCCTTGGATTTAGAGACGCGAAAATTGAGACGGTCGTGTTTTGCATCGCTAAAGGTCCTAGACCACCGTCACTAAAAGCGAGTTCTGTAGTAGTGGTCATGTATTGTCTTGACAAAATTTTATCTGATTCAAAGTTCGTAACACTTATGTACTCAAGCTCAAGTTATAATTTGATTCTGAAATCCCGCTGTAACGCGCGGGTATCATCTAGTATATATAAAAGATGTAACCACGCCATGTCACCTCAATTATTTTTCACCCTTAGATCTTTCCTTCCATGCCACTTAATACTTTAAATACATTTCTTATATTTTACCCATTGAGAAAAAGTGTGCATATATAATCTTTTAGACAATAAGTTTATGTGAAACAAAAGGGATAGTGTTTTCTTTTTTAGTTTCTTTTCATATTTTTTTTACAAATGGGATCCATCGTGGTGTTGGATTGGACCTTTGCCACGTCCAGCGCAAGCTCCTCGTCCTTATCGATTGGCTAGTCTGAATATATTAACCAAAACATGAACATGAATCATATGAAATTCAGTGATTGAATGAAAAAAAAACCTTGCTCGTCCACTCATTCTTATCCGGTTATCCCCATCCGTTTCTCCCTGCCTCCCCGCACGAAGGTTTCATTTCTCTCACAGCTTGACATGGTTGCAGTGCTCTCTGAAGCATGCTTGCTCAAATCCACCGCTGATGACCAGTTCCGGCGTAGCCGCAGATAACAAAATCGAAAGCACAAGCACCCCTCTCATCCCTTGTGTATTCTCCTCGAGCTGCTCATCTTTGCCCATCATAAAGCTTGCCAGCACGTTCTTGCATGCCCTACGTTGAAGCTAAACCAACGCCAGCATCTCTCCTCTCCGCCAAGCACAGAAGTTTTGGGGTCTCAGCATCTGCCAGTGCCACTGCCTCCATGCCTCCTTTGTCGGCGTGCTGCTGCCACTACCCCGTCTTGCACTGCTGCAGTCTCGGTGCTCTCCCTGTCCTCCTCACTTCTCCGGTATCCTCATCACAATACCACCACCCCTGATGATGTCCAGCGTCCACTACAACAAAAGTGCACTATAGCGGCGGGGCAAAACCCACTGTAGCGGCGGGTGGGCCGCCCCGCCGCTACGCTAACGCCGCTAAAAAAAAAACTCTATCGGTGGATGACCTGAAGATGAAATCAACCGCCGTTAAAAAGATATTAGTAGCGGCGGGTGACATCTCCACCCGTCGCTACGCATCAACCCAGAAAACAAAAAAAAAGAATCTGCAGGCCCGCCAGAGCCCACGTCCATGGCCCACCTCAGCCTAGATCCGAAGGGAAGGCCAGATCCGCGCCCTCCTCAGGGCCAGATCCGCCGTCAACCACCGCTAGCACGCCGGCACCTCCACCCGCCCGCTTGTCCCGCAGATCCGCTGCCCTCCTCCTTGGAGCACGTCGTCGCGTCATCGTCCTCCTCCTCAGGGTCGAATCCAGAGGGGAGGAGAGGATCCGTCGCCAGATGCGCCGCCCTCCTCCCCAGGTCACGCAGCCGGATCTCGCGCGCCGCCACCGCAGCTCGTGCGTGGATAGAGGCGAGAGAGGGAGGGAGCTCGTGCATCGCCGCCCCAGCTCACGCGCCGCTGGAGGCGAGAGAGAGAGAGAGGGAGGTCACGCGGGGCCGAAAGGGAGAGGGAGGTCGCGCACCACCGCCCCATCTCCTGCGCGGCCGGAGGCAAGAGAGGGAGGGAGCTCGGTCTCCGCCGGAGACGGGAGAGAGAGGGAGCTCGCGTGGCATGAGAGAGGGAGGCCGTGCAGGGCCGGAGCAAGAGAGAGAGAGAGAGAGAGACGAGAGGAAGATGGCGGCTGGCAGCTGGGAGGATGAGAGAGGGGATGTGAAGTTAGGATTGAGACTTGAGAGAGGTCATATTTATTAGACAGAGTTAGGGTTGGGCCAAAACTGAAATGAGCTCTAATTATTAGCAGCGGCCCATAACGTCATCTGCCGCTAAAAATTGCTTTTTAGCGGCGGATCACATTATGGGCCATCGCTAAAAATAGGCTTAATTTTTAGCGGCGGCCCATAATATGATCCGCCGCTAAAAATTGCTTTTTAGCGGCGGATGATGTTGTGGGCCACCGCTAAAAATTGGAGGAGCATAGTAGCGGCGGTTTTCTTCTAAAATACTGTTACGAGCTTTTTTAAAGCGTCGCTACAAACCCGTTTTGTGGTAGTGGTCGTCGTGCCACATTCCGCTGCTTCTCCTCTCATCAGAGCTCGCATTCTCCCTCCACTGCTTTTCCCCTTCCTAGCACAAGGTCCACGACGTCGTTTTCTCCGACCAGCTGGGGCACAACATGATGTAGATTCCTTCATCGCCCAGCTTGTGAGAGAGAAAATGCATTGGAGGCGGCAAGCAGGCTGAGGGTAATGCCAAGACACCATGTTGTTTTGATGGAGCTCTAGATAGAGACTTTAGTTTGCAGAAGAGAAATTTTAAGTCGGTTGAAAATTTCTATGTCGATTTTGGAATGAATATTTTTTCTATAGCCCTCAAACCTTTTCTAGAATCGTTTTTCAAATATCATGTTTATTTTTTCATGCATTGGTCTATCTTGGCATTTTTTTTCACACTGCTTTGTTGTCTGTTGGACCAGGAAGCCAGACCCAACAACTGGTGATTTGTAGCAAACTTGCGACCACCAATAGTCATCGTCTTCTCGCTATTCTTTTCTTTCTTTCTGTAAATATTGCCTCCACTGCTTGGACTAAGGAACTACGGGGCAGCGAAATTAGGCCCAGACACAGGCCAATTGCATGGAAGATGTGAGGCAGCCCACAGGCTAGCATCTCCACCCAAGGACAGGTCGTGAGGCAGAGTAACTGGACGACACATCGTCCTCGGACAGTAACTACATCAGTCAAGAATTACGTGGTTGTTTGGAATGCTGGCCACGTCAGTGAAAATTTTGAGAGAGCTGCTAGTCTTTCACACATCTATTTACTATTATGATTACCTTAACTATAAAGTAGTAAGTATGGGTTAGGGTATTTTGGAATAAATTTCAATAAATACAAACATATATTGGCGTACTTTGACCTATTTTTACCATAATGATAGTTGTACTTAATTATAATCACGTATAAGGGCACTTTTGACTCATATTTTTAATAGCATTGGCAGGTAATGTTACTTTTTGTTAATTAACATGCTGGTTTTTAGCCCTAGAACGAACAAGATATAGGGGTCAATTAATTTTCTAATTGTCAAATTGGTTTCGAATAATCACTATAGAACGAAGGAAGCTCAGCAAAAAGCGCTGCAGGTGGGGGCCTCGACTTAGTGTCGTGCGGCTCCTATTCGTCAACAGAAGGATGATAACACAGCAGGAAAGATAGAAGAACCAATGAAAAAAATAACTCCTCATCAGCCTCCTCTCTCCCTAATTTATCTTTTGAGAAAAATCTTACTTCTGTGGGTATATTTTGGGAAATTCTGTTGAGTCAGTTAATAATTCTATAGGGTTGATTAAGTCTGTTGAACACCTTAGAGCTAAACCTTTACCTTCTAGTGTTAGTGAGTCTGATGTTGATGATATAGAGAATGTTGAACATGATTTTTTTTTCGCCATTAAACAGAATTTGTGCTGATCTAGTGGATGATATATCAATGAGGGGAGAGGCACTTGGTGTGCCTCTAATTGACGTACCCATTATAGTTGTCCATAAGAGGAGTATTTTGCTTAAAAACCTAGGAAATCCTATGTAAAGAAAAAAATAATTTTCCAATAAAAGGGATATTTTGAAATAGCCAAGGTTTACGTTATCTTGCCAAGCATAGATTTTTTGCATGGCATTTCCCATGAACATAGACTTGATTTTATCTCAATTTTGGAGCCTGAGTGTCTTGATGATCTCTATGCGGGCTTGGAATTTTTTTTGGCATTGAACACCACCTAGGGGCTAGTCTCGAGGAATTCTTGGCATCAACTTATTGACCTATGTGGTTGATAAGATAAAGACTGGAACCTTTTTTTTTATTTCCATCTAATGTTCAAAGTTTATGGTTTAAATGGGCTTTAATGACTGTCCACAAGGCAGTAGCTCAAGATGAGCTCAAAAATGATTTTTTGTTGGAATTAGTCCATGCATGTAGTGAAGAAGAGTTACCTTTATTAGTTGGAGGCTACTTTAATATCATTAGAAATCCATCCAAAAAAATAATGACAGATATCAGAGTCACTGTTTTAATGCAATTATCGAATTGTTAAACTTAAAAGAAATTGAGCTAACAGGAGGACAATTTACTTGGACAAACTACGCTACCATACCAACTTATGAGAACCTGGTCCATATCTTAGTGATTATGGAATAGGAATTGAAATTCCTGCTAGCTACTGTGCAGACTTTAACTAGGGATATATCGGATCATGCCCCTTTATTGTTGTCTACAGGATAACAGAATCATAGGGGTAATGCTCTCACTTTTAAATTTGAGTTAGGCTGGCTTTTTAGAGAAGGTTTCTATGATTTGGTTGCTTCGATTTGGCAAGGGGACAACAAGGGCTCCACTCCTTCTGCTAAATGGCATAATAAACTTGGGTATTGCAAGGGAACGAATATACCAAATATTTTCAACTTTTGGCTAAGGGAGATGAAGGAAAACCTAAATCTTACAACTCGAACAATAGGAAGGATTAATGGTAGGAAATAATAATCTAAAGCATTTTATAACAAATTATTACAAAAATTTGTTTGGTCCTCATGTGGAGAATGGCTTCTCTCTTTACGAAGATCTAAGGGTTGACATACCGCAGGTGACGGTGCAAGAGATTGAATTTCTCATTGCACCTTTCACATTAGAAGAAATTAGAACAACGGTGTTCCAGTTAGAGCATAATAAATCGCAAGGACCGGATGGTTTCCTGACAGAATTTTATCAATTTTTTTGGGACAATATTAAGCAGGACCTCATTGATATGTTCAATGATTTTCATATGGGTGACCTGCTCATTCATAGTTTAAATTTCGGGATCATTACACTTCTTCCTAAGAAGCTGGATGCTACGTGCATCCAACAATATATAACGCCCGATTTGCTTATTAAATGTTAGTTCAAATCATGAGTGTCGTTGATCAATATATCTCCCATCCCAATCATCCTTCCTACCTAGTCAGTTCATTCTTGATGGTGTAGTAATGTTACATGAAATGTTGCATGAGATTCAAAGGAAATTTTTTAAAGTGGTAGTTTTAAAACTTTATTTTAAAAAAAAGCTTATGACAAAGTTAGATGCCTTTCCATCAGCTAACTCTTTGAATCAAAGGTTTCTCACCTATGTGGTGTGATTGGATCCAAAGAATTATGTTGAAAGAAAGTGTGGCAATTAAAGTGAATGATGAGATTGACCATTTTTTCCAAACTAAGAAGGTAGTTAGGCAAGGAGACCCACTATCCTCCATTCTTTTTAATCTAGCAGTAGAAATTTTAGTCATGTTCATTTCTCGGCAAAGAGGGATGGTCAAATTACCAGTGTGGTTCCACATCTAGAGGAGGATGGTATGTCTATCCCACAGTATGTAGATGACACAATTTTGTTAATGGATCATAATCTTGAACAAGCCAAAAATCTAAAATTAATATTATGTGCATTTGAACAACTCTCTAGCCTAAAAATTAACTTTCATAAAAGTGAGATGTTTTGTTATGAGGAAGCTAAGGGTTATCTGGCAAAGTATTCACAAATATTTGGATGTGAGCTAGGTGCTTTACCTTCAGATATCTTGGGATACCAATGCACCATAAGCGGTTGGCTAACATAGACTGGAAACAAGTAGAGGAAAGATTCTAGAAATGCCTTAGTTCTTGGAAAAGTAAAATATTATCTATTGGGGTAGACTTAGTAGTCTGCGTATGTATATGTTCTCTCTTTTTGAAGTGCCAAAAAGAGTGCTAGAGAAATTAGATAATTATAGATCATGATTTCTTTTGGCAAATGAGGGGCATAAAAAGAAATACCGACACGACATGGAAAATCCTCTATTTGCCAAGGGATCAAGGAGGATTGGGTATCCTCAGATCCAAAATAAATGTTTACTGAGTAAATGGATCTTTGAGCTTTTTAATTTTGAAGGACAATGACAAACAATTATAAGGAGGAAATACTTAAATAATAAGACTTTATCTCAACTAGGCTGATTCTCATTTTTGGAGTAGCTTTCTTAATATCAAGAATGAGTTCTTGCAATTCGAGACCTTTCAAGTAAGTTGTGGATCCCAAATTAGGTTGTGGGAAGATTGTTGGCTTGAAAGTCAATGTTTTAAGGATCCTTCCCAACACTTTATAATATGGCTAGAAGAAAACATGTTAGAATACAATCTGTTTTAACCTCATCTCCGTTGGATATGTTATTTAGAAGAGCACTCATAGGAGACAACCTGGCAAAATGGAGACAACTAATGGCGTTGGTCTCGAACATGCAACTCCTACAACAACAAGATTCATTGAGATGGGCTATGCACCAAAATGGACCTTTCCCTGTGAAGTCCATGTACAAAGCTTTATTAGTAATACAACATTTGACCATTAACATGAACATTTGGAAGATAAAAGTCCCATTTAAAATCAAGATTTTTATGTGGTATCTTCTCAAAGGCATAACATTAACAAAACATAATCTTGTTAGACGTAATTGGCATGGTTTGGAGAAATGTTGTTTTTGTAATCTAAGTGAAAATATTCAACACCTTTTTTCCGAGGGTCATCTAGCATGATTTGTGTGGCGTATTATTTTTGTTTCTTTTGGAATTGCCCTGTCTATTAACTTTTAGCATATGTTCACTGATTGGTTGGGGCAACTAAGAATCAATTAAAGATCTTAATCTGGAGTGGTGTTTGTGCATTGTGTTGAACAATATGGTTGTATTGAAATAATATGGTTTTTAACAAATTATCTATGTGATCCTTCTAGCAGGTGACTTTCAGGAGAACTTATTGGACTCGCATGTGGTCTCTTTTGCACAAGGAGTCGGACCGTATATTGTTGAAGACGGCTTGTAGACTGATTGAGACTGCAGCCATTTAGGCCTTCGCAAATAATGGATGGCGGTTCTCCAATCACATTAGTTATTATTTTTTATCTATGTGTTTTTATCTCACCATGGTGATGGTTCAGACTTTCATATTAGTGATTCCTTGGCCTCTCTTTAGATAAAGAGTTTGTAATAATGAACAACTTCATGTATCACTCGATATAGCAGCTGGAATTTAATATATATCAAATTTTTAAAAAATGGAGTGTAGATGTTGAATATTTTTAACGTTATTGTAAAAAGAAAAAAAATAAACATTGTTAACTTGCATGTCTAGTTTCTTTAGACCAGTTTACTTTTCATTGGTCCCACGTCGTAAATAGAACATACAAAGTTTTTGAATTTTGAAGGTAATTGTAGCGTCCAAATAATTTTATGAATAAAAGGGATATACTAGTTTTTTATCATATTTCAATATAGAGTGGACTAAATGAGCCGTTCTTACAAAGATGTCGTCAGGAGAACAAATCACTCCTTTTTTTTTAGGGGGGGGGGAGGGGGGGGAGGGGGCCGGACCTAGGATCTTATCTAAGGGTATGCCGCGAACAAAAGTTTTATATGCAACAATTGTAGAAATTTGTTACATAATTTGGTACAAAGGAATACCATTAGAGAAGCAAGTAAATCATATTATCGACTTTATGCCTTTGTATTTCAACAAAAGTTCTAACAATATTGTCTAGACCTTTAAAACTATCATCATATCTCATGTCTCGTGATACCTAACCTAGTGATCTCATTATTAACAAACAAACCACGAACTTACCCGAAGATTGTCTGAGAGGTTAACTAGCGGATTGAGAAGCAAGGGTTTAAACCTTGAGTTTCGAGTTTGTGATGGTGACCGTGACGGCGTTCTGGGCGACACCTTGCCGTTGCCGAACTGAAGGTACGGTCTGGTGTCGCGCTACCTCCCTCTGCTTCATTCATGAGTGAATCACATTTCGGGATCGAGCCGCTGTTGTGTTCTTTGCCTAGCACCTACCTTCGTGAATCATGCATGCGTGAGCGTGAGGGAAACAAAAAAAAATGAGCCAGATTATTTTACTGTTTTTAGAGCATTTACTATTTGTTCTGCCTAACATATTGGCTCTGTTTGGCTGGGCTTAGGGTATGCCGTGGCCCATGCGGCATACCTTGTAGGTCCGCCACTGTATGTGAGCTCAATCTTTTTTAAGAAAAAGAATATATTATTAATATTTCAGCCTCTACAACTACTGGTGCATATAGCAGTTGATTATTACAAACTCATATTTAAATACGCACACTGGGTATACGGAAGGTAATATGCGTTGATAAGCATCTGTGGCATGTGGCTTGCATGAGTTGCATCGTCCAATTGCTGTTGTACCAAAAGACATACTAGTAAAGTATGATACGTATGATGTCATGCGTGGATGTATTGCTAACTCATGTAGATGCAGATGTCAACAACAACAAAAATCTCTTGTAGATGCATCGTACATCTGCAATTTACTCTCTTTATAAAGCCATCATGATGGCACCTTGATATTCTCCAAGATGACCTATGATCTCACAACCTTATTTGTTTTTACATAATACAATATTCATAGCACTCCTGTCGTTACCTCCTCCCCAATCCAAGGCCGGACGAAGCAGCACGGAAGCATCACAAGGCCGGCGGTACCCTTCTCCATAGTCATTACCTCTTCACCAATCCAAGTACAAAATTATTCGTGTCCAAAGGGCCGGGGTTGCTTCTTCACCAAGTTCCTTACGAGCAAGCTATGATTGACCAGAATTTCTTATTAGTCGCCTTAAACAAATGGGCGCAACATAGTAATCCAACTGCCAACCAAGATCCAGTTGTATTTAAACTGAGACTCCAATGCCGTATCACACTATCACAGTTCACAGCCATCTGAAGAACAGAAGAAGTACACTACCTGCTTCTCGTTAGACTGTCAGAGCAATGGTTCTTGGAGCCACGTTTGCAGCTGCGGCCTCACTGCCATGGAGCATCCTGCTCGGTGGTATTCTGGGCCTTGTACCCATATGGCTGGCCGGGCGGCTATTAAACCAGTTATGGTGGCAGCCTCGGCGGCTCGAGCGTGCGCTGCGTGCGCAGGGCCTCCGCGGAACGTCGTACCACTTCCTAACCGGCGACCTCAAGGATTACGGCCGTCTCAGCAGGGAGGCGTGGTCAAAACCTTTGCCGCTGCGGTGCCATGACATCGCACCCCGTGTCATGCCATTAGTCCATAAACTCGTCCAGGAGCACGGAAAGGCGTGCATCTCTTGGTTCGGTCCCACCCCCAAGGTGACGCTAATCGACCCTGAACTAATCAGGGACGTGATGTCCAACAAATTCGGCCATTTCGAGAAGCTCAAGTTCCCGGCGCTGTCCAAGATGCTTGGGGATGGTGTAGCGAACCACGAGGGCGAAAAATGGGTCAGGCATAGGAGGATCCTGAACCCAGCATTCCATCTTGAAAAGCTCAAGGTACGACAAATTTACTGATAGCGTACGAGGATATGAATTTTTATCAAGTGTATGCTTTGTTGATTTTCGGGATCCATGACTCTCTGCTATTCACAGCGTATGCTGCCAGTGTTTTCGGCATGCTGCGAAGACATGGTCAGAAGATGGGTGGCGTCCCTCGGCTCTGACGGTTCGTGCGAGCTGGATGTTTGGCCCGAGCTGCAGACGCTAACGGGAGATGTCATTTCCCGCACTGCATTCAGCAGCAGCTACCTTGAAGGAAGAAAGATCTTCCAGCTACAAGCCGAGCAAGCTGAGAGCATCATGAGAAATCTTCAGAAGATTATAATTCCCGGTTACCTGTGAGTTACTACTAGCTAAGTTCGTAAGCATATACTTAAAAGTATCACCCATGTTAACAGTGAACAATCTTAACTGTCTTGTTATAGACCGACCTTGACAACAGCTAAACATTGAAGTATTTGAATGCGCATAAAACTCTGTTTCTTTTTATAAATGAAATGCCGAAAAACCTTCTGGATCTTTTGAAAAGAAAAAGCATTTGGACCTGTTTCCTTGCGAAACAACAACATAAAGTATTTGAACTTGTTAGTTGAGGATGATATCGGTACTCCTGACAAATAACTTCCATGTCTGATTCTATATTAGCTCGTTTGTACTGAAAATATTACGGGGTTTGGGGTTTCCCATTTTCAGGTCCTTGCCTACAAAAAGCAATCGGAAGATGCACCAAGTGAACAAAGAGGTCGAATCAATTCTACGAGGAATAATTGGGAAAAGAATTGAAGCTATGAAGGAAGGCGAGACCACCAAAGACGACTTATTGGGTCTGTTATTGGAGTCAAACATGAGACACACTGATGCCAACGGCCAATCCAGCATGGGAATGACAATTGAAGATGTTATCGAGGAGTGCAAAGTATTCTACTTTGCAGGAATGGAGACCACATCTGTACTGCTCACGTGGACAATGGTAGTACTAAGTATGCACCCAGAGTGGCAGGACCGAGCAAGACAGGAGGTGTTAAATTTGTTTGGCAAAAACAGGCCCGAGTTCGATGGCTTAAGCCGCCTCAAAATCGTGAGTTTCTTAAAAATTCTTTTTTGGAAGGAAGTTTCTTAAAAATTCTTGAATTTGTTCCCAGTATGTCCATTCAAAATAAGTAAAAATATGTCACTGATGTATGGTATGGTGCAGGTGACCATGATTCTTAATGAGGTTCTACGATTGTACCCGCCGGGCATTGCTTTTGTACGAAAAACGTACAAAGAAATGAAGATTGGAGGTATCACGTATCCTGCTGGTGTTATCATTGAGCTGCCCGTGTTGTTCATCCACCATGACCCAGATATTTGGGGAAGCGACGTGCATGAGTTCAGACCTGATAGGTTTGCAGAGGGGGTCTCCAAGGCGTCCAAGGATCCAGGCGCCTTCCTTCCATTTGGTTGGGGACCTCGGATTTGCATCGGCCAGAACTTCGCATTACTAGAGGCTAAGATGGCAATGTGCATGATTCTTCAAACATTTGAGTTCGAGCTTGCACCATCGTATACTCATGCACCGCATACTGTTGTAACGCTGCATCCTATGCATGGTGCGCAGGTTAAGATTAAGGGAATCTGATCTACATATATTCGAGATTTATTTTAGATGTCATGTTCCCAGTGGATGTAACTTGTTCAAAATAATTCAATAACTTTCTTGCATGTATGCTTGAAGTGAATGTGCAAGTACTGTGAGTCCTACATCTATTATTATATATATATTTAGCAAGAAAATAGGCCACCACATTGACTGTCATTGCAAGTTCTTAAAATTACCACGTCAAAAAAAAAGAAGAAGAAAGATTACCCACCACTAGCAATTATAAAAAAATTAGACCAAATACCCTTGTAATATATTTTAAAAATTGCACACCATTTCCATTGCTCCCTCCATACCCACAACGATCAACGCCTACAGAAAAAACAAAAATCTTATGTTGATAGAGCATGTCTCTTCATTGTGGTGCGCTAGGTCTCTCCAGTTTAATTACTCTGTTCTCTTCCCATACATCAATACATTGATGGATTGTGCGACTTGCAGTCTATAGTTGGGTAAAACGAGAGGCCACACCAACTACATGGATTATGGCGGGATTTGAGTTCTCCTTGGTCTATGTATCCACTGCTAATGCATGAATCATTATGGGATGGGAGGAGAGATTAAATTTATGAGACATGTAAGATAATATAATATTAGTTATAGTTTTATTAATGATATTAGTAAGATACTTGTATGGACCAATAATTGTCAATTTTATAAGAATAGATGTAAATAAGGAAACTATGATTTTTCTCACAAACATTTGTTTCATGGATTGAGTTAATATCTAAAGTGATCATATAAACATGCCGGTAAGTTGACTAGTTAATTTAGATTTATTAATAACTGTTAAACTATCTTTTGTGTAAATGATTCTATTCATGTTGATCACACACTAGCATCTGTATATATATGTTGTAATAAGAAAGATTAGTGACATGAAATGGTTTCTTCCTAGTCAAGTACATATAATATGCCATTGTTTCATTCATACTATATCTCCACTCAATCATTCATTCTCAATAAGATCACAATGGAAATGCATTTTTATGAACAAATAGGGAAGAAACAATTGCATTTCAACCACAAATTTGGAGTTTGATTGTGATCTAGATCCTGAATTTCAAATTTTTTGTTTTTAGTACAACTTTTCCCCAAATATATGATAACCAAAATTTCTCATTGGTTTTTACCACTACGTTTCCTCAAATCTGTGGTCAAAACGTAAAAATTGAAAATGAGGGTCTAGATCACAAATGGACTCAAACTATGGTGAAAACACTATCGCACCAATAGGGAAGGTAAAGAGGCATAGTTGTTGGTAGGGTGGCCAACAAGCAAGTTTGGCTCATTAGGCTCAGTAGGATAATGGTTGAGATTGATTTGGCTTGTTAAGATCAACGAGCTAATTTAAAAAGATTCTTTGGCTAGGTTTGTTTGAAAAGCTCTAAGCTGACTCGTTAGACTCAAGATCCGAGCATAATTCAACTTTGATGATAAAAATATTCATTAATTTAGACATTATGATAGTATTTAAACATGACAACAATATGAAAAAATATATGGCAGATAACACTATGAAAACTATCAACATGAGTCGATTGAGAATGACTTGCCTCATTAAGAACAATGAGCTAATTAGAAAAGGTTGTTTGACTAGGATTATTTGGAAAGCTCGAGCTGGCTCGTTAGGATCAGGAGGTGGCCCGGACCTTGAGTGAGGGGAGGTGGAAGGTGTCGTTGGGCAGCACGGTCCTTCTTTCTCCTTCTCTTTTATGAAAATTTTCATCAATTACGTCCAATTGGGAGTTCCCGTTGAGCCGGGCTGCGGTACTTTCCCCTTAAGGTCCACCCAAAGGTATGACGGTTTTTGGGAGTTCTTGTAGCCCATAACGGTTCCAGTACAGACATCATGCATTTAATTGGTAAACATTCAATTTGTTCTTTTATAAATAATCTGCGGTAAGAAGGTGCCTTCGTATCGAGGTTACCTTGGAATTCATAATAGCACACACTCCTATTGGTTGCATAGAGTATTCTGGCCAATCTGAGCTCACAGCAAGGGAAATAAAGAAAGGAGAGAGCAAGGGCCTGTCACGAGCATCATTACCTCTTACCAATCCTGTATCCAATGACTGATCGGGTATCCTCTCCCACCCCAGCACCAAATGTGGCCCACTGTATGGCTGATAGTGTCCATTAGTCTTCCCACTCACCACTAAATGTGCGCAAGAGACTAATTCTCAACCAAGTGGCTGCTCTATTTAACCTGATCCCAAATAGAGTAACACACTCCCATCTCGAGTCAAAAGTACAGTTGCATCACACCTTTACTAACTCTTTCTCCTCTGGTTTCCTCAATCGTGAGAGCAATGGTTCTTGGAAACTTATTGTTTCCAGCTGTGGCTTCCGCCCTATGGAGCCTCCTTCTCGGCAGCCTCCTAGGTCTTTTCCTCCTGTGGATGATCGGCCGTCTGCTAGACTTCCTATGGTGGACGCCTCGACGGCTCGAGAGCACTCTGCGTGCGCAGGGTGTACGCGGCACCTCATACCGTTTTCTTATTGGCGACCTTAAGGACTACAGCCGGCTGATTAAGGAGGCCTGGCCTACGCCCTTGCCGTTGCGGTGCCATGACATCAGACCCCGCGCCGCGCCGTTCACCTACGCCCTTGTCCGGGAGCATGGCAGGGTGTGCATGTCTTGGTTCGGCCCGGTCCCCAAGGTGACCATCTATAATGCAGAACTGACCAGGGACGTGATGAAGAACAAATTCGGACATTTCAAGAAGCTCAAGTTCCCAGCGCTGTCCAAGCTGCTCGGCGATGGTGTAGCAAGCCACGAGGGCGAGAAATGGGTCAAGCATCGGAGGATCCTGAACCCTGCCTTCCATCTTGAGAATCTCAAGGTACGTCAAAATTCTTGTGGTGTAAATGTGAATTCGAATTGTGGATATGTATGCATATGCGTTGTTGGTTTTTCGGTCGATGACTCTGCTATGCACAGCGTATGCTGCCGGTGTTTTCTGCTTGTTGTGAAGACATGGTCAGCAGATGGGTGGAGTCCCTTGGCCCCGATGGTTCATGCGAGCTGGATGTTTGGCCTGAGATGCAAGCCCTCAGTGGGGATGTCATCTCCCGCGCCGCATTCAGCTGCAGCTACCATGAAGGAAGAAGGATTTTCGAGCTACAGGTTGAGCAGGCTGAGAGCATTATGAGATACGTTCAGAGGATTGTCATTCCGGGTTACATGTGAGTTAGTCCAACAGCTAAGGTTCATTGACTGACTTATTATGTGACTCGATAATTAATACATTCTCAGTCTCAGGTTCTACTTCTGAGTTCTGACTACAATAAAGTAGTTGTTGCAAGAGAATATGTGGAACCAATCTTTTGAAACTTTTATCATTGTTACACATCGCAGTATGCTGTATTTCTTTTTTTTTAGAACGAAATATGTGTAATTGTTACATATCAAAATATGTGCATTTTATACATGAGTGTGTGGTATTGGTAGTTTGGTACTATCTGACCCTCATCCCCTAAATAACTTCCATATCCCGTAATTTATTAGTTTTTGTAGGTGAATATTTAGAGGAAAAAAATATTTCCTATGTTCAAAGCTTTGAATTAGAATCGCTAGATGTTGGTAATGGAGTATCTACACTTTCATAGAAGCGGTATCCATACAATTATGCTCTTAGCTCGTTTATACTGAAAAATACTATGCCATATTGATACTTTCAGGTTCCTGCCTACCAAAAGCAACCGAAAGATCCGCCAAGTGAACAAAGAGATCGAATCAATTCTGCAAGGTATAATTGGGAAAAGAATTCAAGCTACAAAGGAAGGCAAGAGTACTACAGATGACTTACTAGGTCTATTACTGGAGTCAAATCTAAGACACACTGATGAGAATTGCCGATCCAGAATGGGGATGACCATTAAAGAAATAATCGAGGAATGCAAGCTATTCTACTTCGCTGGTATGCATACCACATCCGCATTGCTCACATGGACAATGGTAGTACTAAGCATGCACCCAGAGTGGCAGGACCGTGCAAGAGAGGAGATGCTAAGTTTGTTTGGAAAAAACAAGCCCGAGTACGATGGCCTAAGCCACCTCAAAATTGTGAGTTTTTAAAGTAACTTTGAGTTTTGATCTGGCATCAGTGATGTATATGCAAAATAATTTCTAGAATGCTCTTGATTAATGGTGCAGATGACCATGATTCTTTATGAGGTTCTGCGATTGTACCCGCCAGGTACTTCTTTCATGCGGAAAACATACAAGGAGATGGTGATTGGAGGCATCACGTACCCAGCTGGTGTCATCATTGAGCTGCCCGTAGCATTCATCCACCATGACCCAGATATTTGGGGAAGCGATGTGCATGAGTTCAGGCCTGATAGGTTTGCAGAGGGGATCTCTAAGGCGTCCATGGATCTGAGTGCTTTCCTCCCATTCGGTTGGGGACCGCGTATCTGCATCGGACAGAACTTTGCATTGCTTGAAGCCAAGATAGTGATGTGCATTATCATTCAGAACTTTAAATTTGAGCTTGCGCCAACGTATACTCATGAGCCACACCCTGCGATGTCACTGCATCCTATGCATGGTGCAAAGGTTAAGCTCAGGGCAATCTGATTTAAAGATATATATATATATATATATATATATATATATATATATATATGTACTATTTACCATTACATAGTTGACATTTCACAGCGGACGTAACAGGAGCTTTAAATAGTTCAAATAAGCCTTCTACATGTGTGTGTTTGAAATGAGTGTACAATGTGTCTTTCGGTTTTCATGTAACCTTGAGTCTTAATGCGTTTATACATCTATCACATATATATTTGAGCAACAAAAGAATCTACCATGTTCGCTCTCAAGACTAAGAAATTCACACAGAGAAAATAGGAAAAAAAATTACCCACCATTGCCGTTATGAAAGAAATAGACTAAAATACTCCTAACAAAGTTATTAAATTACCCACCACTGCTATTATGAAAAAATTATACTGAAATAACCCTAAAAATTTATTAAATTACCCACCATTGCCATTATTAATAAATTGATATTAAATATTTCTAAATATATTTATTAAAGTATCACATTCACTCGTCTTTCTCTCTCAAACACCATGCCCATATTAATCGGAGAAATCACTATCATTATAAAAATTTAGACTAAAATACTACTAAGAAAGTTATTTAATTATCTACCACTGCCATCATGAAGAAATTAGACGGAAATACACCTAAAAAAATTATTAAGTCCCAGTGTCAATCGGTAGATTTTGATATTTCATGTTAAACATTTCAATCGGTAGATTTTGATATATCTTTTTTTTTACTTTAATACAAATTGCATAAGACCTTATGATATTTTTACATGGTAGATACGATCTATTAGTTCTAAGTAAGTGATAGAATGAAGCCTTGGGTCAAAATTTTCAACACAGATACTCTCTATTGTCATTATAAAAAAGTATTATTGAGAGAAAAAAATATTTACCCTCTATGATGTTATGATATTAAAATTTGATTGATATAAGGTATAATATAATTAAGAGATATTATATTTATGCATTTTTATAATAAGATATAAAGATTAGCTGAGCAAATGCGTTGTTAGGTTGAGTAGTTTCTCATTAATTGCTAAACATTCTACTTCATGTATGTGTACACTTAGAACTGGGCCACCCATTAACCGCCTTAGGGCAAGTGGGCCACCTAAACTAGGGAGGCCCACGACGATACCTTGGCTGTTGGGTGCGCAAACAGTTAGCAAATAATACATTAACAACATCAAAATACAACATAAATTTTACGTGAAAACTCATTTCAGGAAAAACTACCTGCATTGACTAGCAATCTTTATTATAGGAATAAAAGAGCTACAATGCAGAAAATAACAATGAGTCTCTCTTTTTTCATGCAACATGAAAGATGTATATATGTGAGTGGATAACTAATCCAATAATTTTCTAAACAATGTGACCCATAACGTTGGAGGGCTCCACCTCTCACACCTCCTAGGCATCTCCTGCGAGACAAGAATTTGGATCATATTTAAACACAACCGTTCCTCTGCCCATGATCTTGAGCAGTGGGGGCGAGACCCCACAAGGACCCACACTAGGCCACGTGGCACACAACCAACGGACGGTTGCGGATGCCACCGCTGAGCAGGGCATTAACACCCCGTCCCAAGTAACAACGCCGCGGGGATAGATGTCGCGTGGGGAGCATATTGCCGCCTCCCTCAACGGGATAGGGCCTGGGCGAAGATCCTTGTAAATTGGCGCACAATGGCATCAGGCGCATCGGGCAGGCATTAATGTCCGATATCCTGCCTATTTCCTTGGCTGTTAGGTGCTCAGCTGACCTGTCCCGTCACCGCTTCCTCACGCCAATGGGCGAACTTGTTACCCTCAGGGCTTGCACGCCCGTCCATATTGGCTCATGATGGAAGAAGAAGAAGGCATTAAGGTCCCCAAGTGGGTCTCCGACCATTGTAGAAAACCTCCCTTGCACTATAAATGGGGAAACCCTGGCTTCTTAGAGGAGATGACAACATTGTACTCAACACACCTCAAGCAAAGACAATACAAATAAGTAGAACATAATGTTTTACACCCTTGGGTTGCCCGAACCTTGATAAAATCATGTGTGCTGTAGTTCTCTTCCTCATTGACATGCAGATCCGTTCGCTTCCCAACCCTCTCAAAGGTGGCCGTGCAGGCCCCTATTTTTTGGTGCTTCGGCAGATCGACAATGTGTCTTACTGGTGCATGATGTACAAAACCGAATAAGCTTGATCTCCTATGGGGCCAATCAATTAAATACCCTAGTACGATAAGTCTACAACCAACATATGCCCAAGAAAATCCCCCACGTCTATATGATTAACCATCTTGCTTTTTTAGCTCCCTTGCATGCTTGGCTATAGACGCTGTAAGATTCATGACCATTGATGATTAGATCCCCGAGGTATGGATGTTTTGGTGATTAATGACAACTATAAAATTGTAGGATAATACCTACTTGAGTGTTGTGTATGTAAGAATCATCTCTAAACTCTACTACAAATCTTATTGATGATGGTTGCGTTGGCGGTTGGTGACAATAACCACAAGCATGAAGGCTTGATGAACTTGATGAAGTCCAAGGGTTGATGAAGATGGATCAAGGCTAAGGACAAGCTATGGAGCAAGTGTTTGGAACATTTGTCTAGTTGTTAGGACTTTGAGTCCATAGGAAAAACTGGACTATCAAGGGGGTCTAGGTCATATCTCTTTAGGTCACACTAGTTGGTAATGTGCATGGATGCTCAGTGAAATCATAAGCACCAGGTGATACTGGAGAAGCCAAGGAGCTGTTGGAAGAAGCCAGAAAACGAAGTCAAGCGAGGACGAGGAGTTTCAGCTTCTGGACAGAGTGACTGGACAGAAGGTTTGAAGAGACCGGACTGTACGGTCATCAGAGATTCAAAGAGATGGATTGTGAGGATTTTGTCAGTGTGAAGAACCATAGAGATCGGACGGTCTGGTTTGTATGGGTAAAACATGAGACAGAGAGGAAGCAAATAGGAGCTCTTTGGAATCGTCGAAGGCAAAGGGACCGGACGGTCCGATCAGTGAGAAATCAGCAGTGGCAGAAGAGCCAACGTCTCTGAAGGAGCTGTTATAGGAGTGACCGAATGGCCTGGTCAGTCAATGACCGGACTGTATGGTCATTTGGCCTAGAAAGCTGATTTCGTGGAGCAACGACTGGTTTGAGGTTTGAAGTCTATATAACTTCGTTGCTGGGGTCTTGGAGAACTTTCTTGGCCAGTGGAATTGCTGAGAGCATTTGTAGGGAGCCAAGAGGAAAAGAGAAGAGCACTAGGAGGAGATATTGGATATCTTGAGAGTGCTAGTGAGAGTAACTTGAGCATCTATCCACATCTAAGGATAGGGTGTCCTTGATGGTGTGATCTAGGTTGTTACTCTTGGTCTATGGTGAGACCTATCCTAATTAGGTGTAGGTGATCGAGCCTATCATGATTGGTTGTGAAAGCCATCACACGTTTGTATATGGTTTGAGCCCGTCGTTGAAAGGGGCATCGATAGTAAGCACCTATGTCGGCTCGGGGAGTCCGACAAGTTCTCAAGAGAGGCGAGAATGTGCCTTGGTGGCAGCGGTGACACAACAATGTCTTCACTATGGAAGTGATTATGGGCTCATGTGTGAGAACTCCACTTGGTGGCAGGAGGGACCTGTACTTCGGCGGGAGTGGTCCAACGAGGGGTAGGGGAAGGCGCCATCCTTCCGAGACCTCGGGAAAAAATATCTTGACCCATCTCTTACTCTACTCCTTACTATGATGCTTTACTTTCCGCATTTGCATACCGTGCTATTCATGCGTGTGTGTGTGTTTATCTTGCTCTTGTTGATCACCTTCACTACTACAATAATGCTCTATAGCGACAGACCAAAGACCTTAGTGGTGGAAACGAATTCCACCACTGAGCAACTGTCACTACGAATGAGAAAACGTAGTAGCAAACTAATGTCCACCGATGACGGTCGGGAGCCACCGCCGTTCGTGCCCGTGTCCAGATCTGCCGCCGCCGCCATTGCCTGCGCCTAGATCTGCACCGCCAAGGGGGCCGATGCTGACGGGGGGGGGGGGGGGGGGCAGTGCACTACCGAGAGAGAGAGAGAGAGAGATAAATTAGGTACATATTGCGAATTCCCGATTCACCCTCCCCTCTCGGTCACTCGATCCTTTCAAGTGGTATCAGAGTCAAGTGCTCATTATAGGGCTTAACTACCTTGAGTACTAACCGTATTGAATTGGTATGTCATCCCATTCGGGGTCGGGTCATGGCATATGGAAGGATCGCTTGAAAAGCTACCTAAATGCCATGATTTCGGATGAGTTGATGGATACTCTTCTGCACTTTGCCAATATCTTTACCGATGATCATGTGTATGATGATAATTGTGTGGATGTGCCTTGTTTTAGTGAGTGTCTAGATTCTTCTAGTGATAATTTGATAGGTTTCTCTGCTAGTGTGCCTAATGTGATGAATGATAATGATGTGTATCTTGATCTTGCTTGCTCCTCTAGCATGTCTAGTGTTGATGATGGTTGTAAGCCTTTTATTGATCATGCTAGTGACTCACTTGTTAGGGAGTTCTTTGATTTCCATGCTAATGAGAATGAGGACTTACTTGACTCTCTTATTCATTTGCGAGGTATCGTTGATGGAATTGCAGCAACTGAAAGGTCTTTCGAGCTTCCCAAGATATTGATTATCGAGAAGATCCTCACCTTGCTCCCTAGCAGCAAGTTCCTCTACATCACCCTTGATCTCATCATGGACAAGAGTGGAGGTACCCATTGGATACTTGATATTGGGTGCACCCAACACATGACAGGGAAGCCAACCATGTTTGCCAACATTGATGAAGATGAAGACAGTGAGAAGGTGACTTTTGGGGACAACTCAATGGGGAGAGTTAGAGGCTCAGGCAACATGGCCATTATAGAGTACCTCCATCTCTCCAAGGTCTTTCTTGTGGAAACTGTCAATTTCCACCTCCTGTCTAGTGGTGATCTGTATGATATGGGATTCAAGTGCATGATGAGGATGGTGCAATGATTGTGAATGCAAAGAAATGGATAGTGTTTCATTGAGTGAGACATGGGAACTTGTATGTCATGGACTTCAAATCAAGCAACATGCCATCAAGTACTTGCCTATTCATCAAGGCAACTAAGGGATGGTTGTGGCATAGAAGATTAGCACATGTTAGGATGAGTTAGCTCAGAAAAGTGATCAAAAGGAATCTAGTTGAAGAAGTCAAGGATGTTATATTTGAGAAAGACAGACTGTGCAGTGCTTGTCAAGCTGGAAAGCAAATTGCTTCTTCTCATCCCACCAAGTCATTCATGTCAACATCTCATCCTCTAGAGATCTTGCACATGGACTTGATTGGGCCAACACATTACAAGAGTCTGTGAGGCAATCTCCATTGCTTGGTGATTGTGGATGACTTCACAAGATATAATTGGACCTTCTTTCTTGTGGACAAGTCTCAAGCAAGTGATATCTTTAGGAAATTTGCAAGGAGAGCAAAGAATGAATTCAAGGCTAGCATTGTGAAGATAAGGAGTGACAATGGGATTGAGTTCAAGAATACAACAGTGTAGGAATATTATGACAAGAAGGGAATCAAGTATGAATTCCCTGCTACATATACTCCCAAGCAGAATGGAGTAATGGAGAGGAAGAACAAGACACTCATCACTCTAGCCTGTGCTATGCTAGATGAGTTTGAGACTCATGAGAGATTTTGGGCTGAAGCAATCAACACAGCTTGCTACACTTCCAACTATGTATATCTTCACCGGTTGTTGAAGAAGACACCTTATGAGCTATTGGTTGGACAGAAATTGAATATTTCCTATTTTTGGGTCTTTGGCTGCACTTGCTACATTCTCAAGAAGAGGAGGAAGCCTAGGAAGTTTGAGAGCAGAACGGGTGAAGGCATTCTTATTGGGTACTCAGGGACTTCTAAGAATCCTATGATGTGCAATTTAATGAGTCAAATAGTTCTCAAAAGGCAGATGAATTTTATGAAGTGAACATTGAAGATGAACCCATGAGGGAAGCTTTGAGAAAGATGCGCGTGGGTGAGGTTTTATCACACGAGGCAAATGATGATGATATTGGTGAGCCCTCTACTCCACCACCTCAACCAACTTCATCCTCCGAGGTACAAGAACCAACCCAAGATGCTAATGAAACATCCTCTAGCTCCTCCCAAGATTCATTGAGAGTACACCCACCCAGCCAAGAAGAAATCTAAGTGAGAAGTGAGCCTCAAGCCTCCCCACATACTTCACCTCAAGCCACTTCTCCAAGCTCTTCTCACAACACCCCCACATCCAGTCCAAGCTCTAGCTCCATGACAAGAAAGCATATGAGTGATTCTCCCACCTCACTAAGAATCCAAGGCAGTCATATCACAAGAGAGCAAGCAGTCCATGATGCACAAGATACTTCACCTAGACCTCCTCCCACTCAATAATAACCCTCCCTAGACCCAAAGCTATCAACAAGGATCATTCTCGTGACTTGATCATTGGGAGTCCATCTCAAGGAGTTAGGAAAAGGACGAATCAATACAAGCCCAACTATGTGAATGAGGCAAATGATGGTGAGGCAAATGTTGCAATTGAGAACTTCTCCTTCGTCTCTATGATTGAGCCCACAACCATTGATGAAGCTATGGATGATCACAAGTGGGTAATTGCTATGCAAGAAGAGTTGAACAACTTCAAGAGATGCAAAGTGTAGAAACTTGTTGAGAGTCCCAAGAATCATAATGTTGTTGGCACCAAGTGGGTCTTCAAAAACAAACAAGATGAGAAAGAGGCCATTGTCAAGAACAAGGCTTGCCTAGTGGCTAAGGGATATTCTCAAGTGGCGGGTATTGACTTTGAAGAAACATTTGCTCCAGTGGCCCGTCTTGAAGCGATTCGGATCTTACTTGCCTATCCATCACATAATGGCTTCAAGCTCTATCAAATGGACATCAAGAGTGCATTCTTGAATGGAGAGATCAATGAGAAGGTCTATATGGAACAACCTCCAGGGTGAGGACCTTAAGCATCCAAGACATGTGTACAAACTAAAGAAAGCTCTCTATGGCCTCAAGCAAGAAACAAGGACATGGTATGAACATTTGATGAACTTCCTTCTCAAGAATGACTTCAAAATTGGAAGTATTGATAGCACCTTGTTCACAAGACATGTTGGGAAGGATCTATTTGTGTACCAAATCTATGTGGATGATATCATCTATGGGTCAACCAATGAGAAGTTCAATGAAAGAGTTTTGGGAGATGATGGTAAGGGAATTTCAAATGTCAATGATTGGAGAGTTGCATGTGTTCCTTAGTTTCCAAGTTAAGAAATTGAGAGAGGGAAACTTCATCTACCAAGAAAATTATACCAAGGACCTCCTCAAGAGATTTAACATGGAAAATTGCAAGCCCTTGCATACACCTATAGCAACAAGCAAGCCTTTGGATGATGATGTGAAAGGAAAACCGATGAACCCTAAGCTCTATAGGTAAATGATTGGCTCTTTGCTCTATCTCACCGCCTCAATACCGGATATCATGTTTAGTGTGTGTTTGTGTGCACAGTACCAAGCAAATCCAAAGGAGTCACACTTGAAGGCCATGAAGAGGATACCTAGATACCTCAAGTACACACCTACCATGGGATTATGGTATCCAAGAGGAACAAACTTTGAGTTACTCAGGTATTCAGACTTTGACTTCACGGGCTACAAAGTTTATAGGAAGAGCGCATCGGGAGGTTGTCAATTTCTTGGAAAATTTCTTGTATCTTGGAGCTCAAAGAGGCAAAACTCGTTGGCTCTATCTATAGCTAAAGCAGAGTACATGACAGCAGGAGCTTGTTGTGCCCAACTTCTCTATATGCGGCAAACTCTCTCGGATTATGGCCTCAACTACACTCATATGCCACTATATTGTGATAGTGAGGCAGCAATCAAAATGGCTCTCAAAACAAGAGTTCATGGTCATGCAAAGCACATTCAAGTCAACCATCATTTCATAAGGGACCATGTTGAGAAGACAGACATTGAATTGGTAAGTGTGCGGACTCATGAACAATTGGCAGATATCTTCACCAAGCCCCTCGATGAGAAGACATTCAACAAGCTAAGGGGGGAACTCAATGTTCTCGACCTTTCGAACTTCACATGACGTAACCCTTAAGCTTGTCCCTTGTAAATTTGTATAACTTTTGTTTGTTTTGTTCTTTGTTCTTTGTTTTCTGCTAGTTTCTCTTCTTCTTGTAGGTCGACTTCAATCCTTGAGATAGCAATGGACATGGGTTAAGCTTGGGAAGGTGGTTCATGGTGTGCCTAAGGCTTTGAAGAATGGTCCATTGTGAGTAAACTCGAGAAGGGAACAACTCGTTGTTGGCACTTTGGTTTGTAGCCTTTCTCTCTCTTTCTTTTAGCATCACATCATGTATTGTATACTTGTTGCATTTGTATTCTTTGCATCCATGCATCTTTACATAGTGATACCTTACATGCTTCCAAGCATGTTTCTAGGGGGAGTTGTTTATTTACATTGTAAGTATATGACCCTCTAGATGATCACATAGTGATAATTGAGCTTCATGCCCATTGAGTCATGTTCAAATAAGCTCCGAGGTTAAATCTACTCGTGCGGCTCAAAGACAAGTGACTCATACATTCCCAACACACAAACGACTAACCATTGCATACTTAAGGAAATGTTTTGTTGAGACATGTGTGTAGGGGGAGCGGTGGTGGAATGCCATCATGACCAACGAGGAGCACACTGAAAGGGGAGTTTTTTAACTCTTGTCATTTATTATTTGGTCCTTGGTTCTCTTGTGCGTTTTGTTCTTGGTTTGTGTTTTTTTTGTGATAGGTGACAAAGGGGGAGAAGGACATGAAGATCCAAAAGCCAAGTCTAGATCGATAACATAAAGGGAGAGAAGGACATGAAGATCCAAAAGCCAAGAAATGGGTGATAGCACAAATGATGAGAAGAACATGAAGATACAAGGGAAGCAAAGAAGATAAAAAAAATACGGATGTGGAGAACATGAAGATCACATGAAGGAGAGATGATCAAAGACAATGGCGCATGTTCACTTGGAGAACACCTGAAGATCATGTCAAGATGAACATCTACACCAACATGGAGAAGAACAACAATGGTGGATGACTACAACATCAATGAACATCTACGTCTATGGTGCGTGTCTACCTCAACAAGATCAACTACCATGACAGCATGACGGGTGCAAGTTTCAACTCAAGCTCAACTTCTAGTGCACTACATAATTGGGTAGTTCTCCCTCAACACCTAGCACATTCCAAGGGGGAGACTACTTCCAAGGAAAGGACCAAGGTAATCCTTTCAAACCTCTTTCTTTTCTCTTGGTTCCTCTTGATCTTTGTGTAGCTCTTTTAGCCTTGATGTTTTATGATAAGTAGTGGTTGTCACCAATCACCAAAAAGGGGGAGATTGTAAGCTTCATGAACATTGATGATTGGATCCTCGAAGTATGGATGTTTCAGTGATGAATGACAACTATGAAATTGGTGCTCTCTGGAATTGTCGAAGGCAAAGAGACAGAACGGTCCGGTCAATGGGAAATCAGTAGTGGCAGAAGAGCCAACGGCTTTGGAGGAGCAGTTCCAGGAGTGACCGGACAATCCGGTCTGTTAGTGACCGGGCGGTCTGGTCTATCAGTGACCGGACTGTACGATCATTAGGACTAGAAAGCTGATTTCATGGAGCAACGGCTAGTTTGAGGTTGGAAGCCTATATAACTTCGTTGCTAGGGTCTTAGAGACCTCTCTTGGCCAGTAGAATTGCTAGGAGTTGTAGGGAGCCAAGAGGAAAAGAGAGGAGCACTAGGAGGAGATATTAGATATCTTGAGAGTTCTAGTGAGTGTAACTTGAGCATCTATCCACATCTAAGGCTAGGGTGTCCTTGAGGGTGTGATCTAGATTGTTACTCTTGGTCTATGGTGAGACCTATCCCAATTAGGTGTCTGTGATTGAGCCTATCATGATTGGTTGTGAAGGCCGTCACACATTTGTATATGGTTTGAGCCCGCCGTTGAAAGGGGCATCGATAGTGAGCACCCATGTTGGCTCGGTGAGTCCGACAAGTTCTCGAGAGAGGCAAGCTTATGCCTCGGTGGCAGCGGTGACACAACCGTGTCTTTACTATGGGAGTGATTGTGGGCTCGTGTGTGAGAACTCCACTTGGTGGCGCGAGGGACCGGTACTCCGGCAGGAGTGGTCCAACGAGGGATAGGGGAAGGCGCCATCCTTCCGAGACCTCGGGAAAAAATATCATGACCCATCTCTTACTCTACTCCTTACTATGATGCTTTACTTTCCGCATTTACATTCCGTGCTATTCATGCGTGTGTGTTTATCTTGCTCTTGTTGATCACCTTCACTACAACAATAATGCTCTATAGCGACGGACCAAAAGGGACCTTAGTGGCGGAAACGAATTCCACCACTGAGCAACTGTAACTATGGAGCAGAAAACATAGTAGCGAACTAATGCCCGCTACTAAATTTGTGACAAAAAAAATAAAAAAAAAAAGAAAAAGATCCACGGATGACCGTCGGGAGCCGCCGCCGTCCGTGCCCGTGCCCGGATCTGCCGCCGCCGCCGTCCGTGTCCGTGCCCGGATCTGGCGCCGCCGCCTTCGCCCGCGCCCAGATCTGCCGCCACCACCCATCCCCGGATCCACCGCTGCTGCCGTCGCTCGCGCCTGGATCCGGCACCGCCGCCGTGGCCCGTGCCCGGATGGGGAGCCGCCACCGCCGTCCGTGCCCGGATCTGCTGGCGCCACCCACACCGAGGAGGAGGGTCCGGTGGGGAGGGCGCCGTGCTATGGGGATGGGGCCACCGGCAGGGGGTAGGCAGGGGCGGGTGCGGAGGGGGCCGATACTGAAGGGGGGGGGAGTGCACCGCCCAGAGAGAGAGAGAGAGAGAGAGAGATAGAGAGAGAGAGAGAGAGGAGGTGGCGCGACTGGTAGTGGCGGGCGCTTCCTTCGTAGTCACGGTCCTCTTTGGCCCGCCACTACTTTTCTACGATTACTAGCGGGCTACACAGTAAAGTCATGCGTAGTTGCGGTCCTTTCTAATGCCCGTCGCTGAGGAATTTTAGGCGTTTGCCACTGCAGAGCCCTTTTGTAGTAGTGCTTGTAGACTTGCATGAATAGGCTCTTTACTTGCCAGTAGTGCTTAGCTTTCCTACTTGATCGCTGGCAAGTATAGGAGTTGCTTTGGCTTGATTGATCACCCTAGTGTGTGTTGTGCTACTCATGCTTGTGTGCTTACCTTGTACTTGTTGATGATCTAGTAGCTTTGCATGAGTAGGCTCCGTTGTTGGCTTGTTGTATGCTCCCGCGTGTCTTTGATTACTATCTTGCATAGGAGTTGCTTTGCCTTGTGTGTGATCCACTAGTATGCTTAGGTTGTCTTTCCTTTCATAGTGTTATCCTTTTGTTAGTGTGATCACCACTAGAATTGTGTAGGAGTTGTTTGAGTAGTTGGTTTTAGGAATTGGCAAATTAGGTACATATTGTGTGTTCCCGATTCACCCCCTCTCAGTCATTCGATCCTTTCAAGTGGTATTAGAGCCAAGTGCTCATTATAGGGCTTAATGGCCTTAAGTAGTGTCCGTATTAAATTAGGATGTCATCCCATTTGGGGTCGGGTCATGGCATATGGAAGGATCGCTTGAAAAGCAACCTAAATGCCATGATTCTGGATGAGTTGATGGATACTCTTCTGCACTTTGCCAGTACCTTTACTGATGATCATGTGTATGAGGATAATTGTGTGGATGTGCCTTGTTTTAGTGAGTGTCTAGATTCTTCTAGTGATAATTTGATAGGTTGCTCTGCTAGTGTGCCTAATATGATGAATGATAATGATGTGTATCTTGATCTTGCTTGCTCCTCTAGCAAGCCTAGTGTTGATGATGGTTGTAAGCCTTTTATTGATCATGCTAGTGACTCACATGTTAGGGAGTTCTTTGATTTCCATGCTAATGAGAATGAGGACTTACTTGACTCTCTTATTCATTTGTGAGGTATCATGGATGGAATTGCAGCAACTGAAAGGTCTTTTGAGCTTCCCAAGATATTGATTGTCGAGAAGATCCTCACCTTGCTCCCTAGCAGCAAGCTCCTCTACATCACCCTTGATCTCATCATGGACAAGAACCTCTCCATTGATGATGTGATCAGGTTGCTCTTTAAGAATGAGGTGATCACCACAAGCTTGATGGGGAAGAATAAATTCAAGGCAAACAATGAAGCATCTTCAAGCAAGGGGAAAGAAGTAGCTTTGAGCTCAACCTTCTTTGATCCCTCCACAAGATTGCCTTGCAACAGATTCTACAACCCCTTCTGGCACTTCATCAAGCTCTATCACAAGTGTCATTCCAAGCTCTACCCCAAGCACTTGGAGTGGACAAAACATTGGTGTGAGAGGAGCACCGACAAAAATGCTCACACAATCATTTGAGATGATCAATCTTACCACTACGGCTCCAGCGCCTCCGCCTCCACCACCACAAGATCGACTTAGGCATCTTCGTTGAGCTCAACAACATAATCTCTTCTTTTAATTTGATGAATTTGTGAGAAATCCAAATAATAAATTTTGTGAGACTCTCTTGAGCATTTATGATCTTGTGTGTAGGATAAACTCCTTTCGGGGTCTTCGGTGCATTCCACCATATGAAATGATTGACAAGTGCCTCCTGCAAATCACTGCTCCAGAGACGAGTTTCTTGTTTGAGGAAGTGATCAACAGAAGGCATGAGATCTCAATTAAAATAAATAGAGATGATACTTGTGCTTCACACATAAGTGGGACATGTGCTTGAGCATGTCACTGGACTTCATCACCCTCCCCACTACTACATCGACCTCGACAATGTGCATATTGGGGATGGTTGTGGTCATTAGAGGTATCATGCTCCCCACCATCCTATAAGGAGAAGACTTCAAGAAGGTATTGCAAGGATCCCTAATTATGAGGATGGTCTCATTCAACATGACGAGGTTAGTGAAAGTCAATTGAGTAATGCCTTGGATACTAACCCTTCTTCCTCTAGTGCTTGTCTTATAGCTACTACCAGGGTCAACTACAAGAGTGGAGGTACCCATTAGATACTTGATAGTGGGTGCACCCAACACATGACAGGGAAGCCAACCATGTTCGCCAATATTGATGAAGATGAAGACAGTGAGAAGGTGACTTTTTGGGACAACTCAAAGGGGAGTTAGAGGCTTAGGAAAGGTGGCCATTACAGAAGACCTCCATTTCTCCAAGGTCTTTCTTGTGGAAACCCTCAATTTCAACCTCCTGTCTATTGGTGAGCTGTGTGATATGGGATTCAAGTGCACATTTGATGAGGATGGTGCAATGATTGAGAATGCAAAGAAATGGATAGTGTTTCATTGAGTGAGACATGAGAACTTGTATGTCACAGACTTCAAATCAAGCAACATGCCATCAAGTACTTGCCTATTCATCAAGGCAACTAAGGAATGGTTGTGGCACCATCGCGGAGCTTCCGTTGAGGCGAAGCAAAGTTGTGAAGGGCTCGATGGCGTTCGGGCGAAAGAAAAAGAGTTGGACGGTTTTTCCCCTGGTGGTAGATGGCAATGAGTTATAGGTCAAGGGTAGAGTTGTCTTGGACCCTAGGCTTATATAAGAAGAGGTGTGGCTGGTGGGAGATGTCCCTCTTCCCATTAGCCTTGTGTTAGGTGTTTATTCAAAGTGCTCGGAGAGAGCCTCGTGTAAAGAGGAGAGTAGTGGGTGTGTGAGAGACATCTTTTGCTCTTCCAAATAGTAGGAGGAAGAGGGTGGCTTCCTAGCCATGTATCCATGAATCTTGTATGGAAGACTTAATGACATGAGATTCATTTTCATGCTCAAGATCTTTCTCTCTCCCTAAATCCCGAATTTCTCTTTTTTTCTATTTTTGGAGCTATTTTCATGGGAATTTTCAATCTCCTTTTTGGACAAGTTTTTGGGACGGATTTCATGGGAAACTTGGTGCTATGGTGAGCTAGAGCAAATCTCCATAGGTCCTTGACTGAATCCTTAGCTCTAGCATCTTCGATTTGAAGGATTCCTCAAGTTTTCCCTTTTTGGTGTTCTTGGCACAAGGTCTGAAATTCATGATGATTCCTTGAGCAAATTGAGTGGATCTTAAAGGATTAGGGTCGTGATGTGATGAGGATTCACTAGTTCAAAAATTGCATCATTTGGAGTTCATTTGATTAGGTTTTGGTCAAGTTTTTACCTAATCCTGAAACCTTTTTCTATTCTATCGGGGTCGACCGGCACTGCCGACGACCAAGACGAGCACTATCGATGGGTCAGAACTCGGATCGGCACCGCCGATGCCACGACCGGCACTGCCAGTGGCTTGAGTCTGAACCCCGTACCGGCACCGCCGATGGCTAGACCGGCACTGCCAATGCGCTCTGTTTGCTGCTTTTGAGAATCCCTCACCGGCACTGCCGATGGGCTTTACCAGCACTGTCGATAGTGCCAACCGGCACTGCTGATGTGTGATCAGCACTGCGGATGGTAGTCCAGTTTCACAATGTTTTGGGTGTTTTCCGTTCTCCTTTGTTTCCGCTGTGTTCCGCTGTGGTTGTTGATCACTCCTTGGGTTAGCACATCACAAGTTGGTGTGCGTGGCCTTGGTGATTGGTTTAGAGGTTGGCTTGGATTGTAATCGGGACATAGGCCAAGTTCTCTTGGAGAATTTTAATTGGCTCCCATTCACCCCCCTCTGGTCGCCTTCTCGATCCTTCAATTGGTATTAGAGCCGGTTTGATCACTAGTTGACCTTCACCAGCTTTGTGACCTGAAGGCGACATGGAGAAGCGTGCGGTCAAGCTTTGGATGTTCGATGGAGAGGACTTTCCCTACTAGAAGTCACGGAGCAAGGCTTATCTCTTAAGCCAAGGATGTGTAATTTAGGAGATCATGGAGTAGGACTACGCCATACCGGACGACCTCAACACTGCGCCAATAGGTGTGTTAACCAGGTATGAAAACAACTCCAAAGCTATCAATATCCTGCTTTCTGCTCTAGGTAGGAATGAACATGACCGTGTTGCTCATCTTGATACTGCACATGTCATTTGGGCAAAGCTTTGCACGTACCATGAGAGTACCAATCAAGTCAAGTCTATGCGTAAGAATTCTTACAATAGACAGTACCAAACCTTTGCACAAAAACATGGCGAGTCACTAGATGACACTTTTCATAGGTTTGAGGCCATTGTGTGCAACTTGCGAACTTTTGGTAACCTTGTGTATAGTGATAATGATAGCGCTAAGCAATTACTATATTCACTTGATGAAAATGCTTAGGGGTTAAGATTGCTGCACTAGAAGAAACTGTTGATTTCAATACACTGGACTGTGAGCAACTGTATAGCAAACTAAAATCTCATGAACTGTCTAGTAAGTCTCGTCCTAATCTTGCTAATCCTGCTTCTAGCATGGCTTTGCTTTCTAGCTCTCAGAAGGGTAGTCACAGTGGTGCTTCTTAACCCCTCACTTGACAAGTCTTCTTTGGAGTTTGCTTTGTCTTCTCTTGTTGCAGCTTTCGATGAACACATGGAGTGCATTCCTGATGAGGAGCTGTCCTTGCTCACAAGGAAGTTCAGGAATTCTACAACAACCGGAAGGAGAGAAGAGGAGGTGGTTCAAGAACCTTCTTTGAGTGTTGTGACCCTAGGCACTTCATCGCTGACTGCCCCAAGAAAAAGAAGTCTGGGTACCATGACAACAACACTGAAGATTTCAAGCAGAAGAAGAACCGCTTCTACAAGAAAGACAAGAACTCCAAGAAGTCCGCCAAGGCCATTGCACGCGCCTGTGTTGCCGCCTTGAGCGATGTCGACCTCACATCAAGCGAAGGCCTTACAAGCTCGAAGGTAGAGGCTGAGAAGCCATGAGTCAAGAGGAAGGACGACTTCACCGGGCTTTGCTTCATGGCAAAGAACGACCACGACACCAACTCTGGCTCTGACTCTGACACAAACAAGGTACCTCCCACTCTTGATGAGCTTGCTTCTAAACTTGATCATTTGCGCAATGTTTTGCTCATGCAAGATGATAAGCTTCGCAGCGCTGTACATGAGAGTAAAGAGCTTAAGTCTAATTTGGGAGTGCTGAGTATGAAATCACTTTGCTTAGGTCTAAGCTTGCAAAAGATGACATTGCTATTGAGTGTGAGTCTTGTCAAGTTGTGATGAATGATCTTGCACAGAGGGAAAGTGTGAATACTCAAGCTGCCAGTCAGCTTGAGAGAGCCCTTAAAGAGCTTGATGAATTCAAAGCTAGACCAACTCTTTTGGGTGCAAGTCAGAAGTGCCCCAAGCTCACTAATGATTTCGAAGCTCAAACCCTCAAAGTCAAAGAGTTCGAGACCAAGCTGCTAGATGAGACTCGCTCGAAAGTTCTCCCACCACCATGTGTAGTGTGCGGCTCTCTTAAGGATAAGCTTGCAATCACTAGGGAGGAAAACAAAATCCTAACCCAAGAAAATGACTATCTCATCTCTCATCTCTAAAGAACCCTAGTGAGTGAGGAGAAGATTGAGAGTGACTTGGCAAGAGTCAAAGAAAGTACTAGTAGGTCAACCTACAACTTGGGCTTGGGATTTGAGAGGTGTGACAAGGAGAGTGAGAATGTGGGTAAGTTTGTGCCTAGCTCTAGTTACAAGGATGAGAAACAATCCATCAAACCCACTAACACATACTATCCACCTAACCCTAATCCTTCCTTCAACCCAAAGCAAGCCGAGAAGCCAAAACCCAAACCCACTGTGCAAGCTAAACCTAAACATGAGAGTGTCTACATTTGCATGTTCTGTGGTCATAAGGGTCATTTGGATGAGTACTGTTATAGGCGTAAGAGAATTGAGAAGATGCAAGGTGAGTTAACTAGGAATGTGCATCATGATGATTTTGTTGGTTTTCAGCCTCGCTCTTTTTCTCGTGCCTATCATGGACAGGGTCATTCCTCATATGGCTTTGATTTATGAAACAGAGGCTTTACACAGCAGCGCTTTGGCATCCCACATTTTCCCCATTGTGGTGAGAGTCGCTCGCGTGGATTTCGCTCACACAGATGATTTCTATCCTCACAACCACAGGTTTGAGGCGAGACGCTTTGACAAGCCACACTTTCCCCATCGTGATTCTCATCTCATGCATTTGACTGGTAATGTGCAAAGAACTGTGATAACCCCTGCAGGTCATGTGATTCAGTGCTAGCTTCCCAAGAGTTTTCTTTCTAACCCCAGCACTAAGTCATCGATCTTTCCTTCTCGTTCTTTGTAGGCAGCAGGTGGAGGCCTGGAGAACAAATGGTTGATGGACTCCGGGTGTTCGCGCCACATGACCGGAGATGCAAAGTGGTTCTCTAGCCTCACTCCTATGAAGCACCGGGAGTATGTGACCTTTAGAGATGACAAGAGAGGGAGAGTGAAGGCAAGAGGCGTGGTAAAGGTAAATGAAAAATTCACTCTCAAGGATGTTGGTTTGGTTGAGCATCTCAAGTACAATCTCCTCTCTGTCTCTCAGTTGCTTGATGTTGGTTTGGAAGTGCGCTTTAAGAAAAATGCTTCTTATGTTCTTGATTCGAACGGCTCTTTGGTTTGTGGTATTTCTAGTATTGGAAAAGTTTCTTAGGCTGATTTTGTTGGTTCTCCTGGTTCTCACAAGTGCTTGTTTTCTCAATCTTCTTCTGAGCTCTAGAAATGGCATAGGAGACTAGGTCACATGAGCTTTGACTTGCTTTGTCGCTTGAGTGGCCTAGGTTTGATCCGAGGATTGCCTAAGCTCAAATTTGATAAGGATTTGGTTTGTGCTCCTTATCGTCATGGGAAAATGATTGCCGCTCCTCATCCACCAATTAATTTGGTGATGACTGAGCGCCCTGGAGAGCTGCTTCATATGGACACTGTTGTTCCTTCTCGGGTTCGTTCGGCGGGTGGGAAGTGGTATGTTCTTGTGATTGTTGATGACTACTCTCACTACTCTTGGGTTTACTTTCTTGAGAGTAAGGATGAAGTGTTTTATCACTTTCAGAGCTTAGCTTTGAGGTTGTTCAAGGAACTTCCTAGTGCATTACGAGCAATTCGCAGTGATAATGGCACCAAGTTCAAGAACTCCTCCTTTGATGCTTTCTATCTTGAGCATGGTATTGAGCATCAGTTTTCAGCACCTCGTGTCCCTCAGCAGAATGGTGTGGTCGAAAGAAAGAACAGAACCTTGGTGGAAATGGCCCGGACGATGCTTGATGAGCATAGGATTCCGAGGCAGTTCTGGGCTGAGGCCATTAGCACTACTTGCTATGTTTCCAATCGGGTTTTCTTGCGCTTAATTCTTAATGTGACTTCCTATGAACTACACTTTAGGAGGAAGCCATCTGTTTCTCATTTGTGCATCTTTGGTTGCAAGTGCTTCATTCTCAAGCATGGCAATCTTGATAAGTTTGAGTCGAGATCTTCCGATGGCAACTTTCTTGGCTACACCCTTCATGGCCATTCTTACAGAGTTTTGAGTTTGGAAACTAACACCATCGTAGAGTCCTGTGATGTAACCTTTGATGAATCAAACTCTTGTGCAAGCAATGTGGTTGAGACTGCATGTAACAGGGAGATGGAGGAGAGTATCTTTGTAGAAGAGGACCCACAGGGCTTGGATGATGACGATGATGAGTCTTTCCATCCCATATCCGAGCTTGTTCCTGCTGCTTCCACCACTCCAGCAGAGGGTCTAGAAGCTTCTACATCGACCTCAGTAGTTGTTGAGCCAGCTCCAGCTACGGTTGAGGGGGAGGTACGCTCTAAGAGAGAGGCTCCTCACCACATTCACCGTCAACATCCATCTCAACAGATGATCGGTAATCTCTTTGAGAGGACAACAAGGTCAAGGTCTGCACATCTCACCTGCTTTACTAATTGTCTCTTTGTTGCCACCTTTGAACCTCGGGATCTTGGACACGCATTATCTGATGAACATTGGGTTAATGCCATGCATGAGGAGTTGGAAAACTTTGAGAGAAACAAAGTGTGGACCCTAGTAGAGCCTCCTGTTGGTGTCAATGTCATAGGAACCAAGTGGGTTTTCAAAAACAAGCATGGGGAAGATGGTGAGGTTGTTAGAAACAAGGCTAGGCTTGTTGCCCAGGGTTTCAGTCAAGTGGAGGGCTTAGACTATGGGGAAACCTTTGCTCCTGTTACACGCATAGAAGCCATTAGGATCTTGCTTGCATTTATTGCCTCTAAGAGCATTAGGCTCTATCAAATGGATGTCAAGAGTGCTTTCCTAAATGGTTTTATAGAGGAAGAGGTTTATGTGAGACATCCACCTGGCTTTGAGCACCACAAATACCCAAACCATGTGTACAAGCTTTGAAAGGCTTTGTACGGGCTAAAGCAAGCACCTAGGACATGGTATGCTAGGCTTAAGACCTTTCTGCTAGCGCGCGGATATGTCATGGGGTGTGTTGACAAAACCTTATTCACTCTAAAGTATGGCAATGACTTTCTAATGGTTCAGATTTATGTGGATAATATCATCTTTGGAGGTTCCTCTCATGCTCTTGTGTCTAGATTTCAGGAAGCTATGGAAAGTGAATTTTAGATGTCCATGTTGGGCGAGCTCACCTTCTTTCTCGGACTTCAAATCAAGCAGTGCAAGCAAGGCACCTTCATACATCAAGCCAAGTACACGAAGGATCTCCTGAAGAAGTTTGACATGGTCAATGTGAAGTCGTTGTCAACACCAATGTCCACAACAACGACACTTGACCCTGACGAAGACTGTGAAGCGGTGGACCAAAGGGAGTACAGGAGCATGATTGGCTCCCTCTTGTACCTAACGGCAACAAGACCCGACATACACTTTGTAGTGTGTCTTTGTGCTCGCTTCCAGGCTTCCCCAAGGGTGACTCATCGCAAGGATGTTAAGCGCATCTTCAGGTATCTCAAACACACTCTTGAGTTCGGTCTTTGGTACTCCGCATCTTCATCTCTTGATCTCATTGGGTATTCCAATGCGGACTTTGCTGGGTGTAAAATTGATAGGAAGAGCACTTCGGGTACTTGCCATTTCTTGGGTACTTCTTTGATCTGTTGGTCTTCTCGTAAGCAGTCGAGTGTAGCCCAATCCACCACAGAGGCTAAGTATGTTGCAGCTGCTAGCTGCTGCTCACGAATCCTATGGATTATGTCCACCATGAGAGACTATGGGTTAACCTTTAAGGGTGTTCCACTCATGTGTGATAACTCCAATGCCATATGCTTAGCCAAGAACCCAGTCCTACATGGTAAGGTCAAACACATAAATGTGAGATTCCACTTCCTGAGAGATAATGTTGAGAAGGGAGATGTGGAGGTCAAATACATCGACACCAAAAACCAATTGGCTAATATCCTTACCAAGCCTCTAGATGCTTCAAGATTTGCTTTTCTTCGGGGGGGGGGGGGGGGGGTGGAACTTGGTGTTTGCCATCCTTATGGCATCATTTGAGGGGGAGTTGGTGTTCTCTTGTATATATGTATCTTACCTTTTTATGCATTGCATCTCATATGTAATATATGCATTGATAGATGAGCTTTGATTCTTATGCTTTCTTGCATTTCTCTTTGCTATGATTGAGCTTGAGCTAAGTTGTGTGGATGTGATAGTAATCTCTCATGCTTAGATTTTCTAGATAGCTTGTTTTAGATTCTTTTGAGCAACTTGCTAATCTTAAAGGTAAACTGAGCTTCTTGTGAACCTTATGAACTAATCTTGTTAATTCTTGCTCACCATGTGTATAATTGCTTTTATCCCTATCAAAACTTGTGTTGAGGCTAGTCTAGAGGATGTTTTGGCTTTGGCACCTTGTGTTTGCGAAATGGAAGGCTTTGCAAATGTTTAGCTCATGATGGAACATTGTGGGCACGTGTGTTCCTTTTGCCGCAAGGGCATGCTCTTTTGTCTTGTGAATACATCATGAAAAATCTGCTAAGTGCTTTGAGCAAAATAATTCTAAATTACTAAATCCAAAAACTATGACTTGAGGCCTCGAGGTGTTTTCCGTACCCAGTTGTGCGACCCTCCGCATGGATAAGAGGACACATGAGGATAAACAATAAACACTTGATCAAATGAGTCGCTGTTGCATATGTGAGCGTTTGAAAAGCTCATTTTCTGTGAATGCTTGTTGTCTTGGTTGAGATAGAGACTGGCTAGGTTCTTTTGATTCACTTGATACTTGTTTTGCCTTGGATGGGAGTACTTACACATGTGGTGACAGTTTTTCTCATGATGAGCAAATTTGATTCTATCTAAGCTAGTCAATCTTTTTGCTTAGCTTGTATAGCTCTTGGTGTTTATGCCTTGCTATCTATTTTTGGTCTTTGTATGATTGTGAGCTATTGCTTTTACACTTCATGCCTCTATGGATATGATTAGCAAGGTGAAATGCTTGTTTGCATAATTATTGAAGCTCCTTAGGTTTGCATTTTCATTCAATGCCACGCGTGGGAGGAAGAGGGTGGCTTCCTAGCCATGTATCCATGAATCTTGTATGGAAGAATCAATGATATGAGATTCATTTTCGTGCTCAAGATCTTCCTCTCTCCCTAAATCCCGAATTTCTCTTTTTGTCTATTTCTGGAGCTATTTTCGTGGGAATTTTTTATCTCCTTTTTGGACAAGTTTTTGGGACGAATTTCATGGGAAACTTGGTGCTATGATGATCTAGAACAAATCCCCATAGGTCCTTGCCTGAATCCATAGCTCTAGCATCTTCGATTTGAAGGATTTCTCAAGTTTTCCCTTTTCGGTGTTCTTGGCACAAGATATGAAATTCATGATGATTCCTTGAGCCAATTGAGTGGATCTTCTAGGGTTAGGGTCGTGATGTGCTGAGGATTCAGTAGTCTAAAAATCACATCATTTGGAGTTTATTTGATTAGGTTTTGGTCAAGTTTTTGCCTAATCCTGAAACCTTTTTCTATTCTATTAGGGTCGACCGGCACTGCCGACAACCAGGACCGGCACTGCCGGTGGGTCAGAACTCGGATCAGCACCGCCGATGCCACGACCAGCACTATCGGTGGCTTAAGTCTGAACCCTGCACCGACACTGCTGATGGCCAGACCCGCACTGCCAATGTGCTCTATATGCTGCTTTTGAGAATCCCTCACCGGCACTGCCGATGGCTTTACCGGCACTGCCGATGGTGCCAACCGGCACTGTCGATGGCTGTGATCGGCACCACTGATGGTAGTCTAGTTTCACACTGTTTTGGGTGTTTTCCGTTCTCCTTTGTTTCCACTATGTTCCGTTGCGGTTGTTGATCACTCCTAGGGTTAGCACATCACAAGTTGGTGTGTGTGGCCTTGGTGATCGGTTTAGAGGTTGGCTTGGGTTGTAATCGGGACATAGGCCAAGTTCTCTCGGAGAATTTTAATTGGCTCCCTTTCAACCCCCCCCCCCCTCTAGTCGCCTTCTCAGTCCTTCATATATCTTCACGGGTTGTTGAAGAAGACACCTTATGAGCTATTGGTTGGACGGAAACCGAATATTTCCTATTTTCGGGCCTTTCGCTGCACTTGCTACATTCTCAAGAAGAGAAGGAAGCCCGGAAAGTTTGAGAGCAGAATGGATGAAGGCATTCTTATTAGGTACTCAGGGACTTCTAAGGCATATCGGGTTTACAACTCAACCATAGGTTATGTGGAAGGATCCTATGATGTGCAATTTGATGAGTCAAATAGTTCTCAAAAGGCAGATGAATTTCATGAAGTGAACATTGAAGATAAACTCATGAGGGAAGCTTTGAGAAACATGCACGTGGGCGAGGTTTTACCCCACGAGACAAATGATGATGATATTGGTGAGCCCTCTACTCCACCACCTCAACCAACTTCATCCTCCAAGGTACAAGAACCAACCCAAGATGCTAATGAAACATTCTCTAGCTCCTCCCAAGATTTATTGAGAGTACACCAACCCAGCCAAGAGGAAATCTAAGTGAGAAGTGAGCCACAAGCCTCCCCACATACTTCACCTCAAGCCACTTCTGCAAGCTCTTCTCACAACACCCCCACATCTAGTCCAAGCTCTAGCTCCATGACAAGAAAGCATATGAGTGATTCCCCCACCTCACTAAGCATCCAAGGCACTCATATCACAAGAGAGCAAGCAATCCATGATGCACAAGCTACTTCACCTAGACCTCCTACCACTCAATAAGAACACCTCCCTAGGCCCAAAGCTATCAACAAGGATTATTCTCGTGACTTGATCATTAGGAGTCCATCTTAAGGAGTTAGGAAAAGGATGAATCAATACAAGCCCAACTATGTGAATGAGGCAAATGATGGTAAGGCAAATGTTGCAATTGAGAACTTCTCCTTCGTCTCTATGATTAAGCCCACAACCATTGATGAAGCTATGGATGATCACAAGTGGGTAATTGCTATGCAAGAAAGAGTTGAACAACTTCAAGAGATGCAAAGTGTAGAAACTTGTTGAGAGCCCCAAGAATCATAATGTTGTTGGCACCAAGTGGGTCTTCAAGAACAAACAAGTCGAGAAAGAGGCCATTGTTAAGAACAAGGCTTGCCTAGTGGCTAAGGGATATTCTCAAGTGGCGGGTATTGACTTTGAAGAAACATTTGCTCCCGTGGCCGTCTTGAAGCAATTCAGATCTTACTTGCCTATGCATCACATAATGGCTTCAAGCTCTATCAAATGGACGTCAAGAGTGCATTCTTGAATGGAGACATCAATGAGAAGGTCCATGTGGAACAACCTCCAGGATTTGAGGACCTCTAGCATCCAAGACATGTGTACAAATTGAAGAAAGATCTATATGGCCTCAAGCAAGCACCAAGGACATGGTATGCACATTTGACAACATTCCTTCTCAAGAATGACTTCAAAATTGGAAGTATTGATAGCACCTTGTTCACAAGACAAGTTGGGAAGGACCTATTTGCATACCAAATCTATGTGGGTGATATCATCTATGGGTCAACCAATGAGAAGTTCAATGAAAGAGTTTCGGGAGATGATGGTAAGGGAATTTCAAATGTCAATGATTGGAGAGTTGCATATGTTCCTTGGTTTCCAAGTTAAGAAATTGAGAGAAGGAAACTTTATCTACCAAGAAAAGAACACCAAGAACCTCCTCAAGAGATTCAACATGGAAAATTGCAAGCCCTTGCATACACCTATGGCAACAAGCAAGCCTTTGGATGATGATGTGAAAGGAAAACCGGTGAACCCTAAGCTCTATAGGTCAATGATTGGCTCTTTGCTCTATCTCACCGCCTCAATACTAGATATCATGTTTAGTGTGTGCTTGTATGCACGGTACAAAGCAAATCCAAAGGAGTCACACTTGAAGGCCGTGAATAGGATACTTAGATACCTCAAGTACATAGCTACCATGGGATTATGGTATCCAAGAGGAACAAATTTTGAGTTACTCAGGTATTCGGACTCTGACATCGCGGGCTGCAAAGTGAATAGGAAGAGCACATCGGGAGGTTGTCAATTTCTTGGAAAATTTCTTGTATCTTGGAGCTCAAAGAAGCAAAACTCGTTGGCTCTATCTACAGCTGAAGCAGAGTACATGGCAGTAGGAGCTTGTTGTACCCAACTTCTCTATATGCGGCAAACTCTCTCAGATTATGGCCTCAACCACACTCATATGCCACTATATTGTGATAGTGAGGCGGCAATCAAAATGGATCCCAAAACAGGAGATCATGGTCATGCAAAGCACATTCAAGGAAACCATCATTTCGTAAGAGACCATGTTGAGAAAAAAGACATTGAATTGGTGAGTGTGCGGACTCATGAACTGTGACATCCCTGCCCCACGAATGAGGAGGAATATTCGAAGGATCGATCATCGGGTGATGCCTTAACAAAGCAAGAGTCCAAAAGTACACACATATGAGCATAAAAGAATAGTGCAATGTTAGAATTTAATTATTACAGCTTTGGTTCAGATTTGAGTATGTAAACAAGTTTGAAATTCAGTAATGTAAATAGCAGAAGCAATATATCTCACATTAGAATGCTATCACGAACCACATCAAGCCCGTAGACATGCCTCATTATCAAGAAGAACACCTGTACAAAACAACATAGAGCAAAGCCCTGAGCAACTAATACTCAGCAAGACTTACCCGTCAAAGTGGCACGCTAAGGCCGACACCGAGTATGCAGGGGGCTGACCAAGGGTTGTTGAAATAATTGCAAAAATAGCACTAATAATTGATCTATTTTTTTTATTTTAGCCAAATTAATAGGGTTCTTGCATCAAATAAATATTGTGCAGCTATACTATAGCAAACATAGTTGCAATACATCTAATAGAAATACAATAACATCCTCATCATTTCACTATGTAATTCGAGGTGGCAGCGATCTCATAAGTGGTACTCAATAACCGCGAGGGACGGCGACTCGAATTGATTTACATCCTACAGGAGAAACCCAAGCACCCGACGCACGCACACTCACGAGGAGTCAGGTACGACCACCTTTCACAAGACACCATAGAGCCGGTCCGGGGCCACCTCTCCCGAGTACACGTCACCCCATGCGATGCCCACGCCAGAGCCATCCATGGGTAGCCCGTGCACTCTCCCTTCCAACACATACCCAAATTCCACCATCACCTGCTTCATCACCAAAAGAGTGGTTGGGTTGCCGTCCAACAATACGATAATCAAGTTACGTCGGTTTCCTAGTTCCCATACAAAAGTATGTACTTCGTACTGTTCAAACTTGGTCACGGGTCCACACTCGAAGGGGGTTCTTAATCGACACAAACGGGACTATGGCAAACAAGGTCCAACCTTGTTACCTCAACCTACACATGCACTTCCCCATTCGGTCTCAAATTAATCCATCATTGTCATGTGAGAGTATAAGTGATAAATCCCCGAACCATCCTATATCGAGCAATCTCCATACCAATCGATTTTCCTACCGATGACTCCATATTAAGCATAGCAAATTCTAATGAATGGCTAAACAAGTATACTCATACCTATAGGATTTGTCTTTCCTACATGCAACTAGGGTTTCAATCATTTCCTACACGTAATGCACAATACATGACACGCATACATGTGATACAAAATAAAAATTTTAAAACATAGGAGTGCACTGGGGCTTGCCTTTGGTCCGAGCAATGTTAGCACACTCAAAAACGTAGTCCATCCATCACCTCTCTTTCTGCAGCACCAATATCCTTGTTCTTGTTACAGGCTCATCTCCTAGTAAGATGATGCATTGTGCAAGTCAAGAATATGATAAGGAAATTCACAGAACTTCCTTAATAAATGGATGCAATGATATGATGCATGCGAGTAGGTATTTAGTGTTACCATTAAGTGTTAAATTATTTTACTAAACATATTTCACTCCTTGACATGCGAGAGTGGTTATGCAATGTAAGTAAAATGATGTGAGCAACTCGAGCAGTGAATAATTGATACTAGCAATGCTAAGGTACTGTAATGATCTTGTTTAATGGATTTGGTATAAAAGAAATGATGTAATCTAATTCCTTGACAACCTTTGGTTAACATGCATGATCAAACAAATTATGTGAGGGTGTAGCATGACAACATGAGTATGAGATTATTTTATAAGAAAGGTGACTTAGCATGTAGTAAGATAATACTCAATATGATGTGATGAGGTGAGTTAATCTACTTTCGCACATTTTCTACCAAAGCATGGTGCAAATGATATAGCAAATTTTATTCAACTAAATGAGCATGGATATGATCAGAGACAAGCTAATTTAAATGAAACAGAACTACTAGGGAGCAAAGTGCACATGTGACTATAATTAAAGTACATAAGATCGAGCTACTCATTCATGATTATGCCACTAACTAGAGATGAATAAGCTACTAAGATGAAAAATGGTTGTAGAAGACAAATGCTAGTGAGTAATTTGAATGTTGCAGGGAGCATGACATGGCATTTATATACCAAAGTTCACGACATGAACATGCACCAATTAATTATAATAAAAATCCCAATATAAGCATGCCTAGAGCAAAATAAATCATTTCATCCAAATGCCTAGTAGAAGAATTTTATGTTAATGCACTAAGGCATAGTACAATGCAAATAATGAATTACAAAACATAAATAAGCATCATAGCATTATTATTTATTTTTCTATCATTTAAACAGCCCTAAACAAAGATAAATACATAACTTTCAATTTCATGACATGACCTAAGCAAATTAATTCACACATGAGTTACATGCAACACAAATAATATGCAAGCAGATATGAAGAATTTAAACATGCACTAATGAGGAGTTATGATTTTATTTGTTATTTTGCTTATTAAATACACTCATGAATAAAGATGAACTTTTGGAGTGCTTTAGCAATTTATTTAATTAGTACACATTCAGATAAGTTCAAAACGTATTTATTTGAAATTTTATATGAAGTATAATTTTTTGTGTGGATTTTAAAGTTAAAATCATTTTCCTTTATTCATTTAATACATGCACAAATAATTATTTTGTGTTCCCTTGATTTAGCATTTTATTAAAATTTATAAAACTCACATGAGTCTAGAACTTATTTTCTTACATTTTTATTGCAATCAATTAATTATGTGTGCATTTTTTAAGCTGGGTATAACATTTTTCATTTATTTAAAAGGAAATAGGAATTTACCTGGACTTTGGGCCGAAATGGCTCATCCCAGCAGGCTCGCGTAGAGGGGAGGCTTCCCCTAGGCCAGACCCAGCCCAGGCGAGCGAGGCCAAAGGCCAATTCTTGGCCCAGACGGCTTGGCCACGCATGGCCAGGGCAGAGGCACGCGCTGCGCTCGCCCGCGTTCGGCGGTCGGCGGCGGCACCTGCGCAGGCGTTGGTTCGACATAGGGAGAGCAAGGGAGGCAGGAGGAGGTGCGACACGTGGAGGAGGAGTCGGAGGCTGGTCGGGCACATGAAACGACGAGGATTGGTGGCCTGCGGCGGTGCCGGGCCGGCGACGGCGGTGAAAGCCGTGTTCTGACGTCGGAGCTGAGCGGAGGGAGGATGCGACGGGTCGAATGGATACGCTTGGGGCTGGGGAGTCACCGATGAGATCAATCGAAGGAGGGCATGTAGTAGCGGTGGTAATCAGAGAGGAAGCAGTGGTCGGCGACGGTGGGAAAAGCTCCAAATCCGAGCTCATGGTCGCGGGAGAAGACGAACCAATGCGCATGGAGGGGGGGGGGGGAGAAGGTCGAGATGAAGTCGCTAGGAAACTTGGCCGGGGTGGGGAGGCACCGAGGCAGGGACCTGAGCTGGCCCTCGACTGCCATGGCGGTCGTGTCCGAGAGAGAGGAGAAAACAAAGAGAGTGAGAGGGACTGAGGGAGGTCGGGGGGACAGAAGGGGGGGCTGTCGGAAGGCAATAGCCTCGGGTGTGGGCGCATCGATCCGTACCCGAGCACGGTCACCCGTACGCCGATGGCCATGCGGCGTCGCGTGATCAGAAGGCAGGGTGTGCTTCCTTAGTGCCTATGACAGGTAGGACCCGCTGGTAAAAGACTTCAGAATAACATGGTGATTAGGCGTTTTTAACCAGGGTTTTGGGGCATTAAATTAGGTTACAATTTCAATATTTTTAGATAATATGGTAGATCAATGTTTGAAGTACCAATTTGATGACATCAGCAAAAGGTGGTAAATTGATTTGCAAATTATTGCATTTTTAAAATTGCTTGGTGACTAGGTTATAATTGATTTTTGATAAAAATTCCAAAAGTGACTCTTCTTGACTTTATTAAATCAAGCCAAAATTATGTGTTGTTCCTAAATATTGGATCTTATTTAAGAGTATGATCTGGTCCACTGGTTTCTTCGAAAATTTGAAATCTGAAACTTTAAATTAACCCTATTTCTGGACATTGTTTGATTTGTTTGACCTACTTAACTTTGAGATAAAATTGCCCAAAATTCTCCAACATCCTTATTTGTTATATAGATCGATATTATGAAATTTATTTGGGTCATTTGTATTAGAAAATTTGGAGTTCTAGTTCAAGCCATATTTGACTTCAATTCAAAAAAAATTCAAACTTGAGTTTTAAATTGTTATTTTTCTTTGGTTTCTCCTCCTTGGCTGTCTAGGATTGTTAATTTGACACCAGGGGTGTCACATGAACAATTGGCGGATATCTTCACCAAGCCCCTCGACGAGAAGGCCTTCAACAAGCTATGGGGAGAACTCAATGTTCTCGACCTTTCGAACTTCATATGACGTAGTCCTTAAGCTTGTCCCTTTTTATAGCCTTTGTTTGTTTTGTTGCTTGTGCTTTGTTTTGTGCTTGTTTCTCTTCTTCTTGTAGGTCGACTTTAGACCTCCTTGAGATAGCAATGGACATGGGTTAAGCTTGGAAAGGTGGTTCATGGTGTGCCCAAGGCTTTGAAGGACGGTCCATTATGAGTAAGCTTGAGAAGGGAACAACTCGTTGTTGGCACTTTTGTTTGTAGCCTTTCTCTCTCTTTTTTTAGCATTGCATCATGCATTGTATACTTGTTGCGTTTGCATTCTTTGCATCCATGCATCTTTGCATAGTGATACCTTACATGCTTCCAAGCATGTTTCTAGGGGGAGTTGTTTATTTACATTGTAAGTATATGATCCTCTATATGATCACATAGTGATAATTGAGCTTCATGCCCATTGAGTCATGTTCAAATGAGCTCTGAGGTTAAATCTACTCGTGCGGCTCAAAGACAAGTGACTCATCCATTCCCAACACACAAACGACTAACCATTCCATACTTGAGGAAATGTTTTGTTGAGTCATGTGTGTAGGGGGAGCGGTGGTGGAATGCCATCATGACCAAGGAGGAGCACACTGAAAGGGGGAGTTTCCTAACTCTTGTCATTTTTTATTTGATCCTTGGTTCTCTTGTGTGTTTTAGTCTTGGTTTGTGTTTTTTTTTTGTTAGGTGACAAAGGGGGAGAAGGACATGAAGATCCAAAAGCCAAGTCTAGATCGATAACACAACGGGGGAGAAGGACATGAAGATCCAAAAGCCAAGAAATGGGTGATAGCACAAAGGATGAGAAGAATATGAAGATACAAGGGAAGCAAAGAAGATGGATGTGGAGAACATGAAGATCACATGAAGGAGAGATGATCAAAGACAATGGCACATGTTCACTTGAAGAACACCTGAAAATCATGTCAAGATGAACATCTACACCAACATGGACAAGAACAACAATGGTGGATGTCTACAACATCAATGAACATGTACGTCTATGGTGCGTGTCTACCTCAACAAGATCAACTACCATGACAGCATGACGGGTGCAAGTTTCAACTCAAGCTCAACTTCTAGTGCACTACATAATTGGGTAGTTCTCCCTCAACACCTAGCACATTCCAAGGGGGAGACTACTTCCAAGGAAAGGACCAAGGTGATCCTTTCAAACCTCTTTCTTTTCTCTTGGTTCCTCTTGATCTTTGTGTAGCTCTTTTAGCCTTGATGTTTTATGATAAGTAGTGGTTGTCACCAATCACAAAAAAGGGGGAGATTGTAAGCATAGGAGTTGATTTACCTTGTGTGTGATCCACTAGTATGCTTAGGTTGTCTTTCCTTTCATAGGGTTATCCTTTTGTTAGTGTGATCACCACTAGAATTGTGTAGGAGTTGTTTTAGTGGTTGGTTTTAGGAATTGGCAAATTAGCAACATATTGTGAGTTCCCGATTCACCCCCCCCCCCCCGGGTCACTCGATCCTTTTGTTGGAGGATCACCTAGTCAGGCCACCCTTCGGTGCTCATCAAACTTGAGTTGTGCACAAGACCGAGGTCAATATCCAAGCTCTCTTCACTAATCTTGACTCTGAAGTGGCATAGGAACGAGGTTAACCATCAAGCTCTTCATTATTAATCTTTACTTCGAAGTGCAGGTACCCAACGGAGGCCCCGGGAGAGTCGAGACCCTCGACTCTAGCAGAACGAAGGCGACGACGCTCGAAGGCAATGAGTCCCTTTGAAGGCTGCTGTTGTACTTTCAAAGGGGTAAAGCCATGCCCAAAGCAAGTCCCGATGCATACACGGCGGGTGATGCGTGGCGCGAAGAGGCATGGTGGCATACGAGGCAAGAAAGGGTACTGGAAAAGACCAAATGACCAGTTTACCCTTTATGTCTAATTTGTACAGAATATTCATAGAATGTAGTAGGCAATTAAGGGTAAAATGGTCATTTGTGTATGTCCTAAGCACGAGCCTATAAATAGAACACCCTTGCTTTCTTGTAAAGGGAGGAATGTTCTTGGAATATGTCAAGTAGACTCACTGTTTTACTTTGCATCCTTCAAGATTCTCTACTTTTACCCTTTTTCTGCTAGTGGTACTGAAGGTCACGCTTCATAACACCAACACCTTTCATACGCGATTAGTGATTTACAAATAAGGTGGGCCTTTGGGAGTGCCACAGATGGGTTTTTCCTTTCTTTTCTCTTTTTTCCTTTCTTTGGATAGTTTTGTTCTCTCTTTCTTGGAGAATTTTTTTTTACATCTCTGAATTCTTTCTAATTTTGCCTATGTGACACTCCTAGTGTCATAAAGGTTCCAAGAATGACACTTAGTCATCACGAGACCCTAACACTAAGAATTTGAATTGAAGTTGTCCAATTCAAACCAAATTGAATGACACTTACACTACAAGTCCCAACTTTTCAATATAAGTCACCACTGCAAAAATTGTATGTTGTTGGGCGTGGTCAAGTAGAATTTTAAGGATTTTTCCAGATTTTTACTCCATTAATAAAGGCCCCAAATAAATGCTAGAAAGGTCAAAAACCAACTCTATTCACAAAATTCCTAATTAAATCTTATTGAGAACTCATGGTAGTTAGTATTTTTACAAAATCCAGCACATCATGGGGAGCCTGCCTTATTTTTTGTTTGATTTTATCAACTTTAGATTAATTCAAAAAAAAATATCAAATGCAGTCGGCTGTTAGGATTGGAAAAAGAAAGGAAAAAGAAAACTCCCTGTGGGACCCACCTGTCAGCGACTCAAAAGAAACACACCGACGCCTCCCCGCGCCCCCCGCCTGCCCGTACGCTGTGTGGGCGCCGATGACTCGGCGTTCGCCGCGCCCACTCCGGTTCCGACATCCCCTCTGTCGCCCCCGCGGTCCGAACACCCCCTCCCCATTCTCTCTCGTGCACGAGCCCCCCTCGCTCTCTGTCTCTCCCCCTCACTCGCAGCGCCCCCATTGCCGCAGGAGCTGCTCCGCGCCACTGGCGCCTCGCCGTCGTCACCAAGTGCTCGTCGACGCCCACAGCACCGCCTCGACGTCCTCAAGCTTCGCGTGAAGCCACATTTCCCCTCCCGCACCGAGCCGCCGTGAATTGATCTCTTCTTCCCCGCCTCCGACCGCTCCTCAACTCCGACGCCTGACCCCCACGGTGAGCTCCTGGGCGATTCCTCGCACTGGCATGCATGAGTGCCCCTCTTTTTCCTTCCCGACCTCACTCGGCTTCCACCCGTGCAGCCACTCGTCCGGAACATCGCCGCCGACCGCCGGAGTTCCGCCTTGTCGTCGTCGAGCTAGCCTCTGTGAGCCACCTTCCCTCTTTTCACGCGCCGCACGTCCGTTGGGACCCACCGGTTGTTAATCCCGGCAATGCTGCCGCCACCACCTCCCCTACCGGCTGTCGTGCCCGCGCCACCGCGCGTGGCCGCACCGCCGCGCGCGCGCTCGGCTCAGCCGAGCTGGCCAGCGGCCGGGATGGCCACTGGGCCGCAATGGCCTTGGGCCTGGCCTCGCTCTCGGGCCGCACCTGGCCCGAGAACGCCCCCGCGTGCGCGCTCGGCCGTTAGGCCGCGCGAGTTTCAGCCCGTCGGGCTGGCTGGATGCGGGCCACGTAATAAAAATCGATTTTCTCATTTAAATCCATTTCTAGAAAAGTGATAAACTTGTAAAATGCATAGTAAAATGATTAATAGGAATTTTTAGGCAAGATAAATTTTGTTAGCTTTGTCTGGACTAGTACTAATAGGGGAAAATGCTAAATCACAGTGCATGTTAGTTTTACTCATAGGATTTAATTATATGATAAAAACCCCATAAATTCATAATTAATTATAGAAAGCTGATAAAATCTTGAAATTTGGTCGCCAAGTAGGTTTTTCAGTTTCTAGTCTCCCTGGAAAATTTCATAGGGTAAGTCTCTGAATATTTGCTGAAATTAATTTAATGCCTTTTTCCTTATAATACTTAATTGAAATTATTGGCTTGGTGCATGTGAGTGAAACTTGGCTAGTAAATCACTCCTACTATAAACTAACTATATTAAATCACCCCTGCTCATTTGATGATCAGAACCATGTCAACTTAATAAAGTATGTCCCGAGTGCAATGTTACCCGTTAATAAATATGGTTCCAATTTAGGGCTGTTTCACGGGTATCTAGTACCTCGCGGGGGTTATGCTCGACACACTAACACATTAATTAATTAACACCTACTAGTCAGGGGCATCACTTATGTAGCTTAACCCCGACCCACACAAACATACCGTACTTTGGTGTGACGTCGTCGCGATTAACTACTGGAGTCCATGAAGGAAATACACGAAACTCCCTCACCCTGTGCCCCACTCCATATGTTATATTGCTGAATTATTCATCACACCCCGCTTACTTCCACAAGTAGCAGTGTACATTAACGTATTTATTCAGGAAGTGCCATGAATCTCCTCTCATAAGCATCATCTTTGCATCATATAGATCACGTAGTGGACCACGTGGAGACGGGACGGGAGCAAGAGCCAGAAGGACCCGGTGGTGCTTCAGCTAACCCGGAGCAGAACCCAGGCAAACCCCAGTGCATTATCCCCGTTTTAAATTTTTATTTTATCACTAGCTAGGGATATACGCTTGCATGTGATTATGTGATAGGAGTTGATTGAAACCCTAGCGTGCAGTAGGTCCCTCTTTCCCGATTATTAGCCTCAGGATGGTAGTCGCTCTGCTTAAATTAGGACGGCTACTCATCGAGGGGTATGGAGACCACTCGTAGATAGAGAATGTTATCACAAGGGAATGATGTTGAATGGGGGGAAGTGTGGATGGGATCACAATAAAGACCGGGCGGGCAACTAGGTGGAACGGGAAGGACAGCTTATCTTCAAGGAGGTAGCCCCGTCCAAGTAACCTAAAGCTACGCCTCGTGTCCGGCCCATGGGATCAAGTTTGAACGTATTGTTTGCATGCTGGAGATATGGGCCCAGTAAACCGACGTAGCTACGACTACCGCCTGGTCTGAAGATAGCCTTCTCCCTTGTTTGGTGGAACTGGGGCTGAGAGGAGGGAGCAATCCACCCACGAATGGCGGCACGGGGCGCATCGCGTTGGGGGACCCTTCTCGGGGGAGTCTAGACCCGGAAGACCCCGCGGTACCGTAAGCGAAAGATTGCTCCATACGGCTTCCAGGAAGCGCGTATAGGTCGTGCAAGCAGGTTTCTCCTACAGGATGTAAATCGATTCGAGTCGCTGCCCCTCACAGTAATGAGTACCACTTGATCGTTGCTCCGGAACAGTGCCGAAAGCCATTAAGATGATGAGTGGGTTTAATACTGTTGTTTGGGATTAGTAAGATTGTATTCCAACCATGATTGTTATAGCTTTAGTGCAAACTAAATTTTATTATTCCGCGCGACAACTTAACTTGATGCTAAAACTTAAAAAATAAGGATCCACTCCTAGGCTGGCTTTCTGGCAATTTAAACCCTATCCCCAGCCTTTGCATGTCTAGGCGTCGGCTGTAGATGGCCATTTTGACGGGTCAGTCTTGCTAAGTAAATTAGTTACTCAGGGCATAGCTCTATGTGGTTTTCAGATGACCAAGACGGGGACTGCCACTGCGGTGGGAGATTTCATTGGGAGGGCCAGCACTCCGATTGCTGGAACATCGAATGGGAGCTATGTACGAATGAAGATGAGGAGTAGTTCCTTGCTTGCCGGTACGGTGCTTGGGCAAGGTACCTATTATGGCCGGGATGTTCCCTGTGTGTCGCCGTGAGAGGGCGATTGTATCTTAGCTATTTCATCGAACTGGTGAACCAATGTTGAACAATTCGCTTCTGCAATTTACTTCTGATAAAACTCTGGTTTATAATATAACTTCGAATTTATGTAAAACTCTGTTCCCCACCTATGCTCTTGTTGTAATTATATTTCTCTGTCATGTGTTGTACTATTGGGCGCCACAGCGCGTGTCGTCATCCGAGGGAGATCCTGGAACGGAGCCGTCTCCGTGGTAAGGCGGGTCCGTGACAGCCTATTAGTGCTAGCAACATTTCTTTAGATATGTGAATTTGTATCAAGGATAAGTATCAGTTACGTCCATGCATCGATAGATACATATAGATACGTGTCCATGCATTATTACAAGCATCAACAAGGTGGAACAGGAAGTAGAACCATTTGATGAGCAACATTCCAAAACCTCCATAAAATTGCTAAAACACCACCCGTTTGTGTCAAAAAAGCTCCATTGCCACCGTCTCATGTGTATGGCACCCACGATTTATCTGAGGACTTTCCTCCTGATTTGGTATTAGAGCTCATAAATGAATCCAATGTATTCCTCTGAACTCTATTTATATTAAAAAAGAGCCCATACCATGTTAGAAACCTCATAACTGATGTGAGTCATATTGCCCAACAAATGACACATATGCACGCATATCTTGGAATGTTGCAAATGAAGGAGAAATTACAACCACAATCTAGTTGATAGGAAAAAGAGGATCTCTCCTGCATTGTCCCGAAGGCGACTCGGGTGGGTGCCGCTGTCGCCACACTAGCCAACGCCACTGCCTCCTCGTTTGCCACCACCGGAGCCTAATCGCTGGCACAACCTGTGTGACAGCGGTGACGGTGGAGGCAGGGCAATCTTCCATGCAGTTGCTGTTGATGGTGGCCGATCCTTCGATCCCAACGGGAGCACCAAGGCCTTCTCCTCTATATATGCCAATCCAAACAGCAGCACCATCGGTGTGCCGCCACAAGGCCCCTCCCCTAGCTTGATGCTGTTGGAGCGGACTGTCGGCAACGTACCTCGTGATAGGAAACCTTCACCTGTCACAGTCGGATCGTCATCGACAACCTGCTCATGGGTGGGCCACATGGCTGGGCAGCCAGGCACCGGCACGATGCACCGGGTCATCGCTCCTCAGTCCTCTTTGCCCTCACCACGCTGTCGTTTGCCTTTCTCTGGCAGCCGGGCGTTCATGGGATCCAGCCATTGACCTCGCCATAGTTGCACGGCATTGGCTGGACAATGGACGAGTGGCATTTCATTGGTTCATCCTCTCCCTTTTCACTGCAGACCAGGGATTGTCATAGGATCATGGCTGCTCGATGACGATGACGTGATGGTCTTCGGTTTGCATGGCCATGGCTGGCGGCTTTGTTCAACCTGGTCGCGGTAGGCCTTATCCGGATTTGTGAGCGACTTCTCTTCATCGTGCGTGATCCGTGGGTGCTCATATAATTGTGGAGTATGCATTCACTGGCCTCAGTGCTTATCGCTGGATTGAGGCGAATATGAGTCCCTCCCCTCATTCTTGAAAGTCGGACATCTACTATGTTGGAGTCCTCATGTCAGAACTTGTCATTTTAGTGGTGGCATCAGGTTTTTCCTCTCCGTGTTGTGAGTTCGGATCACCCAATATTGCAATTGTTTTCACCGTCAGCCGCTCTAGGTGCTCCACAAAAATCATCATACTAGAAGATGCTATCCGCTGGAGATGTTGCCTTGAAGATGGTCATGTGATGCGGTTCTTCTATGTTGAAATATAATAAACACGTAGAGAGGATTTGATCTATTTTTTCTTCGTTAGATCTATTGTAGAAGTCTGGTGATGACCAACATAGTCGGTGATTGTATTTGGCCATAACTCTCATAAAGATCAAGGGCCATTTGCTATAATTTTCTTTGAGAGCCAAGGCTGGGGGTAATAATCTTTCCCATTATCAAAAAAAATGCACGCATCTTATGACAAAATATCAAACTTTGTTTGTACCTTGTACTTGCTCCGAGCTAAATTGACCTCCACAGTCTGATCTACGTGAAGGAAGAATCTGGCGTCCTTATTTACGAGTGAGATTATTATCTGTCGTTCACCCATGGTCCTATGCCTTGCGTGTGCCTTACGACGACCGAACCCTTGGAACATTACCAGCTACGTTCTCCGTTCTTAGAAGCTGGGAAAGCAGCATGACTTCCATGCTCACAGTACGGGTTATAACATGTAGTAACAAACTTCTTTCGATTCCCCTCCTAAATGGAAGAGCTGTGCTCCTTTTCATTATTTTGAAATATTAAAAGCATGAATCAAACATCGTTTCCTTTAAAAGGATAAAGTAAACTAACCTTCACAGGTGACATGTGTCCTATGACTTGATCCGTGTCGGAATTTCTTCACCACCAAGTTACTAACGAGCATAGTGCGGCCCGCCCTCATGTCTGACTAAAATGTTGTCTGATTGCTCGCTAAGTCTTACACTCCAAGAAACCTTAAACAAATGAACACGAAGGGGAGCAACACTATCCAACTGGCCGGCGGCACGTCTATTTAACCTTACTCCAACTGCGCACCATATCCGTATCTCTAGTCAAAGTCCAGTTTCAATAGTTGCATCAGCAATGTTTCTTGGAGCGTTGTTCGCGGCTGCGTCCTCGGTGCCAAGGAGCTACCTCGTGTGCGGTTTCCTGGGCCCTGTTCTCCTGTGGCAGGGCGGGAAATTGCTGGACCGGCTGTGGTGGCGGCCGCGGCGGCTCGAGCGGTCTCTGCGAGCGCAGGGCCTCCGCGGCACGTCGTATCGCTTCCTCACCGGGGATCTCAAGGAGTTCCGCCGGCTCAACGACGAGGCCTGGTCGAAGCCGCTGCCGCTGGGGTGCCACGACATCGTCCCCCGCGTCACGCCGTTCATCCACAAGAACGTCCGGGAACACGGCAAGACGTGCTTCTCGTGGTTCGGCCCGATGCCAGTTGTGACGCTTACAGACCCGGCGCCGGTCAAGGATGTGCTCTCCAATAAGTTCGGCCACTTCGAGAAGCCTCAGTTCCCGGTCCTGGCGAAGCTGCTCGCCGACGGCCTCGCGGGCCACATCGGGGAGAAATGGGTGAAGCACAGGAGGATCCTCAACCCTGCATTCCATCTCGAGAAAATCAAGGTACAGAGTTAATTGGTTTCTTTAACAATTACCCGCAATGTTTTTTTCCACCACAAAGGCTTGAGAAACTATTTACTTGCAATATTAATCTGCAATTGACCCTCGGGACGAATGATGTTGCAGCTCATGCTGCCGGCATTTTCCGCATGCTGCGAAGAGCTTGTCAGCAGATGGACGCAGTCCCTTAGTTCTGACGGTTCCTGCGAAATGGACGTCTGGCCCGAGATTCAGGCGCTCACCGGAGATGTCATTTCCCGCGCTGCGTTTGGCAGCAGCTACCACGAAGGCAGAAGGGTTTTCCAGCTCCAAGCTGAGCAAGCCGAACTCTTCATAGCCGCCCTTCAGAAGATTGTCATTCCAGGTTACATGTGAGTGTTAATGCTTTACTGTCCAAAATACTGGCTAGTAGTTTTAAAAAACTAATGACTAGTAGTTTGAGGATAATTTCGTAATTATACTTTTAATTAATAAATTTATGTTTATTTTCATAATAGAATAGTAAGTCTATCAAATTATTAAAATATTAGTTCATCTTAAAAAATATAAAATATTAGTTATTTATCAGATTGTTAATGTAATTTTATTTATAACAATATAAACTAAATACTATAAATTTATAACTCATATTTTTTTCGATATTGACCTCAAATTGAGAAACTACTAGCCAGTAGTTATAATTTTAGATTATAAAATCTATACCATTAGATCAAATTACTGGTTAGTAATTTCTTATAGCTACTAGCTAGTATTTTGGACAATAAAACTCCTCTGCTGCTACTCCAGGGCTTTGCACATGCCCCCAGATGCGACTACCAATCTCTTTATATATTTATATGGATGGCAGCTGTGTTGATTTCATAAGATATGGCAATTAACTGCAGGTACTTGCCAACAAAAAACAACAGACGAATGCGTCGAATCAGTAAGCAGGTCAACTCAATTTTACGAGGCTTAATTGGGAAGAGAGTTGAAGCTGTGGAAAAAGGCGAAAGCACCAACGATGATCTGCTAGGCCTATTGCTCGAGTCAAACATGAGGCACACAGATGAGAATGGCAACTCCAGCCTGGGAATGACCATTGAAGAAGTCATCGAGGAGTGCAAGTTATTCTACTTAGCAGGAATGGAGACAACTTCTGTATTGCTGACATGGACAATGGTCTTGCTATGCATGCACCCGGAGTGGCAGGAACGTGCAAGGGAGGAAGTGATGAGCCTATTTGGTAAAAACAAACCAGAATACGAGGGATTGAGCCGACTCAAAATCGTGAGTTCTTGAAATTACATCTTTGCTTCATTTCTTCTTTTTCTTTTTTTGTTCATGAGGATTCAATGACAGTAATGAAACTTTTTAGGTGACAATGATCCTTTACGAGGTCCTCCGATTGTATCCGCCAGCCATTGTGTTCAGCCGCAAAACTTACAAGGAGATGACTATAGGAGATGTCACCTACCCAGCCGGTGTGATCCTCGAACTGCCTGTTCTATTCATCCACCACGACCCTGACACATGGGGAAGTGACGTGAACGATTTCAAGCCAGAGAGGTTCGCCGAGGGGATCTTCAAGGCGTCAAAGGATCCGGGCGCATTCCTCCCATTTGGTTGGGGGCCACGTATTTGCATTGGCCAAAACTTTGCCCTGGTTGAGGCTAAGATGGCTATTTGCATGATCCTTCAGCGATTTGAATTTGAGATCTCGCCATCGTATACTCATGCACCACATACGGTGATGACATTGCATCCAATGCATGGCGCGCAGATTCAGCTTAGGGCAGTCTGATCATATGACAATAACTCTTATCGACGGCTATGGGCACGCCAATTATCCGTTGATGTAAAGTGGGTGTTGTAAATAATCATTCTATTGACTTTTTTGGAATGTCATGAATCATATGAAACAAAATCAGTAGCCAAATTAAATAAGGTAAAAGTAGTAAGTTCAGTATGAGTGTGAGGAAAGTTTTAGTTTTAGCTTGAGTTATAATTAGTGTTGTATTGTCATTGAGTTATTATTATTATTATTATTATTATTATTATTATTATTATTATTATTATTATTATTATTATTATTATTATTTATTTTCTACCACTATCACTCTCAGTTATTATTTTCATAAGGGAAAAGACCATTTTACCAGCCCGAACAATTCAACTTGTCTGTTTCACCCTTGAGAAAAAATCTTGGATTAATTTATTCTCTGAATAATCCAAATTAGTAGAATATATCCCCATTGTGATTTCTTTTTTGTTTCTTCACATATAAGTTCAATTTGAAACTCTAACATATTATTTTGATATATTTATATCAATTATTTTTTTATTAAACCATGAAAATATTATCAATTATCATCATGAAAAATTTGAGAATTAAATTGATGAACTTGTATAAAATTATATATATGAATAATTTGGGATAATCTTTCTAACGCTAGTGGTGAGTAATTGAGACAAACATAATGTATTTTGGTCTTATTTTTGTAAAATCAAAAGCAAGAAAGTCTATATATGTTGTCCTTTTTGCTTCCTAGGTTATGTTTTGTCCCACTAGGTTTACAAATGCAACCGAGGATGAAATCCAGAATCGTTGTAACAGGACCTCTCTATCTCCCTATATAATGAAACAAAGGGAGGGTTTCTGAGTTATAAACAATCAAATCACAATGCAATACTCTTTTTATGCTTCTCTTTAACTGTGAAATAATTGAATGGTCTGTCTAAAAGATTTAGATACGAAATTTAGATACTTTTCTTTATTTGGTTACTGTTGTTTACACAGTAACACAATTTCGCAAAAGGGTGGAATATCCACTAATTGTATTTACAGAATAAGGTCAGTCTCAATCATTAGTTTCATTTCATAGTTTTCAACAATACCATATCAGATTTCGAGGTTTAGTTTGTAGGATGATATGGTCTCTCTCAATGCAAAATTTTATCTCATGGTTTCATAAATAAGTCATAACAATAAATTATTGTATTGAGATTGGTCAAAATATGTCGAGATAAAACTTTATACTCTTAATTGGAGTTTTAATGAAGTTTCATACATATAAAATAGTGTCAAATAAGTTTAATCCTAAACAAACTCATTTTCTCTTTCATTTTAATTATGATGTCATGTCATTTATTTTACTGATTGTTTAAACCATGCTAAATACTGGCAGTAGTGAAGTCATTGAACTATTTTGAATCAACTGGTCATAGATATATACTTCAGTTATTCATGTCATATTTTCAAGTGATCCAACAAACCACACCTGCGAAAGGGTCTGTAGCCTAGTGGTTATAAGAGCCTCAGTAGTACCTCAGGTCATGGGTTTGACTTTTCGTGGAGTGAATTTTTTTGGGTTTAACGACATTATACTTTCAGTGGTAGAGGCGCCGATGGTGACTTCGTCAATTTAGAGGATTTGTTGGCTCAGTCTTTAAAGATGCTCATAAGAGTAAGGTTTACATACATGTGTTCATAGGGTTCAGTTTGCGTGCGTTATAAGTGTGTGAGTTGTACTGTATAATCTCAAAAAAAAACACACCTAAAAAAATGGACACGCCTAGCCGTTGACGTTGATTTCTTTCCAAAAACATATTAACTTTCCAAAATATATATATGAATAATTATTTTACCTCTAATTGATCAACTTAATCCTCAAGATCTAATCATTACAACAAAACAGACTTGTAGCGGCGGTGCAAAATACAATGTAGCGGCGGGCATGAACAACCGTCGCTACAGTTCCGAAGCTAAAAATGAACATCTACAGCGGTGGATAATCTCATGTTGAAACAATCCTCCGCGAGAAAAACAATGGTACCGGCGGGTGACATCTTCGCCCGCTGTTACTCTTGGATCCGAAAAACAAAAAAAACCCACCCGGCCCGCGTCAGACCTGCTATGGAGGTCCAGCCCATCGCTCGAGCCTCCGCGCCACCCCTAGCCTGCCGCTGGATCCGCACTGACCGAGGGAGAGGAGGCACACATGATCCACTAGGGGAGAGGTTGAGGGAGGCGCCTCCGGTCGAGGGAGGCGCCGCTGACCGGGGAGAGGGAAAGAAGTGGTTGTAACTTTGGGATCCGTTGCCCGCCACCACCTCCTATGGTCGGGGGAGGCCAGATCCACGCCGCCGCCTCCCGGGCCGCCACAGCCCGCCGCTCCCTACTGCCTCAGCCTATGACTCGAAGCCTCCGCTGTCGCCGCCGCTCAAAGCACTCGCTGCCGCCATCGTGCCACTGGTCCACCCTCGTGCGAGGGAGCTCATGCGCGCCCCTCCGTTCCACCTCAGCGCGAGGGAGCTCATGTGCCACCACCATTTCGCCCCTGTGCCACGGAGCTCGCGCGCCATTGGTCAGCACGAGGGAGCTCGTCCGCCGCCCACCGCATGGTGAAGGAACTCGGAGCTCATGGTGAAGGAGCTCTGCATGTGTGGGAGCTTGAAGCGCATGGCAAAGTTTCTGGTTGTGACAGCAGCACAAGACTCAAGAAGAAAAGAGAGCTCTGCCCACGTTAGGCTGACTTCAACAACTGTAGGCAAATGCAAATATAGCTCTCCAGTTGCTACTGTTCACACGATTTACTTCTCCAATAGAGCATGCAAAGGAGAAGGCATTTTTGCTCTCAAGGAGAGAGGAGAGCTAAAAATGCACACCTTCTCTCCTCGAATGCATTTGTTGAGCGGGGAGGGCTGTGGGCTAGCGCAAGCCGGTGGACGAGCGCATGGAGGGCGGCGGCTCGCACGCGGCAGCGCACGAGCATGGGGGAGGGTGGCGGCTGGCGAGCGGCGGTGGATGACATGAGGGTGACCTCGGTGATGACTTCGCCCGCGCCGCCGAGCTCGACCCCGCCATACACCATCGCGTGCGCGTCTCCCTCTCCCTCACAGCGGCATCGAGCAACTCGCATGTGGAGGCGGGGCCACCGGTGCGACCTCGCACGGGGAGGCCAGCGCGGACGGGGACGGTGGCGCGGCTCTTGCTCGCGCAGGGAGGCGGGGCCGGATCTACCGCCAAAGCGATAGATGGGCGGCGGTGACGCGCGGGGTGAGGCGGCGCGGCACGAGGGAGGGAGGCAGAGCCGGATTTGCCGCCAGAGCTGCTGGTGGGCGACGACAGCGCACGGGGGGAGGCGGCGCCGGAGGTAGGCGGTGCGGCGCATGGGAGGGAGACGGCGCGGGGGAGGCAGCGCGCCGGAGGGAGGTGGCGCGGTGCGAGGGAGAGAGGCGACGTGGGGGGAGGCGGTGCGCGGGAGGGAGGCGCGCTCGATCTTCCTCTCCGTCTGGCTCTTGTTGTTGGAGAGAGCAAAAAATGGAATGCACTTTTACTACTGTAGACATGAGGCAAAGGGTGTTTTGGCTCTTTAAAATGTAACACATTGTTGGAGTCAGCCTTACATGGTTGTGTCTGTGGTCGGTAGATGAAATCCAAGGAGAGGAGGGAGCAGAGCACGTTAAGAGCAGCAGCACAAGACTCGAGAAGAAAACACACAATCCATGTGTTCATGAATGCAAGAATCTGATTGGTAGAGAGGTGAAGACGTGGGATCCGTACCAGAGTAGCACTATAAAAAGGCAGGACCACAACACAGCGTAGCAGCAGGCTGTTTAATTGTCCGTCGTTAAAAACTGATTTGTAGCTGCGGGTTACAACGTGGACCGTCCCTAAACATTGAGGCTATTTTTAGCGATGGTGACAATATGAACCATCTCTAAAAATTAAATTTTATAGATGGTTGATATTGTCAATCGCCACTTAAAGTTTATTTTCTCACTATAGCGGTGGGTTTCTTTATTACCGCTGCTACGTTATTTTGGGTGCCGCCGCTATAGACCATTTTTTGTGGTAGTGAATCAAATGGATGGCTCAGAGTTGTTTGGGACTATTGTAATAATCCCTCTTTTACATAAAAATCCACCTATTACACAACCACCTAGGACAAAATAGAACCGACTGGATATCTTGTTTCTGGCTTTATTGGATGCAATAATAGTCTTATACAGCTTTGTGTTGATGCACTTTCTGGCAGTCCTGGAAGGCACGGACTATGACATAGCTGTTTTGCTTGCCGTAGCTCTTTGTGGCGCCATGGCCAGTGGCAATGAGCCTCCACCCAGCGTAACCCTCCCCTGCGCCGTGCGCACGAGCAACCACCCGTGCCAAGCACTGCATGTTTCAAACTCTCTCCGACCAGCGGAATTCGTTCGCTCGGTTGTGCACGGTCGTCCAGCAATCTGGTCCCTTTTGGAGAGTCTGGGTGCCTGAGGATTTATCATTTTCTATATAGATGGGGAGAACAAGCCTTCAGTCCACGTTGGATCTGCATCCAGAACCCGCGTGCGCATAGGGACCCAACCTGGGACCTCCATTATGCAGTGCGACGTATACACGGCCCATCAGCGCAGGCGGAAAGTTAGCCCGTGTCGCTTAGTGTTATCCAAACGGTCGTCCAACACGGCACGATCCAAGCACGAAATGATCCAACATATTTAATTTCGGATCGACATGACATGAAATGTTTTTTAGACCGTGTCGTGCCAGCCATGGCACGACACAAAAAATGATAGTCGTGTTGGGCCAGCCTATTAGGCTCGGGAGCATGAACGGCCCATTGAGGCCCGTGAGCACGACACAGAAATGACCTCAATGCGAATGAAGATGCATCTAGGATCTCCTAGTGGGTTTTGGTGTACGATGACGAAAGGTTAAAACTGTGCTAACAATGTTTGTTAAGTAAATGTGCAAATAATCAAATTGTTATTCAATCTCACATTTGCAAGATGGTCTATTATTCCCAAAAAGAAGAAAAGAAAAATGGACTCAAGTGCTTCAAAGTTTAATTTTTTCTTTAATTGAGTCATAGGTATGCCGAACTATCAAGGGGGGTAAACTAATCTTGCTAAGAAGGGAAAGTTATATGCTCAAGCCAATCAAAAATCCTTGAGAAAAAGTTTAGCCATCAAAAGCCAAAAAGAACCAATCTTTTCTGAGCCACACAGAGAGTGACGGAAGTTTCGTGAGCCTCCTCATGGAAGTTCTGTCAGTGTCCAACTCTAAAACCCTGCAAACCCGAGAGCTACAGAAATTCCGTGGTCTGTGCCGCGGAAGTTTCGTCGTCTCTGGCTCAGTTGAAATCGCAGCGCGCAATGGCTCCGTGGGCAACCACGGAAGTTCCGTGAGTCACTGGAAACTCTCCAACGGCTAGTTTTAAAGAGAGCTCTATATATAACATTCCCCCTTCCCCCGTGGGAAAAAGTTGGACACTTTGCCATTTCACTCAAACTTCAGATAAAGCTTTCCCCTCTCACTCCTAGCCTTGTTCTTCAGATTCCAAGCAAGGTGAGAGAGATCCAACCACAAAAAGATTGAATCCATCCACTCAAAAATTTAAGCACATCTTTCCCTTCCCAACAAGATTTGATTTGCTTGTTACTCTTGGAGACTTGGTCTCCTAGATGGCTGGGCGTCGCCATTGAGCTCCCAACGTGTTGTGGTGAGACGGGGACGTTTGTGAAGGTGTGATTTGCCTCCGGTGGAAAAGGATCAAGTGGAGAAAAAAATCCGAGCACGTGTGATTGCTTGGCGGGGAAACGGGTTGAGAGAGACCCATCCACTTTGTGTGGCTCCTCAACAAGAACGTAGGAACTACTTAGTGTGGTTGCCGAACCTCAGGTTAAATTCTTGTGTCTCTCTTTACCTCCCCGTATTTCTTATTGTGCTTGTGCTTTCCTTTCATATTAGTGTGCTCGATTTACTTATTATTGTATTGCTAGCTATCTATTGAAGAACTCTAGGTATTCATTGCTACACCTTCTCTACTAAACAAGTATTGTATCTCTATCTCTTAGTTATCCGCAATTTTGATAAGATTTAGAGAAAGGCTGGTGAAGTTCTATCAAGTGACAGAACTTCCATGGTGACGGAAGTTCCATCATTACTGACAGAAGTTCTGTCGTTGTCTTATTTGATCAAAGTTAAGTGCGTTTTTAGGTTTAATTTTTAAATTACCTATTCACCCCCCCCCCCCTCTAGGCAACTTTCAATTGGTATCAGAGCTAGAACCTTCTACAAGGCTTAAAAGCTTGAAGGATAAAGAATGTCAAAGTCGAGGGAAGGAAACAAGCCTCAAGATCTTGCTTCGGCAAGCAAGTGAAGTGGCTTGCACATGGCCATGTCTTTCAACTATGTCGATGTAGCAAATATACATGGTAGTGGAAGTGGAAGATTGTCATACTTTGAGGGTAAAGATTTCAGTTGGTACAAACACCGCATGAAGATGTACCTCATGTCAATTGGTCCACCAATTTGGAAAATTGTGGAGAAATGATGTACCTTGGAGGACAAGGATAATCCTACAACCGTGGAGCAACTCAACTTACATCACAATGCTCAAGTGGTATCGGTCATTCTCTCTTCCTTGTATCCCAAGGAATATTCAAGAGTAGTCAGAATTTAGAATGCCCGAAGAATGTGGAAAAAGCTTGTATGTGCTCATGAAGGAGTTGATGTTGTGAAGAAGTCAAGACTCCATGTTCTCAAGAATCAATTCAACTTCTTCGTCATGAACAATGGAGAAGAGCCTCAACAAACTCATGATAGGCTCATGGATATTGTCAATGAGAGAAGAGCTTATGGGGACAACATCAAGGATGAAGAAGTCAACTACAAGCTCCTCATGACTCTTAGGATGTGGAATCCAACACTATGCATCATCATTGAGGAGAAGGATGGGTTTGAGAGCTTCACAACAGATGAAGTGATAGGAAGAATCAATGCCCATAAGAGTCGTGATGATGAGGGCAAGAGAGTAAATGTGCTCATTGGTGATGAGAGCATAAGCAAGAAGGACATAGCACTCAAGGCAAATGATGAAGATGAAGAGAATGATAATGATGAAGAAGACAATGAAGAGTTTACCTTATTCGTCAAGAAATTTGACAAATACATGATCAAGAATGGCTTCACCAAGAAAAGCTTTAATAAGGCAAAAGCTAGAAGAACAAACAGAAGATGCTATGGGTGTCATGAGCAAGGACACATGATTGCCAATTGTCCAAGGCTAAATGGCAAAGGCAAGAAGAGCGAGAAGTTCAATAACAAGAACAAGCCCAACAAGGAGTCATACAACAAGGGGCAAGCTCACATTGGCCAAGAGTACATCTCTGATGATGATGATAAAGATGATGAGGGTGGCATTGCCATTGGTCTACCTCCAGCCAAGAAGACACTCTTCAACAACCTCACCGATCATGAGGATGATGCATCCCGATGCTTCATGGCCAAGGAAACCAAGGTATCTCCTTGTTTCAATTTCAATCCCTCTTATTATAGTGATGAAGAGGAGGACTTGGTCCCCTCTATGCAAGAAATGATGAAAATGCTAGGTGAACTTAATGAGAAGATTGAGGATCAAGAAAGAATCCTCCAAAGGCAAGAGGAGCTGCTCATTGAAGAAAAAGAAAAGAACCTTGAGCTCACAAAGCAACTTGAGAAAGAAAGGGAAAAGAACAAGAACTTGACTAGTGATCCTATCAAGGTCAAAGAGTCAAGTGATTCATGCACCTCTATCAACAAGAAGCTTCAAGAGAGGTGTAGCTCATTGATAGAGGAGAACAAAGCTCTTGTGAAATCAAATGAGGATCTCAAGTTGAGCTCACGTTCTTTGATGAAGAGATTGGAATCTTTCCAAGCTTCAGCAAGCAAAGGTTGTGGAAGGTGCCACAATATTAATGTTGAGATGATTGTCAAGCAAGATGCAATCATTGAAAAGCTAACCAACCAAGTCAAGGAACTTGAGAAGAAGGCTCAAGTAGAAACCACTAGAAAGATTATTGGTGAGCCAAGAGCCTCTCATGACAAGAGAGGATTAGGGTACAACAAGAATGCACCCAAGAAGGGCTACAACAAGAGACCCAACTTTGTGCCTGAAGGCAAGGGTAAGCAAGTGACACAAGAAATGGTCAAAAAGGCCAAGAACAATGCTCCTCAAGCCAACAAGAACAACAAGACCTCTACCATATCCTTTTATGATTTTTATGCCTCCTATATGCTAACCCGTAATGCTTATGGTAGAGTGGTTGTAAAATTTATTGGGCCACATGACGCAAGGTGCAAGCCATGTGTGTGGGTGTCCAAAGTTCTTGTATCTAATGTTAAGGGACCCAAACCAACTTGGGTGCCTAAAACACATGCTTGATTTCCTTTATAGGAATACTCCTCCGGTGGCGGAACATGGGTGCTTTATAGCGGGTGCTTAAATCATATGACCGGAGAGAGATCGATGTTCTCCACAATTGATCATGACAACTTACCAAGTGGAGGCATCTCATTTGAAAATGACAACAAAGGAAAGGTATTTGGTCGTGGATGGATTAATATCACCCACGACCTTTAAATTGGTAGTGCTTATCTTGTGAATGGTCTAGGGTACAACTTGATGTCCATATCACAACTTTGTGAGATGGGCTATAGTTGTCTCTTTGACGATGATGGCATGACCGTTTTTAGGAAGAAGGGTTCTTCAATAGCTTTCAAAGGATATTTAGAGGACAAGATCTATCTTGTTGATTTTAGCAACAAAGAGGGATCTAACCTAAATGCTTGTTTGGTTGCTAAACCGACCTTGAGTTGGCTATGGCATCGATGGCTAGCTCATGTTGGGATGAGGAATCTTTCCAAACTGCTAAAAGGTGGTCACGTTGTCGGACTAAAGGATGTTGCTTTTGAGAAGGACAAAATATGTAGCACATGTCAAGCCGGAAAGCAAGTTGGAGCATCACATCCCTCCAAAACCATGATGACAACGACAAGACCATTAGGGATGACACACATGGACCTATTCGGACCCGTCACCTACATAAGCATTGGTGGTGACAAATACGGCCTTGTAATTGTTGATGATTATTCTTGTTTCACTTGGATATTCTTGAAACACAAGGAATTTTAAAGAGGTTTTTGAGGAGAGCACAAAATGAGTATGAAGCGAAGATCAAGAACATAAGGAGTGATAATAGAACCGAATTCAAGAACACTCGAGTTCAAGATTATCTTGATGAAGAAGGTATCGAGCATGAATTCTCCGCTCCATGCACTCCACAATAAAATGGAGTAGCCGAAAGGAAGAAGCGCACGCTCATAGAGATGGCAAGAACTATGCTTGATGAATACAAGACGCCCAACACTTTTTAGGCCGAAGCCATCAACACCGCATGCCATGCAACAAATAGATTATATCTTCATAAGATCTTACCGGTAACCTTCCCAATGTTTCATATTTTCAGGTCTTTAGGAGCAAGTGTTTTATTCTTAACAAGAAATTCAAATCTTCTAAATTTGCTCCCATGACTTATGAAGGTTTTCTTCTTGGTTATAGAACTAATGTTTATGCATATCATGTCTTTAACAAAGACACCGAAGTTGTTAAAATAACCGAGATGTGCAATTTGATGAATCTAATCTCTACTATAAAGGCTAAACATCCTCTCTAAAACCACTCACCTCTAAAACCACTCACCTGAGTTTATACCCATCCTCAACTTCTTAGTGATTGATTCCTACTTAATTGCGGGCTCGGTTCATTGGTCCCTTTGGCGTTAGCAGCATCTAGCCGTCTGATCAGTGGACCTTGTTAAAACCGAGCGTAAAATCTTACGCTTTCCACGTTTTGTGTTGTCCATCCTTGGAAAACTTTTCTCATCGAACGGTGGCCATACCCGCCCGCTGTAGTCGCTCTGCTCTTTCCTTTTTTCATTTGCGTGATTGACTCGCACCTTCCCCTTTCCGTGATCGCATCTCTTCCTCAGCAAGGCGGTGGCCGGCGGGCGGGCGGAGACAAACTGAAGCACGCGGGCGGGCCGACGTTGGGTGCTGGCGCAGACAGGCGGTGGAGGCCGACATGGGGTGGCGACGACGTGGTGGAGCACGCCGGGCTTCGCCCGCCGGGGCGGATCGGGCACGGCCGTGGCCGGCCATGGCGTGGGTGGGCGACCTCGTGTGCAGCAGGCCGAGCGCGCTGGCGCACGGAGGTGGGTGGCCGGCCACGCGGTGGGGCGAGCGGGCGGCGGGTCGAGCGCGCCAACGCGGAGGTGGGTCGGTGAGGGCGTCGGCGGCCGCAGCGCTGCCCTCCTCTCCCATTCTCTCCAGACGAATGAAGACTTCAATATTCTTAGATAAGAAATCTTTTCTCCAATTCCTGTATGTTCGAGCAATTCCTCCTCCAATCCCTCTTCATGAGATCTACGACAAGCTCCCTTGGACCAGGACGGAGCTCCAGCTCACACCTAATTTGGAGTCCGTCGCCTTCCTGTGCCCACTCGACATCTCGCCCTTCTGATGTGCCCCTTCCAATTAATCTCATTGTTCCCCAACGAGAGAGGCAATAGAGATCTCTGCTTCACGAATCCATGTGTGGAGAGCTTCTGCATCTATTTCTGAGATGATATGTAGAGCTTGCCGTATGTGTCATTTGCATGCTTTCAATCTTCTCATCAATTGAATAAATTTCACTGCAATTTTATGTCTACTAGGGTTTCAATGATTAAGAGTGGCCAAGCTAGAATCTTTCGTCCCTGTTTCATTGGATGTTTTGATACAGAATGATTAATTAGCTATGCTCAGAGCTGATTCATTGGAGGCTCAACTGCGGTTCAAGCCAAGATTGCTGCTCGTCCACGCATATGCATCAGGTACCATTGTTCACTTTCTTCCCTTTATGAACCTATAATATTTCAGACACCTTGGCAGTATTTCTAGCTACCAATTGTGTCTTTGAGATGTGAACTTGTTTATAAAAATATCTATATTTCTAGCTGCCAGTCAAAATAACAGGTAGATTATTCTAATAGGTTGATATGAAGGGTTTTCCAGTGATGAATAAAATGGAAAGTTGTGTATTTCTGGTTACATGACTCTTTTTTTTACTTTATGTTAGTGCATTTATATGTAACTGTATGCCAGTATTTTGGCCAGTATTTATATGTAACTATATGTTACATTCCTCAACAGTTGTTCCATATCCTGACATATCAAGTCACACTTCTCAACTTTTGTTTCTTTAGACTGGTTGCACATTTAAACACTAGAAATATTTTTCTTTGGGATTGAGAACGCTGATCACTTATGTGGGCTATGAGGCCTAGGAAATTGGCAATACAGCCAGGCTATGGATGGTGGTACTGTTATGTTATCTTTATCTAAGTCATTGCAAATCAAGCTTAGGATTAGATAGCAATTAGCCAAGTACCATATGAGCAAATATTTCTGTGTGTTAGAACATTCATCTTGAATTCTCAACTGTATGTTGTTATTTTCTCTATGATTATTTCCGAACAAATATGCTTCTTTGGTTGGATTGAAATCTGGCGGAGCTTATTTGACAACTATATTTTTTCCTGGTGCCGGCAAAGTTTGTAGGTGCTGGGATTTCAGCATGCAGATTGTAAGTACAGTGATATTCTAAATTAATTTGTAGGTATGTTCCTCAGAAATCATTTGGAGATAGCCAGTTTTATGACCTGAACCCGATAATGATTGCCTGTCCTTCAGTAGTGTATTGTGGTGGGACAACATAGACAATTGGCCTGCTCTTCATATTGATGACCCATTTTTCTTTTTTTTTTTCCCTCACTGGTTTTAGACAGACTGCAACTTCTATTTGCTATTTCTTGCAGAAGTTAGCGTGCTACCTAGAGATGGTTTGGATAGTTGCATTCTACAGAAACTCAATAGTTGCTCTTTTACATCTCTTCTCTCTTTTTTATATTGTTCCTGTACAGATCTCATGAAGTGACTTGTTTTAATCAGCTTGTGGAATTCATCCCTTTCTCAATTTTTTATGTAGTTGCTCTACTGATTGCCATGAAGTGAACTTGCTCTTCAAAATTAGTAATGTTCACACCTAGAAAAATAAAGCATCCTTGCACCCAAACATAAAGCAGCTTGACAGCTCTACCAATTCAGTTACATGATCATCTGCTTTCATCACAATTGAAGTTTTGTGTTTGCACAAATTTGTTTCAGGCTGCTACCTCATTAGAGGCTTGTCATGTCTTCGTAGTTCCTTCCAAGCTGTGATATCAATACTGAAGCATTCTTTAAACTTTTCTTTTTTTCTTGGATTTATGGCTTGAATGATATTTATTAGTGTGTTTACATTTATAGGGCCCAGGGTCACCATTATGGTTAGCCTTATCTCTACTATAAAGGCTAAACTTTCTGTGTAAAATCACTCACCTGAGATTATACCCATCTTCACTCTAATAGTGATTGATAAAACTGAATTGCGGGTCCGATAATTAGATGTCATGAGCGAACCGTAACTCGCAGTATGATTTGTAGGCCCCGGTACCATTAGCGTAACATCTTACGCGAAAATGAACGAGTGTCGTCCGAAAATCAACGTCTTTTCTCACCGAACGGCAGTCATACCCGCCCGCTGTAGCCGCTCTGCTCTTTCCTTTTTCCCTCCGCGTGATTGACTCGCACCTTCCCCTCCACGTGATCGCATCTCTTCCTCCGGCGAATGTTCAAAACCGGGCAAGGACGAGACGCTGAGGATGAGACCTTGGCGGAATGCGGGCGCGCTGAGGAACAAGGAGCATCGGGAGCTGCTGGCCACCGTCCACTTCTGCTCACCCCCGTCGTTCCCTCTCCTCCCACTGTCGGCAACCTCTCGGTCCCATGCCTCCCTGCCCCTACCGGACTAGCACGCCGTCGCGACCCTGTCTTTCTCTGGCGGCTCCATTTTACGGGAGGCTGTGAGGTCGGGTTGAAGCGGGGTCGCGACTACGCGCACACGGTGATGGCTCCAAATCTGGCATGCCACTGCGTCAGGTCAGGCAGCATCCAATCGGCAGCGGTTCTCCAGCTTCTCCCCTGTCGTCGAGCGCGGATCCACGGTTTATACCTGTCGCCGAGCGCGGATTCGCTAGCACACATAACGGCATCCTCTTGCGATGGACGTGTCTCCTCCCTCTGCAACATGCTCAAGGTGGCGTTGCACTATGGTCTGGGGCTGGAAGGATCACGGTTTTTCGAAGTGCTCAATCTGGCGATCCAGCTCCTCAATCTGGCGATCCAGCTCCTCAATCTGGCGATCCAGCTCCTCAATCTGGCTTGTGAGAGAGTCAAGTCCATGTGCTATTGGTCCACGATGAACCTGGTCTAATCCCCGCCGTCTTGCACCTCTCTTGCCCTCTTGGTAGGCTACTATTTCCATCCCTCATTGCTCAGCATGTGTACATGTCAATTGCTTTCATTTTTTTTTTCAAAGTTCAAATATGATCTACCTTTCTGATATGCATACAGGTGCATCAAGGTATATATACAGTTTGGCATGTCTCCAAGGTGTTCAACGAAATGACAGTAAGGTTGATTTTTAATTGCATGGTCCAGACAGTAATATTGAGTTGATTACATGATCTGGATGTGGCTTCGTCCACATCTGCATTGCGGCCTTGGTCTGTGTGCACTGCCCAATTCCTGATTTGAGCTGCGGCCTTGACTCCTCAACTGTTCTCTGTGACGGCGTGTTCTGGCTGGTAAGTAACTTCTAAACATGCTAGATATTATCTCTGAACTCTATAGATGGCTAAACATAGAGTCTTGATCTGTTTGAGATGTTCAGTCTCTTGATTGAATGAATTAAGGGGAGCAGAAGGAGATACAGTTTGGGGATAAACGTCTGAAACTTTTATTGCCTCTGTTTTATGTAGAACTCAGGGGAGGACGGGGGGCACCAAGGTCTCATGGCAGTTTGCCTGTCTGAAGGAGATAGAGTTTGAGGTCAGTTTTTTGAGGTATTTCCTTACTATTGTTGCCTGTCTTTATTTCTCATCTTACATAGAGTTATCCAATTATTTGGGGTCAATTTAAAAGAGATAGAGTTTGTGTGTTTGTTTGCATACAGAATAAAATATTTGACTTCTGAATATTATTTGCATACGCCAGTGCTATCAGATCACATGTACAAGTACTTGCTTGACAAATGAGGGAAGTTTCTCATGCTATCGACATTTGGCCTCCTGAGATATACAGATACGAGTGTTACTGTTGTCTACTATAAAAATCTGCTGCAAACTCATGATAGGCAAATACCTGTTATATATGTGTAACCCTGAGATCATCCACTCACCAACTTTCAGATTGTTGGTGAAATAGACCTTGGTTATATGTTATTCCCTGCATATTACATTAGCAGAATATATAGTCATGTCTTTCGATTGATGAGAAAATGCATGATTCCTGAGCTTGACAGTCATTTCCATGAATTATTGAGCAAGGAAACAAGCATCCCAAAAATATCTAGCAGTGTTATTAGCATATTTATATCTGCTCATCATCTAGACTATCCTGGTGCCATTTTTTGCATAGACGATTTCTGATTTCAGGTAAAGCTACTGTTATTGTTATTTTGAAGAAGGTGTTCATTGCTGCTCTTGCAGGTCCCACAAATAGTATCTGGTTTCATCAACCACTACCAAGCGTTCTTTCTTCCAAGCAATGATATTCAGACCTGAGAGCTACAAGGTTAAAGATATTCTTATTTTACCTGAATGTACATTTCTCAATACTTGAGCTATTATAGTGATGCTAGAGAGACCATGTTAAGTCTGGTTTCTACAATGCTTCAATTTTTTCAAACCAATTTTGACATTTAGGTCCCCTTTTTGTATTTATTCCAAATGATTATCATTACTTAAATTTTTTACAGTCCTATCTTTATGTGAATAACACTTGTTACTATCGTGATATATTTATTACTGGGCTTATGCTACCTCTCATGCAACTACGGCTGGACCTGGATGGTTGACATCTAAAATGTGCAAGCAGTGAGGCTTCATTGCTTCTGGTTTTCTGAAGGATTGATGACTTCAATCTTCACATGGCAGGCGATATCCATGCAACTACGACTGCAAACATTCTCTTCGTCACAATAGCCTTTGAAGATTCAATTTGGTAAGGCCGTTGCTATTCTCTTCTTGATGCATGAGTTTGTGACATCAGTGCATTCGTCTGTTATCTTTCTGTTCTGATAATAGGTTCCTTCATTCTATGTTGCATTTGTGACCTTGATTTCTTTCTTGGTAAGTTTGCCTTGTCAGTTTTTATTAGATGTCTGAGTATAGTTGATATACAAATGCCTTTTTTTTTGGTTTCTTGATTTTGGTGTCTAATTTCTCATAGATCCTCATCATGTTCACGAGCATGTGAACTATTTGTTGTCTGCTGTGCCGGTACATTTCGATCTTGCCAACAAAGAAAAATCTTTGACCAAGAAAAAAATTTGATAGGTTCAGCCATGTCATCATTCTTGAGATGATTAGTTCTTCCGCAAATTAGTTATAGGTTGTCAAGGGAAGAGACACCAGAGAATCTTGTGTGAGGATATTATTTAATAACAATATGTACATTTATTAAATATTTATTATGCGAGGATAGCACGTGCGTCCCGCACGTGCAAAAAATTTGGTTTAATAATTAATACTATTGAATAACATTCTCAGTTCGATCTGCTACAGATTTCTTAGTGTTTCTACCATTTTTTCAACTAAAAATTACTTTGTATTCTTCAATCAAGAGTAGATGGGCAAGAATTGTTCCGTTTTTTTTGTGTGTTGTAGCACAACTCCAGGATCTAATTTTCGATCAAATGATTTCCTTGCTAATTTTCTGGCATTCTTTTTTGTCACATGTCGTCACTGAATTGATATTGTTTCTTGTTTTTTCTTTATAGGTGGTGGACATCATGTGAAGAATATCTAGAGGGAGGATCTGACAGTTTCACAAATGAGACATTCTGGTAGTTGCATTGCATCTTAGTGTGAGATTATTATTGGTGATTGCCATATTAGCAATCATTTTGTACTTGTGATTTGTTTTGAGTGATTCACTTCTTAGATATATTGAATATTTGGTTCCAGATATAATTCTTTGGTTGGATATTGTTGCAGGTTCATGACACTTGGCATAACATGCATGTTATAATCTTGTTTATGTGTAGTGATCATCTGCAAGAGCGAATCTAATGGTGCTGTATGGTCATGGGTAGGTTGTCAAGTACTCTTCTGGCATTGTCAAGTACCATTGTTATGTTAGCGACGATTGAAATACTATATTTTGGTTCCTAGAATTTTCAATTCAAACCAGTGTTTTTAAATGAACATTGGAGGAGTCAAGTATCTTCTTTTTCTCTGCAGTAGTCAATTCTCCTCATCTTGTAGTGGATCATGTTTTGCATTGTCTGGATTCTCTTGCTACATAAAAACATGGAGCGACGGACTAAAAACTAACTATTATGTTTGTTTGACTATTCGGTTACAAATATACAGTATTAGTGCAAGACATGCTTGTTGTTTGGCTATTCGATTACAAATATACCAGTTCAATTTTAGCGCAAGACATGTTTTTTATTTGGCTATTCGGCTACGAATATACCTTTTTAGTGCAAGACATGCTTGTTGGAGTACTCTAATCACTTGTCTTTAATATTGGCTTGAAGATAGAAGAATAATGGCAGAGCCAATGGTGAAAGAGTATGGTGTGCTTAGGTTGCAGAGGACATTTATGTGCAGATTCTCTCAGCTTTTGTCCTCGTCACCATCTTAGAGCTCAAGAGGAAACAAGATCGTGGTTCAAGCATGAAAAAAATTGTAAGGGTGTAACTCAAAATGGGTGTGCAATATATTAGTTGTCATGCATAATTGACAGGGTGTAACTCAAAATGGGTGTGCAATATATTAGTTGTCATGCATAATTGACTTTATCAGTACATAGCAACAAAATAATTTTTAGAATTATTGTCTCAACAAATGATACATACTATGTTCCCAGTTCCCTCAATATATAAGTGAAATGAGGTGAATGGTAAAATAGCTTTAATTTCTGATAAACCGCACTATGATATGGTGTTGTCAGTTCCATTTATCTTAATCATTTATAAATCACAAACGACTGGGACAGATATATTTGGAGATCATAATGTGTCAACTAATTACATGACAGATGAGACTGATCATTATATCCATATAGATTTAACTACGTTATATTGTCATTATTTTTTATGGTTTTCTTCGTCCCAGAAAGTGCTTAAGATCAAAAGTAAATATGATTAGATGTGCATTTCTTAGTAAAGGCTTGTTACTATATATTGTTTGGATGAATAATAGCATGTGCGTGTCGCACATGCAAAAGACTAGTGGCTCTTAAGTAGAGCAAGTTAATCCAAGTGATGTAGGTGATGAGGCTCCCTGTGATGCAATAAGGAATTTGGCTATTGGTGAAATAAGACCATAAGACCTAAACTCAACTCAAGATGAACCATCTTCTTCAAACCAAGATAACTCCCCTTCACAAGATCCGCATGATGAACAAGATCAAGGAAATCGCCAAGCTCATGGTGACGATCATGTTCAAGGCGATGACCAAGATCAAGTTCAAGATGATGGTGAAGGAGACCCTCAAGATATCAACCATCCAGAAGAAGAAGATCCATCTAGGCCCACGCACCCACCCACGAGTCCGACAAAGCATTCAAAAGGTTCACCCCGTTGACAATATTCTTGGTGATATTTAAAGAGGGGTAACTACTTGATCTAGAATGGCTACGTACTCGTTTGTTTCCTATATGGAACTTCTTAGGGTGGAACAAGCACTTCAAGACTCGGATTGGGTGATGGCCATGCAAGAAGAGTTGAACAACTTGGAAAGAAACAAAGTGTGGTCATTGGTGGAAAGATCCAAGCAAAATATTGTAGGCACAAAACAGGTGTTCCGAAACAAGCAAGATGAACATGGTGTAGTGGTGAGAAACAAAGCAAGACTTGTTGCTAATGGCTACTCATAAGTTGAAGGTTTGGACTTTGGTGAAACTTATGCACCTGTAGCTAGGTTTGAGTCAATTCATATTTTACTTGCCTATGCTACTCATCATGGCTTTAAGCTTTTTCAAATGGATGTGAAAAGTGCATTTTGTAATGGCCCCATTTAAGAGGAGGTGTATATACAACAACCTACAGGGTTTGAAGACCCAAAGAAACCAAATCATGTGTACAAGCTTCACAAAGCTCTCTACGGCCTCAAGCAAGCTCGTCGAGCTTGGTATGAACACCTCAAGTGATACATAATCAACAAGGGCTTCACAATTGGCAAGGCCGATCCTACTCTCTTCACAAGAAAAGTTGATAATGATTTATTTGTGTGCCAAATATATGTCGATGATATCATATTTGGTTCTACTAATCAATCTTTTTTTGATGAGTTCGCCAAGATTATGACTAGGAAATTTGAGATGTCCATGATGGGGGAGTTGAAGTTCTTTCTAAGTTTTCAAGTCAAGCAACTTGAAGAAGGAACATTTATAAGTCAAACCAAGTACACTCAAGACATACTCAAGAAGTTTGACATGGAGCATGCAAAGCCAAACAAGACTCCCACGAAGAAAAATGGACACCTCGGACTAGATGTAAATGGTAAGCCCGTGGATCAAAAGGTATATCGATCCATGATTGGATCTTTGCTTTATCTTTGTGCATCTAGGCCCGATATGATGCTTAGTGTGTGCATGTGTGCAAGATTCCAAGCAGCTCTGAAGGAAAGTCACTTAGTGGCTGTCAAAAGGATCTTGAGATATTTAGTTCATACACCCAACCTAGGATTGTGGTATCCAAAGGGTTCCAACTTCAAGTTAGTTGGTTATTCTGATGCCGACTACACTGGATGTAAGGTGGATAGAAAGAGTACCTCCGGGACTTTCTAATTCTTGGGTAGGTCCCTTATGTCTTGGTCATCCAAGAAACAAAACTCTGTTGCCCTATCCACAGCCGAAGCGGAGTATGTCACAGCTGGAAGTTGTTGTGCTCAACTACTTTGGATGCGACAAACTCTAAAGGACTTTGGATACACTATGACCAAACTTTCCCTCCTATGTGAAAATGAGAGTGTCATCATGATTGCATATAACATTATTGATCATAATAGGACTAAGCATATAGATATCCGACACCACTTCTTGAGAGATCATTCTATTAAAGGGGATATTGAGATTAGCTATGTGACAACCGATAAACAATTAGCTGATATATTTACCAAGCCCCTAGAAGAGAAGCAATTTTGTGAGCTTAGGAGTGAGCTGAATATCTTGTTTTCATCCAATGTGGAGTAGAACCTTGTACATTGTTTGATGTAGTAAACACTTTGAAACTAAAATTCCTTAAAATTACTTCATGTCTTTGGTTTCAAAAACAAATGATGATTTTTATCAACAGATCATAATGTTGTGACTTGCGAATATTGATTTACTTGATTGTTTGCTTCTATTCACAAGTTGGAACATGTCTTATATTCCTATATATTAAACTTGTCCAAAAGGTTCCAAGTTAAGAGAGGCAGTTTTTTGTTCTAAACGGAGAACGACGGAACATCCGCCACCTAATGACTGAACTTCTGTCATCCTCTGTCAATGAAACCCGAGGGTTATGGAAGTTCTGTTCTTACTTCCGTGAAATTCAAATTTCTTTTCTGCCCCAACCCGAGAGCAACGGAACTTCCGTCACCCAATGATGGAACTTCCGTCACTCTCAGGTTAAAGGGCCCGAAGCCCCTCCTCTCCTTTAGTCAACCGGCCACTACTTCTTTTCTCACCCTCTCTCCTCCTCTCAAACCCTAGAAGGCGATTCACAGCGATTTGGAGTTTCAACCAGCGAGTTCCTCGGATTTGGTGGAGATTCAACTCTTCCCTCACGGAAGTTCCACGATCTCCATTGATTTCCTCTTTTTTCTTGACCTAGGTAGGAACTTGGCCCTAAATTTCATTTTTTAGGCAAATGTTCAAATGTCTTCGTTTTCTTTGGATAGAGTGGATGCCTTTTGTCTAGTCTATCACCTTCTAGAGGCATTTACGCTGTCGTGGTAGGATTTAGGAGCTAGATTGAATTTAGTGCAAACTGTAAACAACGGAAGTTCCTCCAGAACTTCCATCATGACAGAACTTCTATGAATTCTCATGGAACTTCCATTGCCTATAGTTCAGTGCACTGAATTTTTGCTTGCTCCTTCTTCTTTGCATGTGACTCATAGCTAAGTGTTTGTACCCTCTTGCTACCCCTTGGCAGTGAAAGATGGTGAGGATCAAGTATGTTTCCAACACGCCAATAGAGGGGCGTGATGAGGAGATTCATCACTCCTCCTCCTCAAGTGAAGACCTAGTGCCAATCTCAAACAGAAGGAAAACAATTGCTTCGAGGCATCAAGATCAAGGGACAAGTGGAGCTGCTCAGACTGTGAGAGTTGAGCAAGGAGGATCTCTCCCTCCTCGGAGAGCTCATGATAAAAGAAAGGCACCGGCCAAGGAGATAAGTTCTCGGGCAAGGAAGAGAGCTAGAGGTGGTTCCATGGAGGTTGTTGAGGGCCTTTGTGTCCATGCTCCTGTCTACCCAAATGACTATGTGTACAAGGACTACAAGAAGGACCTTGATGCTCTCATTGAGGAAAGAAAGCAAAATCCTATGCTAGTGGAAGAGCAAGAAGCTACGGACTACCGATTCTACACTTGGTTCCAACAAGATTACTACATGTCTATGCTTATTGATAAGAACCAGAAGAATAGGTTGGCAACACACCAATGGATCGATTGGTCTTACATGGAGTCAAAGGATGATCAAGTGTTCAATGACATCATCCAAGTATGCGAGGATTGAGATGTGTATGACCTCATGGGATTCAACTATGATCAGAATGAGGAGGTCATTTGTCAGTTTTACTCTACTCGCTTTCTTGATGCCAAGAGCACTCTTCATTGGAGAACACAAGGTGTGGAATATTCAGTCTCAGCTAGTCGATTTGCTAGCTACTTCTTCCAAGGAAGTGAGGACCGTAAGAGGCAGATCATCTCAAATGAAGTTGTGATGAAAGAAAAAGACATGACCTTCATGTACTATGAGAAGTGTTCAAATGTGTTTGGAACCACTAATGGACTTAACTACTTCTATTTCACTCTCAACCGGATGCTGAGTCACCATTGCACCCAAGGGAGGGTATGCAACTGCCATTGTGGAATCATCAAGAAATATTCTTGCTAGGTTTGCTTCGGACGCCACTCCTTTTTGTGTTATGGACTTCATTACCAATGACATTCACATGTCATCTATTGACACAAGGAGGGTTCTTCCATACGCACCATACCTTATGAGGATGATAGAGTCGGAGACCGGCATCATCTTTGAGAAAGAGTGCAAGCATGTTCCTTTAAGGCCAAGATTGCAACCCGTGACTCATCCTATGTTTGCTCAAACAGCTGGTATCTCTCCCAATAGGCGAGACCGCCTTGCTAGAGCTCTTGCAAAGAAAGAACTAGAGGAAACAGCAGCAGCAGAAGCGCAGCATGCATCATCTTCAGCTCCTCCTCCTCCAGAGCCTCCTCGCCGTCCATCTTCTCCCATTGTTTCCTTCCTCAAAAGCATCTTCACTGCTTGTTGCTTCAATGCAATGGAAAATTGGGAGAACAAGAGAAGGATCAACAAGCAAGTGCGGCGCTACAAGAGGGACCAAAGGGCTCAAGGCCATGAGGTGTCTCTGGATGGCTCTGAGTGTGAGCCCGATGGTGAATCACCGGTCCTTAATGATCCCTTTGCAACCTATGATTGGGATGATGTGTCACCTAGACCCTCCATAGCTGCACCTGGTCCATCTACCGCTCCTCCAAATGAAGAAGAAGAAGACGATGAGGGCACCAAAGAAGACGATGAGTGATTTCTTTTTTTCTTAGCACATCTCTCTTCCTTTTATTCTTTTTAATGCTTTGATGCCAAAGGAGGAGAGAAGCGATGAAAAAGGATATGTGAGCTTGGGTGTGTTTCTCTATCCATTGAACCTAAGGACAAGTTGTATTTACCGATGATAACCTCAGGACGGTAGTCGCTCTGCTTAATCTAGGACGACTATTCATCGAGTGGTATGGAGACCACTCTTAGACCAGGAAACATTATCACTGGGGAATGATATCGGTTAAAGGAAAGTTTGGATGAGATAACAATGAAGACCGGACAGGCAACTAAGTGGAAAGGGAAGAACAACTTGTCTTAAAGGTCGTAGCCCAGTCTGAGTCACCTAAGGCTACGCCTCGTGTTCGGCCCATGGGATCAAGTTTGAACGTACTGTTTGCATGTTGGAGATATGGGCCCAGTAAACTGACGTAGCTACGACTACCGCTTGGTCAGAAGATACCCTACTCCTTGAGGCGGAACAAGGAATGAGAGGAGGGAGCAATCCACCCACGGATGGCGGTATGGGACGCATCGCGTTGGGGGACCCTTCTCGGGGGAGCCAGGCCGGAAGACCTTGTGGTACCGTATGTGAAAGGTTGCTCCATGTGGCTTCTAGGAAGCGTGTATGAATCGTGCAAACAGGTTTCTCCTGCAGGATGTACATCGATTCGAGTCGCTGCCACTCACAGTAACGAGTACCACTTGATCGCTGCTGCTGAATGTTGTTGGAAGCCATTAATATGAGGAATGGGTTCAATATTACTGTATGGAATTATTATTAATTGTATTGTAACCATGATTGTTGTAGTTATAGTGCAAACTAAATTTATTATTTTACATGTCAACTTAACTTCCTGCTAAAACTTGAAAAATAAGGATCCACTCTTAGACTAACTTTTTAGCAATATAAACCCTACCCTTAGCCTATGCATGTCTAGGAGTCGGCTGTAGATGGCCATTTTTGACGGGTCAGTCTTGCTGAGTATTAGTTGCTAAGGGCGTAGCTCTTTGTGGTTTTTCAGATGATCAGAGTGGCCAGTTTCCCGACTGCTGGAACATCGAGTGGGGACGATGCATCGACAATGAGGAGGAGTCCGTTGATTGCCGGTATGGTGTTTTGGATAGAACACCTATCATTGCCGGATGTCGTATGTGTATCGCCATGAGAGGGCGTTTGTATCTTACTTTCTGTTGGACCATTTAATACTATTGAACGATTTTGCTTTCGCACTTTTAAAACTCTGGTTTGTAACTCAAATTTGAATTTATGTAAAACGCTGTACTCCACCTATGTTCTTGTTGCAATTATATTATTCCTGTCATGTGTTGTACTATTAGGTGTCACAGCGCGTGTCGCCACCCGAGAAAGATCCTGGAACGAAATCGTCTCCGTGGTAAGGCGGTTCTGTTACAGCGTGGTATCATAGCTATCTCGGGAATAGTGCAACATTCAATGACATATTTTTGAAACCCCGTCATGAACGTGTGAGGACGTGCCCATAGGGATATTATTAGTTATGATTTAGGTGGCAAAGCTAACTGTAGTAGATTGTTTGTTTAAATACCTGCATCTACGACCTCGTCAACGAAAGTATGTGTCCTGCCATGTGGACAGTAACATGGGAAGCTAGCACAAAGGTGTGAAATTGCGGTAAACATCAGTGCCCTGCTCTAGGGCAATAATAAGGGATTATTTTCAGCTCGTTTCTTTTCTATTTGATGTATTGTTTCTAAAATGAATCTTCTACAGGTACGCTAACCAAGAATCGCGTAAGGAACATGTAGCATACGACTAACTTGAGAGATTATCTGCCACTGACTATACATATGGTCCTATTCATGGCCAAATTTTATTTTATGTGGACGTGTAGGTCGAAAGCATAAGCATTCATGTACAATATTGGAGCATCAAGTCATTAAGATGAAACTGAAATTTCAGCTAGCATGTCATCCGCTTAAAAATCTATATCTCCTCACTCAAAAGTCAAAATATTAGAAATAAATAATTGATAAAAATAATGAACAAACCCACTGTACTTCCAGCACGAATTTTGCTTTAGAGGTATTCGGGCAATACTCTTTTTGGTCTGTCCAAGTCAGCATATCGCTTTGGTGTCAATCTGAAATTCAGATTCATAATCATATTATAAAATTTATAACTTTTTATTCAGACTATCTATGGGGCTGTATGAGAACTTTTGGAAAGATGGTGTAAAGTTCTAAAACTTTGATAGTTTGACCATTCCTTTTTGAAGCCTGTAAGATACGTTTATGAGCCCATTTTCAGAGCAACATCACTCTGTCCCCAGAAACAGTTCAGCAGATAAATAGTAACTTGTAAATCCATATCTCAAGTTCTATAAATTAGTGGGAGGTGTGCAAGTATGCATTAAAAAGGTATTAAGATTATCCATAAGATTCATAGTTTACTTCTATTGTTAAAAGTATAGGACTCTAGATTTCAGACCGATTTTCAGAACAAGCTCAGTGTTGTCAATAGCAGATTTTCGACTCTCGATCTATAACTTGAAAAATTCATAGCTCTTGAATCTTTTATCCTATGAGCGTGTGTAAAGATTTGTTGGAAAGGTGAAAAAGTCCTCTACAATTTTGTTATGAATCTAAAGACTAGTTTTGCACTCATAAGGAGCAGTTTACATTTTCATGTTATCTATCGGTGAAGACAGATTCTGCTGGGAGCAGAATTTCAGAAACTGATAGTCAACTCAGAAAATTCATATTTTCTGAACCTTTGATTAGATGAGGGTGTATAAATACTCGTTGGAAAGATATTAAAATTGTCTACAAGCTTGGTATTCATTGGTTTTTACTCATCTACATGTAAGATAGCCGTTTTTGCATTTTAGTAGTTGCTGTACAGATAGGACAGAACCAAACGTATTATCAAACCTTGTGGACAAGTATATTTTTCGATATTGTAATAGCTTGGATAGCTATCCATGACCTTACAGTTGTTCTTCCTTACCAAGCTGCACTTTTCTATTCGAGGAGCATGCTTAACCTCTTTGCAACTTCTTTGTTTTGTTGAATGCTATCCTCAGTCTCAGTATAACTCCTCTTGCCGTCAAAATCTTGATGATGCTTCACCTTGAGCGAGTGTTTCCTCTATTTTTTTTCCTCGTGTTGTCATATTCTTGCTCAAGCAAATAAAAATTTTGAATGCTTGAACTATGTGCATAGTGAGTATGCATCACGAGCATATTAAAATTCATGCGCATTGTAATATCACATATTTGCATTGCACCATCCGTCATGGGCATCATGAGCATCCATGAAACATCATATGCACCATAATGCAATCATTCATATGTGCACCATGTACTCATTTGCACCATGACATGAACATTTTGCAAATGCACCAATAATAACTCATCATGTATGCATCAAGACATATGCACCGTCACATGCTATCCATATGCAACATGTCATTATGCAAGTGCACCATTGCATATGCACTACCATCCATGTGCATAGCATTATACAAGTATACCATGCACGTGAATTACACTTTAACATTCGGGAGTTCATTGGGGTGCATGAGGATGTTCATTAGAGGTCAAAATGCATGACTAAATAATAATAATGAGCAAGAATATAATCTTTGACTATCCTCGTTGTTGAACCAAATTTTGTTGGCTGCTCCACAACCATTGTTGCCATTGAGGAGCAACCAAGAGACCCAATGTCTTGATGACCTATTTTATCTGTATGTCCACTTGATTCAGACCTCCTTGAATTGTTGATCTATTGTCATGCTTGAATACATCGTATATGGGGTCGATTCCTTTATTTGTTGACCTCATAGAGCACTAAGTCATGATTCCCTTTTTATAAATTATTAGCCACAAGTAATTTTTGGAATTTTTTTTCCCACACCTCTATCTTTGTCAGCTTAAGTCATCGAATCGTGCTGTCCAGATTTTGGCCCTCCATCACAGAGTTTGATCTTGGTCCAAAGCTTCTGCTTGTATCATCTATTGTTATCTTATATTTGTCAGTCATGTTAAAAATTTGTTTCTTTCACTGCTTTCCCATTAGGATATTTCGGGCAGCGGGGTCGAGACAAAAGGTGCTATACGAACAAGGGATGTCATCCTCTCGAGTTTAAATTGACGATCTGGTACAACTTTGGGTGTCACCCACCAAAGGTGTGCAACGGTTTGAAATCAAGGAAAAATTAGAACGATCACTAGTGTACACGACACCTTCCCCACCAGTTGACATAATATTGGAAGACACTGCACAACTGCCACCAGACCAAGGAAGCCACTTGGAAATCAAAAAGATTTTGGCAAGGTCATTATTCATAGTTCATAAACCAAACTAAACTTTTTCGCCCTCCTTAAATCTCAGCACGAGATTTCTTTAAGGGGGGAGGGTTGTGACACCCTTGGTGTCGTGGTGTTCTAAAAACCACACCTTAGAACCCTTCCACACAAGCATGAGGACTTAGAACAAAAGTTTGAACTGAAATTGAGCAAATTCGAATTTAATCCAAGCAAATTCGAATGTCGTTTGAACTACAACTCCAAATGTTTCAGCATAACTTTGACCCAATAAAATATATGTTGTGGTTCCTGGTTAAATAGAATTTTTTAGAATTTCTCATATTTTTATCCCTTTATTATCTGTCCCAAATAAATGCTCAAAATATTTAAAACTACCCCTCTTTGAAAACTTTATATTCAAATTCAAATGGCAACTGCTGAGCATTATTATTTTTATAAATTAGAGCAAATCATAGTGAGCACACATATATTTTTTTATAATATTCACAAACACTACATTTTTAAATCTATCAAAATAACAAAAGCAAGACGTTTGAAAACCTGAGAAAAGATTAAAGCCCTATGGATCCCACCTGTCAGCCGCTCTGGGAAGCGTCTTCCCTGCTGGTTGGCCGCCGCGGGTGGCACTTCGCCGCGTGGCCGGCGCCGAGGCGCCCTGTCCTCACCTGGTCCGAAAACTGGGTGCCCAAAACCGTCGCCGCCCCTGGTTTCCTCCCTCCCCACCGTCACTTCTCTCTTCCTTCCTCTTTGCTCACGCACCCGAGCTCCCCCACCATTGACGCCTCCCTCTCTGTGCTTGCCTGCTCATGCGTGTGCAAGCCATCAAAGTGAGCTCCAAGCTGCTAGGACCTGCACCAAGTCACCCCAGAGCTTCTCGGATCGGCGCCTTGCTCTCCCCCGCCCTCTACAGCCCGACCGAGCGCTTCCTTCCCCGAGCCGAGCAGCCATGGCCGCCCGAACTTGCGCGAGCTCACCCGGCCGTCCTGGCCCCTACCCGTCCTGCCGAGCTTCCCCACTGCGTCGCCTGATCCCCATCTCCTTCCCTGCGAGCCCGCTCCTCCTCGAGTGCAGTGTCATCGACGGATTTGGCCTCGTCTTCCTCGACTCCGACCATCGCCGTTCTTCCTCTCCCGCGCCGCATGGTACTCTGCCTTTCAATTATTCTGACCTGCAACCTCCTCTATCACTTGCACGCCCATTTAACCCCTGTTGGCTCCATTGTTTTGCATGCCGTCGCCGGAACGCCGCTCGCCATCATCGTCAACCGCTCGACTCCGCCCGGCGTCTGCCTCCTCACGTCGTGTCGCTCCTCCAGCGAACCTCCCCGCCCTTCTGGTCACGTCTCTCCTCCGCCTGGATCGCCTTCCACCGCTTGCACTGGCGGGAGCCCCGCCAGGCTCATCTTGCGCCGCCGCAGCCATGTCGCCGTCAAGCGCCGAGGGCACGCGCGCCCTGGCTCGCGCCCTTGTCTGGCGTGGCCAGCAACCGCTGGGCCGAGCAGGCCTCGGGCCTTGCTGCCTCCTAGGCCTGAATCGGCCAGGGCCTTGGGCCTCCCTCGCCTGGGCCATATCTGGCCCAGGGAGCCTTCCCCGCCGCGCTGTGGCTGACGGGCCGGTTTCTTTCGGCCCAGTAACGAGGTAATATCCCTTGAATTTAAATATAGCCAAAATAAATGTTTCTAGACTCAAAAATCAATATAGAAATAATTACTTAGAAGTAAAATACCATAAAATACTACCTGGACTCCTCGGATTATTATATATTTTAATAGAAATACCAAAACACAGTAAGGGTACATGACTCTTTATGCATGCATTTAATGATCGAAAGAAATTGATTAAACTTCAAAAATCCACACCAGGAAATACACTGCATGTAAAATTTTCAAAAAAAAATTCTCTGGAACCCTCTGCACTTGTAATATTGTTGAAAAATGCTGAACCATGTTGCATGTTATTATTTTTACTAGAACTAAAATAAATAGGTAAAACACTAATAAAATCATAAAGAAATCTATGAAGTTAGTAAATTCTTGAAATTTAATATCCACCTATAATTAGTTATGACTAATCGTCCTGCAAGGTTACAAGTTGTAGTTCTCTATAATTTAGTGACAATTAATTATTTGGCCCTTGCCTTGTTTTAGCTATTTAAAACTATTGGCTCGATGCATATATATAAAACTTGGTCCAAAATCTATCCTTGGCATGTTCTAACTACAGCAAATCACATATACTAATTTTGATATTCAGAACCATGCTAATTTAATTAGACGTGTCTCAAGTGTAATAATTTTGTTTAATCTATAGTTGCACTTTAAGACTGAATACATTATACTTAGTTTTTAATTAAGGTTGGCTCGATACACTGAATCGTTATTTATATCGATACCACAGTCCAAAAACCTTGCTCAACTACATCGATTTTGATGGACACACCTGGCACTTTTATATGTCGTTATCATGCTTAATACTTACGGGAGTCCATGAAGGAAATACACTAACGCACCCACCATATATTAAAATTACCTGACAAATCAACACCCCCGTACTCCTGTCAGTATTAATTAACTAGACTACCATAAATCTTCTCTCATGCACAACATCGTATTTGCATCATGTAGATCACGAGGTGAACCACGTGGAGGCTGGACCAGAGCAGGAGCCAGAGGGAGGTGTTGACTCGGTTAACTAGGAACAGGATCAAGGAAAGCCCCAGTGCATCCCACCAGTTTTACATTTTTTACTTTATCACTAGTTAGGGATATAGGCTTGTTTGTGTATTAAGTTTATAGGAGTTGTTTGAAAATCTAGCATTGCAGTAGGTTCCCTTACCGATGATAACCTCAGAATGGTAGTCTCTCTGCTTAATCTAGGACGACTATTCGTCGAGTGGTATGGAGACCACTCGTAGAACAGGAAACATTATCACTGGGGAATGATATCGGCTGAAGGAAAGTTTGGATGGGATAACAATGAAGATCGGACAGGCAACTAGGTGGAAAAGAAAGTACAACTTGTCTTTAAGGAGGTAGCCCCGTCCGAGTCACCTAAGGCTGCCTCTTGTTCGGCCCATGGGATCAAGTTTGAACGTAATATTTGCATGCTAGAGATATGAGCCTAGTAAACTGACGTAGCTATAACTACCGCTTGGTCAGAAGATACCCTACTTCTTGAGGTGGAACTGGGGATGAGAGGAGGGAGCAATCCACCCACGGATGGCTGTACGGGACGCATCGCGTTGGGGGACCATTCTTGGAGGAGCCAGGCCCAGAAGACCTTGTGGTACCATATGTGAAAGGTTGCTCCATGCGTCTTCTAGGAAGTGAGTATGGATCATGCAAACAGGTTTCTCCTGCAGGATGTAAATCGATTCGAGTCGCTGCCCCTCACAGTAACGAGTACCACTTGATCGCTTCTCCGGAACGTTGTTGGAAGAAATTAATATGAGGAATGGGTTCAATATTGCTGTATAGAATTATTATTAATTGTATTGTAACCATGATTGTTGTAGTTATAGTGCAAACTAAATTTATTATTTTGCATGTCAAGAAAAATAACGATCCGCTCTTAGGCTGTCTTTTTGGCAACATAAACCCTACCCTTAGGCTATGCATGTCTAGGAGTCGGCTATAGATGACCATTTTTGACGGGTCAATCTTGCTGAGTATTAGTTGCTCAGGGCTTAGCTCTTTGTGGTTTTTCAGATGATCAGAGTAGCCAGTTTCCCGACTGCTGGAACATTGAGTGGAAACTGTGCACCGACAATGAGGAGGAGGAGTCCATTGATTGCCGATATGATGTTTTGGGCAGAACACCTATCATTACCGGATGTCCTATGTGTATCGCCGTGAGAAGGCGTTTGTGTCTTGCTTTCCGTTAGACCATTTAATACTGTTGAACAATTTTTTTTCCGCACTTTTAAAACTCTGGTTTGTAACTTAAATTTAAATTTATGTAAAACTCTGTACTCCATCTATGTTCTTGTTGCAACTATATTATTCCTGTCATGTGTTGTACTATTGGGCGTCACAGCACGTGTTGTCCCCCGAGATAGATTCTGGAACAGAATCGTCTCTGTGGTAAGGCGGTTCTGTTACACCCTCTTTTCTTCTATAAGTCTCAGCTTCATGCAGTGTCAAAACACATGTGTGTCAGTGTCTGCCATAAACTGATGCCTCTTGAAGGTCATTTAGAACGTTATTTGATGTGCCATATACATAGTGACATTTGGGATGCAAAGCAGCAGCTGCATTGACATAAGTCCTGCTTGCAATATCACCCATTCTAGGATTGGTCACTGTCATAAATCATTCAAGTTCACGAGGATTGCCCTGAAATAAACTTTCATACCCGTTCCGCACTATATGGAAAATTAGCAGGACTTCACTCAAGTTTGGCTTCTTGTCCTGATCTGCAAATCGAAGGAATGCATACAAAGGTTCCACGGACTTGACCACCAAGCTCATGTTGTCCCACCATGACAAGCTAGAAAGGCATGAATGAGCATATTTTTCCTCATCCATGTTGCCAAAATGACTTTCCAAGAATGTGCTTGAAGCCACCCATGTCTTAAATTTATCTTTACGCCAGAGCATGCTCTCCAAAAACATATAATTGGTGTCGAGTCAAGTAACATTCCATCTTACCAACTCACCTCCAATAGCGGTCCTCATCATGGCATGCAAATTATTGTGGTTGTAAAACTATCGACAAATTCTCCAGCAGTCTCAATAATAGCTTTGTGCTCCGGAAACTCACCAATAGACTTAAGCATCAAATTGATAGTATGAGCAACACACGACTGCCACACAATGTTGTACTTTTAGTTCACCATTTTGCATGCCTTCTTATAGTTTGAGCCATTATCAGTGATGATCTGAATAATATGTTCTGGACCCAGCTCTTTGATCACCTTTTTAATTTCCTATCAACACAAAAAATCTTTACTAACATGACATGGGACATATTCACAAGTTCATCAAGTGACATTAACTTACCCCAAAAATAACCTTTGTGTCCTGGCTATGTCCAGTGGCATCAACTGATTTGTAAAAATACATTATCCCATTGCAATACACCATAAAGTTGATGACGCTCATCCCTGTTGGTCTCATTTATGAATCACACATAATTGTAATACCGTGAGTTTGCCAATCTCGCTGGAACGTCTCAAACTGCTTTTTTATTTTGGCCTCATTTGCATATAAATATACTCCATCGATCTCACGTCCAGTTGGGATTGCAATGCCCTCACCTGAAAGATCAAAGAATTTAAATTAGTTCACTGCTTCAGACATGTTTAACAAAAATTAAAATAAAAATCACCTCACCCCATCTTTGAGTCTCCTTGACGGCGACTTGAAAGTAAGGATTGTCAGCCTTCCTGCCTGGGATACCTTCAATATGGAACCATTTTAACCAAACTCTGTCAATTGCATTTTTCCTAGCCTTACACTTTGTTGTCCATGGCCCAGTATCAATCCTAGTTTAAACTTTCTACTTCTTTCCCCTTACGGACTTGGACTGTCTAAGCATGCCTAGCAATCCGCCGCCATGTGACTGAGATGAACCACCGCCCTGAGGTTGAGATGAACCACCTTCATGCTCATATTGCCCACCTTGATCACGGACATGCCTCGCATATGCCTCCTCCTCTCGAGACATCTCCAACACATGCTGCAACACCTCATCATCGTCATCATTAATATCATGGACCACATTTCCTTCTCTGGCAACTTTCTCCCTTCTTAAATTATCCCGTTGTTTGTCCTTCTTCCTCTCCATAATTCTATCCAACTCATGGCGATAGTAGTCCCGAACATCTAGTTGAACATTTCTACGTTGAATGACATTGCCACCTCGGCCTCGTAAATGATGCTTCAATCTATTCGCACCCCCCCCCCCCATTCTTGAAATCTTGCAATACTTGCATGACCACTCAGGATATGTGTTCACACCATGCTCCCACACATCGTCACTTCGATTCCGGGCTACCATAAATCTTCCTACATAACAACCACATGTAAATTTATTAACTATCTATGCATCTATTTTCTACTGAATTGAAAAATAGAAAAAAAACCTAGTGTTCCACCTATTTTCAATTGAATTGAAAAAAAAGAAAAAACTGAGAAACATACCTCTGTTCCGACTAACCGGAATTACCCCCAACTAGCCGGCCCTAATTGCCGGTTAATCGCTCTGGCCAAGTGACTAGTCGGTCGGGCGGCTTGGCGCTTCAGCATGCACATCTGCCATCAGTTAGTCGCTTAGGTCGGGCGGCTAATCGGTCCGACCGAGCGGCTAGCCCGTTCAACGTCAGCACTGACCGGATGCGGCCACCAGCGGCGATTGGAGGCGGCGATTTGGGGGAGGAGGACGACCAATTCGAAGATATGGTCACTGACTCATGGGAGTGTCAGTTGGAGAGGGTAAGGTGTGGTTTTTCTTTTTTCTTTCTTTTTTTCTTTTTTTTTCTTCCATCATTTTATTCTAGAGTCAAATGAGCTCCGATTCAGATGTTTTCTTTCCCATAAATCTCTATTTTGGCTCTAGTTTTTTAACAAATTTTTGATACAAAATTTTTCAAATTTTCAAAAAATTCAAATTCCGACCGGGGTTAACCGGCCGACCGGTGGAACCGGCCCACACTGGTTCACCTGCCGGTTAACCCCAACTCTGTCAACCTTGGACCTAGCTCTCAAATGTAAAAGTAGGAGGCTTGATTTAGAATTTCCCACTAGAAATGCTGTAACCTATCACCCGTCTCGCCTTTCGCCCTCCTTGATCGTCTCCGATGACTCCTGTGGCCAAATCCTTCTTGCAGCAAGGTTTTACACCCCATGTTGTTCCACATGTGTTGTTCTACACATCCCAACTAGCGGGCCCTTGAATGGCGAAGGAGGCTGATCGAGAGGAGTTGAGATTTGAACTAGAGATCTCTGAGAAATAAACCAACAACCTTACCACCAGGGCACAACAACTCTTTGTTTATAGTGAGAAATAAAAATCTATTTAATGTTTTGTTAAATGGGTCATGTCATCCTAGCCCACGGGCCGCAAAATCTATCCAAGCACATGGCATGTATTATCGTGTGGGCTGACCCAGGCAGGAAATAACACAGGTCGTGTTGTGCTTGGGCTGGGCTTTTTTCATGCTTGGGGCCAGCCCGCTAGGCACGACCTGTTTGCGACCTCTATTCAAAGTAGCGCGCACTAGATATAGATATTCCGGACCAACCCAAACACAGGAAAGAGACTATGGTCCAACCTGAATACAACCCAAGCTGCTCTTACCTGCGAGTGCGAAGCGGGCATTGCCGCCTCGTAGTGGTCCCCGACGCATTCGGAGAGCACGACCTGTGGCTTGTTTTAGATGCATGGAAAAGTCCGTGCGATGCAGTCCATCGAGCTGGTGGAACGAAGTCCACCCACGCTATCGCTATTAGAGCATCTCTAGCAGGACTCTGAAAGAGGCTTTCTACTCTATTTTTTGAGAGGCTAGCTCAAAAAACTAACTCCAGCTGGCTTCCTACTTAACCTCTTATTCTAGTAGCCCTCTTAAATCTCTCCTCTAAGTTCTCATGTTTGAGAACCTCCTGCCCACCCTCTTAAACATGGATCACACCATTTTTTTATATATTTTGTTTTTTTTTCTCTCCTTTTTTTTCCTTTCCACTCCTCTCCTTCTCTTTCCCTTTCCTTTGAGCAACCAACCACACGGGCGGGCAGGATCGACCGGACCAGATCGAGCTCAACTGTGAGTGGCGGCTGGCGAGTGGTCGGCAGCGGTGGTAGGCACGGTCGACATCGGGAGCCTGATTGGGGCCATATGGTGGTGGGCGAGCTCACCCAGATCTACGGCAAGCTCGGGTGCGGTGCGGGCTAGGGTGGGCCAAGCAGCGCAGCGGACGGGGCGAGCCGTCCACAATGGCGGGGGCAAGGTGGTTGGCGGGTGGCCCAAGCAGAATGACCGGTGGCGCGGTCGAGATCGACGGCGGCAAGGCGGACGTGGGAGCAAAGGTCCCGGCCCAACTTGGTGGCGGCGCGAGCGCAGGCAGTGGCAGCACGGTCGACCTCCACGACGACACAGCGGGCGCGATGCTGCGGCCGAGCTCGATGGCGGCACGGCAGGACCTCACCGATGAGTGGGTCGGGTCGCTCACGGGTTGAGCAGTGCTGCTAGAGTTATTAAAAAATTTTGGGCTCCTAACAATAGGACCCACCTCGCAATAGTAAAAATAGGAGGTGTGATTTAGTAGCTCCTGTTGGAGATGCTCTTATTTGTCTGTATGTATTATCCACTTCGTCTCTTCGATGTTAAGATATGAGTTTGCTGTTTGGCATGATCGTAAACACCATGTGCGCAATACATCTTGAGAAAATGACGTGAACATAGTCTTTGGTTTGGCATGCAAATAATGCAATGGACCACAAAATCAGAATAAGGAAAAGCATGCGCGTGCACAACCTTAGGATAGAAACCATCGGGTTCCCTCAGCCCTCAGCTGAAAGCAGGAGCACAAGAAAGAGATTACCGCTCATGTCGACATCGGCTGCTTTGCTGAGCACTTGGAAAAATATTCTAGATGCCCATTGCAAATAATCCAACGAGTTGGATGCAAATCATGCGCTCTCCACACCGTAAGAAGCTGCCTGCACGTTGATTACATTGCCGCTGTCCATAGTCTCAGCTACGTCAACTTTGTCTTCGTTTCTTTAACATCACAGTCAACCAAGAAGCATGAGATGGACCCTGCTGATAGGAACATAGCCTCCAAGGTACGTATGCCACACGTTATAAACAATTCACTCATTTATTGCCTAACAATTTGTTTTTCCCTTCTCCAATTTATACTTTTGACATTATTGACAGATTAAACCAGCGCATGCGTTCTACTAGATAAGCATTGACTTCTGTGCTATGGTTTTTCAAACAAGTCGCTATATGATCGGACATGAATTTTGAATTCCGAGGTCAAATCAAAATGTTTATATTAACCACTTAACTTCAACTTATCAAAAGCGAGTTCAGCTGTTTCACCCAATTGAATAGGCAGCACGTGTGTTATTGTACGACCGCATGTTTTCCCACATATTGTGCTGGGCTACTCGTCAATTTCAAATTTTCTAGGCAGGCCGGTCGTCGCTTGCCTCGTCCGGATCCGCACCTGCGGCTGACCCAAGAAAAGCAAGCGCGCATGGCGTAAAAGCCGAAGGTCTCACATGGCAAAGAAGGAGAGCCAAGAGCAAAATCCCAAGCCCCCAGCAGATGGCTCAATATAATGCAGCACGCAGGCGCTGTCAAGCACTTACGGGCGAAAGATGCGCAACTGAAAGAGACAAAGGTGCATGATAAGATTAGGTGCACCCGATGCACTAGGCCGTGCTATGCATGCACGTGTTTTTGGAGGTCCGGCTTTGTGGCAGTGGTTTAGAGAAGGATGCATCCCCTCTTTCCATTTTTCGTTCCCAAGGAGAGCTGCTTGGAGCTGTACGTGTGCTTTCGGTCGACGTACGGCTGTTCGGCGCGTATTTGTACCGTGATGAGGAGATTAGCGCCAAAGTGTTCCAAGAAAAAGTGCGAAGGATGATGATGTCTGGGAGCATGACGTGCGAATCTGGACGTAATATGACACAAGCATCCTTAACAATACTACTGACTGCTACACCTTCTCATCCGTTCATTACAATGCCAGATATATTTTGTTTTGTTACGGCAAGTATATCTATATTAAGCAACGGTTATTTCATATATATATATAAGCGTAAACAAACAGGACCATATTTTTTTTACATCAAATTGAAGTCGTATTCAAACTTAAAATTCGTATTCATGACTATAATTTCATGTCATATATAGAATGGCCTAATAATAATGGTGTAGTTATTAGTTAAAATGTTCAAAATGAGATATGTTTTACATTTTAAAAAGATAGCTGTTTGACGTAGGCATTTATGCAGCTAATTTTCTTGTGTTATCTTTGCTACTTTTTTCTGTCACTCTACAGGTGATGAATAATAGTAGTAGGTAATTTGTAAATCTAGATATGGGTACTATGGACTATTTTCATAATGGTAATGGTGGGTAACTTAAAAAATATGTATTAGACAATTTTTTCTAATAATAATAGTGGGTAATATTTGTTTCTCCTTTTTTTCGGTTAAAGTGAGAATTTATTGGTGTTGAGAATGAATTATGTCATGTGCAGTCTTCTTTTTTTGGTGAATTAATAGGTTAACAGATGCATCTAGAAAACGGTCTAGTTCCATATACAAACTGATACAGCGCTATTATTGGCGTGACTTCTTTTTTTTTTGTACAAGCTGAAAAAATAAGAAATAAAACAACCAACTGGATGTAGGGCTATTCTCAAACCAAGAGTCTTGAACCTATGTGATTGACATCCGTCCGAGCAACAAACGATCACAATAATTCTATAGGCCCCTGTTATATATTCCCGCAAGATTGAGGAATAGAATCGTTCATATATTCCGAAAAGGACAACAGATGCAATCACGTATGTAAAAGCGACATGTCAACGTGCCCCATTTCTTGTGTTTGAGCGTTATTCTCCATGTCCAAGGCCGGAATTTCTTCGTCCAAATTTTCGACACGCTTCTATATACTCGTGCGAGGAGACGACCGCTCTTGAAGCGACTGTTGAACCATCGCCGAAACAGAGGGGGCAAATTATGCACGATCTAATAAAACTCGCGCCGGGGAAAATGACGCGCACGAAAGCAGCCCCCGCTCTTTTATAAAAGCGTGAGGAATACTCTGACGTGTGCAGCCACCACTCGTACTCCCCACTTTGATATTGCAGAAGGAAAACCACTCCATCCCTCGCCAGCCGCAGCTCTCACACACGGCTCTTTCGCCCAGGATAAACACGCATAAAGCTTAGCCTGCACCCGCACGGGTCACGGGCGTCGACAAGAGGCAGCCGAGCTTGGTGACGGGCGTGATGGGGTTGCTCGGCGCCGGCGAGGCGCTGGAGGCTTTTCCCTGGATGAAGCTGCTGGCGTGCGCGTTCCTGGCGTGGTGCGCCGTGCACGCATTGGAGTGGGCGTGGTGGCGGCCGCGGCGGCTCGGCCGGGCGCTGCGGTCGCAGGGCCTCCGCGGCACGGCGTACCGGTCCCTGGCTGGCGACGCGCCGCTCACGGAGCGGCTCAGCCGGGAGGCCAGGTCCCGGCCGCTGCCGCTGGGCTGCCACGACGTCGTGCCCAGGGCGATGCCGATGTACCATCAGATCATGAAGGAACACGGTACGTTTAATTTCTTTCTTCCTAGCAGGCACGTGCACCTAATCTCTGTGGGAACGAACGGGTTTCCCGTTTGTACGGGAGATTTGAGTTTTCGTTAGTTTTGTGAGATTGGAATTTCTTCATCTCGGGTCAAATGTTACGTTGCTTGAAATAGATCTGCTGTACTCTATAGCAATTACTTCTGTTTCTGAGTGCTTTGTGTTTCTCTTCCGGGCACAATTTTTTTTTTAAAAAAATGGAATACATAGTGGTACAACACACGATCCACTAACAAGCATGACTAAAAATTGATCGACAATGACAGGCAAAACGTCAATCACCTGGTTCGGGCCGGTGCCTAGGGTGACCATCACCAAGCCCGAGCTGGTGCGCGAAGTCCTGTCCAACAAGTTCGGTCACTTCGCGAAGGTCAAGTTCGGCACCCTCCAGAGGCGGCTGCACAACGGGCTGGGAAGCCACGAGGGCGAGAAATGGGCCAAGCACAGGAGGATCATCAACCCCGCCTTCCATCTCGAGAAACTGAAGGTGACCTGCTGACACGAATGTTCATGGCCAATGCAGAGCGTGGGAATCAGAAGAGGGTGTAACATGTTTTGGTCTTGTGTTAATTTTCAGCGCATGCTGCCGGCCTTCGCTGCTTGCTGCACGGATTTGGTGCAGAGGTGGGAGGGTTTAGTGGGAGACGGGGAACTGTACGAGGTGGATGTTTGGCCAGAGATGCAGAACCTGACAGGGGATGTCATCTCGCGCGCCGCATTTGGCAGCAGCTACCTCGAAGGCCGGAGGATTTTCCAGCTTCAGGGGGAGCAGGTTGCGCTCGTCGTGCATGCCATGAACAAGATGCACATCCCTGGATACTTGTGAGCTCCTGTTTTCCTTGTTCAGCAGATTTGCATTGCGCGTGCAATATATAGTAGCAGAACTAATAAAGCATTTAATGTCCGTCTACTATATATAGATTCCTGCCTACGAGAACCAACCGGAGGATGAAGCAGATTGCTTCCGAGATCGAGGTGCTCCTCAAGGGCATCATCGCGAAGAGGGAGAACGCGTTGAGAGCCGGTGAAGCGAGTAGCGACGATCTCCTCGGCCTGCTGCTGGAGTCCAACATTGAGCACTGCAGGGGTGACGACAACTCCAAAGCCGGCATCACCACCGACGATGTCATCGGGGAGTGCAAGCTGTTCTACTTTGCCGGCATGGAGACAACCTCGGTGCTGCTCACATGGACCATGATCGTGCTGAGCATGCACCCGGAGTGGCAGGACCGCGCGAGGGAGGAGGTGCTTCACGTGTTCGGCAACAGAACGCCGGATTACGACGGCATGAGCCGCCTCAGAATCGTAAGTGGTAGCAGATTAGCAGTGCTGGTTCATTTCATCTCGTCAGATTATATTATGACAGTATCTAATTGGGATCCATGTCATTGTTACACGATTGCAGGTTACGATGGTGCTGTACGAGGTGCTGCGACTTTACACGCCGCTGTCGATGCTCCAGCGCCAGACGTATAAGCCGATGGACCTTGGCGGCGTGAGGTACCCGGCGGGCGTGGTGCTGATGTTGCCGCTGCTGTGCGTCCACCACGACAAGGACGTGTGGGGCCCCGACGCGAGCGAGTTCAGGCCGGAGCGGTTCGCCCAGGGCGTCTCCAAGGCGTCCAGGGACGCGCCGGCGTTCTTTCCCTTCGGCTGGGGCCCGCGCATCTGCGTCGGCCAGAACTTCGCGCTGCTCGAGGCAAAGATGGGGATCGCCATGATCCTGCAGCGCTTCGCGTTCGAGCTCTCGCCGGCCTACACGCACGCGCCGTTCCCCGTCGGCCTGCTGCAGCCGGAGCACGGCGCGCAGGTCATGCTCAGGAGGCTTCCCTAATGATCTAGCACGGGTCACTTGATGATCATGTACAGCATATAACTAGTGCGTGCAAGGTACAAGAAGTGTCCTTGTAACTTGGAAGGCCCGGCTGTAAATTGCCCTGTTTTCGGGTTGTATCAATGAGATAACTATCGATACACTTCAGATCGTCAACTGCCTACAAGTAGAGCACACGAGACCGTTCGAAAAAAAGAAGACGACGTCCACACGCGCTTGTTCGTTCCAGCATCTGTGCGATGGCTGAGGTCACGGCTCACGACTCATCGAGTTCAAGAAACTTCATCACTTAGATTAGAGACTCCGTCAATTTAATAATTATCGTATAGATAGAAGCACATGGATGCCAGCGTGACAGCTACAAAAGGTTTTGGCACTGTCCTCCTGTGGCCATTGCCCACCCGCTAGGACAAATCCATAAACCCTTGATGAGCATGTGGCACAGTGGCACCTGCTCTTTCTTTGTCTGAGTCTGCGTTAGTCTCTGTGTAGTCTAAGAAACTCAAAAACAACTTGCCCATCAGGTGACGTGTAAAGACCGCCGCAGGTACAGATATGGCATTTGATAAACGTGACAACAATAATTGGTTTCGGGCTGGATAGGATACCACGCAACCTTACTCATTTCTTGCAAAATTCGTTGCCTCTAGAGGGGGAGGCAACTTGACTTGAAACTGTTTTTCTTTTAACATTGCTTTTTGGGTTCGTGGAGGATCAGACATATGGAAAAGGTGTTTTTGAGAAATCCGAGTCAAATAATATATCGGATCATCTTGTATTTGCGGGATGGAAAATTCCAGTGAAATAATACATCACACTATAGCAGGGAAATCTTGTTTTCAACTTTTTATCTTAATAAAGAGTATATCACACTTGTGTTTTTACACATGGCAACTTGAAACTTTACACAGCAATATTTATTATATTGTCAAAATACTTTTTGATGGAATTTGTTTAGATTGTTTGCTCTACAAATTAAATATTAAATAATATGGAGTACTATACAAACAGTCAAAATATTCATAAAAAGTATATTAACAGAGACCATAATAAATATATTTATGTGTAAAACTTTAGGTTACAATGTTTTTTATATATTGAAATAAACATAATCTTTTGGTCTGCCATAGTATGTTGCAGACAGGAGTAAAACATTTCTAATGTGTTACAACTAAAATCACGTTTTATAATGTGTTGGAGACAAAGCCATTTTGTAATGCGCACACATAGACAAATTTGCGTTCCACAGGAATGGCAAATGTGGTTATAGGGACAAGACAAGTCGACAATGCAGGATGAATGAAATAGGGAGGTCAAATCTGTGGATCAACGAGTTCTAGCAAGAGGAGAGAGCCCACCAAGAAGTAGAAATCTTGTGATATGAAACTAGCTATCTGTATAATTTATAAAAAAAATTTAAAATTACACAGTACAACTCAAACACTCATAACATACGCACATTCACCCTTCTGAACACACGTACACAAACCCTACCTCTTTGAGCATCTTCGAAGATCGAGCGTCATCAAATCCTCTAGATTGACGAAGTCACCGTTGACGCCTTGCTGCCGACGGGAGCGTCGTCTACGACTAAAAGCATAATGTCGTTAAATTCTAGGAAATTCGTTCTCATGGGGAAAATGGTTGTTTGTAATAGTCTAGTTGTAGTTCCGATGCTTGTTTGTAATCTGGTAACCCGACAAATTGGCTGTACGAAACTATTCACTTTCAATATAAGCAAGAGAAAAATTCTATATTAAAAAACAAAAATAAATGGTGCAAATAAATGTATCCATTGCATGGCAAATACCAAAGAACCAATTGCTTCTGTTGTTATGTTACCTTGGCTTCATCGTCATTTCAATTTATATATAACTAGTAAAGCTGCCCATGCCATTAGCGCGGCTAGATTAAACATAAGTATTTTAATAAGAGGGACCAAATTCGCTACATCATGATGCCTAGAATTTTGTAAGTTACATATTGTAGTTTAGGAAGGTCATATATAGACCAATAAGTTATCAATAGGCGATCGTTGATGCTGCATTGGAATAATGAAATCTCTCTCTCTCTCTCCCTCCCTCTCTCTTTCTCTCCTGATTGTGATTGTGCATACCATTGAATGGCGCCTGGTGAGTGAAAATGCACGGCACCTTGTGATGGCTTATCGTGATTCCTGTTACTTTGTTTATGGTTCACCAGGTCCGTTTGATCCATGTCCACCTCACTGTTGCACCTGCTAGCTGAGAAGTCTTCTCTGCCCACGTTCACTTCTCCGCCCAACTGCATGCTAGATAGCTTGCCTAAATTTATTGCATGTTTTATTTTCTCAAATAGGTCAACAATCTATCATCGCTCGTCTTCGGTGCTTAAGCCAAATAAACAAGTTGGTTGTAGTGTGGAGGATGAATGTGGTACGCGTTACCTATCTCATGAGCCCACTCCTGTCCCTTATCTATCTTGCCATCTTGTATGTTTGTTAGCTACTTCGTTTTCAAAAAAAAAAAATTGTTGGCTTCATGGCTTAAATAGCTATATTGGCGGGTGCTGACGCCACCGCTCCACGTCTTGGCTCACTGGCCCCATATTGAAAGTACATCTAGGTACCTAATTTTATTTTGGTGATTGACGTCAGTACAATTAAGAATTGACTAATCATTTAATGAGCATGTATGTAGATAATGGTCTAAAATTTGGTGAATAAATTGCATAGAGACAAAAAGGAGAAAAGAAGAAGGAAAAGTGCTTCAAAGTTGATATTAAAGAAATTACTCGAGATCGAAGCTCATAAAGTTTTTATTTTATCTTGAGTATAGGAAGGCCGTACTATTAAGAGGGACACAAGAGTTCAAAACAAAAATAATCCAAGTGCCAAAATTCCTCTTTCCAGGCCAAAATATCTTTTCCAGAGCCAAATTATCAGACTTGTCCGATGCATCGGACAAGTCCATCGGACTCTAGTAAGGCTGCCACTTAGGGCCGTCGGACTTGTTCGATGATCATAGGAAAAGTCCGATGATCATCGGGAAAGTCCGACGTGTCGGACATTTCCATCAGACTCCAGTACCTCTGCCACCTTGTGTCATCGGATATGTCCGATGACCGTCGGACTTGTCCGATGGACAAGACTTATCCGAGGCATCGGGCATGTCAGTCGGACTCCAGTAACCATGTCACTTTGAATCATCGGACTTGTCCGATGGCTATCGAACATGTCCGATACAGATTTGAGAAACACCCCCCCCCCCAAACGTCTCTTTTTCTCTATGGGCTATAAATAGAACCTCATCTCGCCCCTTGGCCGGTTGGTGACTCATTCTACTTAAAAACACTCTCAAGCTCACTTTGCTCTCCCCAACTCTCCTCCCTTGCTTTCACTCTTGATTTGTGAAGGGATTGAGAGAAGATTGAAGAGCTCCATCACATCCAAGCTTCCATCCTCTTGAGCACTTGGTTCATCCTCACCGTCGACAACTCTTATGTTTGTTACTCTTAGGGATTCATCCCCTAGACGGTTAGAGGTACCCGTTAAGCTCTTAACTCATGTGGTGACGCCTCGGGAAGTTCGTATTGACCCCTCCTTTGTGGAGTTGCTAGTGGAACACCGAGTTTGATCTTTGTGATCACTTGGAGAGGTTTAGGGTTGAAAGAGACCCGGTCCTTTATGGATCCCTCAACGGAGACGTAGACTTTTTTATGGAGCTGAACTTCAGTGAAAAATCCCATGTCTCTTGTGTGCTTTATTACTTGTCCTTCATTTACTTGTTCTTCCTCTTAATCTTGCTAAAACGGTTCCATTCGTATTTCTTAAATTAACTTGTGTAGGTTGCATGCTAGTTTCCTCTTTTCTACAGCTTCCTCTAACTTGTAATCACTTGTTCCTAGCTTGCCTTGCACTAGTTTATAGTTTTAATCGCCCAATCTACTTTTCTATCTTGTGTCATCGGACAAGTAGGTGCACTTTACTCACGATCGTCGGACAAGTCCGACACTGCGCATTTAACTTTTATTATTAAGTCATTTTCAGGGATTTGTGCTATTCACCATCCCCACTAGGCACATTCAATTGGTATCAGAGCCGGTATCTTCTACAAAGCTTAACCGCTTGAAGATTAAAGATGTCAAAACCAGAAGATCAACCATCCACCATTCTTCCAACCAAAAATGGTGCTAGTGGTTCTCGAGATGGAGAAGGTGACAAAGATGATCTACCAAGAACCTACAACAATGTCATGTATGATTATGATGACCTTACTTTGATCCATTGGATAGACTCCCTTACTTTGATGGACAATTCTATGATCATTGGAAATGCAAGATGATGATGTATTTAGAATCCATGAGGGAGCAAGTGGTGACAAGAATGATCTAGCACTCAACACTACACGAGAGAAGCAAGAGAGAAAGAAGAAAGTGGTTGATCCTAGTGATGAAGATAGTGATGATGAAATGGCTTTGCTTGTGAGGAGATTCAAGTCATTTCTTAAGAAAGATGGTTACAAGAAGAAGAGTTTTGACAAGGGCAAAGTAAGAAGGTCAAAAAGGACTTGCTATGAGTGCAGTGATGAAGGACATTTCATTGCGGAATGTCCAAAGAAGAAGAACAAGGACGAGAAAAAGAAAGACAAGCATCATAAGAAGGACAAGAAGTACAAGAAGTATAGAAGAGGTGAAGCTCACATTGGACAAGAATGGAACTCCGATGACTCATCCTCCTCATCATCTTTCTCCTCCAAATCCGACTCAAATGAGGGAGGCATTGCTACAATTGCCATTGGCGTTACTCCCACCAACACTTCCCTATTTGGGAGCCGGAGTGATGATGATGATAACACTCACAAGTGCTTCATGGCAAGAGGATCCAAGGTATCAAAATCTAAACATAAGCGCTTCTCTTATGCTAGTTTTAGTGATGATGATGATGATGATATTGCTAATGTCACACTTCCTAAAATGCTTGAACTTATGGAATTGCTTGAAAAACAAAAGGAAGAAAATGATAGGCAAGAGGAGCTCCTTGAAAAGCAAGAAGACTTGCTCATTCTTGAAAAGAAGAGAAACCTTGAACTAGAGAAACTCCTAGAAGATGAGAGAAAGAAAAATGATGATTTAACTATATCTCTCACTAAAATTGAAAACTCTTATGAAAGTCTTGAGAGCTTAAAAGATGCTCTTCTAGAGAAGTATGAGAACTTGGAAAGGACTCATAAGTCTCTTGAAGAACAATATGAAATACTTTCAACCTTCACATCCTCTACCAACAACTCTGATGCTTCCACTAGCAAAGGATGTGATAGGTGTTATAATATTGATGTTGATACGTGTGCTACTAATGTCAAATTAATTGATGATTTAAAGAAGCAAATAAGGTCTCTTGAAAGCAAAATTCAACATGAGAAAAATGTTGTTGATGATGAAAAAGCAAAGTATGCAAGAGGTGCATACTCATACAAAAGGCACCCTAATGTCTTGAATGGCATTGGTTATGTTGAGGATGCCAAGCACAATGCTAGGGAGAACAAGAATAGGAAGGAATTCCTTAAGTTCACCAAGGAAGGATCTTACTCCTTTGTATTCACTTTCAAAGGTTATGCTTGTTGATCACGTTGACTTCAATCTATTGTCCATTTTGCAATTTTGTAAAATGGGCTATGATTGCTTGTTCAACGAATGTGGTTTGACCGTCTATAAGAGAAGTGATGTCTCGGTTGCTTTTAAGGGTGTGCTTAAAGGAAAGCTTTATGTTGTGGATTTCTCCACGGATGAAGCTAGACTTGGTACATGCTTATTAGCAAAGTCCAACATGGGGTGGTTGTGGCATAGAAGGCTAGCCCATGTTGGTATGAGAAATCTTCACAAACTCCAAAAGGGCGGCCACATCATAGGACTAACCGATGTTTGCTTTGAGAAAGATAGAATTTGTAGTGCATGTCAAGCGGGAAAACAAATTGGAGCTTCACACCATTCCAAGAACGTGATGACAACCACATGACCATTGGAGATGTTGCACATGGACCTCTTCGGCCCCATCTCCTACATAAGCATTGGTGGTAACAAATATGGACTTGTAATTTTTGATGATTTTTCTCGCTTCACGTGGGTATTCTTTTTGCATGACAAAAGTGAAGTGAAAGACGTGCTCAAGACATTCATAAAAAGAGCATAAAATGAATATGAAGTCAAGATCAAGAAAATAAGAAGTGACGACGGCACCGAATTCAAGAACACCCAAGTTGAGGAGTATGTTGATGAAGAAGGAATCAAGCAAGAATTTTCGGCACCCTACTTCCCTCAACAAAATGGGGTGGCCGAAAGAAAGAACCGCACACTCATTGAGATGGCAAGAACAATGCTTGATGAATACAAGACGTCCGACCGTTTTTGGGCTGAAGCCGTCAACACCGCATGCCATGCCTCCAATCGGTTGTATCTCCACCGATTATTGAAGAAAACACCATATGATCTACTAACCGGTAACAAACCTAATATTTCCTACTTTCGTGTTTTTGGGAGCAAATTTTTTATGCTAAACAAGAATCCCAAGACTTCAAAGTTTGCACCAAAAGTTCATGAAGATTTCTTGGTTGGCTATGGGTCAAATGTTCATGCTTACCATGTGTTCAACAAAACCACCGGTTGTGTTGAAATCTCACGTGACGTGACATTTGATGAATCTAACGGCTCTCAAGAGGAGCAAGTTGTTAATCATGATGTAGTTAGTTGTAAGGAACGAAGGTGTACTGAGAGGGAGGGTGAATCGGTAAGCTGCTCATGAATCAACAAGCATGAGAGTTACATGACCAGATCCCCGCACCAGAGAAGAGAATATGAGACTACTCACTCATCCTTCCGCTAGACATAGCAGAGGGGTGAGAAATAGCGCTGGAACGCGCCCGAGCCGATCGGCGCGACCTCCCTTCTGGTGGATCTCATCGGTGTTGACGAACCTCTGCCGCCAATATCCTGGAACCCTAGTTTTGATAACTGGTTCTCGCGATTGTCGTCTCCCCTTGGTCGTTCTGGCTCTTTGATAGTTATCTTCCTTTTATACTCGATGGGATTAGGTCAACTTCCACCGACTCTGACTCATACTGGGCTGGGCCTTCGTCTTTCCTGGACTGGATCATGTTTTAGTCATCTTTTCCTCCTGCGTCGATTGGCGCATGGGCCGTGCCGATCGGCACAAGCCGTGTCTTCTCTTGTTTCTTCTCCGAGTCGGTTCATCTGTCTTCCATAGCTGCCATATGGGCCTTTTCCTTCGAGATAAAGTCTTGTACTGCACGTCGAGATCTTGAAGTTTGATAAATCTTCTAGGCAAATATCTTCAAGTGTCTTGCGCAGATAAACTTCCATAAACATATGGAATGGGCCTCAGTCACTTCTGTGGGCCAAAAACACCCTTGCGCTGATCGGCTCATGGACTGCGCCGATCGGCGCACTGGGCTTCTTCAGTGCTTTTCATCGGTTCTGGACTCCTGTCCTCTGCAGCATCATTTTAATCACCAATTTTACCTGTTTCTACAATAAAGCTCCAAAACAACGCATATACAAGTATGTAGACAATATCATAGGTAAATGGCCTAAATTAGTATCAATTATGCTCTAATTGGGATAATATTCGCATATAAAAGGGGCACTTGGGAAGTGCCAACAGTTCCCCCACACTCAAATCATTGCTAGTCCTCGAGCAATACAAAATCAAATATGTAATAAGAATTTTCACACCATCCCTCATGTAGTCAATCTCAATCATCATTTTTACTCGTTATCCGCCACAAAGATTTTCTTTCATCTCCTTTTAACCAATCGGCCTATCTTACTTGAACTTAATAAAATTATCACAAAACCTTTTCAAAAACAATTTTAGTTCTCCTCAACTCATCTTTTAGCATCAAACATCAAGCATTTGGTGTTCTCTAGGTCTCTCAAGTGTATTTTCTTCCCTCTCCTATCTAATCAAGGATTGTATATGGATCTTGGAGGTCTATATAACTAAATTAAACCATAAGATTAACCATGTCAACAATGTGCTCAATCATGCCTATTAAGAAAGGATTTTCTTGGAAAAGAACTTTTAATGGAGAAGAGGAATGTAGAAAATCTAAAAGAAAATTCAATGAGAACAATTGACAAAGAATGAGGAATAATAAAAAATCTGCTTTCTTTGATGACCTTACTGCCTCTCAGGGAATATATATTTTTTTTCTTTACCCCTTTTTTTTTTTATAATAACCTCCTTTTTTTCCTTTTGCAACAACGCCGATCGGCGCAAGCGTTGCGCCGATCGGCGCGACCTATATTTTTTTCTTCCTCTTTTTTTTCTTCTTTTCTTTCACCTCTTTTTTAATATTCCCTGATATGATCAGCAATTTCTGTCTTGTATCAGCAGCGGAAACTTTCTGAATTCTCTTTTATTGAGAATATAGGTTGTATCAAGGATGAGGGAGAAACAAAGATGTATGGTTTTCATGATAGCAAGGAATTTAATTGGATAAGAGTGGCTAGAAATACAGAGATAAATAAAATAGACCATCCTTTCCTAACTTGGTCTAAATCATGAGCAAAAAGTTGACAAAGTTACTTACAATCCACTTAGTTCAAATGTGTAGCTTGCTCTCATTCACTCGGCTATGTAGGCATATTTAGACCTTGCTTTTGCTTTAGCTTATGATGAGTCAAAATAAATTTTCACAAATATAAAGCTCAAAAGTTAAGTGGTAATCAACAAATTCAAGTAATCAACCAATCAATCATCAGAAAGACAAGATAAATAGCATGGGGCACTTTCAATTTGATAATTGACACTAACTTTATTAAAGACAATGCAAGAATTCAAACTACATAAAAGACCTAGAAGCAACTCTCAACATGACTCGTGACTCTCTTAAGCACACACACAAACTTAAATAAACACTCATTAAAAACACTTAAAAACTGAGAAACTAGACTAAAAAATATTTAAAAACTGAGAAACTAGAGTCAAAAACACTTAAAAACTATGACTAATGGCTGAGCCGATCGGCGCAGTGGTGTTCTTCCACCATTGCGACTTCCTCCACTTCCCTCTGCAATACTATTAACTCTTGTTGAAGTTCCTGCTGCCCTGTCATTACTGCATTCTGCAAGTGTTTCCTGATTTTTGAACTTAGGACTACCAAAGCTTCCTTGCATATCAAAATCATCACTAAAATCTCCAGGCACACTAGGATCACCGCTTTCCAAAGTTTCCAAATAGTATGAAGTATAGTCGCTATCCCATTCGGAATAATTCTAAATTGGCTTACCCGATAGTCTAGCGGATCTGCGAACCTCTGGTGTAGTCTTACACTTCCTTGCAGCAGTTTCTTCGTCTTTATTTGGCAGAGCCGTCAGATCAATAAATTCAACCATCTTCAGATCATGCCGATCGGCTCCAGTGTCACGCCGATCGGCACAACCAGCAGCTTCCTTCATATACTCATCTAACTGCTCTAGATTATGCTCACGGATCACCTTATTCTGCTGCCTTCGTAAAATCTCATCATTAATCTCCTTAGGTGTCCTTCCTCCAGGAACTGCGCGACAGCCATCATCATATATCAAATCTCTAGGTATGAAAGCTGGATCTTCTGCCAATTGGAGTTCCAACTTGTGTTGAAGATCTTTAGCACAAAAGAAACACTTGCAACCCTCAATACAACTGTTCCTATGAATCTTATTTTCTTGAAAACTTTCCCAATCGGTAAGAACCTTGGGAAAGGATTCATCCCTTCTAGCTTGAAGATCCGTTTCCACATCCTGCTGGTACATAGCTTCTTCGACTTCCTCTCGCAGCTTGAGTTCATACTTGGCGGCAATGTCATGTTCATCATAAAGTTGGCACCTATGAATTGTGAGGGCGCTCTCTTCATCTAGCTCTTCCTTCTCTTGCTCAGTCAATGATCTTTCGAAAGATAGGAAATCCTCATACGACAAGGGCGTAGCAAGATCAAGAAGACTTTCCATGGTATACCTTTGAGAAACTACTTCACTTTCAATAGGTGCTACAGATTTTCCTTTGCGTACTAATACTCTTTTCATCATCTGCCGAAGTTCATTGTCCATCTTCATCTTGTCGGCGTTCCACGCGTCAGCTTCGCTTTTCTTCATGAATTTCTTCCGCAGATCTGACCAGACGAGGGGATCATCTCGTGTTGGTGTCAACACTTCGTCGACTTCTTCCCAGGGCCAATTTGCAGAGGGCTGAGGAAATCCGCCGTTGAGCCGATCGGCGCAGAGGTTGCATCGATCAGCGCCGCCTTGGTCTCTGCCTGATGCGCCGCCTTCCATCGCTTCTCCTCTTAGGGTTTGTTCTGGTGACGATATAATATGAGTTGATCCGTGGGTTTGCTGTCCCCTCATATTTATATCCCTTGATTTCTAATTGGACTAGGACTCTCTCTTATTCATGGAATTTGACGAGTCTTGAAAAGGCAAAGTCCGAAGCCGACTCAAAAACAAAAAGGACTCTGCCGCACCAATCGGTGCAGGGCTGCGCCGATCGGCGCGGTACACTAAATTGCCAAAAACTACAGAAAATACAAGCTTTTGTTTTACGTCGTTAAGCTCGATCACACGGGGTACTAAGCAGTGAAATACACATCAAAAGATTTTAATTCAAATGTGTCGGGTTCTAGGTATACCTTTAGATGCTGTCCGTTCACCGTGTACTTGTTTCTCTTGCCATCCATTATAATTACCGCTCCCAAAGGTAACACCGTATTCACAAGATAAGGTCCCTCGCATTTGCTGCACAGTTTGCCCTTACCAAATAATCTGAATCGTGAATTAAATAGGAGCACCCGATCTCCTTCCTTGAATTCCTTCTTCAAAAGCTTCTTATCGTACCACTTCTTTGTTTTCTCTTTGTATATGGCTGCATTTTCATATGCACGCAATCTCATCTCTCCCAATTCACTTATTTGTATCTTCCTTTTCATGCCGGCGGCATCAAGATCCAGATTCATCTCCTTTATAGCTCAATAAGCTTTATGTTCCAATTCCACCGGTAGGTGACACAATTTCCCATAGACGAATTGATACGGTGTCATACCAATTGGTGTCTTGAATGCTGTCCTATATGCCCATAACGCTCCATTAAGCTTCGTGGCCCAATCTTTTTCTTCCTTTGTAACAATCTTCTGCAAAAATCCCTTTAATTGGTAATTTGAAGTTTCTACTTTTCCATTTGTCTGGGGATGGTAGGCTGTTCCAATTCTATGTCCAATTCCAGATTTGGTTAAAAACCTAGCAAATTCTCCTCCTGTAAAATGGGATCCTCCATCTGTAATTATTATCGTCAGTACCCCAAACCTAGGAAATATCTGCTCCTGAAGTATACTCCTTGATTCTCTTGTAGTGTTAGCCTTGCATGCCATTGCTTCGACCCACTTGGAGACATAATCAACAGCGACCAATATATGCTCTAAACCATGAGAATTCACAAAGGGTCATATAAAGTCCATACCCCAAACATCAAAGATATCGACTTGAAGATTGTACTTAAGAGGCATTGCATTTCTACTGTTAACGTTCCCTATTCGTTGGCATTGAGCATATGTTGCAACATACCTTTTTGCATCTTCATGCATAGTAGGCCAATAGAATCCACTTGCCCATACCTTTGCCTGTACTCTGAAGTAGCCATAATGTCCCCCATAATCCGAAGAATGACATTTTGCTAAAATGCTTGCTCTTTCTTCTCTGGGTACACATCTCCGTACTGCTCCGTCCTCGCAATACCTATACAAGTATGGGTCGGCCCATATAAATTTTCTCATTTCACTCTTAACTCTTTTCCTTGTGTTCTTGTTCATCAGATCAGTTTGTCCCTTGAAACCTTTGATAATATCCATCATCCAATTCTCTCTATGATCAAATGCGGCAAACAACTGCTCTTGTCGTATTTCATCTCTTATTGGCTTAGTTGATGGTGATTCAAGATAAGATAAATGATCCGCTACAGAATTTTCTAGTCCTTTCTTATCTCTTATCTCCAAATCAAATTCTTGCAGCATCAATACCCATCGCATTAACCGAGGTTTAGACTCCTTCTTTGAAACCAAGTATCGTATAGCAGCATGATCAGTATATACAATCACCTTAGAATTTAGAATATAGGATCTAAACTTCTCAAAAGCAAATATAACAGCTAACATCTCTTTGTCAGTTGTTGTATAATTGATTTGCGTCTCATTCAAAGTTTTGCTAGCATAATAAATAGCATGCACTTTACCTTCCTTCCGTTGTCCAAGAACAGCTCCAACTGCATAGTCACTTGCATCACACATAATTTCAAAAGGTAGATTCCAATCAGGTGGCTGCATAACGGGTGTAGAGCATAGAGCTTCCTTTAATCTCCTGAAGGCCAAGAGTCTTTCCTCATCCATAACAAATTCTGTATCTTGCTTTAACAATTCTGTCAAGGGTTTAGCAATCTTCGAATAATCCTTAACAAATCTGCGATAGAAGTTGGCATGTCCAAGAAAAATCCTCAAAGTTCTAAGATCAGTAGGGGGAGGTAATTTTTCAACTATAGATACCTTTGCCTTATCAACCTCTATCCCTCTTTTAGATATGACATGACCAAGTACTATCCCTTCTGTTATCATGAAGTGACACTTCTTCCAATTAAGAACTAAATTGCTTTCAACACACCTTTTCAAAACCTTCTCCAGATTCTCCAAACAGCTATCAAAATCAGCACCATGAACGGAGAAGTCATCCATAAATACCTTCATAATATCTTCTATGAATTCAGCGAATATTGCGTTCATGCATCTTTGAAACGTTGCAGGCGCGTTGCAAAGACCAAATGGCATCCTTCTATATGCATATGTCCCAAAAGGGCAAGTAAGAGTAGTTTTCTGCTGATCTTCTGGTCTTACCGGCATTTGAAAGAAACCACTATATCCATCCAAATAGCAAAAGTATGAATTCCTTGCTAACCTTTCAAGCATCTCATCAATGAACGGAAGAGGAAAGTGATCTTTCTTCATCACTTTGTTCAAACTTCTATAATCTATGCACATTCTCCATCCAGTTACAGTCCTCTGAGGGATCAACTCATTGTTTTCGTTAGGCACTACTGTCAACCCTCCTTTCTTGGGAACACAATGCACTGGGCTAACCCATTCACTATCAGCAACAGGGTAGATCATACCTGCATTAAGCAGCTTCAAAATCTCCTTTTTGACCACTGGCTTCACTGATTCCTTCAACCTTCGCATCCCTTCAACCACTGGTTTAGTATTCTCCTCCAAGTTAATCTTGTGGATGCAAAATGTGGGGCTGATTCCCTTGATGTCATCGAATGTGTAACCAATGGCCTTCCTATACCTTTTGAGCACAACAAGAAGCCTCTCTGTTTCTTCTTTTGTTAGGGCGTTGTTCACAATAACTGGATATGTTCTATTCTTTCCTAGATATTCATAGCGTAGCTCCTTCGTAAGTTCCTTTTGTTCCACTTCTGGCGCTTCGTTTGGATCCAGCTCCCCGAGAGGTTCAAAATCAGGATTTTCCTGGTTGAGCCGATCGGCGCAAGGGTCGCGCCGATCGGCGCTGCCAGTATGATTGAGCCGATCGGCGCAGGGGTCACGCCGATCGGCGTTGCCAGTATCATTGAGCCGATCGGCGCAGGGGTCGAGCCGATCGGTGCTGCCAGTATGATTGAGCTGATTGGCGCAGGGGTCGTGCCGTTTGGCGCTGGCAGTATACTTGTCAGTTTTACGCATGATGTGGTCCAGTGGGTCTCCCATATCCATCCCTATCCTCTCTGGGCAGAATTCCTGATAGCAAGAAGAGTCTTGATGAGACGGATCATTAAATTGAAATTGCACTTCTTCCTCTCCTAGGTGTAGCGTGATTTGACCTTTCCCAGCATCCAGAACATCTTGTACTAATCTTAAGAATGGCCTTCTTAGAATGATATCTTCAACCCCAGTTTCCTTATTATCTAGAACGAAGAAATCTACCGGCATTGTTTTCGAGCTGATCTCAATTTCGACATTCTTGATCACTCCCAGTGGCTTGGTTTTCCTACCATCCGCCATGATCAGCTCAAGTTCAGTCCCCATCAGCCGCTGTTGAGTTCCATAAGGCATGCTCATGAATGCATCATAAGTCATCAAACTGACACGAGAGCCAAAGTCACACAAGGCTTTCGGAAATTTCTTTCCCGATATCTCACAGGGTATGTATGGTTCTTCTTTTTCCTCTTCAGTGACTCCTACAGCATACACACCACATAATCCTTCGTTAGGGGATGGCTCAAAGCAACTGTCTAGCAATCTCTTCGCTTGTTTCACCTCTGTTCCATCAAGCAATATCATCCTTGTAAAGCTTCCCTAAAACTCTCCCAATAATCTCTTGACCGAAAACTTCCGACTTGAAGCGATTACTTGGGAAATTATACTCAATTCCAGCTTCGGAGGCGTCTTGCGGACTGAAGGATCTTCTCATATTAAGCAATTCTTGCAAAAAATCAATAGGAATCCAGTCCATCGGCTCAAATTCATCAAGTGGTTTAGCATTCACCAATGTTCTATCCCCCTTCGGTTTAGCAAAATTCCCTTCAAATTCCTTCAGTTGATTGTCCAGAATCGCAGCTTCTATCTTGGTATATTCCTTGCTACTTGGCGGAGTCGTCAGGGTGATCAATTCTCCCGTTGTCGCGACTGCGCCGATCGGCTCACAGACTGCGCCGATCGGCGTAGTTGTCAGATCCACAGAGGCGGGTCTGACGGGCTTTATTTCTTCGAATTGCTCCGAAGTAATCATTGATCTGCTCTCGAACATCAGGATTTGTTCAGCCGGCGACTCTTCCTTCTTCATAGCTTCTGGGCATTGCAGATTTGGTTCTAGATATTCTTCCCAATGCTTGTGCAAAGCTTCATTCTTGGCAATTTTGCCTAACAATTTGATCCCTACCTTGGCTGTCAATCTCAGAAAACTTCCTCCGGCCAATCCGTCCAAATGCATCCTCAATTCCTTATTTATGGCCATGTAGAAGGTCTGAGAGCACATATTCTCATTAATGCCAAGGTCAGGTCCTTGTTTCAACAATGTTTGGAAACGCGTCCAGGCTTTCGCGAGAGATTCTTCATCTTCTTGTAAGAAGTTCGCCACTTCCCTTCTCAACTTCTGCACCTTTGACAAAGGAAAAGAGTGGAGACAAAAATTTCCACCTAGCTCACTCCACTTACCTTTTGCTTCTCGAGATGCTGCCTTGTGCCACTCTTTGGCTTTTCCTCCCAAAGAGAATGGGAAAAGCAGCCACCTATAAAGATCCCAAGGCACTCCTTCATGATGGAATGTTTGGCAAAGTGCCTCCAAATCTTGTGAGTATACGGGTTCTCCTCTTTCGCTCCAAAGAATTTGTTTGCTTCAGCCATGCTAATGATAATGGGGTTCAACACATACGAGGAGGCTGTGGCCTTCTTACCTGAGGGTTGAGGCACCAGCACGTCTGGAGATGGTAGAGAAAGTTCCCTGAGCGTCTGAGAAGGTCCTGTCGTACTCATCCTAAAAATTCACACAAAACACAAAAACAAAAACAACTAGAAAAGAGAGGATTAGACGTTAATGAAAAATTAATAGTAAAAGAACTGACTTGTTCCCCGGCAACAGCACCAGAAAAAAGGCTTGTTGGTCGTATCTACGTACCCACTTATATACCGCAAGAGGACGGTACAGTTGTAGCTCTTTTTCCCTTAGAGTATTCCAAGGTTATTGAATCCACAGAGAACGAGCAGAACTAATACTATTAAAGGGTTACTAACAGATTGCAATGAGTTGGTTGGTGTGAATGATTACGGTGAGAAAGTGGAAGGTGAATGTTATTGAAGAGGCAATAGAATAATGAAGGATTCTCTCCTTAGGATTGGTTCACTAGCATGCGACCTTATTCTTATCAACTCAAGTGATGACTCTAATATTCTACATGACATGGTGGTTTCGTTCACCCCGGCTGTCACTACAGAGGCTATTAGCTCCCCACTGGTTTCTTGCACTATGTAATGGGTAGAAGTGTATTGGCCGATACACTAATGAAAAGGATAGATAGATACGCAATAAGTTCATCACATAGATTAAATTCATCGAGAGAGTATCAACAAGAATGAGAGTTACATGACTAGATCCTTGCACTAGAGAAGAGAATATGAGACTACTCACTCATCTTTTCGCTAGACATAGCAGAGGGGTGATAAATAACGCTGGAACGCGCCCGAGCCGATCGGCGCAGGCGTTGCGCCGATCGGCGCGACCTCCCTTCTGGTGGATCTCGTCGGTGTTGATGAACCTCCGCCACCAATATCCTGGAACCCTAGTTTTGATAACTGGTTCTCGCAATTGCCGTCTCCTCTTGGTCATCCTGGCACTTTGATAGTTATCTTCCTTTTATACTCGACGGGATTAGGTCAACTTTCACCGACTCTGACTCATACTGGGCTGGGCCGTCGTCTTTCCTGGACCGGATCATGTTTTAGTCATCTTTTCCTCCTGCGCCGGTCACTTCTGTGGGCCAAAAACACCCTTGCGCCGATCGGCTCATGGACTGCGCCGATCGGCGCACTAGGCTTCTTCAGTGCTTTTTGTCGGTTCTGGACTCCTGTCCTCTCTAGCATCACTTTAATCGCCAATTTTACCTGTTTCTGCAATAAAGCTCCAAAACAACACATATACAAATATATAGACAATATCATAGGTAAATGGCCTAAATTAGTATCAATTATACTCTAATTGGGGTAGTATTCGCATATAAAAGGGGCATTTGGGAAGTGCCAACAGATGGCGCTTTCCCCGACTCCTCGTTGGACCACTCCCGCTGGAGTGCCGGTCCCTCCCGCCACCGATGTGGAGTTCTCGCCCACGAGCCCGCAATCACTCCCGGAGTGAAGACATGATGCGCGTCACCGCTGCCATCATGGCACAAGCTCGCCTCCCTCGAGAACTTGCGGGACTCCCCGAGCCAACACAGGCGCTCACTATTGATGGCCCCTTCACCGGTGGGCTCAAACCGGGTACAAACGTGTGACGGCCTTCACAACCGATCACGATAGGCTCGATCATCGATACCTAACCGGTCTAGGTCTCACCATAGACCAAGAGGAACAACCTAGATCACACCCTCAAGGACACCCTAGCCTTAGATGTGCATCAATGCTCAAGTTACTCTCACTAGCACTCTCAAGATATGAAATATCTCCTCCTAGTGCTATCCTCTTTTCCACTTGGCTCTCACCAAATGCTCCAAGCAATTCCACTGGCCAAGAGAGGTCTCCAAGACCCCAGCGACGAAGTTATATAGGCTTCCAACCTCCAACTAACCGTTGCTCCACGAAATCAGCTTTCTAGGCCTACTGACCGGAATGTCCGGTCACTACCTGACCGGACCGTCTGGTCACTACAGTCTTTAGCTCCAACGGCTCTGCCCCTGCTGACTTCTCTACTGATCGGACCATACGGTCAGTTGACTGGACCGTCCGGTCCATTTCTCTCTCCAGTCCAGGAATATTTTAGTGCTCCTTCCTCTCTGCCCTGTTCCTTAGCTGTACTGATCGTACCGTTCGGTCGCTGTAGCTCCTGCATAGACAGATTCCTCGCTGCTTCGCTGGAAGTCCCAGACAACTTCACCTAGTGACCGTACAGTCCGGTCACCACTGACCCCTCTATCCAGTCACTATGTTCTGAAGCTGAAACTTGTCGTCTTCGCTTGACTTCGTTTCCTAGCTTCTCCGAACAGTTCCTTAGCTTCTCCAATGTCACCTAGTGCCTGTGATTTCACTGAGAATCCATGCACATCACCGACTAGACATGACCTAAGAGAAATGACCTAGACCCCCTTGATAGTCCGGTTTTTTTCTATGGACTCAAAGCCCTAACATCTAGACAAGTATTCCCAACACTTGCTCCATAGCTTGTCCTCAGCTTTGATCCATCTCCATCAACCCTTGGACTCCATCAAGCTCACAAGCCTCCATGCTTGTGGTCATTGTCATCAACCGCCAAAGCAACCATCACCCATATGATTTATGTTTGAGTTTAGAGATGATTCCTACATAGACAACACTCGTATAGATATTAGCCCACAATTTCATAGTTGTCATCTATCACCAAAACATTCATACTTTAGGGATCCCATCAATGGTCATGAAGCTTACAATCTCCCCCTTTTTAGTGCTTCATGACAACCACTATTTATCATAATCTTGTCAATGAACCACAAGGCTAAAAGAGCTACACTATGATCGGAAGGAACCATAAAAGCATAAGAGAGAAACGTACAAGGTCCTACTCAAACGAGCATCATCAAGAGCTAAGAGGAATAAGAAAGAAACGCACACTCTATATGATCTGCATGCATGTCATGAGAAGATATTAAGAAAAACATAAAGACATGCAATGCAGGACATGAATGATGATATGCAATAGGTTAGCATGGCAATGCATAAGAATTAAAAACAAGCAATCATCGTCATCATGGAATCATACACAGGCATACAGGATAAATAAAGAAGAGTAAGCACTGTGAAAGAAAATAAACCAAGTGAGATCAAGATGAGTCAAACACAAGCGAATGGAAAACATGACTCATCGAAATCCATGAATATCTCGCTAAAAACACCAAAATAAGATTCAAATGTATCTAACTCCCAAGAACCAATGTACATGTATGCTCCCCTTAGATACATGCTACTCTCGATCGCACAAGATCACACTCCAACTCCCCCTAGACCTATGACATACTTCTCCCTCTTTGGCAACAAGCACCAAAAAGTGGGAAAAGAGAACATCTATGTGCTTGTGGTTGAACGAAGTGGTGCAGCGACATCCTCTGAAGACTCTGCTCCAGGCTGCTCCTGTGCTGGATTTTGCTGCACTCCCTGAGCCTTAGCCGCCTGAGCATCCATCTGCTTGAAGAAGTCAAGGTTTATAGGCGACTCATACCCTCTGTCCTGCCCTGCTGGTGGGACTATGGATGTCTCCTCGGCAACAGTCGCCTAAAGAAGAGCAATGTCATCCACATCCTCCTAAGTGAAGCCTCGGCGGACCAGATTCTCTGCTGCTTGAGGTGTGAGAGTGCTAACTATAGCAGTGGAAGGTGGAGCTGTAGCTGACTCTGGGGTTGGCTGGGAGTCTGCATGAGTGGTGTGCACAATCTCTGAGAACAGACTTCTGACTGGTGGCTGCTGCTGGGAGGTGGTAGGTGCTATCTTCTACGAGGCTGTAGACTATGCAGGTGAAGAGAACAACGCAGGGACTAAGAATCCTGACAAGGGGGAGAGCTGAGTCACTTGAGAGAAAGTCTATCCTACTCCCCCTATCGGTAACACCCCTGAGTGTGACAACCCGCTGGACTGAGCTATCATCATAGCAGTGAAGGGGCCTTCTTGGGGTCGGAAGCTGCTGCACTGTGATAGTATGGGGACTCCTGCCTACTGGCTAGTCTGTTCTCTGGTGAGCTCCGTCATCTGAGTCATCAGGGTGGTTACTAGTGCCACTTGCTGTCTCTGAAGCTCTGTCTGTCCCCTGATGACCTTCATCACCTGACGTCTATCCTCAGCTGTGCTCTGGATGAACTCACCGAGGCGTCCTACAAGTGCTGCTACAGTGAAAGTGTCCTCTGACTGCATACCCGTAGGCTGGGGAGGTGCTTCTGTACTGGCTGACTCAGGAACCACCGTATCTGGATGAGCTGCCTGCTCGTGAGTGAATGGCGGTGACTCCTACTCCTCCTCTCCTGTTAGCTGACTAGAGGCTTCCTGCGAACCCTTGGGGACTCTAGCTAAGTAGCTGGTGGTCACCTCAGGGAACGCGTCGTACTGCTCCCCTGTCACTAGTCCCATCCTCCTCAGTAGATAGAAAATGTAGGGAGCATAGACCAAGTGACATCCTCCTACTCTCTCAGAAATAACCTCCTCCATCTCACGAATCAGTAAATCAGCCAAGTCAAACGGCTGTCTCCTCAGAAGAGCTGCTATTGCCCACTAGTGAAGTAGAGTGAACTCCTCTCTGTAGCCAGACCTGGGAATGATAGTCCTGGTGACTATCTCTCTAACCACCTTGGCCTCTGCGGCGAGTCTCGTAGGACCTCTCTCAAAACCTGGGGTGTGCGGTGGTGGAAAGGCGACCGACACCATGTCATCTGAAGGTAGCTTCCCTCCCTGTGGTCTGCGGGGTGGAGCAAGGGTCGGGTAGGCACTCCTGTAGCTAGAAGTCTGCAGCAAGGAGTCTATAGCTGGCTATCAGGTCTTCCCTGCTCACACGCTGTGACTGCCCTCTGAATAAGAACCAGATCTCTGAGAAGTCTCTAGCAACCCACAGTGTCGCATAGAACTCTAGCACTATGTCCTCTTTGTACCTGTATGGCTCCGTGACCAACTTCTGGGCAAGTATGTGAAATACTACTCCATGTCTGTCCCGGTGGCTCTCTTCATGGCCTGGTAAGTAGTGTATTGCTGCAGCACGAACAACTTATCTTTGCCTTTCAGCAAAAGATAGTGTCTCAGACCCTCTCCAATCCTCCTCTAGAGGCCTGTCCAGTACATCTCTTATGCAGCAGGGTCCCTAGGGACTGGAACCCACTACTCGAAGGGGACCAGACGAAGTGTCTTAAGGTCCTTTGCAAGAACCTTAAGAATGTTTGTCTCCCCGGCTGCCTGTACCAGTCTCTGTAGCCTCCTCGTGCACACTGCATAGGTGCACTGCGGGTCTCCTGTCTGGTAAGCAGTCCTCTACTGCTGTGGCTGTGCTAGCTGCTCAGTCTCCTCCTCCTCAACCTCCTCTGACTCCTCTGACTTTGAGCTCTCCTCTGAGTCTAACTCGTCCTCCTTTGACTCCTCCTGCTACCTGGAGGATTCCTGCTCCGCAGGTCTCGATGACCTCTCCTTACGAGAAGTCGGAGTACCCTGCGACCACAGTGGCAAGTTGATCCCTGTGTACAGCTCTGGCCCTGTGGTCCTCTGCCTGGTGCTCCTCTTATGACCCTAGTCGTCAGTCTGTGTACCTGTGATCAGTAGTGATCCAGGTGTCCTGCGGGAAGCCTCCATGCCGCTATGTGCTGTGCAACTCTCCTGGCCCTCTCTAACTCTGGATCCAGCCTCGTTCTCTTCTTGCTCTTTGGCTTCTCTGGCATCTTTCCCTTGCCCTTATCCTGACCTGAACCTGCCATCTGCTGCTGCTGACTGCTCTCACTGCACGCACGTAGGTATAGATGGGATAAGCATAGAGTCTATATAAATCTACCAGCAAAGCACCGCTAGGTAAGAATGCGTAAAAGAAATCCTACCACTGAATGAAGGACATGATCACTAGACAAACAAAGCAATGTAATCAACAGTGATCATCGACTATATGTGGCCAGTGCGAGTCATCTAGTGTGCAGTCAAATAATAGGCAATAAATCTAACTGCAGACTATATGAGAGACAACCCTAGACATGCAATTTACAGATAGGCAAGGAATAAATTGCAGCAAGGTTGAGGTAATTACCTAATTAATGCAACTAGACAAGGGCAATTAATCTAATTTGCATCAGTTAAGGAAATTGCTCGCAATTCAGGACATAAATCGATGGATTGGAAGAGAAGGCTCAATACCCTAGAGGACTGATGTCGAACAACACAAGGAACACAATCGATCACTGAGGAACGCCAATGAACAGTAAAGTGGACAACATTCTCTCAATCAATGGAGCTCGCCGAGGAGGGTGAGTGGAGCTGCTACTCTGGTTGTGCGCGCGTGGGGGAAGAGCAAACTCGATGCCTGGGACTTGCTCTATGGCTGCCAGCGAGACGACGAGCGGCGGCGCTGCTTGGTGTAGGAACTGGGCAAGGCGGCGACGGCGCTAGGGTTCTTCGACGCGAGCACGCGGCGGCAGGGCGTGAGTGCTGCAGGCGCCGAGCGCGGGCAGGCGGCGCATAGCGAGCTTGGCTGGAGGTCGGAGGGGAGGCGCGCGACAACGACGGTGTCGGAAGGAGCGACGGAGGCAAGTCCTAGGCAAAGTCTCGGTGTCGAGGGTCGAACAGGGAAGAAAACAATCGACTGGATTTTGACCTAGGTCAAAAAGAAATGAACAACCGAGATCCAAAGAGGAATAGATCAACGGTCACAGATCAGGATTGCATCGCGCGATCAAGCATAGTGACCGGACGGTACGGTCTAGACCGGACTGTCCGGTCAGTCTTCGATCCAGTCGAGTATTTATACAGACCGGACAGTACTATCAGGTTGATCGTTCTGTCCAGTCTCTATAACTCAACAGCCCTGAAGCACTGTGCACATGTGCACTGACCGGATTGTACGGTCACTCTAGAATTTTTGCTGAATCAAGGATTTTCTCTATTTTCCAAGTGCCCTCACTTAACAGCCAAATAAAACTTTGCACTTGGAATTTGAAGGGAACTCTCGAACACTCTGTTTGAAAGTCGGGCTGTGAATAAAAGTCAAATTCAATCGTTGTTACCCTTTTTATTATTATTAACCATAACTTTGAGGTACAGGTGTTCATCGGAGGCCACGGAAAAACCAAGACCCTTCGGGCGGTACCTCTACGCCCTCGAAGGATGAAGCCAACACATCCTTCGAAGGATAGAGCAGCGGACCCTTCAAGCAGTACCTCCGCGCCCTTGAAGGATGAAGCTATCATCCTTCGAAGGACAGGATGCCGGGCAAGATCAAGAACCGGCATGGCGTGAAGAGGGCAACACGTGGCACCAGCACGTTTTGTGGTGTGCGGAACAAGGAAGGGTACCAGAAGAGCTCAAATGACTGATTTAACCTTTATGACCATTTTATACAGAATATTCGAAGAATGTAGTAGGTAATTAGAGACAAAATGGTCATTTGCATATGACCTAAGTACGGGCCTATAAATAGAGCGCCCCTACTTACTTGTAACGGGATGAATCCTTTTGGAAATGCGTGAGAAGAGCCTATTGTTCCGTTTCATACCCTTCGCGATTCCTTTTCATGTTTACTCTTTCTGTTAGTGGCACTGAAGCTTGCGCTTTGTGACACCAACAGTGGCGCCCACCGTGTTGTGAGCTTGTACATAAGCTCACGATGACTCAACTCCACGGACCGCGCTTCTGGAGACCCCCAACTAACTGACGATCAATCTACATCGCAAGTAACAAAAGAGAACACCCCCGAAGTGCAACCATCACTTCAAGCAGAAGTGGTGGGTGGTCTAAAAGACCCAGTACAGCGTCCTGTACAACCGTCAAGCTCAAACCTTCTGGGAAGCAACACCCCAACCTCAATGACAGCAACACAAGAGATGGAACTGTTAGCCCAAAGAGCCGAGCCTTACAAGAGAAAGAGTACATAGCCTAGCTCAGACTCAAGAATCTGCAACTGGCAAAAGAAGTCGAAGAACTACAGAGAACCATTGGCAAGGCAAGCCACCAAGAATCAAACCCAACGCCTGAAGCTCACCTGTACCTCAAGCAAGAAGTACCACTCACACCAAGCCATCAGCCGATAGCCGCAGAAGTGCTGCCAATTCGAAGAGCAAGCACAACGAGCATAATCGACAAAGACTCACCTCTCTCTGAAGGGTTGCAAAGAGGTCCATACCCATTGTAGTTCAGAATGATACTGCTAGCCAAATTTAGGGGAAATTCTGACCCAAGGCAATTCCTCATTAGCTATGAAGCAGCAATCATATCAGCAGGAGGAGACGAGGTAACCTTGGCAAAGGCATTCGTATGCACCCTCAAAGAGTCCGCCCTCAATTGGTATTTCAACCTGCCCACGGGTCTCTATACAGCTGGGAAAATATCGGGGATAAGGTGGTCGCAAGCTTTCGAGGGCTCCGCACCATTATGGAACCATCGCATGAGCTGTTGAATATTGCCCGGCAAGAAAATGAGCTATTACATGAGTACTATAGAAGATTCCTCATGCTTTGATCCCAAGCCCTGAGTGTCACGGATGAGGCGGCAATAAGTTCTGTACTCAGAGGCATGCGAGCATGCCAAATGTCTTCATACTGCGCGTGGATACCCCCGCACACCATGCAAATGTTATGCACAACGTTTGAAGAATACAGTAGATCGGATGTGGATTACAAGAGACGAAAGCAAACACAAAGTAAGAGCCACAACCAGTCACATAGCGAAGGTGGCTATCAAGAAAGGAAGTATAGAAAAACTAAGCAATCCACAGAACCCTCGCCTTCATTCATCGGTCACATCGAGGGGGAGAAAGAAGACACCATTGGCAGAGATAACCAAAGTAATGATTTCAGAGGAAGCAGCCAACGAGGGCGTGGCAGAGGCCGAGGCTCTCAAGTTCAGACTTGACCGGCCAGAAAGTCGCACTGTTTCTACTACGGAGAGGACAAGGGGCATAAAACTTCCACTTGCTTCAAAGCAAAAGAAATCAGAAAAGAAGGCTTCGTCGTTACCCAAAGCCATCAATTATACATCACCCAACCCATGGCCCCAGCAACCATATCCACAACCCGCTCAGCCCAACTACCATTAGCCAAGCATCCACCATCATCAACTTTATGCACCATCCCCATATTTTCATCCAACTCACCCCACACAACCGCCCAACCAAGACAACAAATCCAGCAACCATCACCCAGCCAAGACCAGCAAAGGCAAAAGCAAGAGCCTCAACACCTACCACAGTCCAAACCAGAGCCCACCCTAAACCAAGCCACAACCTTCCCAGTACAAGGTTACATCGGACTGATATTGGGGCTTCCATCCACTATTCTTCATATATTCTAACATCTTCATCTCTTCAGGGCAATCTTTCTGCACATGACCAAATTCTCCACACTCACTACATGTTGAGCGTGATTCTGCCAGCTTGAGTGTCTCTTCCTTAGGGATATGAAGATTATTGTCCAACCTTCTTTGAATACCATCGAGGCAATCTATAATCAATTCTTCCTGAGTCTTTTCAATCACACTCTTCGCTACTCCTTTTGAAGGTTGCAAATTCCTTGAGCTTCTCTCACCATCCCACGATTGATTTTCAACTAGCAACTTGACCAAATTCTTAGCTTTGGTGGGGGTTTTTGACATGAATGATCCTGCAACTGAGGCGTCCAAATGTTGACTCGACAAAAGATTCAATCCTATGTAGAACTTCTCAACAACTTCTCCAACCGTCAGACCTTGATGAGGGCATGCATCCATATGCTCATTGTATCTTTCCCATGCTTCTCCAATGCTCTCATCAATATCCTATGTAAATCCAAGAATCTTATTTTTCAAAGCTTGAATCTTACCAGGAGGGAAGTATTTGGTCAAGAATTCAGCTGCTAATGTGTTCCACACCGTTTTCACTGTGTTTTTCAATCCATTGTACGATTGCTTGGGGCGTCCGACTAGAGAGAAGGGGAACAGCCTCATACGTGCTTGATCTCCTGTCAATCCCGCTATCTTGAATGTGCTGCAAACTTCAAGGAAGTGTTGCAAGTGATGATTGGGATCTTCTGAACCTGTGAACGGTTGTTGCACCACTATTCTAACATATCTCTCCAATTGATATGGAAGTTGATCTTGAGCTTCTTGGAAATCTGTCTTGACAATACTAGTCAATTGTGGCTTGAGACGATTGACCATAGGTACCTCTGCCATCTCCTCTTCTTCTTGCTCTTGAACTGAGTCTTCTATTGTGAATAATACTCGAGGTGTTGCACGGACTGCTTCCAAATCTCCAAGTGATTTTCTTATCTTCTTTGCTGTTTTTTTCTTGTGTAAGAGTCTTTCTGGATCATCGGCGTAATTAGTGGGTTTGTTTGACTTAGGACCGTCCATACCTGTTAGTTTCACTTAACAGAATATATGTACTAGAGAGACAAGTAAAGCACAATGACTAAACACTAATACATCAAACAATGTTTAAAAACCTGCTATAGTCCCCGGCAACGGCGCCAGAAAATAGAGCTTGTTGGTCGTATCTACGCACCCACTTATATACCGCAAGAGGACGGTGTACGATTATAGCACTTTTTCCCTTAAATTGAGTATTCCAAGGTATATCGAATCCACTGGGACCTTAAGGATTTATGAAACAAAGTTAACAATAAAAGATCTAGTCAAGGCTACTGTCAAGGTCAGGTTGCATGAGGGGGAGACTATCCAGCGCAAAGGTGCGCCAGACAGTAAATCTGTCGTTGCGCCGGTCGGCGCGGGGATTGAGCCGATCGGCACACTGGTGAAACTGAACAAAGTGCGCGAGATCTATTAAATCTGGGGTTGCACCGATTCGCGCTTGAACTAAGCCGATCGGCACACTGGTGGATCTAAGTCAAAGTGGTTGCGCCGATCGGCGCAGGATTGAGCCGATCGGCACACCAGTGAGTCTAAGCCAAAGTGTTCCAGATCTGTAAACCTATGCTGGTAAGTGAGTAGCCATATATCTACTAGTGAGATCGTAACTAAGTAGTCTAATTGAATAGCATCATAATGGGTAATTACATAAATCAATAAAAACCTATAATGAGTAAGATCACCCTGCTTTCCGAGCGGCTCCCTATTTTAATCGCAGCGGGGAAGAAACCCTTAATCGCGCGAGTATCTTACCCTACTCAACTATCCAATAGTGCTGCGCAGGCTGAGTGCCGTCACCACTAAACCATGCTACTGGCATCATAAAGCAACCATAATCAATACAATGTCCGAGTACTATCCTAATCACCACAATTACGATAATATCTTACTTACTTAGCCTAGAACTAAGCAATTGGAATAAGCACATGCATGATTATAGAATCAAGATAGACAAATCACCAAAACCATCATCAACATATTCAATCATCCTTGAGATACATAGAGTAAGATTCATCCCCGTAGAGATGGCCTACCTTGACGGATCAACTCTTGACTCCAATGGTTCTTGAAACTCAACTAGAGATCTATTCTAACGGGGCAAGCCCCGGTGGCTCTAACTCATGGATCTGGTGTCCCTCTGTCGCCTCCTCTTCTGCGGCGAGGGTTTACAAGTATTTATAGGGGTTCTACTCGTAAAGGACTCGGTTTCTAGCAAATAAGGCGGTTGCACCGATTGGCGCAGGATTGCGCCAATCGGCGCAAGCCGTGTCCTCTCTAATTTCTTCCCCGAGTCGGTTCCTCTGTCTTCCACAGCTGCCATATGGGCCTTTTCCTTCGAGATAAAGTCTTGTACTGCACGTTAAGATCTTGGAGTTTCATAAATCTTCTTGAAGTTCCATAATTCTTCTTAGACAAATATCTTCAAGTGTCTTCCATAAACATGTGGAATGGGCCTCGATCACTTCTGTGGGTCAAAACACCCTTGCGCCGATCGGCGCACTGGGCTTCTTCAGTGCTTTTTGTCGGTTCTGGACTCCTGTCCTCTCCATCATCGCATTAATCACCAATTTTACCTGTTTCTGCAATAAAGCTCTAAAACAACGCATATACAAATTAATAGGCAATACTACCGGTAAATGGCCTAAATTAGTATCAATTATGCTCTAATTGGGATAATATTCACATATAAAAGAGGCACTTAAGAAGTGCCAACAGTTCCCCCACACTTAAACCTTTGCTCGTCCCGAGTAAAGTAAAAGAAAAAAAAATCAAAAAACATACTCTTTCTATCATAAAAGATATCTCAAATCAGCAAATGTTGAGCATTGTTCTATTGTGGTGTATTTCATATTGGTATTCAGCAAAATAGATCAAATATGGGCATAAGCTTAAAGTTCTCCCCAAAGCAAAAGATCATGTCCAATTCATAAATTATAACTTTTCCACACATGAAAATCACTTAAGAGATTGTTGTGAACATAGAGAATCTATCTTCCAAATAATCCAAGGCAACAACTCATCTTTCAAATCACTCAACCTATATTCTACATCATAATGATCAAATAATATTAGTATAAGGCTTATATGAGTAGCTAGGTGAGGTAATTCAAGGATTGCAAACATAAATCAATAATATATTGTAGAGCTAGGAGATTATTCTTCGTTGGAATTATAGAAACTTATCAAGATGGCAATTAAGAAAGAAAATTTAAGAAAGGACTCGGACTTTGGATATGTGGACATGTGCATAGCAAAAATTTGATCTTGGAAAATTGCACATGGTTGGAATGATTCATGGCTATATTGAATTTCGAGAATAAGCATGTCATATACCATCCCCCCCACACTTAAAATTTTGCTAGTCCCTTAGCAAACAGCAGAGTTTTTTTTTACACCACTGCTGCGCCGATCGGCTCAGGGTGCGCTGATCGGTTCTCAACCCAAATTTACCAACATTTGTTGGTATTTGATTCATCTGGCTTCAACATTTATTCAAGAATTAAATATAGCCACAAATGTAGGATGTGGTCAAGGAATGATACTCAACAAGATGTTTTGGGTTTATGGTAGTGTACTCAGCGGAATTGAATTTTTGCACGAGTAATTTCAAGGCTAGAAAAAGAAACGCAAAGAATTGCCATCTTAATAAAGTTCATACCAAAAAGAATTAAATCCTAACCGAACTGAACCATCAATATAATATTTATCTACATATCAAGGGTTCATGAGTATTGTTCAAAATATGGCATTGGTAGGTAAGGATCTTGAAAAACAATAAATTCTAAAGTTCACAACATGAAAATTTATTTTTGAAAAGATTGGTACTAAGTTATCATTACAAACTGGACAATACAAATGAAGCACATGGGTACTCAAAATTGCTTCACATAAGACATATTTGCCGAATAATCATTAAGTGTAAGTTCGAAATTTTATTCAATGCTCAACACTATTTTATCTTCATCAACACTTTTCAAGAAAGAATAAATAATTCAATTTTCCTAATAGAGCATAACCGGCACCATTATATTAAGATTGAAACTTGAATACATGATGATGATTTTTGCACACACTTGCATGAAAATAAAACTACTACTAACACACTTGCATGAAAATAAAACTACTACTAACACACTTGCATGAAAGTAAGCACACCCGATACATGGTTTCCCAACCCGCTCACACACATATAAGTAAATAAAGAAAAAGATTGCAAAAGATAAAAGAAAACGCAAACCGGAAAACCGATACTCGTGCCAACTCCTAGGCACTCTAGTCATCTGAAAGTGGAGACGGTGGCTGATCGAAGCCATAGCACCGCGCCTTGAGTCGCTCGAACTCCTCCACCATTGCATCGTGGTTGTACCCTCCATTGGGACGTGGCTTTCTCCACGCGCTCGATGTAGTGCATGTTGTTGTCGAGGTACCCCTGCATGGGCACGAAAAAGTCTGCACCGGGCATAGGAGGCGCCACTGGTACACGCCCTTGGTACCTGTAGTCAGTGCTCGCGCTGCAGTAGGTTGTGCCAATCGGCGCGTTGCCTGCGCCGATCGGCGCAGAGGGCTGTGAACCGTCCGCTGCGTCGCTCCACCCTGACAGGTACTGCTGGTACCCCTGGCGTGACCCCCAGGAGTCCCACTCGCCGTCGGCTGCTGTAGATGTGTCCGGCTGTCGAACCCACCCACGGCGGTCCTTGAGAACTCGGCCCCCTCCAAGAGACCTTCCTCAAGCCAATTTTCTCCCTCCAGCTTGCGAGGGAGAAAAACTCCTAGCTCCGCACATGGGAGCTTCACGTTGGTGCCGCCGACATGGAAGCCGGTGCGAACACTTCCCGTGACAATATTGCCACGAGTCATATTCTCGCCGATCTCCGTGGCGCACTCCCACTTGTCATCGCGCCCTCCCGATCCGTCGATGTCGCAGACGAGGGCTGCTAGGCGTTGAAGATAGGCCCCGAAGGCCAACTTCTTGCTTGCCTTGCCCCTCTTGTCAAGCCAACCCTGCACCATCACCGATATGGGATTGCAATGGGACAGACTCACGATGGCGTTGAAGAACCACCGCAAGTCCGCATCGGTGACGTTGCTGGAGTCAACCTTGTCGCCTATGCGCGCCGCCAACCACGATGGAAAACTTGAATGGTCGGGTTGTGGATGTTGCCGTGCTTCATCTCCTCTATGAACGAGAGCCGCCTCCAAAAGGAGTCCAACTCCCCACGTCCTAAGATGCCAGCGACGTCGGCGTCGGCGTTGAAGCCGAAGGCTTGAGCCACCGCCTCCATGGTCACCGTGTGGCTGATGTCGCGGACGCGGAAGTTGACGGCCTCGCTACCGTCTTCGACGGTGCCGAGCCTCATCGTAGAAGCAACCTTAGTGACGACGTCGAGGTTGTAGTCCATGTTGAGGAGGTGGAAATCCACCCAGCCGAGGTTGTCTAGCATCCTCCTTAAGTCCTCCCACATGCCGATCGAGGTGAGGAAGGTCTCGTCCAGGTCAAAGTTGGGGACGAACCTTCCCCTCACTGCGAGGTAGTGCCGTTGTTCCTCCGTGCTCAGGAGGGTGAAGCCCTCCTCCACCGTGCGCGGCATAATTGCTGGCAGCGGTGATGATGTGGGAACCCCATGGCTTGCCGCCATTTGGCTCCTCGTAGCATGCCCTGTTGGAAGGGACGTATCGGAGACGAAGTGGCGGGCGGGGACCTCGTATGTCGCTGCCGCCGAGCCGGAGGATGCGCCACCCACCGACATGTCATCGTGAGCGTTGGAGCCACCCCTCGCCAAGGAGTTACCGCTCGACTCGCTGCTGCCACCAGATATGCTCCCCCGGCGCAGCCTCTTGCCCAACTTGCCGACGGAGGAGCGGAGACGATCCATCTGCAAGGAATGCGGAACGTGTGCAAGATCGTGGGTAGTGGGGAAGGTGGAGAGATTACCGGGATGGTGTGCCGAATGGGGGCGCCTGGCCTCCCTTTTATAATGTGGGAAACTTCCAGGAGAAGGAACCGCCATAAAATTTCAAAATTTGAGATTGTCGCCGTTAGTTCCTTAGTGACCTTCACAACCTCCTCTGAAACTAGAGACTTCTTGTTTTGCATCATGTCCTTAATGTACTTGGCATAGGAGGGACCTTGGATAGCGTCAACAAAAGGGACATTAATGTAAAGCTTCTTCATAATATCGATGAATCTTGCAAACTGCTCCTCATGTTGTCGCGCTCTTTCTGTCTTCATCAGTAGTTGAGTATCTAGAAACGTGGTAGGGCCATGCTCTTCTGTCTCCACGCCCATCTTTAGACCAGAGAGGTCATCATCCTCCTTGGGCCGATCGACGCGTTCAGGGAGCCGATCGGCTCCGACAGGGTCATCATGCCGATCGGCGCCGGGTGTGCGCCGATCGACGCGGGGCTTCTTTGCTCCCGCAGAGTGTTCTGGATCTTTTATTTGTTTTCCTGATCGTGTAGCTATTGCCTTCAACTGCTCTGCAGACATCGTATCGCCAGGAATAGCCCCCTTGTTGCCTTGAATGGCTTGCGATAGCTGTCCCATCTGTTGCTCCATAATCTTGGTATGCTTCAAAATCTGCTCGTTGGAGCTCTCAATTTCTATCACCTTGTCATTAACTCTCTCAAGGACACGATCAATCTCCTTGAATCTTGCTTGATTGTCCTTGTTGATCTTCTCTTGAGCTTGGAAGAACTCATGACATTGGAGATGAAGTGGGATAGAGTTTTGCATGGACGAACTAGGAGAGAAAGAACTCCTTTGTTGTTGATATTGGGGCTTCCATTCACTATTCTTCATATATTCTAACATCTTCATCTCTTCAGGGCAATCTTTCTGCACATGGCCAAATTCTCCACACTCACTACATGTTGAGCGTGATTCCGCCAGCTTGAGTGTCTCTTCCTTAGGGATATGAAGATTATTGTCCAACCTTCTTTGAATAGCATCGATGCGATCTATAATCAATTCTTCCAGAGTCTTTTCAATCACATTCTTCACTACTCCTTTTGAAGGTTGCAAATTCCTTAAGCTTCTCTCACCATCCCATGATTGATTTTCAACTAACAACTTGACCAAATTCTTAGCTTCGGTGGGTGTTTTTGACATGAATGATCCTACAGCTGAGGCGTCCAAATGTTGCCATGACAAAAGATTCAATCCTGTGTAGAACTTCTCAACAACTTCTCCAACCTACTGGCATCATCAAGCAACCATAATCAATACAATGTACGAGTACTATCCTAATCACTGTTGACTTTTGTTAAGCCATATTAATAAATCATTCCCGGCACGGGGCCAGAAACGGTTCACTAATGTGTCCCAGAGTCAAGTAGGTAAAATCCGCAAGCGCACGGAGAATACCGCTGTAGCATTTCACCCGGAAGTATTCAGGGTATCGTATTTGTTTATCCTAAAGGAAGGTTATGATCAAGAAGCGTTACTAACATATAAGATCATGTTAACAATTAGCAAGGATATCTAACCAAGACAGGCGGGTACATGATAATAACCGGGTAGTGTGACACACACAGAAGATTCCTACTAAATAAATAAAGTCTAGTGGAGGAAAGACTAGGCTAAGCTACTCCTACTATACATTCCTATACAGTTGCATAGCCTAAGTAGAATACATACAGACCCACACTCAGGTTCAGCAGTCAATAGTATAGCACTTCAGGCACGGACTTACCCCTGCATCCACAGGCGACTTCCGCCAAGAGCCTACGCACTAGCCTAGCGGGGAGGATTTCAAAGGACGGACAGGGCTGTCACCACCTGCCGCCTACCTCAACGAACCAGTAGACTAACGAATAATTGATGCAAATCAGTCACCCAAGTACCATACTTGCATGACCAAAGAGCACTCTGCCCCTCCGCGATTACTATTAACGAGGCAGAGCTACCGTACGAACACGATCACCAAACCCATGCTATACTTTATCAGCTAAAACTAAGCATAGAGACTATAACATATAAACTAGACTATAGTGACGGTATATAACTAGCATGACAATAGTAGTATAATAAATATAAACTACTATCACACAAGTAGACTATACTATCACATATATGGATCACAATATCAAACAAGAAACTCATGACCCAAGCACAACTATATAGAAAAAATATATATATTGATAAGAGCAAAGTCTTACAAAAGGGAAAAGATACAAGAGCCATACCAATTCCAAGTGAAGACTTGGGACTAGAGAGCTCTAGACTCAGCCTAACTCCACTAAAACTCCAAGAACTACTACTAGCAAGAGAGAAATGCTTCTTGTGGTGTGTGTTGAGTGTGAAGGCACACCCTCCTATTTATAGCCTCAATAGGTCGGCAAGGGAGAGTAACCGCCACGGAAGGCACCTCAAACCGCCATCAGGAGTCGCTGAGGAGCCAACACGTGGAAGCACAAAGGAATATCCCCCAGGACCAGGTCGGCCGACCTGACTGGGTCGCCCGACCTGGCCAGGGGTCCTCCTGGCCTGTGCTTTCTTGGGGAGGCTGGCAGGTGGGTCCTGAGGTCGGTTCCCGCGGTATTACAGGGAGTTACGTCGGTTAAGAGCTGAAAATGGGCCCTTCAATCCGTGTGACGTCCATGTGGCACTCTCTGATTGGTCGAAAGTGTGTTTTCTTGCCTTTTGAAGTGTTTCCTTCACATTTCCTTCTGCATGCACAAAGTTCTCCAAGTACAAGTGGAACTATATTATTGTGATAAAGCATGCGTGTATGAAATGCCAAATTCTCCTTTATTTGAGTATAGTTGACGGTTGCAAACGGTACTTAACAGCCGTCAACAATCACCACGATTACGATAATATCTTACTTACTTAGCCTAGAACTAAGTAATTGGAATAAGCACATGCATGATTATAGAATCAAGATAGACAAATCACCAAAACCATCATCAACATATTCAATCATCTTTGAGATACATAGAGTAAGATTCATCCCCGTCGAGATGGCCTACCTTGACGGATCAACTCTTGACTCCAATGGTTCTTGAAACTCAACTAGAGATCTATTCTAACGGGGCAAGCCCCGGTGGCTCTAACTCACGGATCTGGTGTCCCTCTGTCGCCTCCTCTTCTGCGGCGAGGGTTTACAAGTATTTTTAGGGGTTCTACTCGTAAAGGACTCGGTTTCTAGCAAATAAGGTGGTTGCGCCGATCGGCGCAAGCCGTGTCTTCTCTGATTTCTTCCCCGAGTCGGTTACTCTGACTTCCACAGCTGCCATGTGGGCCTTTTCCTTCGAGATAAATTCTTGTACTGCACGTTAAGATCTTGGAGTTCCATAAATCTTCTTGAAGTGCCATAATTCTTCTTAGACAAATATCTTCAAGTGTCTTCCATAAACATATGGAATGGGCCTCGGTCACTTCTGTGGGTCAAAACACCCTTGTGCCAATCAGCTCATGGGCTGTGCCGATCGGCGCACTGGGCTTCTTCAGTGCTTTTCGTCGGTTCTGGACTCCTGTCCTCTCCATCATCGCATTAATCACCAATTTTACCTGTTTCTACAATAAAGCTCCAAAACAACGCATATACATATACCTCTCCATCATCGCATATACGATGTCTTGATAAAGAAAAGGTTATAGTTCAGCCAGATGAAGAAACCAAAAGAGTACTCCTCGATAAACAAGTCCTCGGCCAGTTCGTCATAGTAGGCTCTGGTTTAGAACCCGAAGAAGAAAAGGAATTGCTAGCATTTCTGAGAAAGAACAAAGATGTATTCGCCTGGTCTTCAGCAGAACTCGAAGGCGTGGACAGAAGCATCATAGAGCACAAGCTAGAGGTCGACGTAAAAATCAGGCCAAAGAAACAGAGGCTTCGAAAGATGTTCGATGAAAAAATAGAAGCCATCAGAGCAGAAGTTCAACGGCTCCTCGATGCTTCTGTTATCCGCGAAGTCAAATACCCGTCTTGGCTAGCAAACTGTATAATGGTAAGAAAAAAGACCGGGAAGTGAAAAATGTGTATAGATTTCACAGACCTCAACAAAGCTTGCCCCAAAGACGACTTCCCATTGCCTTGAATTGACAAAATTGTGGATGCAGCAGCTGGAAGCGAGCTGCTGTCATTGCTTGATTGTTTCTCAGGCTATCATCGGATATGGCTAAGGTTGGAGGATGAAGAAAAAACAAGTTTCATCACACCCTTTGGTACCTATTGTTTCGTAAGAATGCCCGAGGGGTTGAAAAATGTCAGCCCCACATTTTGCCGCATGACTTAGAAAGCCTTCGAGTCACAGTTCAGAAAAAGCGTACACACTCATGTGGACGATATCATAGTAGCAAGCAAAGTAAAGGGCAGCCACATCTCAGACCTCGCAGAAACATTCGCAAACCTTCAAGCAACAAGGTTAAAATTAAATCTAGAGAAGTGCATTTTCTGTATCCGAAAAGAAGAGTACTCGGTTGTCTGGTGTCAGCCAAAGGCATCGAAGCCAATCCGGACAAAATCAAAGCAATCATCCAAATGTAAGAGGCCCAGTGCCAAAAGGATGTGCAAAAATCACAGGCAGAATGGCGGCACTAAACCGGTTCATATCTAGATCGGCCGAGCGAAGCTTGCCCTTCTTCTACACACTCTAAGGATCTCATGGAAGTCGACAGACTAGATGCAGCTGTCAACCTTGAAAAGTATCAATCAGAAACCCGCCAATGGAGGGATCGAAAAGTCGCACCCCGAGCTTACGCAGTAGGAGACTTAGTTCTATTCCGAAGCCTGAAAACAGAAAGCAAAGGCAAGTTAGAACCCAAATGGGAGGGCCCATACATTGTGGCAAAATCAAACAGGCCCGGAGCGTACAGGCTCCAGACTTCTCAAGGAGAAGAGTTGCCGTATTCTTGGAACGCGGACAACCTTCGAAATTTTTACGTATAGAAAAGGCACCACTCGAAGCATGTAAACAGCCAAGCATAGCACGAAACTATAAGTGCTACCTTGAGCTTAGTTGCTAGATTTTCTTTTCAAGCTTTCCTTTTAGGAAATTATGTAAAGGACCATACTCTTTTGCTCACAAGGGGAACCCTTCGCAGGGGTGAGGTTTTTAACGAGGCGGATCCTATGTAAGCCCCAGCTAAATCTATAAAGCTACCTTCCCCAAAGCGGAAAGCCTCGCTCAGCAGAGAATATCGAAACAACTCCCACCACGGAGATTGAAACATTCGATGAAGAGCAAAAAGCTCTCAAGCCATAGTTGCCGCACTGGCTAAGCCCGAAGAGCTAAAAGCCGTGTAGCCAGCTAACTTAGCGAAAAATGCTAAGAGGCTCGTTGCAGCCCAAACCCGTCGAAGGGTCAGCTCAAAAACACCTCGCCCCTAGCACTTCGAGGGGGAGGGTGGTGTTTTTCAAAAAACTTAGCGAAATGCTAAGGGGCTCAATGCAGCCCAAACCCATCAAAGGGTCAGCTCAAAAACACCTCGCCCCTAGCACTTCGAGGGGGAGGGTGGCATTTTTCAAAAAAACTTAGCGAAAAATGCTAAGGGGCTCGATGCAGCCCAAACCCATTGAAGGGTCAGCTCAAAAACACCTCGCCCCTAGCACTTCGAGGGGGAGGGTGGCGTTTTTCAAAAAACTTAGCGAAAAATGCTAAGGGGCTCATTGCAGCCCAAATCCGTCGAAGGGTTAGCTCAAAAACACCTCGCCCCTAACACTTCGAGGGGGAGGGTGGCATTTTTCAAAAAACTTAGCGAAAAATGCTAAGGGGCTCGATGCAGCCCAAACCCGTTGAAGGGTCAGCTCAAAAACACCTCGCCCCTAGCACTTCGAGGGGGAGGGTGGCGTTTTTCAAAAAACTTAGCGAAAAATGCTAAGGGGCTCATTACAGCCCAAATCCGTCGAAGGGTTAGCTCAAAAACACCTCGCCCCTAGCACTTCGAAGGGGAGGGTGGCGTTTTTCAAAAAGTTTAGCGAAAAATGCTAAGGGGCTCATTGCAGCCCAAATCCGTCGAAGGGTTACCTCAAAAACACCTCGCCCCTAGCACTTCGAGGGGGAGGGTGGCATTTTTCAAAAAATTTAGCGAAAAATGCTAAGGGGCTCGTTGCTGCCCGAACCCATCGAAGGGTTAGCTCAAAAACACCTTGCTCCTAGCACTTCGAGGGGGAGAGTGGCGTTTTTCAAAAATTGAACGTAAATACTAAGCGAATGGTAGCAACTCAAGCATGACAAAACATACTTTATTGCAATTAGGAATAACAAATGTTTACATCTGAAATCATAATCAATGGGTTCTTCTTTTACAGCAACCCTAGAGGCTAACAACTGGGGAAGCAAAACGGACCATTCGTCGGTAGTGTAACCAGGCGAAGGTGGGCAAGGATTAAGCCTCGATCCCCCGGCACCAGAGACGCCCAAATCTTGCACATTTTCACTAGCAGGAATTGGCGCTTGTGAAAAAGATTTAGCAATCTTCGTTGGTGAACTCAACACAGAGCTAATAGATCGCTTCGCCACAGCGAGCCGCGGACGGGGAGGCCGCGGAATTAAGGTGTTAGAGCCATCGTTGTCCAGGGGCTTCTCGCTTCACATCGAAAGCGGAGATCCAGGTGTTTGCTTGCTGTGCAGTCTATCTATGCTAGTGTCACGCGGGATTCCCCCACCACTGGACTTAGCTTTACCCCGACGACGAAGTGCGGACGATGTACTAGATGGAGCGCCATGACTAAATAAGTGGGAATAATTTCCCACACAAACCATACCGGCGTCCAAAGTCACCAAGCGTGCCCCGGGTGAAGCAGCACGTGCGCGGTCCTCAAGTTTTTCAACCCCCGCCGCAACATCTAACGCTTCGAAGCCGCTCAAACTAGCCTCAGAACTACTCGAAGTAGGCATCAGTAAAAAAGCATCATCCATTAAAGATTGGGACCCCTCGCTCATCAGGCCCAACATGCGCAGCGCGAAAGATCCACTAGAAGTGTCCTCTTCAGAATCCCGCGCAGGCGACATGAAGGACACCTGCGCAGGTTGAAACAGGCATGTCAAAATCATAATTACAAAATCTCCCTCAAGACCTCCCAAAAAGTATACTACATCAATGCAGCAACTACAAGTGATACTACACCTCGCTCGGTGCAGCCTTCGATCCATCCTCCGAAGTACCCGCCTTCTCGGCATGATTCCTCGAAGTATCTCGGCCCCCTAAAGGATCTTCAGCTTGGCCACCACCGCTCCTTGCAGAATCACGTATCTGCACAGGCACAATCAACTTTAATTTCAAACATCGCGCGACTAAATGATAATACAATACAAAAATAGAAGTATAACCTGAGCCAGCTTCTCAATCGTAGCCTGTCGAGCAGCTTCACGGCCATGATTGCGCTAAAATTTCATAGCAATGCTCTTAGCTGCGGCAATGGCCTCTGGCGACAAGCCATCTCGAGCGTCCGCCCCAATCAGGAAATTGCGCCTCCCCAGAGCATGGAAGTGGACGCAGTCTTCGCGTTCCAACAGTCCGAAAGCGGTCTCCACAGTATGAAGCGCGTCAAAATTGCTGCACTTGTCCATTACCCCTGGGAGAGGTTCGAACTTAGACTTATGCCAACGAAAGAAAACATGCTCGGTGATAGCAGCCCCATCGGTCAATTACATTGGCTCAGCACCAACATAACCCAAGGCCTCGCAGTATTGGTGGTATACAGATACAGCTTGGGCAGCGAAGCCATAATTGCGAGTCGATTGGTCATGCTTTAAGGTTGTGTTCTTATTTTCCAGAGCTGCAATCTTAGCCTCAACAGCTTCCAGGTGACTTAAGCCGGTCTTCAATTCAGCAACCTCCGCTCGCAAAGCATCAAGCTCCTTTTGCACTCATGCAGCTTCAAGCAGCTTCATCCGTCGTAGATCGAAGGCTGTTAAGCTTCTCCTTCAGCAACATATTCTCTGTTGCAAGTGAATTTCTCTCTCTCTCCAACGAGGCTAGCTCCGTGCAAGTTTTCTCAGAAGAAATTCGTGCGAGGGTGTGAGCCTGAAACAAAAGAACAGTCAAAACAACCCTATCAGAAAACTCAACAAAAATAGTACAATGTTTTTTTTTCTTATGCACTATCAAAGCCAAGTGTACTTACATGTCTCAAAACATGGCAGAGATTATGCCGCAAGTCCCCAGCTTCGAATAATTTAGCCCCTTCGGCTATGAAAGCATCCAGCGCCGAGCACAGCTCAGCCCAAGCCTTGGGATCAGCAAAATCTTCATACCCCTCGGCCAGGCCCAAATTTTTACCCGCAGATCCCCCAGAGGTTTCAGCCCCAATCAAAAGTTGGCTTGGACTCGAAGGTCCAGGGTGGGCAGATAATTTTCCTTTAAGTCCAGCGAGGGTGTCTGCGGCCTTCGCATCCATAGTTCGACCCTTCGTGGGAATAATGGAGGGACTTGAAGCTGGTAAATTAGCAGCACCACCGACAACAGGGGGAGAAACCACCATCACGTCATCCTACTCGTCATCATCGCTGTCAAAAGCATCCGCCATTGCCCGGCACGCATCAAAGTCCCAACAGCGTGAAGGCCAGGGGCAGAGGAGCTCGAAGCGTCCCGGCGGGGTTCTTTTGCAAGCGCGCGCTTCAGGGGGGACCTTCGAAGTTTCCTCCTCCCTCTTTCTTTTTCCAATATGCGATGAGGGCTTCATCAGACACTTCTCCTTTTTGGCCTTTTTAGCCCTCGTAGCCTTACCAACATCCGAACTAACGTTACCAGCGGGTCGATTCCGCCTCATACGAGGTCCTGGCGCAACATGAGCTAGGTACTTCACACCGGCCAAAGTCAAGACACGGTTGAGTTGGCCACTATGAGAAGTCCGCTCGTAGGCATGTTTGTGCTCCGCACGGGTGTAGGACCCTACTACAGCCTCGCTGGCGTGCTGCAGAAAGATCACAAACTCCTCGTCACCAAGACCCCGTTTATCCACGGGTACCTCCGGGAAGGGTATGGTAACATCAGGCCTCGAGGGGATCTTCTTCTGAATAAACCCGGAAATTGAGCACCCCTCGCGTAGTGGCCACTTATTCGCAGCCACGAAATCTTACACAAGGTCCCGACCGCTTGAGTTTAAGGTAGCGATGCGGAAGGCAGTATCGTTCTTGCAGCCCTTGGGCACCCTGCCCTCCGTGGATCGAGGCTCGCAGGGAGTTAGCTTCGAAGCTAATGGAAAAACCGTTGTCTCTCCCCCGTCCGCATGAATAGTCTGCGTGGCAACCTTCACATAGAGCCAGCTCTCGTGCCACTTGTCGCCCCAGCGGTTTCGGCTGCACTTGACAAACTGATTGTCGGCTTGAAGCGGGGCATGAAGGTAATGCAGCCGAAGTCAGCCTTGTGCACCACGCCATCAATCTTAATGGTCTTCGGTTGGTAATGAGCACAGTAATACTTGCAGAATACTTCAATATCAGGCTGGCCCTGATAACTCAATACGCCCCAGGCAAACTTGCTTAGCATGGCCATCCCGCTGGGGCTGATATGGTGAAGTTGCATGTTGAACCTGCCAAACACGTTTTTCACGAAGGATGAGCAAGGAAAGTGAAGGCCAGCAGTAAAGTGGTCTTCAAAAACCACAGCTTCATCTTCCGTAGGGCAAGGGGTAACCTCTTGTCCAGCCAGTCGGGCTTCTCCGAAGGGAAAACACCCCAACCCGGTAAGTTTGTGCAATTTGGGAGCATCGAGGCGAGATCGCCCGAAGACGGAGGTTCGAGGTCTGGATCCCTCGAGTTCTTTCCCTTTCCCCTTTCGGCTCCTCGGTAGGCCAAAATCACCTGTAGGCAGCAGGTCACTGACATCAGCATCCACGTCTTCTAAGTCCTCGTCCATTGGACTAGAACTTCGAACCCTGCGGCTCGAACCTTGCCCTTGGGCGTCAGTCGCGACCCTCCCAACACCTCGAGGAACAAAATCATTGTCGCCACCCTCTTCCTCGTCATCCTCTTCCTCATCCTCCTCCTCCTCCTCTCTATCGTCTTCCTTTTCATCATCTTCGACCTCTTTCAGAGGGTCCCAACCATGCTCATGACCCAATCCTTCGGGAGCCACAATGAGGTTATCCTCCAGGCTCCTGGCAAAATCAGCCTCGAAGTGACCCTCACTTGTAGCAGCATCGACAGTCGTCGAAGGCAGGTTCTCTTCAACAGCGGTCTCGTCAGTGCGTGCTGTCATCGCCACTCGAGCCATTCCTTCAGATCCTGCAATCAAAGACAAAACATAAGTTCAGTCGGAACGCGAAAACTAGTCCCAACCATCGCAAGGGACACTTCGAAGTAAGGATTCATGCATACCAAGCTAGCTCGAAAGTTGCTTCGAAGTAAAAGTCACCAAAGAACAGCACAAGCGCACAAAGCTATAGGAAGCTAGAGCACTAAAAAGCAAATCGCAGGAAAAGCTTCGCAAACCTTTTACCCCACCCCCTCATCTCCCGCTTATATAGTCGGATAAAAACGGATGAGCATTTACTACGGAGCCTCAGGAGTTGGGGGCATAGTAACACAGAATTAACAGCGGAAGTCGAAGAGCCGCGACACCCAAAGTAGCCAAGTGTTACCTTCAAGAGAATTTGGTGAGCTCCCAGAAGAGGACTCACTTTCAGAAACCGTTATTGTTCGAACCCTAGTCATAATCACAGGCATAGCGGGAGCTGAGCGGACGAGTAACTGGTAATAATAATAATAATTTTCCATCGTAGTTATTCTCCTTTTATAGGCAGAAGCCCCGGTAGCTTTGCTCAAAGCCCAACTTTGACGTTTGAAGGGTGGCGTTTTGCTATGAGATCCCGGTGAAGCGAGGGTTTTGGCCCATCAAAGTTGGACCCACCCCTCGAGGGGCTATTGTTGGGGGACTTCGCAAGCCACCCCTCGGGGGTTCATCAAAGTCGGGCTGTGAATAAAAGCCAAAGTCAACCATTGTTACCCTTTTTATTATTATTAACCATAACTTCGAGATACAGGTGTTCATCGGAGGCCACGGAAAAACCAAGACCCTTTGGGCGGTACCTCCACACCCTCGAAGGATGAAGCCAACACATCCTTCGAAGGATAGAGCAGCGGACCCTTCAAGCAGTACCTTCACGCCCTTGAAGGATGAAGCTATCATCCTTCGATGGACAGGATGCCAGGCAAGATCAAGAACCGGCATGGCGTGAAGAGGGCAACACGTGGCACCAGCACGTGTTGTGGTGTGCGGAACAAGGAAGGGTACCAGAAGAGCTGAAATGATCGATTTATCCTTTATGACCATTTTGTACAGAATATTCGAAGAATGAAGTAGGTATTTAGGGACAAAATGGTCATTTGCATATGACCTAAGTACGGGCCTATAAATAGAATGCCCATACTTACTTGTAACGGGACGAATCTTTTTGGGGATGAGTGAGAAGAACTTGTTGTTCCGTTTCATACCCTTCGTGATTCCTTTTCATGTTTACTCTTTCTGTTAGTGGCACTGAAGCTTGCGCTTTGTGACACCAACATGCAGACTATATGAGAAACAACCCTATACATGCAATTTACAGATAGGCAGGGAATAAATTGCAGCTAGGTTGAGCTAATTACCTAATTAATGCAACTAGACATGGGCAATTAATCTAGTTTGCATCAATTAAGGAAATTGCTCGCAATTCAGGGCATAAATCAATGGATTGGAAGACAAGGCTCAATACCCTGGAGGATTGATGTCGAACAACACAAGGAACACAACCGATCGTCGAGGAACGCCAATGAACAGTAAAGTGGACAACATTCTCTCAATCAATGGAGCTCGGCGAGGAGGGTGAGTGGAGTTGCTGCTCTGGTTTCGCGCGCGTGGGGGGAAGAGCAAAGTCGACGCCTGGGACTTGCTCTGCGGCTGGCGGCGAGACGGCGAGCGGCGGCGCTGCTTGGTGTGGGAACTGGGCAAGGTGGCGGCAGCGCTAGGGTTCTTTGGTGCAAGCGCGTGGCGGCAGGGCATGAGTGTGGCAGGCGGCGAGCGCGGGCAGGCGGCGCACAACGAGCTCGACTGGAGGTCGGAGGCGAGGCGCGTGGCAATGACGGTGTCGGAAGGAGCGACAGCGGTGAGTCCTGGGCAAAGTCTCGGCATCGGGGGTCAAACAGGAAAGAAAAGAATCGACCGGATTTTGACCTAGGTCAAAAAGAAATGAACGATCGAGATCCAAAAAGGAATAGATCAACGGTCACAGATCGGGATTGCATCGCGTGATCAAGCATAGTGACCGGACGGTACGGTCTCTACACCGGACTATCCGGTCAGCCTTCGATCCAGTCGAGTATTTATACAGACCGGACAGTGTCGTCAGGTTGATCGTTCTGTCCAGTCTCTATAACTCAATAGTCCCGAAGCACTATGCACATGTGCACTGACCGGACTGTACCGTCCGAAGATCGGACTGTACGGTCACTCTGGAATTTTTGCTGAATCAAGGATTTTCTCTATTTTCCATGTGCCCTCACTTAACACCAAAATAAAACTCTACACTTGGAATATGAAGGGAACTCTCAAACACTCTATTTCAAATAGTGGCTCTTTATGGCCTTATAATTTTTGCAAAAGCCAAATGAATAATCGAGCAAATAAGAACCAAGGCAATTAAGAACTAAATGGGTATGTATGAGCCTTAGTCCATGAACCACGCGAGTGGGTTTAACCTCGGAGTTCATAACAGCTTGCTCAATGGGCATGAAGCACAATCCTTTTCTTTGGTCACATTTGCGGAGATGTAATCTCATATAGATCATGAGGCACGAATATCTCCAAGTGTGACAAACCTCCTTTGTGTTTGCTATATGATGCATACAACAAGCATTTTACATATGCATAGAAAGTAAACATGCCATGTGAGTGCAAGCAATCTTAAACAAGACACAAAGGAAACCTAACAATGTCAAGTTTGAACCCCTCCCAAGCTTACTCACTATAAGCCATACCCTTGCCTTGAGAGAAGCCAAACCACCATCTCAAGCACTCCCCCTTGCTTATAGCTATCTTGGATGGGTTAGACATTGACTAATTTTTATGTGTTTTTCTTTTAGTTATTTACACATGCATGGATGCAAAGCATACTAATCACAAAGGAGTCCTAATTACCATGCAATGCAAGAGAAGGAAAAAAATATACTACAACTACCAAGAACAAACACGGTTACCTCCCTCATGAGTAGATATGATGTTGAGGTCCATGTCACTTGTGGTGGACTTCACTTCATCTTCAAGTAAGCTCACGGTCCACCACCACCACCATCTTCTAGGTCTTGTTCTTGGACACCCACTTGTACCTCATTGACCTTTCAAGATCAACAATGCACTTAGGCACCCATATGCTCTTGATCCTTTCCTTTCTTGTTTGGTGGTCCTAAAGCCTTAGCGTTTACCTTGCCATCCTTGTTCCTAAAAAGCTTGAAATGTGTGCTCTCATGGAACAAGTTAGCGTTAGGTGAAACAATAGAACTTCTCACCATAGGACAATCCTTGATGGTTGTTGGCACTTCCCAAGTGCCCCTTTTATATGTGAATATTACCCCAATTAGAGCATAATTGATACTAATTTAGGCCATTTACCTATGATATTGTCTATATATTTGTATATGCGTTGTTTTGGAGCTTTATTGCAGAAACAGGTAACATTGGTGATTAAAGTGATGCTAGAAAGGATAGGAGTCCAGAACCGACGAAAAGCGCTGAAGAAGCCCAGTGCGCCGATCGGCGTAGTATATGAGCCGATCGGCGCAAGGGTGTTTTGGCCCACAGAAGTGACCGAGGCCCATTCCACATGTGTATGGAAGTTTATTTGCGCAAGATAGTTGAAGATATTTGCCTAGAAGATTTATGGAACTTCAAGATCTCGACGTGCAGTACAAGACTTTATCTCGAAGGAAAAGGCCCACATGGTAGCTGTGAAAGACAGAGGAACCGACTCGGAGAAGAAACCAGAGAAGACACGGCTTGCACCAATCGGCGTAATCCTGCGCCGATCGGTGCAACCGCCTTATTTGCTAGAAACCGAGTCCCTTACGAGCAGAACCCCTATAAATACTTGTAAACCCCGGCCGCAGAAGAGGATGCGACAGAGGGACAACAGATCCGTGAGTTAGAGCCATCGGGGCTTGCCCCGTTAGAATAGATCTCTAGTTGAGTTTCAAGAACCATTGGTGTTAAGAGTTGATCTGTCAAGATAGGCCATCTCGACGGGGATGAATCTTACTCTATGTATCTCAAGGATGATTGAATATGTTGATGATGGTTTTGGTGATTTGTCTGTCTTGATTCTATAATCATGCATGTGCTTATTCCAATTGCTTAGTTCTAGGCTAAGTAAGTTGATATTATCTTGATCGTGGTAATTAGGATAGTATTCGGGCATTGTATTGATTATGATTGTTTGATGATGCTAGTAGTGTGGTTTAGCGGTGACAGCACTAAGCCTGCGCAGCACTATTGGATAGTTGAGTAGGGTAAGATACTCGCGCGATTAAGGGTTTCCTCTCGGCAGCGATAAATCAGGAGCCGCCCGGAAAGCAGGGTGGTCTTATTCATTATAGGTTTTCATTGATCTATGTAATTACCCATTATGATGCTATTCAGTTAGACTTTCTGGTTACGATCTCACTAGTAGATATCTAGTTACTCACTTAATAGCATAGGCTTACAAGGCATCTGGCGCACTTTGGCTTAGATTCACTAGTGTGTCGATCGGCTCGACTCCTGCGCTGATCGGCGCAACAACAGATTTACTGTCTGGCGCACTTTGGCTTAGATTCACTAGTGTGCCGATCGGCTCGACTCCTACGCTGATCGGCGCAACAACAGATTTACTGTCTGGCGCACTTTGGCTTAGATTTACTAGTGTGCCGATCGGCTCAACTCCTGTGCCGATCGGCGCAACGACAGATTTACTGTCTGGCGCACCTTTGCGCTGGCCAGTCTCCCTCTCATGCAACCTAAATTCGACAGTAGCTTTGACTAGATCTTTTACTGTTAATTTTGTTTAATTATCCCTAAGGTCCCAGTGGATTCGATAAACCTTGGAATACTCAATTAAAGGGAAAAGTGCTATAATCGTACACCGTCCTCTTGTGGTATATAAGTGGGTGCGTAGGTACAACCAACAAGCTGTAACTTTTCTGGCGCCGTTGCCGGGGACCATAGCAGGTTTTTAAACATTGTTTGATGTATTAGTGTTTAGTCATTGTGCTTTACTTGTCTCTCTAGTACATATATTCTGTTAAGTGAAACTAACAAGTATGGACGGTCCTAAGTCAAACAAACCCTCTAATTACACCGATGATCCAGAAAGACTCTTTCACAAGAAGAGAACAGTGGAGAAGAGAAGCAAGTCACTTAGAGGTTTAGCTGGAGAAGCAGTCCGCTCAACACCTCGAGTATTATTCACAATAGAAGACCCAGTTCAAGAGCAAGAAGAAGAGGAGATGGCAGAGGTACCTATGGTTAATCGTCTTAAGCCACAATTGACTAGTATTATCAAGACAGATTTCCAAGAAGCTCAAGATCAACTTCCGTATCAATTGGAGAGATATGTTGGAATAGTGGCGCAACAACTGTTTACAGGTTCGGAAGATCACAATCATCACTTGCAACACTTCCTTGAGGTCTGCAGTACATTCAAGATAGTGGGATTGATAGGAGACCAAGCACGTGTGCGGCTGTTCCCCTTCTCTCTAGTTGGACGCCCCAAGCAATGGTATAATGGATTGGAAAACCCAGTAAAAACGGTGTGGGACACATTAGCAGCTGAATTCTTGGCCAAATACTTCCCTCTTGGTAAGACTCAAGCTTTGAAAAATAAGATTCTTGGATTTACACAGAATATTGATGAGAGCATTGGAGAAGCATGGGAAAGATACAATGAATATATGGATGCATGCCCTCATCATGGTCTGACGGTTGGAGAAGTTGTTGAGAAGTTCTACACAGGATTGAATCTTCTATCATGTCAACACTTGGACGCCTCAGCTGCAGGATCATTCATGTCAAAAACGCCCACCGAAGCTAAGAATTTGATCAAGTTGCTAGTGAAAAATCAATCGTGGGATGGTGAGAGAAGCTCAAGGAATTTGCAACCTTCAAAAGGAGTAGCGAAGAGTGTGATTGAGAAGACTCAAGAAGACTGGATTATAGATCGCCTCGATGCTATTCAAAGGTGGTTGGATAATAATCTTCATATCCCTAAGGAAGAGACACTCAAGCTGGCGGAATCGCGCTCCACATGTAGTGAGTGTGGAGAATTTGGTCATGTGCAGAAAGATTGCCCTAAAGAGATGAAGATGCTAGAATATATGAAGAATAGTAGATGTAAGCCCCAATATCAGCAACAAAGGAGTTCTTTTCTCTCCTAGTTCGTCCATGCAAAATTCTATCCCACTTCGTCTCCAATGTCATGAGTTCTTCCAAGCTCAAGAGAAGATCAACAAGGACAATCAAGCTAAATTCAAGGAGATTGATCATGTCCTTGAGGGAATTAATGACAAGGTGATAGAAATTGGGAGCTCCAGTGAGCAGATTTTGAAGCATACCAAGATTATGGAGCAACAGATGAGACAGCTATTGCAAGCCATTCAAGGCAACAAAGGGGCTATTCCTGGCAATACGATGTCTGCAGAGCAGTTGAAGGCAATATCTATGCAGTCAGGAAAGCAAACAGAAGATCCAGATCACTCTGCGGGAGCAAGGAAGTCCCGTGCCGATCGGCGCGATGATCCTGTCGGCGTCGATCGGCTCCCTGAAAGCGCCGATCGGCGCGAGGAGGATGTTGACCTCTCTGGTCTGAAAATGGGCTTGGAGACAGAAGAGCATGGCCCTGCCATGTTCCTGGATACTCAACTGCTGACGAAGACAGAAAGAGCGCGGCAACACGACGAGCAGTTTGCAAGGTTTGTCGATATTATGAAGAAGCTTTACATCAATGTCCCTTTTTTTGACGCTATCCAAGTTCCTACCTATGCCAAGTACATTAAGAACATGATGCAAAATAAGAAGTCTCTAGTTTCTGAGGAGGTTGTGAAGGTTACTAAAGAGCTTACGGCGGCAATCAATGATGTTGCACTGGAGAAGAAACCTGACCCTAGATCACCAAGCATCAAATGCATGATTGGAACAAGGATATTTGATAGGTGCTTGTGCGATCTTGGAGCAAGTGTAAGTGTTATGCCCCATCATATATTCACAAGCCTCAATTTTCCTGAATTGGAGCCTACAGGTATGTGTTTGGAGTTAGCCGATCAATCGGTACGCTTCCCTGATGGAATTGCTGAGGATGTGCCTGTTCAAATTAGAGATCACATCGTCTCTGTTGATTTTATTGTACTTGATATGGATAAGAGGACGAGGACCCCGTTGATCTTAGGTAGACCCTTCTTGAGGACAGCGAAGGCAAGTATTGATGTTGGGAGTGGTGAGATAAGCTTCGATATAAGTGGGACTCCCTACTCTTTCAAATTTTGCCCAAAGGGAGAAGAGCGCCGTGCTATTGATGAAGTGAAAGATACAAGACACCGTGGCAACGTGGCGTCGAGAGTAATTGGAGGGGATGTATGGATAGGTCGTCCAAGCTATATGAACCATGGAGATAAGAGAACCTTGTAGTGTCGCAGCCTCACATCCCGCACCGTGACACTAAGGATTGATTGTTTGCGGGGTGGTCAAGCTCTTTGACCTCTAAATAACTAGAGCGCTCTTGGGAGGCAACCCAATGATCGGGGGATTTAGAAGTTGTTTAGTACTTGTGGGAGGGCAACCCATTTTACTTAGTTAATTAGTGCTGGCCGAGAGGGCAACCCGGTGTTTTTAATTTGCTTGCTTGTGATAAAAACAATCTCCCGAATAAAAAAAATATAGAAAAGTGTGTGCTTAATTCTTGTGTGCTCTTGCGTTGTCTGTTTATTCGTGCAAAACTATGTATATACATACTGTAGACTAACAATGCAGGAATATAAAAAAAGACCAAAAACAGGAAGCAACAGAGCTTGCGCCGATCAGCGCACTTCTGCATCGGTCGGCGCATTATTGCCCAAGTAAAGACAGAGGACTGACGGCGCCAAGAATTGAAGGGGTGCTAAAACCAGCACAGTAATTTTCAAAGACGGAGCTATTTTCAAGGTAATCAAAAATCTTTTTAATTTAATTTTTTGTGTGCAAAATGGTTGCTAAATGACGCAGGAAAGGATGAAGAGCAACATCTAGCGAAGAAGCGAGTCAGCGTCGATCGGCGCGGTCACCAGATGAGCCCCGCTACGTATGTCAATACTATAGGAACATTGGTAAAAGTGGAAAAAGAGGTGAAAGAGATGAACACGAGGCATCAGGATCAGCGCCGGACCAAAAGACGAGGTGCAAGGGACTTGCGCCGTTCGGCGCCCTTCTGCGCCGATCGGCGTAGGTACCCATGAGGTTCCCAAATGGCTGACAAAGGCGGCAGGTGTTGATTTTGAGGAACAGGTATGATTGCTATGCAGGTGTGCAGTGCATAGGAGACACGGAATTGACCAAAAGCTGAAAAAGATATGGCGCACCGATCGGCACGGGCCCGCGCCGATTGGCACAGTTAACAAGACATCGGGATTCCATGCTGTTCCCCTGCCAACCAACATGATGTACCGGGAAGCAACATGAAGGATGGGAAGTAAGCGCCAGAGTGGTCAGATCAGTCAAAGTTTGAGTTGTGCCGATTGGCGCACTACCGTGCCGATCGGCGCGCTCTCAAATTTTGAAATTTTTCGGTGGTTCCTTCTCCTAGAAGTTTCCCACACTATAAAAGGGAGGCCGGGCACCCCCAGTTCGGCACACCATCCCAGTAATCTCTCCACCTTCCCCACTACCCACGATCTCGCACGCGTTCCGCAATTTTCGCAGATGGATCGTCTCCGCTCCTCCGTCGGCAAGTTGGCCAAGAGGCTACGCCGAGGAAGCAGTTCCGGTGGCAGCGGCGAGTCGAGCAGTGATTTCTCGGCAAGGGGGAGTTCCGACGCTCGTGATGACATGTCGGTGGGTGGTGCATCCACCGGCTCGGCGGCAGCGACATACGAGATCCGCGCTCGCCACTCCATCTCAGGCGCGTCCCTTCCAATGGGGCGTGCTACGAGGAGTCAAACGGCGGCAAGCCGTGGGGTTCCCACATCACCACCACCGCCGGTATTCATGCCACGCACGGTGGAGGAGGGCTTCACCTTCCTGAGCGTGGAGGAACGGCGGCACTACCTCGCGGTGAAGGGAAGGTTCGTCCCCAACTTCGACTTGGACGAGACCTTCCTCACCTCGATTGGCCTGTGGGAGGACATAAGGAGGATGCTCAACAATCTCGGTTGGGTGGACTTCCACCTTCATCCCATGGACTACAACCACGACGTCATCACTGAGATTGCCTCTACGATGAGGCTTGGCACCGTCGAAGACGGCAACGAGGCCGTCAACTTCCGCGTATGCGACATCAACTACACGGTGACCATGGAGGCAACGGCTCAAGCCTTCGGCTTTGACGTCAACGCCGACGTCGCCGGCATCTTGGGACATGGGGAGTTGGACTCCTTTTGGAGGCGGCTCTCATTCGTAGAAGAGATCAAGGGCGGCAACATCCGCAACCCGACCATTCATGTCTTCCATAGGTGGTTGGCGGCGCGCATAGGCGACAAGATCGACTCCAGCAACGTCACTGATACGGACTTGCGGTGGCTCTACAACGCCATCGTGAGTCCGTCTCATTGCAACCCCATGTCGGTGATGGTGCGCGGTTGGCTCGACAAGAGGGGCGAGGCAAGCAAGAAGTTGGCCTTCAGGTCCTATCTTCAACGCCTAGTAGCCCTCGTCTGCGACGGCGACGGACTGAGAGGGCGCGATGACAAGTGCGAGTGCACGACGGAGATCGGCGAGAATATGACTCGTGGCAATATTGTCACGGAAAGTGTTCGCGCCGGCTTCCATGTTGGTGGCACCAAGGTCAAGCTCCCGTGTGCGGAGCTAGGAGTTTTCCTCCCTCGCAAGCTGGAGGGAGGAAATTGGCTTGAGGAAGGTCTCCTAGAGGGGGGGCGAGTTCTCAAGGACCGCCGTGGGCGGGTTCGATAGCCGGACACATCTACAGAAGCCGATGACGAGTGGGACTCCTGGGGGTCACGCCAGGGGCCTCAGCAGTACAAGTCAGGGTGGAGCGATGCAGCGGGCGGTTCACAGCCCTCTGCGGTGATCGGCGTAGGCGACGCGCCGGTCGGTGCCCCCTACTTCAGCACGAGTATCGACTACAGGTACCAAGGGCGTGTACCAGTGGTGCCTCCTGTTCCCGGTGCAGACTTTTTCATGCCCATGCAAGGGTACCTCGACAACAACATGCACTACATCGAGCGCGTGGAGGACGCCACGTCCCAATGGAGGGACAACCACGATGCGATGATGGAGGAGTTCGAGCGACTTAAGGCGCAGTGCTATGGCTTCGATCAGCCACTGCATCCACTTTCGGATGACTAGAGTGCCTAGGAGTTGGCACGAGTATCGGTTTTCCGGTTTGCATTTTCTTTTATCTTTTGCAATCTTTTTCTTTATTTACTTATATGTGTGTGAGCGGGTTGGGAAACCATGTATCGGGTGTGCCTATTTTCATGCAAGTGTGTTAGTAGTAGTTTTATTTTCATGCAAGTGTGTTAGTAGTAGTTTTACTGTCATGCAAGTGTGTTAGTAGTAGTTTTATTTTCATGCAAGTGTGTGCGAAAATCATCACCATGTATTCGAGTTTCGATCTTAATATAATGGTGGCGGTTATGCTCTTTTAGAAGAATTGAATTATTTATTCTTTCTCGAAAGATGTTGATGAAGACCAAATAATGTTGAGCATTGAATAAAATTTTGAACTTACATTTAATGATTATTCGACAAATATGTCTTATGTGGAGCAATTTTGAGTACCCATGTGCTTTATTTGTGTTGTCCAGTTTGTGATGATAACTTAGTACCAATCTTTTCATAAATAAATTTTCATGTTGTGAACTTTGAAATTTATTATTTTCAAGATCCTTACCTACCTATGCCATATTTTGAGCAATACTCATGAACCTTTGATATGTAGATAGACATTAAATTGATGGTTGAGTTCGGTTAGGATTTAATTCTTTTTGGTATGAACTTTACTAAGATGGTAATTCTTTGTGTATCTTTTTCTAGCCTTGAATTACTCATGCAAAAATTCAATTCCGCTGAGTACACTACCATAAACCCAAAACATCTTGTTGAGTATCATTCCTTGACCACATCCTGTATTTCTGGCTATATTTAATTCTTGAATAAATGTTGAAGCCAGATGTATCAAATACCAATAAATATTGGTGAAATTGAGTTAAGAGCCGATCAGCGCACTCTGAACCGATCGGCGCAGTAGAGAGCAAAATAAAAAAAAGAACAAAAAGGGAAAAAAAGAGAAAATCTCTGCTGTTTGCTAAGGGACTAGCAAAATTTTAAGTGTGGGGGGATGGTATATGACATGCTTATTCTCGAAATTCATTCTAATATAGCCATGAATCATTCCACCCATGTGCAATCTTCCAAGATCAAAATTTTTCTATGCACATGTCCACATATCCAAAGTGTGAGTCCTTTCTTAAATTTTTCTTTCTTAATGGCCATCTTGATAAGTTTCTATAATTCCAATGAAGAATAATCTCCTAGCTTTATAATATATTATTGATTTATGTTTGCAATCCTTGAATTACCTCACCTAGCTACTCATATAAGCCTTACACTAATATTATTTGATCATTATGTTGTAGGATATAGGTTGAGTGATTTGAAAGATTAGTTGTTGCCTTGGATTATTTGGAAAATAGATTCTCTATATTCATAGCAATCTTTTAAGTAATTTACATGTGTGGAAAAGTTATAATTTGTGAGTTGGACATGATCTGTTGCTTTGGGGAGAAACTTTAAGCTTTATGCCCATATTTGAACTATTTTGTTGAATACCAATATGAAATACACCATAATAGAACAATGTTCAACATTTGCTGATTTGAGATATCTTTTATGATAGAAAGAGTATGTTTTTCGATTTTTCTTTCTTTTACTTTACTCGGGACGAGCAAAGGTTTAAGTGTGGGAGAACTGTTGGCACTTCCCAAGTGCCCCTTTTATATGTGAATATTACCCCAATTAGAGAATAATTGATACTAATTTAGGCCATTTACCTATGATATTGTCTATATATTTGTATATGCGTTGTTTTGGAGCTTTATTGCAGTAACAGGTAAAATTGGTGATTAAAATGATGCTGGCAAGGACAGGAGTCCAGAACCGACGAAAAGCACTGAAGAAGCCCAGTGCGCCGATCGGTGCAGTACATGTGCCGATCGGCGCAAGGGTGTTTTGGCCCACATAAGTGACCGAGGCCCATTCCACATGTTTATGGAAGTTTATCTGCGCAAGACACTTGAAGATATTTGCCTAGAAGATTTATGGAACTTCAAGATCTCGACGTACAGTACAAGACTTTATCTCGAAGGAAAAGGCTCACATGGCAGCTGTGGAAGACAGAGGAACCGACTCGGAGAAGAAACCAGAGAAGACACGGCTTGCGCCGATCGGCGCAACCGCCTTATTTGCTAGAAACCGAGTCCCTTACGAGTAGAACCCCGGCCGCAGAAGAGGAGGCGACAGAGGGACAACAGATCCGTAAGTTAGAGCCACCGAGGCTTGCCCCGTTAGAATAGATCTCTAGTTGAGTTTCAAGAACCATTGGTGTTAAGAGTTGATCTGTCAAGGTAGGCCATCTCGACAGGGATGAATCTTACTCTATGTATCTCAAGGATGATTGAATATGTTGATGATGGTTTTGGTGATTTGTCTGTCTTGATTCTAAAATCATGCATGTGCTGATTCCAATTGCTTAGTTCTAGGGTAAGTAAGTTGATATTATCTTGATCGTGGTGATTAGGATAGTATTCGGACATTGTACTGATTATGGTTGCTTGATGATGCTAGTAGTGTAGTTAAGCGGTGACAGCACTAAGCCTACGCAGCACTATTGGATAGTTGAGTAGGGTAAGATACTCGCGCGATTAAGGGTTTCCTCTCGGCAGCGATAAATCGGGAGCCTCTCGGAAAGCAGGGTGGTCTTATTCATTATAGGTTTTCATTGATCTATGTAATTACCCATTATGATGCTATTCAATTAGGCTTTCTGGTTACGATCTCACTAGTAGATATCTGGTTACTCACTTAATAGCATAGGCTTACAAGGCATCTGGCACACTTTGGCTTAGATTCACTAGTGTGTCGATCGGATCGACTCCTGCGTTGATCGACGTAACGACAGATTTACTGTCTGACGCACTTTGGCTTAGATTCACTAGTGTGTTGATCGGCTCAACTCCTGTGCTGATCGGCGCAACGACAGATTTACTGTCTGGCGCACCTTTGCGCTGGCCATTCTCCCCCTCACGTAACCTAAATTCGACAGTAGCTTTGACTAGATCTTTTACTGTTAGTTTTGTTTAATTATCTCTAAGGTCCCAGTGGATTCGATATATCTTGGAATACTCAATTCAAGGGAAAAGTGCTACAATCATGCACCGTCCTCTTGCGGTATATAAGTGGGTGCGTAGGTACGACCAACAATGGTGTGGCCATCCTTGCACCACCTCTCACAATAGTAGTCGTCAGTGAGCAGGGGTTTGATCCATGCGGGAATGGAATCACTCGTCCCGATGATTTCGATGGTGGCGGGATATGAGCCAAGTCCCCGGTGAGAGACATTGTTCACAAGGTTTCTCTCAAGAATCTCCTTGTGGATGGCTCTACGAGGTGTGAGCCTCTCGAAACCATCCATCACCATCTTCCTCTCTTCCTTGGCTTGTGATATTCCTCCAAAACAAATGGCGAGATGAAACCTCGACCGAGGTGGTTAGTTCATGACACATAGTGGAAGCATCACTCTTAGATGAACTAGAGGAGGGAGAGGCAAGATTATCAACATTGATGGCCTCAAAAGTAAGTTCAAGGGTCTCGTACTTCTTATGTAGCTCTACATGATCACCCTTGAGTTTGTCATAACTCTTGTTTAGGGCCTCATGAGATGTGACAAGGTCCTTGAGCTCACTCTCAAGCTCACCAACACGGTTCTTAGCCAACTTACACTCTTTTCTTACCATATCCAACATTTTGGATTTCTTGACGGTGATGTCACGGGCTTGCTCAAGCATACTTCAAAGCTCGGCACATGAGAGCTTCTCATCATCGCTATCGTCACTGCTCTCATCCTCACTCTCCCCAAGTTGGCTCACGGTCATGAGGCATGTGAAAGGTGGAGGAAGAGCTCGTGGAAGTGTGGTTTTGATCATGGCTAGGCCGGCCACTTCTTCATCATCGCTTGAGGAAGAGGATGTGTCACTTGAGTTGTCACTTGTCCACTCTCCAACAAGGGCCTTGCGTGAGAACTTCTTCTTGTGGTCTTGAACTTTGCCTTTGCCTTTGTCCTTGTTGAAGTACTTCTTCTTATTTTGCTTGGCTTTGGTGTCTTCTTCTTCTTCTTCATCACTTGAGTCTTGGGACTTGAAATATTCTTTATTTGGCTTGGGGCAATCTCGAACAAAGTAGTTCTTGTACCCACAGTGGAAGCACTTGCCCTTGGACTTAGAAGCAAACTTGTTCTTGAAGCTCCTCATCTTCTTCATGAGAAGAGCCAAATCCTCACTTAAGTCATCTTCATCATCATCATCATCTTCTTCAATCTCTGCCTTCTTCTTGCTCTTCTTGCTCTTGATAGGCTCTTTCTTCTCGGCTTGAAGAGCAAGGTTGGATGGTTGTGGATCATCCAAACCCAGCTGGTAGCTCTCGAAGGCGGTGATCTTGCCAAGTACATCTTTCATGGTCTTGGTCTTGAGGTCACTTTGCAAGGTGAAGGTGATGATGGACTCATACTTGGGGTCTTTGAATAACCTCAAGAATCTTCTTATCACCTCAAAAGGATTCAGCTTGAAGTCATCCCCAAGAGCATTGATCTCCTCCACTATTACATGAAAGCGAGAATACACAGTTTTAGCTCTCTCATTTTGCAATCTAGTGAAGTTATTATACTTGTTCTTCAGCACATAGTATCTTTCCTCTTTGACATCACTGGTACCCTCATGGAGACTCTGAATCTCAGTCCAGATACCATGTGTTGTAGAACTTGCATCCAACCTAGCAAAAACATCCTTAGATATGCATGAAACAAAGCATTCTTGGTCATAGCGTTGCACTTAATAAAGTCAGGCTCAAGCAAGTTCACATTCGCATCAGTCTCATGAGTGACCATCCATATCTCTGGATCAAGGGACTCCGGGTAGGCTTGCATGCGAGCCTTCCAATACCCGTAGTCCTCCCCATTGAATATGGGAACACTCCCCACCTGTCCCGACATCCTTACTCAAGGCGGTGAAGCCTCAAAGATGAGCACTTGGCTCTAATACCACTTGTAAGGACTGAAGGCGTACCGAGAGGGGGGGTGAATCGGTAAGCCGCTCACGAATCCAAATACTTCAATTCACACTACTTGAGTCTAACATGTGTTGCAACCTAAAAATTCTAGTAGGCCATGATCCTACACATGCCACTGTTCATGATGATAGCAAGCGCGGAAACCAAACACACTAGCCTATGCAAGCCACAATTCAACCTAGTTACTAGAGCACACAATTGCGGAATAGTAAAGAGGAGGTCAAGAAATGCTCATGATTTTTCCTGAGGTCTCGGAAGGATGGCGCCTTCCCCTACTCCTCGTTGGACCACTCCCGCCGGAGTGTCGGTCCCTCCCGCCACCGATGTGGAGTTCTCACCCACGAGCCCGTAATCACTCCCGGAGTGAAGACATAGAGCGCGTCATCGCTGCCATCATGGCATAAGCTCGCCTCTCTCAAGAACTTGCCAGACTCCCCAAGCCGACACGGACGCTCACTATTAATGCCCCTTTCACCAGCGGGCTCAAACCGGGTACAAACATGTGACGGCCTTCACAACCGATCATGATAGGCTCGATCACCGACACCTAACCGGTCTAGGTCTCACCATAGACCAAGAGTAACAACCTATATCACACCCTCAAGGACACCCTAGCCTTATATGTGCATCAATGCTCAATTTACTCTCACTAGCACTCTCAAGAAATGCAATTTCTCCTCCTAGTGCTCTCCTCTTTTCCTCTTGGCTCTCACCAAATGCTCCAAGCAATTTCACTAGCCAAGAGAGGTCTCCAAGACCCCAGCAACGAAGTTATATAGGCTTCCAACCTCTAACTAGCCGTTGCTCCATGAAATCAGCTTTCTGGGCCTACTGACTGGACCGTCCGGTCACTGTCTGACCGGACCGTCCGGTCATTGCAGTATTCAGCTCCAACGGCTTTGCCCCTGCTGACTTCTCTACTAACCGGACCGTACAGTCAGTTGATTGGACCGTTTGGTCCGTTTCTCTCTCCAGTCCAGAAACATTTCAGCGCTGCTTCCTCTCTGCGTTGTTCCTCAGCTGTTCTGACCATACGATCCGATCACCTGACTGTACCATCCGGTCTCTATAGCTCCTGCATAGACAGATTCCTCGCTACTTCGCTGGAAGTCCCAGACAACTTCACCTAGTGACCGTACAGTCTGGTCACCACTGACCCCTCTGTCCGGTCACTATGTTGAGAAGCTGAAACTTGTCGTCTTCGCTTGACTTCATTTCCCGGCTTCTCCAAATAGTTCCTTGGCTTCTCCACTGTCACCTACTGCCTGTGATTTCACTGAGCATCCATGCACATCACGACTAGACATGATCTAAGAGAAATGACCTAGACCCCCTTGATAGTTTGATTTTTTTCTATGGACTCAAAGCCCTAACATCTAGACAAGTGTTCCCAACACTTTCTCCATAGCTTGTCCTCAGCTTTGATCCATCCCCATCAACCCTTGGATTCCATCAAGCTCACAAGCCTCCACGCTCGTGGTCATTATAATCAACCGCCAAGGCAACCATCATCCATATGATTTGTAGTTGAGTTTAGAGGTGATTCCTACATAGACAACACTCGTGTAGATATTAGCCCACAATTTCATAGTTGTCATCTATCACCAAAACATTCATACCTTGGGGAACCCATCAACAGTCATGAAGCTTACAATAGTGATGCTCCTAGAAATGCAATAAAAAGGATGACCATTGGTGATGTGAGACCACAAGAACCAACAAGTGTTGAAAATCAACCCTCTCCCTCAAGACAAGACCAACATTATGAAAATGAAGAAATTGATCATACAAGTGGTCAAGATCAAGATGTTGGTGATCATGTACAAGCATCAAGTGATGACTCCCAAAGACATGATCAAGAGATTGATGAAGATGGTGGTCAAAGAATTTCACAACAACCACACCCAAGAGTACATCAAAATGTACAACGTGATCACCCCGTTGAGAAAATTCTTGGAGATATTGATAAGGGGGTAATCACTAGATCTCGAGTTAGTAATTTTTGTGAACATTACTCTTTTGTCTCTGCTATGGAGCCATTCAGGGTAGAACAAGCACTTGAGGATTCGAATTGGGTGATGGCCATGCAAGAGGATTTGAACAACTTCACAAGAAATGAAGTGTGGACATTGGAGGAAAGACCAAAGAACAAGAATGTTGTGGGCACCAAATGGGCGTTCCGTAACAAGCAAAATGAAGATGGTGTTGTAACAAGAAACAAGGCAAGGCTCATGGCAAAAAGATACTCACAAGTAGAAGGATTGGATTTCGATGAAACCTTTGCCCCCATGGCAAGGCTTGAATCAATTAGGATGCTACTTGCCTTTGCCACTCATCATGATTTCAAGTTATACCAAATGGATGTCAAGAGTGCTTTCCTCAACGGGCCAATCAAGGAAGAAGTGTATGTGGAGCAACCACCGGGCTTTGAAGACCCTAAGTATGATAACCATGTCTACAAACTCCATAAGGTGCTCTATGGGCTTAAGCAAGCTCTAAGAGCATGGTATGAATGCCTTAGGGATTTTCTTGTTAGGAAAGGTTTTGTTATTGGAAAGGCCGATGCAACTCTCTTCACAAAGCATTTTGGTGACGATATATTTGTGTGCCAAATATATGTTGATGATATTATATTTGGTTCTACTAACCAAACCATTTGTGATGAGTTTAGCAAGATAACGACCAAGAGGTTCGAGATATCCATGATGGGAGAATTGACATTCTTTCTAGGCTTCCAAGTGAAACAACTCAAGAAGGACACCTTCATATGTCAAGCCAATTACACACAAGACTTATTGAAGAAATTTGATATGGACAAGGCCAAGCCCATCAAAACTCCCATGCCAACAAATGGCCACCTCGACCTCAACAAAAACGACAAGCCCGTTGATTAAAAGGTATACCGCTCCATGATAGGATCTTTGCTTTATCTTTGTGCATCTAGGCCCGAAATCATGCTTACTGTGTGTATGTGTGCACGTTTTCAAGCCCCTCCTATGGAGTGTCACATCGTGGCCGTTAAGAGAATATTGAGATATTTGGTTCACACACCCAACCTAGGGCTTTGGTACCCCAAGGGTTCAAAGTTCAACCTATTAGGCTACTCCGATGCGGATTATGCTGGGGATAAGGTGGATAGAAAGAGCACCTCTGGGATATGCCAATTCTTGGGTAGGTCCCTAGTGTCATGGTCTTCCAAGAAAAAAAATTCTGTTCCACTTTCCACAGTTGAAGCGGAGTATGTTGCAGCCGGTAGTTGTAGTGCACAACTACTTTGGATGAGACAAACTCTAAGGAACTACGGTTACAAGTTGAAGCGTGTTCCTCTCCTCTGTGAGAATGAGAGTGCCATAAACCTTGCTTATAATCCCGTTGAGCATTCACGCACAAAGAATATAGACATCCGCCACCATTTTCTGAGAGATCATTCTATCAAGGGGGATATAGAGGTTAGTCATGTGTGAACCGAAGAACATCTAGCCGATATATTCATGAAGTCACTAGATGAGAAGAGATTTTGCTATCTTAGGAGTAAATTAAATATTCTCGACTCTAGCAATGTGATGTAGAGAATGTGCACATCTGATTGGTGATTGCTCCTTTATTGCGAAAAACATAGCTTTATGTCAAAAACCTATTATTTGTGCTATTGAAGTTGATTTTTTTATATCTCTAGATCAAATCTTGTCAAAGTATAGTCATTGTAATGATTTGTTGATTATTGACTAGCCATACGATGTCAAGACCTGCTCTTGTCCATCAAAAATTATTTTAAAAAACTCCTCTCTCTTCTTAGTTGAACCCTGTTCTGCCAGGTGTCGGACAAGTCCGACGCCTCCAGGTTTCGACCCTTTAACCTAGCCCGACTTACCCCTTCGGTCAAACCCCCCTTATTCACCTCCTAGCTTTTCTCTCTCCTCAAGAACAACCCCCCATTGGCGATCCAAGGCGATCTCCCTCCTCCACCATCCATTGGAGCAAGTTTGGAGGTCAAGGAAGTCTCCTCCATCGGAGGAGTCTGATTCCCCTTTGTTTGTGCAAGGTTTAACCCTAATCCCCTCTCTCTCCATTAGGGTCAGTGTTATTTCTCAAGGGCTTTTCAAGAATCCTATTTTCCTTGCATATTTGGACCATGGAGTTAATTTCTACCTAGGTGTAGTTGTTTTAGATAAGTTCTTAGTTAGATTAGTAGGTGGATCTATGTAAGAGAAGAGGTCTTGTAAAAACTGCGTGCCATCGGACAAGTTCGATGACCATCGGGAAAGTCCGACGCATCGGACTTTCCTCATGATTGTCGGACATGTCCGACGGCATCCAGTTTTTTTGAAGCATGCTTCCCTTGCATATGTTAACCCTTCTCATCTACTTTCTCATGACTATGCCTAATTAGTTGCTTGGTCTATTCTTCAGTATGGCCGATTCGAGAGCATCACCCTTGAAGGAAAAGAGGACCAAGAACAGTGAGGATCAAAGTCAAGCTCCTAAGAGGAGGAAGGCCGTTGCTGGTCACATTCACAAAACCACTTTGCGGATGGCTGAAAGAGAAGAACCAGAGGAACCCACGGATCTCATCCAGGTCATGCATCCTCCAGCTAAGGTGGAGAACTCCGGACGAGACATGGTGGACTACCTACATGCCTCCATTGAGACATGCACTGAAGCCCGCTTGATCAACTATTACTCTTATGACAAGGAGGCAGCTGACTTTCAGTTTTGGGCTCATTTCCATGCCGACTGGTACCGCTCCACCTATCTCCGTATGAAGAATTCGATTGTTGTGATGAAGTGGATTGATTGGAAATACATGAAGGATAGGAAGCACCCACTGCTCAATCAAGTGATGGCAACCTGTGAGCATTATGGGATCAAGACGGTCCTAACCTTCAACTACTCATGGAACACGGAGATCATTGCACAGTTCTATTCTACTGTGTATTTTGATGATAATGCTAAATCCATGACATGGATGACAAATGGTACAAAGTACTCTTGCACCTTCTCTAGGTTTGCTTCCATGATAGGACTCAAGGATTCTCACAAGCAGCAGAAGAAGGTGCACACAAACAACCACATGGATGCTGAGGCTATGAGGTACATGTACACTGATCCGGATAACTGTGATCCGCCTCTTTCCAATGGACTTCAGCCCTTTTTCTCAGTACTTTTTTGGATCATGAGGAGCACTCTAGCACCCCTTGGGGGTAACTCTGATCGTATTCCTACCTATCAGAGAGACATCCTTCACTGGGTTCATGGGGAGGAACAATTTGATGTGTTTGATTACATCTACTAGGAGATGTGGGACATCTCAGTCTCTCTAAAGCGTGCATGTGCCTATGCTTCATACATCATGTGCATGATTGAGAAAGTCTCGAAGCAGACTTTCCATAAGGATATGAAGAACCAGAGTCTCAAGCCTCAGATTTCTTCGAATTGGACTCCTGACACCACTTTCGGTCAGTTCTTTGGTGAAACATAGCCCTCCTCTCTTCAGCCTCGTAGGACTGCTACTAGAGGCACTTGATCTTCAAGGGTCCCTCCGCCACCTCGTGGAAAGAGAAGCAGAATTATGAAGATGTTCAAATCCCTTCTTGGTATGTGTCAAAACATAAATCAAAGGATGGATGTTATTGAGAGGAATCAAAAGATCATTATGGATAAGATGAACTGTGAAGTTCCTCCTACTCCATCACCTCCAGCGGAAGACTCATACCCACCCACTTATGTTGATCCGACTGCTACCTTCTCTACAGAGGAAATGACCTACTTTGGCTACTATCCTCCGCCACCTCAGTTTGACACCGGGGCTGCTTCTCGTGGAAGACACGTTCGTTTTGATGATAATGAGGGAGAAGAAGAGGAGGAAGAGGATCCTGCAGCATATGCTCTCCTACAGCGAAAGGGCAAGGCACCAGTTGTTGATGATGAAGATGAAGACTATGACAATGAGTAGAAGATCGTCTTCCCTCATGTCTTTGCTTTTCTTCTTTATGGTGTCTTGATGCCAAAGGGGGAGAAGTGTATCTATCGATCTATCTATCTATCTATCTATCGCTTTAGTTTGTGAGTTGTGAGTGTTGATGGACAAATTTCCTTTCTTGTACTCGTTTTGGCTTTGTTCTTGTAAGACCTTTATTTGTGGCTTGTGAAGTTATTTGGGTTTTATACTTTTTGTAATAATGCTTTGTTGGTTATGCATTTGTGTGAAATTGTATGTCATTTGCATTGTCTTAGTTCTCATGGCTATTTGTTGCAAATTGGCATTCATGCATGGTGTTAGGGGGAGCTCTCACACTCTTCTCTAAGACATGTGCACTTGTTATTATTGCTTATCACCTCACTCATGCACACATTTAAGGGGAGCTCCACATCAAACTAAATCTCATTGAATATTTTTTTTGTGAATTCTAGTTGTATTGTCATCAATCACCAAAAAGGAGGAGATTGAAAGTGCATCTAGGCCCCTAATTCTATTTTGGTGATTGGCGTCAATACAATTAAGAATAGACTAATCGTTTAATGAGCATGTGTGTAGATAATGGTCCAAAATTTGGTGAATAAATTGCATAAAGACAAAAAGGAGAAAAGAAGAAGGAAAAGTGCTTCGAAGTTGATATTAAAGAAATTACTCAAGATCGAAGCTCATCAAGTTTTTATTTTATCTTGAGTATAGGAAGGTCATACTATTAAGAGGGACACAAGAGTTCAAAGCACAAAATGATCCAAGTGCCAAAATTCCCCTTTCCAGACCAAAATATCTATTCTAGAGCCAAATTATCGGACTTGTCCGACGCATCGGACAAGTCCATTGGACTCCAGTAAGGCTGCCACTCAGGGCCGTTAGACTTGTTCGATGATCATAGGGAAAGTCCGATGATCATCGGGAAAGTCTGACGTGTCGGACATTTCCATCGGACTCCAGTACCTCTACCACCTTGTGTCATGGACCATCGGACTTGTCCGATGGACAAGACTTGTCCGAGGCATCAGGCATGTCTGTTGGACTCCAATAACCATGCCACTTTAAATCATCGGACTTGTCCGATGACTATCGAACTTGTCCGATACAGATCTGAGAAATACCCCCCTCCCCCCCCCCTCCAAACGGCTCTTTTTCTCCATGGGCTGTAAATAGGACCCCATCTCGCCCCTTGGCCAGTTGATCACTCATTCCACTTAAAAACACTCTCAAGCTCACTTTGCTCTCCCCGACTCTCCTCTCTTGCTTCCACTCTTGTGGAACAACTGGTTAGACGTGCTCGTTGAGCTCCCAACTCGTGTGGTGACGCCTCGGGAAGTTTATATTGACCCCATCCTTTGTGGAGTTGCTTGTGAAACACCGAGTTTGATCTTTGTGATCACTTGGAGAGGTTTAGGGTCGAAAGAGACCCGATCCTTTATGGATCCCTCAACGGAGACGTAGGCTTCTTTGTGGAGCTAAACTTCGGTGAAAAATCCCGTGTCTCTTGTGTGCTTTATTACTTGTCCTTCATTTACTTGTTCTTCCTCTTAATCTTGCTAGTTAGGGTTTGCTTCGTATTTCTTAAATTAACTTGTGTAGGTTGCATGCTAGTTCATTTTTCTTTTTCTACAGTTTCCTCTAGCTTGTAATCACTTGTTCCTAGCTTGCCTTGAACTAGTTTGTAGTTTTAATCGTCTGATCTATTTTTCTATCTTGTGTCATCGAACAAGTAGGTGCACTTTATTCACGATCATCAGACAAGTCCGACACTGCGCATTTAACTTTTATTATTAAGTCATTTTTAGGGATTTGTGCCTATTCACCCCCCCCCCTCCCTAGGCACATTCACATATGACCATAAATCTCATGAAAAGCACACAATTCATATATAGCTTCTATACATGCGTACGGTCAACTCCTAATTTTCTTAACACCACATGCATTTACGATCCCGGATGCATATGGCAGCTCCTTTAACAGAATTCTAGTGCCACTGCTTCAGCTTCACCAATCCCGAATTTACGGCCATCACCACCTTTGGCTTGTTTGCTCTGCCACCTAGAATGCTCCAAGCTTCCTCCTCCATGCGCCAGCCTTGTGCACATTTTGGACTGGTGCGCTTTGCGTAGGTTAGTTGCATCACCTGAGCTAGTCACCCATGACCATCATCCTACTCATCAAGATCGCCAGTATGCCATTCATCTTCCTTCTCATGACAGGGCATTCAACTCTGATGTGCTCCATATGAGAGAGGCTACGGCGCCTTAAGATGTTGTTTGATCACCATCTTGTGCATGTACCAGCACCCAGGGTGTTACAAAAACCTCATGATCCTTCGTTGGTATGCTGCCAATATTGTTGAGCTCTCCGTGGCATCTACTGAAACAAAGTTGTCACCGGCGTCCTAGAGCGCAAGCATTCATACGTGACGTTCCATCATGCTGCTGCTCCATGAAATGCGCTTGGTATAGTATCCATATATTACATGCTCGTCTTGTTCATTCGGCACCCTATGCATGGACACATGACCTACGCACATCACAAGTAGAAGGATGAATTATTCTTCACTCACATCTCATCGTAGCGCGTCAAGATCTCCTGACTTGTACTGCATGCGTGCAGTACACACTAACATGTGATGCCACTGCTGACCCGGTCCCACACGTCAGTGGCTACTGCACGGGCGACTTCAAGTCAGGTGATCCGTGTCCCATCGTAGCTTTGCTCGTTTGTTACTCGTCATTGTTGTTCATTTGTTGCGTCATTGAGTTGTGTAGTATGCTCCCCTGCTCTTTTCCAGATTTAGATGAATAATACATCAAGTTACATGTCACCATGCGACTGCCCAGGAGCCCATTGAATGATAATACAATGTAGTATATTAATACATGATAATCATCTGTTCTTGTACACCATATATTTTTCCAGCCCTACCGTTAGGAAAAGATATTGTTATATTTTTTCTCTTCTTTATTTGGATGGTAAAAAGCCTATACAGTAAGAATTTGATAAGGTTTAGTGTTTCAGTAGGACTCTATGTTCGATACACCACCATCTTTAACTTACGTGTACTTAGTTTTTTTATTCAGAATTTATTGTTTCTAAGCTACGTACATAAATATGGCCTAACATGGAGTCCTAATCAAGATAAATTATTTTATTTCCTTTTGTTCAGGCGTGGGAACCTTTCCTTTTTGAACACAATACGACTCTCATTTGTATTCTATTATTTTGATACTAACTCTTGAATCTAATATTGACCATTAGATCTTCATAAAATCCGACGGTCTATATTTTATTTTTTACTGATTAACGTGGTAATTTTGTGACCTTGAGAGCGAACGTGGTGGCTCCTTTTCTCTTCAAATAAGAAGATAATAGATAACTTACCACCGTACTCTGTCATTGCCATGTCATCCCCTCGGCGGATATAGTTTGAACATTATGTTCCATCGACAAGCTTTTAATATATCGATTAGACATTATTATCGTAATTTTACTCTCTGTTTCATATGTAGTCGGTTCCACAAATAATAATTCTCCTTTTTTAATAACTGTTTTGTTGCCCTAGTTTCTCATCTCCTTTTCCCAAATGAAATGGCCGGATGATATAAAAATTTTTAAAATAAGTAAAAAAATACAGTTATAGTTTTACATATCCTCGTCACTTCTCCTATATATAGCCCTAAGATTTATCTTCTTAGAAGTGCTATCAATATGGTCTAATTCTATGAACGAGAGAATTGCCCAAATATCTGTAAGAAAAAGAGAAGATGGTCTAATTTTAGACGTGTCACACCGGATCGATGGATCGATCCGTGACAACATAGAGAATGGGTCAGGAAACCATTCTTCCATAGTGGCAATGTCGTCTCCATGTCATCCTAAACAAGACACCTAGATCTCAATGTCATCTTATCGAGGAAGTTACATGGAGAAAAAAATAAGAAAACCCTTGTACAAAAAAAACCTTTATTTTAGTGTCCATAGATTTTCTTTTGTGCACCCATAATATTTGTGTAACTATGGAATGCAATTTTTCAAAACATTTGCGCACATCTAAGTATGATTTTTTTGTGTGTGTGTGAAGACCAGCTATCGCGTGCCTGAAAGGAACCAAAGATTCCACTCTTGTCAATTATTATCGGCCATCGATCTAATCAGTGTTCTTAAATAACCAAGTTTAATGTGATATCCTCGGATACAGAGAGGTGGATTTCCCAATAAGGCATGGCAGCGCGGCCGCCCTATCTAACCTCACAGTGCAAGATCCCCAGCCTCTTATTCTCTAGAGCTCCGGCGCTGCGCAGCTATCCGTCATCGACCATGGCATGGCTGTGCGTCTCAAGCGTTTGTTCGGAGGAAGAAGAACCAGAGCAAAGCAAATCAATAGCTCTATCGTTTGGGCCTGCTGAATATAGTTGGGCCAGTTAGCTAATCAGGTAATGGGCTGGGCCTAGAGGCAGCCTGGATGCGTATAGCCTGCTACTGGCTTGTTGCTACTGCCAGCGACACAAAACATGGCCGGTCATTTGTTATTTGATAGTTGATACTTCGACGGTTAGACTGGTATCAATCGCCTCCAAAGCGGAGTCCGGGTGGGCGGCAATAATGCTTAGGCTGCTAATGGAGTAGTTATGGTTCTTTTTTTTTGTTCACCAAATTTTTGTCGTGACTTTGAAGCATAGCTTTTGTTCAGTTATCGACGATCGCAGGCACGTAGATCGAAGTAGAGAATGAAAACTGAAATTGACAAGAATAGAGGAGACGAAATTCTTTATTGAATAATTCTGACGAAATTACAAAGGGATGTTTCCTCAACTATTTATATGGGGAAATCCTACTTTGTATTGGGCTAGAATTAGATAAGGAGCCCACATGGGCCAAGAGTCCTTCTTCTAGAAGGTGGGTCTGGCCCATAAGCGTTTTACAACACTCCCCCTTGGGCTCTTTATCACGATAAATATGCCTCATAAAAACTCCTTAAAAACCTAGTGGGAAAAATGGAGAAAAGAGTACATATTACCGTCACTTGTATTGTACGCATTGTCTCATCAAAAATCTTAAAGAGAAAACTTCATATGAAAAACTCATAAGAAAAAAAGAGTACAATGCTTTAATCTTCATGATTAATGCTTATCGATCTTCATGAACGACATGAATTATCTTCGAGATGATTTTTTAATTTGAGAACATGATGTACTTAGGGAAGTTCTCCCCCTGTTCCAAGCACTTCTCTAAGTCTTCTCATGCCAATACCATGCCGACACTTTCCAAGAGTGCAAGCTGGTAGTGCCTTTGTGAACATATCTGTAAGATTATCACAAGATCGGATATGAGTTACCAAAATCTCTCCCTTCTCTTGCAATTCATGCATATGGAAGAATTTGGGTAACATATGCTTTGTCCTAATTGACTTTATGTGTCCCGATTGTATTTGTGTAATATAAGCGTTATTATCTTCATAGATAACTGTAGGAGATAGAGTATATGATACTCCACAACTATCCATTATATGTCTTGACATTCTTCTGAGTCAAGTACATTCCTTGGCGGCTTCAAATAATACGATAATCTTTGAGTAATTTGTTGATGTAGCAACAATCGTCTGCTTCATTGACTTCCATGAAATTGCCGTTCCACCAAATAAGAACACATATCCAGTCTGCGAGATTGACTTGTGTGGATCGGATAAGTAGCCAGCATCAGTATACCCAACCAAGGTTACTTCTGCACTCTTCTAGAAAAATAATTCGAAATCTTCAGTTCCTCTCAGATATCTTAGTATTTGTTTAATGCCTTTCCAATGTCGCATAGTTGGTGCCGAGCTGTATCTAGCAAGTAGATTAATAGAAAAAGCTATATCGGGCCTCGTACCATTGGCAAGGTACATCAATGCTCCAATAGTACTGAGATAGGGATATTGAGGTTCCAATAATTCATCACCTTCCTCCTTTGGTCTAAATGGATCTTCCACTGCATTGAGTGATCTCACAACCATAGGGGATCTGAGTGGGTATGCATCTTTCATATTAAATCTCTCTAATACCTTCTTGGTATAGTTTGATTGATGCAATAATATCCCTTCATGGGTATGTTCAAGCTGCAAGCCTAAACAATATGTAGTCTTACCTAAATCTTTTATTTTAAATTCAGATTTTAAGTAAGAACATTCATCTTCGACGTCCTGTGTAGTGCCAATGATATTTAAATCATCAACATAAACAGACATTATACAATAACCTTTCTCTGATTTCTTAATGAATACACAAGGACAATCATCATTCTTCAAGAATTCTTTCTCCAGTAAAAAGTTACTGAGTTTGTTATACCACATTCTTCCAGATTGCTTTAAACCATATAGTGACTTCTGAAGTTTGACACTATACAATTTGCGTTCTTCTTCATTCGGAACTTTAATTCCTTCTGGAACTTTCATATAGATTTCTGTATCTAATGTTTCATATAAATATGCAGTGATGACATCCATAAGTCGTATTTGCAAATTCATATTCACTGCTAATGATATTAAATACCAAAAAGTAATTCCATCCATTACGGGAGAGTAGGTTTCTTCGTAGTCAATTCCTGGTCTCTGCGTGAAACCTTGAGCTACGAGTCTCGCCTTGTATCTAGTCACTTCATTTTGAGCATTTCTCTTCCTGACAAACACCCATTTGTGACCCACTGGGAAGATACCTTCTGGTGTAAGGCTTACATTGCCGAACACTTCTCTTTTCTTTACCGAGTTCAACTCTGCACAAATTTCTTCTTTCCACTTTGGCCAGTCAGGACGCTTCTTGCATTCCTTCATTGACTTTGGTTCAGATTCCAAGTTAATCTGTGTTGCAATTATGTCAGCAAAATATGAGTCGACTTTTATTGTCTTTCTATTGTATACTACTCCTGTCTCAACATAATTCGTTGGCACTTCTTCAATTATTTCATTTTCTTGATCCATATCACTCAGAGGTGTGTTTAGATCAGGAATTTCCGGTAACCCGTCATGAGTTTCAAGTGTGCGCACATTCTCACTTGAGATTTCTTCTTCAAGGCTCACCACTTCGTGTGGTTTGCTTTCACCGTCTATATTCTTCTTTTGAGTAGTTTGCTTAGGCTTGATCTCCGCAGGACGTCTCCTAGGAACTTTAGCTTGAGCTTGTACTCTAGGCTTCTTTGGTGCTCGTGTAACCGGATCACTCTCCCTCTTCCTAGCATTCGTTGCTTTTGAGGAAGGAGGCTAGAATTCCATATATTCATCTTCTTCAAATGGGATGTCTATTCTTTCAGGTGCATTTGCAGTCGATATATGAGACTTCACAATGTCTCTTGTATTGGTGAAAGGTTCTGACAGTTCATTAGCAACCTCTGTAGATGGAGAATGTTCTGAACTTCGAGCTTAGTTTCTGTAGTGCGAGGATCCATTCCTTGAATTCCTTTAGTTTCCCATTCTATTTCACGGCATTTATCCCGAGAGAGATCCTTTCCTCCCCCTAATGCTGGGAAATGATCTTCATTAAAGATACAATCAGAGAAGCGAGCCGTGTGTATATCTTCAGTGGATGGCTCTAAATACTTGATTATGGATGCACTTTCATATCCAACGTAAACTCTGAGTTTCCCGTTGTGCACTCATTGCAGTTCGCTGAGGCGGAGGGATAGGGACATACACAGCACATCTAAATCTCCGTAAGTGAGAAACATTTGGTATTGTACCACGTACCATTGCTAATGGTGATTCTTCATGTGTAGCAGATGGCCTCAATTGAATTAATGCTGCTGCGTGCAAAACTGCATGCCCCCAACAAGAAGTAGGCAATAAGCAATTCTACAATAATGGTTGTGCCATCAACTTGATCCTCTTAATTAATGATTCTACAAGTCCATTTTGTGTATGCACATGTGGAGAGTGTTCCACTTTGGTACCCAGACTCATACAATAGTCATTAAACACATTCGAGGTAAATTCTCCGACATTATCCATCCTGATGGATTAAATTCTATGATCTGGAAAATTGGTTTTCAATTGTATGATCTGAGTTATCAATCGTGTAAACATATGGTTTCTAGTAGACAATAAACATACATGACTCCACTTCGAGGAAGCATCAATCAACACCATGAAGTACCGAAAAAGTCCTGACATAGGATTAATTGGTCCATATATGTCTCCTTGAATTCGTTCAAGGAATGTCATCGATTCTTCTTGAATTTTTAGCTTTGAGGGTCGAGTGATGAGCTTCCCTTTTGCACATGCAACGCATAAAAAATCTTCTTGATTTGGGAAATCATTTGCCTTCAAGTTGTGACCATTCAAATTCTTCGTGATTCTTTGCATCATGTTGAGGCCTGGATGACCAAGTCTATCGTGCCATGTTCGATAGGCTTCTTGGTTACTAAATACGGTCTTGAACACAGCAAACTCTTTGTATGGTTTAACATAAGTGTGGTACATGCTTTCTTTAATGGTTGGAAAACTATCGATAATAGTCTTGTGCTCTCCATCTTTCTTGATCATAATGAGACATTCTTCGCCTTTATCATCATTGGTTTCTATGTGAAATCCATTTGCATGGATGTCCTTGAAGCTTAACAATGTCCGAGTAGACTCGAGATAAAGCAATGCTTCATAGATTACTAGCCGCGTACCATTTGGTAGGACGATTGTGGCCCTACCTGTGCCAACAATCCTAGTGTCATTGCCAATGACAGTAGTTATATCTCCATCATACTTTCGAAGTGTTTGGAAAAAACTAGTATTTCTTAGAACGATAGCGGCAGTGCCACTGTCTACGAGACAGAGCTCCTCTTGAATAGCCATATACTCCACGATTTTGTAATTAATACAATCATGTATAATTAATAGAAATATAATGCAAACAATTTCCACACCAATATGATATATTAATGAGAAAAAATGTCTTCTCTTCATGAGATTACATAAATAAACCACCACTAACAACTTAATGCACCCCTATTACTATTGCTTAATTCTAATGAAGAACTTTTGATTCTAAGTAGTCTACAAGACTAGTGTGAATCTCCATGCAGTTCCTCCTCATCCTCTGCCATGAGGTCATCATCAAATTCAATATCAGAGGCCTTGCTTGGTTCTCCATGACCTTGAGCTTTGTCTAATGTACCAGAATCCATCTTCGTGATGTCTTCTTTAGCTTGTGGAGCTTCAACATAGTTGGCGTCATGCTCCGCAAGCTTCTTCCTAAGTTCTTGGTACATGTCGACAACGTGCTTAGACGTGCGACAAATTTTGGACCAATATCCATTCATGCCACATCTGTAATATTTCTTGTCCTGTTTCCCATATTCTCCCCCTGAAGGCGTCTTCTTTGACTTCCCTTTATAGTTCTTCTTGAACTTGTTAGGGTTGTTTTGCGCCTTCGGTGGTGCCTTCGGAGCTCCTTTACCCTTATTGTTATTATTCTTGAATGACGTGGTATTTGCTTCTTGCGGTGCCATGGAGCCAGTAGGATGAGACAAATAATTTTGCTTGATCAATTCATCCTCCCCCTGATCTTGTTGCAATGCATTGCTCAGGGTGACATAAGAGTCATATTTGTCCTTGTATTGGCGGCTCACATGGGTGAGCTTAGGGTGAAAGGTGGAGAGAGTCTTGTGGATGAGGTCGGGATCTTTAAGATCTTTGCCACATAGCTTTATGCGTGACACAATACCATAAAGTTTGGTATTATATTCCTCGACAGTCTTGTAGTCTTGGAAGCGTAGGTTTTGCCATTCACGCTCCACTTTAGGAAGTAAGACTGCTTCAATTTGCTCAAAGCGATTACACAGTCAGTCCCACAAGACCTTCGGGTTCTTTTCGGTCATGTACTCATTTTTTTTAATGTAGTACATAAATGATGCCTCAAGAAATATAGGAACTGAGCTTGCTCCACTGCTGTTGCAGCAGGTTCTCCATTTTTGGGCATAATTGTCTTCAAGATATTTTTTCCACTAAGGAGAATTTCAGCATCAAGAGCCCAGGACAAGTAGTTACTTCCATGAGGGGTAAGCACATCAAATTCTCTCTTCACAAGGTCAGACATCTGTATGATATCATGGTGCAAAAATTACTTCATGTATATGCAAATAATATATCCAAGTAATAGGGGGCATAGGTAAAGTGTTATAACAAAAACTACATGTTTAAGTTATTTTTATTGATATTTCTGCATAAAAATAACCAATAAACCGTGAAAACGGAATAATATAAGGACTATAGTCCATCTTGATATAAATCTGGAAAAAATCCGGGGTGTTATATGCAAAATAACACACTCCCGTGAAATTTCTATTGATTCTTTGATTTTCTAGTAATTTTCATAATTTCTAGGGGCTTTCTATAAAAAAAATTAGGTTCGTTTCTGTGAAAAACAGAAAATTTGTGCCAGGCACCCGTGCGGAGGGGGGGGGGGGCATCGCGCGTAGGCAGTCGCTGCTGGCTGCAGAGCGCTCGCGCGCGACTGACTTGGGGCCGGGTACGCGCGGCGGGGTGGATCGTGCGGCCTGGGGAGCCTCGGTCCAGACGACGGGGGCCCCGAGTGCGGGCCCATGTGCGGGCACTAGAGGCAGCCGCGCCCAGCCAGGCCGCGTGCGCCTACGCCTGGTGCTGGAGTCGGGGGGTGGGGGAGCGGCAGATCGTTCGAGCCAGCGGGCAGACCGTGTGCGTGGCGGGGCCCAGTTAGCACGGCCGAGCGCTAGCGCGCTGGGCGCACCGCGGGCGGGCGGCGGGGCCGGATATTGCCCTTTCTTTTTTTTTAATTCAACTTTCTGTGATGTATGGAATCGAGTCCAACGTCTGGTGCGGTCGGATCCGGACAGAGCTCTGAGCCGTCTCGGAACGGATCTCGAGATTTTTTTTTCTTTGATCTTTCTGTGATGTTGGATCCGGTCACCTTCACCACTAGGGTTAGGGTAGATCCGGTCTTTTCTTCTTGTCATCTTCGTTGCTCGCGTCGGCGGAGAGCACTCACGTGGCCTTTTTTTTTCCGAACTTCTGGACGTACTCCGTTTTGGATCTGGATATCCCAGATCCTTCCCTTGCCAGTTCCAGATCCGGTTAGGGTTGGAAGATCGTGGGCGCATAAATGCCGTTAATCTGATTTTGTTATTTTATAGTGCCGCCTCCTATGGCGGGCTTTTTTTGTTATAGATCTTGACTACAACGAGTCAAGATTTTTGTTGCGATCTCCTGGACAGATCTTGACTGCAACAAGTCAAGATATAAATTCAATCGAAAATCATACCTTTAATCGCCGAGTAGATGGCCAGCTTTGTAGAGCGTGCTGATAACGTGTTGAGTTATCGACGATCACAGACACGTAGATCGAAGTAGAGAACGAAAACTAAAAATTGACAAGAATAAAGAAGACGAAATTCTTTATTGAATAATTCTGGCGAAATTACAAAGGGGTGTCTCCTCAACTATTTATAAGGGGGAAACCCTACTTCGTGTTGGGCTAGAATTAGATAAAAAGCCCACATGAGCCAGGAGTCCTTCTTCTAGAAGCTGGCCCTAGCCCATAAGCGTTTTACAACAGCTTTATCTAAAGTTTTTGCGAGATCCGCCAGGGATAGACAAACGCATTGTCCAAAACTATCCTGGGCTCGACTAGGACAGCGCGGTTGGCGGGCTAGACTTGTTTGTTTATATTAGTACCTATCACAACATTTTTTTAGTACCGCTCCAGACTTTAATTTTTTTAACAGCTACTATTTCTTTATTATGAAAATTTTTAGTTTCTAACTATTTCACAATTATCAAATATAATATTATATTTCTTCCATCTCTAAATAATTGATATTTTAGTCGACTCTAGTTTTTTTTAAAAAAATATTATTATTATAACTTTTTAATATAACTTTCTCTCTTTCTAATACATTACTTCTATGCATTCAACATTTCACAAGTTCTTAACTTTTATATGACTAAAATATTAATTATTTTAGAATAAAGGGAGTATTTAATTTATTGGTTCTAGCCGTGCTCACGTGGTGGCCTCCAGCTTGCAATGCAGTACTCTTTTCCGCGATGGAATTTACAAATTAACACAGTACTCAAAACATCGTACTACCAATCGTTTCAGCTCAAGGTGACCCAGCGCCATGGTCCGTTCTAGTTTCACGGGACGACCGGTTTTCCGTTTGGCAAAATTCAAAAATTTGAAAATTTGAAAAATTTTGTTTTAAAAATTTGTAAAAAAACTAGAGAAAAAACTATGAATTATGGTGAAAGAAGATAATGAAAATATTTAAGTTTTACTAGAAACAATTCAAGGAAGAATAATTTGTTGTAAAACGCTTATGGGTCAGACCCGCCTTCTAGAAGAAGAACTCCTGATCCATATGGGCTCCTTACCTAATTCTAGCCAAACACGAAGTAGGGTTTCCCCCTTATAAATAGTTGAGTAGACATCCCTTTGTAATTTCGCCAAAATTATTCAATAAAGAATTTCATCTCCTCTATTCTTATTACTTTTAGTTTTGTTTTCTACTTTGATCTACGTGCCTGCAATCGTCGATAACTCAACATATTATCAGCACGCTCTATAGAGCCGGCCATCTACTCGGCGATTAAAGATATGATTTTCGATTGATTTTATATCTTGACTTGTTGCAATCAAGATCTGTCCAGGAGATCGCAACAAAAATCTTGACTCGTTGTAGTCAAGATCTATAACAAAAAAAGCCCGCCATAGGAGGCGACACTATAAAATAACAAAATTAGATTAACGGCACTTATGCGTCCACGATCTTCCAACCCTAACCGGATCTGGAACTGGCAAGGGAAGGATCTGGGATATCCAGATACAAAACGGGGTACGTCCAGAAGTTTGAAAAAAAAAGGTCGCGTGAGAGCCCTCCGCCGATGCGAGCCATGAAGATAGCAAAAAGAAAAGACCGGATCTATCCAAACCCTTGTGGTAAAGGTGACCGGATCCAACACCACAGAAAGAAAAAAGAAGAAAAAATCTGGAGATCCGTTACGAGACGGCTCAGATCTGGGTATTGTTAGCCTAGATCCGAGCCCTCCAAACGTTGGATTCGATTACATACATCACAGAAAGTTGAAGAAAAAAAAGGGAAAATAGGGAAGGGAAAGATTCGGCAATATCCGAGCCGTTGGACTCGAGCGCTCTCCAGACCCAGGCCCACGCGTGAATCCACGCTGGCGCTCGTGCCCACCCCTCCCCGCACGAATCGCGCGCAGGCCCGCACTGCTACACGCAGCAGCCCCCGGTATTGTTCGCCCCCCCCCCCCCCCCCCCCGCCCGCCGATGTCGCCTGTCGGGTGCCCTCCGCTGGAGTGCAGCGCCCAAGGGTGAGGCAACTCGGTGAAGTGAACGAGAGAAGGTGGGGGTGTCGGTGGAGGAAGAAGAAGCAAGGGAAAGGAAGAGTGGCGGCTGGGAGGAGAAAGTGAGGGAGAGAGTGGAGAAAATTAGGGTTTCAACCCTATTTATACCATCTACAAGAAAAACGGACCGGGCCCAATTTGTGGGCCGGGTTTTGGCCCATTTGAAGCCCGATCAGAAAAATATCTGAAAATTTGCAAAATAGCTCCTGGAGTTGTTGGAATTTCTGATGAAGCCCAGATTTTCACAAAAGCACCCCTAATATTTTTAGAAATGAGTCCATATTTTGCAGCAAGACCCCTAAAAATTATGAAAATTACCAGAAAATCATAGAATAAATAGAAATTTCACGGGAGTGTGTTATTTTGCATATAACATTCCAGATGTTTCCAGATTTATATCAATATGGACTATAGTCCTTATATTATCCTATTTTCACGGTTAATTGGTTATTTTTATGTAGAAATACCAATAAAAATAACTTAAACATGCAATTTTTGTTATACCACTTTACTTATGCCCTCTATTACTTGGAGATATTATTTGCATATACACGAAGTAATTTTTGCACCATGATATCATGTAGATGTCTGACCTTGTGAAGAGAGAATTCGATGTGCTTACCCCCCATGGAAGTAACTACTTGTCCTGGGCTCTTGATGCTGAAATTCTCCTTAGTGGCAAAAATTTTTTGAAGACAATTATGTCCAAAAATGGAGAACCTACTGCAACAGCAGTAGAGCAAGCTCAGTCCCTGCATTTCTTAAGGCATCATTTATGTACTACATTGAAAAATGAGTACATGACCGAAAGAAACCCACAAGTCTTGTGGGACTCACTACGTAATCGTTTTGAGCAAATTGAAGCAGTCTTACTTCCTAAAGTGGAGCGTGAATGGCAAAACCTACGCTTCTAAGACTATAAGACTGTTGAGGAATATAACACCAAGCTTTATGGTATGGTGTCACGCATGAAGCTATGTGGCAAAGATCTTAAACATCCCAACCTCATCCACAAGACTCTCTCCACCTTTCACCCTAAGCTCACCCATGTGAGCCGTCAGTACAAGAAGGACAAATATGACTCTTATATCGCCCTGAGCAATGCAATGCAGCAAGATCAGGGGAAGGACGAATTGATCAAGCAGAATCATTTGTCTCGTCCTACTGGCTCCATGGCACCGCACGAAGCAAATGCCACGTCATTCAAGAAGAATAACAACATGGGTAAAGGAGCACCGAAGGCACCACTGAAGGCGCAAAACAACCCTAACAAGTTCCAGAAGAACCATAAAGGGAAGTCAAAGAAGACGCCTTCAGGTGGAGAATATGAGAAACAGGACCAGAAATGTTACAGATGTGGTATGAATGGACATTGGTCCAAAATTTGTCGCACGCCTAAGCACGTTATCGACATGTACCAAGAACTCAGGAAGAAGCTTGCGAAGCATGAAGCCAACTATGTTGAAGCTCCACAAGCCAAAGAAGACATCACGAAGATGGATTCTGGTACATTAGACAAAGCTCAAGGTCATGGAGAACCAAGCAAGGCCTCTGATATTGAATTTGATGACGACCTCATGGCAGAGGATGAGGAGGACCTGCATGGAGATTCTCACTAGTCTCGTAGACTACTTAAAATCAAAAGTTCTCCATTAGAATTAAACATTAGTAATAGGGGTGCATTAAGTTTTTAATAGTGGTTTATTTATATAATCTCATGAAGAGAAAACATTTTCTCATTAATATATCATATTGGTGTGGAAATTGTTTGCATTATTATTTCTGTTGATTATACATTATTGTATTAATTATAGAATCGTGGAGTATATGGCTATTCAAGAGGAGCTCTGTCTCGTAGACAGTGGCATTACCGCTACTGTTCTAAGGGACACTAGTTATTACCAAATACTTCAAAAGTATGATGGAGATATAACTACTGTTATTGGCAATGACATTAGGATTGTTGGCACAAGCAGAGCCACAATTGTCCTGCCAAATGGTACGCGGCTAGTAATCCATCAAGCATTACTTTATCCCGAGTCTACTCGGACATTGTTAAACTTCAAGGACATCCGTGCAAATGGATTTCACGTAGAAACCAATGATGATAAAGGCGAATAATGTCTCATTATGACAAAGAAAGATGGAGAGCACAAGACTATCATCAAAAGTTTTCCAACCATTAAAGAAAGCATGTACTACACTTATGTTAAACCACACAAAGAGTTTTTGTGCGTTGCATGTGCAAAAGGAAAGCTCATCACTCGACCCTCAAAGCTTAAGATTCAAGCAGAATTGATGGCATTCCTTGAACGAATTCAAGGAGACATATGTGGACCAATTAACCCTATGTCAGGACTTTTTCGGTACTTCATGGTGTTGATTCATGCTTCCTCGAAGTGAAGTCATGTATGTTTATTGTCTACTAGGAACCATGCGTTTGCACGATTGACAACTCAAATCATATAATTGAAAACTATTTTTTTGGATCACAGAATTCAATCCATCAGGATGGATAATGCCGGAGAATTTACCTCGAAGGTGTTTAATGACTATTGTATGAGTCTGGGTATCAAAGTGAAACACTCTATACCACACGTGCATACACAAAATGGACTTGCAGAATCATTAATTAAGAGGATCAAGTTGATAGCATGGCCATTATTGCAGAATTACTTATTGCCTACCTCTTGTTGGGGGCATGCAGTGTTGCACGCAGCAGCATTAATTCAATTGAGGCCATCTGCTACACATGAAGAATCACCATTAGCAATGGTGCGTGATACAATACCAAATATTTCTCACTTACAGAGATTTGGATGTGCTGTGTATGTCCCTATCCCTCCGCCTCAGCGAACTATAATGGGTGCACAACAGAAACTCGGAGTTTACGTTGGATATGAAATTGCATCCATAATCAAGTATTTAGAGCCATCCACTGGGGATCTACACACGGCTCGCTTCGCTGATTGTATCTTTAATAAAGATCATTTTCCGGCATTAGGGGGAGGAAAGTATCTCTCTCGGGATGAATGCCGTGAAATAGAATGGGAAACTAAAGGAATTCAAGGAATGGATCCCCGCACTACAGAAGCTGAGCTCGAAATTCAGAATATCCTCCATCTACAAAGGGTTGCTAATGAATTGCCAGAAGCTTTCACCAATACAAGAGACATTGTGAAGTCTCATATACCGGCTGCAAATGCACCTGAAAGAATAGACATCCCATTTGAAGAAGATGACTATATGGAATTCCAGCCTCTTTCCTCAAAAGCAACTAATGCTAGGAAGAGGGGGAGTGATCCAGTTACACGGGCACCAAAGAAGCCTAGAGTATAAGCTCAAGCTAAAGCTCCTAGGAGACGTCCTGCGGAGAATAAGCCGAAGCAAAGTACTCAAAAGAAGAATATAGAAGGTGAAAGCACACCACACGAAGTGGTGAACATTGAAGAAGAAATCCCAAGTGAGAATGTGCGCACACTTGAAACTCACGACGGGTTATCGGAAATTCCTGATCTAAACACACCTTTGAGTGATGTGGATCAAGAAAATGAAATAATAGAAGTTTCAACGAATTATGTTGAAACAGGAGTAGTATACAATAGAAAGACAATGAAAGTCGAGTTATATTTTGCTGACATAATTGGAACACAGATTGACTTGGAATCTAAACAAAAGTCAATGAAGGAATGCAAGAAGCGTCCTCACTGGCCAAAGTGGAAAAAAGCAATTTGTGCAGAGTTGAGCTCGCTAAAAAAAAAGAGAAATGTTCGGCAATGTAAGCCTTACACCAAAAGGTATCTTCCTAGTGGGTCACAAATGGGTGTTTGTCAGGAAGAGAAATGCTCAAAATGAAGTGACTAGATACAAGGCGAGACTCGTAGCTCAAGATTTCACGCAGAGACCAGGAATTGACTACGAAGAAACCTACTCTCCCGTAATGGATAGAATTAATTTCTGGTATTTAATATCATTGGCAGTAAATATGAATTTGCAAATGCGACTTATGGATGTCGTCACTGTATATTTGTATGGAACATTAGATACAGAAATCTATATGAAAGTTCAAGAAGGAACCAAAGTCCCGAATGAAGAAGAACGCAAATTGTATAGTGTCAAACTTTAGAAGTCACTATATGGTTTAAAGCAATCTAGAATAATGTGGTATAACAAACTCAGTAACTTTTTACTGGAGAAAGGATTCTTGAAGAATGATGATTGTTCTTGTGTATTCATTAAGAAATCAGAAAAAGGTTATTGTATAGTCTCTGTTTATGTTGATGATTTGAATAGCATTGGCACTACACAGGACGTCAAAGATGCATGTTCTTACTTAAAATCTGAATTTGAAATGAAAGATTTAGATAAGACTGCATATTATTTAGGCTTGCAGCTTGAGCATACCCACGAAGGGATATTATTGCATCAATCAAACTATACCAAGAAGGTATTAGAGAGATTTAGTATGAAAGATGCATACCCACTCAGATCCCCTATGGTTGTGAGATCACTCAATACAGAGGAAGATCCATTTAGACCAAAGGAGGAAGGTGAGGAATTATTGGGACCTTAATATCCCTATCTCAGTGCTATTGGAGCATTGATTTACCTTGTAAATGGTACGAGGCCCGATATAGCTTTTGCTGTTAATCTAGTTGCTAGATACAGCTCGGCACTAACTATGCGACATTGGAAAGGCATTAAACAAGTACTAAGATATCTGATAGGAACTGAAGATTTTGAATTATTTTTCAAGAGGAATGCAGAAGTAACCTTAGTTGGGTATACTGATGCTGGCTACTTATCCGATCCACACAAGTCAATCTCGTAGATTGGATATGTGTTCTTATTTGGTGAAACGGCAATTTCATAAAAGTCAACGAAGCAGACGATTGTTGCACATCAACAAATTACTCAAAGATCATCGCATTATTTGAAGCCGCCAAGAATTGCACTTGGCTTAAAAGGATATCAAGACATATAATGGATAGTTGTGGAGTATCGTATACTTCATCCCCTACAGTTATCTATGAAGATAATAATCCTTATATTGCACAAATATAATTGGGATACATAAAGTCGAACAGGACAAAGCATATGTTACCTAAATTCTTCCATACGCATGAATTGTAAGAGAAGGGAGAAATTTTGGTAACTCATATCCGATCTTGTGATAATCTTGCAGATATGTTCACAAAGGCACTACCAGCTTGCATTCTTGAAAAGTGTCGGCATGGTATTGGGATGAGAAGACTTAGAGAAGTGCTTGGAATAGGGAAAGAACTTCTCTAAGTATATCACGTTCCCAAATTAAATTATCATCTCGAAGATAATTTATGTCGTTTATGATGATTGATAAGCATTAATTATGAAGATTAAAGCATTATACTCTTTTTTCTTATGAGTTTTTTATATGAAGTTTTCTCATTAAGGTTTTTGATAAGGCAATGCGTACAATACAAGTGACGGTAATGTGTGCTTTTTTCTCCATTTTTCCTACTGGGTTTTTAAGGAGTTTTTATGAGACATATTTATCATGATAAAGAGCCCAAACGGAAATGTTGTAAAACGCTTATGGGTCAGGCTCACCTTCTAGAAGAAGGACTCCTGGCCCATGTGGGCTCCTTACCTAATTCTAGCCTAACACGAAGTAGAGTTTCTCCCTTTTAAATAGTTGAGACACCTTTTTGTAATTTCGTCAGAATTATTCAATAAAAAATTTCGTCTCCTCTATTCTTATTACTTTTAGTTTTATTTTTTACTTTAATCTACGTGTCTACGATCGTCGATAAATCAATATAATTAAAGCAATGTGCATGCAGAGGTAACGCACATGAAGCCGGGCAGCCGATGTGCATGCACGCGCTTTGGTTAGGGCATGTACAACGCCATTCAATACCCCGTCTCTTAGCGTTGGTTTTTTGCAAAGAAGCCCTCCCGCGCCGCGAGAGACGAGGTCGTCGTCTCTTCCTGGAGCATCTACTCCTGCTCTGAGATCGAGACGGGAGAAACGAGCGCGTCTCTCCGTTGTACGGCTTCCTCGGCTCCAACGAGATCCAATGCTCCGTCGCGCTCCGCCCTCGCGCGCCCTCCTGCTCGCTCTTCTCTCCCCGCGCGCCAAATCTCCTCGCGCTCCCGCCCTCCCGCTCGCTCTTCCCTCCCCGCGCGCCAAATCTCCTCGCACCAAAGCTCACTCCATCGCGCCCCCGCCAAATCCCGCTCGTCCTCTTGCTCGTTACCGCTCCCAAATCTCCTACCGGCGCCTTCCCATCCTGCGGACTCCCCACGGCGGCGTCAGTGTCCCATCCACCGGCTTCCCCTCAAACGGGTTCCGCACCGGCACCCCGAGCTCTCCTGCCGGCTTCAACTGGAACTGAGGGTGAGTTCCCTTGTGTTGGAGCAAATAGACATTAGCTTAAATATAAATTCATTCATTGTTCCTTATTGTCAGATCAAATAGTGCTATGTTGGATTCTTGTGTGGATGCTCCTATCTAATGTCCAGCAGATCTGGTTAAACGAAAATATCATACTTTAAACAGGAACGCTTATCCTGCTGAAGGATCTATAATGCATTCAAATCAGTTTTTTCCTGCTGAATTTCTTAAACAAATTAGTGCACCACCTGTGCTGCTCAAGGTACAACAGACTGATTCGTGTGGAGCCGTGACTAATCTGCACTGAAATAGATTTCTCTTATAATGCAAGTTTGCGTTATTCTTCACAACATGATGATTGAAGACGAGAAGGATTTAGCTAGAGTCCATTTGGACCTAAACGAGATTCCAGGATCGTCTATTGCTCTGCCGTCTGAAGTGAGCACTACGGCAAACCCATGCTTTGCACAAGTTCTACAAAGAAATGCAGCTATTCGTGCCCGATCAACACATGTCGAGCTTAAGAAGGATTTAGTTGAGCATATATGGAACCGCTATGGCAGACGCTAGTTATTATATTTATAATTATTTACTCCTTTATAATTAAATATGAAATATTATCTACAGTCTATATATCTGGTGCCATGTTAGTACATAAAGTATAGCTTCACATTTGATCACCTATTAGTACATAAAGTATAGCTTCACATTTGATCACCTAACACATGCAGTCTGCATTTATTACAAAACAGCGTGACAACAAATGGTCTCTCCTTTGTATGATCAGAGGTGTATACCGTCTCTTTGCATGGATTTATGTGACCAAGAGCCCGCTGTTGTCTCACCGTTGTACATGCCCGGAGAGAAATCAGCACCGGGATTAGAAGAGAAAAATAACTAATCAAGTAATTAACATTAGATTTGGAGAGAAATTAATTAAAGAGAGTAATTAGTAACAGATTACGAGAGCATTAAAGCGCAATTAACGTGTGGCAGTTTGATGCATGCCTATTTTTTTCGCATGATAGGCCAATGCATGCATGCGGAGTTATAGCAGTTTTTTGAAAGCCGCACGATTTTTAGTTTAAATCAATCCGTTTTCCATTAAAATCATTCAGTTTTGAAAACCGTCAAAGAGGTCTCGACTAACCGGGAAAACCGAGCGGTTAGCTGCTCAAACCGCTCGGTTTTCATTTTTCGTTTCCTCTAATTTCGTTCGAATGTGTTTTTTGAAATTTGACCGGTAAATCGAGCGGTTTTTTGGTTTTCATGGTTTTTGCCAAACCGAACCGGTTTAGACGGTTCAAACGGTTTTTTAAACCTTGCCCAGCACACCGTGCAGAGAGAGAAAGCCCGCCCACCCATCAGCTTTGCGTTTTGTGGGCCTGGCGGGTCCTCTGTTTTATTAACCATCTTTCTGTACTTGCCGACAATTTACATCAGTATACTACACGGAAGACGGGAAGAGGTCCGAGACCACGACAGCGTTGACTATTCCTTGACTGTGAACAGTAGTAGTAGCTCGCTGAGAAAGTTTCTGTGTCTTCCAGCCAGATGTGACGGACGAAACAACCCTGTCGCCGAAAGGCACCTGGATAAAACAAAGAAGAGACGTTCTGCACTTCTGCTTCATGTTACCTCACCGTGACTGACTGCCATTATTAGCCCGTTTTCCACCTCTAATAATATCCAATCACAAAGCGAGATCACGGACAGCCGACAGCCATGGCGATGGTCATCTTTGGCGCATCGCCGGCAGCGCCACCATGGAGCCTGCTCTACGCGATCGGGGCCCTGGCAGCTCTGTGGTGGGCCTGGCGCGCCCTGGAGCGGGCCTGGATCCGCCCGCTCAGGCTGGACCGGGCTCTGCGCGCGCAGGGCCTCGGCGGCACCGCGTACCGCTTCCCATCCGGTGATATGAAGGAGTTCGTCCGGCTCGCGGTGGCGGCACGCTCCCAGCCCATGCCGTTGCGGTCGCACGCCATCGCGCCACGAGCCGTGCCCTTTGACCACAGTATCCTCAGGCAACATGGTATGGCAGTAACACTTAAAGTTACTTTAAATCATGCATGTTCAATTGTTTGTTAGTTTCCCGAGTTACATGCATCGCATGAGAGGTTGCACGAAATGGCAGGTAAAGTCGCCGTGACATGGCTTGGACCGGAACCGAGAGTGATCATGAGCGATCCTAAACTGATACGAGAGATCCTGACGAACAAGCACGGCCAGTTCGGAAAGCAGAGGTCCACGGCTTGGATCGAGAGGATGCTGGCTAACGGGCTGACGGCTCACCAAGGCGAGAAATGGGTGGTTCACCGGAGGATAATCAACCACGCCTTCCATCTCGAAAAGTTGAAGGTTAGTTCCAAAAGCACAACCTGCTGTATTATGAACTTTTCAATTTGCGTTGTCCAATCCTGCACTATCACAAAAAAGGCCTATAGCGGCGGATCAAAATAGATTATAACGGCGGGGCCACCGACCCCGCCGCTATGCAAACGCAGCTAAAAAAAGATCTTTGTTGCGGTGGGTCGTCTATGGGACGGACACCCCGTCGGTGAAAACCCTATTATAGTGGCGAGTGACAATGTCACCCGCCACTACGGATTTAAAATAAAAAAATACGCACCCACGGCCCGGCCCGTCCGCCAGGCCCGCCCGCGCCATGGCTAGATGTAACCAGCAGGGAAGATGCCCACCGTCGCGCCAGCGCGCTCGGCCCGCCGCTCGCCTGCCTCCGCCTCCACCGTCTGCCGGCGCGTCGCTTGCCTGCCTCCACCTCCGCATGCGTTGAGGAGGGGGGCGGCCAGATCCGGGCGCCTTGCCGAAGATCTGGCTAGGGAGCCACCGCGCACGGGCTCTCCAGTAACCTGGTTTGTCGCCGGTGGGAGCGAGGCCGCCCACGAGGCCACCTCGCATCGTGGCCTAAGTCGCCGCGGAGAGGAGCCACCGCCCTGGCCCGAATCACCATGGAGAGGAGCTACCGCCTTGGCCCTCGCCGCAGAGAGGAGCCACCGCCTTGGCCCAACTCGCCGACAGCAGGAGCAAGGCCCCCGCCCACGAGGCCACCTCCCGATGTGAGCTCTCATGAGTCTTGGTTTGCAACTTGGAAGAAGAAAAGAATAGAGCATGTGCTTTTGGTTGACGCATTGGCACTTGAGTCTAATAGGTGCTTTGGGTTTGGGCGGTCCGGATCGCTGACATGGAAAGGAGATGTGTTTCTTCTGAAAGAATGACATGGTGGGTCCTATGCATGGGTCTTAGTGTCTTCTGTTTGCCCACGTGCGTGGACAAATGAAAAGTAACAACACCAGGGTAGCGACATGTGGGCATAGGGTTCAAGTCTTTTATAGCGGCGGTTGATGTCTTGGTCCGCCATTAGAAATTATATTTTTCTATGGGTGATAATGTGAACTGATGTTACAAATATTATATAGTTATAGTGACGGTCTTCTTTTAGATGCGCCGCTATGTGTTTTTTGCCGCCACCGCTATAGTGCTGTTTGTAATTCGTGATGGATTTGATTTGATCGGTGTCACCCATACTGCTTATGATATTGATTCAGTTTATACCCGAAGATAAGGTAACGTCGGTACATTCTTTCAGCAAAAGAAAAGATTGAGTGGGAGCTTTGCAGGAGTAGTTCTAAAAGAAAACTGGATGTTTTCTGCAGATGATGGTGCCGGCTTTCACTGCATGTTGCAGTGAGCTGATTCGCAGATGGCATGACTCCGTGGGGGCAGGTGATGTAGAGGAAATAGATGTCTGGCCGGAGTTCCAGAACCTCACTGGCGACGTAATCTCCCGTGCAGCATTCGGTAGCAGTTTCAGTGAAGGGAGAAGGATCTTCCAGTTGCAATCGGAGCAGGCACAGAATGCTGTCAAGATGGTGCACCTTATGTACATCCCAGGTTACAGGTGAGATCATATATCTTTCAAACTATTTAAACAAGCCGGCTAGTATCTCTAAATTCCATGGAACTGTTAAATCCATTTAGTACTCCATCCATTGTGGAAAACAAAAAACAGAAGTAAGCAGTAGCTACATTATCTATTTCCTCCACATCACGGCATTATCACTTAATCGTTTTTTTTTTGGTTGATTAGGAGTACCTTTATGATGTTAAATAGAAGGGGAAAAGACATAGTACCTTTATGGTGTCAAATATGTTCCGTTATTTGAAAATATTAATATTATTGTTTTATATGCCCGAAAAGAATTACTATCTGTCTAGTCATATTTTTTCACCAAAAAATATAGATGTGAAAACTGACTTTTTCAGATACATTGAAATGGTTAATAACAAAACATTAGTATAAAAATAACAACGGGGACATATCAGTCTTTTCTCCCTCTATTTTGTACCATTAAGTGATGACTGTGGTAATTAAAGAACAAAAGATATCACTGATGGCTAATAAGGTACTTTAAAATTTTGAGTGGTTGATAATGAACTTGAATTTTTTTTAATGTTTGATAAGGAATTTACCCCAAAGTAAAAGAAGAACGAAGACCCTATTTCTATTAGTACTGCAAATTTCTCAAAAACAGTCTATTATTAGTACTGCAAGAACTGTCAAATGCATTTCACTACTCTAGTCCTTATGAAAAATAACAAAAACAAGCAGCCACTGCAGAGTAAAAGATGAACTAAGACCCTATTTCTACACCTTATTAATTTCCGCCTGCCCCATATTTTTGGTGTTAATTTTTGATGTTGTAGCTGGCATAGACGATTTGAATACACGTACACGATCCGGCCACAAGGAATACAGAAACGTCCACAGCATCCACCAAAAGAGAGAAAAAATATATAATTGTCGTGTATGTCTCACAACCGGGGCACCTACAACACTATGACCTCTGGCCTTTGATGACGTAGAACACATGGAGTCCATCATCCGTCGCTCGCCGTCATCTTGCTTTTTGCTCACGGCGTGGAGCCAGTAGGTGGTCCAGCCAAGCGACAGCAGATGAGTATATCTTTCTTTCAGTCTACGACAGACGTGTATCGATGTGAGATTGTGACTTCTATCTACGAGGGTTTGGATGGTGGATGACAAATGAATCGAATTCTGACGACAGCAAGCTGACGCCACACGAGGCAACAATTTGTCACTTGACCAGCTGAGTCGGCGCCCTCTCGCATACAACATGGTCTATGTTGCCGAAGATAGCAGGCGACTGCACCTGACAGTGGCAAGCTGCAGGCCACATGCGCGTGTCAACGAGCTTGGGTCTTCTTTCTTCTCTGCTTGCTTTCTCTCTCTGATGACAGCGAAGCCGTGTCTCTCTGATTTAATCATACAAAAATAAGTGATACTCTAAGATTAGTTTTAGGCATGTCAACTTGGTATTTTGTTCAACGCAAGTGGAGACAACGTGATTTTAGTAGAACACATAGAACTCGACTCTAAAAGAGATACAAAAGTTTGAAACGAAATTACTGATGATTTTACTATGTTTGGAAGACATTTGTTAAGCTTTTATCTATCGTAAATTGGCAATAAAATTTAAATTGATTGCATGAGAATTTTTTTGTCAGCCCACCCTTGCTTTGAATCCTAGCTCCGCCACTGCTCACGTAGACACGGAACATGTCGGCTGCGTAGTAGTTTGTTGGTCAGCACCAGCACAACTACGTGTCTACGTCCACCACGCGCCCCTGCAAGTTCATCATGGCCACGATGCAGTGTCGCCAGGTGTTGATGTTTTTGGTCGCCAGCACTACCACGTCCAATACGATGCCCGCAGGACTTTCTTCTTCTCTGTGTCCCTCATGATTTTCATCACTTGCTTGACCAACCCGGGCCTCGCCTGGTGGGTGAGGTCCTCTTACTCTTTTATTCTGGTCTCCTCACCAACAGCACAAGCACCTGAAGGCTTGCCCTTCCTGTAGCGCGCGTTGAGCAGATTGTTATAGCCTTGTAGGTGACGGCGTCGGGGGAGAGGCCGAATCGCTGCATGTCCGGTGCCCTTCGAGTTGTGGTTCTGATTGCATGCAAAGGCGGATATCTGAAGGTGCATCTAGGCCCCTAATTTTATTTTGTGATTAGCGTCAATACAATTAAGAACGGACTAATCTTTTAATGAGCATGTGTGTAGATTATGGTACAAAGTTTGATGATTAAATACATAGAAACAAAAAGGGAGAAAAGAAGATGGCAAAGTGTTTTGAGATGAAATTCAAAATATGCTCAAGAATGAAGTTCATAGAGTTTTATTTTAAATCTTGAGTATAGGAAAGGCCGTACTATCAAGAGGGACACAAAAGTGTGAAGCGAAGGTGAACTAAGTGTAAAATTCCCCTTTTCAGGCCAAACAAAATTTTCCAGGGCAAAATCATCGGACTTGTCCGACCCATTGGACAAGTCCATCAGACTCCAGTACCTCTGGCACTCTGAGTCGTCGGACATGTCCGACGGTCATCGGACTTCTCCGATGACCAGAGGAAAGTCCGACACATCGGACACTTTCATCGGAGTACAATTTCCCTGCCACCCTATTTTTATCGGACTTGTCTGATGACTATCGGACTTGTCCGATGGACAAGACTTGTTCGAGCCATCGGACAAGTCCATCGGATCCCAGTTCCTCTGCCCCTCATGTGCCGTCGAACATGTTCGATGGTCATCTTATCCGAGGCATCGGGCAAGCTTGTCGGACTCTAGTTTCTGCGCCACCTTGATTCATCAGACATGTCCGATGACCATCGGACGGACATGCCTGACACAGATCTCAGAAATTAGGTCTCCAACGACTCTTTTCCCCATTGGGTAATAAATAGAACCCCTCTTCGCCCTTTGGCCGATTGACCACTCATTCCACTCAAAAACACTCTCAAGCTCACTTTGCTCTCTCCAACTCTCCTCTATTGCTTCCACTCTTGATTTATGAAGGGATTGAGAGAAGATTGAAGTGCTCCATCGACTCCAAGCTTCCATCCTCTTGAGCACTTGGTTTATCCTCACCGCCGACGACTATTGTGTTTGTTACTCTTGGGGATTCATCCCCTAGACGGTTAGAGGTGCCCGTAAAGCTCCCAACTTGTGTGGTGACGTCTCAGAAAATTTGTATTGACCCCTTCTTTGTGGAGTTTCTAGTAGAAAACCAAGTTTGATCTTTGTGGTTACTTGGAGAGGTTAGGGTTGAAAGAGACCCGGTCTTTTGTGGATCTCTCAACGGAGACATAGGCTTCTTTGTGGAGCTGAACTTTGGTGAACAAATCTTGTGCCTTGTGCTTTAATTATATGTTTTTCATTTACTTGTTATTGTTCATAAACTTGCTAGTTAGGGTTTGCTTCATATTTTTTAAATTAACTTGTGTAGGTTGCTTGCTAGTTGCTCTCCTTATTTTTACAGCTTCTCTTTGCTTGTATTCACTTGCTCCTAGCTTGCTTTGCACTAGTTTTAATATTTACCTGGCCGATCTACTTTTCTATCTCGTGACATCAGACAAGTCATTGGACTTTTCTCACAATCGTCGGACAAGTCCGACACTACGTATTTAACTTCTATTATTAAGTGAATTTCAGGAATAATTGCCTATTCACCCCCCTCCCCTCTAGGCACTTTTAATATCCCAGTAGGGCATGCTAGGACGGCTGCCCTACCTAACCTCTCAGTGGAAGACGTCCAACCACTTATCCTCTAGAGCTCTGATACTCTGCTGTTATTCGCCATCGGCCATAGCGTGGCAGCGTGGCCTATCCTGTGCGGCTACTGTTTGTTCAAAGGAAGAAGAACCACACCACGCATAGACCTGACTGAATATAGTTAGGTTAGTGGGCTAACGAGCTAATGGGCTAGGCCTAGAGCCAGCTTGGACATGCACACAACGTCTACAAGATCAAGTCACGTGCAGGAGACTTTTATTCTTTTTGTGCATGAAGGTCCAATAGAGAGGAGGCTTATGAGTTAGTAGTTTTGTCTATTTTCATACGGTAGACAACACCTGAAGGCATATTTAACATTATTATATTGCGAACTGATCAATCAAGAGTGGTAGTGTTTCCTGAAAAAAGAAAGCAACACTTCGATTATCGTTCTTGCGAATTATCCTAGGTTTATATCCTTTTATTGATGCTATATCTTTGTTGAGTTTGTCACGGCGAACAAGCTGACACCTTTTTTTGGCAACAAATCTCTATAAGTATTGTTGAGAGGAAGCAAAGAGGATTTTGGAAGAACATATAAACAATTTGTCCAACGAGATATGATGTTCTTTATATGTAGCATTATTTTCATAACGATGTACGAAAAATAAAACTGATCATATTGCAATTACTTCTTTTTTTTCTTTTTACATTGTAGAAAATAAATGTCTAATTGTAGTATGCCTAGCCTAAATTTAGGAGTGACTCTGTATGTTTTTTTTCTTATACTCACATGTAAATAGTCAATATAAAAATTACTATATATTTTAATTGGTGGACTTAGTTTATTTGTTTTCTTAAAAATCCGTAGCACGTACGGACACTTTGCTAGTCTATAATCTTAGTACTGCAAATTTCTCAACGCAATGGAATCCATTTAGCCTTTCATCAACTACGCTGATCTCAGAAGTAAAGATGTGTGATGCCTTGATATCGTCACGCAGATTCCTACCAACAAAGCTAAATAAAAGGACGAAAGCAAATGCAAAGGAGGTGGAAGATCTTCTGAAAAGCGTAATCACAAAGAGGGAGAAGGCAATGGAGGACGGCCTTGCCAACAATGACGATCTACTAGGATTATTACTAGAGTCAAACATCAAGGAGAGCCAAGAGAGTGGAAGCTCCAAGCCAATGATGACCACAGAGGACATAATCGGAGAGCTGAAACTGTTCTACTTCGCTGGAACGGAAACAACCGCGGTGCTTCTCACATGGACAATGGTGGTGCTAAGCATGCATCCTGAGTGGCAGGACCATGCCAGGGAGGAGGTTCTTCGTGTCTTTGGGAAGAGCCAGCCGGACTCTGAGGGCATAAATCATCTCAGAATTGTGAGTACGAAAAATATTCAGGTGTGATATTCTGCGCATGTATTTATTTAGTTACAAAAATTCTACCTCCTATGTTGCAGGTCACTATGGTGTTACATGAGGTTCTTCGGTTGTACCCACCTATCCTACTAGTTTCCCGGGAAACTTATCAAAAGTCAGAGCTTGGAGGTGTCGAGTATCCACCCGGTGTCGTATTTACGCTGCCAATTGTGTGCATACACCATGACCCAGATGTTTGGGGAGAAGATGTTGATAGATTCAGGCCAGAAAGGTTTGCAGAGGGCGTCTCCAAGGCATCCAAGGATGCGCCAGCATTCTTTCCGTTCGGTTGGGGGCCGAAGATATGTGTTGGACAGAATTTCGCGTTGCTCGAGGCCAAGATCGGATTGGCCATGATACTACAGCACTTCTTGTTTGAGCTCTCCCCATCTTATTCGCATGCACCGTGTGCAGTGTCCACTTTGCAGCCACAGTATGGGGCGCAGATTAAGCTCAAGAAACTCTAATTTTTTCGATAAAACCACAAGTGATAAGTGAGTCACGGAGGATACAGTGATCCTAGGGATACGGTGGGACTATGGGTCTGTTTGGTTTGTGCCCAAATATACCTTACCGAATTTTTGTCATGACCAACATGAGGGCATGACCAAACGGTTGGTAATGCAGTGAAGACAATGGTATTTGGAATGTTATCTTACCAAATTGTGTAATCTCAGTATGACATTTGGGGTCCTTATGTCACTAATATTTATTTTATATTTCCTAGCCTTCAATCGATTAAAAACTTTCGATCAATGGTTTGTTACTTTTTTTTTATTTTTCTTTTATACTATTTATATAATAATTATAAATCATTATATTTAAATCTGATGGCTCAAAGTGGTGATTGAAAGTTGTTCAAACTTTTAGTTAGTTGAAAATTAGCAGGTCCCTATTTTTTAATCAAAATATGAGACGTTTAGGACATCAGTCTAGTTTAATCGGAACTAGATTAGCTATTGTATTCATCTATATTTAAGAACAGGGGTAATATTTTTTTAGAAGGACAATAGTTTGAGGGTAATTTTATAATTACACCATTAAAAATAATTTTATGTTTATTTTTAAAATAAAAGTAGAATCATAATGAATCATAAAAAAACATCACTTGATCTTTTAAAAAATAAAACATCAATTAATAATTATATTACTAATTTAATTTTATTTGTGCCAATATAAAATAGTTATTATAAATCTAGCACACTTATTTTTTATTAATATTACTCCCAAATTGATACACTACTTGCCAGTAGTTGTTTTTTGCATTATCAAATTTAAACCATTAGATCAAACTAGTAATTTGAAGAGAAAGACATTGTTTACTCATGAACTTACTATTGCAACAAATAAAATATTGTAGTAGTCACTACTACCATACTTTTACCCATGGTGCACACATGTTCTATACTACCTTTGTCCCTTAAATACAAGCATTTCCGGCTATGACATTGGATGGATTTAGTACTACATTAATCTTGAGAAAACATTGTGCCCAGGTATAATCTTGAGAAACTAAGAATTAATGCAACCCCCAAGAAGACAGTGAATCCAGACCGTTGCAAAAGAATGCTGTCCACAATTATAAATCCATACGGTTGGCGGTAAGCAATATACTCCGTACCAATTTACTCTCCGCAAAAGAAGTAAATGCAAACTTGTTAGTTCACAGAAAAGAAAAGAATTATTTTTTCTTTCAATTTCCAGACCAGATCCAATTTGTAATTTGTTGGTTCTATATATACGGAAAATGGTTTAGGGCGTCCAAACCCTCCTATACTCTCAAGTTTTGGCTGCTATAATGTCGGTAGCGACAGACATTGAAGTTTGTCTATGCGGATCAGTAAATTCCAGAAATAATTTTTGGCTATGGATGTTCATTATTGGTAACGGTCTCAAGCAGCTAGGTCATCAAGGATGTCTTCTGGTATGGGTGAATCTTCATCCACAATAAGGCGGTAGCCGGAATTTTTATTTTTATTTGTTTTTCTCATCAGTGTGTTAATTCTATATGCCTCAAGATAATCAATACTAGTGGTTGTAACTCTATCGAAAGTGAAGGCCACTTGATTATAGCTTTCTTTAGGGTCAAAACTGATATTAATACAATCTTCCTATTATATAAAAAAAATATATAGAAAATGATATCATAACAACAAAAACGGCCTGTAGCGGCGGTTCGTAAAGCCCTGTAGCGGTGGGCAGGGTGCCCGCCGCTACGCAAACGTAGCTACAAATAAGCGTTTATAGCGGCGGGTGGTCGGTCGCCCAAACAAACCGTCACTACAGACGCATTAGTAGTCACGGTAGAAGATGTCAACTGCCGCTATGGTTAGCTATTAGTAGCGGCGGTTGACAACATCAACCGCCGCTACTTGTTATTTTCCAAAAAAATAAAGTTAAGCAAATATACAGAAATTACAGATTCTGCATACACAGAAATTTACAATATCTCATCATAGAATATATACAACATTGTCATCAAAATGTTGAATGAAGATTACAAAAAGTTTTATATGAACCCTAATGCATAGTCATCATCTTTTTTCGACATATTGGACTCATATGATGCTCTTGAACCAGCCCACTCACAAAGGAACCTATGCTTTGTTGCTAGTTCACCGTTTGAATCAAAGCACTTCCCTTCTGAACTAATTAACTCTTTTAACATAAAACGACAAAGAGAAGCTACAACTAGATACATGGCATTTGTACTTAAATGAACGCGTGATTCAGGAATTATACCCTTTTGATCTTATCGTTTATTTTCATCTTTGCAGCCCATTCTCTCTTCGTCCTTGCGGCTTTCTGTGTCACATGAGCAGAGTCTGTTAATATATAAGATATTAAAAATAAAAAATAAAATAAAATAGACATAAATAAAATCAACTTATATCTTGTTGAGACTCTTCAATAATATGGTCTAGGTAAGTTGAAGTGCCAACCGAGAACACATAAGTGTAGTAACCATAATGCACACTTACTCGTATTTGCTTATGACACTATAAATTAGAGAACACAAGTTTGTTACACTTATGATAATTATATGAATGGATAGTACGATAAGGACGTGTATGAGATGCATATAAATCATAACTAAAACTTATGATAGAAGTACATGTTCTTTTTTCTTGTAGGATGACATAGCCCGCCGGCTACGACATATTTCTCATAAGCACTGCGCGATCGACAAAAGCATATCATTAGATGATATTAATATCATCAAACCATACACACATATACCAATTTCTTACCGATCTATGACTTCCAGAATATCGTTGTATAACTTCTTGTCGAGGTCCAGGCTATCAAGCGCTAGAAGGTACCCTTCTTTGGGAAATATCATCAGACAGATCCAATGATCGCTATAATAATATTGTCAACAAGTTAATTATGATTGGATTTAATTTTAACATAGGATACATGACGAAGACAGTAGTTGTCGAACTTACTTGAATTTATAAGGGCCATAATGCATTCTCTATCTTGCCACCTCATGAAGCAGTCGTACAAGTAATTTGTAACATAAGTTCTTGCTTCTGTTGTTAAGACCGTCTTCATGTCAACAAGCTCTGTCGGTGTCTTATCCGTATTGTTTTCTGGATTTACCATGGGGTTGATTGAGTTTTGGTTGATCCGATGTGAGTTGACATAGGCCACCCTCCAATCTTTTCTATCGGTCTTCTTTCTTTGGAAAAAGGAGTTCATGCTATAAAAAAATGCATAAGATAATATATAAAATTATTCTTAAAATACGAAGTAGATCGAATGTAACACTTACATGCACCACAAGGTGATGAAGGTGAGGAAGTACACCAAAATCAGCTTCACCAGGCGACTCCGTCGCATCTGCACCAGGCGAACTGACAGCCTCGACTTCAACATCATTAGGCTCATCAAATTCCATATCAACCATACTGTTTTTACCATATTTTGTCCATCTCGTGTACCCAGCAACAAAACTCCTCTACACCAATTATCAGTTGATCACTTCTATATCTGTCTACAGCTTCTGATTCTTGCAATCAAAGCACGAACATTAAATATCAGTCATTCCTTCATATCGAGCATGTTGTACAGCCCCTTGGATGAATTTAGAGACTTCTCGTAAAAATATTGGACCCGGTCTTGGTGCCTCGTGTATCCAAGATTTATCCATCGCGAACGACCTTGACGGAAACCCAAAAATTATTAAAATTTATTAATTAATTATGTGTGACAAAAAATTTAAACACTCACTAAATATATATATATATAGTGAATATCATATGAACTGGAAAATAATATGTAAGATAAAATGAAACAAACATCAAATTATTTTATATATTATTTAACCTTTAGCACCATCTATCCAAAAAATATTAAAAATTAATTAATTAATTATATGTAACAAAAAATCAAATATTCACTAAATATATAAACATTGAAAAATAAATTACATGAAGTGAGAAATCTTATGCAAGATAAAATAAAATAAACATCAAATTATTTTATATATTATTTAACTTTTATTAAGAAATAATAAAAAAATAACATCCCTCTTACCCTAATACTACATTCTCTCTCTTCTAAAAACCAAACTATATCTAGATTACCATTGACATAAAACAAGCTAGATATAATAATTATTTTATATAGTGATAAAAAGAGATGATGTATGCCTTCATAACGTTCAACTACAACACAATAGAACCATCCAAATTAAATAAATTTAGCCAAAATTTGATGAAAATCTAACAAATTTAAAACCCAAAATTGAACTTGATTTCAAAATGAGAGCAAAAAAAAAATCTACGGGATGAGTTCCTCTAACCTCAGAGAGCAAATTTCTGCAAAAAAAAAAACTCAAAATCTTTCCTCCTTGGTTTTCGTGATTTATCCAAATTTTTGAGCCGCCACTGTTTGAGTGAGGGTCGGAGCTGTCCAAACGCGGATTTTATAGCCTGGACACTTTATAACGGCGGTTGACATTGTCAACCGCTGCTATTATGCCCTTAATAGCGGCGGTTGGCATTGTCAACCGTCGCTATAAATCTGGGCCATTAATAATGACGGTTGACAATGTGAACCGCCACTATAAGGAGGCTCTTCAGCAGCGGTTTGGTTGGAGGCGGTGCCTATGGGCTCTGTAGCAGTGGTCGACGTTGGCTGGTGCCGCTACGTCATTTTGCCGGCCGCTGTTATAGGCGCTATTTGTGATAATGTGTATTGTAATTGAGGGGCCGTCCGAGGGCAGCGGGTCGCGATAAAAGACCTGTCCCTGCAGAACATTCTGTTGTGCGAACTTATGTGCGGATGCATTTGTCCACGAGTTTTCCAAATGGATATCGTCGCTCTGACATGGATGCCGGAACATTTCTACACTTTGTCCAGGCTTCCAGCTGCTTCTGTTTTCCTTGAACGATGTGCCGGGAGAACGGATGGTCGGAAACCAGCGAGAACTAGCACCCACGCAAGATTTCCGTGATATGCTTTGTGGTTGACATACCGTAGCCCACAGAGAGATGCTTCGCGCCATCAGAAATGTTCTAATTCTAAACACGGAAACTTCGACGACGTAAGGACCAAGGGAGTCACGGCAGCTTCCTGTAACCGTGGCAAAGAGAAAAATCAAATTACGACACGGGTGACGACGGGTCATGAAATCTCCTTTAAGTATGAGCCTAGTGTCCTTCGTTTCTCCAGCAACCAACAGAACTGCAACAGCTTGATCGACGGGAACTCGGAAGCCATGGCGATCAGTGCAGTGGAAGAGCTGCTGCTCTACGTGGTGGGAGGCCCGGTGGTCGTGTGGTTCGCCTGGCGGGTGCTGGAATGGGGCTGTCTGAACCCACGTAGGCTGGGCCGGGCCCTGAGGGCCCAGGGCCTCCACGGCACCACGTACCGGTTCCCCGCCGGCGACGTAAAGGAAGCAGTGCGTCTGCTCGCGGCGGAACGAGCTAAGCCTATGCCTCTGCAGTTCCACGACATCAGCGCTCGCGTGCAGCCACTCGTCCACAATACCATCAAGGAACATGGTACGCCCGATTGCTGAAACAGCACGGCATCAGCGACCTGCTGATTCTTCATTCTGACTGACTAATTGTTGGGACTTTGGTTAAAAATTCTTGCATGGAAAAACTGAACCGGCAGGTAGGATTTCGATGATATGGATAGGGCCTACTCCGGGTGTGATCCTTCATGACCCACAGCTGGTCCGGGAAGTCCTATCAAACAAGTTTGGACACTTCAAAAAGCCAGACCTGCCCTCCAAGTTTATGAAGCTGATCGGACAGGGACTGTCGAGCCATGAAGGCGAGAAATGGGCCGTTCATCGGAAGATCATCAACCATGCTTTCCTTCTGGAGAAGTTGAAGGTGACCTATGAACAATTTAATTACTCTGACAATTATTAGCTCAAGCTCATTTCTGGGAAGCCCAGAGGACGGGTTGGCCCTCTCTTAACGTTTTAGCGTTGCAGAAGATGTTGCCGGCGTTTACAACCTGCACGAGCGAGCTGATAAGTAGATGGGAGGACTTGATGGGGTCTGGCAAAGCGCAGGAGATAGATGTGTGGCCCGAGCTGCAGGATCTTACCGGCGACGCCATCTCCCGCGCCGCGTTCGGTAGCAGCATAAGCGAAGGGAGGAGGATTTTCCGGGTGCAATCGGAGCAAGCTTACCTATTAACTCACATGACCAACCTATACATCCCGGGTTATACGTATGTGAGCTCATATTACTCGCCAGTCTCGATATCTATAAATAACTTTTTTCTTTACTAAATATAGTACGTACGTAAACACTATCATACACCTCATGAGTACTCACCTCAATACATTCACCATGCACAACTTATCCCACTGGAAGATTAAACCGGCTGATCTTGAGTTTGATGAAGTCCACACTATCGATAGGATATTATCTATCACTAAAAAATAATTAGTTATAAATATAATATTTATCATTAAACATGGGACTCAAACATAATGTGGATTAGTTCCACCACAAACAACTAACAAACTAAGATATTTCACTTTACCAGAATCTGTATATAATTATTGCTACTCCCTTTGTCCCTAGAATGTAAGGATTTCTAGAATCTCGAAATGAAAATAGCAGTGAGACGAAAAGACGATCTTGCCCATATTAAAAGCTAAACCACCGACCACCGAGCTCCACCTGCACATTGCAATAGAAGCATCACGGTGAAGTGATAAAGCCTACCACCACCATAGCGACGCCCATGGTCGCGAGCCCTTTGCCACTTTCTTCCTTGGCAATGTTGTGATGGTGGATTCGGCCAAGCAGTTGTCGATCCACTTGCCATCGATGTTGGCAAACGGTGCGGCGAGTCTAAGACCACCCGACAAGCAACACATGAGTCCACGCTGCGAGGAACGAGCTCGTCTGTGGGACTGGTGGCACCTGTGCCACCGTAGCTCCCCTCCCAGCTCCGGTTGGATCTGCGTCATAGCTTCGCCCCACAACGTCGCGGCTCAGCTCAAAGTTCCCCTCCACAGAAGCATTGCTCCCCGCCGCAAGGCTCCCTTTCCACGATGCAGTGGCTCACCTTGTCCTTCAATCTTTGCGGCAACCGTGGAGTAACGGAAAAGCGGGTACAATCAGTGACCAAGATGAAGAGCCGGTGGGGGATCAAGAGGATAAGATTTTGGGAAAGATAGATGCGGATGGGACTAGGCTGGTGCCACGTGTGCCTGTGCCTGTGAAGAAAGAATCCAATACAGGTGGGATCCACACGGGTCTATAAATCCTTACATTTTAACACAAAGTTCAAAAACCTAAATGCTTACATTTAGGGGACCGAGGGAGTACCTAATAAACAAAAGAACCGAAGTGTCTCGAGTGACTAGTAGTCTTGACGGCTCGAAAGGCGACCACTCAGTCGTCGGACGCTGCCCTGGTGACGAACCCTCTCCATGCCTCATCCTCTCTTCAAAACGCAGATCAAACATGCTCTTTGGCCCCTCTGTCCCCACCCACAAATAGTCGCCTCTGAAAAATCACCCACATGAGCAGATTGGAGAGCCGCTGGTCGCCGTCACGACCGTATGTTGATGACGTGACCATGGTCATGCCCATGCCCAACGCATTCGGAGCTCTGCCGCTGCCTCCCACTACCTTCGTAGCCATCAGTGGGGGCCTACCAATCGTCTGTAGCCTAAACGACCATCGTCATGCACCATCCCTCCTCCCCCTGGACTTCGTCGTTGTCGTGCTGCAAGGGCATGGAGGGCCTGAAGCTGTTGCGTACGGCGACCCGAGCGTCGTGAATAGCTACACCTAGTTTATGTGTGCCCCTAGCTTTCACCTTCCCCCAGCTGGGCATGGGCATAGGGGCAGTTGCAGCGGTCCTTGCATGCAGGCTCCAAATCAGTAGCTCCTTCCTTTCCACCACGCAGCCGAGCTTCAAAACCAACACCAGTTGCAGCGGCCTTGCACACCCTCCTATAAATAGACACTCTTGCGTCAAAAAAACCTTGACCTCCGGGATGGAGCAAGCCGGATGTCTATTGAGGTGCGTGAACCAGTGAAGAGTGAAGAAGTGGGTTGGCAAGTAGTAAAGGCCAAACTGGCGTGCCAGTGCACAACGCCTCAATTTGACAATCAATCCCAGTAGCAGGAGGAGCAACTCCTGCTCTACTTGAGGAAGATGAAGGGGCTCTGGTTCAACTGCCTTGGTCGTGATCACAAGGTCGCATCTTGTCGTGATCTGAGAAGGTGTTGGTGATGTTGCCAATCGATCACATCTCCACAAAGTGCCTATCTTGCCTCCCCGAGCGACCCCCAAAAAAACTCCTAGGTCATGATCAGTGGGATGATCCATCATCACCACACAATGCCAGAGATGTCAGTGCCACAGTCAATGGCAGTTTTGTGCAAAGCGAGCGCAACTCCCCGCTTCTATCCCGGGAGAGGTCACTGGACTCGATGTTGCTCAAGGCCCTATTCACAAAATAGAAGACAATGAGGATGTCTCGTCCACACCATTGTTGACTGCTATGCCCTCGCATGCTATTAGTCACCGAAGAAAAAAACTAGACTCCGATGTTGCTTAGAAGTGACACAGGCCGTGGTAACTCCTCCGTCTCCCCACACTCGGTCAAAATACTTCTTCTAGGAAGGATTCAATTACAGGGCATCAGAAGAGCACTCGGAGTTGTAGTCACCCTTGGAAAACTAAAGAGAAACCTCGAAAACCTAGCTTTAGGGTGGTCCAAGATTTGTTGAGAATGAAATGCTTCATCATCAACAAGGATAATCAGTTGAGCATTTTGTCCGAGGTGGATAAGCTCTTGGAGGCACTGTGGTTGCCTCCATAGTTCACTACGGAAAATCTAGTAGTTGCCGAGTGCCTCCTCGTTTGCCCGAGTACAATGTATCGGGCACTCGACAAAGGATTGGAGCTTCGCCGAGTGTTTTGGCCAAGACACTCGACAAAGATTTAGTTTCTTGCCGAGTGTCATGACCAAGACACTCGGTAAATTTTTTAACCTTTACCGAGTGCCAAGAGCAGACACTCGGCAAAACCTTTGAATTTTGCCTAGTACCTGGAACGTCTGTCACCGCTAACTCACCGTCTGTTACTTTTTTTATCGAGAGGGGCTACTGACACTCGGCAAAATATTTACCGAGTGCACGATAAAAAACACTCGGCAAAGTCGACTTTGCCAAGTAAATTTTTGACATGTGGGCTTTGCCGAGAGAAACACTCGACAAACATTTTGTCGAGTGTTTTCCCTGATTTGCCGAGTGCTCGGGGCACTCGGCAAATACGCTGATTCCGGTAGTAGTTGTTGTTAGTTCTAGCAAAGGTTGTGTTGGGCATGACTGTGATTTGTCGTGTGTCTCTCCTGTTGTTTCTTTTTCTCCTTATTTCATCTTTCTGGGCTTGGTGATGACCACAGCTTACGCCTCGCAATCTTGTTGGATTAGTCTTTGTAAGCTTAGATTGTAATTATTCTCTTTTTTCATAATGAATGGATGTACTCCTGCCTAGTTCCAAAAAAAACACTGTTGCTACCTCTAAACATATATATAAAAGTTTTCTAATTTTTTTCTGAATTCTGAATCAACATTTTTGAAAACTTTTGACAAATAATACCTCTGACGGTATTGTTGCCTATTTGTTCCTCAGCTTCCTACCAACCAAGGTCAATAGAAAGGTAAAAGCAAACGCACGAGAGGTCGAAGCACTCCTGAAAGGCATCATCACAAAGCGGGAAAGGGCCATGAAGAACGGCCGTGCCGACGCTGGCGATTTGCTAGGCTTGCTACTGCAGTCCAACGCCAAAGAGAGCCAGGAAAGCGGAAGCTCCAAACCGGTGATGACCATGGACGACATCATCGGCGAGCTGAAGTTGTTCTACTTCGCCGGGATGGAGACGACTTCGGTGCTGCTAACTTGGACAATGATCTTGCTGAGCATGCACCCCGAGTGGCAGGACCGCGCGAGGGAGGAGGTCCTGCGTGTTTGGGGGGATAAACAACTGGATTTTGACGGAGTAAATCAGCTGAAAATCGTGAGTTTATTTTTCTGCAGCAACAACTAGCGATCTTGCCGTTTTTATCCTGTGTAGAGAATTGCTTTAATTTACATTTGGCTCTTGGACATGTTGCAGGTGACCATGGTGCTGTACGAGGTTCTTAGGCTGTACCCACCGATCACATTGCTTGAACGGGAAACATACAAGGAGATGGAGCTGGGCGGTATAAGGTACCCAGCTGGCGTGAAACTTTTGCTACCAATAGTGACGATCCACCACGACCCAGATTTGTGGGGAGAAGATGTTGGCGAGTTCAGGCCGGAGAGGTTTGCGGAGGGGATCTCCAAGGCGTCCAAGGACGCGCCGGCGTTCTTCCCGTTCGGTTGGGGGCCAAGGATCTGCATCGGCCAGAACTTTGCGCTGATTGAAGCCAAGATAGCACTCAGCATGATCCTGCAGCGCTTTGAGTTCCAGCTGTCTTCGTCCTACACGCACGCGCCGTTCCCCGTCTCTACGCTGCAGCCCGACCATGGGGCACAGATGAAGCTCAAGAAACTCTGACCGTTCGATTACTTATTCACGTATCGTGTAGTATGGATTTTTATCGCCTTTTTGTCTCTAGACAAACAAACAACAAAGAATATTGCCTGCACACGTCGATCTTACAATATACAGTTGTACATCAGTACATACATACATACCTGTATAGTGCACATGTCGATCTTACAATAACAGAGATTACTAATATACTGCTTTTATTACAGCTCAATTTGGATACGAACAGAGAAAATAAAGATGAAAAATGAGGGTTATTTGGCACAAGCACTTGCAACTATCTCTGTTTTTTCTTTTTTTTTTACGGGAAAGAGAGATAAATTAAAGGTTTGCTTCTTCAATTACAAGCTGCTCCAAGGCAAGTGGAACCCCGTTAACCATACTGCTGAACTAAATGTTAGAACGTGGGTGTTCAGTTGATCATCACCACTGTGCGGTTCCGCACAGGGACACCCGTCCCGTACAGGCGCCTCCAGAAGTGGGGTTTCCTTGGCCCCTATTCTTTCCTCCCCTATAAATATGTAATGATCCCGTTAATAAAGGATTACTGTTCACTTTACATCATTGTGTCCCCGTTTACTTTATAACACGTTATCACGCACGTACTAATCGCTAAGAGCAGAGAAAGAAATAAAAAGGTCGCTGGAGTCCTCGCCGGAGATCTCGCCGGAGTCCTCGCTGGTGAGTACCATGCTAGACCCGGCACTCACCGCTATTCTTCCCCTCGTCCTTCTGCGCGGTCTGCAACCGCGCCGCTAGTGGACCCACCGTGGTCATCGCATCTTTCGCGACCGCTACGGTCTTCACTTCCGTGGCCCCTTCTGCCACAACTACTTCCACCAGAATGGTGGTACTCGTCGTGGCAGAAGGAGTGGACGCCAGATCTACAGCCGTCCACGAGGCCGATGAGCCCCTAACCGCTGCCACGGTTTTGGTGTCCAAAACCAGAACCATGACGCCGGTGTGAGGGACTTGGACTTCACTCGCCGACCTGGTGGAGATCCAGGGGCAGGACCGAGCAACCTAGCCCACCGCTGGAGTCCTCTGGTCCCCATCGACGCGCCGAGAGAGGCGCGCCTGCCGACGCCAACACCGGCCAAGGAGCCCGATTGATGTTCGGGACTCCGGCCGTTGCACTAGATGGAGCCGCCGTGACCTCCTTCACCGCTGGAGCAACCACGTCTTCGTCGAGGCCGGTCGGATCTAGATCTGAACCACACGGCCGCGCCGCTTCACCCTTCTTCCTCCATCTTCTGGTCCCGGTCGGGGATGAGGGGGAGGAAGAGGAACCCGAGGAAGTAGAGATGGCCACAACCTCGTCATCATCGCCTTCTCCACCTCACTAGAATGCACGCATGCGCGTTGGTGGCCGAGGGCGCCCAAACGCCAGGATGGCTTCGCGGGCAGCAGATCCGGAGCCTTCGACCCCCTCGGGCTTGCCGGACTTCGATGTCCTTGTCGCGGCAAAGCCGGCGGGATCTGGAGAGGCGGGAGAACCACCGACGCCGAACACGCACACCCCGAATGGGGGTCGCCTCCTCCACCATCACGCCCACCTCGCCGGCACCCCACCACGCCGCCCCGGAAGGGACCCCAGCGCATGGGCTGCGACAGCAAGGGCGGACCCCCATGCCAACAGTGTCCTTCACGAGGAGGACTTGCCGAGTCGTTGAGGCAGCTCGCCGGCTAGCGGGCTCGTGAAAAGTGGAGGGGAAGCATCCGATGCGGGTGCGACCTCCCTTGAGCGGATGGGCTCGCCGGCGCATGAGCTCCTAGCGCAGGCACGGCTCGCCGTGCGCGGGTTGACCAGGCACGTGCGGCGGTGGATGGACGCGGCGGCGGCTGGACACGCCGACGCCGGAGCGGGCACTAGCAGCGGCGGCATTTGGAGGAGCCGGCGACGGTTGGTGGGAGCAAGTGGTTAGGGTTTCAAACCCTAGCTGACGGTTTCCTCCGCTTTTATAGCGGGAGACATTACCGGCTGATGGGCCAAGCCGCCACCAGCGGCTGCCAGTGGTCGGGCTGGGCTGCTTCTGCCCTTGGGCGCCGGAGGCGCGCGACTCTGCCAGGCCGAAAGGCCGAATGGGCCAGAGCCCAAGCTGTCTTGGCCCATGCGGCTGAGGTAGAAGTGTCCTAGCTGTTTTTCACATTGGCCCCTGTTGGTGGTTTCTAGATACCCATTTTATCTACCAATAAGGGATGTTTTGCGTCTTAATTTGGTGGTTTGGACTAACAATTAACCACATATTTGCATATATTTATAGTTGTTCTATTTTGGATGTAATCGTAGGAAATAGGTGTAAAATAGGGCAATTATGGATAAAGAGCTGAAGAGTAACAAAGATGGGCCAGATCCGGAGCCGCAACGATCGGCGCGACGCCTGCGCCGATCGGCGCAGGAGGAAAAGATGACGGAAACACGATCTGGTCCAGGGAAGACGAAGGCCCAGCCCAGTATGAGTTAGAGTTGGTGGAAGTTGACCTAATCCCGTCGAATATAAAAGGAAGATACTTATCAAGAGCCAAGGGAGACGGAAGGAGGGACAGCGATCGCGAGAATCAGTTATTAGAACTAGGATTCTAGGATTTTGGCGGCGAAGGTTGGTCAACACCGACGAGATCCACCAGAAGGGAGGTCGCGCCGATCGGCGCGATGCTTGCGCAGATCGGCTCATGCGTGTTCTAGCGCTATTTCTCACCCCTCTGCTATGTCTAGTGGAAGGATGAGTGAGTAGTCTCATATTCTCTTCTCTGGTGCGGGGATCTGGTCATGTAACTTTCATACTTGTTGATACTCTCTCGATGAATTTAATCTATGTGATGAACTTCTAGAATAAGGTGAACGAAACCACCATGTCTTCTAGAATATTAGAGTCACCACTCGAGTTGATAAGAATAAGGTTGCATGCTAGTGAACCAATCCTAAGGAGAGAATCCTTCATCATTCTGTTACCTCTTCAATAACATTCACCTTCCACTTTCTCACTGTCATCATTCACATAACCAACCCATTGTAATTTATTAGTAACTCTTTAATAGTATTAGTTCCGCTCGTTCCCTGTGGATTCGATAACCTTGGAATACTCTGAGGAAAAAAGAGCTACAACTGTACACCGTCCTCTTGTGGTATATAAGTGGGTGCGTAATTACAGCCAACAGCCCCTGAGGTTCATGTGAATTACAGCCAATTTAGTTTTAACTATTTCAGAGTTGTAAAAATTTAGATTAGTCCCTAATCTTTCCTGTATTTGTGTGTAGTGTTGTTTTAGGTTGTAATTTTTTACTTTCCAGTACTGTACAGATGTGTAAATTATGTTGAATGGGTTCTCCCATGACATAATGAAGTGTTTAAAAATGTTGAATGGGTCCTCCCATGACATTGTGTTACGTTGCAATAGAGGATTATTTTTCTCTTGCATGATAGTTCCATCTCATTAAGTATATTAAACTTAATTAGAGTAGAATTAAAGAATAAACACTAGCAACCTTTACAACATTTTGACTTGCAATCGAGATTTTTTTTCTTGTAAGGTCACATTTAATTCAGAAAGAAATAAAATGATACACACAATATATTTTTACAACATGACTTGCAATTGAGAATTCGAGTTTCTTGCAGTGATATGCAAAATGAGACTATATTTTCTTGCATATTTAGATTTGCAATTGAGATTTATTTTTCTTGCAATAAGAGAATTTGCGATTGAGATTCAATTTCTCGTGAATTTCAATGCAAAATTTAGAGTGACTACCTCCATTTTATTCTGAGAAACAAGCATTTCTCGAATATTTATGTCGAGGCATGAACACAAGAGATTAAATTTTGCATGATTATTACAACGACACCATGATGATTTTTTTTTGATAAAAAAATCTCTCGTTTACCCATGTAGGTACTATGATGGCCAAGGAGTTTGAGGAGCTCGCTCAAGATGGCCGAAACTACCTCACATGGGCGATTGACGTCAAGATACTTGGCCTCCCATGGGACTTTACATGCACTCACTCCTCCTGCGGAGAGAGAGGCTGCGTTGGATGATAGACTCAAGTATCAAAGCCTGTACATCATGAGGTTGCACCTCCACCAAGACCTCAAAGCTGAGTATGTGTTGGAGGAAGAACCAAGTACACTATGGCTTTCTCTGAAAAACAGGTATGAACGACATAAGGTAGTACTCCTGCCTGAGGCAAACCATGAATGGTCTCACCTCCGTTACTAGGATTTTAAATCCATTTGAGAATACAATCATGTTGTTCATAAAATCTATGCGAAGTTGCGGTTTTGTGAGAAGGAGCCCACAGAGATGGAAAAGATTGAGAAGACTCTCAGCAATATTATTCCATCCGACAGGGTCTTACAACACCAGTACCGTGCTAGGAATTACGTAACTTACTCTGAGTTGATCAATGATTTACTTCAGGCCGAAAAACACGATGAGCTCACTATGAAAAATCATCACCAACGTCCTGTTGGAAGTGTTCCTCTCCCTGAAGTTCATCATAATGCTTAGAATAAGAATAAGTTCAATGCTTCTACGAGCAATTCAAAGAACTTTGATGATAAATCCAAGCACCGTCACAATAGGAAGAGAAAGAATAGGCAGAACACTCGGGCTAAAGGGAAGAAAGAAAAGAAAGACATTTCCAAGAGTGATCGATACCCTTGCCAGAAGTGCGGGGATTTCAAACATGACACTAAGAAATGTCAAACTCCCAAACACTTGATAGATCTATACCAGAAATCCCTGGGAAAGAAAGCTCAAGGATCGGGATTTGAAGCTCACTTCAACCTTGAATCTGAGAAGGCAAAGGAGAGTTCTGTTGTCCTCCTAGAAGGACCAAGTAACTCGGTGCCTCCACTGACGGTTGAAGACTACATGGACACGGAGAACACCATGATTGAATTAGTTTCGAGTGATGTGTTTGGAGACCTTGTTTAGGGTCCATTATCTCCCAGAAGTTTAGATGTCTTCATTGTAATAGGGATCAAAACTTTGATACCTTTGAATAAATTAAGTATGTATTCTATATATCTGATGAGAATTATTTATAACTCATCTATATAGATTGTATGGGAGTCAATTTGATGGAGGAGGAAATGTGCCTTGTGGATAGCTGCACCACAAACTCTATACTTAGGAAAACAATATATTTCCAAACTTTTACAAAGAGACAAGGGAATGTTTTGGCAATCATTGGACACGATACAGAGATAGTTGGTACTGGAAAGCCACTATCATACTCCCTGATTGTATCTTCAATGAAGATCATTTTCCGGCATTAGGGGGAGATTTGAAGTACCATAATGAATGCCAGGAAATTAATTGGGATGCAAAAAGTGTCCCAAATGCAGATCCACGTACTCAAGAGACTGAACTTCAAGTTCAGAAGATAATTGATTTGCAATACATTGCAAATAATCTGTCAGATGCATTTACTAACTATAAAAGTGTCACGAGATCCTTGATTCCAGCTAGGAATGTGCCGGAAAGATTGGAGGTACCAGATAAAACCATTCAACTCCCATCTCAAGAGAAGAGGGGGAGAAGTACGGCCGCCAAGCAGGTTGATGTTTCTAGTAAGCGTATAAGAAAAGAGAGGACTAGTAAGAAGGACAATGTGCCTATTAGACGTCATCAGACGAAAATTTCTAAAGATGTAAATGCAAATCAACCTGAGGTTGAAAGACACCTTGAGGGTACTATACACCCAGTGGACCCAGGGGTTCCACAACCCAGCTCGAATGTGCACACTATTTCTGAAGCTAGGACATCTGAACGCCCTAACACACTTGTATTGGGAAATCATAAGGAGTCGCATGGGGTACAAGAGATTTCCACCCACTATACAGATACTGGAGAATCATATGATCGTAGAACTACGATTGTCGACACTTACTTCTCAGCTACGGTTGCAGAAAACATTCTGAATGTTCCAGATCCTAAGACCATGGCAGAGTGTCAAAGACGCTCGGACTAGAATCAGTGGAAAGAAGCAATCGAGGCAGAGCTAGCCTCACTCAGAAAAAGAGAGGTATTTACCTTTGTAATGCCTACACCTTCGACAAGATTCCCTGTGGGATTCAAATGGGTTTTCATCCGAAAACAAAACAAGAATAACGAGGTGGTGAGATACAAGGCAAGGCTAGTAGCACAAGGGTTTACACAGAGACCTGACATTGATTTCAATGAGACATATTCTCCGGTAATAAGTGGAATAACGTTCTGATACCTAATATCACTGGTAGTACAAAATTGTCTGTCTATGCAGTTGATGGATGTCGTGACCGCATACCTCTATGGGTCACTAGATTCGGATATATACATAAGAGTTCCTAATGGAATTCTTGTACCGAATGAGAACGCAAATCGCAACATGTATTATGTGAAGCTAAAAAAGTCACTATATGGCTTAAAGCAGTCGGGACAAATATGGTACAACCGACTGAAGAAGTTTCTTATGAAAAAAGGTTACTCTAACAATGATTATTGCCCGTGTGTGTTTATAAAACAATCCTCTACAGGATTTTGCATCATATCGGTGTATGTCGATGATTTAAATATCATTGGAAATACAAAAGATATTGAAGAAGCATGCAATCATTTGAAGACGGAATTTGAGATGAAGGATTTGGGTAAAACCAAATTCTGCTTGGGTTTACAACTCGAGCATCTCCCCACTGGAGTTCTAATACATTAGTCTGCCTATACCTAGAAAATATTGGAGAAATTCAATATGGACAAAGCATATCCTGCTAAAACCCCTATGGTTGTTATAGCTTTGGAGCTTGATAAAGATTAGTTCCGACCAAGGGAGGAAGGAGAAGAGATACTCGGACCTAAGGTTCCATATCTTAGTGCCATTGGAGCGCTTATGTATCTTGCAAATTGCACCAGGCCTGATATTGCATTTGCAAAAGTGAACTTACTAGCTAGGCATAGCGCTGCTCCTACCAAACAACATTGGGCAGGAGTGAAGAATATCTTTAGATATCTCTAGGGCATATAAGATCTTGGTCTTTTCTTAGAAAAAATCAAGACTCCAACCTAATTGGATATACTGATGCTAGCTATCTTTCAGATCCCCATAATGCCAGATCACAGACAGGCCACGTGTTCTTACATGGTGAGACGGCTATTTCATGGAAGTCTTCGAAACAGACTCTGGTATCAACATCCACCAATCACTCTGAGATCATTGCATTATATGAAGCATCCATGAATGTGTATGGCTTCGTAGAGTGATAACCACATACAACAGTCATGTGGGATTGGTCCAATAGGATCACCGACCATTATCTACGAAGATAATGCGGCTTGTGTTGCTCATATGCAAGCAGGTTACATAAAGAGCAATATGACGAAACATATTGCACAAAAACTGTTTTATCCCCATGAGCTTCAAGAAAGCGGGTAGATAAATATCTTGCAGACCAAATCTTGTGATAACCTCGTAGATTTGTTTACTAAGTCTCTACCGGCCGCATCATTTCAAAATTGTGTGTATGGCATTGGTGTGCGACGACTTAGAGATTTGCAAGAATCAGGGGGAGATTCTCTCTGAGTAATATAACCTCAAAGCATCACATTGTACTCTTTTTCCTATATGAATTTTACTCAGAACTAGTTTTCTCATATTAGGTTTTAACGAGGCAATATTACACAAGCTATATGTCTGTTACCGAACTTTCCCAACAAGGTTTTTTTTACGGTGAGAGACATAGAATATGTTGTATCGAACTTCTCCTCTTTCCCACTGGGTTTTTAGGAGTTTTACGCAACATATCATATCATAATATATCTGCTCTATTTTTCCTACAGGGTTTTTGAGAAGTTCTACATTGATGGATGATAATGATCAATCGATCAAGGGGGAGTGTTAGAACATGGGTGATCAGTTGATCATCACCACATGCGGAACCGCACAGGGGCGCCCGTCCGTACAGGCGCCTCCAGAAGTGGTTCTTCCTTGCCTCCCACTTTTTTCTCCCCTATAAATATGTAATAATCTCATCAATAAAGGATTACTGTTCACTTTACATCACTGTATCCCCATTTACTTTACAACACTGAACTCAAGTCTCGCGCACTTGGCTAGTTTGTGTGCTATGGAGTTTTGGTCTCTCTTTACTCTATCTTAGCTCATGTAGGCCTTTCTTCACGTCGCTAATATCGTGTAAATAGCTTAAGTGTGAGCGTCCCCCAACAGCCTAATGCACTGATGCAGATTGCACAATCTAGCTCCAGCACCAACGGGTTTCGGGTCCATTGCAGGGCGACCTGAAGACCTTCTTGGCATGACATGCGAGCTCTGCTTTCTCAGCTGGAACACAATGAAACAGCCATGCTGAAAGTACCACAGTGCCTTGGTGATCTCTGATGATAATTCCGGCACTCACCTGTGTAGCATAATTCTGGAACTTCCATTCACCTTAACTTTGTAAATATTACCACCAATAATTATTAATTATATAATCAGTAATTATTGATGATATAACCAGTATGTACTATTTACTAGTGGTAATTAGGTACTAGTACCAATTATCAAAATACCATGCTGATTACCACCAGTAATTTAATTTGATGGTGTATCATAAAACTCGTAACTTTATGCCTTCCTGGATTCAGCGGCTTCCATCCTGGTGGGGACTCTGAGAGGCAGTAGCTTCCTTTCTTGTCCACACCTTAGCTTCCGGGAAAATTATCTGTGTTACTTTGATCCGTTTCTTTCTCCATGTTTGAAACCGCTGACACATGCCGGTAGGCACATGCTGTCATCAGTGATTCAAACAGCGTCACTGTAAATTAGTAATGCAAGAGTTTTAGTTCGCATAAAAGAAATGAATTGCTTTTGTTTATAATTTTGAGACCAGATCCAATTTGAAGTATACATTTAGTAAATTTGTTTGTTCTAGATACTGATAATGTTATATTATAATTGACGCCTTGAAGGGCCGTCCGAGGACAGCGGGTCACTAGAAAAGACCTTTCAAACCTGCAGAAAATTCCCTTGTGCGAACTTATGTGCGGATGCATATTTGTCATACGAGGTTTCCACACTGATCTCATCCTTCTGACGTGGATGCTGGAACTTTTGTACACTTTGCTTGCTGATGATTGGCTTGCTTTCCAACTGTTTCTGTTTTCCTATAGTACGTTCTGCGCGGAGAACTGATGGTCGGAAACCAGCGAGTAACTACTAACTACTACCCACGCAAGATTTTTGTATGTGCTTATGTGGCTGATATACTATAGTCTACAAAGAATAAGAGGTCAACCCAATTCTGAAAATGCTTACTTTTCCGAGCCATCAGAGATGTTCTAACCACGGAAACTTAGACGACACAAGGGAGGCACACGTCAGCTCCCTGTAACAGGTGACGAGAGAAAATCAAAGACACGTGCCCAGCCCCAAAATAAACATAACAAAGAAACCTTTTCTCTAGATTATTAATAAATAATAGCGAGATTTGTTACGGTGGCTGAGGAAAGGTTCCTCTCCTCCATATTAATTCTAACCTTTTTTTTATGAAGCAGGAGCAGTACTGCAAAAATCGTTTTTAACTGATGGACTTTGTGTCTATCATCCCAAATGTGTTACTAAAAGTAAAGTTCGATAGCAACGGATGCTTATGGCCTATCAATATGCATGGGGATAATTAAAAAAATAACATAAAAGGCTCCGCTGGCAAGTGGCCGACCCACTGTCAGGTGCCCTACTAATGCCGCTAGGAGGTCACGACGTCAGGGAGAAGCATCATGGAAGGAGATGGGTCCCGCCCTGGATGATGCCTAGAGCCCCGTCGTCGAGGAAGGAGGTGATGGGCCCCAACGTCGTTGCCTCCATGCCCCTCCTCATCACATCCAGGCCACGCGCCACCGAATCCGGGCCATTCCTTGCCGGATCCACCTCTAACTCCACTCACCGCCGGATCTAGTGGGGAGGGAGGCCCCGCTACCGCCATCTCCTCGTGTGGGGTAGGGAGGCCGCGTTGCCACCTCGCGTGGTGGAGGGGGCCCTTCCGAGGAGGGAGACGCCACCGATGGAGGAAGAGAAGGAAGACGCCACTAGGAGGAGGTGGTGGCGCACCTCAGTCCTCTCTACCATGAGGGGAAGGGAGGGGCCAGAACTGATGCCGCCAGAGGAGGGAGGAGGCGGTTGTGCTCCTTGGTCCTCAGCGCCACAAGGGAAGGGAAGGGGCATGGTGGAGCGTCAAGCGCGAGCTAAGGGAGGAAACAGAGAGACGGCTCGGATAGGAGAAAGGAGCAAGGCATGTTTGTGTGTTAGGGTTAGAGAAGAATATATATTAAGGTGAGTTTTAGATCAAAAGGAGGTATTTGTTAGTAGCGGGCTTTAAAAAGGCCCGTCACTATCTTGTGCCTTGCAAAACATAGTAACGAATATGCCTATAAGAGCACTTTAGTAATGGGCATTAAAATGCTCGCCACTAATCATTAATAGCCTTTTGTTGCTAAAAAAACATTTTTGAAGTACTGGAGGAGCCAGGCTCCTACTGGATATATAATTAATAAAATCAAAAGATTTTTCATTTACAAATAAAGAAAAATAAAAGAAAAGTGCAAAAAAAAACATCAGATTGAGTTCAACCATTCTTCTATTTGGAGGAAATCTTTCTTCTTCAATCTTTGTAACAGTAAAGCAAATTCCTGACGAAATTTCTCTTTGTATTTGGTCACTGTAGTATCCATATTATTGAAAATCCAATTGTTTCTGGTTTTCGATATTGACCAAGACATGAGGGCTATGATTTCCATGTATAATGATACGGCAATTCTCCTCTTCATCATTTTAATGATGCTCAATGGGGGCAAAATGGCTCTCGAGGTAGTGATAACTAATGCTTGTCCAACATGCCTTTGCAAAGTTACATCTAAGGAACAGATGCTCCAAGGTTTCTTCTAGCTGCTAGATGCACATTTCATAGGTATGGAAACCCAAAATCATATTTCGTTTGTCTCAATCTCAACATACCCCTTGTGTTGACTCTGCCCTTGATGATTAACCAAAAGAACTCCTTATGCTTCATGTGACATAAGGACTTACAAAACCAACTGGGTGCCGGGTGGTTGGTGTATGTCCCATTAGATGCTTATACAACTTGAAGGAAGTCCTTGAGACCCCAGATATAGTGCTAGGAGTAAGTTGGATCATCAAGCTATAGACTTCGTATTAAGCCAAGTTGGGTATATTATTCATAGGCTTCCATTTGCATAGCCATATGCAAAGCCATATGATTATTTTTGTCAAAAGAAAAGAACCCAGGAAAGTCAAGCTATAGTATTGAGCCCATCTACTGATCCCTCCATAACAGAATTGTGTTACATTTACCAATTTTCATTATGGCAATAGTTAAACTGATCCAAGAGTTTAAGCACATCCCTCCACTACAAGGAGCCTTTCCTTCTAGTTTAAGTTAACCTCCCAGAGTCATAGTATGCTTCCTAAATAAGGTCAACCCATGGTAAGTCTGCCTTGTTTAGTGATGGCGTTTTCTAGCTACACATTTTATACGCCAAAAGCAGCCATTTTCCCATCATGTTCTACCATATACTCATCATAAGTACATCTTTTTACCTCTAATGTTGACGAATTTCACATGTAGTGTCCTTTGAGTGCTATGTTGCAGAATTGAGTGAAATAACACTAAAAAGGCTTAATTATGAGAAGTATCGATGTGATGCCTGACTCGCCATGCAAAGAGGGCTTCGCACAAGCCCATGGTGCTTACAAGACAGCTCTGGACGTCTATGGAGCCCAACATGGACTACCAAAAAACGGGCCTGTAGCGGCGGCAGCCCAAAGTGAGCCGCCCCTACAGAGACTAGGGGGCCTGCCGCGTTGTGAGACGCCACTACAGGGCCCCCTATAGCGGCGGTTGACATAAATGGCCTAGGTTTATAGTGGCCGCCGCTATTTAGGGCATAGTAGCGGCGGTTAATAATTCCAACCACCTCTACAAAGTGTCCAGGCTATAAATAGAGCGTTCCGACAACTCCCCGTTTCACTTGAACAGTGGCGGCCCAAAAATTTGGGCAAATCACGAAAATCAAGGGGGAAAGGTTTTGAGTTCATTTTTTTTTGTAGAAATTTGATCTTTCAGGGGAACTCATCTCATAGGTTTTTTTTTTGTCTCTCATTTCAAAATCAAGTTGAATTTTGGGTTTTAAGTTTGTTAGGTTTTCATCAAATTTTAGCTAAATTCTTTTGATTTGGATGGTTCTATTGGGTTGTAGTTGAAGTTTATGAAGGCATACATCATCTCTTTTCATCGCTACACAAAAAACTTATTATATGTAGCTTGTTTTATGTCAATGGGAATCTAGATCTAGTTTGGTTTTTAGAAGAGAGAGAATATAATATTAGGGCAAGAGGGATGTTAATATTTTATTATTTCTTGATAAAAGTTAATTAATATATAAAATACTATGATGTTTATTTCATTTTACCTTGCATAATATTTCTTACTTCATGTAATTTATTTTTCAATCTTTATATATTTAGTGAATATTTAAATTTTTTGTTACACATAATTAATTAATTAATATCTAATATTTTTTGGATAGATAGTGATAAAAGTTAAATAAAATATAAAATAATTTGATGTTTTTTTTATCTTACCTTGCATAATATTTCTCACTTCATGTAATATTCAATATATATATATATATATATAGTGATTGTTTAAATTTTTTGTCGCACTTAATCAATGAATGAATTTTAATAATTTTTGGGTTTCTATTCAAGGTTGTTCGCGATGGATAGATCTTCGATGTACAAGGCGCCAAGACCGTGTCTAATATTTTTACGTGAAGTCTCCAAATTCGTCCAAAGGGCCGCACAACATGCTCGACGAGAACGTACGACGGATATATATTGTCCGTGTTTTAATTGCAAGAATGAGAAACTGTGGAATGATATAGAGGTAATCAAATCACACTTGGTGAGAATAGTGTGGTCGATATGGAATTTGATGAGCATATTGAAGTTGAAGTCGAGCCTATCAATTCGCCTGGTGCAGATGTGACGGAGTCGCCTGGTGAAGCAGATTTTGATGTTGAGGAGTTGTTATGTCACATTGAGCCACAGGTATTGATCAATGACGGTACAACTAAAGGGCTTAATAATTTTCATAGAATAGAGAAGGCATCAAAGGATCCTTTATATGATGAATCTAAGGATGTGGTAAAGAGTTCACCGTGTTGCGTGTTGTACTTGAGCTGATGAAGCTGAAGGTCATGCATGGCTGGTCAGACGCTAGTTTCACGGATTTGTTGGAACTTATTTCCGATGCGCTGCCGAAGCCCAACTTGTTGCCAAGGACAACATACCTTGCTAAAAAGCTGATTTTCCACTTTCGTTGGGCGTACAAAAAATGCACGCGTGTCCAAATCATTGCATATTGTATCGAAAGGAGCATCAAGACGCTGTGAGATGTCCAAGGTGCAAACATAGTCGTTACAATAGGAACAACGATTGTGACGTCGATGGTGGCACAAAGAATACAACTAAGGGAAGAAAGAAGAAAAGAAGTTCTATCATCGATGACAGTGATGATAGTAAGGTTCCTGCCTTAGTCATGTGGTACTTACCCGTGGTCGATCGCATCAGACGCTTGTTCGCCAACCCTAGGGAGGCGGCAATGATGACATGGAATTCACGCAAGGGGGACGGTAAGCTCAGGCATCCCGCAGATGGAACATAGTGGAAAAAGTTTGATGAGGATCATCGAGACTTCTCTAATGAGAAAAGGAACATACGGTTTGCATTGAGTACAGACGGGATGAACCCATTCGGTCAAATGAGGAATCCGCATAGCACTTGGCCAGTGATACTAGCAATGTACAACATTCCACCATGGTTATGCCATAGGCATAAGTATCTACTGCTGACCACTCTTATATCTGGGCCTAAAGAACCTGGTAACGAGATAGACGTGTTCTTAGTATCATTGTTCGAAGATATGCAGAAACTATGGTTGGAGGAGGTCCGTATATGGGATGAGTATCGAAGAGAGTACTTCATGCTTAGAGCAATTATTTTTTGCACGGTAAGTGATTCCCTGGCATTAAGGGCGCTATCAGGATAGGTCAAAGAAAAGACGGCATGTTTCATATGTGTTGATGATACATCCCATGTGTATCTTCCAGCATCCCAGAAGCTAGTGTATACGCGAAACCGCCGATTCTTACAGGCAAAACACTGGTATCGTGTGATGGCTTGACACTTTGATGGCAATGTTGAGAACGACATAGAACCTCGACGTTGGACTATGTTGGCACTTCCCAAGTGCCCCTTTTATATGTGAATATTACCCCAATTAGAGCATAATTGATACTAATTTAGACCATTTACCTGTGATATTGCCTATATATTTGTATATGCATTGTTTTGGAGCTTTATTACAGATTCAGATAAAATTGGTTATTAATGCGATGATGGAGAGGACAGGAGTCCACAACTGACGAAAAGCACTGAAGAAGCCCAGTGCGCCGATCGACGTAGCCCATGAGCCGATCGGCGCAAGGGTGTTTTGACCCCACAGAAGTGACCGAGGCCCATTCCACATGTTTATGGAAGTTTATCTGCGGAAGACACTTGAAGATATTTGTCTAAGAAGAATTATGGAACTTCAAGAAGATTTATGGAACTCCAAGATCTTAACGTGCAGTACAGGACTTTATCTCGAAGGAAAAGGCCAACATGGCAGCTGTGGAAGACAGAGGAACCGACACGGAGAAGTAATCAGAGAAGACACGGCTTGCGCCGATCGGCGCAATCCTGCGCCGATCGGCGCAACCGCCTTATTTGCTAGAAACCGAGTCCTTTACGAGTCAAACCCCTATAAATACTTGTAAACCCTCGCTGTAGAAGAGGAGGCGATAGAGGGACACCAGATCCGTGAGTTAGAGCCACTGGGGCTTGCCCGTTAGAATAGATCTCTAGTTGAGTTTCAAGAACCATTGGAGTCAAGAGTTGATCCATCAAGGTAGGCCATCTCGACGGGGATGAATCTTACTCTATGTATCTCAAGGATGATTGAATATGTTGATGATGGTTTTGGTGATTTGTCTATCTTGATTCTATAATCATGCATGTGCTTATTCCAATTGCTTAGTTCTAGGCTAAGTAAGTAGATATTATCTTAATCGTGATGATTAGGATAGTATTCAGACATTGTATTGATTATGGTTGCTTGATGATGCCAGTAGTGTGGTTTAGCAGTGACAGCACTAAGCCTGCGCAGCACTATTGGATAGTTGAGTAGGGTAAGATACTCGCGCGATTAAGGGTTTCCTCCCCGCTGCAATTAATAGGGAGCCGCTCAGAAAGCAGGATAGTCTTACTCATTATAGGTTTTCATTGATTTATGTAATTAACCATTATGATGCTATTCAATTAGACTTTGTGGTTACGATCTCACTAGTAGATATCTAGCTACTCACTTACCAGCATAGGTTTACAAGATCTGAAACACTTTGGCTTAGACTCACTGGTGTGCCGATCGGCTCAACCCTGCGTCGATCGGCGCAACAACTTTGGCTTAGATTCACCAGTGTGCCGATCGGCTCGACTCCTGCGCTGATCGGCACAACCCCAGATTTAATAGATCTCGTGCACTTTGACTTAGTTTCGTTAGTGTGCCAATCGGCTCAATCCCCGCGCCGATCGGCGCAATGACAGATTTACTATCTGGCGGACCTTTGCGCTGGCCAGTCTCCCCCTCATGCAACCTGACCTTGACAGTAGCCTTGACTAGATCTTTTACTATTAACTTTGTTTAATAAATCCATAAGGTCCTAGTGGATTCGATAAACCTTGGAATACTCAATTCAAGGGAAAAAGTGCTACAATCGTACACCTTCCTCTTACGGTATATAAGTGGGTGCGTAGATACGACCAACAGACTGGCAGAGTCGTGTTTGACCTTGTTAAAAATATCAGTGTTATTTTTGGAAAGCCGGTGAAGGGAGTCAAAAAGGCAAAAGGTCTCACGCCGTTTAAGAAGAAATCCATTTTCTTTGTATATTTCAATTATTGGAAAGAATTGGAAGTGAATCATGCCTTCGACTGGATGCATATTGGGAAGGGTGTATTTGAAAGTAGCAGCGGACTTATTCTTGACCAACCCGGTAAGACAAAGGATGGACTCAGCGTAGGTAGAGATCTTGTAGCGATAGGAATAAGATCAGAGCTCAATCCACAAGAAAAGGCAAATAGAAAGTACTTTCTCCCCCCGACAGCCTACACACTTACGATTGAGGAGAAAACAGCATTCTGTAAGTGCCTTAGTGGGATTAAAGTACCAATGGGTTTCTCATCGAATATCAAGAATCTTGTAAATATGGAAGAGTTAAAGATAAGTGGGTACAACACTCATGATTGCCACATAATGCTTTCAGTGTTTCTCCCTATTGTCATCGGAGCTATTAAATTCCCAAGGCTAAAGTTGGTTGTAACTCGCCTTTGCTACTTCTTTAACGTGGTATCGAAGAAGGTGATAATTGAAGACGAGTTAAATGACCTACGAACCCACATGAAGGAAACAATATGCATACTTGAGATGGTCTTCCCTTCATACTTTTTTGATACGATGGAACACTTCATGATTCATATTGTTGACCAGATCTCTGCATTGAGCCCCGTCTACCTATATCGGATATTTCCTTTTAAGAGGTTCATGTATGTATTGAAACGCTATATATGTACTCGTTCACATCCAGAGGGTTCTATGATCAAGGGCTACACAACTGAGGAGATCATTGAATGTTGCTCAGATTACATTAATGATGGTAGCAGATCAATTGGTCTACCCGTGTCTCGTCATAAGGGTAGATTATCTAGAAAAGGTACGAAAGGACATAGATCATTCATCGACCATGACTTCAAACGAGTGGACCAAGCACATTTCAGCGTATTGCAACAGACGTAGATTGTGGGACCGTACTTTGAGAAACATATGTTAGAGCTCCGCCGGAACAACAAGGATGCGACGGATAAATGGCTCATAGATGAGCACAAGCGCTCTTTCACATCATGGTTTAGCTCTCAAGACCTTCCAAGTGGCGAGTCCATGGAAGAGAAAATTTTGAGAAAGTTGGCTAACCGCCCGAGAAGAACCGTGGTTACCTTTCGGGCATACGACATCAATGGTTTTACCCTCTACACCCAATAGAAGGATAAGAAGAGCAAGTGTCAAAACAGTGGTGTAAGACTAGAAGACATTGATGAAGAGGACCAGATGACCTCGTATTACGGGTACATTGAGGAAATATGAGAACTAGACTACAGTGCAAATTTACAGGTTCTCATATTTAAATGCAAATAGGTGAAGCACCCTAATGGCGTCGAGGTGGATGAATATGGTTTCATAATTGTTGATCTTAACAATATTGGTCACAAAGATAAGTCTTGGATACTTGCCAAGATCGTGGAACAGGTGTTTTATGTACTTGATCCAAAGGACGAAAAGAAATACATTGTTGTTCCAGGTAAACAAAGAATCGTTGGAGTGGAGAATGTGGAGGATCGAGATGACTACAATCAATATGACAAGGTGTCATGTTTCATAGATCCGAAAAATTTTGAAGTCTTAGAAGCAAGACTCTCCTTTACTGGCGGAATGCCCTACATGTGCATCGATCACTGTGAAGTAAAAGTCGTTCAAGGCCTAACTCAAACATCATGTAATTTTATTTTATTAAGTACCTTTTATTATTCGAACCTTGTATTATGTTCTATGTAATTTATGCTTATTTGAATATAAAGCAATATTACATGTCCTAACAAAGGCGCGAATGCAATAATGGCTTAAAAGAGACTTACACGCTTGAGAAGATATGATTTCTATAAAATGTAGGGGCTAAAATGTAATTTTATGGGGAAATGAGTAAAACAATCTTCAAAAAAAATATATATGGGCATATCTGTAATTGTAGAAAGGTTCTAAGGACCTTTTTGTAATTTTGAAAAAATATATATGGACAAAAAATATATTTCTAAATGATTAATATATTTCTAAATAAATAATATATTTTTAAAAGCTTTCTAAATGAATAATACATTTTAAAATGTATTTTTTAATAGCTTTCTAAATGAATAAGGTATTTTAATAGCTTCTTAAAATGAATATATTTTTTATACTTTTTAAAATGAATATATTTTATAAAATATGTTAGAATAGCGGCGGCTTACAAAGCCAACCACCGCTATTGCTCTTTAGCGGTGGTTGGCTTTGTGAGCTGCCGCTAAAGGGAGAAACCCTATATAACCAAGAGAGTGCGCAAGGCCCAAACCCTAACTCCCCGAAGCTTTTCTCCACGTCGTAAGGCTGCCCAAATCTGTCCCCGAGCACCGCCTCCTCCTCAAGCTCGTCGACGACCGCCGATCCTCCTTCCCCTCATCAACGACGCGCTCGCGGGCCCCTCCCCCTCCTTGAGCTCGTCGTGTGGGCCTCGTCTCCTCGTCGGCCCTCCATCCGCTGCCTCCTCCTCTCCTCGTTGACGGCCGTCGAGTGGGCCTCCTCCCTCTCTCCTCATCGATGGCCGCCACACGGGCCTCCTCCCCCTCTGCTCGTCGACGGCCGCCACATGGGCCTCCTCCCCCTCTCCTCCTCGACGGCCGCCATGTGGGCCCCCTCCCCGACCCTGGCCACCGCGTGGGCCTCCTCTCCTGACCGTGCCCCCGCCTCCTCGTCCCTCCGTCCGCCGTCGTGTTAGTCTCCTCCCCGAGCACCGCCGTGTCGGGCTGCCCTCCTCCCCGAGCTTCGCCTCGTCGGACTGCCCTCCTCCCCGAGCACCGCTGCGTCGGGCTCCCCTCTCGCCGATAGCCATCGTGTTGCCCTCCTCCCCGAGAACCGCCCGCCTCCTCCGTCTCTCTCTCTCTCTCTCTCTCTCTCTCTCTCTCTCTCTCTCTCTCTCTCTCTCTCTCTCTCTCTCTCTCTCTCTCTCTCTCTCTCTCTCTCTCTCTCTCTCTCTCTCTCTCTCTCTTTGTATGCATGTGTGATTGTACATGTCCTCTGCTGCCCTGATTAGCCATGATCTAAGCACTATATGAAATGTGATGTTTACATATGCGATATCATATACTTGCAATGTCATATACTTGTTCTCATATGCGATGTTTCTATATTTTCATATGCGATGTTTCTATGATGTCATATGCAATGTTCCTATACTTATAATGTCATATACTTGTTGTCATAGCCATGATCTGAGAAATGGTGCATGTGTGTGTGATTGCTCCTATCCTCTTCACTACATGCGCCCTCTTTGTGCTTGTAGAGCACCATGTGGCCTAGTTTAGCTCTTTGTATGTGAATTCCTTGGGCTCTTGTGCCATTCGCTTCAAGGTTTAGCAGTCTGTGGATCTTTATAGTAATAGGGTCCAGTTCTACTTGTTCAGTTTTTGAGCATTAGCTCTATCTTCGATGGACCATTTTAATCACGTGAGCATCAGTTTCCACAACATCCAATTTAGCTTGTGGCCATCTAAATGCAATTGGGAGTTGCTAGATGGGCTGTTATGAAATAATTTTGCCGATGACTAGTGCTTCTAGCCCTGGATTTTCTCATTTTGTAACTGGTTTAGTAGTCTTAGGTTTCTCTTTATATTTTGTTTGTCAATGATATTTTGATTTATTTTTTAGGGCCTAGAAGATATATTACATAATATGACTACAAATGACCAGCAGATTGTGCTATTGATTAGTATGCAACTGACTTGACCGCTTTTAAAGTTAGAAGGTGTTATACTTCAGATTGTATCACCATATTTATCTAGATGCTCACCATATTTATAGTTCAGATTGTTTCACCATATTCTACATCTATGTGATCTTCATTTTCTTTGTGATAGGATCTGAAAATGCTTGTAGTTTACTTGCTGTCTATATTCTTTTTGCTGCCATTTCTAAATAATCCATAGTATTATTTACTTGTCACCATACTTGTAGTTTACTTGCTGCCTATACGCTTAGTAATTAACTGCACTATAGGATCTGAAAATGCTTGTAGTTTACTTGTTGCCTACTTGCTCACTTTCATGTTGTCATGCGCACTATATCCGTAGTATTATTTACTTGTGGCCATATATATGCCATATACTTGCGACCTATGATATATCTACTTATGATATATATGCGATGTTCCTATTCTATTCTCTTCCTTGTCTCTGTGTACTACTTATCTATTCTACGTAGTCGATTGATGCTCAATGATGAAAGCGAGCTAAGTGAGGCTAGTATGGCGACATGGACCATATCCTAGGATATTGGATACATGCTGTTGTACAGGTCGAGGATCTTAGAGCGTTGGATGGCTGTTGATTCGGCAACCCGCACTGAGAGCAAATTTGAGTTTTCTATTCTTATCCTTGTCTCTCTGTACTACTTATCTATTCTACGTAGGCGATTGACACACGCTCAATGATGAAAGCGGGCTAAGTGAGGCTAGTGTGGCGACACGGACCATATCCTAGGATATTGGATACATGCTGCTATACAGGTCAAGGATCTTAGAGCGTTGGATGACTGTTGATTCGGCAACCCGCACTGAGAGCAAATTTTGACTTTTCTATTCTTTTCTTTTCTTTTCCTTGTTTATATGCTCAATGATGAAAGTTGTATACTCTTTATTTTCTAAACTAGTCGTCATATCTAATATAAGGTGTAAAAGTCTTCTCGTCTTGGTTGACAATATGCCCTCTCAAGAGGAAGACGTCCTCAAGGCGCCCTCAGAAGCAAGGTCGTCTTCAAACGATGATGGATCAAGCGAACACTAGGAAGAACCAGAGGATCCGCATCCTCCATCACCTAAGGAACATCGATTGGGGAACCCAGACCCTGATTACGTGCCTGGAGAGAAGGTATCTTGTCAAACATAGTTTCCTTATTTGGTATATAGATTATATCAACTAAAATCTACTACTTATATCCTAGGGCCCTCGACGAAGTGCCCGTCAGCTATTTGCAGCAGAGGCTGCGGTAGATGAGGCCCTCGAGCAGCAAATGGAAGAGGTGCTTTCCCAAGTGTCCACACACAAACGCAAGCGCGGCCAGCACTCCGCGAACAAGGCAGAGGGCATCTACGAGGTTACTGTAGTAGACCCCAAAGATGGGGAACCGATTGAACCCGTTGGTGTCAATACCAAATGGCGGAACCGTTGCGACAAAGTGGTGAGGGACCATTACAAAATCACGTGGCAAGATTGGCGCCAAGTCTCGGATGGTAGAAAAGACGATATGTGGGCTGACATCACGACAACCATCCGGTTCCAGCCAGCAGATCTCGAGAGACCCAAGAAGGCCACAATGTCCACTCTCAATCACATCTTTCGAGATTACAAGTCCAAGCTCAACTGCCAGTACGTCAAGAAAAATCGAACCCCATTTGACAAGCATGGAAATATCAGTCAGCAAGAATGGAATAAGTTTGTTGAGCAGAAGACAAGCAATGCTTCGAAGGAGCTTAGTGAAAAGATGGTTGAGCTGAACAAGCGGAACAAGTACAAGCCACGGTTAGGTCCGGGCGGATAGAAAAAGAAGATTCTGATTTGGAGAGAGACAGAAGCCAAGCTCCGCGGGGAAGGAAAACGTGATCCTTTGCCAAACACCAATGAGCGTACCAGGAATTGGGTATATGGTCACTCTGAGTTAACCGATGAAAGAGAAATTATTGTGAAGGATCCCGCGACTGTTGAAGTCATGCAAGCCTCAAAAGGTCTCATCACAACGCCGACGGAGGCTGGTCTGTTTACACCGGAGTATCACAAGGATGAGCTAGCGAAGGCTATTAGGACCAAAGAACATGGTGATTGGGTACGGGGAGTGTCATCGTTGGCAACATGGAAAGAAGATTTCTGTGAAACATCCTCACACCTGTACAAGAAGCATACATTGGACAAGAAAGAGCAAGAAGAGAAAGCCAAGGAGGATTGGAGGCGGCAACTTCTTATGTTTGCTATCGACAAACAAAGCGGTCATTTGGACCCCAACCTGCAGGCTACTATCGATGCCTTCTTACGTGGTTCATCCTCATCCACGCAGCCATCAGTCTCCACGCAATCATCAGTCTCAGGTCAACCATCAGTCTCGATGCAACCATCAGAAACGGAGGACCTTACTGAGGAAACGTCGTGTGAGTTGCATGTGCCATTTGGTTACAAGGGGAAGACGATGAAGGTTGCATCCGGCATGGCACTTCCAGGACGGACGCTCCATAACCTGGATATCCCTCCCGGTTACGTGTGTGTCTTTGTGTCAGAAATAGTACCTGGCTATGAGGACAACGAGATTGAATGCTCGATACCTGAGGCGGGTATACAAACTCTCCAAGACACGCTCGGCTCTTTCATCATTTGGAAACGTCGTGATGTCGTTCTCTCCACATGAGCTTCTCCACCCCAGTTGTCTGGTCACGGGTCCTTTCATGCGAGCCAGCCAGTCGCGACAGCTGGACAACAGTCTCCTATATCTGCGGTAGCTTCGGGCAATAGGCCCCAATTTCCTCATCCGGAAGACGGCTCGACTCTTAGTCCTAAAATCTATCATGACAACGAGCCTCTTCCGGACAGTATTCAACTCGAGCCTTCGCCTGTTGTCGACAAGGCTCCACCAATTCAAGTCCAGGCTCCGGCAATTGAAGTCGAGCCTCCGTCAATAGCGGCTGCGATGGTTCAAATTCAGGCTCCAGTAATCCAAGTTCAGCCTGTGCCAGTTCTCGTCAACGCTCCGGTAATCCCAAAGACGATTACCAGTTTTGACAAAAAACCAAAGGACCCAAAAGCAAAAGGTGATGTTGATAAGTACTTGGCTGGATCGAAAAATTGTCTAGCAACCACCGGCAAGCTCGCCCTGCAAGAAGAAGATCCTCGGAATGTATTGTCGTACGATGATCAAATTTTGGACAATCCTACCGATGATGTGGACTACTCGAAATTCATACTCGGTATACCTCTTATATCAAAGAATATGTACAAGAACCTGTCATGGGAGATACGGAAGTTGCATGACTGTTACGTGATGGCATCAAAGTAAGGGGTCACTGAAATCACTTGTAGGATTCCAAAAGAGGTGTACATCGAAGAAGACGAACAAATCTTATACCTATTTTGGGAGGATGTCGACCCGATGTTTCATCTAGACAAGATGGACGTCACCTTCATCACCTTGTGATGCATGTAAGTGTCGTGTTCGATCTACTTCGTATTTCAAGCATAATTCCATATATTATCTTATGCTTTATTTTTGTAGCATGAACTCCTTTTTCTAAAGAAAGGAGACCAATAGAAAAGATTGGAGGGTGGCCTACGTCAACCCAAGCCGGATCAACCAAAGCTCGATCAACCCAACGGTAAATTCAAAAAATTATCCGGATAAGACACTGACAGAGCTTGCTAAAATGAAGACGGTCTTGCCAACAGAAGCAAGGACTTATGTTGCAAATTACTTGTACGACTGTTTCATGAGGTGGCAAGATAGAGAGTGCATTATGGCCCCTTACAACTTCAAGTAAGTTGGACAACTACTGCCTTTGTCATGTATCCTATGTTAAAATTAAATCCAATCATAGTTAACTTGTTGACAACAAATATTGTTGTAGCGATCATTGGATCTGTCTGATGATATTTCCGAAAGAAGGGTACCTTCTATCGCTTGACAGCTTAGACTATGACAAGAACTTATACGACGACATTCTGGAAGTCATAGATCGATAACAAATTGGTCTACGTGTGTATGGTTTGATGATGTTAATATCATCTAATGATAAACTTTTGTCGATCGCGCAATGCTTACGAGAAATATGTCATAGCCGGCGGGGCATGTCATCCTACAAGGAAAAAGAAGATGTACTTCCGTCATAAGTTTTGGGTAAAACTTATATGCATCTCGTACACATTCTTATCACACTATCCATTCATATAATTATCATAGGTGTAACGTGATGAGGACATCACTCCTATGGATACACACAGCACTCCTCCAAATCTGGACTTGCAAGGTCCAATGACTAGAGCTCGTGCACGATGACTAAATTTAGAGGTGAGCTCGTTCCTACGTTCTTCGCTATATGTTACTTTTGAGAATGGTTTGCTACCTAATGATTATTTTATGATTAGAAACCATGGAGAAGACCAGGAGATGATGGGAGAAGGAGCTGGGAACGTGGAGGACCAGCAAGGGCTTGGAAGCCAAAGTGGAGGCCCAATCAAAACCGACTTCGAGTCTGTTTCGGGGCCCAGGACCAGTCTGTACTAAAACAGTCGCCCAGGACGCATACGGACTCGGATTTGGACGTTCTATATATGCACGGAAAGATAAGGAGAAGACCTTTCCAATGCCGCTGGCCTCATGTCAAAATTCATCCGGAGTCATCGGGAATCGTCAAAACAAGACAGAGTCCAGAATCTGTGTCGGTGCTGCGTCGCCTATTTTTGGCCTTTGGGCTTTGTATCTAGTTGAACCCAATTAGGGGCGCGTCCAGAGGGTCTTGCACGATCCTAGGGTCTTTATATACAGCCGCCGCCGCACCATTAGGGTTCGGGGTTTTGCTTAGATCAATTCTGTTCATAAACAGTTTCGCCGTTCATCGGTTTGTGAGACCCCAACTTTGAGAGTTTAATCATACATCTGCAATTGTGTTGCAATCTTCGTTGTTCTTGCTTGTGTTCTTGATTCGTAGGCAGGGATCAGCCTTCTCGGCGAGGTCAATCGTCTTTTGGACGGTTGATAACCAGAGGAGACGTCGTGCTGCGATTGCGGGGTTTAGAACGTGCTGTTCTAAAGCCGGATCGATTTGTGTGTCGCCTCCGATCAAATCAACTTACTAAGAACCTTTCGGAAGATCGGGAACCCTTGTTCACATCATAACGCACTTGTGTTCTCTAATTTATAGTGCCATAAGCAAATACGAGGAAGTGTGCATTGTGGTTACTACATTTGTGTGTTCTTAGCTAGCACTTCAACTTACCTGGACCATATCATTGAGGAGTCTCAACAAGAGGTAAGTTGATTTTGTTTATGTCCATTTTACTTTACCTGGACCATATCATTGAGGATTCTGCTCATGTGACATAAAAAGCCGCAAGGACAAAGAGAGAATGAGCTGCAAAGATGAAAAAGAACAACAAGATCAAAAAGGGTATAATTCCTAAATCACGTGTTCACTTGAGTATAAATGCCATGTATCTAGTTGTAGCTTCCCTTTGTCATTTTATGTTGAGAGAGGTAATTAGTCCAGAGGGGAAGTGCTTTGATTCAAACAGTGAACTAGTAACAAACATAGGTCCCTTTGTGAGTGGGCTGGTTCAAGAGCACCATATGAGCCCAGTGTATCGAAAAAAGATGATGACTATGCATTAGGGTTCATATAAAACATTTTGTAATCTCGATTGAATATTTTGATGACAATGTTGTGTATATTCTGTGATGAGATGTAAATATCTGTGATGAGATTGTAAATATCTATGATGAGATGTTATAAATAACTGTGATGAGATTTGTAAATTTCTATGTATGTAGAATATGTGATTTCTAATTTCTATATATTTGTTAAATTTTAATATTTTTTTGGAAAATAACAAGTAGCGGCGATTGATGTTGTTAACCGCCGCTACTAATAGCTAACAATAGCGGCGGTTGATGATGTCAACCGCCGCTACTAGTAGCTAACAATAGTCGCGGTTGACATCTTCCACCGCCACTAATAATATGTTTGTAGCGGTGGTTTATTTGGATGACAGACCACCCGCCGCTACAAACGCTTATTTGTAGTTGCGTTTGCGTAGCGGCGGGGTGGCTTACCCGCCGCTACAGAGCTTTTCGAACCGCCGCTATAGGCCTTTTTTGCTGTTGTGATGCAAGCCCAAGGTCGTGGCCCAATGCCTAAGGATTTCTAGAAGGTTTATCCAGAAGAAAAGATCAATTCGTGCAGCCTGGAAACAGCAATGAATTAAAATGCAGTTTTTGAGTTTAAAACATGCTCTAATGGAAAAAGTTTAAACTAGAAAGTTGTAGATCTCGTTGAGATCTTCCCATAACATATGTGGATCATATAATTTGGACTTTGGAGTTAGGAGATATGGGCCCCACAAGAAGACCTGCGCAGAAGAGTCCGAATCATAACAGATATTCTTGCATCGTATATTTGGGAACTTCAAATGAATACCAAAGTTGTAGAATATTTTTAGAGCTACAAGATAGAGTCAAGTCTCACCTTATTTGGACTCCGAACATGGGAGTTATGATTTTTGGAAGTCGGTGCTTCATATGGAAGGTATAAAACTGACTCAGATTCTATCTCTAAATAACTTCGTGGCCAAGCAAGGAGGATGTGTCGAGACCCTATATAAACACCCTAAGGACGTGGGAGGATGCGTGTGGACTTGTATTGACTCCAAGAGAACCCTAGAAGCTGTTGAACATCGCCGGGTGGCTGCCAGAGTTGAAGAGAAACCAAATTAAGAGATGTAGTCTAGTCGGGTAACCGCCCTACGTGGTTGCGCTATACCAGAGCTAAGGAGAAGTAGAGCCATGTATCTTAGGAGTCGTCAACGTTGCAACAAGGTGGTGCCGATCGGCACGGTCTTCATGCCGATCGGCACACCCCCAGACGGTGATGAATAAAGGTATAGTTCATATATTTATCTTTGTGTTTGTCTTGATTCTATCCTTGGCTGCAATTGTGTTTGTCTAGATTACGTGGTCTTACATATGCTTATTCTAATTGCTTAGTTCTAGACTAAGTACTTTGATGCTATCTTAATCACGGTGCTTAGGGTAGTACTCAGGATCTTGTAATGAATCAGATTTGTACATATAACTACTTATGAATGGTAGGAGGTATGTGTAGAGAGGGAGTTGTAGACAAGATTACATGGACTGCTCACGACAGGAGACCCTCGAAATAGTCTCTTCTTTAATCATTCATGGCTTCTTTTACCAAGATGAATGTTTTGGATACTCGACAACCTAGGATTCAATGATTTATGCTTAATCCTTGCTTAGTACATAGGCTAAGTCTTTATATTGCTTTCTTAATCATGGTGATTAGGTTAGATATTCGGATCTTGTATGAGCCATAATTTCTTTAGCCTCTAGATATGCATGATTAGTTGTGACAGGGCTATTAGGTTGCATATTTAAGCTTTACTAGAGTAAGAGGTGGAGACCAAGGCGTGGTGCATGAATAGCTTCCGCCAAAGCCAAAGTGCTAAGGCCTAAGGTGAACGGAACCTACAAGCGCCATACAAAGCGTCATTCTCTTTACTCATCTTTGACGTCCACCAATTGTTTAAAGTGTCAAGTAAGCTAGGATTATAGATGTCACATTGCTACTGCTTCAGATTATAGATGGCACAACCTTTCTCCTACCGCTAGATGCATGCAGGTGTAATACCCCCTTCCGGGGGTAACCCGTGATTATCTTACCAATCCCTAGATCAGTAGTTGGTACACACATACAAATGATACACAGTCGATTTACAACCTCTATTAAGTCCACGCAGGAACGATACACACATGCAAGTTCTAAATTACAAGCAAAAAGGGATTGACCAAGTCAATCCAGAGGCAAACTCAAGCATAGGACGTGATCTACTCGTTGGCTTCAACGGATTTTCCATCTTCTCGCTGATTAAAATAAAATGAGGCAAGGGTGAGTACATAAGGTACTCCGCAAGCACTACCTCTAGCAAGGGATATATTCATGCATTTTGGGAGAGTGGTCGAGGAATAGGATAAGGTTCAGGGTTTTGCGAAAAAGCATAGATGCAGGGGTTCACTACAGAACCAAAGGGGGTTTGAGGGAAGGAAACAGTTTTGTAATTTATAGTTGGTTGGACATGAGGGAGATTCAATCGATCCCAATAGTTCCCATCTTTTAGTTGGGCCTTCCGACACATAGTCATAACAGCCCTGGCACACCTTGCCACATCTTCACCAAAACACGGGTTTCACTACACCCACTCACACGTCAAGAAATTTCTAAGATCCCAATGGTTGGTGTGCCATGACCAGTGACAACGAACATCCGAATTATTTAGGGTTAACTCTGCAGAGCTTAGTACGCTGTACCCACAGGCTCTTTGCAAGTAAGTGCATAACGCTCTCACTTCACCCGGGCACGCCCACAAGTCCACCATGAAGCTCAGGGATTCCACCATCATGACACTTAGTCATATCACATCAAAGGCACACAGCCAACAATTTTTGCCAAGTACTGGACTTATCATCACATCATCGCTCCAATCCTCGAGTCCGTTTCTACTTCTCCAGGTGATACTTCCTTGCTGCGTTACCCATGATCCGCGTTAGTCCTACCCATACAGGTTCTGTGGTCGTACTAAAATACCACCAAGTTGAGGTCTTAGCTAGTCGTTTCCTAGTTGACAGGGCAAGCACTCGTCCATGACAGGTGGATCTACACCGAAGACACCATCACCAAGTACTCTGCACCAGTACTAGGAGTCTCACCCGCAGCCACACTATCCCATCCACTTCACCATAACACGTTCATTTATCACCCACCCGTTCCTACACAAACACCACCAAACACCGCTTTCACCCATTTTGTAAAACTTGATAGTAGAAGTATGGTGACAAGCGACGGGTTCCTAAGCGTATACTAGCAAGCTAGCATTATTATTAGCAAGGCTAACAATAACTTCCTAGGGTTATCAAGGTAGAGGAATATCAAATGCGGCCAATCAAGGACCTAACATTCAGACCTTATATATAGGCGGTACGAACGCTAGTGTTCACACAAGTGGGTTTTAACTAAGCAAGTATAAGGTGACAATGATTAATGTATATAAGAGGTAGGCTCTAAGTTGGGTGCAGTTTTGCAATCATAGGTTCAATCATGATCAAGGAATAAGTAGAGCTTGCCTCGAAACGCTATCCGTCTTCACTAGTCTTCGTGTTTCTGATCCTCTTGCTTTGTCAGCGGAGTCCGGGTCTTCAGGTCCTTTCTAGTAATTTGTGCTTCGGGTTTGTGCATAGACACCGGGTCTCCTGGTGCTCCCTTGGACTTCACGTAGCCTAGCGCATAAAGTTACGCCTTATAAATAAACTATCATGAAAGAAATAAAATAACAAGAGCGAAAAAGATTCGAATAAACTTCAAATAAATCGAGCAAGAAAACTTACTGTGAAAATAGCATAGGTTGTGGGCTAGGGGTGGCTTATAAGGTTGGGGACAGGTGTTATGGGCAATACCACTAGGTACTACACACTGAGACGAACCCGTGAGCGAAAGAATCGCCCAAAACGGAGCTACGGACGGAAATTTATGGCTTTTAAAGGTTCCAAAGGCTTTTCTGCAATTTTAGAAAGTTATAGGGACCTTTTTGTAATTACGGAGAAGTTTAGGGGCTAGGTTGAAAAATGTGGAGGGCTAAAACATAATTATAGAAAACTTGGGGGTCTTTTCTATAAATTTACTAGGCTAAAACATGAATAGGCAGAAGGTCAGGGGACTAAGTGCAAAGTGGCATGGTTCTAGGATTTTCAGGGTTTTTGGAATTATTTTTGTACTAGAAAAGATTTATTGCGTCCTGTTGACGCGATAATGGCCGAGGGATTTATTCTTGTGTAGGAAAAGCGGTGGACCGAGTCTGTGGGGTCGCGGACCGGGACGATGGGCTCGGTCCACGAGTCCACTATGGACCGAATCGATGTGGGCCTAGGATCTAGCAGCGAGCGGCTGGGATTTAAAACAACGAAGAGGTATGGTGTGATCTAATCACAACCGTCTAATCGTAGATTGGCGGCTCTAGGAGGGAGGCGGTGATACGCGGCTGTCGGAGTTGGGGAGGGCGGTGGCGCCATGGCCACGCACTCTGACGAGCTCAGAGCAGCTCCATGGTGGCCGGAGCTTGCCGTGGGAGAGGTCCAGGGAGACGCGGGAGTGGCTCCGTGTCCAGCGGGGGTTGTCTCGAGGGGAAATGGTGGCTAGAGCGAGCTCACGGTGAAACTGGGAGGGGTAGGGGGGAGAGAGACGAACTCGCTCGCTGGGGGGTTCGATGGGGAGAAGCGGCCATCTTGGTGCATGGATGAGGGTATCGCGCGCTGCTTTTATAGGAGGAGGAGGCGGTAAGCGACATCGGTGCATGGAAAATGTGGTGCTGGCAATTTGCGTGCGTTAACTCCGACGTAGGGCACGCCTGTGGCAGCAATAGGGAGACGCTCGGGTGATCGCGTGCGTGTCTACTAGCGTCGGCGTGGCGGAGCTCGCTCGGTTGTTGGCACGCTTGGCTGCAGCGATGAGGCGAGAGGACGGCTCGAGCAGGCAGCATTGAAGGCAGCGCGACGGTTCGAGCAGCATCGACGTGCGAGTTATGGTGGGCGATGGGTAGGTGGCAGAAAGGTGACGTGGGGAGAATGACGTGGGTGAGCAGCGAAGCAGCTAAGCGACGAGTGCGGCAGGGTCGAGCAAGTAAAGGGGGGGAAGGGGATGGCTCGGGTTAATGGTGGCAGAGCGCGCTTGACTGGGCATGTCGGTGTGCGCACGCGGTGCACGCGGGGTGGACGCAGCGTAGCAATGAGGGGAAGGCGACGCGGTTGAGCAGTGACACGACGAGATAGCTCGGCAGCTAAGCAACGAGCACAACAGGGGTTGGCACAGCGGTGGCTTGTCCGCGCGCGGTTGATGATGGCGGGGCCATGATACAGGGCGAGCATGTGGCGGCTCAGAAGGTGTCGGCAAGTGAGTGAAGGCGGCTCAGGGCGTGCCATGGTGACGAGACGGTTCAGGTAGGGGCGCTGTGCAGCGGCATGACGAGGCTGGCGCCGACAGCACCGGCAGGGTGAGGCGCTGGCTCGGGAGGCGAGTGGGAAGACGACGCGGGGAGGAAGATAGACAAGGAGGCCGGGTGGGCTGCGGGAAGCTGGGCCGAGGAGGAGGAGAGTGGGCATGGCCCAAGTGGAAGAGGAGGAAGGGAGAGCGGGGCCAGGCTCACGACGGCGGGAAAGGAGAAGGGGGAGGTCGAGCTGGGTTGGGACGAAAGGGAAACGAGGAGGGGTTTCGGCCTGGGAGAGGGGAGGGAGAGAAAATAAGTTTGAGCATTTCTGGCTTGGGTCTAAAGCAAACAAAAAAATCAAATCCGAAACTAATTTATATCCAAAATGGTCGAACAATTTCAACTAAGGAAGCACACAAGAGCGATTGAGCACATATTTTTAGAAAAATTTCCTTGTTATCTCTAGTTCCAATTTAGTGACATTTCATTTTGAAAATTTTGTAAGGAGGTAAGATTAAGGAAAAAAAATTTAATTAACTCTAATTTTTAATCTTAGTAAATTTTAAGATGTCACAGCAGGCCAACAAAGTTTTCATGATAAAAAGCCTTCGTGTTGATCGGTACATCCGTGCGCCGATCGGCACAACCCCCCTCCCTCCAGCTTTCATCCTTAATGCTCTCGTATGTGCAATATGTACTTCATGCTAGGATTGATTCTTTAGATGAAGTAGAAGACCCTAACTACGGTTCTCTTGCTGATCCTTGTGGATTCGACATAAACCTTGGAATATTCTAAGTGAAAAGCTACAATGTACACCGTACACTTATGGTATATAAGTGGGTGCATAACTATAGCAAACATTTAGGAACTTGTTGATATTCTTCACAAGCGGGGCTTCATTCTAAACTCTCAATCTTTCACTCCAATATCCCCTTCACTCCTAGGCCTAGTCACTATCTTCCAAACAACTTATGGTGGCTTTTTTTGCATGCATATCAGATCCTCTCCAAAGACAATAATTTCTATATTTACCAATCGGTTCTATGATTGTTGGAGGTAGGAGGCGTGTGCACATGTAAAAGGTTGGAAGGGATGATAGAACTGAGTTTACCATCCCCAACTTACCTGCCTGAGTAAGGAAAAAGGAGGTGGAGAGAAAACTCCTTTCAATTAGAAGAACCAGGTGCTCAAAGTCAGCAACTTTTGGCTTTTGTCAATCCCAATGGTAGGCCCAGGTAGGTAAAAAGGCAAGGAACCTTGAACACATCCAAATGTGTTGGATATGATTTACATTTTATCTAGGGATATATTTATGGGCACCATCATTGACTTTGTGTAATTTACTTTAAACATGTTGACTCTGCAAATGTATTTAGCAAGGCTTTGAGGGCAAAAAGCTACCTTGTGCAGGCTTCCATTATGAGTAGTGTATCATTAGCATATTGGACTATTGGGAAATCTGAAGAGCATGTCAATTGTAGTGACATTTGCAGCAATCCTTGTGCCTTGGCCTTATTAATAATAGATTGTAGGGGATCTGCTGCCAATACAAAAAACAGATGTGAGACTAGGTCCTCATGTCTCACTCCTCTTCTATAATGAAATTTTTTCCCCTGATACTCCTTCAGTAATATAGATGAGGTGCCTAACTTGTGAGTGCTGGAAATCTAGGATATCCATTTATGGCCAAAGCCCTTATGCTTCATGATTGGAATGATAACCTCATGTTCCACTTTGTCAAAAGCCTTTTCAAAGTCAAGTCATCAGCACTATGATTTCTTTTTTTTTTTTTTGCTCCTGTGACACATGTGACGGTATTCCAATGCCCATGTCAGATAGTCTTGGATGGATCTTGCTTTGATCAAGCCATACTGGTTATATGCATTAGTTGCAGGATGATTTGCTAAAGCATGTCTATCAGTAGCTTAGTCAATTGCTTTAGTAAAGTATTTAAAAGAGAAATTGGCATGTAATCTCCCACTTTCTATGGACTATGTACTTTGGAAACCAAACTGACATAGGATAGTGAAGAAGTTAATCATAAACCTAATTAATTATAATTATCTCTTCACAATAATTATCTTTTATCGCTGTGGTTGCCGGCTAAACTCACTGCTTCTGAGTGTTCAACATCGTTCACGCGCCTCTGCCTCCTCGTTATACATTGGTGCCCCTTGGGGTCCTAGACTTGGACGACAATCACGACAAGCCCCTAGTTTAATGGCAGGAGTTCTCACAGAGGCGGACCTCCCATTATTCAAGGGCATCCAACTGAATGGCCAAAAAATTGACACAAGCATAAAGTATATGAATGTGCACTTGGCATATATACATATATGTGAAACAATTTGGTTCAAATTGGTCTTTCAAAAAAAATGGTTCAAATTCCAACCCTTCTAGTGTAAAGACTAGAAAATAAAGATCAAAATGCATATTTGATCTTCTATTTTTGAAAATAAAAATTCTGAACTATTGAACTTTATCACTAAACATCTTTTGCCACTTGCATGTTTGGATACCCAGCTTACAAACCGTCCACCGCTGAGTTCCCGTCTCACTCGATCTGGGCCACAGTTGTAACATCCTCTTGTGCATACTTGCACACTCCCTGTTCACCATCGTGTCTTAGGCCGCGACCTCAACCTGGATTGGTGGCCACCGGGGTATGGGACGGTAACCACCATGACTTGTCCAGCCACCGTTTCCGTGGTGGGTTGTTGGTGTGCCCATCAATTTCACGGTGATTTGCAGCAAGCAATAGCATCTAAGCTTTCGTATCGCTAGGAAGACATTCGAGGAGGTAACAAATTGATCAAAATCTCACCAGATTCTACTTATCTGGTGTAGATAAACTGAAATCTACACATAGACATGCTAAAATCATGGAGAACTTGACCAATAATGTGTTTATTTAAAACATCTCAAAAGAACTGTGAACTTAGTTGACGTGTGAATGAAACCAAATTCATAGTTGTGTGTCGAGCGTCTCGAGCCCGTCATCTCACAGGCGTTTCGATGAGTAGCCGCTCCTTAATGCTTTCAACATTGATGCCACATGCCCACGTCTCCTCCCGCATGGCACATGGCAAAGCCGCGCTGGAGCAGCATGAAGGCGGGTTTCCTTCGTGGCACGTAGGATGAAGCTCAAGAGTGGTGGGCAGGAGGAACTCGACCTTTGTACTCGCGTCGAGTTGTGCATTGATTTTCATGAGGATTAATGAACATGTTGGTTTCCCGACCGAGACAGACTTGCAGGACTCGTTGCAGCTCCATCAGGCTGTCCGCACTGCAACCCGTCAAAGCCTCCTGCAGTATCATTTTACAGGAAAACACGCTGCACCGCCGTACTCTAAATGCTACGCTATGCGAGGCGTGCCTTCCATTTACTCCAAATCTAGCGTGGATAGAGAAGGAATAGCGGAGGAACGGTAAGAGGTAGGGCCTAGAGAATAGAGGAAAGAATAGTGAAAATAATAGAGGAAAAAATAGAGAAAAATTGGTATAGGAAAAAGTTTATTATATAATATATGATAGTTGGGATAGAGGATTGATATAGAGTATGAATGAGTGCAGAAAAACTGGATATAAAGGAGAGAACCTTACTGATCAGGATAGAATATTTCTTTTAGAGGATGAATTTAGAGTACGATGAGTGCGGTCAGTCTCAATGTCACACATTCGGTATGGAACAACCAAACATGTTCATCAATTGCCAGACTTACTGACTTCCCCTTCCTCTCCTTACTATAATACCCTTTGTTTAATTAAATAAGAGAAAATAGTTAGTACTGGATTCACCAATCTGTTATACTGGTCTACAATTCAAAGTTCTTTTAGAATGTAGTATATCCTGATTTTTAATCAACAGAAAATATTAATTTCAAGCACTGCAACACATTTTAATAATAGTACTAGTTAGTTACCCTATGGCTTGATTTTACATCCAGTTTTTTTTTTATTTAAGGTTAGCTCTCATTCTTGCCTATGAACTTGTGCAAAATTAAAGGATATCCGTAAGTGTCCAACTCGTCTTTGTGCGCAGTTCAGTGACGAAATACTGAATGGTGCCTTTCAGTTTAGAAATAAGTATACACATGTCATAAAATGTGATGGTGTGTGCGTGTACAAGTAGCCTTCCATAGTCCTGCTATTTTTTATATTTTCGTTTTCACCAGCTGCCTGTGCCGGCCGATACCGAGCTAGGAGGATCTAAGCGACCGCGTATTTCATAGGGGCTTCCTCCACGTTTCTTCGTACGTGTAGCAGTGTCCATTCTGGCAATCCTTACTGCCTACTTCCTCCCCGACACCAGATATGATCTAACCACGGAAACTTCGACGACGCAAGGGAGCATGCAACTGAAGAAACCATCAAAGCCGGCGCGGCGGCGCCATGGGAGACACGGCAGCTTCCTGTCAATGGTGAAATAAAAATTAATGACACGGGCCTTGAAGCAGGCCTCCTATAAGTTTGAGCCTCCTATCGTTTGCTGTGGCCAAGCAACCAACAACAAAACTGTAACAGCTTGATCGACTGGAACTCGGAAGCCATGGTGATTGATCGTGCATTCTTGGAAGAACTGCTCTACGTGCTGGGAGGCCTTGTGGTCCTGTGGTTCGCCTGGCGGGTGCTGGAGTGGGGCTGGCTGAGCCCGCGGAGGCTGGGCCGGGCCCTGAGGGCCCAGGACCTTCGGGGCACAGCGTACCGGTTCCCGGCCGGCGACCTGAAGGATGAAGCCCGTCAGCTCGCGGCGGAACGGGCCAAGCCTATGCCTCTGCAGTCCCACAGCATCAGCGCTCGCGTGCAACCACTCGTCCACAATGCCGTCAAGGAACATGGTACGCGTGATTGCTCTGCTAATTCTTCATTATGGGCTAAGTACTGGTTGCGATTTTGGTTAATTAAAAATTTCTTGCGTGGACATAATGTATAACTGAACCGGCAGGCAAAATTTCGATGATATGGGTCGGGCCTACACCGGGTGTGATCCTCCATGATCCGAAGCTGGTCCGGGAAGTCCTATCAAACAAGTTTGGGCACTTCAAAAAGGAAGAGCTGCCCTCCAGGTTCATGAAGCTCATCGGACTGGGGCTGCTGAACCATGAAGGCGATAAATGGGCCGTTCATAGGAAGATCATCAATCATGCTTTCCTTCTGGAGAAGTTGAAGGTGACGTGAACGAATTTACTGTCTCTAGGTTTCTTCAAATAAATAATTACTCTAGCAATTTTTAATTTTGGTCAATAAAAAAGAGAACTCGTTGTTATCAGTGAAGTCCAGAGAATGGGTGGCCCTCTAACATTTTAGCGTCGCAGAAAATGTTGCCGGCGTTCACTACCTGCACGAGCGAGCTGATAAGTAGGTGGGAGAACTCCATGGAGTCTGCAAAGGCGCAGGAGATAGATGTGTGGCCGGAGCTGCAGGATCTCACCGGCGACGCCATCTCCCGCGCTGCGTTCGGTAGCAGCATAAGCGAAGGGAGGAGGATTTTCCGGATCCAATCGGAGCAAGTTCAACTAGCAAACCACATGACCAACCTGTACATCCCGGGTTATACGTACGTGAGCTAGATCGTATTACTCAGTCTCTAAACTTATATGTAAATTTTTAATAAAAAATATAGTATAAACACAGACACTCACATGAGTACACTCACATCCCTATAATAGCAATAAAGATCATAAATAAAATATTATTATATCAATTTTTCTATTTGAAGCATTAGTTTATTTGGATATGTATTGTTGATTAAAATCATAAAAAATAATTTGATAAAACTAAAAAAAAATCTCTTATGGACAGAGATGGCAACCCATTCATCTTGTTTCTCTGTAGCTAGCTAGACAAGCTCTGTTGTCTTGTTTGTTTGCCCCCTCCAATGATATTGTTGGCAATTTGTTCCTCAGCTTCTTACCAACCAAGGTCAATAGAAGGATAAAAGCAAACGCACGAGAGGTCGAAACACTCCTGAAAGGCATCGTCACAAAGCGGGAACGGGCCATGAGGAACGGCCATGCCGACGCTGGCGATTTGCTAGGCTTGCTACTGCAGTCCAACGCCAAAGAGAGCCAGGAAAGTGGAAGCTCCAAGCCAATGATGACCATGGACGACATCATCGGCGAGCTGAAGGTGTTCTATTTCGCCGGTATGGAGACGACTTCAGTGCTGCTCACGTGGACAATGATCGTGCTGAGCATGCATCCCGAGTGGCAGGACCGCGCGAGGAATGAGGTCCACCGTACTTTCGGGAATAAAGAACCGGATGTTGATGGCGTAAATCAGCTGAAAATCGTGAGTTTTTTTTACTTTTTCTGCTGCAACTAACTAGTGATCTTAATAAATTTTTTTCTCCTGTAGAGTAGTATCTCTTTACATTGGGCTCTTGTATGTGTGGCAGGTGACCATGGTGCTATACGAGGTTCTTAGGCTGTACCCACCGGTCACAATTCTTGAACGGGACACGTACAAGGAGCTGGAGCTGGGCGGTGTCAGGTACCCAGCAGGCGTGAAACTCTTGCTACCAATCGTGACGATCCACCACGACCCAGCTCTGTGGGGAGAAGACGCCGACGAGTTCAGGCCGGAGAGGTTCGCGGAGGGGATCTCCAAGGCATCCAAGGACGGGCCGGCTTTCTTCCCATTCGGTTGGGGGCCGAGGATCTGCATCGGCCAGAACTTCGCGCTGCTTGAAGCCAAGATAGCCCTCAGCATGATCCTGCAGCGCTTTGAGTTCCAGTTGTCTCCGTCCTACACGCACGCGCCGTTCCCTGCCTCGACGCTGCAGCCCGACCATGGGGCACAGATCAAGCTCAAGAAAATCTGATCATTAATCAGTTACTTATTTACCGATTTACGTATATGATAATCCTGTCGTGTAATATGGATTTATATTGCTTTCTTTATGTAGTAGATAAATAAACGTGAATAATGCCTGCGCATGTCGATCTTACAGTATATATGTATAAATAATATACATGTGTGTACAATAAAAATATTACCACTATAATATATGCATTAATTAAAACTCAGTTGGGATACTGACAGAAGAAAAATGAGGGCATGTTTGGCACAAGCACCTTGTAGTTCTCTCTGTTCCTTCGATCCGTCTCTTTCTCCTTGTTTGAAACCGCTGACGCATGCCGATACGCACATGCTGATGATAGATCATGTCATCAACGATTCAGTCAGCGTCACTTAGCTTGGCATGAAGCTTTGGTTGTTCCATCAACCCGTTACAAACGGAGAATTCCAACGTGAGCAGAGAAAAATCTCTCTTCCACTGTATCCCTATAAGTTTGCTGCCTCGTCAAACATCAACGTAGCATCGTCCTGACACTAGCGTCCTCGGTCATGGCGATCGGAGCCGTGATGCAGCAATCGTGGGGCTGGATCTGTTTGCAGGGCACGCTCGCGCTGGTCCTGTGGTGGGCCTGGCGGGTGCTGGAGTCGGCCTGGATCATCCCGCGGAGGCTGGGCCCAGCCCTGCAGGCCCAGGGCCTCCGTGGCACGACGTACCGATTCCCGTTCGGCGACCTGAAGGAGTTCGCGAAGCTGGCCGCGGCGGCCCGAGCGAAGCCCATGCCGCTGTCGCACGACATCACGCCGCGCGTGAACCGCCTCTACTACAACGCCATCAGGGAACAGGGTAAATTTGAAAAATTATCTCACTGAATGTCCTCTGCTCGTGTAAGTGTACATGGGCAGGCCAGGATTCGATGTTGTTTCATAGAGATTCGTTAGAGAGGAGAGAACCCATCAAGAACGGCAATGGAATTGCAGGGAAGATTTCTGTGACTTGGTTCGGCCCGACGCCGAGGGTGATCGTGAATGACCCGAAACTTGTGCGGGAGATCATGGGCAACAAATCTGGGCACTTTCTGAAGCGCAGGAACAATGGCATCGTCAGGCGGCTGGCCAACGGGCTGGTGAGCCACGAGGGGCAGAAGTGGGCCGCTCACCGCAGGATCATCAACCCCGCCTTCCATGTCGAGAAACTCAAGGTCAGTTCCATGTTGATCCCAGATTGTCGTTGCATTGATCAATTCCGACAGAGGTTCATGCCATTTTTTTGTTGAGTATTCTGCAGAAAATGCTGCCGGCTTTTGCCGCGTGCTCAAACGAGCTCATAACAAGATGGGCAGGTTACTTGGAGTCTAACGGAAGGAAAGAAATAGATGTCTGGCCGGAGTTCCAGAATCTCACTGGTGACGTGATCTCGCGATCGGCCTTCGGCAGCAGCTTCAGTGAGGGGAGGAGAATTTTCCAGTTACAGTCCGAACAGGCTCAGAATGTAGTGAAGCTGATCAACACTCTGTACCTTCCAGGTTTCGGGTAAGAGAAAGCATCTGATCTGATGATGACTTGCACACGTCAGGTGATAAGATGCTCTTGTTCATCCCTTCAATTTCTGCAGATTACTACCCACAAAACTCAACAGGGCGATAAAAGCGAACGCGAGCGAGGTGGAGGCGCTTCTGAGAGGCATCGTCGGCAAGAGGGAGCGCGCCATGAAAGAAGGCCACGCCAATAGTGGCGACCTGCTGGGCTTGCTGATGGAGTCCAACGTCGAGGAAACGAAACAGGCCGGGAACACGAAGCCGATCATGACCATGGACGACATCATCGGCGAGCTGAAGCTGTTCTACTTCGCCGGCATGGACACCACCGCCGTGCTGCTCACCTGGACCATGGTCGTTCTGAGCATGCACCCCGAGTGGCAGGACCGCGCCAGGGAGGAGGTCCAGCGTGTCTTCGGGCAGAACCAGCCGGACCTGGACGGGATAAACCAGCTGAAGCTCGTGAGTGCTCGCCGACCGTTGCTTTGACACGACTCGAATTTCAATTTCGCCGAAAATGCAAACCCGACTTCGTGATCATTTGGTATTTAATTTGCAGGTGACCATGATACTGTACGAGGTTCTCAGGCTGTACCCGCCGGTGATACAGCTCGACCGGCAGACGAACAAGGAGACCGAGCTGGGCGGCGTCACGTACCCTCCCGGGGTGATACTCTCTCTGCCGATCGTGTTCATTCACCACGACAAGGATGTTTGGGGAGACGACGCCGACGAGTTCAGGCCGGAGAGGTTCGCCGACGGCATCTCCAGGGCGTCCAAGGACGCGCCGGCGTTCTTCCCCTTCGGCTGGGGACCACGGATCTGCGTCGGCCAGAACTTCGCGCTCGTCGAGGCCAAGCTGGCGCTCAGCAACATCCTGCAGCACTTCTCCTTCAGGCTCTCGTCATCCTACACCCATGCGCCGTTCCCGGTCTCCACTCTGCAGCCGGAGTATGGGGCACAGATCGTGCTTAGCAAATTTACCATTTCCTAGAAATTCGCTCATAGCACGAGAAAGCGTCTTGATTCTACACTACACGTACGGCGCGATGGACGAACGTATATAGAATTAGAGCGTGCATATGTATCAGTAATAAGGAAATAAGTATCTCTTTTTTTTTTTAAGAAAAGAGAGCACTATAGGGCGCGATTGGTTGCCCCTAGGCTGGCAAGGCTCTTCAGCCGGATGCAAGCTTCGCACATTTGGTTACCTGGTCCGGTAGTTGGGTCTGTCTCACGGCATGCAGAAGGCCCCTGAGCCAAACTATCAAAAAACGAAAATGAAATTCGTTTCCATGCATCCTAGCTCGTGCGGTGCGATAAGGCCGAGTGTTTGTGAGAGCGGAAGCTTCAGAGCTTCGTAACTAAACATCTCTCCATGGACCTGGCTGTATAAAAACTTTAATCAATTACAATCAACCAAGGGCCATGACAGTCTGGTTGTCGAATACGAGTCAGGTTCTTCCACTACTGGAACCAATCACGTCCATAATGATTACTCCGTAGGATCACAATCTAGAGAAACCATCCATTTTCACATAGGGAAACCTGCATATATATGCCATATAACTATGTGAGTCATATATTTCGTCAATTGTGTAAGTTCTTTGTGGTGATTTAGCAACGCGGTAGTTTAAAAATTACACAGATTCCTCTAAAAGAATACCTCTACACATTGTGAAGTAATGCTCTAATATACCAAAACTACAAGCGCAGAACTAAATTGTTACAAAAAAAAAAAACTAGTCTACGGCAGATAGAGAAACACTAAGAGTCGGCAAGTACAACGATCACAACTGACCTTCACTGTGTTGTATGATCTGGTTAGTCTTCTTTTCCTTTTTGCGACTAGATCTGGTTAGTATTTGACCATGCAATAAATCATCCTGCTACACCACCTTTGTTATTGACATATTCTTTCCTTTTGAAACTAGGATGTGTTTTGATACTGCTTATTAGAAATGCTTATGCGTAATAAATAGTTTGAACGGCCAAATAGTAAAATAGCAAAGATGCTTATGAGGTATAAGCACATATAAACACTTTGCTATTTTGTACTATTTATAAGTATTTGAGCAAAGCAGTAAAACATAGCTTTTAGTGTTTATGAATAAACATAATCAGTTTATCTACTGAATTGACTACTTATATTAAGCTCTATAAACAGTTTTCACAGAACAAACACTATAAGCACCAAACATTTTGAATATAAGTAATATCAAACACATCATAACTTCTTTAAACTTCAGGTATCTCTTGTTTACCATCAGCCTTTTGGCTTCTACGGTATCAATTTGGTGGACTGCTTTCAAATATTGATCACTGGCTCAAAACAGAAACAAGATGAATGAAGCCTTATTTTCAAGATGAGATGCTATTTTACCTCCGTTTTGTTATGCACCAAAGCCATATAAAAAGTTAGGGGAAAATGAAGATAAATATGTTTAGTGGTGAATGATAGCTCAAAACGTTAAACTGAAAGTAACGGGAACAATACTAAACAACGTGCTTGGCAGTTCAGTTTTCTACTTGCCAAACAGTGTGCTGTATTTCAATTCTTTGTTCAACAGGCAGCTCTCGCAGAAAGAATTTTTGCACCCCTGAACAGAACAAGCACATCATGTGAGTGAAGTCACCAATTCCCAATCCGCATTTGCACATGCGCCATTCCTCCCGTCCCCTCGTACGCGGGACGGCGGCGGCCGCACGCGTCCGGGGGCTGATGGCCGGGTTTTCGCCCCAGGTATTGACACGCGTCGATAAAGCTGCTGGAACTCAGCCACAACATGGGCGCCCGGTGCAGAAGATCAAGGCGCCGTCCTCCGGTCCACGTGTACCCCACCAACTCCATAAATTCAATCCTTCTCAAACCCTCGCAGAGGTTTCTCACAGACATCCGGGACCCACTACTGATCTCCCATGATGTCAGTGACTGAATACTTCGGGGTAGTACGACGAGTATGCCGACCTGATAAAGTAGGGCCATGCGCTATAAATAAACGGGTGGACTCCGCCCTCCATGATGAGCTACCGCATCCCCACCGTCCACGTGTACCATCGGCCGCAGCTATCCTGCACCCACCAAATGGTTGTCTTGCTTCCTCGCTGAAGCATGGGTCCAAATTTTTATGGAGCCCAGGTCTCATTGACTTGCCAAGTTAGAAGAGACGAACGGAGGGAGGAGAATGATGTCGGAGGGGGACGAGCCGCAACCCCCACCCTGAAAATGCGATACCTACATGAACGTCTACCCATCTAACCAACTCTAAGGTGGGTCCAATACGTTTTGTCCCACATGTCAGTTAGTTTTGGGGAGGTGGGCGTGGACTCGGCTGGGCGGACGCGGATCGGTCGCATAGATTATGTGGTGCGGGATTAGCGAGCGATCGAGCTGTCCCCTACCTGTGCTGTGCTACTCTCCCCTTTCGCGTTTGCTTGCTGCCTTCCCCTCTGGCCCTCTCTCCCTTCTCCCTCTCTTCTCTGATTCCCTCTCTGAGCTTGGTTGCCGGAGCTAAGCAAAGTGCACGGCGAGGGTGCTGCGCCCTGTGCTGCAGAAGGTCGAGGAGGAAAAGAGACGCGAGGTAGGCGGCGCGACGAACTTGGTGATTGGGTATGTGTCCCTCCTCGTCTCGCGCGAGCTTTGCTAACTTCCGGCGGGGATTTTTGAGCTGAAGTTCTGTCTATCCTCTAGTTTTTAACTGGTGTTAGTCGGGTTTTCTACTCCCGTGCGTGTGATTCTTATTTCCCGGGCCGGGAGTTCTGTGTGATTAAGCCAGGGGAACGCTTAGCTCCGTGAAATTGTCGTGAATTTGTAGCTCTTAGCACCGTGTTGAGGAGATTCCCGTCTTGTTTGCGAAAGATATGGTCAATTGAAGTCTGTAGAAAAATGATCCTATGTGAGTTCAGAAATTTGAGCTGAACAGAGGTGTAAGGTAAAGGTTGTTAGACTTGTCTCTGCTTTTTGGCCCCCGACTCCCCGTGAGCCTATTTAAGCTCGATGATTTGCCTGAAGAAGAGGAGGAGTGAAGTGAGCCCCCTTTTATGTGATGTGATGTGGAGAAGGAATTTACGGGGGTTCGTTGCTGCGTTGACGTACAGTATATTTCTGGCCATGATTTTGATCTTTTCTGCCTTGTCCTTGCCAGACGGAAAGGGGAAATTATGGGGGAAAGGAGAAAGAGAAGGAAGGGTCTTTAGCCATACATATATAGTTTCGTTACTTGCTACGAGAGGTCTGAGATTTAGTGTGTCTGTGGGGCTGTTTGCCTTGGTGAATTTACTTCAAATATGCTTTAGGCGTGCAAGATGTGACGAACTGCTTTCTAATGTTTAGTCAAACAAGTGTAGCCTTGTCCTTCAAATATGCTGTTTTTTCGACTACGTTTGGCTGTAGATATTTTACTAGTTTCGCTTATCTTTCCAGTTTCCACTAATGTATTTAGTGATATCAAATGTTTCAACAGTTGGCCTTTTCCTACTGGAACTGCAGTACTTTGAACATGCTTTTTGCAAATACTTGCATTAAGGATGAATAAAATGTTAAGCACCGACTGTTTAGGGACACAGGAGCTCTATGCATTTGGCAAGACCACTGAAATTTTGGAACACTCGCATCCTCCAGAGATTACACTCGATAAAACAGCAGTGGGGTCAGCACTAACAAATAATCAAAATGGTAAAGTCTGCACAGTTATCAGTGCCTTCTACCTAGCAGTTCATTTCAATATTTTTGCTGTCACTGAATTCTACTTTTCTACTTCAAATACATATGAGTCACAGAATCATTGCAAAAATATATTGTCTTCTTTGCTTTGGCTCCACCTGTAAGTCTGTAACCAGTATTTACACTCCTAAACATGCATAAAACTCAGCTTCGGCAGTGCTTCTAGAACTGACACTGTTGACATGTTGAGTCAACGATACTTTCTAAGTTGAAAGGAGCTGTTCTCACCATATTGTAGAACAGAAACATCCTGGTGTGGATATGTGATAACATTATCTCTATCCAAGATAAACATTATTTCTATCCACTGATTGAGAAGAGAAAAATGTCAATCTACAGTTGAGTATTGACTGAGTAAGTTGCAACTTACTATCTGAAACCATAAGCATTAGTATTATCCTACTTAGAACCAGTTAATTTCTTAAAATAAAAGTAGGTATTTGTGTTTCATAATGTCATGGATTAATCTGATGCAGTTTAGTCACTGCTCAGCCTTGTAGTTTTATACTGTGCGTATGTGGCTAGAATAAAGTTATTAAATCAAGACTAATTTGTACTGAAAGAGACGAGGCGCTTGCTGCATGAGTTATGTGCTGATGACAATGATTAAAGGTCTTGGTAGAATTGTTCACCCTATCCCCTCCCCGTATTACGAAGTTCACCTTCTTCTATAGAATGTAGTCCTATCCCTATGTAGGCCCTTCAGCTTAATATTTAGTTGTGTAAAGCAACAATGCATAGCGTAAGTTTCATATCCGAAGTATATGCATTATAATTCCATTGAATTTTTTTTGTTGTTGTTGCAGTGTGCTGTAGTGCCGAAGTATCAGGAGAAAACACTGAAATCATGGAATTCAGTTTATTACAGGATGAATCTGACTCGGCAGCTACCAGTTTACTACCACTGCCATTGTTGTCATATGGCCCTAGATCTATGGTGATTGACCTTTGTTTTCATTTTATAAAATTCCGAAACTTGTGTTGCTTAATTTGATCCTCGTTTTCATCGTTGGTATGATATATTCAATATCTTAGAAGCAAGTTCCTTGAGTTCATTTTCCATGCTGATAATGTGTTCTGTTATTATATAGCTTATAGTTCTCTCAACTCTCCAGCTCTAGGCACTCTACATACTAAAAACAAAGAAATAGTGTATCAGTAAAAGGTGGCATGGATCTTAAGTGGCTATGTTCTTACAGAAATTGCGTTTTTCTTTCTTTCTTTTTTTTTTTTTTTGAAATGTGATGCTATGGAGTAAGGAACTTGGAATGTTAAAAACTATTCTTTCATATTTTACAGGTTCCATTATCAGTTCCATCACCATCTGATCTTGGGACCATCCTCTCGCCAGATTCAGTCTACAGTGATCTTCAGATGAAGGAGCTCAACTACAATGCTGGAGGTAACATCTTGCCTTTTAACTCTTTATGTAGTATAATTTAATGTCAGATTTCTATGTTTTCAGTTCCTAGATTTGATTGTTTGACTACATGTAGATTTATACATTTCTCTTTCTATGTTCTTTAATTTAATCAGTTCTTGTGTGACTGCAATCATTGGTAGCTGAATTCTCTGATAGCTTATTCTTTTTTTTTTTCTATATCTATCATTGCAGCGATGGATGAAAGTGCTGAGTTCCTTCACCTGATTCTTAGTGGCAATGATGAAGGATACAATACTGCAACTGAATTTCAAGTATGGGACGTTCTGGACTTGTATGTCTCAGAAAATTTTTCTGCTCTACAGTTTGATAGCCTGATGGGTTTTACAAATGAAGTCAGTACTTCCTATCATGACTCTATGAATTTAGTTGACATTGTAGAGCGACCTGTTGCTCTCCTGTCTCTAAATGACACAGCAGAAAGAAATAACACTGGCGATGAGGTTCCAGTTGACCACAACGCATCGGACCCTGATGAAACATCCTTATACCTTCAAACAAAACCGACAGATTCAGAAAATGAAAGTAGTTCTGCACCTGGAGATGTGGTAGAAACTGAATATTTTGATCAGAAGCTACTTTCGAGAGGTCTGCCTGAGTTAATGGATGTTGATTCACCCTGTCGCATACTGAAGTCACCAGTGAGAACAAAAAATGTGACTCTTGTTCTGGACTTAGATGGTAAGAAGACAGTTACTTTACACTATGTACTTCACTACTGAAACTGTTCGCCTTTTTTTTCCTAGTAATTTCAATTTGTGAAGATTCCTTTTCTCAATCATATATGGGGCTAAGGTTTATAGCTAGTGTCGGCTAGAAAGTAGAAACCATGAGGGTTGTTACAACTATATTAAATTGGTCCTCAAAGTAGTCAAATAATTACAGAGAACAATTTTTTTTTATGCTCTACTATGATAAATGATTATTTGTACCAGTCCTTGTACTCGCTTATCAGTATGTTCGATGGAACTTGTTATGAATCCTTGTTATTTAAAACGGTGTATTGCAGTTTGTGCTGTATGCTTTTGTTGCTGGCATCTTATCGTAAGACTTCTAGTTTATAGTATCTGTATTTGATAATCCTGTAATGATTTGGATTAGGCGAAATTTATTTTTGGTATGGACATTGTTACTGTAATACTTGTTTAGTAAGATAGTCTAACCACTTATCTTGTGCAGAGACTCTTGTACATTCAACATTGGATCACTGCGACAATGCTGATTTTACGCTGGAAGTTTTCTTTAATATGAAAAATAATACAGTATATGTGAGAGAAAGGCCTCACCTGAAGATGTTTCTTGAAAAGACAGCTCAGATATTTGAGCTTGCCATTTTCACAGCTAGTCAGAGGATCTATGCTGAGCAGCTAATAGATAGACTTGATCCTGATGGGAAGTTGATTTCGCGGCGTTTTTATCGTGATTCCTGTAAATTCTCTGATGGTTGCTATACAAAGGATCTAACGATTCTAGGAGTTGACTTGGCAAAAGTTGCAATTGTTGACAATACTCCGCAGGTAGCATCCCATTCCAAGATGTTAGATTTATGTTGTACTTTGGAGTTGTAGAAATGTTTCCCTTTTGGTGACTTTTGTCCTGATGGCTGGTAGATCTAGCACTATATAAAGTGACTTTTAGGCATGTAATTATCTCCTTCTTAATTAGAGGTGGCAGGAACTAAAGTTTCTTTCTTCATTGGAGCTTTTTCTTCTCTGATTCCTAAAGTATCTTGGTATTTGTCGATTAATGGAAGCATATTTCTTTGCCCAGGTTTTCCAGTTGCAAGTGGATAACGGCATACCGATTAAGAGCTGGTTTGACGACCCCTCAGATCAGGAATTGGTTGAGTTACTCCCATTCCTAGAGGGCCTCGTTGATGCAGAGGACGTGAGGCCGATAATCTCAAAGACCTTCCACAATACACCTCAGGAGATTTAGTTGTAGAAGATCCAACAAACTTGTTAGTGAAGCCCATCTTGGGAAATTAGATATAGAATCAAGATTCACCATTTATGTTATGTTAGCTGTTACAAATAGCAAGCATAAACAGCCGTCGTTGTGAAATGGCTTTTATATGTGTTATGGGATTTTATGTGTCACAGATCATTGTACAGAAGGAACAATAGTGCCGAATAAAGTGATCTGAGTGCAATTTTGCTCATGAGAACTCTAAAGCAGCATGATGCTTAGTTGAGTTTCTGGTTTACACCGTATATATTGTTCTTATTTTGGCTTAATAACTAGTGTTAGGGTTTGAACTTGGTCCATACAATGTGTGAATCTTGCCAAAACTTGGCTACTTGGATGACTTTGTCAAACACCCCAACACATCATACAGGTTGTCACCGGCAAAAGAAGTATGCACCACGCTACTCTGTCTATGTTTAATCCTCAGAGTAGAAGTCGTAGATCTTATGCTGGATTTGGCAGCAGACACCAGTAAAGTCTTAGTCTTAGCGCACCCATTTGATGCATTGAAAGCCACGTTGTCCTGTTGGGATAAAGTTCATTTGCCGTTGTTATAAGCCAATATGGCTCTGTCCTTGGTCATTACTGAGTGGTTTTCAGTTTTGATCTTGTAACTGGATCAAGTCAAGGCGCGTGCATCATCCAGTATGTCACTTGACACTGAGAAATTCAAAAAGGTGTTGGTAAATTTGATCCTTAAATACTGCGCCGGGACCTTAACGGCTGCAGAGCCATCCGTCGCCACTGATTGCCACAACATGGCGTGCCTCCTTCCCCGCGTCGCCGGAGCCTCCCTTCTCGTCGTCCTCCTGACAACAACCTCGCCCACCTCTCCGGCGGAAGCTCAGACGTTCCCGGCGAGCGCGCGGCCCACGAGGTCGGGGTACCTCAACGTCACCTCCACCAACTCCCTCTACTTCGCCTTCTACGAGGCGACCGACCCGGTGACCACCCCACCGGCCGCCGCGGCGCTGCTCGTGTGGCTGCAGGGCGGACCCGGCTGCTCCTCCCTCATCGGCAACTTCGCCGAGCTGGGCCCCTACCTCCTCCTCGACAACGCCACGTCCCTCACCCGCAACCCGGACGCCTGGACCCGCCGCTTCGGCGTCGTGTTCCTCGACAACCCGCTCGGCGCCGGCTTCAGCGCGCCCGCGTCAGACGCCGACGTCCCCACCAACGAGTCCACCATCGCGGCCCACCTCCTCGCCGCGCTCCAGTCCTTCATGGCGCTGGACACGTCGTTCCGGTCGCGCCCGCTGTTCCTCACCGGCGAGAGCTACGCCGGCAAGTACATCCCCGCTGCCGCGGCGCACATCCTCCGCGCCAACGCCAGGCTCCCCGAGAAGCAGAGGGTGAACCTGCGGGGCGTCGCGATCGGCAACGGGATGACCCACCCGGTGGCGCAGGTGACCGTGCACGCTGACCAGGCCTACTTCGCGGGCCTCATCAACGCGAAGCAGAAGGCCGCGGTCGAGGCGATGCAGGACAGGACGGTGACACTCGTCGGGTCGGGTAAGTGGACGGAGGCCAGGAACGAGAGAAACCGGATCATCAGCTTCCTCCGCAACGTGACCGGCGTGGCCACGCCGTTCAACTACGCGCGAGACACGCCGTACCCGACGCGCCCGCTCCGGGACTTCCTCAACACCGACGAGGCCAGGTCCGCGCTCGGCGTGAAGCGGAACACGACGTGGACGCGGTGCAGCGGGGCCGTGTCCACCGCGCTGGCGGGTGGCGTCATGCGGAGCGTGAAGCGCGACGTGGAGGCCGTCCTGGTGAACGGCGGCATGCGGGTGCTGCTGTTCCAGGGCGTGTTCGACCTGCACAGCGGGCCCGCGTCGGTGGAGGCGTGGGTGCGGGAGCTGGACTGGCCGGGGCTGCCCGCGTTCATGGAAGCGGAGCGCGTCGTGTGGCGGGTCGGGGACCACGGGCAGCAGCAGCTCGCCGGGTACGTGCAGGCTTCAGGGCCGCTGGCGAACGTGATCATCGTCGGCGCCGGGCACATGGCGGCGGGGGATAACCGGCCCGCGGCGCAGGCGATGATCGAGGGCTGGGTGATGCAGACGGGGCCGTTCGCCGGGGGTGGCGCGCTGCCGTCATTGTCCTGAACGAACTTTCCGATCGATTGCTCTGCTCTGCAGCAGAGACGGGTTGAGTGAGAGTTTGTATCATACTATACTGTTCCGTGTCGTTCTGCTTACGTATACTGTAGACAATAATGTTGCTGTACTGCTACACTTGCCTAGGTAAGGTGTAGGCCAATAACATCAGGAATCTTGCAAAAAGGTTCCAAGCAATGAGACTTTGATTGATTCGATAGTGGTTGTGGAGATTTTAATGTCGACGAGGCAATTAAGGAGTATTATGCTACTGTTATATGTCCTGCTGCTGCTGTCACTACTATGTTGATGTAAATAGTACTACTTGCCTAGGTAACGAGTGAATAAGATCGGATATCTTGCCAAGAGAGATATCGAAAGGTGAGAAGACAATTTGATTGATCTGGTAGTTTTTTGTTGGACCTGATGTGCATATTACATTCCTCTTTGACCACAGGAGACCACGTAGTCAATTTTTATTCTTTTTTCAATACGATGTATGAGTTATGATCTGCCCTTAGAATTGATTACACAAGTAACATGAATCAAATTGAACTTTCAAGCTGTGGATTTGTGTTATTTTAGTGTGAATAATGGTAATTGTCTACAATCATTTTACAAGTCCAAATTGTATAGAACACACTAACAAATTATGATTTCAATGTGAACATAACAACAAAAAATCAAATTTAGCTGTAACATATAATAATTCTAAAAAAAATTCATCAATGACACAATATGACCGGTTAACTATTATTTTTCTACTTTTCTATCTTAATATATAAAATATATTAGAATTTAAAACTTGCACAAATATACATTGTTGCATTCTCTAATATAAAAATTAGAGCTAGAATTTTTTCGATTGTTTGCACGGCTTGCTCGACAAATTAAATATTAAAATATAAGCAAATAATAGAAACAAACAAAAAATTATAGCTCTATTTTTTAATGATATAGACTGAAATAAATGTATAGTTATGCCAAGTTTTAAATTCTAACATTTTATATATATTTGGAATAGAAAAGTAGAAAATAATTATTAAATGGTAATAATTTGTCACAGACGATTTCTTGGAGACGCAGCTCAGGTCACTAAAGAGGACGATTTCACCATTCTTTCAATTACTTGCAAACTGATCATCACCTACTCGAGCTGAGATTTCACAGAGATGTGGAGGATATATGCGCGTAGCTCTGAGTGATTTAGGTTGGGCTGGGAAGGCACGAGAGCAGACGGAGCTCGAGTTCAAGCTCTTGGCGGCAATGGTGATGGAGCCGAGAGAAACAGAGGAAGAGAAAGAGAGGAGAGCGCGGAGACGCCGAGGGATAGAGCGGAGGGACCGAGGAAGAGGTCGTGACGAAGGCTGAGGCGCGGTTTTGAGCTCTGAAAACGGCGGCCGGGCAGTGACATGTGGGCGGCTTCGTGTCGACACGCATGGCCGTCGGGCGCCAGCGAGAGAGAAAACAGAGAGAGTTGAGTGATTGACAGGTGGGTCCCACGACTAGTTTAATCTTTTCTAGAATTATCTCGGCCACCATTTCATAATTGGAAATAAAATAGTTCACAACTTCAAATGGACTTGGAAAAATTTGTAGAGAATCCTTAAGTTGTGTAGAGCACAATGTGACAAGTGGTAAGGTCCAAAGCCAAATAGTTTATGTTTCCCATTTATTTGAAAATGGGTAAAATTTAAACTTCTAGGAATTAATTAGGGCACTTCCTCTTTGAATAAAATTCTGAGAAAATTCTTAAAATTCTTTTATGACAAACACTATCACATAAAATTTTAATAGCCCCTAGTTGTATGATAGAATTTGAAGTTGCTTCACAACCTAACCATACTTCGGTTTGAATTCAAATTCGAAATTTGAAATGCAATCAAAATTGAATTATGACTTGCTAAACCAGAATTAGGTGCAATCATGTGATCAAAGAATGTAGTGACACTAGGGTGTCACAACCCTCCCTCCTTAAGAAAATCTCGTCTCGAGATTTAAATTGAATTAGAGGTAGGTTAAAAAGGGTAAGATTTAGTATCTGAGAATCGATGTAAAAATTCCGAATAATGGGTATGAAGGAATTCTATAGATTCCCAAGTTGCTTTATCTTTGGAATGATTGTTTCATTGAACTTTATAAAACTTGATGATTCTTTTTCGAGTAACTCGATCCTTCTCGTCCAATATTTTTTATGGGATGCTCGGAATAAGTCAAATCAGATTGTAGATGTTCATAATCATCTAATATGACATCTATGGGTGGCTTAAGACATTTTTTTAATTGAGATACATGGAATATGTCATGCACACATGAAAGATTCGCCGGTAACTTTAACTTGTAGGTCACAGGTCCACATTGCTCAATTGTTTTGAAAGGACCAATATAGCGAGGAGCTAATTTTCCTTTGTGTCCAAATCATTGAATACTTTTTATAGGTGATACCCGTAAATAGACATGATTGCCTATTTCAAAAGTTAGCTGTCAACGTCTTTTATTGGCATATATTTCTTGTCGTTGTTTTGCCGCCTTAAAATTAGCCTTAATAATTCGAACCTTTTCTTCAGCTTGCTGTACAAGATCTGGTCTAAAAATAATTCTTTCTCCAAATTTTGACCAATTCAATGGGGTTCTATAGCTACGACCATATAAGGCTTCAAACGGCGTCATTCCTACACTTTCTTGATAACTATTGTTGTAAGAAAACTCTATGAGAGGCAAATGATCGTCCCAATTACCACCATATGTCAAAACACAAGTTCTAAGCATGTCTTCTAAAATTTGGTTAACACACTCAGTTTGTCCATCCGTAGTGGGGTGGTATGCAGAGCCACAGATTAAGTGAGTGCCTAAAGATGTCTGTAATTATTCCCAAAATCTTGCTAAAAACTGAGAGCCTCGATCTGAAATAATTGTCTTATGAACTCCATGTAAACATAAATTCCGAGAGATGTATAGTTTAGCATACTGTTTAACACTATATCGAGTGTAAACAGGAATAAAATGTGCTGACTTAGTGAGTCTATCCACAATTACCCAAATGAAATCATGTTTTCTGGAAGTCATTGGAAGACCCACAATGAAATCCATATTGATATCATCTCATTTTCAAGCAGGTATGCTTAGTGCCCGTAATAGACTAGCTTTCTTCAAATGATCAGCCTTGATACATTGACACGTACCATATTCTGTGATGTAACAGGTGACTTCCTGTTTTATTCTTGTCCACCAAAAATTTTCCTTCAGTCCTTGGTACATCTTGTTACTGGGTGAACAGAATACTTGGACTGATGATCTTCCTCTAAAATTTTACGACGTAACTTAAGATTTTTAGGGACCACAAGACGATTGTTAAACCATAGCACACCATTCTTATCTTGATGGAAATAAGTAGCTTTTCCATCCTTTATATTTTTCCTGATGTGTGTCATGCCTTTGTCCTTTTTTTGAGCAAAAATTACTTCATCTCTGATGGTGGAAAGGATCGCTAAATTATGTATCGCAACCACAGGTAGAATATGAACACTTGGTTAAGTAGAGGAAATGTCCTTGCTATTGTCCCATTGCTGCAAATTCATATTGTTGCAATGTTCTTTCCAACTCAAGGTATCGACTACAACATTGGTCTTACCGGGTTACAATGAACTTCTAAGTCATAATCTTTAATCAGCTCAAGCCATCGGCATTGACGCATGTTCAGATATGATTGTGTAAAAATATACTTGAGGCTCTTGTGATCGGTGTAGATATGCACCAAATTTCCCAACATATAATATCGTCAAATCTTTAGTGCAAGAACCACCGCTGCTAATTCCAAGTCATGAGTTCGATAATGTTCCTCATGCCTGCGTAATTGTCGGGATGCATAAGCAATCACACGACCTTCTTGCATTAGAACACAACCCAATCTCGTTCCAGAAGCATCACAATAAACATCAAAAGATTTGGTGATGTCGGGTTGAGCTAGAATGGGTGCAGTAGTTAGCAAGTTCTTCAAAATCGAAAAAGCCTCTTCATATTGTGAAATCCACATAAATGTCACATTATTTTGTAGGAGATCGGTGATACGTTTTAATCCTATGGCAAGTGTCGCATTTAGAGATATACAAGGAAACATGTTGTATGAGATAGTCAACCCTCTGGGAATTATTTTAAGGGCAGTTCTCCCTCCTTAATTTATTTCAAATTTTTTAAAAGATTTCTCTCTATGAGACAAGTAGGAATAAGATGTGCAAGGAATGTAGCCTTAAGTTAATGAGTCTGGACGGATAAAACTTTTATTCAACAACTCATTCAACTAGTCCTTTAACTTGATAAACTCATTGGGATCCATCTTGTATGGTTGTCGGGACACGTCGAGAGACTCACAAAACACTGGAATACTTTCCAAAGAACGATTTTTCATTAAGTTGACCGATATCAGATTCACGAAGGAATTCTGAATTTCTGTTTGGCAAGGATGGCATAGGTGGTGAAATATGCACCATATATGCACAAGAAGTACAATATTTGGGGTACATGTATTTAGAATGGATAAAGGCGTTCTGAAGTCAACACCTGTCTAGGAGAATATACATTGGTATGGCAAGGGTGAGATTAGTTGTTGTACCAAGGCGAGAATTCAAGCATAACGTTTTCCTTCCCAGTTGCGTACCCTAGATAATACACCATCCTATTTAGAAGAATGTTATACTCAAGTTCTCTTTACCAATTTCAGCAAGCAAGTGAACTCTTCGTATCACAATTTTGACTCGAGAAGCACCTGGACGAACCGGCACAATTTGAGATGAATTACAATTTGATCAAGCACACATTTTATTAAAATTGGCATATGGTCAACTAATCAGCATTGTTAAAATTGAAAGATGTGGGAAAGGCTTAACTTTCGGTACTAGAATCTTGAGGCAAAGAAAAGAATGATATGCCTCATACAAGAATGCAACAACAATGATGAAGATGATAAGGAGTCCTCAACGTTAGAAGGTATAAGTGTCTAACGGATACATGAAACAAGGCTAGTGCAACTTTACGCTCACGGTGTTAGATCAATATACAATACAATAGTCACACGTGAATAAGAAACAAGTGATGTCACAACTATGATACATAGCTTAGACATGACATAAATCTTTATAATATTTGGTTTCCCTAGGATGGCTCCTATGTCTTCCTTGAACGGTTCAGTAATAAAATTTTTGAATTGCTCCAACCCAGTGAACAAAAACTGTTTCTACTGAATAGCCAGTCGAAACACACAATTCTAGAAATTTCAGAGTCAACTAAAAAATTGTTTATCACATCAACCGAAATAAAGATATGAAATTCTCAAGTTGATGCTTAAACATGAAGAGCATGACTGAGCAGTACACAAACATTGGCATTCTGGAGCTATGTTGGAAAGATTTAAATTTACAGTTGAGCTGTAAATTTAAGATAACTTCAATATCTTTCCAACGCATATTCGCTCAACAATTTAGCCAAAGTAAAACTGGAGTTATAAATTTTTCAATCAACACATAATTCTGTCATCCTGAACAAAGAGCATAATAAGAGTCTTACTTTGTCGACTGATTTGATCTAGATGTGTGCTAAATCATGAAAAACGCATAACTATAAAGTTGTAGTTCGTCAAGAGATCTTTCCAATGGTTATTCATGGAAAATTTTAGGACATCTATATCAGGAGATATAAACTTTGACATCGGACCTGCTAGATTTATAAGTTCTTCAATTCTGGAGCATTTTTCAATAAAGTTTCATTTCTCCAAAAGTTGAGACATCAAGAGGATTCCCAAATCTTTCCAGAACATACTGGTATGCTCCAAAATTCTAAATGATTAATAGGTTATGGATTTTCAAAAATTAGGACAGATTGATTTCAAATCTGAAGTTCTAGTTATTGACCTAAGTTCAAAATTTTACAAGTTAATTAGTTCAGTTTTTAAACACCCATTTGAGAAAGTGCATCAGAGGTAAGATCAAATTTTAATTCACTTGATTATATGTCATGTCATGAATGCAAGTAAAATTTTTAATACTAACCGTACCTCACTCAAAAGAAAATATATAAATACCAACACATTGCGGTATTTCATAACTTTTGGTGACGACCCGTACCCACGAGCAAACATTCTAAGTTTTTTGACACACACACTCTAACGGGGTTAGTGTACCTGCAAGAGATCATTTCAGAAATATTATATCAAATTCAAAAGAAACTACGAAAATAAGTAGTTTATATACTACTTGGCAACGGTTCATGAAACAAACCGCCTTGCGAAGCCACGGTCCTCGTAAGTGGACCCATGCTCATAAACCTACCATGATGAGCATCATCTATAAGAAAAAAATTAACACAGTTTATGGAAGAAACCATCTCACGAAACCATAGCCCTCGTGAGCGAACTCTATGCTCCAATACTTGCTCAATAAGCCAAAAATAAAATATATTCAAGAAAAAGAATCATCTCACAAAGCCACAGTCCTTGCGAGCGGACTATAAATGTCAAATGAAAATCCAAATAGCAAACCAACTCAAACATAACCCGTTAGCTTTGTCACCACTCTATAATTCCTATAGATAGTTGGGCATATACTAACATGTCCTCACCGTATATGCCGTACTTTTAAAATATATCTTAATTGGTATTATCCTGGAACATTGCTCTGATGCCAGGTGTCACCGCCTCCTTGGACCGAAGTTTTCGAGGTGCTGATTAAGCAGACATAAGATAATACAACAACCGACCAAGTGCAAATTACAAAGAAAAGAGTAATATTTATTATATATTAGAGTCTAAGTGTTAAACGCAACAGAAATATTACAAGACAAGTTTTGAAAATAGCGGAAGATAGCGTGATCAAGCATCTATAATATACAACTCGACGATAAAAGCAGGTTTGATAAATCCGTGTCCATACGGATTATCACCTAGCATCACACAACAGCAGCGGCTACTCAGTCTCCCAATTGGCTGACCATCCCTCTGGAATAGACATATCCCAGAGAAGTACACCCAAAGGTAACTCATAAGTATCAATATTTTTACCTGAAATAATTAAAATAATAACATGGCAAAGCCTGAGCAACTAAGCTCAGTAAGTCTTACCCGACATAAATTAATACTAGACCATGCATAGGCTCAAAGATGGATAAAAGTAAATTTAGTGAACATTCTAGTAACTATAACAGTGTAAGGTAATTAGCATATAGAGATATAAAGTTCAACAAGCAATCTGAAATTTAAATCAAGTACAAAATATACCAAGTTTAGATTCACTAAAACGCAATATTCTTCATCTAAACATTTCATTCATTATTATTAGTGAGGTTCTTAAACTACAATGTGACGCACTGAACAAGCGGTAGTCATTACTACGAGGGACAGCGATTGCAATCGTTTTACACTAGCTGGAAAAACCCAAAATTTACGACATACGTATCATTTAAGAACACGTATGACAACTTTTCGTAAAGACATCATACAAGCCGGTCCGGGTTCAAAGTTCCAAGTGGACAGCCATTCCACACTACCTCGGGATGGGTATCGTCCAATATGCAAATAGCAATGCTACACCAGTTTACTAGTTCCCATATACTAGCATGTATTCAGTATAGTTCAAAACTTGCTCAATAGGGCCGACAACGAACGGGTCCTAGGTCGACACAGACAGGACTACAGCCTTGCAAGACATATCCTTTGAAGGCATATGATCTTTGCTCTTTCATCTACGGGGTCTATCCACATCTTAAAATTTAGTTGTTGACATAAATGGACTGTCACCTTGCGAGACAAAAACCTCACAGGTCCTTTGCCTTTGCCCTTTCCAAAACAGACACATTTAGTCCAAATTTTAACCTTCTTACTAAACCTTGTGAAATCATCATTTCACTAAATATTCCAAATATCAAAAAAATGTTGATCCTACAACTAAGCATAATAAATTATCTATTAACTACTTGTACCTGTATACCATGTCTAAATAAAATAGGACATATCCACGAAATGCAGGTGGATTTTCAATCAACTCCTAAACTTAATGCACAATTCATCTATACACCTATAGTAATTTAATTACTGAAATTTAAGCATATTAAATACAAGAGAAATTATCCGAGGCTTGCCTTGAGCTACAATCATAGGGTCAGTACTGATGTTAGAATTTTCTGATGCCGAGAACACTGAAGATTCTTTCTGAAAATTCTCCTCGGTAGAATTAACGTTTCCTATAACAATACCGATATGTCAATATGGAGAATGCATGAGATATGCAACCAAATGTGATGCACGTGTTAAATGAAATAGGACAATTCAAATCCATTCCTTAGTATGGTTTGGTGGACATATGCTTCAGAGCTAGCAATTCTAATAAGAATAATTTATAATTAAAAATTTCTTAATGTATTTAAATATGGTTATCAAGACAAGGAATACAAATAAATCATTTAGGAAAAGAATACTATGCTACTGGACATGAGTGAACTACTGAAGATGAATATATGCATGACCAGTAAGTATGCCAAATTTGACTATTATTTTATGAGCAAAACAATGATAATGCAATTAACAAGATTTCTGACTAAATAAATTCTAGTAAAATATGAACAGAAGGTAAATTCCTAGAAACATTAATGGTGATGCATCATACTGAGCATGATTTTTGTGTACAAGTTCAAACCCTAAAAGTTGATAGAAATTAATTTAATGCAATTCTAAGAATTTAAAAGATAAATTCATATATAATTATATGTCTAGAAACTAGGGTCAAATAAATACATTCTCGACAGAGCATGTCATGAGAAGTCTAAAACAATTTAATTTGGTATTTGATCATACCAACAACTAAGCATGTGAATTTATTAGGATTTATACGAATTAAATCCTACATCAAAACTTTATATGATAACCATATGCAACAACATGCTCAGTGCATAGAGCTCATGTTAAGGAAACCAACAAAATTTACTTTGCTATTTTAGGAGCCCTAAAACTCTAGATATGGATTTTACAAGATTAATCATTTTCCTGGATTTTTATTTCGAACTTCGCTTTATTTACAAATTTGCCATTCGCTCATTTGGATTGAGCAGAGCGCGCGCTCGCGCGGTGGTGCGGCTGCCGGAGTGATTTCTGAGCTCGCCACCGGTTGATGTGTTAGCCGAAGCTGGACTTTGTGCTCACCAGAGCATAGAGCACATCAGGGCGCATCTAGGAGAGGGGTTCACGAGGAGAGATGCTCTCCGGACTAGCTCGGTGATGAGCGGCGGCGGAACAGAGAATGACGGTGACGGCGGGAGCTCGTCGTTGAGGCCGGGAAGACGGACGAAGTGGTCGGAGAGCACTAGTGGGTCACAGAGAAGCTTGGCGAGGTCACCGAGGAGACGGAGAAGGGCCAAGCAGAGCTGTCACCGTGAAGCCCAATAATGGCCGACGATGGCGGAAGGGGAAAAGTGGAATTCCGAATACCTCGAGCCACGAAACCAGATGAACTTGATCAGTGGATTGTGCAAAGGAGTTTCACATGCTCTCAAACAAAAATGATAGGTCGATCTCACCAGAGGACCGTAAATTTCTTGGAGACCTGGCTCAGGTCACCGAAGAGGACGATTTCGCCATTCTTTCAATTACTTGCAAACTGATCATCACTTACTCGAGCCGAGATTTCGAAGAGGTATGGAGGATATATGCGCGTAGATCTGAGTGATTTGGGTTGGGCTGGGAAGGCATGAGAGCAGACAGAGCTTGAGTTCAAGCTCTCGGCGGCAGTGGCGATGGAGCCGAGAGAAACAGAGGAAGAGAAAGAGAGGAGAGCGCGGAGACGCCAAGGGATAGAGCGGAGGGACCGAGGGAGAGATCGAGACGAAGGCCGAGGCGCGGTTTTGAGCTCTGAAAACGGCGGCAGGGAGGTCACACGCAGGCGGCTTCATGTCGGCACGCATGGCCGTCGGGCGCCAGCTAGAGAGAAAACAGAGAGTTGAGTGACTGATAGGTGGGTCCTGCGACCAGTTTAATCTTTTCCAGAATTATCTCAGCCACCACTTCATAATTGGAAATAAAATAGTTCTCAACTTCAAATGGACTTGAAAAAATTTGTAGAGAATCCTTAAGTTGTGTAGAGCACAATGTGACAAGCGGTAAGGTCCAAAACCAAATAGTTTAAGTTTGCAATTTATTTGAAAATGGATAAAATTCAAACGTCTATGAATTAATTAGGGCTTTATCTTTGAATAAAATTCTAAGAAGATTTCTAAAATTCTTTTATGGCAAACCCTCACATAATTTTTTAATAGCAGCTAGTTGTATAGAAGAATTTGAAGTTGCTTCACAACCTAACCATACTTTGGTTTGAATTCAAATTCAAATAAATTTGAAATGCAATCAAAATTGAATTATGACTTGCTAAACCAGAATTAGGTGCAATCACGTGATCAAAGAATATAGTGACATTGAGGTGTCACACAGGACGTAGGATTGTTATCCTCTGGGAGGCCCGAACCTGTATAAACCCTGTGTACTATGTCCATCGACTTTTATACTCATACGCATACTTAGAACTACTATCGAGATTATCTCTCAACAAGTTTAATTTTTTTTATAATACTAATGGTGGCCAGTTTAAGCACACCTGCAAAAAAAAAATAGAATGCCAATTGCATAGCCAGTTGACGCACACGTGCAAAAAACAAATATTTGAACTGTTTCAAATATGTTACATCAGCTAAATTAATCTCGAGTTTATCATTTGATCAGATTGTCCTGATTTTAACCTGAGCACCATGCATAGGATGCAGAGTTACAACAGTATGCGGTGCATGAGTATATGATGGTGCAAGCTCAAACTCAAATGTTTGAAGGATCATGCACATCGCCATCTTGGCCTCTAACATTGCAAAGTTCTGGCCGATGCAAATCCGTGGTCCCCAACCAAATGGAAGGAAGGCGCCTGGATCCTTGGACGCCTTGGAGATCCCCTCTGCAAACCTAGCAGGTCTGAACTCGTGCACGTCGCTTCCCCAAATATCTGGGTCATTGTGGATGAACAACACGGGCAACTCGATGATAACACCAGCTGGATAGGTGATGCCTCCGATCACCATCTCCTTGTATGTTTTCCGCATGAAACTAATACCTGGCGGGTACAGTCGAAGAACCTCGTAAAGAATCATAGTTATCTGCACCATACATCAGTGACATTTTATACTTGTTTTGAATGGTTTTATGGGAACAAAATCAAGAATTTAAGAAACTCACGATTTTGAGGCGGCTTAGGCCATCAAACTCGGGCCTGTTTTTGCCAAACAAATTTAGCACCTCCTGTCTTGCTCGGTCCTGCCACTCTGGGTGCATACTTAGTACTACCATTGTCCATGTGAGCAGTACAGATGTGGTTTCCATCCCTGCAAAGTAGAATACTTTGCACTCCTCGATAACATCCTCAATTGTCATCCCCATGCTGGATTGGCCGTTCGCATCAGTGTGTCTCATGTTTGACTCCAACAACAGGCCCAATAAATCGTCTTTGGTGCTCTCGCCTTCCTTCACAGCTTGAATTCTTTTCTCAATTATTCCTCGTAGAATTGATTCGATCTCTTTGTTCGCTTGGTACATCTTCCTGTTGTTTTTTTTAGGCAAGGACCTGAAAATCGGAAAAGTCCTATGTTTTCAGTACAAACGAGCTGATGACCTTCGAGTATAGGCTACCATTACCTCTATATCCAACAACTTTAATTGAAAGATTTTGTGACCACATACGAGTTCTAGATATGGAAGTTATTTGAATGATAAGAGTACTGACATCATCCCTACTCGATGTTTAGCTATTGGCAAGGTCGTTCAAGAAGAAGGCAGTTAAGGTTATTCACTGTATATTCTTATTAGGAGTTTCAGCTAGTACTAACTCACAGGTAACCGGGAATGACGATAATCTTCTGAATTCTTCTCATGATGCTCTCAGCTTGCTCGGCTTGTAGCTGGAAGATCCTTCTTCCTTCAAGGTAGCTGCTGCTGAATGCCGTGCGGGAAATGACGTCTCCTGTTAGCGTCTGTAGCTCGGGCCAAACATCCAGCTCGCATGAATCGTCAGAGCCGAGGGACTCCACCCATCTTCTGACCATGTCTTCACAACACATAGAAAACGCTGGCAGCATACACTGTGGATATGACGGAGCCATGGATATGAAAAATCAACCTCTTCATACACTACTGGATGCCAATTCAATCCCCGTACACAATTAAAGAAATCAGCTACATACGCGTACCTTGAGCTTTTCAAGATGGAATGCGGGGTTCAGGATCCTCCTATGCTTGACCCATTTTTCGCCCTCGTGGGTCGCTACACCGTCGCCAAGCATCTTGGACACTGCCGGGAACTTGAGCTTCTCGAAATGGCCAAATTTGTTGGACATTACGTCCCTGATTAGTTCAGGGTCGGTCAGGGTCACCTTGGGGGTGGGACCGAACCAAGAGATGCACGCCTTTCCGTGCTCCTGGACGAGCTTATAGACGAATGGCGTGACACGGGGTGCGATGTCATGGCACCGCAGCGGCAAAGGTTTTGACCACGCCTCCCTGCTGAGACGGCCGTAATCCTTGAGGTCGCCGGTTAGGAAGTGGTACGACGTTCCGCGGAGGCCCTGCGCACGCAGCGCACGCTCGAGCCGCCGAGGCTGCAACCATAACTGGTTTAACAGCAGCCCGGCCAGCCATATGGGCACAAGGCCCAGAATACCACCGAGCAGGATGCTCCATGGCAGTGAGCCCGCAGCTGCAAACGAGGCTCCAAGAACCATTGCTCTGACAGTCTGACGAGTGACGAGATAGTGTACTTCTTCAGATGGCTGTATTACGTTACGGCACTGGAGTCTCAGGTTAAATAGATCTGAAACTTGGCTGGATTACTATCTAGTATCCATTTGTATAAGGTGACTAGCTGATAGGGGTTCTGACCTTGCTCCTAAGGAACTTGGTGGAGAAGATATCCCTTTGGATATGAATATCTAGGGAAGCTTGTGCGCTACGCTGCGCCGGCAAATCAAAATATAAACTATGATGAAGCGAATATATTAGTTAAGTACCAATCCTTTTTTACTTGTAAAGTTTGTTTTTTTTTCTTGACTATTAGTTGTTTGTTTAGTGGACAACCTCTCATCAATCAATCATATTTAGCATTGAGTCATTTTATTGTTACTGTGATTGGTGAAAGGTGAGAGGTGTGAACATGCTCTAGGTTGAAGGGTCTTTTTTTCAAAAATATATATAGAAAATAAATTTTATTTCTTTTATTTTTCTTTATGGCATGGACAGTATGTATAAGTTGGTTCCACCGTAAGCTCACATTAAATCCAACTGTAAAAGTATGTTCCACCTATATACGTCTTCTGCTCTCTTCTATTTTATGGTTATTTGTCTTTTCTGTCTCACACTGAAGCATAGCAGCAGACATATACTCTCTCTCTATATAAAACACAACAGTTCAAATGACCAAAACACAAAACACTCTGTGTTTTGGTTATTTGAGTTGTTATGTTTTACAGAGAGAGAGAGTATGGCTATGTTTTTCTTTCTTTTTCTCTCTTCATCGCCTGTCAGCGGCACAAGAATTCAGACCATGATGCTTCTAAACCAAAGGACCACGACGCACGGAGAGCAAGGTCACACACGGGCGAACATGCAAATGAGTGGTAGGGAAAGAGACACGTTTCACGCGAGCAGGCAGCCACGCCGACCCAAACAAACATGGCAGTTTGAAAAGGAATCCACGTTGGCTAAATTCACTATGGAGCCGCAATTTCTTTCCGCCCTGTTCTCTTCTATTTTATAAATATTGTCTTTTCTCTCTTTCTCACACTGAAGCATAGCAGGAGGCACATGCTCTCTCTCTCTGAAACACAACAGTCCGAATGACCAAAGCACACGGACATGAGGACTGCTCACTAGTTATTTTTTTTTCTTTTACTCAATTCATCGCCTGTCAGCTGCACCAGAATTCAGGTCATGATATTTCAAAAAAAAAAAAAAGAATTCAGGTCATGATGCCTCTAGACCAAAAGGACGACGACGCAGGGAGAGCAGGATCACACATGGGCCAACATGCAAATGAGTGGCAGGGAAAGAGACACGCTTCACGCAAGCAGGCAACCACGCCAGCCGAAATAAATGTGGCAGTTTGAAAAGGTATCCCTGCAGTCAAATTCACCGGGAGCTGCAATTACTATTGTATACTTGATTGATGAAGAGTTAATGGACTTTCGGGAAGATCACTAAATCACCACCAGCCTTGTGATGCATCCCTGCTTCCTCTGTTAATACGAGCCTTGACTTCCTTTCCTTGTTTGAAAACAAGAAGTTGTCAGAGTGCTATGAATATTGTACTTGTACTATATAAAAATTAAGCTTGTGAGATCATATGCCATCTTGGAAAATATCGAGGTGCCATCCCACCATCATGGTTTTATAAGTAAGAGAGTAAATTGCACATCTCTAAGGCCATTAAATTAACCTCATATATATTCAACCATATTTCTCGCATCAGCTAAAAGCCTCGCAGCAACACATGGGCTGGGCTGTTCATCTAGTTCAGAATACAACACTAGTTTTCACAAATGAATTCTCAAACTTGCACATTAATGACTTCTTCTACGACACATGCGGTCTTATATGATGAAGTTCTCACGCCAAGGCAGCATTTCGTCACAAAGCCACTAAGTTTATGACGTTTTTTATTAAATAGTTTGGTTCAGTGATGAAAATAACATGCACGCGTCACTAAATCTCATACACACTACAAAAAAATTGATATTCAACAACGAATATCCTAGATGAAATAGAAACGGACAAGTCAAGGCCCGTTACTAAACTGGTCTCAAAAGCCTTAGTCCGTCACTATTGGTAGAGTTCGATTTTCCCTTTCAGATAGTAACGGACTTAAATATCGCCCGCTGTTATTTTTTTCCTCCCATTATATAAGAAACACTTAAACCCTAACCCCCATAGCGTCCCCACTCTCTCTTTCTCACATCACCAGTCGCCCCTCCAGGCATTGTCTCCTTCCCCGCCGCCCCTGGCCTCCAAGCGCTACCTCCCTCCCCGCTGCACCCGGCCTCTAGGCGTCGCCTCCATCCTCGACGTCCCCTCTCTCCTCGGGCGCGCGATGGCGGCGGCACGCTACCCTCTCCCTCAGACGTGTGATGGTGGCGGCAGGCCCAGACCTCTCCCTCGGGCGCACGACGACGAGGCAGATCTAGCTGCGACGGCCGATGCCCTCCCCTCCCTCAATGGCGGTGATAGTGGAGCCCCTCCCTCCCCTATTGGCTCGCCGGATTTGGTCCGAGCACGTCGGATCTGGTGGTGGTGAGCCACAATGGATTGGCTTCGATGACACTATCGGCTGTTGGGTATTTTACTGACAACTGAATAAATCTACAAGCGTACGAATATTGAAGTAGCTTTTACCCAAAAGTATTCCAAGGTATTGAATCCACAGGGAACGTGTGTGCCTAATCTTCTGTTCTAGTTCGACCAAGGACACCAAGATAAATGTGACGTTAGGTAGAGAGGATTCCTAATGGTTATAAGGTCCTAATCAAGGTAAGAATACTACTAGGTTTCTTGCATTGGGCATCCGGTTTTCCCTGCATCCAAAGTGCGATTCCGGCCAAGAGCCTACTGCATAGTCAAACGTGGAGGCTTTCAAAGTACAGATAGGGCTGCCACCACCTACTGCCTACCTCTAGCTGTAATAGAACCGCCTTACCACAGAGACGATTTTATTCCAGGATCTTTCTCGGGTGATGACACACACTGTAACATCCAATAGTACAACACATGATAAAATAATATAGTTGCAACAAGAACATAGATAGAGTACAGAGTTTTACATAAATCCGAATTTAAATTATAAACTAGAATTTTAAAAGTATGAAAGCGAAATAGTTCAAGAGTACTAAAGAGTTTCAACAAAAAGTAAGATACAATGCCCTCTCATGGTGATACACAGTAGTAGAAGCCGGCCTTGATCGGTGTCATGCCCTTGACACTGTACCAGCGCACACAAGCTTACTCCTCTTCATCATTGGTGCAAGGCTCCCACTCAATGTTCCAGCAGTCAGGACGCTGGCCTTCACAGTGGAACCTTCCACCGCAGTGACAGGCTCCACCCAGATCATCTGAAAACCACAGAGCTACGCCTTAAGCAACTAATACTCAGCAAGACTGACCCGTCAAAATGGCCATCTATAGCCGACTCCTAGACATGCACAGGCTAAGAATAAGGTTTATGTTGCCAAAAAGCCAGCCTAAGAGTGGATCCTTATTTCTCAAGTTTTAGCATCAAGTTAAGTTGCCATGGAGAATAATAAATTTAGTTTACACTAAAACTACATCAATTATGGTTACAATACAATTAGCACAATTTCATACAACAGTATTGAACCCATTCATCATATTAATGGCTTCCATCAATGTTCCGGCGGAGTTATCAAGTAGTACTCGTTACTGTGAGACGCAACGACTCGAATCAATTTACTTCCTGCAGGAGAAACCTGTTTGCACGATCCATACGCGCTTCATGGAAGCCGCATGGAGCAATCTTTCGCATACGGTACCACAAGGTCTTCCGTGTCTGGTTCCTCCGAGAAGGGTCCTCTAACACGATGCGCCCCGTGCCGCCATCCGTGGGTGGATTGCTCCCTTCTCTCAGCCCCAGTTCCACCTTAAGGATCATAGCTACATCAGTTTACTGGGCCCATAACTCTAGCATGCAAACAGTATGTTCAAACTTGATCCCATAGGCCGGACACGACGCGTAGCCTTAGATGACTCGGACGGGGCTACCTCCTTGAAGACAAGCTGTCCTTCCCTTTCCACCTAGTTGCCCGTCCGGTCTTCATTGTTATCCCATCCAAACTTTTCTTCAACCGAAATCATTTCCTAGTGATAATGTTTCCTGGTCTACGAGTGGTCTCCATACCACTCGTCGAATAGTCGTCCTAGATTAAGCAGAGCGACTACCGTTCTGAGGCTATTATTGGTTAAAGGGGACCTACTGCAATACTAGTTTTTCAAACAACTCCTATAAACTTAATACACAGACAAGCCTACATCCCTAACTAGTAATAAAACAAAAATGAAAACTGGTAGGATGCACCAAGGCTTGCCTTGGTCCTGCTCCTGGTTCGCTGAAACACCACCCGGTCCTTATGGCTCCTGCTCCTGTCCTGCCTCCACGTGGTTCACTTCGTGATCTATATGATGCAAATGATGATGATTATTAGAGGAGGTTCATGGCACTTCCTTAATAAATATGTTAATGTAGAAATATGATATGCAGAAGCGAAGGGTTGTATGTGTACTTATGATCGAGTAGTATCAAGAGTGGGTTGAGCATGTTATCATGCAAGAGTAAGCATAAATGAGATAAACCCAAAATTGCACTACCCAGTAATTAGAAAATATTAAATCCTACAAGACAATTAAATGATTTAGTAGTTATTTACTCGTGTGGTATCTACTGTAAATAGAACATACCATGAGTGATTCTTATGTCAAGTTTTCATTATATACATTACTTGCTTGATTTTTAATAATTAAACAATGGGCAAGGGAAATTAATTATTTTGACATGGTTCTGTTCGTCGATAGTGCATGAGTGATTTACTGTAAATGGTTAATGCTAGGAGTGAATTATATGCCAAATTTCACTTACATGAAATGAGCCATTAGTTTTAAATAATTAAAACAACGCAAAAGGTTAAATAATTAATTATGACTAAGATACTAAGAACCAGAACTTGTGCTTTTACAGGAAAGTGTAATATGTCAACATAGGATTATTCACCAAGTTTCATGAATTTACTGGTTTCCTAGAATTCTTTATGATTTTATTAGTGTTTTAGCTAATCAATTTAGTGCTGGTAAAAATACTCACATGTAGAGGGATTTAGTATTTTTCTTAAATAGTACATGTCCAGAGAAGACCAACAAAAATTTATTGTGCTCCAAGATTCGTAGTAGTCAATTTACTATGTATTTTACAACATTTAACATTTTTCTGGAATTGATTAATAGAAGAAAATAGAAATTTTTGACGTGGGCTGGCTTCTCTGCGGCCCATCGGACGAACGCGCGTGGGCGGGGGTCCTCGGGCCAGATCCAGCCCGAGCACAGATGGAGGCCCAAAGGCCCCACACGGCCCAGTGGACAGTTCGGCCAGGCCAAGCCGAGCGCGCGTGCATGCGGCGGCGCTCGCGATTGAGTGCGGCGGCGCGGGCTCGGCGGCCAGCCGGTGCAGCAACGGAACCTGCATTTGTGCGCAGACGGCTAAGGGAGTGGGGGTGGGTGTGCGACGCGCGAGAAAGAAAGAGACGGCTCACCGGAGCGCGATTTCAGCGAGGAAGGACCATGACGGCGGACGGCGGCGGGCGGCGATGGTGCTCCGGGAGAGAGACTGCACGGAGGGTGGCCGAGTGAGTACCGGAAGATCCGCGAGGTTGAGTGTGACGTGCAGTTGGGAGGAATCGGGTCAGGGCTCACCGATGAGTGCGCGCGACATGGCGGAGCGGCGGTTGGAGGCGGGGAAGAAGCTGGCTATCGATGGCGGTTCAGTGCAGGGGACGAGGAGTGGCTCCGAGGGGGTGTCACAGACATCGAGGCGGAGCTCCGGAGGTCGTCGGCAAGGGCGAGGAGGCAGTGCAGCGGCCAAGCAATGCGAGCAGCTCGACGGCTCTAATGGTGGGCGCACAGGGGCTAGTGAGCAGAGGGAAATGGGGAAAATGGGAGGAGGACCGTTCGGACACAGGGGGGGGGGGCAAAGGGGATGCCCGAGCAGTGGTGGGGGCGTTGATCCGCGGCAACGGGCGTTGCCCGTACGCCGGAGGCTACGGGGCGACCACGGGCAGGGGAGTGAGCGCGGCGCCGGGTGTGTTTTCTCCAGGTCGCTGATAGGTGGGTCCCATGGGGATTTTGTTTTTCATTTATATTCCAAACCCTGACACCTGTTTTGTATTTGATATTTTTGTGGAAATTAATTTTGAACCGACCAAGGTGATCCAAAAATACGGCAGGCTCCACATATTGTGCTCGAGTTTATAAAAATGCTAACTAACATCAGTTCTTAATGAAATTTGAATAGAAATGTTGTAAACAGGGATGATTTTTGGCATTTTGACCATTTATTTGGGGCATTAACCGATGGAATAAAAATCTAAGAAATTTTCTCAAAATTCTAGTTGATCATGGCCTTCAACATATATTTTTGGTGGGGGTAAGTTCTATTATAATTTTAGGACTTGTAGTTCAAATGAGATTCAAATTGTTTGAATGAAATTCAAATTTGACCCCATTCAGTTCAAATTTTTGTTCCCTGCTCTTATGCTGGTGATGAAGGTTCTAAGGGTGGATTCTTTGGACTCCCTGACCAAGGGGTGTCACAGTAGCAATCTGTGGACTATGCGATAAACAAAGGTAACCTACGGTCTAGACACCACATCTATGCTTTCAATTACTCCCTTAATCTTTAGTTACAATGATATAGGACTAAGGTCTCTAACTAAATAGAGCATTGAGCCAGCAAAGCAACTAAGTATAAAACTTACATAAAAAGGAAATTCTTCCGTCTCCCAGGTGACTTCTTTCTCAATATGGTTGCTCCACTGAACCTTGTAGAACTTAATCGTTTTCTTACGGGTGATCCAATCCTTCTCATCTAGTACTTTCACCGGGTGCTCTGAATATGTCAAGTCGCGTTGTAGCTGTACAGTGCTCTCCAAGGGAACGTCCACTGGTGTCTTCAAACATTTCTTGAGTTGGGACACGTGGAACGTGTCGTGCACTCCAGCAAGGTCCTCTGGTAGCTGGAGTTTGTAGGCTACAAGCCCACATCTTGCAATGATCGGATAGGGGCCAATGTAATGGGGTGCGAGTTTTCCACGGACTCCAAACTGTTGTACACCTTTGGTGGGTGATACACGAAGGTAGACCATATCACCGGCTCTGAATTCTAGCGGACGACCTTTTATCCGCATAACTCTTTTGCCTGGATTTTGCTGCTCGTAGATTCGATTGAATTTCTAGTACCTTCTCTTCTTCTTGATGCACCAACTCCAGGCCGAATATTACTCTCTCGTCTCATTCTGACCAACTCAATGTTGTGCGACAGCGGCGACCATATAGGGCCTCAAACGGTGTCATCCTGATGCTTTCTTGATAACTATTGTTTTATGCGAATTCTACCAAGGGTAGGCATTCATCCCACTTTTTGTTGTGATTCAATAGATAGGCTCTCAACATGTCTTCTAATATTTGGTTAACCCTTTCCGTCTGGCCGTCCGTTTGGGGGTGGTATGCACAACCTCTAATCAACCTTGTGCCCAAGGACGCATGGAGTTGCTCCTAGAACCGTCCAACAAACTATGATCCCCGATCGGATATGATGGTCTTAGGTACTCCGTGCAAGCAAAGAATCTGTTTGATGTATAACTATGCATACTGCTGCATTCTGAATCATGTGGAGACTGGTATAAAGTGTGCCACCTTGGTTAGTCAATCAACAATAACCCAGATGGAGTTGAATTTGCGCGACGTCTGTGGTAAGCCGACAATGAAATCCATGCTGATATCAACCCATTTCCAAGAGGGAACACTCAGAGGTTGTAACGGACCAGCTTTCTTTAGATGATCGGCTTTAACTCGACGGCATGTGTCGCATTCGGCTACATAACGAGCTATTTCCCTCTTCATGCGAGTCCACCAATACCTAGATCTCAAAACATGGTACATTTTGTTGCTTCCCGGATGCATAGAGTATTTTGTGACATGGGCTTTGTCCATGATCTTCTTACGAAGTTCTAAGTTCTTAGGCACTGCTAATCGATCCTTGAACCATAAAACACCTTCTGTGTCTTCTAGAAAACATTGAACCTTAGCATTGCGCTCTTTTAGTCTCCTTATGAGGTGTGCCATGCCAACATCATTCTTCTGAGTTGCTACTATTTCTTCCCGCAAGGTAGGAATCAATGCTAGGTTATAGAGAGCTTCGTGGGGTGTTACTTGGACATAATGACCATCTTGAACTTGTGGGCTGATTATGATGTGATGGCATTGGGCCTTGCGGCTCAGTGTGTCAGCCACGACATTAGCATTTCCTGGGTGGTAGTACACTTCCAACTCATAGTCCTTAATCAATTCCAACCAACAACGTTGTCTCATGTTCAGGTGATCCTGGGTGAAGATGTACTTCTACCTTTTCTGTTCGGTGTAGATACGAACTAGATTTCCAAGTAGGTAATGTCTCCACATTTTCAATGCTAACACCACTGCTGCTAATTCCAGATCATGTACGGGATAGTTCTGCTCATGCTTTCTCAGTTGCCTAGATCCATAAGCGATGACTCTCCCATCTTGCATGAGCGCACACCCTAATCTAATCTCCGAAGCGTCACAATAGACATCGAACGGCTTTCCCAGGTCCGGTTGAGCTAATACTGGGGCAGTGGTCAGATGCTTCTTCAGAGTTTGAAAAGTGTCTCGCAGCCTTGATCCCATACAAATTTCTTTTCTTTCTTCAGCAGCTGAGTCATGGGTTTTGCAATCTTGGAGAAATTTGGGATGAAATGGCAGTAGTAACCAGCCAATCCAAGAAAACTGCGTATATAGAATACGGTTTTTGTTGTCTTCTAATTTAGTACATCCCTTACTTTGCTGGGGTATACCGCTATGCCTTCTTCTGAAATAATGTGACCCAGGAATGGTACTTGTTTCAACCAAAATTCGCATTTGCTAAACTTAGCATACAGTTGATGTTCCCTTAACCTCTGTGGCACAATGCAAAGGTGCTCTGCTTGTTCTTCTTCTGACTTGGAGTAGACTAGAATGTCATCAATGAACACCACTACGAACTTGTCTAACTCTGGCATAAACACTGAGTTCATGAGATACATGAAATGTGCCGGTGCGTTTGTCAACCCAAACGACATCACTAAATACTCAAAAAGTCCGTACCGAGTGGAGAACGCTGTCTTGGGGATAACTTCGGTATGGATCTTGATTTCGTGGTATCCAGAACGTAGATCGATCTTGGAGAAAACCTTAGCTCCAATCAACTGATCAAAGAGAATATCGATGTGAGGCAGTGGATACTTATTTTTGATAGTCACGGCATTGAGCAGGCGATAATCTACGCATAGCCTCAAGGTCTCATGATTTTTCTTCACGAACAATGCCGGACAACCCCACGGCAAAGAACTTGGCCGGATAAATCCTTTATCAAGAAACTCCTTCAGCTGCTCTTTTAACTCTGCTAGCTCCTTGGGTGTCATTTTATATGGTCTCCTGGATATGGGTGCAGTGCCTGGCTGGAGGTCAATCTTGAATTCTACATCCTGATTCGGAGGTAGTCCAGGAAGATCATTAGGGAACACATTCGGAAATTCATTGACCACTGGGATATCCTTTACTAGTCCGACTGTGGTGTGGTGAACTACGGGTGTAGCCGGTCGGGGGTAATTCACCCGGAAGCTCACCTTGCCTCGGGTGGGTGAGTCTAGGTGTACTGTGTAAGTGTCTATATCTAAAATAGCTTTGTGGTGCCTCATCTAGGGCATACCTAAAATCACATTGATGTTGCTCCCCTCAAGAACTATGCAGTCTGCAAGATACACATCTGTTGCTAGTGTTATAGGTACTCCCCTAACTTCATACCTCGCAGGGGTATATCCATGTGCTGACCTAATTAGGTATTGTGACTTCATAAGGTGGTGGGGTAGTTGCCGAGTTTTAGCATATGACGCACTGATAAAATTATGTGAGGCCCCCGAATCAAACAGAACAAGCGCGGGGTGGTCTTGGATAGAGAACATGCCAGCGAGGATGGGGCTGTTCTCCAGAATCTTCTCCAGAGTAGTGTTGTTCACACGGCCAGTGCGGACAGGTCCCTTGTTGTTATTGCTGTTATTGTTGTTCCTTGGCGGGTTCTGACTAGTGTTTTTCTTGGGGTACGTGCACTCCTGTGAGAAGTGTCCAAGACGGCTGCAGTTGTAGCAGGGGAAAGCAACTGTCTAGGTGTTCTGCTGTTGTGGTGGACGATACCCTCCTTGGTTTTGCTGCTGATGCGGTGCCTGGAATCGCTGACGTGCTTGCTGGGGTGGACGTGGGAATGGTGCAGTCACTGGTGTGGAGCGATACTTCTGGCCCGACGGATCCGTGTACACCATGCGATACTTTTGTGGGGGTCCATTGGATGGTCCCATAGCACTAGCGGATCTCTTTCTCTCTGCCATCACCTTATGATATCCATCTTCTGTGATGACAACATTGTTGACGAACTCAGCGAATGTGCCGCCCATGTTAAGGTTGAGGCGATCCTGCAGTTCTGCACATAGTCCCTCCAAGAAATGGTTCTTACACTTGGCGGGGGTGTCTACTTGTTCAGGAGCATACAGTGCCAACCAGTTGAATTCCTCGCAGTATTCTTCGATGCTGCGGTTGCCTTCTTTCAGTGCCGCGAACTCTCGTGCCTTCCTGCGGATGAGCCCCGCAGGAATGTAGTGGGCATGGAACGCTGTCTTGAAGTCGTCCCAAATAATTTGTTGGTTCGCACCAACTGAAGCGACATGGTTAGCCCACCATGCCCCAGCTGCTCCATGCAGCTGTTGTGCCGCATACAACGTCTTCTGCATAGGCGTGCAGTTGAGGAGCCCAAACTTGGACTCAAGCATGCGAAGGAAATTTTCAGCTTCCATGGGCTCTGTGGTGGAGCTGAACGTAGGTGGTCTGGTGGTGAGGAAGTTGGCGTAGATACTGTTCTGCGGTGCGCCGTTATTGTTGCCCCTAGCATTCCTGTTTGTCGTGTTCTGCTGTATCAGCTCCCGCATAAATTCTCCTTGTTGCTCCTGGTTCTCCATCACGTTGGCAAAGAATTGCGCCATCATCTGCATGGGGTCGGGTGGGGGTGGTGGAGTCCCCTGCCGATTTTTATCATCTCTAGCCCTGGAGCCCTCGGGCTGTTCACCGTGAAGCTCATTGATGTTGCGAGTACGAGTCATTCTGAAATACAAGAATTAGGGTACCATTAGTCTCTTATCCAATAAGGTCATGAGAGAACACAATTCTAGGGCAAGTAGGATGCTCCAAATGTAGGAAAGTGCAGTTCAGCAAGGAAAACAAATATACTGGTGATGATTACTTATCCAATTGATTTCCACATCGAGAAGTAGACTTATCTAAAAATTTTCAGAACGCGTTCAGTTCTGCCCTATCGGTACAGCAGTCACTAAATAGAGGTTTAAGCTAACTTATGTACAGAATTTGGAAAACCACTGAAACCTTTCCAACGAGTACTTATGCAACTTCATCTAATAAGCATCTCAGGATCTATGAATTTCTTAAGTTACAAGTCAGAATCTGAGAATCTGCTGAGGACAGCACAATGTTTGGTCTGAGGAAGGGTCTGAAAACCAGGTTTCATTTCATTTAGACCTAGGAGTAAAATATCAGCATTATGGATAATTTTAGCACCTTTCTAGCGCATACTTGCACACTTCCAACCAATTCTTAGAACTCGAGATATAGAATTTGCAAGATGCTACTTGTCTGCTGAACTATTTCTGAGGATAGAATAATATTGCTCTGAAAATAGGCTCATAAACATGTCTTAAAAGCTCCAAAAAGGAATGGTCAGAATACCAAAGTTGTATAATTTTTCACAACCTTTCCAGAAAGTACTCATACAACCCCATAGGTGGTATGAGTAAAGAGATATGAAGTTTCTAAGATAGGTCATGAATCTGAATTTCAGATTGACACCAAACCGACATGCTGACTCGGACGGACCAAAAATGGTATTGCCCGAAAATATTTAAAGCAAAACTTCTTGCTGGATGTACAGAGGGTTTGTTCAAAATTTCAATAGGTATATATTTGCATGATTTTTGAATTTCGATTGAGAAGACATAGATCTTTGTGTGCGCAACATATTTGCTGAAATTTCAGATTTGCTTAATGACTTGTTGCTTCATTATTTACATGATGCATATGCTTTTCGACCTACACATCCTTACAAAATAAAATTTGGCCACGAATAGGACCATACATATAGTCGGTGGCAGGCGATCTCTCAAGTTAGTCGTACGCTACACGTTTCTTACTCGATTCGTGGTTAGCGTACCTGCAGAAGATTTATTTCAGAAACAATACATCAAATAGAAAAGAAACAAGCCGAAAATAATTCCTTATTATTGCCCTAAGGCAGGGCACTGATGTTTACCGCAATCAGCCCGTGTTCACACCTTTGTGCTAGCTTCCCATGTTACTATCCACAGGGCGGGACACATACTTTCGTTGACGAGGCCGTAGATGCAGATATTCAACAAACAACCTCCTACAGTTAGCTTTGCCACCTAAATTATAACTAATAATAATGTAGTGGGCACGTTCTCACACGTTCATTACAGGGTTTTTGAAAATATGTCTTTGAATAATGTAGTATTCCCGAGACAACTCTGATACCACGCTGTAATAGAACCGCCTTACCACGGAGATGATTCCGTTCCAGGATCTTTCTCGGGTGACGACATGCGCTGTGACGCCCAATAGTACAACACATGACAATATAATATAGTTGTAACAAGAACATAGATAGAGTACATAGTTTTACATAACTCCGAATTTAAATTACAAACCAGAATTTTAAAAGTGCGGAAGCAAAATAGTTCAATAGTACTAAAGAGTTTCAATGAAAAGTAAGACACAACGCCCTCTCATGGTCATACACGGTAGTAGAAGCCGACCTTGATCGGTGTCATGCCCTTTACACCGTACCAGCGCACATAAGCCTACTCCTCATTATTACTGGTGCAAGGCTCCCACTCAATGTTCTAGCAGTCAGGACGCTAGCCTTCCCAGTGGAACCTTCCACCGCAGTGACAGGCTCCACCCAGATCATCCGAAAACCACATAGAGCTATGCCCTGAGCAACTAATACTCAGCAAGACTGACCCGTCAAAATGGCCATCTACAGCCAACTCCTAGACATGCAGAGGCTAAGGGTAGGGTTTATGTTGCCAAAAAGCCAGCCTAAGAGTGCATCCTTATTTTTCAAGTTTTAGCATCAAATTAAGTTGTCATGCAGAATAATAAATTTAGTTTGCACTAAAACTACAACAATTATGGTTGCAATACAATTAGCACAATTCCATATAGCAGCATTGAACCCATTCATCATATTAATGGCTTCCATCAACGTTCTGGTGGAGTTATCAAGTGGTACTCGTTACTGTGAGGGGCAGCGACTTGAATCGATTTACTTACTGCAGGAGAAACCTGTTTGCACGATCCATACACGCTTCATGGAAGCCACATGGAGCAACCTTTCGCATACGGTACCATAATGTCTTCTGCGCCTGGCTCTTCCGAGAAGGGTCTCCCAATGCGATGCGCCTCATGCCGCCATCCGTTGGTGGATTGCTCCCTCATCTCAGCCCTAGTTCTACCTCAAGAATCAGGGTACCTTCTGACCAAGACGTAGTCGTAGCTACATAAGTTTACTGGGCCCATAACTCTAGCAGGCAAACAGTACATTCAAACTTGATCCCATGGGCCATACATGACGCGTAGCCTTAGGTGACTCGGACGGGGCTACCTCCTTGAAGATAAGCTATCCTTCCCATTCCACCTAGTTGCCTGTCCGATCTTCATTGTTATCCCATCCAAAGTTTCCTTCAACCAAAATCATTCCCCAGTGATAATGTTTCCTGGTCTACGGGTGGTCTCCATACCACTCAACGAATAGTCGTCTTAGATGAAGCAGAGCAACTACCGTTCTGAGGCTATTATTGGTTAATGGGGACCTACTGCAACACTAGTTTTGTTAAGCAACTCCTATAAACTTAATGCACAGACAAGCCTACATCCCTAACTAGTGATAAAACAAAAATGTAAAACTGGTGGGATGCACTGGGGCTTGCCTTGGTCCTGCTCCTGGTTAGCTAAAACACTACCCGGTCCTTCTGGCTCCTGCTCCTGTCCTGGCTCTGAGAAACCATGCGCCATGGTTTACAATATGTGATGAGTAATTGACATTGGTTGAGTTTGGTGTTTGATTTGAAATGCGGGAATATAGGGATTGCATGAATTTGTGCATAGAATGGTTTTGACTAACCAGAGTTGGTGAAGGTGTTGGAAAGTTGCAAGATTTAGAAAGTGTGTTTGCTTGTCTCATGATGTGTAGGTCACTGGAGTAGACTTGGCGGTTAACGGCTAGAGGATCGGACACAAGTAGGAGACTTGGGGCCGGACGATCGGGAGGATTGGGCACAAGTAGGAGACTTGGGGCCGGACGATTGGGAGGATCGGGCACAAGTAGGAGACTTGGGGCCAGATGATCAAGAGGCCGGGTGGAGTCAAGGTGATCCATACCATACACATGGAGCGGCAAGAAGCACAGACGGTTTCGCGGTTGAGCCTCAAAACCGTGGTGGTGATGAACACGGCGTGTTGACCAAGTCAAGGCGAGTGGGATGCCGGTGCAAGTGACGGGGGGGGGGGGGCCTGATGGACAGGGACCAGAAGAGACTTGCCGGTGGTCAGGATCGCCGGACAAGGTGACACGCGTCGACATCGAGAAGTCATGCTTTGAGAAGCATGCAAGGAGGATTCCCAGTTTGGGCCTCAAAACCGGTGGCGGTGGTTGGTGGTGCACGTGGCACCATCACGGAGCTTGCTTCGAGGCGAAGCAAAGTCGTGAAGGGCCTAAGGGCGTTCGGGCGACAAGGAGAGAGATGGACAAGTTTGCCCCTGGTGGTAGGTGGCAGTGTTATGTAGGTCAAGGGTAGAGTGGTCATGTGGACAACCCCTAGGCCTATATAAGGAGAGGTAGGGCTGGTGGAAGAGGTGCCTCTCTTGCCATTAGCCTTGCTAGGTTTTTCTTCTCATGTGCTAGAAGAGTGCTTTATCTATAAAGAGGAGAGTAGTGGGTGTGTGGCAGACATCTTTTACCCTTCTCAAATAGTGAAAGGATGAGGGTGGCTTCCTAGCCATGTAATCATGTATCTTGAATTCTTGAATCAATGATATGAGGTTCATTTTCATAGTCAAGATCTTACTCTCTCCTTAAATCCTGAATTTCTCTTTTTCTCTATTTTTGGAGCTATTTTCATGGAAATTTTTGGTCTCCTTTTTGGATGAGTTTTTAGGTTGGATTTCTTGAGAAACTTGTTTCTATGATGAGCTAGAACAATCCTATATGGATCCTTGACCGAATCAATAGCTCTAGCACCTTTGATTTGAAGGATTTCTAAAGTTTTCTCTTTTTGATGTTCTTGGTACAAGATCTAAAATTCATGATGATTCCTTGAGCCAATCGATTTGATCTTCTAGGATTAGGGTCATGATGTGTTGAGCATTCACTACTCCAAAAATCGCATCATTTGGAGTTCGTTTGATTAGGTTTTGACCAAGTTTTTGTCTAATCCCGAAACCTTTTCCTGTTCTGTCGGGTTCAATCAGCACTGCCGATGACCGGGACCGGCACTGCCGGTAGGTCATCCAAACCCTGCACCAGCACTGCCAATGGCCAGACCGGCACTGCCGATGTGCTCTGTTTGTTGCTTCTGAGAATCCCTCACCGGCACCGCCGATGGGCTTTACCGGCACTGCCGATGGTGCCAACCGGCACTGCCAATGGCTGTGATCGGCACTGCTGATGGTAGTCCAATTTCACATTGTTTTGAGCGTTTTGAGTTCCCTTTTGTTTCCGTTGTGTTCCGCTACTATAGTTGATCATTCCTAGGGTTGTCACATCATAAGTTGGTGTGTGTAGCCTTGGTGATCAGTTTAGAGGTTGGCTCGGGTTGTAATCGGGACATAGGCCAAGTTCTCTTGGAGAATTTTAATTGGCTCCCATTTACCCCCCCCCTCTGGTCGCATTCTCGGTCCTTCAATTGGTATCAAAGCTTGTTTGATCACTAGTTGACCTTCACCGGCTTTGTGATCTGAAGGTGACATGGAGAAGCGTGCGGTCAAGCTTTGGGAGAAAGTCATCGTGCCTTTGGTTGCAAGTGCTTTATTCTCACGCGTGAAAATCTTGATAAGCTTGAGTCGATATCTTCTGATAACATCTTTCTTGGCTACACCCCTCATGGCTATTTCTACAGAGTTCTGAATTTGGACACTAGCACCATCGTACAATCCTGCGATGTAACCTTTGATGAATCAAACTCTTGTGCAAGCAATGTGATTGAGGCTGCAGGTAACAAGGAGATGGAGGAGAGTATCTTTGTAGAAGAGGACCTACAGGGCTTGGATGATGACAATGATGAGTCATTCTATCCCACATCCGAGCTTGTTCCTGCTGCTTCCACCACTCCAACAGAGGGTCCAGAAGCTTCTACATCGACCTCAACAGCTGTCGAGCCAGCTCCAGCTGTCGTTGAGGGGGAGGTACTCTCTGAGAGAGAGCCTCCTCACCACATTCAGCGTCAACATCCACCTCAACAGATGATCAGTAATCTCTATGAGAGGACAACAAGGTCAAGGTCTGCACATCTCACCTGCTTTACTAATTCTCTCTTTGTTGCCACCTTTTAACCTTAGGATGTTGGACACGCATTATCTAATGAACATTGGGTTAATGCCATGCATGAGGAGTTGGAAAACTTTGAGAGAAACAAAGTGTGGACCCTACTAGAGCCTCCTATTGGTGTCAATGTCATAGGAACCAAGTGGGTTTTCAAAAACAAGCATGGGGAAGATGGTGAGGTTGTAGAATAAAGGCTAGGCTTGTTGCCGAGGGTTTCAGTCAAGTGGAAGGCTTAGACTATGGGGAAACCTTTGCTCCTGTTGCACGCATAGAATCCATTAGGATCTTGCTTGCATTTGCTACCTCTAAGGGCATTAGACTCTACCAAATGGATGTCAAGAGTGCCTTCCTAAATGGTTTCATAGAGGAAGAGGTTTATGTGAGAAAACCACCTGGGTTTGAGCACCACAAATACCCAAACCATGTGTACAAGCTTCAAAACGCTTTGTACGGGCTAAAGCAAACACCTAGGGCATGGTATGATAGGCTTAAGACCTTCTTGTTAGAGCGCGGGTATCTCATGGGGTGTGTTGACAAAACCTTGTTCACTCTAAAGCATGGCAATGACTTTCTAATGGTTCAGATTTACGTGGATGATATCATATTTGGAGGTTCCTCTCATGCTCTGGTGTCCAGATTTCAGGAAGCTATGGAAAGTGAATTTCAGATGTCAATGATGGACGAGCTCACCTTCTTTCTTGGACTTCAAATCAAGCAATGCAAACAAGGCATCTTCATACATCAAGCCAAATACACAAAGGATCTCTTGAAGAAGTTCGACATGGTCAATGTGAAGCCGTTGTCAACACCAATGTCCACAACAACGGCACTTGGTCCTGACGAAGACTATGAAGCGGACCAAAGGAAGCACAGGAGCATGATTGGCTCCCTCTTATACCTGATGGTGACAAGAACCGACATACACTTTGCAGTGTGTCTTTGTGCTCGCTTTCAAGCTTCCCCAAGGGTGACTCATCACAAGGCTGTCAAGCGCATCTTCAGGTATCTCAAATACACCCTTGAGTTCGGTCTTTGGTACTCTGCATTGTCATCTCTTGATCTCATTGGGTATACAGATGCGGACTTTGTTGGGTGTAAAATTCATAGGAAGAGCACTTCTGGTACTTGCCATTTCTTGGGTACTTCTTTGATCTGTTGGTCTTCTCGTAAGCAGTCGAGTGTAGCCCAATCCACCACAGAGGCTGAGTATGTTGCTGCTGCTAGCTGCTGCTCACAAATCCTATGGATTGTGTCCACCATGAGAGACTATGGGTTAACCTTTAAGGGTGTTCCACTCATGTGTTATAACTCTAGTGCCATATGCTTAGCCAAGAACCCAGTCCTACATGGTAAGATCAAACACATAAATGTGAGATTCCACTTCCTCAGAGATAATGTTGAAAAGGGGGATGTTGAGGTCAAATACATCGACACCAAAAACCAATTGGTTGATATCCTTACCAAGCCCCTAGATGCTTCAAGATTTGCTTTTCTTCGGGGGGAGCTTGGTGTTTGCCATCCATATGGCATCATTTGAGGGGGAGTTGGTGTTCTCTTGTATATATGTATCTTATCTTTTTGCATTGCATCTCATATGTAATATATGCATTGGTAGATGAGCTTTAATTCTTATGCTTTCTTGCATTTCTCTTTGCTATGATTGAGCTTGAGCTAAGTTGTGTGGATGTGATAGTAATCTCTCATGCTTAGATTTTTCTAGATGGCTTGTTATAGACTCTTTTGAGCAACTTGCTAATCTTAAAGGTAAACTGAGCTTCTTGTGAACCTTATAAACTAATCTTGTTAAGACTTGCTCACCATGTGTATAATTGCTTTTATCCCTGTCCAAACTTGTGTTGAGGCTAGTCTAGAGGATGTCTTAGCTTTGGCACGTTGTGTTTGCTAAATGGAAGGATTTGCAAATGTTTAGCTCATGATGGAACATTATGGGAACGTGTGTTCCTTTTGCCCCAAAGGCATGCTCTTTTGTCATGTGAATAAATCATGAAAAATCTTCTAAGTGCTTTGATCAAAATAATTCTAAAATGCTAAATCCAAACACTGTGACTTGAGGCCTCAGGGTGTTTGCCGTAACTAGTCATGCGACCCTCCGCATGGATAGGAGGACACATAAGGATAAACAATAAACGCTTGATCAATTGAGTCTCTGTTGCATATGTGAGCATTTGTAAAGCTCATTTTCTACGAATGCTTGTTGCCTTGGTTGAGATGGAGACTGGCTAGGTTCTTTTGATTCACTTGATACTTGTTTTGCCTTGGATGGGAGTAGTTACATATGTGGTGGCAGTTTTTCTCATGATTAGCAAATTTGATTCTATCTAAGCTAGTCAATCTTTCTGCTTAGCTTGTATAGATCTTGGTGTTTATGCCTTGTTATCTATTTTTGGTCTTTGTATGATTTTGAGCTATTGCTTTTACACTTCATGGCTCTATGGATATGATTATCAAGGTTAAATGCTTGTTTGCATAATTGTAAATGCTCCTAAGGTTTGCATTTTTATTCATTGCATGTTTGTTCTTTTGCTTCTTTGATGAGTTCATTGCCAAAGGGGGAGAAAGTGGTGGGTCATGCACAAATAATGCAAATAATGCTAAGAAACTTAACATGACTCTTTTTGCATTACATGAGACCTATCACAAGTTGAGGGGGAGCATATCATGTCCTTGAGCATTTTCTTGCACTTTTCACACTCTTTGTGTCTCTAGTCGCTTTCTTTGCCAACTCTGGGTTTTGTGATCCCTATTTTGCTAGATGGCCTACTTTTCACCTTTTCTTTGGGTTTGGCCATTTGGATGTGCTTATTCGGCTTCACATTTCAATCTCTAATCTTTGTGCATTTGGTGTTGTCAATGTACTCATCAAGGGGGAGATTGAGAAACCATGTGCCATGGTTTGCAATATGTGATGAGTAATTGACATTGGTTGAGTTTGGTGTTTGAGTTGAAATGCGGAAATCTAGGGATTGCATGAATTTGTGCATATCATGGTTGACTAACCGGAGTTGGTGAAGGTGTTGGAAAGTTGCAGGATTTGGAAAGTGTGTTTGCTTGTCTCATGATGTGTAGGTCACTGGAGTCGACTTGGCGGTCAACTGTGAGAGGATCGGGCACAAGTAGGAGACTTGGGGCCGGACGATCGGGAGGATCGGGCCCAAGTAGGAGACTTGGGGCTGGACGATCGGGAGGATCGGGCACAAGCAGGAGACTTAGGGCCAGACGATCAAGAGGCCAAGTGGAGTCAAGGGTGATCCATACCGTACACATGGAGCGGCAAGAAGCACGGACGGTTTCGCAGTTGAGCCTCAAAACCGTGGTGGTGATGAAGACGGCGTGTTGACCAAGTCAAAGCGAGCGGGATGCCAGTGCTAGTGACAAGGGGCCCCGATGGACAGGGACCGGGAGAGACTTGCCGGTGGTCAGGATCGCGGGACAAGGTGACTCGCGTCGACATCGACAAGTCGCGCTTTGAGAAGCGTACAAGGCGGATTCTTGGTTTGAGCCTCAAAACCGGTGGCGGTGGTTGGTGGTGCACGTGGCACCATCATGGAGCTTGCTTCAAGGCGAAGCAAAGTCGTGAAGGGCCCGAGGGCGTTCGGGCGACGAGGAGAGAGATGGACAAGTTTGCCCCTGGTGGTAGGTGGTAGTGTTATGTAGGTCAAGGGTAGAGTGGTCATGTGAACAACCCCTAGGCCTATATAAGGAGAGGTAGGGCTGGTGGGAGGATGAGGGTGCTAGGTTTTTCTTCTCATGTGCTAGGAGAGTGCTTTATCTGTAAAGAGGAGAGTAGTGGGTGTGTGGCAGACATCTGTTACCCTTCTCAAATAGTGGGAGGATGAGGGTGGCTTCCTAGCCAAGTAATTATGTATCTTGAATTCTTGAATCAATAATATGAGGTTCATTTTCGTGGTCAAGATCTTCCTCTCTCCCTAAATCCCGAATTTCTCTTTTTCTGTATTTTCAGAGCTATTTTTGTGGGAATTTTTTGTCTCCTTTTTTTATGAGTTTTTGGGTCGGATTTCTTGAGAAACTTGTTGCTATGATGAGCTAGAACAATCCTATATGGATCCTTGACTGAATCAATAGCTCTAGCACCTTCCATTTGAAGGATTTCTCAAGTTTCCTCTTTTTGGTGTTCTTGGCACAAGATCTAAAATTCGTGATGATTCCTTGAGCCAATCGATTTGATCTTCTAGGATTAGGGTCGTGATGTGTTGAGGATTCACGGGTCCAAAAATTGCATCATTTGGAGTTCGTTTGATTAGGTTTTGACCAAGTTTTTGCCTAATCCCGAAACCTTTTCCTGTTCTGTCGGGGTCGATTGGCACTGTCGACGACCGGGACCGGCACTGCCGGTAGGTCATCCGATCCCCGCACCGGAACTGCCGATGGACAGACCGGCACTGTCGATGCGCTCTGTTTCCTGCTTCTGAGAATCCCTCACCAGCACTATCGATGGGCTTTACCGGCACTGCCAATGGCTGTGATCGGCACTGCTGATGGTAGTCCAGTTTCTCATTTTTTTGAGTGTTTTGAGTTCCCTTTTGTTTTCGCTGTGTTCCGCTGCTGTAGTTGATCATTCCTAGGGTTGGCACATCATAAGTTGGTGTGTGTAGCCTTGGTGATCGGTTTAGAGGTTGGCTCGGGTTGTAATCGGGACATAGGCCAAGTTCTCTTGGAGAATTTTAATTGGCCCCCATTCACCCCCCCCCCTTCTGGTCGCCTTCTCGGTCCTTCAGCCTCCACGTGGTTCACTTCGTGATCTATATGATGCAAATGACGATAATTATGAGAGGAGATTCATGGCACTTCCTCAACAAATATGTTAATGCAGAAATGTGATATGCAGAAGTGAAGGGTTGTACGTATACTTATGTTCGAGTAGTATCAAGAGTGGGTTGAGCTTGTTATCGTGCAAGAGTAAGCATAAATGAGATAAACCCGAAATTGCACCACCGAGTAATTAGGAAATATTAAATCTTACAAGACAATTAAATGGTTTAGTAGTTATTTACTCGTGTGGTATCTACTGTAAATAGAACATACCATGAGTGATTCTTATGTCAAGTTTTCATTATATACATTACTTGCTTGATTTTTAATAATTAAACAATGGGCAAGGGAAATTAGTTATTTTGACATGGTTCTATTCTTCGATAGTGCATGAGTGATTTACTTTAAATGGTTAATGCCAGGAGTGAATTATATGCCAAATTTCACTTACACGAAATTAGCCATTAATTTTAAATAATTAGAATAATGAAAAACGTTAAATAATTAATTGTGACTAAGATACTAAGAACCAAAACTTGTGCTTTTACAGGAAAGTGCAATATGTCAACATAGGATTATTCACCAAGTTTTATGAATTTACTGGTCTCTTAGAATTCTTTATGATTTTATTAGTGTTTTAGCTAATCAATTTAGTGCTAGTAAAAATACTCACATGCAGAGGGATTTAGTATTTTCTTAAATAGTACATGTCTAGAGAAGACCAAAAAAATTTATTTTGCTCCCAGATTCGTAGTACTCAATTTACTATGTATTTTACAATATTTAACATTTTCCTGGAATTGATTAATAGAAGAAAATAGAAATTTTCGACGTGGGCTGGCTTCTCTGCGGCCCATCGGCCGAACGCGCGTGGGCGGGGGTCCTTGAGCGATGGTGGGGGCGTTGCCCGTACGCCAGCAGCCACGGGCAGGGGAGTGAGCACGGCACCGAGTGTCTTTTCTATAGGTCGCTTATGGGTAGGTCCCACAGGGGTTTTCTTTTTCATTTATTTTCCAAACTCTAACAGTCGGTTGTATTTGATATTTTTGTGGGAATTAATCTGGAACCGACCAAGGTGATCCAAAAATATGACAGGCTTCACATATTGTGCTCGATTTTATAAAAATGCTAACTAATATCAGATCTGAATGAAATTTGAATAGGAATTTTGTAAACAGGGGTGGTTTTTGGCATTTTGACCATTTGTTTGGGACATTAACCGATGGAATAAAAATCTGAGAAATTTTCTCAAAATTCTACTTGGTCATGGCCTTCAACATATATTTTTGTGTGGGGGTAAGTTCTACTATAGTTTTGGGACTTGTAGTTCAAATGACCCTATTCAGTTCAAATTTTTGTTCACTGCTCTTATGCTGGTGATGAAGGTTCTAAGGGTGGGTTCTTGGGTCTCCCTGACCCTGGGGTGTCACACTAGCAATCTATAGACTATGCGATAAACAAAGGTAACCTACGGCCAAGACACCACATCTATGCTTTCAATTACTCCCTTAATCTTTAGCTACAATGATATAGGACTAAGGTCTCTAACTAAATAGAGCATTGAGCGAGCAAAGCAACTAAGTATAAAACTTACTTAAAAAGGAAACTTAAATACCAAGAAGGAATCATGAAGACTTACTAAATATGGCAAGCATCCATCAAGGTACAAGTGTGGAGAAGAGGTGGACAAGCCCACTCCTCCTCCGGACTTCTCCTCACTCTTTCCCTATTTTCTAAGCACTTTGGCAGTGCTAAAGCCTTTGAGAAATGAAGTACTAAACTCTTCTTGAAGTATGTGGAGAGTGGAGCCTCTCCTCTTCATTTATAGGGCCCAAAAGCATTTCTAGAGGTGGTATCTTCCGCCTAAGGTGCTTAACCGACCTTGGGAAGGCGGTAACGGGCGACACGTGGAGGCGGGGGGCGAACGGGCCCACTTTCTGTTCGGCTGAACAGGGCAGTTCGGCCGAACAAGAATGGAGCCCCCTCACGCCGCCCTTTCACCCATACACTGATCAGTGGGTCCTTTATCCTTGTGCATATGTTAGGCCCCGAGAAACATCGGTTCCCTCTTGTTTATGGGCCCATAGATCCTCGTACTGAGCTTTGATTGCCCGGAAGTGTGCTTTCTCCTGTGATGACATGGATTTTACCTCAATTACGTGGGTAAATCATCTACAAGCAAATATTCACCAACACTTGTGGAGTTCGTTAGTAATACACTCCTACCACTATGTTGGTTGTTTACTTTTATAGTTTAATGCAGGTATTTGATGGTCAGATTTGGTACTTACTGACCGTCAACAAACTCCCCCACACTTAGCCTTTGCTCATCCTTGAGTAAAGGAAAAGGACACAGGCGAATCATAATCTCCAAACGGTATGATGCTAGCATGCAAATTATTCCAAACCATACCTGTACCAATGGACTTTGAAGTGTCTACCGTGCCACCTGTAGTGGTTGAAGAGTGGAATGGTATAGATTCTGGTCATCTCTGCTCCTTGTGCTAAGTAACTTGGGTTTTTGAACAATTTTCAAAGATAAAACAAAGTTGTACTCCTCAAGTGATTCTCTCAAGTCACTCATATATGTGTGTGGATCCTCACTGAGGCTTTTGTTGTGGCCTCTTTTTGTTCCTACGTCTATAGATGGGCATATGTGGAGCTTAGGGTAGAGAATAAAAAAAAGGCATTCATGTGCTTCATATATTACTAAGTCAAAAAACGGATCCAAGGAAAAAACAAGTCATGAATCACCAATCAAGTATGTGCACATATATGGATGGAATGGATGTGGTGGTGAAATATGGGTACTCCCTTTGATACCCTCCATCTCTTCTATTTGAGAACATGGGCTATCTCTCTCCTTCTTCCCTTCTTTTTGAATACTTGACAGCCCGTGTCTCTTTTAGCAAGAATAATTGGAGAGGGAGTTTCTCAAAATAGTGGAGTACTTTATTTTGTGGATGGTTGATGGATATGTGTGATGTTATCTTCCGGAGTGGAAGAGTAGCATATGGAAGGAGATGGATGATGGAGGTGGATGAATACTCCTTTATGTGTAGACTCTCTCTTTCCTTGAAATGATATTAGGCATGGCTATTTCTTTTGTCTCTTTCTTTTTTCATGCTCAAGGATTGAGAGCATTTTTTTGATAGCCATGCCTTCTATGGGAACAATTGAGAGAGAGTCGTAACAAGATAATAATGGAGTAATTATTTTTGTGGATGAATGGATGATCATAATGATGGTTATGCTAAATTCCAATGTAGAAGATTAACATATAAGGGGAATGCGCACATGAATTTGAGCAACAATACATAACTAGCATCTCACTAGGGTCACAACAATTTGATAAGGTTGAATAAAGACACAAGCAGCATATGCATAAGGTTTATCAAATGAATCTATCATATGGCTCTGATGAGATATTTCTAATCATTGAGTAGTAAGCTTATAGATTTTTAATTTTCAAAAAGAATTCCCAAGTACTTTATGCAATAGAGAGCAAGAATCACTTCATCGAACCATATCTCACTAGTCAACAACCTAGGTAGCATGCGGTCCCTATGAATATAGTCCATTAGTATTGGCATAGGAGCAAGGAATAAGGAGCATGCAAGCTAACCATGGAAAGCTTTGAATAATTGGGAGGTCATCAAGGTTGATTTTAATTTTCTAGTTTAGATTTTATCAATTTGTTACTAGGAAATTAAATCAATGCACAAAATAGGGAGATATAGGGATAAGACGGCAAACCATCGCACTATTAGAAGATGAGGCCGAGCAGGGCCAAGGTGGGTTCAGTCGACCTAGAGGTTTCAATTGAATCATCCTAGTCTAGCTTGGTCTCCGTATGGCATGGTGCTTCATGCGACGTTGTTCATTATATGTTGGTTGATGAGGTCCTTTGTTGCGCGTCGGGAATCCTGAGGATCTCCCCCACAATTGTTCGCTTGCCTGCACTTTTATTTGACACAAGAAAAACAAACAAAAGGGTTAAAAGAAAAACGTACTCTAGTGGCTTTATGGGCCCCGTAGAGTCACAACTAAATTATTAACTTATTTATTTTATTTATCTATTTTTAAGGCGCACTACAAAATTGAATTTAAAGGAGATAAAAAGGAAATTACTAAAGCGCCATTCTTTTTTTTTAGCAAGGCATGAATGCAGCAACTAACAACTCTAAACTAAGAGGCAAGTTGGCATGAATGGAACTTAACACGTGATACTTACAGAACTCCCCCACACTTTGATTTTTGTATCACTCAGACATAATAAATCAGTGTACAGTGTTGCAGCCTTCTCATAGTACATTCCATCGCCAAAAGTACCAAGGTGTCAAGTTGATGCAGCTCCCATGTTCTCACGCATAGTGTGTCCATCATTCTTTTCAATCCTCACCTGAAAGGGTTAGTGACCAAAAATACCCGAATACAAATATATCCTAAAAACATGTGCTTCAATTATTCAATAAAGGAAAAAGGGAAATGATAATCCAGGCTACCTCCCGGCAGTGCTTTGTTTTTAGTCAGATGCTCGACTACGAGGACTTCATGTTGCAGCCATCATGGGCGATGTAGTTCCCATCGCACTTATTGGTGTCATAGCTGCAAGGTTAGTGCCAAAAAATGCAAACTATGAGATTTTCAAAATTTGTGATAAATGAAAACATCTACATCCATCCCTTTCTGAATGTTTTAGTAATGAGGGCCTTAACGTGGCTATAGTCCTCGTAGGTGCTTTTAGCAGTAATCTTGATTGACACTAGAGGTTCCTTATATGAGCATGCATCTTGTGGTTGTTCAAGGAAGAAGATTTCATGCTCATTAGTTGAATAATTTTCTTCTAGAGTCAACTCCTCAAGCAATCCAGTGGCAGAAAGGTTCTCCTCCTCAAGAATCTCATTGATACAGCTAATGGTTGATTCTTGATCACCATGGAGAATGGAGTATTGAGGGCCAGAGGGAAAAGGCTTAGATAAGAAGAAATGCGGTATGGTTTCAAAAGGATTAAGAGTTTCCTCTAAATCATCTCCTTCTTGGGTGCAAAGTTTCGCGTCCTCATAAAGAACAAACCTCGGCGATGTGTGTTGGGAAACAAACATCACATCCTCAAGTGGGGAGTACTTGAAGTGAGGTATCACCATAGGATTTTCTAAGCAATGAGCATTGGTGGCGAAATAAATTTTCCTAATCTTTTCATTTAAGCTCCCTTGAGATGCACCCTTACGGTGAAACCTTTCTAGTGGGAAGCCTATGAGAAGTTCAAAGTCGAAGATAGGGAAGACATGGAGGTCTAAGAAAACTTCGACTTTGTCCAACTCAACTAGTACAACCCTTGCAATCCCCTGACATGGAAAGGCTACTCCCAAGGCATCCTTGAGGAGTGTGTCACTTGGCTCCAGAGGTGTATCATCCATAAGATGTCAAGCTATGTACTCAGGTATGATATTGCCTCCTATGGTGGGATCATGAAGGGCTTCTACAACATTTACCTTTATATAACAAGGAATGATAGAAGGAGAAGAGATTTGTGTTTCTCTTAAAAACATCTTTCTTCCTTCAACCACTCCTTGTTAGCGGCCTCCTGTAGAATTTCTTCTTGGAAAGGCATAGGAGGTGAAAGGGATGTTGTAGGCTTCTTCTGCCAGAAGTGATTCAAGGTGTTTCCATGATCATTAGGTATTCCTTCCTCAAATTCAACTGGCAACCTTGATGGTAGGAATTATCCTTCCTTCTGAGCGGTCTCAACAGCATAGTCTAAAGGTAAGACAGCTATGGATTCAAATCTAGCTACTGAGGGACCCTCGTGGGTTGCCTTGCCTTTCCCCTAGATAAATTGCTGGTCTTGTTCCTTGAGGATGGATCCAGAGGGGTCAAATGGGAATCTTGCCACCACTTCATTGAATGGCTCACCCCTTAGGATAGATTCTGTCAAAAGATTTTTCTGATTTACAGATTGAGATAGAAAATACGTCTCTCCCAAGTCTTATGTCGAGTCTTCCTAGCTATGGTCCATCCGGGTATAGCTCATCCAACGGATGTCCGATCAAGATTTGGAAGTCATAGACCTCAACTATATGGAAGTCTAGGATAGTCTCAACATTATCGTGCTTCATGGGCATGTTTTGCAAGGTCCTAAATCCATCTAAATGCTGGCCTAAGGGCTTAGGAAGGATTTGCTAATCAGTGCAAGGTGCTCACCGCCTGTGAAGGCGGTTGCAATGGATTTGGATATTAAGTTTGCACCGATTATGAGACTGAAAAGAACATTGACCTTCATCCCTCTTATATGGCACTGAATGGTTGAGTAAGTGGGTCTTACCTAAATTAAATTAGGAGAGTGTGCACCCTCATCCAACCATTCACCACTCGGCATGGTAGAGCACTCCCTCTCATTCTCTTGGAGGAAATTGTCCTCTGGAGGATCGGGAGGAGAGACAAGAACTGGTTCTTGCAAAAATAATTCAAGGTGTCTCCATGGTCTTTCGATAGACCCTCCTTGAATTTGAAAGAGAACTTAGGGGAATTTTCTAATTGAGACATTGGGACAGAAAAATGTCTTCCCCTGAGTTCGATGTTTAGCATCTCCTTGATCGGTGCACCAGAGCAAACTCTCTCCATGGGATGCCCTATTAAAATGTCAAAGTCATGGACTTCGAACACATGGAAATCAAGGAGAGTTTTGATATCTTTGTGCCTTAAAGACAAATTTTACAAAATCCCATATCCCTTTGAAAGTGGTCCGAAGGGACATTGAAGAAATTTGCAAGTCGATGCCAAGGGTTCTTCACCCAAAATGGCAAAAACGCAAGCATCAGAAATGATGTTGGCACCAACAGTGGGATTATAAAGAAGATTCACCTTTTCTCCTCTTATGAAGCATTGAATAAAAGAGGAAGGGGAGCTAATCCGAATTAGGTTTGGGGAAAACTCATCCTCTCTCAACTGCTCATTGCTCATGATTGAAGTTAACTCCTTCACTGTCTCTTGGAGCAAAGGCTCCTCAAGAGGATTGGGAGAAGATACAGGAGTTGGTGATTTCCTCTGATAGCAAAAACTTGAGGATTTCCCACGATCTTTTACAAGACTTTTCTCGAATTGGAAAGAGAGCTTTGAAGGTTGAATTTTTTTTTCCTCCATTACTCGTGGTTTGGTTGAGGTCTCACTAGATGAATCAATGGATAGGCAAGAATTTGGCTTAGGTTCATCTAATGGGGTGGCCTCAATGCTCGATAAGGCTTCCTCCTGAGGGGTCTCTCTACAATCTGCTAGGAAAGAAGAGTTTTCTTGAATAAGGTCTAGGATAGCTTTTCCTTCTGCAGGCGTCTTCTGGACGAATGAACCTCCGGCGGTGACGTCGAGATATATGGCAGACTCCTTTCTTAAACCCAGACAAAAGTGTTGCAACAACACATGGTCGGGCAAAGCCAAGCCAGGGCTAGAAGTGGTTAACAAGGAAAACCTGGCCCAGGCTGCACCTATGGATTCCTTCTCACTTTGATGAAAGTTAAGAATCTCCCTTCGTAGCGAGACGATAAGTGATATAGGATAGAACGCGAGACAAAATTTATCTCGGAGTACTTTCCAATCACCATTCAGACTCCCAACAAAATGAGTGGACCATAGTTTGCTCATTTTCCATGAGGGAAAAGAGAAACAATTTCCACTTGAGAGTATCTTGAGTCATGCCCTTGATTGATACACATGAACATAAATGCTCAAACTCTCACAAATGATGGAATGGGTTTTTGCTATTCAAACCCGAGAAGGATTGTTCCCGAACCATGGCTATAAAGCCAGGACGGAGTTCAAAGCCAGATGAATGGATAGGTTCTATAGAAAGCAGCGGCTCGAAGAACTGGCCCTTAGGAATTGGACGATCTTGAATTAGTAGTCGCTCCGTGGTGGATATGGGGAAAGAAATAAATAAAAGGGAATAAAAAGATACGAGGACGAACTAGGTTTGAAGATCAAACAATAACCATTCCCCGACAACGGCGCTAGAAAGCTTGTTGGGTATTTTAACGACAACAAAATAAATCTGCAAGTGTACGGATACCAAATTAGCTTTCATTCAGGAGTATTCTAAGATATCGAATCCACAGGGAACATGTGTGCCTAATCTTCTGTTCTAGGTCGACAAAGGACACCAAGATAAATGTGGCATTAGGTAGAGAGGATTCCTAATGGTTATAAGGTCCTAATCAAGGTAAGAGTACTACTAGGTTGCTTGCATTGGGCATCCGGTTTTCCCCTGCATCCACAGTGCAATTTTGACTAAGAGCCTACTGCATAGCCGAACATTGAGGATTTCAAAGAACATATAGGGCTGTCGCCACCTACTACCTACCTCTAGCAATCCGTGGACTACGCGATAAACAAAGGTAACCTAGGGCCTAGACACCACGTCTATGCTTTCAATTACTCCCTTAATCTTTAGCTACAATGATATAGGACTAAGGTCTCTAACTAAATAGAGTGTTGAGCAAGCAAAGCAACTAAGTATAAAACTTACTTAAAAAGGAAACTTAAATACCAAGAAGGAATCATGAAGACTTACAAAATATGACAAGCATCCGTCGAGGTACAAGCGTGGAGAAGAGGTGGACAGGCCGACTCCTCCTCTGGACTGACCCTCACTCTCTCCCTATTTTCTAAGCACTTTGGCAGTGATAAAGCATTTGAGAAATGAAGTACTAGACTCTTCTAGAAGTGTGTGGATAGTGGAGCCTCTCCTCTTCATTTATAGGGCCAAAGGCGATTCCAGAGGCAGTATCTTTCACCAAAGGTGCATAACCGACCTTAGCAAGGCAGTAACGGGCAACACATGGAGGCGAGGAGCGAATGGGCCCACTTTCTGTTCGGTCGAACAGGGCAGCTCGACCGAACAAGAGTGGAGCCCCCTCGCGTCGCCTTTTTGCCCATACACTTATCAGTGGGCCCTTTATCCTTGTGCATATGTTAGGCCTCGAGAAACGTTGGTTCCCCCCTGTTTATGGGCCCATAGATCCTCATACTGAGCTCTGATTGGCCACGAGTGCGCTTTCTCCTATGATGACATGGATTTTACCTCGATTACGTGGGTAAATCGCCTACAAGAAAATATTAACCAACACTTGTGGAGTTAGTTAGTAATACACTCCTACCACTATGTTGGTTGTTTACTTTTATAGTTTAATGCAGGTATTTCATGGTCAGATTTGATACTTAGTGACCGTCAACATCAGCCCCTCTGGGCGAGCACGGCCAAGCCACGGCGGCGACCGCCCTCACCTTCCTCGACCAGCTCCAGCGCGGAGGCAGGCTCGACGGGAGGGGAGACAATCTTACCTTTTTCTTTATATATATATTTTGATGTTCGTTTGTTAGAGGCGGGACTCTTCTCTGACAGTGGTGGACCTTCGTCCATCACTAATGATTTTTTTCAGTTATTAATACTTTTTTTAGTGGCAGGCATTTGACCGATCACTATTTTGGTTCATAATCAGTAACGATTATTTGTGGCGGGTCTCTTGCCCATCATGATGGCCGCTTACGGCTAGTTACTAAAAATCATTTCTATAATAGGACAATGTGGTGAATATTCTTCATCATATGAGGAAAATTAATAATTATCACAAATTTATGATGAATCTGAATTGTTATAAGATAGTTTTGTCTTTTCTTTAATGCTTATACTATCCATGATGATATATGAGGCCAAATTGTCAATGTTTGTCCCACAACCACATGTTAAATGGAACCCACATGACAGTACTTAAAGATCAAAAAAGGGCATTTGTGTCTTTATCGAAGTCTCAGTATAAGTAGAGCTAAAACTTAGTTGGACTACTGAAAGTGCATCTAGGCCTTCGTGTGGATTTTGGTTGATTAATGATGAATAATTAAAGGACTAATGGTATTTCTAAGTATATGAGTAGGGCGAATACTTCAAGCATCAAAGACGACCCCCCCCCCCCTAAATGAAAACGAGAAAAGAAAGAGGCAACCGACAACTCTTAGTTTATTTCTTATTTTTGAGTCATAGGTATGTCGTGATATTAAGAGGGACACATCATAAAAAGTGGTGAAATTGACCAAGTGCTCTTAACTTCAAACATAATATTGCATTCCCAAAGCCTTAACAACACTGCGTTTCTCTAGAATCTGGACAAGTCCGGATATGCCCGAACTAGGATGGCTTGGGCTGAAACACAACCAGTTTTCGTTCTGGAGTCGACCGAGCCGGACTAGGATGCCGTGACACGGACACAAGGGGTCCAGGGTAGCTAGACTAGGACGGGTGGATGTCAAACAACAAGTACTGGCTCCATGCGTGGCCGATCGTGTACAACTATTGTGGTGGTGGTGGTGGATAGTAGCTCCTCGAACCAGACCAGAAACCCATCATCGCCGGGTAGCTCCACGCGCACTCCGTCGGCCAGCTCCTATGCGCCGCCGCGTCGCCGTAGCCTGGAGCAAAGGACGATTAGGACAGCACGGAGGCCACAGTGACAGAGGAGGCCAGGAACGAGTATGAACCCGACGAACTGCTCATGGCGCCGCCGTCACTGTAGTACTGAGGATAGCCACCATGGCCGCCGCCACCACGGTTGCTCTGGGACTTGGATGGCTCAGGGGCTAACCAGTGGGAAATGGGTTATGTACTGGCTCAACCCGGATTAGCATGGGTGCACATCAAACAACAAGTGATTTGGGTCTATGTTAAGTCCACCCAGACTAAGCCGTTTTGGGCCGGACTAGGACGGGACTTTGACCCAATAGGGAGCTTTTTGCTCGGGGAGTTGCTTGGTCCGGACTATGACGGGTAAACCCGGAAAAGTATGGGCCACTAACACTTAGCCACTTTTCTAGGGTCTAGTGAGTGTCTATTTTCAATTTTAACTCCAGGCCCGGACTAGTCCGGCCTCCGGTACCAGACTAAGACGGCCTCTGACATCCCATCGACTATATTTCTCTCCCCGAATATAAATACACCCCTTCGTCCCCAAACTCGGGTTGGCCACTCCATAGAGCTAAAAAAACATTTGAGCACTCTTGAGCTTCCCCTACTCTCTCCCGAGCTTGCTACTTTGATTCTTGTGGGATTGAGTGGAGATTTATGATGATTTGAGTGAGCCACCTCATATTGCGTTGGAGCACTTCGGTTTCTCTTCATCGCCGTCGATACATGCGTTTGTTACTCTTGGGGATTCATCCCCTAGACGGTTAGGCATCGCCCGAACTCCTGAGCTTTTGGTTGAGACTCGAGAAGTTTGTATTGCCCTCCCTGCAAAGGATTTGTAGTGGAAAACTGAGCTTGACCTTTGTGGTTACTTGCAAGAGGTTCAAAGGTTGAGAGCAACCCGGCCCTTTGTGGACTCCTCAATGGAGACATAGGTTCCTTTGTGGGACTGAACTTCGCTGAACAAATCATTGTGTCTTGTGTGCTTGTTCTTGTTGCTCATATACATTAATATTGCTATATTATTGTGCTTCTCATAAATTGCTTGTGTACCTTGTTCCCTAGTCCTCTTGTATTGTTTTAAGCTTCCTAGTACTTGCCTTTACCTTTCATTAGCTTCTTGTAAGGTTATGGCACGATAGAAAGCAATCTATAGCAGTTTCTCTTACCTGTTGTGTGCAGGACCCGTACTAAGATGCTAACCCTAGTGGACTAGGATGGCTACCCAAACTTAGACTGACACTAGGGCGTCTTAGTGGAGCCTCTTTCAGTACTAATTAATTTAATTAGTGGTTTGCAGGTGTGTTTGCCTATTCACCCCCCCCCCCCTCCCTAAGCCATGGGGTCAGTCGACTGGCTTCTGAGCCAAATGGCCTCGCTCTTTGATGTCTCGGTCTTTGTTGCGTCTTGTTGCACAATGTTGAGGTGCTTTTCTCTGTTTGTGCGTTGATGTTCCCGAAAGCCTCCCCCACACTTGTTCCTCGACCTGGATCTTTATTCAAAACAGACAAACAAGTGGAAGCAAAAACTCTACCGGTATGACTGTCGGAGAGTCACATATCTAAGGAAGTTCAAAAATGAAGCAAGTAGAGTTATGGTAATGCATTAAAGTCAATTAATTCAATAACATCTACATCTTCATCTAGAATTTTATCGGGTTCTAAGAAAACTTTTAGGCGTTGGCCATTTACCTTAAAGTGGTTGTCATCGTCGTTCTTGATTGTGACTGCTCCGTGTGAGGTGGCGTCAACGATGGTGAAAGGCTTTTCCCATTTACTTCTAAGCTTCCCATGACCGAAAAGCTTCACTCTAGAATTGAAGAGCAACACCTTATCACCTTGCTTGAATTCTTTTATCTTGATCTTCTTGTCGTGCCATCTCTTAGTCTTTTCTTTATATGTCTTGGCACTATGATAGGCTTTGCTTCTCTATTCTTCTAGCTCAGATATCTGCATTTTTCTGTGCCATTCGGCTTCATCTAGGTTCATGTTCCACTTTCGGATGGCCCAGTGTGCTCGATGCTCCAACTCAACTGGCAAGTGGCATGTTTTCCCATAGACAAGCTGATAAGGTGATATGCCAATTGGAGTTTTATATGTAGTCCTATATGCCCAAAGTGCATCAGGTAACTTCAACTTCCAACCTTTCCCCATCTCTTGGACCGTCTTCTGCAGAATATTCTTGATTTGCTTGTTGGACGTTTCTGCTTGGCCACTTGTCTGAGGATGGTATGGTGTTGCAATATTGTGCTGGGCTACAAGCTCCTTCAAAAAGCTTCGAAAGGTCTTATCAATGAAATGAGACCCTCCGTCACTTATCACCATCCTAGGTGTTCCAAAATGAGGGAAGATAACCTCGTGGAACATCTTACGGGTGTGCTTGGCGTCGGCAGCTCGACAAGGCATAGCTTCTACCCATTTGGACACATAGTCAACAGCCACCAAGATGTACTCACTGTCGTAGGACTTTGGGAAGGGTCCCATGAAGTCAATGCCCCAGACATCAAATAGTTCCACTTGAAGGTTGTATGTCAGTGGCATTGCATCTCGAGCAGTGATGCCTCCATGCTTCTGGCATCTCCAGCATCTTCGAATGAATTCTCTTGTGTCTTCATACATGGTTGGCCAAAAGAACCCACTCTGCCAGATTTTTGCCTGTGTACGGAATGCACCATAGTGCCTGCCATATGGAGCTGCATGACACTTCTCGATGATCTTGGTTGCTTTATTTCTTGGCACACATCTTCTCAATAGTCCGTCTACACAGACCCTATAGAGGTACGGATCATCCCACAAATGCAATCTACTCTCATAGATGAGCTTCTTCTTGTTTTTCCCTGGTGGTACATACCCTAAAACCATGAAGTTCACAATGTTTGCATACCAGGGGTTGGAGTCCGTCACTTTCAGTAGCATGTCATCTCGTAGGAAGTCATTTATGGGTAACTTCTGCATCTTAGTGACTTGAATACGAGACAAATGATCTGCTATAGAATTTTCTACTCCTTTCTTATCTCTGATCTCAAGGTCAAATTCTTGGAGTAGAAGAATCCATCTAATTAGCCTTGGTTTAGCATCTTTTTTAGTGAGCAAGTATTTTAATGCAGCATGGTCACAGTAAACAATAACCTTTGCTCCAACTAAATAAGATCTGAACTTATCGATAGCAAAAACAATGGCAAGGAGCTCTTTTTCAGTTGTTGCATAATTAAGTTGAGCTCCTAACAAGGTTTTGCTAGCGTAGGCTATTGCGTGATGCTTCTTATCCTTGGTTTGGCCCAGGACGGCCCCAACGGCATAATCACTAGCATCACATGATTTCGAATGGCAGCGTCCAATCGAGGGGTTGGATGATTGGAGCTGAGATGAGCGCCTTCTTAAGGGTATTAAAAGCTTTAAGGCACTTGTTGGCACTTCCCAAGTGCCCCTTTTATATGTGAATATTACCATAATTAGAGCATAATTGATACTAATTTAGGCCATTTACCTGTGATATTGTCTATATATTTGTATATGCGTTGTTTTGGAGCTTTATTGCAGAAATAGGTAAAATTGGTGATTAACTCAATGATGGAGAGGACAGGAGTCCAGAACCGACGAAAAGCACTGAAGAAGCCCAGTGTGCCGATCGGCGCAGTCCATGAGCCGATCGGCGCAAAGGTGTTTTGGCCCACAGAAGTGACCGAGGCCCATTCCACATGTTTATGGAAGTTTATCTGCGCAAGACACTTGAAGATATTTGTCTAGAAGATTTATGGAACTTCAAGATCTCAACGTGCAGTATAAGACTTTATCTCGAAGGAAAAAGCCCACATGACAGCTGTGGAAGACAGAGGAACCGACTCAGGAAAGAAATCAGAGAAGACACGGCTTGCGCCGATCGGCGCAACCGCCTTATTTGCTAGAAACCGAGTCCTTTACAAGTAGAACCCCTATAAATACTTGTAAACCCTCGCCGCAGAGAGGGGGAGGCGATAGAGGGACACCATATCCGTGAGTTAGAGCCACCGGGGCTTGCCCCGTTAGAATAGATCTCTAGTTGAGTTTCAAGAACCATTGGAGTTAAGATTTACTGTCTGGCGCACCTTTGCGCTGGCCAGTCTCCCCCTCTTGCAACCTGACTTTGACAGTAGCCTTGACTAGATCTTTTACTGTTAACTTTGTTTAATAAATCCCTAAGGTCCCAGTGGATTCAATAAACCTTGGAATACTCAATTCAAGGGAAAAAGAGCTACAATTGTACACCGTCCTCTTGCGGTATATAAGTGGGTGCGTAGATATGACCAACAAGCCCTATTTTTTGGCGCCGTTGCCGGGGAACATAGCAGGTTTTTAAACATTATTTGATGTATTAGTGTTTAGTCAATGTGCTTTACTTGTCTCTCTAGTACATATATTCTTTTAAGTGAAACTAACAGGTATGGACGGTCCTAAGTCAAACAAACCATCTAATTATGCCGATGATCCAGAAAGACTCTTTCACAAGAAGAGAATGGCGGAGAAGAGAAGCAAGTCATCTAAAGATTTAGAAGCAGTCCGCGCAACACCTCGAGTATTATTCGCAGTAGAAGACTCAGTTCAAGAGCAAGAAGAAGAGGAGATGGCAGAGGTACCTATGGTTAATCGTCTCAAGCCACAATTGACTAGTATTGTCAAAACAGATTTCCAAGAAGCTCAAGATCAACTTCCGTATCAATTGGAGAAATATGTTGGAATAGTGGCGCAACAACCGTTCACAGGTTCAGAAGATCCCAATCATCACTTGCAGCACTTCCTTGAGGTTTGCAGTACCTTCAAGATAGCGGGATTGACAGAAGACCAAGCGCGTGTGCGGCTGTTCCCCTTCTCTCTAGTTGGACGCCCCAAGCAATGGTACAATGGATTGGAAAACACAGTAAAAACGGTGTGGAACACGTTAGCAGCTGAATTCTTGGCCAAATACTTCCCCCTGGTAAGACTCAAGCTTTGAAAAATAAGATTTTTGGATTTACACAGAATATTGATGAGAGCATTGGAGAAGCATGGGAAAGATACAATGAATTTATAGATGCATGCCCTCATCATGGTCTGATGGTTGGAGAAGTTGTTGAGAAGTTCTACACAGGATTGAATCTTTTATCACGTCAACATTTGGACGCCTCAGCTGCAGGATCATTCATGTCAAAAAACCCCCACCGAAGCTAAGAATTTGATCAAGTTGTTAGTTGAAAATCAATCACGGGATGGTGAGAGAAGCTCAAGGAATTTGGAACCTTCAAAAGGAGTAGCGAAGAGTGTGATTGAGAAGACTCATGAAGACTTGATTATAGATCGCCTCGATGCTACTCAAAGGAGGTTAGACAATAATCTTCATATCCCTAAGGAAGAGACACTCAAGCTGGCGGAATCACACTCCACATGTAGTGAGTGTGGAGAATTTGGACATGTGCAGAAGGATTGCCCTGAAGAGATGAAGATGCTAGAATATATGAAGAATAGTGGATGGAAGCCCTAATATCAGCAACAAAGGAGTTCTTTCTCTCCTAGTTCGTCCATGCAAAATTCTATCCCACTTCGTCTCCAATGTCATGTGTTCTTCCAAGCTCAAGAGAAGATCAACAAGGATAATCAAGCTAAATTCAAGGAGATTGATCGTGTCCTTGAGAGAATTAATGACAAGGTGATAGAAATTGGGAGCTCCAACAAGCAGATTTTGAAGCATACCAAGATTATGGAGCAACAGATCAGACAGCTATCGTAAGCCATTCAGGGCAACAAGGGGCTATTCCTGGCAATACGATGTCTGCAGAGCAGTTGAAGGCAATAGCTACATGATCTGGAAAACACATAGAAGATCCAAAGCACTCTGCAGGAGCAAAGAAGCCCCGCGCCGATCGGCGCACACCCAGCGTCGATCGGCGCGACGACCTTGTCGGCGCCGATCGGCTCCCTGAAAGCGCCGATCGGCGCAACGAGGATGATGACCTCTCTGGTCTGAAAATGGGCATGGAGACAGAAGAGCATGGCCCTGCAATGTTTCTGGATACTCAACTACTGACAAAGACAGAAAGAGCGCGACAACACGACGAGCAATTTGCAAGGTTCGTCGATATTATGAAGAAGCTTTACATCAATGTCCCTTTTGTTGACACTATCCAAGTTCCCACCTATGCCAAATACATTAAGGACATGATGCAAAACGAGAAGTCCCTAGTTTCTGAGGAGGTTGTGAAGGTCACTAAGGAATTAACGGCGGCAATCAATGATGTTGCACTGGAGAAGAAACCCGACCCTGGATCACCAAGCATCAAATGTATGATTGGAACAAGAATATTTGATAGGTGCTTGTGCGATCTTGGAGCAAGCGTAAGTGTTATGCTCTGTCATATATTCACAAATCTCAATTTGCCTGAATTAGAGCCTACGGGTATGTGTTTGGAGTTAGCCGATCAATCGGTACGCTTCCCTGATGGAATTGCTGAGGATGTGCCTGTTCAAATTGGAGATCATATCGTCCCTGTTGATTTTATTGTGCTTGATATGGATAAGAGGACGAGGACCCCGTTGATCTTAGGCAGACCCTTCTTGAGGACAGCCAAGGCAAGTATTGATGTTGGGAGTGGTGAGATAAGCTTCGATATAAGTGGGACTCCCTACTCTTTCCAGTTTCGCCCAAAGGGAGAAGAGTGTCGTGCCATTGATGAAGTGAAGAGATACAAGACACCGTGGCATCGTGGCGTCGAAAGTAATTGGAGGGGATGTATGGATAGGTCATCCAAGCTATATGAACCATGGAGATAAGATAACCTTGTAGTGTCGCGGCCTCACATCCCGCACTGTGACACTATGGATTGATTGTTTGTGGGGAGGTCAAGCTCTTTGACCTCTAAATAACTAGAGCGCTCTTGGGAGGTAACCTAATGATTGGGGGATTTAGAAGTTATTTAGTGCTTATGAGAGAGCAACCCATTTCATTTAGTTAATTAGTGCTGGCCGGGAGGGCAACCCGGTGTTTTTAAATTTGCTTGCTTATGATAAAAATAGTCTCCCGAATAAAAAAATAGATAAGTGTGTGCTTAATTCTTATGTGCTCTTGCGTTGCCTGTTTATTCGTGCAAAACTGTGTATATACATACTGTAGACTAACAATGCAGGAATGTAAAAAAAAGACCAAAAACAGGAAGGAACAGATCTTGCGCTGATCGGCGCACTTCTACGCTGATCGACGCAGTATTGCCCAAGTCAGGACAGAAGGCCGAAGACGCCTAGAATTGAAGGAGTGCTAAAAATCAACCAGCACAGTAATTTTCAGAGACGGAGCTATTTTCAAGGTAATCAAAGAAAAATTGAATTAATTTTTTATGTACAAAATGGTTGCTAAATGACACAGGAAAGGATGAAGAGCAAAATCTAGCGAAGAAGCGAGGGGCCAGGAGCAAAAATGGACGTCGCACCGATCGACGCAGGTTAGCGCCGATCGGCACGGTCACCAGATAAGCCCCGTTACGTGTGACAATACTACAGGAATATTGGAGAAGTGGAAATTAGGTGAAAGAGATGAACACGAGACATCAGAATCAGTGTCAGACCAAAAGACAAGGTGCAAGGGACTTGCGCCGTTCGGCGCCCTACTGCGCCGATCGGCGCAGGCACCCATGCGGTTCTCAAATGGGTGACAAAGGCGACAGGCATTGATTTTGACGAACAGGTATGATTATTGTGCAGGTGTGCAGTGCAGAGGAGACACGGAATTGACCAAAAGCTAAAAAACAGACGGCGCGCCGATTAGCGCAGCCAACAAGACATCAGGATTCCGTGTTGTTTTCCTATCAACCAACATGATATGTCAGGAAGCGATATAAAGGATGGGAATCAAGCATCAGAGTGGTCAGAGCATTCAAAATTTTAATTGTGCCGATCGGCGCAGGTACCCGTGCCGATCGACACGCTCTCAAATTTTCAAATTTTACGGCGGTTCCTTCTCCTGGAAGTTTCCCACACTATAAAAGGGAGGCCAGGCGCCACCATTCGGCACAACATCCCGATAATCTCTCCACCTTCCCCCACTACCCCCGATCTTGCACACGTTCCGTAATTTTCGCAGATGGATCGTCTCCGCTCCTCCGTCGGCAAGTTGGACAAGAGGCTGCGTCGGGAAAGCAGTTCCGGCGGCAGCAACGAGTCGAGCGATGACTCCTCGGCGAGGGGTGGCTCTGACGCTCGCGATGACATGTCTGTGGGTGGTGCATCCGCCGGCTCGGCGGTGACGACATACGAGATCCACGCCCGCCATTCCGTCTTAGGCGCGTCTGCTCCAACAGGGCGTGCTATGAGGAGCCAAACGGTGGCAAGCGGTGGGGTTCCCACATCACCACCACCGCCGGCATTCATGCCGCGCCCAGTGGAGGAGGGGCTTCACCCTCCTGAGCGCGGAGGAACAACGGCACTACCACGCGGTGAGGGAAAGGTTCATCCCCAATTTCGACTTGGATGAGACCTTCCTCACCTCGATCGGCATGTGGGAGGACTTAAAGGGGATGCTAGACAACCTCTGCTGGGAGGATTTCCACCTCCTCCCCATGGACTACAACCTTGACATCGTCACCGAGGTTGCCTCTACGATGAGGCTTGGCACAGTCGAAGACGGTAGCGAGGCCGTCAACTTCCGTCCGCGACATCAGCCACACGTTGACCATGGAGGCGGCGGCTCAAGCTTTTGGCTTTGACGTCAACGCGGACGTCGCCGACATCTTGGGACGCGAGGAGTTGGACTCCTTTTGGAGGCGACTCTCGTTTGTAGAAGAAATGAAGCGCAGCAACATCCGCAACCCGACCATTCAAGTCTTCCATCAGTGGTTGGCGGCGCGCATAGGCGACAAGGTCGACTCCAGCAACGTCACCGATGCGGACTTGCGGTGGCTCTACAATGCCATCGTGAGTCCATCTCATTGCAACCCCATGTCGGTGATGGTGCGGGGTTGGCTCGATAAGAGGGGCAAGGCAAGCAAGAAGTTGGCCTTCGGGCCTATCTTCAACGCCTAGCAGCCCTCATCTACGACGGCGACGGACCGGGAGGGCGTAATGACAAGTGGGAGTGCACGATGGAGATCGGCGAGAATATGACTCGTGGCAATATTTTCACGGGAAGTGTTCACGTCGGCTTCCATGTCGGCGGCACCAACGTAAAACTCCCGTGTGCGGAACTAGGAGTTTTTCTCCCTCGCAAGGTGGAGGGAGGAAATTGGCTTGAGGAAGGTCTCCTAGAGGGGGGCCGAGTTCTCAAGGACCGCGTGGGCGGGTTTGATAGCCGGACACATCTACAGTAGCCGGCGGCAAGTGGGACTCCTGAGGGTCATGCCAGGAGCACCAGTAGTACCAATCAGGGTGGAGCGACGCAGCGGGCGGTTCACAACCCTCTGCGCCGATCGGCGTAGGTGACGCGCCGGTCGGCGCACCCTACTGCAGCGCGAGTATCGACTACAGGTACCAAGGGCGTGTACCAGTGGTGCCTCCTGTGCCCGGTGTAGACTTTTTCGTGCCCATGCAGGGGTACTTTGACAACAACATGCACTACATCAAGCACGTGGAGGAAGCCACGTCCCAATGGAGGTACAACCATGATGTGATGGTGGAGGAGTTCGACAATATGTCTTATGTGGAGTAATTTTGAGTACCCGAGTTTGTGATGATAACTTAGTACCAATCTTTTCAAAAATAAATTTTCATGTTGTGAACTTTGGAATTTATGGTTTTCAAGATCCTTACCTACCAGTGTCATATTTTGAACAATACTCATGAATCTTTGATATGTAGATAAACATTAAATTGATGGTTGAGTTCGGTTAGGATTTAATTCTTTTTGGTATGAACCTTATTAAGATGGCAATTCTTTGTGTATCTTTTTCTAGCCTTGAAATTACTCATGCAAAAATTCAATTTGGCTGAGTACACTACAATAAACCCAAAACATTTTGTTGAGTATCATTCCTTGACCACATCCTATATTTCTAGCTATATTTAATTCTTGAATAAATGTTGCAGCCAGACAAATCAAATACCAACAAATGTTGGTGAATTTGGGTTAAGAGCCGATCAGTGCACCCTGAGCTGATCGGCGCAGTAGTGGAAAAAAAACTCTGCTGTTTGCTAAGGGACTAGCAAAATTTTAAGTGTGGAGGGATGGTATATGACATGCTTATTCTCGAAATTCATTCTAATATAGCCATGAATCATTCCAACCATGTGCAATCTTTCAAGATCTAATTTTTGCTATGCACATGTCCACATATCCAAAGTGTGAGTCCTTTCTTAAATTTTTCTTTCGTAATGGCCATTGATAAGTTTCTATAATTCCAACGAAGAATAATCTCCTAGCTTTACAATATATTATTGATTTATGTTTGCAATCCTTGAATTACCTCACCTAGCTACTCATATAAGCCTTACACTAATATTATTTGATCATTATGATGTAGAATATAGGTTGAGTGATTTGAAAGATCAGTTGTTGCCTTGAATTATTTGGAAGATAGATATTCTATGTTCACAACAATCTTTTAAGTGATTTTCATGTGTGAAAAAGTTATAATTTATGAGTTGGACATGATCTTTTGCTTTGGGGAGAACTTTAAGCTTATGCCCATATTTGATCTATTTTACTGAATACCAATATGAAATACACCACAACAGAACAATGCTCAACATTTGCTGATTTGAGATATCTTTTATGATAGAAAGAGTATGTTTTTCGATTTTTCTTTCTTTTACTTTACTCGGGACGAGCAAAGGTTTAAGTGTGGGGGAACTGTTGGCACTTCCCAAGTGCCCCTTTTATATGTGAATATTACCCCAATTAGAGCATAATTGATACTAATTTAGGCCATTTACCTCTGATATTGTTTATATATTTGTATATGCGTTGTTTTGGAGCTTTATTACAAAAACAGGTAAAATTGGTGATTAATGCGATGATGGAGAGGACAAGAGTCCAGAACCGACGAAAAGCACTGACGAAGCCCAGTGCGTCGATCGGCGCAGTCCATGAGCCGATCGGTGCAAAGGTGTTTTGGCCCACAGAAGTGACCGAGGCCCATTCCACATGTTTATGGAAGTTTATCTGCGCAAGACACTTGAAGATATTTGTCTAGAAGATTTATGGAACTTCAAGAAGATTTATGGAACTTCAAGATCTCAACGTGCAGTACAAGACTTTATCTCGAAGAAAAAGGCCCACATGGCAGCTGTGGAAGACAGAGGAACCGACTTGGGGAAGAAATCAGAGAAGACACGGCTTGCGCCGATCGGCGCAACCGCCTTATTTCCTAGAAACCGAGTTCTTTATGAGTAGAACCCCTATAAATACTTGTAAACCCTCGCCGTAGAGAGGAGGAGGTGACAGAGGGACACCAGATCCATGAGTTAGAGCCACCGGGGCTTGCCCAGTTAGAATAGATCTCTAGTTGAGTTTCAAGAACCATTGGAGTTAAGAGTTGATCCGTTGATGATAGTTTTGGTGATTTGTCTATCTTGATTCTATAATCATGCATGTGCTTATTCCAATTGCTTAGTTCTAGGCTAAGTAAGCAGATATTATCTTAATCGTGATGATTAGGATAGTATTCGGACATTGTATTGATTATGGTTGCTTGATGATGCTAGTAGTGTGGTTTAGCGGTGACAGCACTAAGCCTGCGCAACACTATTGGATAGTTGAGTAGGTTAAGATACTCGCGCGATTAAGGGTTTTCTTTCGGCAGCGATAAATCGGGAGCCGCTCGGAAAGCAGGGTGGTCTTACTCATTATAGGTTTTCATTGATCTATGTAATTACCCATTATGATGCTATTCAATTAGACTTTTTGGTTACGATCTCACTAGTAGATATCTAGCTACTCACTTAACAGCATAGGTTTACAAGATCTGGCACACTTTGGCTCAGATTCACTGATGTGCCGATCAGCTCAACTCCTGCGCCGATCGGCGCAACAACTTTGGCTTAGATTCACCAGTGTGCCGATCGGCTCAATTCCTACGCCGATCGGCATAATCATAGATTTACTAGATCTTGCGCACTTTGGCTCAGTTTCACCAGTGTGTCGTACGGCTCGACTCCTGCGCCGATCGACGCAACGACAGATTTACTGTCTGGTGCACCTTTGCGCTGGCCAGTCTCCCCCTCTTACAACCTGACTTTTGACAGTAGCCTTGACTAGATCTTTTACTATTAACTTTGTTTAATAAATCCCTAAGGTCTCGGTGGATTCGATAAACCTTGGAATACTCAATTCAAGGGAAAAAGTGCTACAATCATACACCGTCCTCTTGCGGTATATAAGTGGGTGCGTAGATACGACCAACAGCACTCATCATCGAAATCAAAGGGAACATTCTTAGCTACTAGGCTCGTGAGGGGTCTAGAGATTTGAGAAAAATCTTTTATAAAGCGCCTATAGAACCTTGCATGACCCAGAATGCTTCGGATCCCCTTAACGTTAGCTGGAGGTGGCAACTGTTCTATAACTTCTTTCTTTGCCTTATCCACCTCTATCCCCCTCTCAGACACAAGGTGTCCTAGAACGATGCCCTCTCGAACCATGAAGTGGCACTTCTCCTAGTTAAGCATTAGGTCCTTCTCCTGGCACCTTTGTAAGACCTTGTCTAAATTCTTGAGACAGTGATCAAAAGTTTTTCCATAGACAGAAAAGTCGTCCATGAAAACTTTCATAATTTCCTCAATCATGTCAAAGAAAATGGACATCATGCACCTTTGGAATGATGCGGGTGTCTTGCATAACCCGAAAGACATACGCTGATACGCGTAAGTTCCATAAGGACATGTAAAGGTGGTCTTTCTTTGATCATCAGGGTGAATGGGTATTTGATGATAGCCAGAATACCCATCAAGGAAACAAAAGAAGGAATGATTAGCAAGCCGCTCCAACATTTCATCAATGAAGGGGAGCGGAAAATGATCCTTCTTTGTTGCCTTGTTGAGTTTCCTATAATCAATGCACATCCTCCATCCTGTGACGGTTCATGGTGGAATCAACTCATTTTTGTTGTTCCTAACTACCGTCATGCCTCCCTTCTTAGGCACTACCTGAACGGGGCTAACCCACTCACTATATGGCATAGGATAAATAATCCCGGCATGAAGGAGTTTTAATACCTCCTTCTTTACTACCTCTCGCATTGCGTTGTTTAGCCTCCTTTGGGGCTCCCTAGAAGGCAAGCATTCAGGGTCAAGGGGAATGCGATGGGTGCAAAGAGCGGCACTAATCCTTGTAAGGTCTTGGAGTGAGTAGTCAAGGACAGAGCGATGCTTTTCTAAGACGGCTATGAGTCTATTGGTTTCTTCATCAGACAGTTTGTCACTTATGATGACAGGGCCCTCTATGTCGTCATTTAGGAAAGCATAGCATAGGCCTGGGGGCAAAGGTTTAAGCTCAATTGCAGGTCGTGATGGTAATTTTTCTTTGGGGAGTTCAAAGATTTCTTGCATTTCATCCTCCTCCTCTACAAAATTCTTCGCGCCTTGCTCAAGGATAGAATCAGGAGAGTCAAAGAGGAGAATGGCCATCACTTCTTCAACTAGCTCACACTCAGGATGAGGTTCCGCTAAAGAATTTTTCGCTCGAACATACGGAACTGAAAGGATGTCTCTCCCGAGTTTTATGTCGAGGTTTCCTAGTGGAGGAACATCTAAGAGAAGTTTCTCTAAAGGATGTCCGATCAAAAGATCAAAGTCATAGACTTCATAAACATGGAAATCTAGGATGGCCTCGACATCTCCGTGCCTAACGGTCATGTTTTGTATAATCCCATATCCTTCTAGGATAGCACCAAACTGGCTCTTGAAGCATTTATTGGTCGGGGCTAAAGGTTCATCGCGTAGCAGGGCAAAAGCAAGGGAATCAGACATTATGTTTGCTCCGACCGTGGGATTATAAAAAGAATCTACATCGGTCCTCCTTATTTGAAGACGAATAGTTGAAGGGGGTGAACTAATCCGAAGGATATTAGAAGAATTCTCAACTTCCCTCAACCATTCATCACTTAGAATGGAGGTTAACTCCTTCACGCTCTCCTTTAGGAAGTGTTCTTCGAGGGGATCGGGGAGGGAAGAAGGTACCGAAGGCTTCTTCTTACAGCAGAAATTTGAGGTATTCCCATAGTCATCAAATAGATTATCCTCGAATTCAAAAGTGAACTCCAAAGGCAGAATTTCTTCCTCCCTTGGTGTTCATGGTTCGGGCAAGGGCTCAATAGCTGAAGCTTGGGATAAACAAGGTGAAGGCTTGGGTTCAGCTAAAGAGGTTTCCTCGCAGCTAGTCTTGACGTAATTCTTTGGTGGTTCAGGAAGGTCCTCGATGAAGGAAGTGTTTTCTAGAATACGATCTAGAAGGTCCTTACATTCTATCATGGTCTTGTGTGCAAACGAACCTCCAGCGGAGATATCAAGATATAGGGCAGACTCCTTGTTAAGACCCACACAAAAGTGTTGTAAAAACACGTGGTCGGGTATAGATAATTCCGGGCCGAACTGAATTAAGATCAAAAATCGGGCCCAGGCTGCACCTATGGATTCCTTCTCAGGCTGCTGAAGCAGAGGATTTCCCTTCGTAGAGACGCCATACGGGATAAAGGAAAGAAAGCAAGATAAAATTTGTCTCTTAGTTCTATCCAATCACTGTTCACACTTCCTACGGTATGAGTGTACCATTGTTTCGCTTTCTTTGTGAGAGAAAAAGGAAACAATTTCCACTTTAAGGTTTCTTGTGTCATGCCCCAAATCATCAGACACGAGCTCAATTGCTCAAACTCCCGCAGATGGTGGTATGGGTTTTCATGGTCAAGCCCGGAGAAGGATTGCTCCCGAACCATGGCTATAAAGCCAGGGCGGAGTTCATAGCTAGATGCACGAATTGGGTTCGCAGAGGGAGGTGGCTCACAAAACTCACCCTTCGGAGCAGAGAATTGGTATAAAGGTTGTGGCTCCTTCGTAGAAGTTGGAAATAGGAATGAAATAAAATAAAATAAAATAAAAAAGATATACAAGGACGAACTAGGTTCAAAGATAATTCAGCAACCGTTCCCAGGCAACGGCGCCAGAAAGCTTGTTGACTCCAGCGGTCACTCATGGTAATAAACCGCAAGCGTACGGGTGTCGAAGTACCTTTCACCCAGGAGTATTCCAAGGGTATCGAAATCCATGGGGAACGTGTGTGGACTATCAAAGAATCAGGCTCGTCCGGGGACAACAAGAATATGGTAGGCGAGGGTAGAGAGGATTCTAGGATGGATTGGACCAAGGACATGGTAAGGTCGAACTCTAATGCTTACTTCGGGCGCCGGCTTCCCCCTGGTCTGCCAGGATGTTCCGGCCCACAGCTCTACGACGTACCCAAACGTGGAGGTTACTAAGGATGGACAGAGCTGTCACCACCTAGCGTCTACCTCTTCAATCCGTGGAGAGTGTCGACAGGCCGGAATTAGCCTAGACACCACGCCTATGCTACGAATTACTACTCTAATCTTGATCAAAGGCTAAAGCATTCAATTACGAACGATGAACCCGTAAGCATGTAAAGAGCAGATCTTATCGAATCAAAGGAACAATACCATAAAAGAATCCTGAAGACTTACTTGAAATGGCATACTCCATCAAGGTACAAGATTAGGGAAGAGTGTCAACAGGCCGGCACTTCCACGAACTACCCCTCACTCTCTCCCTATTCTCTAAGCACTAAGGAGGTAGTGCTTCGCCTTTTTGAGTGGAGCTCAAGTGTTTCTCTTCTTGTGTGTGTGAGTGTGAAGCCACACCCTCCTATTTATAACCTCTATAAGTCGGCAAAAGGGAGTAACCGCCAAGAAAGACCCTGCCCACCGCCTTCAGGGATCAACCAGGAGCCTCCACGTGCAAGCCCAAGAGAAAAGGGCGCAGGCCTGGGTCGGCCGACCTGTGGCTGGGCCCTCCTGGCTTGTGCTTCCTCAGGGTGGCTGCCAGGTGGGTCCTCATGCCAGATGTCAGGGTCGTTTTGTGTGTTTCTTTGGTGTAGTACTAAAATGGGCCCTTCAATCCATGTGCTCTCTTCTGGTTGGCTGAAGGTGTGTTTTCTCCCTTAATTACTTGTGTTTTATTAATACTCCATGGTAAATCACCTGCATACACATAATCACCAAAACTTGTGGAATTTGTTAGTAATAAACTCCTACCACTAGTTGGTTATTTATTTAGTGGTTTTTATGCAAGCAAATGACGGTCATATTTAGCACTTAAGGACTGTCAACAACCATCCATTCAAACTCAAAAGTTATTATTTAATATTTATTTCTTTATTTTCAATCTGATACATTATATACTCATACACACAACCAAACACCATCTCCTTTTAGCTTGACTGATGATATGCAACCAACAAAACAACCTAACTTGTATCTCTATAGCCTGGTTGCAATGAGCCTGGCTCATCAAATATGGGCTAGGTTGGGACACATAGCAAACCAATCATGCCCTAAGGAACTATTGGATGAAGCCAAGAAATGAAGTCAAGAGGAGATGAGGAGTTTCAGCTTCTGGAGATGGATATCGGAAATAAAGGTCTTGGAGACTGAACGGTCCGGTCATGTGTGAGAAGTCTAGTACAGAGAAAAGTTTGCTGAGAGGAAACTATTGGGAGAAGAACCATAGAGACCGGATAGTCCGGTGTGCAGATCGACAATGTCTATGTGTGGAAAAGAAGCAATGAAGACCGGACAATCCGGTGCATAGACCAAACTATACGGTCTGTATGGGAAGCAGCTATGGATAGGGAGCAACGGCCCTAGAGGAGCCGTCCGATGAAGACCGAACAGTATGGTTTTGAGAGAGACCAGATTGTACGGTATGTACAACTAGATAGTTGTTTCATGGAGCAACAATTATTTAGTGGTTGGAAGCCTATATAAAGTTGTTGGTAGGGTCTTGGAGACCACTCTTGGCCATTTGGATTGTTAGGAGCATCAGTAGGGAGCCAAGAGCAAAAGAGGAGAGCACTAACAGGAGATATTGGATATCTTGAGAGTGTTAGAGAGGGTAACTTGAGCATCCATACACATCTAAGGCTAGGATGTCCTTGAGAGTGTGCTCTAGGTTGTTGTTCTTGGTCTATGGTGGGACCTAGATGGATAGGCATCAGTGATGAGCCTATCGTGATCGGTTGTGAAGGCTGTCACATGGTTAGGTGTCAGTGTTGAGCCTATCGTTATCGGTTTGAGCTCATTGTTGCAAGGAGCATCGCAACTGAGCGCTCGTACCGACTCGGGGAGTCCAGCAAGTCCTTGAGGGAGTGATTGTGGGCTCATGTACGAGGACTCCACTTGGTGGCAGGAGGAACTGGCACTCCGATAGGAGTGGTCCAATGTGAAGTAGCGGAAGGCGCCATCCTTCCAAGACCTTATGAAAAAATCATGAGCCATCTCTTACTCATCCTCCTTACTTTGATGCATTACCTTTCGTATTTACATACTATGCTACTCATGCTTGTGTACTTTAGTTCATTATCTTGTAGCTTTGCATGAGTAGACTCCTTTGCTAGCTTGATGTTTGCCTTCGCGTGTCTTTTATTACTAGCTTGCATAGGAGTTGCATTATCATGAGTGATCCATTAGTATGATTAGGTTGTTGTTCCTTTCATAGGATTATTATCTTGTTAGTATCATCACTACTAGAATTGCTATAGGAGTTCATTAAGTGTTCGGTTTTAGGATTTGGCAAATTTGGTACATATAGCGAGTTCCCGACTCCCCCCCCCCCCCCCCTCTCGGTCACTTGGTCCTTTCAGCCATGTCGATCGTTACAAAGAGCAAAACAATAAAAAAGAGAGTTGAATTCCAAAGCCAATAACCAAGCTAATGAGTCTTAGCCAGATATGAATGAAGCTCGCACTAGTAGCACAAGGTGTAGTTCATAGTGAAAGCCAATCCAATCTATAATCCAATGAAGGAGATCAATCTATCATCCCCTCTAATCTTGCACCTATGCACCTAAGTTGTTTGTTGCGACCCTGTAACGGCGGCGGCTAATAAGGCAAAGGAAGAGTCACTACATAGAGCATCTATTAGCATTGCATATTATTAAACTTTTGAAGTGATCCTTTTACGATGACGGCTAATAGCGCTAATAGCTAAACAACACCGACAGGGATCATCCCTAGGATCTTTTTTTAAATAAACATTTTTAATCTAATATTTTATTAATAGACCACCTGAATCTATATTTTCAAGATCTAGATTATTTTGCCACGCTGACTCGTACGGCGCGGCCATAGCATTTGTCGTGCCAAGAAGTACGAGACGGGGGAGTTTTGTCACGCCAAATCATTTGGCGCGGCCGGGGCATGAGTCACGCCCATCGAGTTGGCGCGGTTGGACCCGACCACTTAACCGACCCGCGCCCAATTCCTTCTCTTCTCCTCATTCCTTCTTCCCCGCAACTCTCTCCATACTCTTCCGGCTCAAATCTGAATCCCATCGAATGCGGTGCTTGGAGAGGGCCATTCCCAAGGAAGCTTGTGTGCAACATTGGGTGAGGTACCTCTCCTACTACCCCTAGTTAGATTTGGTAGTTGTTGTAGTTTTAGGTGGATTTAGAGGTAGTTAGGGTTTGAACTTTTTTTGGTTGTATGGTTGTTGTTGTTGTTGACTAATTAGAGAATTCAATGGACATGTATCAGTAGTTGGTTTGATGGTGATGTACGATTGAGTAGACTGAATTGCATGGCATGCTATAGTTAATTTCTATTGCGGTTGATTAAGTTTGTGAGTATGTTATTGACTTGAGTATGCATTGTATTTTTAGGATGTCATGGCCACCGCATCGTGTGAGGTCAACGAAGAGGTACCCAGTGGTGAGCTGGTGAGATGCTTCGGTGCCAAAAGCACTACCAATTCCAAGATGTGATTGTAATGACCCTATCAAAGTGGCACAGTCTAGACATCCTTTAACCATTGCTCGTGCGTACTACATGTGTCGTATTTGGAGAGGTGTAAGTTGTAGCTTCATATTTATACATGTTATACATGCAAGTATTTTGCATTGTTGTAATGAACATGTGAATTGTTTGCAGGATGTCAGTATGTGTGATTTTTTCTAATGGATTGCTGGGTCGGAGATGTACGACGAGATGATTCTTCTATTTCCATAAGAGTTTTATACCATGCTATGAAAATTTCAAGAGATGGGTGGCTCCACCACTGAATCCTCCACCTATGACTGATGACAAGAAGAGGGAAGCAGCTAGAAGGCGTGTCCTTAATTCTCCTTACTATAAGTGTGGTTAACGGGCGCAGTTAGAGACTCCCCATAGGAGTTTGAGATACACTTTGTTCTTTCATTGCCCTTTTACGGTCAAGGTTTGTTTTTTTGTATGCACATTGAGTTGATGGTTTGTTAATTCTGATTCTACACCTACTAATGCTAATGATTCTTTAAGTTCTAAGGATGCTGAAATTAAATTACACGGCCGTTCATGCCTTGCAATAAAATATGAACTTGCTAAAATTTCTGCTAATGATATTTGCTATATCCTTTGATATGCAAACAAGTTTTGTTTTCGCATGATGATATTGCTCCTAGTGCTTTGCCTCCTGTTGCCACTAACATTTTGTAGGAGTATGAGGATATTTTTCTAGCTAAGATATCCCCGAGATTGCCACCTTTAAGAGAGATTGCATATCAAATTGATTTGATTTCGGGTGCTACTATGTCAAACTGTGCTGCATATAGGACCAACTCCGAGGAGACTAAAGAAATTCATCAACAAGTCCAAGACCTTTTGGATGGTGGGTATGTTCATGAATCACTTAGTCCTTGTGTTGTTTCCGTACTTTCGATTCCTAAGAAAGATTGTACTTGGCATATGTGTGTAGATTGTAGAGCCATTAATAACATTACTATACGGTATTATCATCCTATTTCTAGGCTAAACGACATGCTTGATGAGTTATGTGGTGCTATAATTTTTACTAAAATTGATTTGCATAGTGGCTACAATCAAATTAGAATGAAACAGAAAACAACTTTTAAAACCAAATCAGGTTGTATGAATGGTTAGTAATGCCTTTCGGTTCAACTAATGCACCTAAAACTTTCATGTGTTTGATGAATGAGGTTTTAAGAGCTTTTATTGGCAAATTTGTGGTAGTTTACTTTGATGATATCTTGATTTATAGCAAGTCAATGGATAGACATGTGGATTATTTATGTGCTATTTTTTATGCTTTATGAGTTGCATTTTTATTTAGTAGCCTTGAGAAGTGCACCTTTTACACGGATGAGTCTCTTTTCTTGGCTATGTTGTGACTCCACAGGGAATTGAGGTGGATGAGGCGAAGATAGAAGCCATAAAAGGCTGGCCAGTACAAAAATCCATAACACAGGTGATATGTTTTCTTGGTCTTGCAGGTTTATACCGGTCCTTTGTCAAGGATTTTAGCGCCATCGTTGCACCATTGCATGAGCTGACAAAGAAGGTCGTTGAGTTTATCTAGAAGAAGGCACAACAGGAGTCCTTTGATTCTTTGAAGGGCAAGCTTACGCATGTACCATTGTTGCAACTTCCCAATTTTGATAAGACTTTTGCGCTTGAATGTGATGCTAGTGAAGTACGCATTGGTGGTGTTTTGATGCAAGATGGTAAAGTCGTTGTCTATTTTAATGCGAGGTCATGTTTTGAATTACTCTATGTATGATAAGGAATTATATACTCTTGTTCGTTGCTTAGAGATGTGGCATCATTATATGTTATCTAAATAACTTGTTATTCATTCTGGTCCTGAATAATTGAAATATACTCACTCACAACATAATATGATCCGAAGACATGCTAAATGGATTGATTTTATTAATTTTCTTCCTTATATTATCAAACATACGAAAAGGATAACGTGATTGATGATGCTTTGTCTAGATGCTATACTTTGTTATCTCAACTTGATTGTAAAATTTTTAGACTTGAGACAATTAAAGAACAAAATATTGTTGATGTTGCTTTTAAGAATATGTTGTTGTAATGTAAAGAGGGTCGTGTTTGGAATAAATTTATAATGAATGATGGGTTCTTGTTTAGAGCTAACCGCTTATGTATTCTAGATGGTTCCGTTCATCTTTTGTTGTTACAAGAGGTGCATGGAGGCGGATTGATGGGTCATTTTGCCACGAAAAAGGTGGAGTATATTTTGACCACACACTTCTTTTGGCCAAGGATAAGGAGATGTTGAGCGGTTCGTTGCTCGTTACACTACATGTCAAAAAACTAACTCAAGCTTGAATCCACATGGTTTATACATGTCATTTCATGTTCCTTCTATTCTTTGAACGGATATTTCTATGGGCATTCTTGTAACTGAATTACCATCTTCAACAAATAAATTATTGCAAGGATTTCCCCACAGTATTCACCAAAAGATAAAGTATCAAACTGATGAGCATTCTTATAGACAAAATTGCCATCTTCAACAAATAAATTATTGCAAGGATTTCCCGAGTCACTGATAGAACTGATTTGTTGTTCTTTGTTCTTGATTTGCAGGCAGGAATTAGCCTTCTCGGTGAGGTCAACTGTGCAATGTCGGTTGATAACCAGAGGAGACGTTGTGTTACAATTGCAGGGTTTTGAACGTGATGTTTAGAAGCCGGATCGACTTGTGTTTCACCACCGCCAAAATCAAGATTAACATAATCTTTTGAAAGATCGGGAACCCTTGTCCACATAACCATGGATATTGTCTTTGTACTTTGTTAAAATAAAAGTTATGAGATCATTGATCATCTTGGAGAATATCAAGGTGCCATCCCACCATGATAGTTTTATAAAAGAGTCCATGATGTTAAATTGATCGACAGTACTTCTAGGTATGTGTATGAGAGAACTCAATGGACATAAGATGCAAGGTTTTAGACATGTTTGGATCTTCCGAAGGATAAAAACTCTATGTCATTATAGTGTGTGTTATACTGATGATGTTTAGCACATAGATTTGAGGGCTCTGGGTGCGAATTATGATGTCCCTCGAAGGGACCCCTGCCCCGCTTATATATCTTAATGGCAGGATTCACGATGGTCTTGTTGGACCTCGTCCCATATGTAACTAGACCAAGTCAATTTTGGTTTTCTCTGAGTCGTACGGCATCCAGGATACATATGCTTCACGCATACATCATCCAAGAGTAAACTACTTCACTCAATACTCCCATGCATGACTATATCCTATCTTTTGGTACCATTGAAATCAGTTGCAATCTATATGCTATAGATGCAAAGGTTTGCTTGCCTGTCTATCTTGTCTTCCATATATCCTTAAGTATGATTGGGCTAGTCACTATCCTTGGCCCTTGATCCCCCTCCCTCTACCTCTTCGGATATACGCACTCCCTCTACCTCTCCGGGCATATACTCAGTTTGCGACAAAATTATGGGTTGATGGGTGATGGTTGGAGAATTGATGAGTTAAAGTAAAATAAGAAGTATATATGACTTTTACTCTGTAGACTATTATTGTATTGGAATTCTACAAATCCTTACATAAAGAAACAGATAGAGCAGTTCCTTGTTCTTGTTTACATGGATTCTTCACGAGGATTCGATTGGCTATGGGTTTCGTTTCCATGACGTCGTTCTCCGAGCAAAGGTGATGATCATCTCTCCGTCTTATCCGCGTTCCATCCTTCAATGATGAAGGGCTTGTGAGGGCATCGGTTTGGCCCCTAAGCCAGCCCCACAGTATTTTATTACCCCTCTAACGCCAGAACAGAACAGCACCGTTGTCAGGTACGCCACAGATGCTCGAGCCAGAATTGAGCTTAGGACTCCGAGCTCGAGCTTATTCGTGCATGAACCGAGGAGCTCCCGGCCGGCAAGCGCCTGTGTGTTCGTTAGACGGGTGTATGGCGCTTAATCTTTCTTTTCATTTGAAAAAAAGAAACATGAAGCCATGCGAATGTGCTATATCTCAAGTCACTCCGACGTAGCACATTGATATATGAGAAACATTTCTATACAACAGTAAAAAAAATGTTAGTGTTCCTTCCTCTCCCTTCTGTCTCCTCACTCTAGAAAAGAAATTGGCGCATAAATTGCCCAGATACAAGCCACTGGACTACCCCTTCTGTGTACCGAAGGGCCCCCCACTTCTTAGGCACAAGCTGATGGCCTGCATAGAATGAAGTTGCTGATATGCTTCAATTCGCTGGTGCTTCCAGGTCAGGCCGAACCGACGAGTAGCAGGGCACCATAACAAGCCAACCTTGGATTGCATTGCGCTCTAAACTTCGTGGTGTCCAGCCTAAGATTTATCAGCCACTTCATTGTCATTCTTACACCACCAGCAGGCAGCAGAGTTCCAACAAGGCATGCAGGATATGCCATCATACCGCCACTAATACATCTTCGACATGCCAAATGGAACAACACCGACCTTTCTGTGAGCGCTTGCTGCCACTCCTGCTGCAGTGGCAGCAATGCCGTTGAGTGATCTCGTGTATAAGTTTGACTCTGTTGATAATCTGTCTGAAGAATCACTTGCAGGCCCTGCTGATAAATGAAAAGGGGCTGCTCTCATGTCCAGAGCGACATCAGGAACAGTTCTACTGTTTGCACAGGCATAGGCCTGCTGATGCAACGTATACCTTTCAGCCTGTGACTGCTCAGAGCAAGCTACCTTGCCAGATGTCTGATAATAACCATACGTTTGTTGGATTTGTTGTTGGGGAGGATATCCTGAGTTCCTTGCAAACCTTCGTGTGTCATAGGGGTCCTTGGTGCTCCCATTTTCATATGACATTACTGGACCAACAACCCTTCCCGGTCTCGCTGTAAAACAGAGAAGCATTATATGGCTACACCAACATCAGCCAAAAGAGTAAATGAAAAATGAAACAGAATGTACCGGCTGGCACTCTGTGGGGAGCTTGTGAGGTTCTCGGGACATTGCCGGAAAATCTGTCTGTCTCACGAGGATTTTTGTAGGACTCATCAGGTGAAGCCTTGTCTCTTGACGAGCCAATACGAGGTTGTTCCTTGACAGGAATTGGAGTAGAGTGAACAATTGTAGATCTGAAAAAAAAAAAAAAGAGAAACTCAAGGTAAAATACAAGAACGAAATGACCAGTCGAGGAGGGCAGATGAAATTAATGTAACTATGCGACTGCAACATTCAGGTATGGCATGGTTATTCGGACTGCATACTAATCATGCTACCAACTATGGTGAGCATAATTATGATATTTTAAATTCTGTTGTCAATCTAAACTAGTAAACTTCAGTGCTTTGTTGTTAGTCCATCTTAGTTCCTTACATCTCAGTATAGAGTGCCTATAAAATTGATGCCTGAGTACCTTACAACCAGCATCAAGGTTGGAAAATTGCACTCTGCTCTACCATTCATACTACTAATCAGCATGCAGCCTCAACAAAAGTTTGAAGCTGTTTTGTCATCATAGCTCCAGAAACTAGAATCTATAGTGTCCTTATTAATCAACAGTAAACTAGTTTGCCAGACCTTGTCACCTAAGTGTCTCATGAGTAACAGGTGTAGATTATTAAATATGTGCATTTTATATATCAAGTTCAGAAGAAAGACTTTTCAACATTTGGAAGAGATTCCCAGCTAGACCATTCTATAAAACTCAAAGTGTTTTGTCCTACTGCCATGCAACTAACAAAATAGAAAAATAAAGAAAATGAACATGACATAATACAACCCTCTGTTACCTAGGAAGAGAAGCATGTTTTCTTTCCATTGGAATCACAGGGCCATTTCCATTATTCTCTTCGAGATGAGCAAATTGCTTCCTGAATTGATCAACAGCACTGCACAGGCAAAGGCATACAGAAAATTTGCTTTCAGGTGTTGATGCCTTGATGAATTAAAAAAAAATTCAAAAGTTCAAAACCACCATGAACACATATGTCGAAAGATAAAATTGTTACAACCTCGGGTATAAAAAGGTTGTCCGCTCTGTGCCATTCATATAATCTTTCAGCAACTGTGGATGGTATTCCAGTATCTCACGGAATATCAGCTCCCTTATGTCTTCCTTTGTCACTCGTCTACGTTCAAACTCAAACTCCATCTTTGTGATTGGTTGACAAGATGGTTCTCTCTCAACCTTGGCTAGCCCTTTGAAGTATGGATGAGCCAATGCCTGATAGATATCATTATTACAAAACGAAAATTACAGTTTGCCCTGCAATAGGATGAAGATCCTATACTCTGTAACGGTAATGAATAGAAAATAAGCTGCAATGGACAAACTTAATTACCTCTTCTGCCGTTGGACGGTCCTTTGGATCAAATGCTAATAGCCTTTGTAAAAGATCCAAGGCCAAAGGATCTGCATTTGGAAACTTCTGTGAAAATGAGATTGGTTCTTTCTTTCTCATGCTGCTCAGATATCTCCTTGCTTTCTCATTGCGGACCTGGGAATAGACAAAAAAATATTGATGTTAGCCTTGTTAGTGATGCACATCAGACAAACTATTAAAGTTTTGCTAAATTAACATGTTACCCGAGAAATGGTATCCAATGATGGGGTGCCTAGAAGATCAGTCATCAAATCTAACTGATGGACAACATTTTTACCGGGAAACAAAGGCTTTCCTGTTAGCACCTCAGCAAAGATGCATCCAATGCTCCAAATGTCAATGGCTGGTGTATACTGCAATAGGAATTCAAGTACAAGCTTTCACATAAACGTTTATAGAAACCATATACTATGTGGACACATAATATAACCACAATGTTTACCAAATAAATAGTGTCATGTCCCAAATAATTGTCACATAAGATCCACATCAATGGCTATATGTTTGAATCCGTAAGTAATACTAAAGAGAGTTCATGAATCGCAGAATAGAGAAGGGGTCAAAACCAATGAACAAACTAATGGCCCATCACTGAAGAACAATAAGTACCATTAAAAAGGTAATGAACTATAACAAAATTGACCTTCATTGTCTCAGCAAAATATTTCAATCAAAATTTAATCAGGGCCTTCATGTTGTGCCGCAAGCCTTACCTTTGAAAAGAAGGATCCACAGAGCTCTGGAGCTCTATACCATCTTGTTGCAACATAATCCTGCAGGCCAAATGAGCAAACAGACATTGATGTGAGAACAAACGAGCTAGCTCACATATAGTAGCCAGAGATAAAAGATGAAATGAAACTAAATGAAGAAAATATTCCGCTGAACGCACTGTCCAAAAGATTGTTGTTGGGGTGTCATTGAATGCAACTCGTGCCAGTCCAAAATCACAAATCTTCAATTTGCAGTTAGAATTTGCTAATATATTTTTTGGCTTCAAGTCCCGATGATAAACATTAGCTGCAATTACATAGAAACACTATCAGCAAGGAGAAAAAAACAGTCATACCATTTATATAGGTGCAGTATGCGGGAAACAATATGTTGTTGAGATGACTACATGACCATTAAATATCATGCGCATTACAGAGTGTCAGATTAACCTATTTCATACAGTCTTCGCACAGTAGTGTTAGGTTTACACCGAGTTGTTCATTAGCCTATTTCATACAAAAAAAAATATTTCAGTGCTTGATTGATGAACTTGACTCCTTGTTTTTTCCCTAAAGATGAAGACCACGTAAATAGGATCTATGCCATTTTAGGGTGCATTCTGAAGTATACACGTGCAGACAAACAAGCCTGTCGCTTTGTGATACCATCTTTTTGTTATATATAGTGAATGTATAGCTATCGTGTTATTGTAAGGAAGTGAATGAAGAGTAGAATTTTTCAGCCTGCATGTACAGGTTACCCCAATCTCAAATCAAGGTTGCAAAGCAAGATTCTAAACAGAAGGCGCCAGCTCAATGCCATGTCACTATAAAGTGCACAATTACATAAACCATTGGCACATATTTTCCTAGTAAACAATGCAGATCTCGCAGCAACATTTTCCCTACCTGTATGAATGTACTTCAGAGCACGGAGCAATTGGTAGAGAAAGAATTGATAATGTTCCTTCGTCAAATCATCATTAGCCTTAATAACCTGATGAAGATCGGACTCCATAAGTTCAAAAACAACATAAATATCTTTGAAGTCCCTTCTTGATGGAGGCAGCATAATATGTTTGATCTCAACAATGTCAGGATGTCTTAGGAGTCTCAGAAGCTTGATCTCACGGAGAATCCGTGCAGCGTCAGATATGTGCTCAAAGATGTCATGGATCTTCTTGATGGCTACTTTCTCTCCGGTGTGGACATCTATTGCGGAGCATACAACCCCGTAGCTTCCTTTACCAATGACTTCCTGAATCCTGTATCGACTTGCGTCCCCATACTCCGTGAAAAACTCTGCCTCCGCAGAGCTCTGCAAGAGTGTTTCGGAAAATTGAGTTACTAAATTTTGTACAATCAACAGCTTGGAGCTCCCCACAACAAGGATGCTTCAACTGATATGCAAACAATGCCCTCAAAAAAAATGATATGCAAACAATGCCCTCAAAAAAAAATGATATGCAAACAATCAATGACAAAAGGTAAATGTGGCTTAGCCTGGAAAACAGTAAAATGCACAATTGGTAGTTTGCAGATCATTGCAGATGTACAGATGCCTTTAATGGCCCTAATTCAGAGGCTCAGTTATTGGCAAGGTAAAATTAGAATCAACGAGTGGACGCAAAATTCAACTGTTTGCAAATCAATGAAAAAAAATACTATATGTTTACAAGCAAGATCTTTAAGCATACGTTGACCAAAATGATATGCCCGCAAGCTAGAGTCAAACGTTCGCGCGTAAATGTGGAAACCCACAACAAAAGGCTACAGTTCTGCCCACCGACAGCGGAAAAAGCAATGGCTTCTGTGTCTTTGCGGGGTGGTGTCTCGAGGCCACAGGATGCGGTCAACTTTTGCATGTGAATTACGAGTAATTCCAGTACGAACGCACCAAATATCACCTTTCCTTTTTTCCTCAAAAAACTCGGAGGATTTCCAGAACTCAATGAGGTGGTGTCCGGGTGCAGAAAAGGCAACGCACGGTAGCAAATGATTCAGTAGTCCTCGTTTTCAACACAATCGAACAGAGAAAGCGAGAAGAAAAACATAATCATATCGAAGATTCAAAGTATGCAGAAAAAGGATCAACAACGGCAAGCGGCGAGAAGAACCAAAATTGACCTTTAGATATAGGGGGGGGAAACAGCAACGAAAATTCAAACTTTCATGTTGACACGGCGCAGAAATGAGGGAGAAGCAGAAATCCACCAAAGGTGCTGAAATTCTTTAGAAAGAAACTACGCCTTGCTAAGCAACAAATTTTCGTGCCGAACAGGAGGAAAAATCGAACATTTCGGCGGAAGACAGAGACCCCAATCAACGGAGCAGCTCCGCACCCCAGTAAACAAGCTCAAGCACGGCGCAAATTCGCAGCGAAATGCAGTAAACGAAAGCGGGATCTCTCGATCCGAAAACTCACCTTCTTGCGTTGATCGTGCTGCATCTCGCCGGCGACCGGATCTCGCGCTGAAACTCCTCAAACGAAGGGGGGGAAAAGGCCGCGCCTTTCACCACCCACCGGGCGTTACAGCACCGTGAAAAGCTCGGCCACCTCCGAATCTCAATCCCCAAACAGAAGGTCAGACGCGCGGCATTGGCTCGCTCCACAGCCGAGGACGAGGAGCGCACACGCCGCAGGGCACCGGCTGGTGGATCGGCCAGAGCGGGGGAGACGACGAAAGGGAGAGCGGAAGGAAAACGGCCGGCCGGGGAGACCCTAACCCTGGCGACGCCGGCGCGGGGCAGGGCAGGGCTAGGGCTCCCTCTCTATCTCTCTCTCGTCTTCCTCCTCCTCGTGGTCCGCGCTCGAGCTCGCGGAGGAGGGGAATAAGAGAGAGAGGAGCTGGTGGAGAGAGGAAGGAGGACGGGTGGAGGTGAGGTGGTGGGCTCTGCGTGTGCGTTCGTTTTCTTTCTTCTTTTGCTCGCCATGAATCTAGGGTGCTTTGAAATTCGCGCGTGGACGGGATTGCCCCCGGTTGGCCGCCCGTCGTGGGTCGCGTGTGGTGTGACGCCGCCCGATCCGCACCTGACCCGCCATTGAATGCTCGTGCTCGCATGCAATGCAAGGCCGGGTTAGATGGTGGGCGGTCAGTAATGGCACCAAAATCGTGCGCTATCCGCTCCGCCTATTTCAGGCAGGTGAATCCACACATTCATTAGTGGCCTTATTAATCTGGATCCGCCAAATTTGTACCTGGATACGGTACGTTTCTGCTACGGCGACATTGAGAAATGCCATTAAATTTCTTATCTTGATAATGCTGAGATTAGGAGAGAGCATTTCTGGTTGATAAAAGGAGGATCGGCCAAACCAGACGATCTGCACCTATGATGATCGATTCTCTTTGCGTACAGAATTCCTCGTATTCGAAAATCAGTAAATGCTTATCCGCTTCGGATAAAGCCAGCGCGCGGTCCTCGTTATCCATGGAGAGTTTTTGAACGCGTTTTACCGTTGCGCCGTCTGGAGCCCAGCAGTCCCCCCACAAGTCCCGTGCGCCGAGCGAGCTGCCGCGTGTCCCGGTGTCCGTGATCCGTCCCGGCCCGTCCCCCGCTGCTCTGCGCTTGCCCGGCGGCTGCTTTGCGTGCCTGCCAGGGTTCTTCACGCACAACCACAACCTTGCTGGGTGTGTTCGTTATTTTTTTTAAATTTTAGTGTTATCATATTAATTTTTCAAATATTAAATATATAAATTAAAAATAAATTAAATATAAAATTAATTATATAATTAGATGTTAATTTATGAGACTGTCATTTAAAGAATAGGTTATAGACTGGATTTATTAATAATCTATATTTAATATTTTTAATTACTATCTTAATATTCGATAGTACGGATCTAAAAATTACGGAAACTAACATACCCTCAGGTGACGCGCGCCCCAACGCCGCTCTTTACCGTTGCCAAATCCACATTTTTGAAAAAGCTGCCGAGCATCTTGACCTTTCCTGATTTTCTCCCCTAGTTTTCCCGTCTTTCTTCCGAGTTCCACTTCCACCTCGCCTTTGCGCTCGCCACCGGCTTCCAAACACATCAACCTCTCCGTTCAGTGCTGCTAGTTGCGTATTTGCAGTTTTGCACTGCTCGCACGTCATTACCTTTGCTTAAAGGCGAGCCGCCGATCACGTTAGCCGGCCACGACGTAAGTGTTTTCCAATACAGGTTACGGCGCACTTGCTTTTTTAGCCTGGGTGGGCATTAGGTTGCGAGCACTAACCATGCTACGGAATTCAAATCTCAACTAATCTTTATGGCTTTTTAGGTTTTCCTTGCGAAGGCTCCTAGTGCGCTAACTCCTTGGAAGAAAATCATCCGTTCTACGGCTCTTAAAATGACGGTGCATGATTATTGAAAAATCAGTACAAGTTTAACACATGATAAGTTTAGCATGTTTGTTGACAAAAGTAAAAGGCTTTACATCTTATTTTGTTTTCGTGGTGCAATGAAAAAAATATTTGACCTCATTGTTCAACATAGTAGAGTTTCTCAAAAAAATGATTTTAAAAGAGTATTTTTAGTAGCAGCTCAAAAATTATTAAGGAGAAGTTTTCTTGTCTCCTCCAATAGTTCTCTCTAAAAATATATTACGAAAACTTTTTATTGGGTCACGTCAGCATCTGGGACTACAACAACACTAATCCATTATAAATACTAGGATTGGGGCCTCCAAATTTTTCCTCGTTTCTAGTTATAAATGAGGAGAATTTAGAGAGAGAATAAATCTATAGATTGTTTTGTAGAACTGTTGGAGATGGTTTCTTATATTAAATCCCATTAATTTAATTTAGAAAGAGTTTATGGGACTCTCTTGAAAATGCTCTAATAGTTGGTTTTATTTAGGTGAGTAGGAATGTTTTTGTTTCTTTTTTCTCCATACGTGTCTATCAATGATCCTTTCTCAGTCATATTATCCTCAGGCTGTGTTATTGTGCTGACCTAACAAGGTCTTCAATAGAATATGGAACTCATTTACGATAGCTAGCCCTTGTATCATATTCACTTATTATGAATCAATCAATTCATCTGCAAGAGCTTCCTACTCCCTCGATCCATTTTATTTATCACTATGACTCTAGTTTTCATGACCAGGTTCATAGCAGTTTCTTTGAATCCAGACAATAGTTTTGTCCATATTCATAACATTTTCTATAAACTGTCATAGAGTTAAAACGTCAATTATTTTAAGGCACAGGAAGTATTTTTGTATGCCTATAAAAAACTAAAGATAATAACACTATCATATTTTTTTAATAAAATAAATAGCAATCACTACGGGAAACTCGATATTTGCCGATGTCTCTTTCTTTGTCGAGTGTTTTTATTCGGGCACTCGGCAAACAACGTCTTTGGCGAGTGCCAAGTAAAAAACACTCGGCAAAATAAATACACTCGGTAAATATGGGTGTTTACTGAGTGCCAAATTATAGCACTCGGTAAGATGAGTGTTTGCCGAGTACCAATTTAGTAAATTATTTTTAGCACTCGGCAAAAAAAAGATTTGTCGAGTGTTTTTTCTACACTCGGTAAAGAATTTAATTTCTTTCTCTTTTAACCTCAAAACTTTTCATACTGTTTACAGACAACATGTAATACTCCATATGAAAATTTGATATATTTCTTGATCCGTTTGCTATATTTATTTAATTTTTTCATTAATTGTATTTTCTCGTGAAAAGTCAAATTTGAACTAGAAGTGTTTCGAATAATAGAATAAAGTGAATAGAAAATTGATATTCATGTTATTTAGCCCATTTTGAGGCATTACTCATGAAATAAAAATAAACTTCACATATCTTATGCAAAAAATATGATCACTAACGTCTATCTGAATGATTTTTAATTTTTTTAAAAAAGAAATAAAGTCTTAAAATCATGAGATTTGTCATGATTTGATGGTATCACACGTGAAAACTACGATAAAAACTAGAGAATATTTCGCATAATTTATTATGTACATTGCTTACAACATAAAGAATCTACAGAGAAGATCCTTAAAGTTTAGAATGATCATTAAAACTTTAAGTAAAATTGATGATCAAATTTGAATTTGATTGAAAACTATTTTATATAGGTCCTAGATCATATAAATATTGATATATCAAATTTTCATTATTTTTCAAATTGATTTGATCATTTTAAAATTATTTTTTTAAATATAGAATTTAATGTTTGCCGAGTGTCTCCATCTGGGCACTCGGCAAACCATTACTTTGCCGAGTGCCCAAGTTGGCTCTCGGCAAATTAAATTTTGGAGCGGACGGCGGCAAATGAAGTTTTGAAGCAGGAGTCGGCAAATGAAATTCTAGTCTTATCCCTTTTCCTTCCCCTCTCTCTCTCTTTCTTATCCCTCCACCACCGGCCCCTCCCTACCGAACCCTTCACCTCCCCTCTCCTTCCCTTTGCAGCGGCGGTGGACCCGGTGGCACGGAGGCATGGCAGGCGCGGAGGCGGGCGGGCGGCGGCGCAGCGGGCACGGAGGCGACAGGCGTAGGGGCAGCGGAGGCGGAACGGCGGCGCGGTGGGCGCAGAGGCGAAGCGGCTGGCGCGGGGGCAGCGCGGAGGCGGGCGGGCGGCGGCGCAGCGGGCACGGAGGCGGCAGGCGCAGGGGTAGCGGAGGCGGAACGGTGGCGCGACGGGCGTAGAGGCGGAGCGGCTGGCACGGGGGCAGCACGGAGCGGGCCAACGATGGAGCGAAGGTGACGTCAGTGGGGGCAGCGCGGAGGCGGGCCAATGTCGGGCGTGGAGGCGAGCCAACGGCGGCGCGGAGGTGCGTAGGCAAGCATGAGGGCAGCAGGCACCCGACGGTAGCGGCGCAGAGACGAGCCAGCGGCGACGCTGCCGGCCTGGGCGCTGCCCTGCTAGTCTTTTTTTTATTTATTTTTTAACAAAATATTTATCGAGTGTCATTTGTTCACTCAGCAAAGTATTTGCTCACTTTGCCGAGTGTTCGATAATCAATACTCGGCAAAAAGCGCTTTGCTGGGAGTTTCTTTGCCGAATATTACACTCGGCAAAGGATTTACTAAGTGTTTTCGGCCTTTTGTCGAGTGTTTCGGGCACTCGGCAAAACAGTGGTTTCCGTAGTGAATCCTACCACCAATGTTTGGAACAAACAAGAAAAAGCATCTGTCACCCACTAATTATGCAAGGTAATAGATGGGGCCATCTAAAACAACAATTATTAGGGCTAATGCGATCGATTATTAATTTTTCAAAGAAAAAAATCTCCAAAAAGTGTTGTCTCGTTCCGCTAGGAGCATATACTGACAGGACTGCTAAACTGATGCAGTTCTAGAAGGCCTACACGCACGTCTTTTTTTATGAGAAGAGAGGATTTTTCTTACGGCGCTTTCCACCCTGTAAAATACTCACCTAACTCTGCCAGCAACGCGGCAGCATGTCCGGTATGTATTCTCTTGACATATCCCGTTCCCATTCTCTCGCTTGCTTCCGCCGATAGTAAAGTGGGAATCCCTGTCGCTGTCCGGTATAACTTGCAGCAGTACACGTATCCACGCACTGATATATCCTAAACAAATACTGCTGTTAGAGATCTGGCATCGTATACTTGGAGTTGGACTCGCCCGTGTGGCTGCTCTCGCCCGCACAACAACAATTCCGTTCGGAGGTCGGCGTCCGCCGTCCCAGCGCCCTCCGACGAAAACCGCCCCTTTTGGACGGGGTTTTCAGCACTTTTCTACGCGCTGACCGCGACCCGGGCGACGTTCGGTACACCTGACCGCCCGACCCGTGAGTGTCGGTGAGTGACGGATGCATGGTGGTGGCCGGGCGCGACGGGTTCTCTTCTCTCGCTCAGGTCAGCGTCGCCGCTTCAGTCACCACACGCGCTGCGTCCCCATCGCCGCCGCGACGTGTCGCGTGCCTGGTGGCTCCCAAGGCGCCGCGAGGTGACTGTTGCTTCGGATAAAATCGGCTGGGCAGGGGGACGCCCCTGCTTTTTTCTTCGTACGCGCGCGTCCTTTGCCCGTTTTTCCTTTCTTCTTGACGCCGAAACGAACGAAACAGGCGCAGCAGGCTTCCTTTCTTTGGAGGAAGCCGTGCGTGGAGGTTGCGTCGCATGACGAGCACAGAGCAGGTGGAAATCACCAACCACCAGGACACCATCACACGATTCCGATCCTCTCAAAGCATCGTCGTCGTCACCACTCACGAACACGAGACGACCGCCCGTGCCATGCCGCCCGGGGATTCTTTACGCGACGGCAAACAAGGAGCGAGCTCTGGAACTTGGATGCCTTGCCTGCACGGCCACCGGCCCACCGCACCACCCAGCTCTGCGGTTGCGCTCGTGCGTCCCGTGTATGTGTGGCAGCTTTTCTCTCCACATAGGACGCAATCTTTTTTATGGGACACAATGCCACGTTTTGGTCCTGTATGTTCCATGTAGGAGGCCCAACCTCTGCAGGCGACGGACGCGAGCTTTTGGCGTTGACAGCCTACCAGTATCTATCCGCGTGCGGTCGACATGCTAATATTGCTTGCCACGTCTGTCTTGAAAAAGCATTAACCACATCTTAATTAATCAATCCTACGTGTCCATCACCGTCCGTGAAAAATTCGTTCTGGTACAAGACACGCATCGAATTGTGAAACCGAAATAATTAATAAATAAACACTTGTAAAGAAGATTCGGACCAAACGGCAAAACAAAACTATAGCTGCTACTACTAGTTCAATAAAAATGATTAAACGCACCGTACCAAGATATGATCCAGAGGAGAAAGGTACTCTGTAACAGCTTACACGAGGAACATGCACGCAAAATAATCCCAACCGGCCGAAAGGATCGGTCGTTCACGGCCGGCGACGCTACATTGCCCGTTTACCACCCTAGCTGTCTCTCACGTGATGAAAGAACGATTTGGTTCTTGGTCCACATGTTTTGTAGCTACTTGTATGCAGCCGGCCTCGGTTTCATATACATATGAGTCAACCATAAAAATTTGTTAAGAGAATAAGCACTCATTGGCACATCATGGTCAGTATCTTAGGCTAGCAAATTTGGTTGGTACATATAAAAGGTCCTCTCAAAGTTGTTGTATAGTATGATTGAACAAACATGATATTATGAGGTCCAATATGTGTGTTTGCAATGTAAAGAAATTAAAGAAATACCACATGTGCGCAACTGTAACCACTAGACAAACTCCAATTGAGCAGATGATGGGTCCTACGACCATTATGTGCATGAGTGACCTGCCAATAATCTTCTGCATCTGTGTTCGTTTTCCTACCCTCTAAATTTTAAACCCGTTCCATTGAATATTGAGATGCTAATTAGAAGTATTAAATATAGATTATTGATAAAATTCAGTCTATAATCCATCTTCTAAATGACGAGACGAATCTATTAAGACTAATTAGATCATGATTAGATAATATAATGCTATAGTAAATAACTCTTAATAATAACTTAATTAAATTTAATAGATTTGTCTTATGAATTAGTATCTAACTGTGTAATTAGTTTTATATTTACTTTATATTTAATCAATATATTTAACATTCGAATTATTGTTATGACAACATTAAAATTTAGACCTAAGAAACGATCGGTCGGAAAAACACCTAAAATAGATGTGTTTTCTGTCGGTCCAATGGAGCTAACTGGCTAGTCTTGTTTGGGAATTGGGACCATATATATGGGTGGGCGTACGAACCGAAAGAGAATCAGTGAATCGGGGAGCTGCTTGCCCAGTTGCCTTACCATCCATTCTTGTCCCGTCTTTTTGTAGCTCCACTTTGGTGCATGCTCTCAACATGGGTCCTTGTACACTTCATAACAATTCTGAAGGAGACATACAGGTAAACCGACGGGTTTCTGACACCTCAGGAATTCTTTCGCGCGCCTTGCAAATTGCAATCACAAGCTGGAAAACCAGCGGTGCTGGTTCGAACCGAACGGCAAGAGTCGACGCTGGTAAAATCGATTTGCTTCACGGTTCGATCCTCAGTGCCTCACGATGGTTCGGTTTCGAACAAAGTGGCTGGTGCTCTTAGTACTACTTTATGGTAATCGGTACCGCGAGGATCGCGCGCAGGACGAACAAAATTGCAAGGCTGACTAGGCCAGCTATATTATTCTTCGTTCTTAGTAGCTGTGGTTCTATAGCTAGGCCAGATCACACAGAAGGATCAGTATCCAGGTGGCCAGCCGGTGTGTCGCCTACACCCTATCCAGTGACCACGAGCAAGGATTAGGTTAGTGTGGTACGCACGTCATGGACAGCGATACAGGTAGGTAGTCCGGTCAACCCGGTTGGCTTGCCGCAGCAACACGTAGTACACGAGAACACGGTGTGCCCACAGCAAGCGGCGCAAGGGATCGGACTACGACGCTCGCGCGCGTCGCGTGTGACCAACCGAGCTGGCGGTCGATCGACGAACCCTCGACGCGTCGCAACGCATCGAGAGAACAGCAGAGACGTCATGGAGTGGTCTCCATCGGTGGCGTGAAATGCGGTGCACGTGGTGACCAGATGGCGATGCTTCGGCACGGGACAAGGGCTCGCTTTCGAGCGGTGGATGCAGCCCTGCCTCTGCTCGCCCTGGTCCTCCTCTAGTCCTCTGCCTCCTCCTCGACAGGTGTAGGTCGCACGGTGCCACTCCCAAAAAATATGTGGCTTTCACTACAGATGGATATAGGAATGGGTGGGATCCTCGGCCCAACTGATTTGTAAAAAAAGAAAGAAAACTGGATCGGTCCATGCCATCGTTAATGGGCCTTTGTCTTTCTTCACAACTCATCACAGACCCGCTCAAACGTTCCGAGTCGTTATACTGTCTGGTCTCCGAGTTGGCCGTCGTAGCTACCTCCGAGTCGAACATGCAGACCCCGCGGCGCCGTGAATAAATATGGCCACGCCCGCAGACCACCTCCCATACGAATACGATCGATCGATGCAACAAACGCATCTCCTATTGAAAACACGATGACGCACCCGAACGAGATGACGAGTTGACGACACGGCCGCCGCCACGAAGTACTGACTACTGAGCGCGCAAAAGTGATCTGCCACGATGGTCCAGATCGCCGCCGTCGACATTGAGCGCGCCGCGGGGACCGTCCCCGGGGCGGCTGAGGAGGAGGACAACGACACGTCGCCGATCGAGGAGGTCCGTCTGACCGTGCCGTCCGGCGACGACCCGACGCTCCCGGTTTGGACGTTCCGGATGTGGACGCTGGGGCTGCTCTCCTGCGTGCTCATGAGCTTCCTCAACCAGTTCTTCTCCTACCGCACGGAGCCCATCATCGTGACCCAGATCACCGTGCAGGTGGCGTCGCTCCCGCTGGGCCACCTCATGGCGATCGTGCTCCCCAAGCGCAAGTTCAAGGCCCCCGCGGTCCTCGGCGGCGGCGAGTGGAGCTTCAACCCGGGCCCGTTCAACATGAAGGAGCACGTGCTCATCTCCATCTTCGCCAACGCCGGGTGCGCCTTCGGCAACGGGTCGGCCTACGCCGTGATGATCGTGGACATCATCCGCGCCTTCTACCGCCGCTCCATCTCCTTCTTCGCGGCGTGGCTGCTCATCACCACCACGCAGGTGCTCGGGTACGGCTGGGCCGGCCTCATGCGCAAGTACGTGGTGGAGCCGGCCCACATGTGGTGGCCCGGCACGCTCGTGCAGGTGTCCCTCTTCCGCACGCTGCACGAGAAGGAGGACAACGACCAGCCGGCGGCGGAGGGCGGCCGCAAGAGGATGTCGCGGGCCAAGTTCTTCCTGATCGCGCTCGCCTGCAGCTTCCTGTGGTACGCGGTGCCGGGCTACCTCTTCCCGACGCTGACGTCCGTGTCCTGGGTCTGCTGGATCTTCTCCAAGTCGATGACGGCGCAGCAGATCGGGTCCGGGATGAAGGGCCTGGGCCTCGGCGCGTTCACGCTCGACTGGACGGCCGTGTCGTCGTTCCTCTTCAGCCCGCTGGTGTCGCCCTTCTTCGCCACCGCCAACATCCTGGCCGGCTTCGTGCTCTTCATGTACGTCATCGTGCCGACGGCCTACTGGGGCCTGGACCTGTACCACGCGGGCCGGTTCCCAATCTTCTCGTCGCACCTCTTCATGTTCAACGGCAGGAGCTACGACATCAACTCCATCGTGAACGAAAAGTTCGAGATCGACATGGATGCGTACGCCCGGCTGGGGCGCATCAACATGAGCACCTTCTTCGCGCTCGCGTACGGGCTCAGCTTCGCGGCAATCGCGGCCACCATCACGCACGTCGCGCTGTTCCACGGCAAGGAGATCTACCACCGCTTCCGCGCCTCCCAAAAGAACAGCAACAAGCCCGACGTGCACACGCGGCTGATGAAGCACAACTACGAGGACGCGCCGGGGTGGTGGTTCTACGCGCTGCTGGCGCTGTCCATGGCCGTCTCGCTCCTCCTCTGCACGGTCCTCAAGAACGAGGTGCAGCTGCCGTGGTGGGGCCTGCTCTTCGCGTGCGGGCTGGCCTTCGTGTTCACGCTGCCCATCAGCATCATCACGGCCACCACCAACCAGACCCCGGGGCTCAACGTCATCTCCGAGTACATCATCGGGCTCATCCTCCCCGGCAAGCCAATCGCCAACGTCGTCTTCAAGGTGTACGGCTACATGAGCATGTCTCAGGCCATCTCCTTCCTCTCCGACTTCAAGCTCGGCCACTACATGAAGATCCCGCCCAAGTCCATGTTCCTGGTGCAGTTCGTGGGCACCATCGTCGCGGGAACGGTCAACCTCGGCGTCGCCTACTGGCTGCTGGGCTCCATCCCCAACATCTGCAACGACGCGCTTCTTCCGGCCGACAGCCCCTGGACGTGCCCCAGCGACCGCGTCTTCTTCGACGCGTCCGTCATCTGGGGCCTCGTGGGCCCGCGCCGCATCTTCGGGGCGCTGGGCAACTACGCCGCGCTCAACTGGTTCTTCCTCGTCGGCGCCGCGGGGCCCGTCATCCAGTACGCGCTGCACAGGACGTTCCCGCACAAGCCGTGGATCCCCATGATCAACCTGCCCGTGCTTATCGGCGCCACAGCAAGCATGCCGCCGGCCACGGCAGTCAACTACAACTCGTGGCTGCTCATCGGGATCGTCTTCAACTTCTTCGTGTTCCGGTACCGCAAAAAGTGGTGGGAGCGGTACAATTACATCCTATCCGCCGCGCTGGACGCCGGCGTAGCGTTCATGGGGGTGCTGCTCTACTTCACGCTGTCAATGGAGAACCGGAACATCAGCTGGTGGGGGACGGCAGGGGAGCACTGCCCGCTGGCGTCGTGCCCGACAGCGAAGGGGATCGATTTGGGCTCCGATAGCGTCTGCCCTGTGCTCTAGTCATCAGTGTCCGCCGCTTTGATGACATATCAAGCGCCTAGTTTTAGCATACTGATGTCTTAGTTTTTTTTTATATAGTTCGTCATAGGGAGTACAACGCAACAAATTTGCATCATGGATTGAAATCCCGTTCGAAAACCGGTCGGTTTTTACGGTTTCCGCGAATTCCGGTCCGGACTGGGACAACAGGAAGTTCCCGTGAAAACCGATCCTAATTACTGTAGCAATTCGGGATCCCGGTCCGGTTTTGTCGAGATTTTTTTTCCTGCTACAGTTCAGGATTTCAATCCATGATTCGCATTGTCTATTTAAATTATTCCTCTTCTATACATATCTATCGATTTATATTACAGATATTTGATTAATATGATTTACAAATATTTAGATTTTTTAATTCAGTAGTTGTAATATCTTTGAAGAGGGAAAGGCAGCTGATGGATGCGGTCATGGATTGTTGGGCCGAAAGGAAGGTAGTTTATACGCAGAATACTGGCCCAGAACTACTGTATTTTTTGGGAAAAAAGTTTCGTGCGAACAACCTTTGCGAACCTGATCCCGATGGACTCCATATGGAGATCGGAGGGTGGGCTTGGAATTGCTCTATAAGCACCTCGGCTCGGCTCCTCCATCGGAATAGAGAGAGAGAGACAAGAAGGACGAGCCGCCGAACGAGCCACAGCTAATGAGCCACCTAAACAACGCATAATAATCCAAATCGATCGGCCAGTGGCGCTACTGCTCTCCGTCTTCGTTTCCTCTCGCATGCGACGCTGCAAGTGCCCTATTTATCGACGTGAGACGGTGGCGCTGTTCTGGAACCATGAAAGACACTGGCCTACCTGACATGATAGCCGGCAAAATCATGCCGTCAATTGAGGCCTCGATTGCCGACATCAGACCTGGGGTGCAAGATGCGATAGAAGAGAATATTCAGGCGAGTTCGTCCGCTTCCAGGTAACTAGAGAATTTGAAGATCGATGCAACATGACCTTTTCTCACATACGTAATTGTATCTCGTGGACTCATTAGGTTGCATTCATATGACAGCGACAACAATGTCATCGCCGAACACGACGCAGACGCTGGACACAAGGAACACCTAGACACCAGGAACAAGGATGATGAGATCGACGCGATCGTGACCGCTAGGGATCTTGGAGCGGATGGGGAGCAGGCAACACAGGTATAGTTCATGGTTCTTTGTTCATATTTTTATTCAATGATGTTGTTTGATCGTTTATGACACGTGTTAATGTTATCTTACACTATGCACAACAGGCAACTGATGATAAAATCAAGGACACTTCAATCGTTCCTAAAGTTGAAATGTCTTTTCAATCACAAGATGATGCTTATGATATGTACAACACATATGCCGGTAAGATTGGATTTAGTGTAAGAAAGAGCACGACAAAGTACCGACCATTACCGACCATCAGATGGTACTATATATCAAAAATATATACTTTGTAGTAGTGAAGGAAACTCAAAAAACTGAGTCATCAAGAGGCACGACAAGTACAGGATGTGGTGCTCGTATTTAGTTTAGTGTGACCAATGAGGGAGTTTGGACGGTGCAAAAGGTTGTACTTGAGCACAATCATTATCTTACTAGTTCAAGTAAGACAAAAAAATTGAGATCCCAACGATGTATTACAGAAGCGGACAAAAAACTAATTGGTCAAATACGAGAAGCTGGGATGAAGCATGTCCAGATGTATGAGTTCATGAAGGAGTTTTATGAAGGAGAGGATAAAGTACCATACTCAAGAATGAATTGTAACAATGAGATTGGTCGTGAGCATAGAAAGTACTTAGAATCAAATGATGCACAAACATTGTGCAATTATTTAAAGAATAAGCAGTTAGAGGATCCTATATTTTTTATGCAGTTCAGTTGGATGAGTCAATTGGTCGTATAGTTAATTTCTTTTGGATAGACGGTCAGTCTATTATGAATTATGCATGCTTTGGTGACGCGGTGTCATTTGACACCACATTTCAAACTAACAAGTTTGAAATGCCTTTTGCTCCAATCCTTGGAACTAACCATCAGAAGCAGACAATAATTTTCGGAGCTGCATTACTATTTGATGAAAGTATTCCATCATTTGTTTGGCTGTTAGAAACCTTTTTACTAGCAATGTCAGGCAAGCATCCAGCACAATTTTCATCGATCAAGATGCGGTCATGGCAGGTGCAATTGCATATGTATTTCCAAACACGAGTCATCGTCTTTGTTTATGGCATATTTATCTTAATGTAGCTAAATATCTTGGGCATGTAGTTCATCGAAAGGATTCTGAGAAGAAGTTTCTACCCGCTTTTAAGAGTTGTATCTATGAAGATAGATCAGAGGATTACTTCAACAAGAAGTGGTAGGATTTGTTACAGGAGTATAACCTTCAGGATAATGAATGGATAATAAAGCTATATGATTTGAGAAAAAAGTGGGCTATTATGTTCCGTGACTCTTTTACAGCTGATATGACCTCCACTCAAAGAAGTGAAGGAATAAATAATGCCTTTAAAAAAGATTTCATAGAAAACTTGGTCTTTCAGAGCTCCTTGTAGAGTGTGAGAAGGTTTATGCTAGTCTTCGTTCAAATGAATTGGAAGCAGATTTTCAGTCACGACAGAAGAGCCTAGTTCCTTATAGTCCGGATTTACCTATGCTAAAGACTGCAGTTCTTCAGCCATGAGTGCTCATGATCTACAAGGAGGATACACAGGTCTCTTGTTTGGAGTTGATCAAAACGCTATGTCAACTGCTAGGAAATTACAATTTCATGGAGCACCAAACAGTGAACATATTTGACTGTACTCTTGTAGTTCATGCTATATTTAGGTGTATCCATGAATTTTAAATGATGTAATTTGTTACTTTGGTTCTTATTTGGTACAAGGAATCAAACATTACAGATTTCACATGAGGAAGTATTTTCCAGGTTGATCTTTGTTTAAGTAGACGCAGTATTTGATATGTTGTTTAATGCAATCATGAGTTTTTCTCACTGGTATTTTTAACAAGTCAGAGTGCTAAATATTGCATATGATTGCTTCATAGCAATTAAAAGGTGTGATAAGCCAAACTGGATAGAAAATACACTTAACACTAATATAATTCAGTGTCAGTATTCAAATTTTGATTCAACATGCATTCAAATTCAGTATAAAATTGCTTGAGGCATTATAAAGCAATCAAGCATGGTTACATATTTTCTTGATCTGACACACCACCAAAATATATATAAAAAATGAAGTGTTGAACACCATTGGCTCTGTATCCGAAATCTTATGAGCAAGTATACAGAAATTGGCTCTATATCAGAAATCTTATTAGCAACTATACAGAATGCGTCAGCAGACCAAAGCCATCAGTTTACAATCAAAATGGTTGCACCCAGTTACAAATAACTATTGTCATTCGGACTTGAGCAAATGCACAAAAATGAGCTAGTTAAATTCATGGCTGCACTCGGATAATTGCCATAGCAATTTCAGATACCCAGCTCGCAAAGCAAGAACATAACAACTTGTAGAGGACGTTTGGTCTCCTCCTTTTGCCTCCATTCAAGTCGACAGGGGAAAATCATCAAACAGTTTATATGCAACGTTGACATTCCAAGAACTATCCAAGAAACAGGCTGGATAACAGCAACTACGTAGTTTCCCGCCTTTGTGGACCTCGGCCAGGAGAGGAGGCTGCATTGTCGTCGCCCATAGTCACGAAAGGAGGACATCAATGTCAACCACGGCAACGAAGAGGCTTCCCAACGCTACTGCTACCCACAGTCAGAGGAGGAGAGCAACCGCCTTTGTTGCCGTGGGCCAAAGAAGAGAAAAGCTTGCCGTCGTCGTCCACGGCCGGGGGGAAAGGGGCGGCCGCCATCATCTCCTACAGAAGGTGTTTCGTACTGTTCTGCTTCTTCTTCCGTGGAAACGAAGACGGAGAGCAGATCAATCTGAATTATTATGCGTTGTTTAGGTGGTTGATTAGCTGCGGCTCGTTCGGCGGCTGTCCTTCTCGTCTCTCTCTCTGTTCCGATGGAGGAGTAGGAGCCGAGGTGCTTGTGGAGCAATTCCAAACCCACCCTCCGATCTTCACGTGGAGTCCATAGGATCAGGTTTGCAAACGGAACTTTTGCGGACGGTTCGCACGAAACTTTTTTCCATTTTTTGCCGGTGAGTCAGCACGTTGTAAACTTGCAACTGGAGCAATTGACCAGAGGAACGTCGTCGTTGGGACGCAAATTAAGCTTACTACCGATAATTGCCGTGCCTCTTTGAATTTCATAATTTAAAATGGCGATGTGCATGCTTTGTAGTATGGATTCATTGTACGCAGCGCCGATTCCGGTTTGCTGGACCAACCCAACCGGACGTTCAAGTCTTTTGCGCGGCCTTTCGCTAGAATAACACAGCTGAGCCATATACTAGGAATTAAAAACATCGATGCTACATCATCGCAAGTTACATACACAGATCCATGATCGCATCCTAGTCTAGGAACAATCCTCTTCACATGGGATAGAAGATAAGGTAAGGTGTCTCGAGAAACAAACTCGTGAAAATAGTACCCCTACAACACTTACAAAATGCGTATTTACACGAGCCACATGCGCCCGATCGCTAGCCTAGTTTGCTAGGACGAGCGTGCATGCTCTCATCACAGCTTTTCATGCGTTGTTCCTCTCTGTTTCCTATTTTTTTTAAAAAAAATTGCTGTGTGAAAACACAAGGAAATTTTTGCTTCCACGCATCCATGTGCAAGGGCTGCAGCACCCGTCGCTTTGTTTCGGTGCAGCAGCGTTCCAATCGACCCCTGACAAAAATCCCACGGAAGCCGGCGTGATAGTGACATGCTCGGGGAGGCGACGCGGACTCGTTTTCGCACACCGCCTGGGGTCTAGGAGACTACTCGTACTTCTCCGGTGCGATAACGTGCCCGTCAGTAGGCTTCTCCGGCAGCGCGTCGATGCCGGCGCCGGACAGCATGCATGCGAGGGCGCGCATGACGCCGACCTGCTGCTTGAGCGCGGCGATGTAGTCGGCCGTCTCCTCCAGCAGGCCGTCCACCTCCATGTCTTCGCCGCCCGGCACCAGCTGCCGCAGCAGCGCCACCTTCTCCTCGACCACAACCTCCTCCTGGTCGTCGTCCTCATCACCGCCACGCGCCGCCACCAACGACGTCGTGGTCGCCTGCTTCTTTATCAACGGCTGCCGACCATCAGGCACCGCGTCGGCATCCTTGGTCGGGAGCACGAGTGCCCGCTGGCCCAGCGCGCGGCCCCACTGCCGGCCTTGCGACGAGCGCGCCAGCCCCAGCTCCACGGCCGCCTTGATGCGCTGCCCGCGCTCGCGCACGAGGTGCTGCTGCTGCTGCATCGCGTCGTCCCCTTGTACTAAGGCTTCGACTACGGGGTGGTCCATGGTAAGCATGAGCAGTGTTGCCTACAGAAATCGGTGGTGCTGGCCTGGTGGGGATGTGGAATCGATGGCCGACGGGCTGGACTACACAAATCTCAATGTCCCTCCGGCGTTGCGCTCTGGGCGTGTGAGTGTGACCATATGTGCCCGGCGCGCTCCCGCTTATATACGCGGTCGGGGTCGCTGTGCAAAGGCGCCAGGCGTCAGTACAAGGGGTTGCTAGGGAGGGTCGAACGGCTTTGCTTTGCTTGCTTGCGGCGTTCTGTTGGGACGGGGAGCGGAGGTGGCAGCGGCATGTGGGTGTGGGTGGGGGGAGCGTGGTGTCGTTCAGTGCATCTGCCAGCCCGGTGCTAGCCTGTGATTGCCTAGTAGTCAACTTGCTACGTGTAGCTGGGAGATTATATCGTACCGAGATCACCAATAATGCCACCGGGGGGCTATAATCATCAGTCCAGGAGTGATCGAGGAGCGCATCAACGTCCTAGGATGCAATTTCGTTACTTTTGTTTCAGGAAAAGAGAGAAGGAATCGACAAAGAACTAGTTGCGTTTATATATATAGCATATTTATCCTTTCTGCATGTGTTTAGTAAGACTAACCGTACTCGTCGTTCTCTAAATCCATTCTTTATTTATCCTAGTCATCAAGATCTTTTTTTTTCATACCTGTTATACTCTATAACTTATCCTCTATATTAACTACCTTATAGTGGGGCCACATATTTGTCTCTTCCTATCTCTTCTTTCCTCCCTCCCCAATCTCTCTCTTTCCTTCCTCTGCTTCTCTCCCCGACGTCGACCACCCCGCCTCCCCTCTCCCTCTTGTCTGCATCTCTCCCCGGCGACGCCCTCCAGCTCGCCCCTCTCCTCTGGATCCGGCCCAAGCTCATCACCGCCCTCTCCTCCGCGAGTTCCCCGCCGCCCGCGAGCTCCGCGCGCTCGCCGCCGCCCTCTCCGCCACGAGTCGTCGCCGCCCGCCCGTGAGCTCCCCGCCACCTCGAGCTTCCCGCGCCGCAGCTCCCCTTCACCTCCCTCTTTCCTCCGTCGAGCTCGTCACCGGGCCCGCCTCCCCCCGCGCCCTCCTGTTGTCGGGCCCGCCTCCCCCCCGCGCTCCTGTCGTCGGAGCCCACCTCCGTCTTTCCTCTGTCGAGCTTGCCGCCGCGCACGCCTCCCCCCTCCCCCCCCCCCCCCCCCCGCACTCCCGCCGTCGGAGCCCGCCTCCCTCCCTTCCTCCTCTCGCCCTGCCCGACGACCAGGGCGCGGATCCGATCGCCGGGGCTCCTCCTCCCTTGCGCCACTGCCTGCCCTGTCCCTCTCTCCTCGAGCTTGCCGGTCCCCTCTGCGGCGGCGGATCTGGCCCGGGCCCTCCTCCTCCGCTCGCGCTCCTCCTCCTCCTCCAAGTCAAAACTGCTCCGTTGGCAGAGGGTCGGTGATGACCCAGGGGAGCCGCAGAGGGGCGGCGGTGGCGACGGCCCGGGCTCTTGCCGCCCTCGCGCTCTCCTCCTCCTCGTTCCGCTCCGTTGGCGCGCCTGTGGTTGGGAGTGTGTCCCGCACCAGTGCGTAGCGGAGGAATGCTACTTCTCTTTATTTGGCGTAACCAGAAGGAAGCGTTACCGTAGCGTACGGGATACAAAAGACCGATATAGCTCTCCTTTCTGCTAAACGTTCCTCCAGGAACGGATGAAGGGTGTCGGTGCAGTCAGTCTAAGCTGGTTGATGCATCCACGTCTCCGGCTCGGACTCTACTGACTGGATAAACACGACCTGCGCAGGGCTCGCCACCGGCGCTTCACAAGACAAAAGGCCTTATTGACGCCGCATGTGTGTTGTACGTTTCCGCAAAGGTCAGTCATGTGCCCGCACCTGCGCGCACGTGACGCCCCCCGCGTCCTCCTCCTCCCCGTTCCCCAACGCAAACAGCTCGTGCGTGCTAGGTGATCGAGCGAGGCTGTCCTATCTCCACCACGCCGCGCCGCGCCGTGCCTCCCGGAGACCATACATTGCCACTGCGAGCGACGGCTGCGGCTGCGCTCCGGCCACCACATAGTTTGACGCCAATTTTTAAGGCTTTGCTCCGCGGCGACGACTTGACCACCTCGATCGCGGAGGACGCAGCGGATCACCGCGCCATGCCGAGGAGGTGCGGACATGGACGATCTGTGCGCGTGCAGCCAGGTTGTCTCTATCTATAGCTCGATCCCGTCACGGCACGTAAGGAAAGGACCCACCCTGCCCTCCTCTAATCCTGCAGAAGCAAAGGCCCCAAGTGCGCTGTTCGAGCACCCATATCGTACGCAAGCGGAACGTTGGACGTGGGATCGGGACAGCCGGGGGACGCCCTGCGAGCCGCACATGCGACCATGTTAGCCTACGCGACGCTGTCAACGACCGGCGCGCCACGTGCACGCCGACGCGCCAACACTTGTCCACGCTCCGCCTTCGCCCGTGCCGAAACAATAATTTCTGCGGCCGCAGCAGCTCATCAGCTCAGCTCAGGCATCTGGGGAGCGGGGTCACACGCTGACGACGAACAATGCTAGCTGAATGCAGCCTTGGACACGGCATTCGTCGGTGCGTTCACTGCTGCACACGGTGGAAAGGGCGCGAGCAAAATTCAAGCCCTGAGCCGGAAAACATGAAAAAACAACCGCCCGTGATCTGAATTCGGTCTGTAAAACTGGTTTCGACCGAACAGGGGAAGTAGCCGAGAGGCCATTAGTATGTACTTCGTGCCTTGGCAGCGGCCTTCCGTTCCGTTCTCTGTCTCGCACGCTGGCAATAACGAGTTCGTGCCTTCGACCGTCGTTTCTGCTAAGTTGGCCTTTGCTGGCCGCTTGGGCCAGTATTAATGGGCTGAACACCGGAACTCATGCGGCCTGATAAGTCAGCCTTGGCTGCGGTTGGAAGCGGGCTCAATGTTCAAAGTCGACTATTGCTTCATAGCCCGCATCAGGGGGTGGGTGGGACTATCAAGCTCGGTCTTTTCCCTCAAAAAAAATAAAAAACAATCAATCAAGCTCGGTCGAGGCTGCTTTGTACTACGTCAAATGATTCGTCAATGGCGTGCCGTGCATGCTTAATAAATCAATCACAGCATATATGATTTGATGCGAGGGCGCATATCAGTTGTGCCTTACTGTACCCGAACCACAAGTCTATGATCTCACAGCACAGACCGAATGTCAATAGTGTGCGCCTGATTCTGCTTCTCAACGTTCCAACCCACGAACAAAGATGATTTGGGTGACCAACGCCGACAGAATTCGGTGACGGGAAATTCGAAAATGAAACACAAAGTAATTTTTAGAGTTTGAGAAGATACAATTGCTGGTAGAAAGGTGACAGTAGCCTGAACTTTCTAATCTGCCCTTAATGCCACGCATTAGAAAACTCCAACACCAACAGGACCCTACAATCATCCATCGCGTTAGTTAGCCAGGTCGCTTTATTTGGTCAGATGTGAAATGTGATCGCCACTCGAGAGTCCCCCGTTCCACTCCACCCCAATTATCAAATCATCCAAAACCCTGTTCAAAAAATTAAAAAGTAATCCTTCCCACGAGGCCACCACGGACAGACCCGGACGCGATCAACACACGGGAACGGAGGGACGAGTGCCGGACGCGGTCAGTGGTCGCAGCGGCCTCAACTCCAACCACCCCTCACCTTGGCCTTCATCCCTGCCGGCCCCGTCCCCCCTCCGGCCTCCTCTGACGGCGACCACCCACCGCTTCCGCTTGCTTCAGATCCCCTCATCCACCTTACTCCTGCACCGGGCGGGCCCCCGCCCCTGCGCGCGCTTTAGCCCCCACATATATACCACCCTCCCCGAGCGAGCGCCACCTGATCCCGAATCCCACCAGGCGACCGCTCCGTCTCTGATCCGGGCAGGCCGCCGTAGAGCTCCAGGGATCCGGCTCACGGCGCCGCCCCGGCGGAATGGAGGTCTTCGGCCCCGTCACTCCCGGCCAGGTACATACGCGTCCCGTGCTGGCTTGCTTCCTGCTCGCCCCTCTCGTGGTTCCCGGGCTCGCTGGAAGGGTTGCCGTTGTGCGTGCTGTAGCCCAGATGCGTGTGGCGGCGGCGTTCTACCGTTCAATGGCTCTGCCGAACCTAGATGTCCCGTTCAAATGTTCATCCGCTACTCCTGGATGCCAATGCGTGAGCTCAAAATTTCGAGAAAATTCCATACTCTATAGAGCGTTGGTGCGTGCAGTTTTGCTTGGTCGTGGATGCTCATTATTAGCAGGAATTGAAGCAACTACTGGTTGGTTGGTAGCTTTGTCGTGCTGTGTCTTGTGTTTGAGTCAAGATGTTAGGTAGCTGTTCTCCCTTTGGGGGTGTCTTAGATTTGAAGTTACTCCAACTTAGTTAGGTCGCACCTGAGGGGCCAGTACCTTTGCATAGGATCTGCTTTGCTTACCAGCCATTAGTTAAGTTCATTTTTTAGATACTGCTTCTTCCTGTTTTCACCTGAATCTTACCTTGAGTTGGGGATATTAAATATAATAGCTACTCCTCTTACATTATTTTAATTACGGTCATGTAACTAAGTTCCATGGTAAGTTGTCACGGAAAATGAGCTAATTCGTTGCTGAGATTAATGAACAATAGTTCTATTTGGCAGTTTTGTACTAGTAGGAAAGTTAGGGTCGATTTTGTTTTCCGTCCATCCTACTAATTCCCTTCAGTTACATCCCCGGAGCAGAACTTGCCAAACCCAATGGCTAATGACCAGGAGTAGCATCTTGTTGATAAATGAAAAATGCGACAAAATTTTAAAAGCCTTCAGTGGGGATGGGTGCAGTGATAGGATGCAAAATCAGACAGGGGACAATTAATTGCCAAAATAAAAAACAATATTTAAGTTGTTCATCCTACATTTATCTTTCACAAATGAAAATCAGTCCTTGTAGGTATAATAGCAGTACATACATACTGATGGTTCTCATTGCTCACTACATTGCTCATTTTTGTAGGTGTCATTTTTACTTGGTGTGTTCCCTGTTCTCATTGCATGGATATATTCAGAAATCTTGGAATACCGAAAATCTTCGTCCATTAAAGCGTAAGATTTCCTCAAAGACACTGAGCATTTTTTTTTCAAACAGACTGCAACCCTAGAATTGAAATTAAGTTCAAAAGTCTCACTCTAATTTCCCATTATCCATGCATTGTTTTATTGTCCATAGTCACTCCGATTCTAACTTGGAGAAGGAAACTGTCGGAGAAGATGACAAGGCAGTGTTGCTTGAAGGAGGCATGTCAAAATCTCCATCTACAAAGCTTCGGAACATGTCTACTAAAACCAACCTTATACGGTGATTTGGAGGAATAAAATAAATGTGATTCTTGATTTCAACACATGTAATACATGTTGCTGACATCTCATTGTTGTGACTGTAGATTTATAACGATGGACGAGTCTTTCCTGCTTGAAAACCGTGCTGTGTTGAGAGCAATGTAAGCCCCTCTGTCCAACAAGCTTCATTCTATCTTAGAATTGTTCATTGATATTTACAATCCCTAATCAGCTAACTATCTCACAGGGCTGAATTGGGTGTTGTTCTGGTTTACTTTTATGTTTGTGACCGGACAAATATATTTCCAGAAAGCAAAAAGGTATAGATACTTTTCTGATTTTGTGGAATTGTTTTGCATTCTCAGCCACAGATAGTAAAATATATTTAAAATGCAAGTGGCATTTGTTTCCCAAATTGTGGCACTAGAATGATTCACCCGCTTTCTTTCATCTGGGGACTTTTTTTTTATATTCAAGATTTTTTGCTTAGTCATTCTTTGCTTAACGATAACGTTTTTCAGACTCTGCAACTTTAATATCAAAACTGGTTATGATGTGAATTATCATCTCAGTATATGTGTTTCTGGTCTGTTTGCATTCAAGCTTAACTGATGTAGATGTCTGTCAGCTTCAGAGGAATCATACATTATTGACTTATGCTGGTTTTCTGAAAGGTTTTGGGTGCTAGGCAAATACATGATGTCCTTGATTAATCACACTCTAAAACTTTCCTTTTTGCGTGCAAATACGCTGTTTTTTTTTAATAATTTCACTGCCTGTGTACTTCTGGCTAACATTTTCTTTTAAAATGATTGCAATATTTATAAGAAACTGCCCTTTACTGGTACACTTATAATTTTGTGAGATATTATATGCTGTTCAGTTAATGACTGTTTTCCTTATTATGACTTTTTCTGTCTTAACTTTGCCAGAGCTACAACCGTGATCTGTTTCTGTTTTTGTACATTCTTCTCATCATAGCGTCAGCATTGACTTCACTTAAGAAGCACAATGAAAAATCAGCATTTTCAGGCAAATCTATACTCTATCTTAATCGCCATCAAACCGAGGAATGGAAAGGTTGGATGCAGGTTAGTATTTAGACTCCTGTCTGTTTTGCACTTGGTGTCTTTATGTTTATGTCTCACCAAACAATTTGCCTTCCTTTTTCTCTGTGGTCCAGTTGGTGAGTTACCTATTTCAACTTTGTAAAAGAAAATCTTTCTTTTGGGAACTTTTTTTCAAGTACTTTGTGTGTAGTTATGCTGTAATTTGCAGAGGCACACTTCTATTTCCTATTTTTCTTGTGTGCCTATTGTATTTTGCGACCATAGAGGCAATAATATCTCTAACTATTCAACGTGCTGTTTCCAGGTCTTGTTTTTGATGTACCATTATTTCGCTGCCACAGAAATATACAATGCAATTCGTATTTTTATTGCTGCTTATGTCTGGATGACTGGATTTGGGAACTTCTCATACTATTACATTAAGAAAGACTTCAGTTTGGCAAGATTTGCTCAGGTATCCATTCCAATTGCTAGCCCTGTTCTGTGAGTGAATCAGTTTTCATGTCCTACATTTGATATCATACATTTACGTACATCACTGATGAGCAGCGCTATATCATTCCATGCAGATGATGTGGAGGCTCAATTTTTTTGTGGCCTTCTGTTGCATTGTTCTTGACAATGATTACATGTTGTATTACATATGCCCGATGCACACACTGTTTACACTTATGGTGTATGGTTGCCTTGGTCTGTTTAACAAGTATAATGAGATACCATCGGTAATGGCTATGAAGATTGCTGGTTGCTTCTTAGCAGTGATCTTGATATGGGAAATTCCTGGTGTATTTGAGCTTTTGTGGACTCCCTTCACGTTTCTGCTTGGTTAGTTATTTCTCATTTCTTTCAATATCTAATTTTCATCGTGAAGGCTGGATAGACATTTTAATACCCTGTTGTGTTGAACGCAGGCTACAGAGACCCAGATCCTAGGAAATCAAACTTGCCCCTTTTGCATGAGTGGCATTTCCGATCTGGCCTTGATCGCTATATATGGATTATTGGAATGATCTATGCCTACTTCCATCCAAATGTGAGTGAAGATTATTGACAGCTTTTTTTTGAAAGTTTTTTTCTGCATATATAAACGAAAAAAATTCCTATCTTGGTCAGTTTGTCCCTGTACGGAATATCGTACTCCATTGCTTTACACACAGGATACATATAGATCCGTTGTGATCCCAACTTTTATTTATTCTACCAATTGAAGGATTTGAACATAGATCTTTATGTTGTAAACTCTAAACAGGTTGAAAGGTGGATGGAGAAGCTAGAAGAATCTGAAACTAAGAAAAGATTGTCAATCAAGGGAACCATTATCTCTATTTCTGTAGTGGTAAGTAGCACTGCCATGAATATGGTCACTTCACATTACATAATGCATTGCTGGACTGTTGTCCTGAGTCCTGACTAGTGTCTTTCATCTCTCTTCAGGTTGGCTATCTGTGGTATGAATATATTTACAAGCTAGACAAAATTACATACAACAAATACCATCCCTACACATCATGGATTCCTATCACGTGCGTACACTGTTAATCAAAATCAAATATCACATTGCAGAGTTTATTTTCAGATATATTTCGCATTCTTAACTTGACAACTGTTTTTTTTGCAGTGTCTATATCTCCTTGCGTAATTGCACCCAGCAGCTGAGGAATGTTTCTTTGACTCTTTTTGCGTAAGTATTATGTTTAGTTACCAAATGGTTTAGATGATTTATTTGTAGAATGTATAGTATCACTTCTAAGCTTTTAAACTGTTTTTCTACTGTCAGTTGGCTTGGCAAGATTACATTAGAGACCTATATCTCTCAGATCCACATTTGGCTAAGGTACAATTGTTTTCCTTTCCTGAATGAGTAATGTTTCTCTCAGTATGTGTTTGTGTCTATGACCAACATTCCAATAATACTTCGAAGTAGTCATCGTAGAATCTCTTAAAAATATGATCAAGTAATTGATAATATATTATATTTCATTGCTTTGGGAATTAAAAATTCCATAGCCGCAAGATGGTCCTTGTTGGCTTCTAGAAATTATGTTTATTTTCAATTCTTCTGCTGTTTTTCCATGCTTTTCTTGTGATAAAACCACATTAGTGACTTTGTTATCGATATTCTGGTGGTTGAGCAGGTAGTCAGTCATATCTTGAGATGCAAACAATCTTTACTTGTTTTTCTTTTGGAAACAGAATAAAATATCACCCACAAAGTTTATTCTGGAACATTTACCATACTAGTTGATACCGATTTCACTTTTTTCATGTAAGCAACATATATAGCACATGGAATGATAAAAGTGCAGTATATACTTATTCATGGGTTGTCACATCGGATAAATGATTCACAACCTTAGCAGGTGCTGTCCTAGGATTATTTGGTAGGTGGTAATAGACTGATGATCACTACTAATCAACCATTAATATGTCATTCACCTTGCAGTAACTAAATCACTAGTGTTTCCAATACCTGTGTTCAAAAGTTATGAATATATTCAAAGCAAACCTTTGTTGTGCCAAGCTCCTACTCCAGCCTATGTCATGGAGGAATCATGCAAGCTTGACCCGGTGCAGCTTATCTTGCAATGAGCCAGTCATAATATCATGGTATATGATAGATACTCCAATTTTGATGCCCTTAATTATATCATTAAATGCTGATAAATGTACCATAGAATTTTTTGGATCCTGGCTGAAAAGGATGTTCAAACAAATTGTGCAGCGCAGAACATTTCTATGACCTTTGGAGTGTAGTATTACTGTATTCCTGTCAAGATGTTAAATCTTTTTCAGTTACTGATAACTCCCTTATCCATTCCAGGTCTAGCATGCCTAATGGGCAGCCAAAATGGCTTCTTTCTTTCATTCCGGGCTACCCTATGCTCAACTTTATGCTTGTTACAGCGATATACCTGCTTGTAAGTAAACACACATGAATTTTGATTCCATCAAAAGGAATAATCAGAATACTCATTTCTTTGTTTATACTGCAGATATCTTACAGAGTGTTTGAGCTAACAAATGTCTTGAAGTCAGCTTTTATTCCCACTAGAGACAACAACCGTCTATATCAGAATTTTGTTGCGGGGATTGCTATCTCTGTATGTCTGTATATCTGCTCGGTTATACTTCTTAAACTTCCAGTTGTATAGGTAAACCTTGAACCTCCACAGCTAATGTAATCAACACATTTGGCATACACTAACCTAAAACTTAAAACTGTTTGATGCATTTCCAGGAAATGTTTCCTGGCAAGAACCTGATCTTGGTATGATGTTCGCATCTGTGAAATGTTGTTGGACGCCACATCGCTACCTCGATTCCAATTTGCAGTTGGAGATAAATACACTCCAAAAGGAAGAGGCTCTTTGAGGTATCTTGAAGTTTGACACGCGAGTGCAGATTTAGTTCATTTTTTGTGTTTCTCTTTACAAATTGCTGTGCACAGTTAGGCAATGGGTGCATTCTTTTGGGAACTGTAACAGCTGTTGTAGTTGTGATTCTACGTGTTACAAATGTATAAGAAAATCCTGTACATCAAATAGATTTTTGTCCTAAAAAATAGAATGGTAGAAGATTGGTTCACTGATGTAATTGTAGAACACCTACTCTGTTGTGTACTACAGTGTTCTCTTCCAAGTTTCATACAAATGAACCTTTTGTACTGCAACCCTTAGATTTTCACAATTTCAGATTCCACAATCCACAATCTAAAATCTAAATTGTGGAATCTAAAGCTGAAACAAAGGGGGCCTAATACAGGCTGAAAGTGATGCAAGTGTTCAACAGTTTTAGGCAATCCAGCAACTCCGAGCATTTAGAAGTAGGCATGATGTACTGTGTTGTTATCACCTTATTGTGGGACGCTTCATTCAAGTAGCCACTAGCTGACGATGTTGAGTCTGGTGAAACTGGTGGAATCAGGTTTAATTGTAACTCTAGCACTTGTACAGGTTTTAAACAATAATCCTAAGTTGGACGATTGTCTTTTTTCTTTTTCCAAAAATAAAACAAATGAACTAGTACTGAGCTGAACGCCATCGTCATCGTCATCTTCACGAGTAAAATCAACCACTCACCCCCAGTTGACATCTGCGATGGCGTCAGCGAACACGCCCGGCCCGGCGGCTGAAGAGGCCAAGCGGGGGATGCACACTCCCACCCGGACTTACCCACCCGGCGGCTCTACTACCTGCCCGCACGCCGCCCCCAGAAAGTCCCCTGGCGTCGTGTGGTTCATTGAACCTGGCCCTTCGCCCCCCACAAGGCCAAAGGGCGCCGGCGCAGTCACCTTCCTCCAATTCGCTGCTGGCTGCTGGTCCACCCCTCTCCTCCGCCCCGCTTTCTTCCCTCCACCGGGTCCACCCCTTCGCCAATCCAAAACCACACGCCCACAAAAAAAAGTGCTCGGCTCTAGCAGCCCGTCCCTCCGAGCTCCTCCTCTCCCGGTATAAAGCCGGCACGCGCCGCCCCTGCGTCCACTACCCACTCATCGCCACGCCATGGCTCTCGCCGTCCGGACGCCCCGGTTCCAGCCGCTGCCGGCCTCCATTTCCGCCACAAGCACAACCGCCTCCGTCGCCGTCGCGAACGCTCGGCCTTGCGCGGGGGCCGTCCGCGCCTCCTCCGCCGCGTCGCCCTTCACCGAGGCCACCTCCTCCTCGCGCTACCGCCGCGACGCCTGGTCCTACGCCGCCGACGGCAGCTCGTCGCCATCCTCCTGTGACGCGGCAGCGGCGGCCGCTGCGTCGGGTCGCCGGGACGACGAGATCGCGCTACAGCTGCCGGAGCTGCGGCGGCTGCTTGACGCGCTGAGGGCGTCCAGGAGGAACGGGGCCGAGGGGGAGGGTGGCGGCGGCGGGCCCGGGAGGGTGGCGCTGGTCGGGACGGGGCCCGGGGACCCCGAGCTGCTCACGCTCAAGGCGGTGCGGGCCATCCAGTCGGCGGACCTCGTGCTCTACGACCGCCTCGTGTCCAACGACGTCATGGACCTCGTCGGGGAGGACGCCAGGCTGCTCTACGTCGGCAAGACGGCGGGGTACCACAGCCGCACTCAGGTGAGGAGCACTAATACTGAGTCAATTTCGAACGGTTGAGGTTCACCTGTAGTTGAAAATGCCAATGGTCTATCGGCATTTGCAATTCCTACTAATTTTTTTGAGGATGCATCACACAAAGTCATTTATAGCTGTTTAAAAGGAATTAGAATGCTATTAAGATCTTTTGTTTTCTTCCCTTGTCAGTAAGTCTCACGGTTGATTATTGCAAATGCAGGAAGAGATTCACGAGCTGCTCCTGAGCTTTGCTGAGGCCGGTGCCAATGTGGTACGCTTGAAAGGCGGTGATCCTCTGGTAATCCTTTGCCCTTGTTTGCAAACCTACTACTTAGTTATTACTGCATCCTCAGCAGTTAGCTTAACTGAGACATTGAATTGGTTCGGAAATTCTTATGTACTCTTGGCACAAAGACAGCAGTCTGTTAGTGGTGTGAGTAATCTGTTAGTTGTGCACCTTTAGTCATTTTCATGTGATGGTTCGATATTAGTCTGATACATATCATTTTCTATATGTTGTATTTGACTTGGGACTCCCCAAAGCAGCAAGTGAAATATAGTATAGCCTTTCCTTAAGGGACACTGCAGGAAGTAGTTTTTTCTACAATAAGTTCTCATTTCACTTGTCCAACTATATCAGCGTGGAAATATTTTCTCGGTGAAATGACATGTCATAGATAAATAAATATACACAAGGGGAATGGTGTCATGTTCTTAGCAGTATGACAGTAACTAATGCAGCACTTTTTGTAATTTTCTATCTCCATTTGTTTTTCCTCACATAAGATTTTTCATTCTTACTCTTTATTGTACCTAAATTAATGTCCATAATACAGATTTAATTCCCTCAAAGATTGCAGAATGTCACAGCACCAAAAGGCGTTTGCATAACGTATTAACAGAAATTTTAATTGACCATAGGGCCATCAGCAGTATTATTATTATTATTATTATTATTATTATTATTATTAAAAAAGAAGTAACATAGAATACAGTACTAGGTAATGGGGGCTTTTGTCATATTCAAACATAGGTAGTGTTGGTCCCAGAAGAGAACTCATTGTTACTGCACATGTACCTTTACGGTTAAGGAGTATATTCATGGGCACTACTTTGGTATTCCCTTCAGGTCTTTGGAAGGGGTGGAGAAGAGATGGATTTCTTACAGCAGCAAGGAATTAGGGTTGAAGTTATCCCAGGTATAGCAAGCCCATTATGTAAGCTTGGATGATTTGCTATGTTGGATGGCATGAGTTTTAAAGTACTTGAATTTGAACTCTGCAGGAATTACTTCTGCTTCAGGAATTGCTGCAGAACTAGGCATTCCACTTACCCATCGAGGTGTTGCAACGAGGTAAACTTACCGTTTTGCATCCACATATTTCACATTATGTTTCCAATTTATACACCTAATTGCCATTCATATCCAGTTCTTATTCATGCTAATATATAGAGAAACTGATTTTGTCGAAATGACTTTTACATAAGCTTCACCATAACTGATCAATTGGTCCTTCAAGTATATGCAACACTCTCTCAGATCAATTTAATTCAAGGATTTACTGTATCCTATGTTTGGGTTTGAAGCTTTATCACTTGCTTGCTTATTTTAGCTTTAAATCCTTTCTGGTTCCAAGCACTTACTGTTTCCTTGACCATACTTGCACACTCTGCAACTTAAGGTGCTTAATATGGGACTTGCTAATTTTCAGCTGACTGAAAGTTTGGGCAACTTTCAATCATCCCTTTGAGCCATCAGATCTAGATCCAACGGTTTATAATTATTATATAGATAATCCTACAAAAGAAAAATCAACATACAAAGTAACAAACCATTGATTGAAAGATTTCAGTCGATTAAAGGCTAGGAGATATGGCTTAATATTGTTTTACTGCATTTGTTTCTCTTTTTGTTCTGATATTTATGGATAATGAGAATTGAAAAACACATAATGAAAGATGAGCTATCCTATCATACCAAGAAGCTAAAATGTTTGTCTCTGTAGCTTGAATTGCTAAATAAACAGAAAGGAGCTTGTCCTAGTCCATTTCTGAAGTTGAATTCTTCAAATGTCACATTGTACATCATGAATGCTTCTTAGCAGGATATTTTTTGACATATAATAATCTTTGTTGCAGTGTCAGATTTTTAACTGGGCACTCTAGAAATGGTGGGACAGATCCTCTATATGTGGCAGGGAATGCAGCTGATCCAGACACTACTTTGGTTGTGTACATGGGTTTGTCAACACTTCCATCTCTTGCTCCGAAGTTAATGAAGCACGGCCTTCCACCAGATACCCCTGCTGTTGCCGTAGAGCGTGGGACAACACCTCAACAACGAACGGTACTGATTCATAGGTGCCTGCCAATAAAATTGTGTTTACTTTACCGTGCTGAGTGTTTCTTGTGCTGCAGGTATTTTCTACGTTGAAGGATCTTGTGGATGAAGTCAAGTTGGCTGATCTGGTTTCTCCAACCCTAATTATTATTGGGAAAGTGGTAGCCCTGTCACCCTTCTGGGCTGAGCCATCTGATCAAGAAGTGCTGATTGAAAACTCATTTGCAAGTGATACCAGATGATAGCAGCTTTTTCAGAATACAAGCGCCTGGCAATCCATATGTCATGCAATATTCCATGGATAAGCAGTCCCAGTTGAGATCTGGTTTAGTTGCAACCACAGCTTCCAGTTGCATGCATTGACAACATTTCAGCAAATAGAAACTTTGAATGACAGATATTACTGGAGAGGCTCCTAATGCCTTGGAATAGGAGTGCACTGGAACGGGCAGTGCGGACAAGTCACGGTTATTTGGCTTAACCTACCTGACTGCTACAAATCTTCAGCTTAGTTGAGTTTGGCAACAGTTGTGTGCTTCTGTAATCTTTGGGGGAAGGTGGCGGTGTGTTCTCTTTTTTCTTTTTTGGATTACAGGGATCATATCTGGAGCCTCTGTTCTGAGATGTATGATGTTTAGGACAGCTAATTTAGTTCGAATTGAACTAGATTTCTTGTCCTAAACGTCATATGTTTAAGAATGGAGGGAGTAGGTTTCAGTTCATTATAAATTATCAACTGTCACGGTCATTTGTGATTATTGACAGAGAATTTTATTCTTGTGGAAATCAGGAAAAATGTGGCTTCCAAATGCTGATAGCTGTATGTTCTGCTCGTCATTTTAACATAAATATGTACTATATTTGTCATGACGCTTTTTCTAAAGTTTTTGTATTTGTAACGTCGTCAATTAGAAACTGGAGTAGAAATGTAAAATAGCTTTGAAGTACAAGCTATAGTTCCACACTTAATGTTATCTTGAGAGAACAAACCGTCAGATATGCAGTCTACTGATACATCAAGCTGGAGGGGAGGCAACTGCCGCAAGGAACAGAAACGAAGCTAGTCTAACCTTAAAAAAATGAAAAATCTTTCCCAAAATCTTTACGGTCACTCTCCACAGTGGACCGAAACGTGCGTTAATAAAGGTGGTCGTAGGCCATTCATTAGGCAGGTGAGTGATGGTTGTTATGAGTTATACGAGTGGTATTTATCATTGTGTTTTCAGTATACTGCTGAAGAATGGCCAGATACTTGTATGAGATAATTCTGACTTGACACAGGTCAAAATTATGCAACGAAGAATATGTGAAGAAAGGCCGTGGACCGAAACGTCTGGTGGCGGTTGGTCGGTCAAGATTGGCCCAATGGAATAACTGGGTCGTACTGGGCTAGGATATCTACCGGGCGTCAGGTCGAGCCTGGATCATGGCCTTGTCAAGTTCCTTTCAGGCGTAAATTTGAGCTTGAACCACCCTTTAACACGGTTTGACCTCAAGAACGAAGTACTTCCTCTGTCTAAATTATATGACGTTCTAGCTGTGGGCATAGAAATAAAAGAGAGATTAAAAAAAATAAGTACACAGAAAACAAGAAATAAAGAGATAAAAAAATATAGATATTTTGGAAAGAAAAAAAGGTGTATTGAAAAGCGAGCATATCTTATAATTTGAAAAAACTTGAGAAGACTAAAACTTTATATAATTTGAAATAAAGGGAGTAGTCCAATTGTGTATTTCAGCATTTATGTACACCACCATCCTTAAAGTTGAAACGAAAAAGGGATTTATACTTTCACAGTTCACATCACATCATTGACTCCAGCTTTACCCATATGAACATGGTCACATCGACAATCGATTTACTAATTGAACTTTTGTAATAAAGAAACTGCATCCTAATTCGTAAGTCATGGAGTTTTATCAACCAGCAAGGTTGTGCATGGCGAAATTCAATTAAACATGGGAAAAAAAATTCTGTATGCGCAAGGCTTGCTGCATTGAAAGACAGAACTACTATTAATAGTAAATGTAACAACCATGCATGCTCAATCTAAATGGAGTTGGCTTCATTTGCATTGCTGGCCATGTGTGGAAGAACCTAAACGGATTGCATTATTGTACAGAAGGAAAAGCTACAAGAAACGAATTTCGTTTAAGAGAATAGCAAAGACGCATGCAACCGCCCGTCCTAAATACGATACGATACGGCTGCGCAACATTATGCCGGCGGCCGCATGCTTCATGTGTCCCGATCGATCTCTTTTCTCCACTCCGGCAGAAGCGTAGTCGATCACGCCAAAAGCAGCACGCGGGCACACGAGTTCTTGGACGTACGTGGCGCCGGTGTCCGCCATGGCCGCGCGCCCCGTCCTCTCGCGGTCTCGCCCGTGCTGGGCTCGCGCAATTTGCAACGGAAAACGACCGTACGTGCTGGTCATAGCGAAATCAATGCCCAAGCTTTTATGTACGCATGCTGCCGTGTACGCTCGGTCCATGCCCGGTGTGCGCGCGGCGCAGCCGGGGAAACCACACGCCTATCAGATCAGCCCCCACAGGTTTCGGCTGCCATCGAAAACCACGGGCGACCGACCGGCCCGCCTTTTTTGTTCCGCGGCGCCGCCAATGCCTCTGCCGTTCGGTACGCGCCGTAGTAATTACAGTAGGATGCGGGGCGAGCTGGCACGAGTAAACGCGCGACCGGCCCTCCGATCCGGTGGAGTTCGCGACAACAGGGAAGATGCATTCGCTTGTTCACGCATGTGCCGCGTGCCAGGCGTTTAACTGCGGACGTACGACGCCGCTCGGTCACTTTATTTCGCCCTAATCCATCGATCGACCGACCGACCGACCGATCCGCCTGGCGTCTCGGCAACGTCGACACCGCAGCGAGCTACTCCCTCCATTTACATTCATTTACATTTATATGTCATTTTAAGATTGAGCATGAAAAATAAAAAAAAATAAAAAGATAGATACACTAAAAACGAAAAAAAGAAAGATAGAGATAAAGATATAATAAAAAAATATTATATTAGTAAAAGATAAACGTATATTAGAAAATAAAAATGATATGTAATTAAAGAAAAATTAGAAAACTTAAAATAACATATAAATATGAACATAGGAGTACACTGGAGTCACCTGCGTCAGTGTTTTCAAGAACTTGTCGACCCCTTTTCCTGTGCTGCCAGTACAATCTACTACAGATGGAGGCGTCAATAATCGGGGCCGGCTAGCTAGACTGATTAACCTCTAGGCGGGCGTCAATAATCACCACAACGAACACGTTTGGTTTGAGGGACCAGAGCACGTAGGCAGAGCTTTTTAACCACCAGCTACCGAACACTGTTCGGCCATCGATCGAAACCTTTGAACACGCCACAAGCTAAGCGATCGCCTTTATGTACGTACGCACACGTACATGTTGGCGTGCGCAATTGAGGCCGTAGAGCTGGCGACTACCCATAGCCATCTCTGTCTATTTCTTTTGGTCCATACTTTACTACTCTCTCCATCTTATAAAGAGTATCGCTTTTGACTTTTTAATATTGTGTTTGGCTATTCGTCCTATTCATTTTTTATATAAATATTATTTATTTTTTAATACTTTAATCATGATATATTTATTTTAATATTTATATAAATTTTTTGAATAAAACCAAATGTCAAAAGTAGTGTCTCAAATTCAAAAATAACACTCTTTATAGGACGAAGGTAGTATTAATTGTCCTCAACAAATGAACGTATTTCAGAAACCATAAATTCAACGCCCTCTACACGTAGTACGTTGTTCTTGAGGGATGTACGTCAAAATTTGTCACAGCTGCACAACGGTGCAAGCAAAGTTTACTTCTTTGGTGAAGTACTGCTGCTATGTAAAAGCCTAAACTACGGAACATATATGTGCCAACTCTGTCCAGTACTGCTGGGACCAATGAGCCCAGACTTCTTCATCTTCCGTGCATCCTTACAACACTACTACAGTATAGATATTTAGTGGCGGTTATCTAAAGCCTTTAGCGACGCAAATCATGTGTGTCTCAATGTTTACGTCTCTAAATATCATGATATAGAAACGGGTAAAAATTCATCGCTAAATCTAGAGCTATACAGACGTCTGTAAATCTCCATCCCTAATTTTTTCTAGGGACGAAACTAATCCCCGTCCCTAAAACTGGTTCTGAATAAATTATAAATTTTTTTGGGACCAACCGGTCCGGCCTGGCCCGATGGAGCCCAAATCCACAGTCGCTGTGAGGGAGGCCGTCAGTGGAGAGCTCGGTGAGGCAGAGGCGCGCATCGACTATCGGCAGAGGGTGTGGGGGGCCGGGGGGGGGGGGGGGGGGGGTCGGAGGCCACCACCGCCGGCTGAGAGGAGGAGGTCGAGGATGTCGGATCCGGTGAGCTCGCGGGTCGCCATCGCCAGATCCGGCGAGCTCGAGGGCCTCCGCTGCCAGATCCGGCGAGCTCGACTGTCGTCGCCGTCGGCTGTGAGGAGGAGGGGCTCCGCTGTCGCCAGGTCTGAGGGGGAGAAGGCCATGGCCAAGCCCGCCGCCGCCAGATCTGAGGAGAGAAGGAGAAGGAGGAGAAGGGGAGGGGAGGCGACGACCGCGAGAGGAGGAGGGAGGCGGGCGGCACGAGAGGAAGGAGGAGGGAGGCAGGCGACGCGAGAGAAGGTGGAGGCGAGGCGAGCGGTGCGAGGGGAGGAGGTGGAGGCGGCGGCGCGAGGATGGGGAGATGGACGAGGCGGGCAGCGCGAGAGGAAGGAGGAGGTGGAGGCGACGGTGCGAGTGGAAGGAGGGAGGCGGGCTACGCGAGGGGGGGGGTGGGGTGGGGGAGGAGGTTGAGGCGGGCGACACGAGAGGAAGGAGGAGGGAGGCAGGCGACGCAAGGGGAAGTGGAGGTGAGTGGCGGCGGGTTAGGGTTAGTCCCTTTTATATCGGGGGGGAGGGGGGGGCTAGGGTAAAGAAAAAAGAGGAGGGAAAAAAGAAACGATGTTGAGATTCAAACCTGGGCCTCTTCGCCCACGCTCCATAGAAAACTTTCTCCAGTGCACCACAGAGACACTTGATACTAGTACCCGTCACTATATGGTTATGTAATAGAGACGAAAAATCAAAAACACGTCACTACAACTAAACCCCGTCTCTATAGCTTCGATCTTTAGGGACGGGGATGTAAAACCCCGTCACTGCTATAAAAAACCATCACTAAATGCTTGAAACAGTAGTGGCAGGTATTTAAAATTTCGTCTCTAGCCTAAAACCCCGTCTCTATGGTTGAAGATATAGAGATGGATTTTCTGTACACATCACTAAATCATTTACTACAAACGGCTTTCTACTCAACTGTCACTATAAGTATTCTTCAACCAAATAGCAGGAACGTGTTTCTAGAAACGCGTCTTTATAAGTGATTTAGTGACATGACTATTTTATCCGTCTCTAAACTCATGTCACTAAATTTCTATTTTGTGGTAGTGCAGTACACTGAAAATGTTATAACTGATCGGTTAAAATATATAAACACGTTACACATTTTCTCACTTCTCAGTACCTAGAAATAAAAGGCCCCAACAGACAGTCTCTCTGTTTGCATGTTGGAATGTTGAACGTGGATAGAGCCGTAGGTCCGGCCACTCCGGCCGCCAATAATGCTGCCGAAAAAAACGTGGAGGGTGTTGGATCGTGTCATCGCACTCGCGCGTCATTTGTGTCCAAACAAACGTTCGACGTTGACAGGAGTATGGGGCTCGACATAACACAAATGCAGGTAGGGTCGTCTTGGCTTCGAGGACCCAAATCGAGATATCTTCGACGCCGCTCAGCCCTTAGTTTTGATTAAGCGTGTGAGGCGTTTAGGCCATTTGCTTGTCTTGTCAGATCTGGCAATGTTTAATTATTACAACAGTGGCTATCAGATTTAAATGTGATGTTGCAGTGCCCTCAACAACGATCAAGTGTGAGAGATATCGACGCTTATGACGGCACATCCAACGAACTGTTGTCACCTCTTTTTGGAACAGTGACAAGACTGACAATATGTAATACTAGTATACTAGTACTACTCAGTATTGCAGGGAAAATTTATTGTACTCTCAAATATAGTTACTCCTATGTTAAAAAATTCACCTTGAGTATGTGTTCATACCCATTTATCATTTTGAGTTTGTACACATACTTAAAATAAGATTTTTAAGAGTGATAACCATAAAATTTTTGAAAGGGTCTTTAAGTTATAAGCATATGAACATATATCGTATTTACTACTATATAAAAGTGAGTATGTCTTCATACTTCATGTATCCCAACAAAAAAAAAATAAGTATATCCACATACCCTCTAGTATGACTACATACTTAATTTATAAACCTCAAGTATATAATGATACTCTCTAGATTATGAGATATACACGTGGGAGTAGCTACTCCTAGGAGTAGAAAAAAAGCCTCATATATATATATATATATATATATATATATATAGAGAGAGAGAGAGAGAGAGAGAGAGAGAGAGAGAGAGAGAGAGAGAGAGAGAGAGAGAGAGAGAGAGAGAGGAGGTATTTTTCCTACTCTCAGGAGTAGCTACCTCACAATCTAGAGAGTATCATTATATACTTGAGTTTTGTAAATTAAGTATGTAGTCATACTAGAGGGTATGTGGATACTCACCTTTTTTTTATTGAAATACATGAAGTATGGAGACATACTCACTTTTATATAGTAGTAAATACGATATATGTTTATATGCTTATTACTAGAAAATCATTCAAAAAAATTTATGGTTATCACTCTCAAAAATCTTGTTTTAAGTATGTGTTCATACTCAAAATGATAAATATGTATTAACACATACCCAAGGTGGATTTTTCAATATGGAAGTAACTACACCTGGAAGTAGAATGAATTTTCCCTCTCTCTCTCTCTCTCTATATATATATAATTTATTTTGTGACAACAAAAATACCACGCGTGTAGTTCAGTTAGTGGTTTCCTAGCTTAGCTAGTCCAGCGATGCGTTTTCCCTTCCCTTTCTAAAACAATCTCAAGAGCTTCATCTCAGATTTTGCGCTGGACGTGGCCATATATATATATATATGTGTGTGTGTGTGCACATCATACTGTGCATGTGCGACAGTGCAAAGCTAATTCTCTGTTGCTTCATATCTCAATTATAAGCGAACAGACAGTAGACGACAGCGATTACAGGTTTTCATCATGCACACTATGTCTTCTTCAATATGTACATTTGCGGCACCATTGTCATCATGTCCAGGAAACAGTATGAATGCTCCACTTTCTAATTTATGCTGTGGTACCAGAAATTGCCTCACATATATGTGATCCAGTTATGACTATACACATTTTATTTGGCCCCTTTGATTAATAAATTAGTCATCACCCAAATGATCCTAATCATCGGATATCTTTGTCATAATAACAAAGTGGTACAGAATGAGTCGTATGTTACACAAATCTCATGGTGAAATCTGATGCTCTTGATTTAATTATCTCCTTCATATATAAAGCTTTTTTCTTGAGGAAATTACAGTGGGAGTCACCTGAATTCACTCATCTCAAATAAATGAAATAATGGTTATGGCGTCCTGAGAAGAATGAAATGTAGAAAACAAAGATACATCAACAATCTAGAAATAAAACAATAAGTCTTAGAATTTCTAATCGTCCATGTAGAAGAAAATCCATCATACACGAGTCCGTGCAGCCCAAAACAAGAGAATGTAGCCGATCCAGTTTGCATGATCACCAGAATCTGCTTGCTGATTTTGCATTGGGACAACTAAACCACCACTCCCATCTTCATCTAACCAGCGTGTGGTCGCATCCTCACTAGTAGAAATGTGCACACCAATAACGTTCCAATTTCGTCACAGCAAAGCGAAATTTCATCATAGAAGGTTTTTTGTGATGACTTTATGACGAATTTGGATACGTTATAGACCTGCCATCACAGAAGACCTACCGTGACGAATCGTCACATTCGTCACAGAAGAATACCCTTTTACGACGAAACCTTTCCGTATCAAAGAACTGATTTCACTTCTATGACGGTGAAGAAAAACATCATTGAAGAGGCTTCACGCCACCGTGACGTCAATGTTGCAAGGCCACATGGCACTGGTCACGCTGGCGCATGATGTGGCAAGTCTACGTGGCGAGGGCCACGTGTCGTCCTTGCAGAGTGTCACATGCCACCTCCTAGGAGCGTCACGCGTCCCCTTTCACAAGCGCCATGTGTCACCTTCTTAAGGTGTTGTGTGTCATCTTGGTTGTGCCCCCACGTGTCCCTTTCGTAGATCTCCATGTGTTTTTTTTTTCGGAGTGACACGTGTCTCATTCAAATAGAGCCACGTGTCTCAAGTTCCACGTTTCTCGTTCCTAGCTCACCACGTGTCTGTTTCACAGAGAGCCACGTTTCTCTTTCATAGGTTGACATGTGTTTTGCGTTGAATGCACCACGTGTATGTTTTCTGGTTTGCCTCGTGTTGCATCACGAAGCCGCCACGTGTCAAGTTGCGAGTGGACCTCGTGCGTATTTTTAAAAGGGCCATGATTTGGCTCTCAAATTGAAAGAAACAACATCATTTCCATCAACAGATTCACACAGAGAAACATCCACAGAGAATCAGAGTTCACTCATCACATACACACTTGATGCATTAGAATGCATCAGAGTTCATCACACATCATCACAGGATCACGAGGCAGCTGTAGGTTGAGTGGAGTTACCAGCAACATTCAAACTAAGGATTTGCCGAAGGAGAGTATTGTTCTCTTCCGCCCTCTTCTGGTACTCCTCGAACTCCAGCTGTTCCTTCTCGAGCTTTTTATCGGCAGCTTTGGCCTTCTTCTTTAGTGCATCCAGTTCCAAAGCAAGAGATGCCGCACCATCATATTTAGCAGCAAGTTGTTCGCAAAGTTCCCGCTCGGCCTCTGTCTCTTGATGGTTCGGTGATAGACCAGCATTCCTCAGAAAATTGCTGGTGCAGCTACTCTAGGACAGAACCTTGGAGACAACCTTAGCACTATGCAGTTCTGGCTCCCCATCAGCAGGAGTATCTGCCTGCATAGTCTCCATAGATGACTGCAAATTGGAGAGGAAAATAGATTACCGACAGTGTCAAAGACTCAAAATGAAATGAGTAGAGGGACAATTGCAATGGACATCTTTGGCAACACACATAGAGAAGCAGATATGGTTGTAACGAGCCTTATCACTGCTTCTCTTGCCATAGGAGTAATGCCATTCTTTTTGCTGGTATGGCACACCTTGAACAGTTCGACCGTAAAAGTGCTCAGTATTCTTGTAATATTTCATATGGGGCAAGATAGGGACTTGATCCCTAATAATAACTCCAGCCTCGGATGCAAATTTGGCAGCTTATGTAGGTTGCTACGGCCTTGACAAGCCCTCAGGCACAGAAATATGTAGCTTTCGCCCCATAGAACTAGTCATGCATTTGAGTAGAACTCCCTTGGTATGCCCCCTCGGCCGCCTAGTTTTCCTTGAGGTTGCGAAGTTCACATTCAATTGTTATATTTCTACTTATATAAATGAAAGATTGAAAATATTGATGATATTTACCAACCTTGATATGCTGATGGGTTCTGCTCTTCACCAACATCATCATGCTGCTCTTAAACAACATCATCATACTGCTCTTCAACAACATCATCAAGATGCTCTAGAGGTCTCCAGTCATGAAAAGGGCTAGCAGGAACTGCTGATTCAGGGTTCCCCTCTAGACCTTCAGCGCTAGGCTCCTCTGTTACTGTAGGCAAGTGTTGGTGTTGGTCTTCAGTATGCAGTCTTTTGGATGACCTTGTTGTACCACTGCCAACAATTTCTGATGGGTTGGCTGGCATCACTCTTTTCCTTCGAGTGCCTCCAGGGCCAAGCATGTCGACATTGCCTCTCGACCTTGTTGCACAGACCTTGCGACGCCTAGTTTGTATAGGAGGAACCTGATATAGGAAAAGTATATTTGTTACAACTGTGTCATACAACAGTAAAGCATGCTAATGACAAGTGTGTAATACAACAATAATGCATGATAATGACAAGTGCAAGCTAATGACACTAAAGAAATCATTTTTTTCCCCACCACCACTAGAATAACCAAAACATCTACCTCGATTGCAAGAGTTTGGGGCTCCTCCACCTCTAAGTCTATATCATCATCCCACTGAACATTTTCTTCAGCTTCAGGAAGGTAATCTGATGAGTCAGATCCTTCAGGTATTGGATTTGAGGATAGTCTAAGAGATATTGCTAAATCATGAAGCCCCAAATCAGCCATTCTACTAAGATTATCTTTGGTACTGGCCTCACGCTCCCGCTCATAATCAGTTATTGGAGTTTCTTAAAGTTGTCAACAAATTTTATGTGTTAGATTGTACTAAACTAAATTACTGGTGCAATCTATAACCCTATAAAAATTTTAGCCCTATTCATCATACCTTGCGCTACGTGGCGTCCGTGGCCTCCTCGTCATCCATGACTGCATCTTCCCATCCGGCAAGGCAAGGTAGCGGATGAGGTGCGGAATTGATAGCAGCTGAGGCAGTAGATGGAGGAGGAGGAGGAGGAGGTCCGGTGCGCCCCAACGACGTGGAAGAGGTCGATGGCGAGGCGAAGGAGATCCAGAGCGAAGCAACGGTATGGACGAGGCGAAGGGGGAGGCGCAGATCCGGTGCGGGGTGATGGGTTGGACGATGGCAAAGACAACGACGAGGAGGTCCGGTGCGACGGCGTCGATGACGACGACGAGGTTCCGTGCGACGGCTTCAAGGAGAACGAGGAGGAGAAGGCGGAGATCCGATGCGTGGGGGTGGAGGAGAAATGATTTGAATTTTTAGGGCGATAGGAGAAAATATTTTGGACCGTGTCGGCCCAGCACGAGTTGGTGGTTATGCCCTTGAGTACTCAGAGCGAAAAAATTTGAGTCAGAGATATTACTGACCTTTCATGTTCAAAATTAGGGAGGCTGCAAATTTCAGTGACTTGTTTGGCACCCAACACTTTTTGGACCCACATGTCATGTAGTGTCCTAGTTCATCTTCAGTTCTTCCTAATTCTTGATAGACAGTATGTTTTGGTTTTTGATTCGCAATTAACAACTGAATACATATAGATTGGTCATATAGGGTGCGATTGGTTGCCTGTTTCAGGCTGGACCAGGCTGACGGGATGCAGACATTAAAAGTTTGGTTGACTGCATGAAGCTTCAGGCCTGTCCCGTGTGGTGCAAAAGCATCGAGTCAGCTTGGCTCCCGGGAAATGAGAATGAATTCCGTTTCTCTGGAGCCTGGCTCACCCGAGCGCCGTGGACGTCTAGATGCAATGAAAAAGACTGCCGTTGGTCTAATATCTAGACAACCAATCAATTGATGGTTCGGGCATGGCTGGAATAGAGCTGGTAACCAATCAAACCAATCTTGCTTGCTTTGGGCCTGGCCGACTGTGGCCTGGCTCCCTCATGTGAGCCAGCCTGTGGAGAGAAGAGAACCAATCACGCCCATAAGGTCCAAATGAGTTGATTTTTGTTTCTAAAATCCTCTAAAATTGTCATGCATCTTTTTCATTATGATAACGTAGTTGAAATCAATAAACTAGTTAACGTTAATATCCATCGCCATCAAAAAGTATTTGCATATTATGGAATACTTATCTTACCGGTATCCATAGTTAGGCCTAAGTTGGAGGGCGACAGGATGGCCCACCAATATGGGAACTGACCAAGTAGGCTTGGAGCGCAAGACAATTAGAGATAGAATTACTATGTTTATCCTTGTAGACTACGAGTAGGACTCTTTATGTACCCTCTGCCGACCAGATATATAAGGCGGGAGGAACCTCCCATTGAGGGACACATTATTCTAAAGCAATACAAATCACAGAACACATGACATAGGTTTTTTACTCTTATCGAGAGGGCTCGGACCTATATAACTCGACGTCTAGTGTCTTAACCATCTAATTCTTGATCTCGATGTAGCCCTATAAATTTATTACGGAGATCAAGTCTCGACAGTTGGCGCGCCAGGAAGGGGCCAAGGGACGCCGAGATCCTCCGTCGACTTTGATGGTTGAGATTCCAATCATCTAGTATTTACCAAACTTCAAGATCTCCTTCGGCTCGCTCGACTTCTCGGTGGATGATGCCAAAAACCTAGGCCGGGCGAACTACAGATCTGATCCGACCGCAACCAACTCTATGGCGCGATCATCGGGTTCGACAGATCTAATTCCATCTCCAACACCACTCAGACTCGACGAGACTGACCTGCCCATCAGGTAAGACTCTAAGTCAATTCTATCCTTTGATGAGGACTCAGATGGTTCTTCTTTTCCATATCCATATGCCGTATACATGGCACAACTGGAGGAACATGGGAAAAACCCACCGCCAACAAATGTTGGCGGGGCAAATCAAGACGGAGAAGCTCCTTCAGCTGGGCATCTACCCCATCGACCGAGGGGATCTTATGGATCTCATGGTGTCACGAGAGAGCTGAACCTTGGAGAATTGAAGATCGAAGTGAAAGGCGTGAAGGTCTACGCTACCCTACAGAACAACATTACCGGGGCGAAGACAATCCTCGACAGCTTGATGGAAAACGAGGCATATCAGACCCCCGAGATGAAGAAAGCGGTGGCTATGCTTAAGGCTGCTGCGGTCCAAGACCAGGCTAGGGAACTACCACCCATGTAGGTGGCAAGCTCCAGTCAAACGACTCCACAAAGCTATCGAGGGCGTCAAGATCTGAGGAACTCCCTTAGTGTTCGAGACGGTCAACAATCATCAACTCCCATTACGAGGAGCGAGCCCGTGATAACCATCATCATGAGGAGGAACGACACTATCAGAGGGATGACCGCCGTCGTGACGACCGACACCGTGAGTCACCATGGAGGTACAACCGTGACTACCGACATCATAATGATGATCGAGATCGCCGTGAAGACCACAACGAGGATATCACCACCGGCGTCATGACGACGATGTGGGTCCACGCCACCGGTGCCAGTCTCCCTCAACCTCACGATTCCCAGATCATTGGTGGAAGTCTACATCACCGACCGATGACGAGTTCGATGGAATAAAGGCTTTCACTCCCGAGCTTCACAGTTGCAAGTTCCCAAGGAGTTTCAAGCCGATCGCCATCGAAAAATATGATTGTGAGACCAACCCCAAAGAGTGGCTTTAGATCTATAGCACAACTATTCGGCCTACAGGGGGAGATACTTTTGTGATGGCCAATTATCTATCGGTCTGCGTCGAGCCAGCCATTCGGATTTGGCTCATATCTCTCCCTGAAAAGTCAATCACTTCCTAGGGGGAGCTCAACAAACAGTTCATTGAGTACTTCCAAGCTACCTACAACCGGCCGGGCAACCACTTCGACCTCACCCGAGTCAAGCAGAAGCCCGATGAGACCCTACGCGACTACATCAAGTGTTTCTATGCCAAGAAGACTGAGATCCCTAATGTCCTAGATCAGCAGATCATTACTGCCTTCCAAGGATTGTTACAGAGTGATGACCTGGTTCGGAAGATCGGTCGGCGGAATCATAATCTTGATCTGACCGCTCGGGAGTGCTTTGAAATAGCGGACAAGTACGCCCCAAGAGAATTGGCTCTGTACGACATTCGTGGCAAGGGGAAGGAGAAGCAGCAGGATAAGTCAGAGTCCTCCAAGAAGGAGAAGAAGCGGAAGACCAACAACTTGGTAGCTGCGGTAAACCGATCTTGGAAGAATCCTTTGATGAACCAATAGGCCATGGACGACTTGCAGAATAGTCCGTGCCTGTGGCACCCAGAGGGAAACCATAAGGCAAAGGATTGCTACCGGTTGAAGGGCTTCGCAACGGCTGCGCTGAAGGTGGCTAAGTCTCCATCAAGGCGCAATGGCCAAGACAAGATAGATGATGATGGGAAAGACGACACCGAAGGGTTCCAAGAGCCCCAGAAGGAGGTGAACTTTATCTTCGGTGGGCCGGACGCCTACTCGTCCAAACGCAAGCAGAAGCTAAAGCTGCGTGAGATCAATTCCATAGAACTAGCTGCTCCCGACTACATGAGGTGGTCTGAAATACCAATCACCTTTGATCGGTCGAACCACCCCAGGCACCTACCTAAGCCAGGTCGCTACCCACTTATGCTCGCAACTACTATCAAGGAGGTCAAGTTCAACAGAGTACTCATCGATAGAGGAAGCAGCCTTGACTTGATCTTCACCAAGACTCTCAAGGAGCTAGGTTTGTCAATCAATGACCTTCAGCCTAGTTCTTTTCCCTTTCATGGGATCGTGCTAGGAAAGACCTCTGTTCTAATAGAACAAGTCACTCTGCCCGTCACGTTCGACACTCGAGAAAACTTTAGCACCGAGCAGATCACTTTCCAAGTAGCCGATTTCGAGTCTGCCTATCATGTTATCATCGACAGACTGACGATGGTGAAGTTCATAGCGGTCCCCCATTATCTGTACCTCACTTTGAAGATGCCAGACCCCAAAGGAATCATCTCCCTCCACTCAGATCTTTAGAATTCATTCGATTACGATGTGCAGAGTTGTGAGATGGCTGACCGTCCATAGATGCTAACCGGCCAGTTAGAGATCCAGAAAGTAGTTGACGAGATGGTGAAGGACGATACAGAGATCCCCATGAAGAAGCCTACCAAGGAAAAGCTCCATACGGACAATGTCCCGACCAAGGAAATATTGCTCTGATGACCCTGCTAAGGTTACTTACGCAGGGGCAGACCTCAGGGAGAAATAGGAACTCATGCTCACTCTTTTCCTCCAGGAAAATAGGGATATCTTTGCATGGCAGCCTTCTTGGGCGACACCCGTCAAGCAACAGGGATATCTTCGCAAGGACACCATGAAGAAGGAGATAGCTAGGCTTTTAGCTGCTAATTTTATTAAGGAAGTATACCATCCCGATTGGCTGGCTAATCTAGTCCTTATGCCTAAGAAGAATAAAGAATAGAGTATGTGCGTTGATTATACCGATTTAAACAAGATCTGCCCAAAAGAACCCTTCGCTCGGCGATGTATTGATTGGATCGTAGACTCAACAGCCGGGTATGAGCTTTTAAGCCTTCTAGATGCCTATTCAGGCTATCAAAAGATCCCACTGAAAGTCGAAGATCAAATCAAGACTTCCTTTATAATTCCTTTTGGCGCCTACTGCTACATCACCATGTCGTTCGGTCTGAAAAACGCTGGCATAACTTACCAACATGGTATTCAATGCTGCCTCAAGACTCAGTTCGGTCAGAATGTAGAAGCCTACATCGACGACATCATTGTAAAGACTCGGAACGTTGAAGAACTTATTTCTGACCTGACAGAATTGTTTGACAACCTAAGACAATACTCGATGAAGTTAAATCCCAAGAAGTATGTCTTCGGAGTGCCTTCGGGAAAGTTACTCGGCTACATTGTCTCCAAGAGGGGCATAGAGGCAAACCTGGAGAAGATCACAATGATTCTTGATACAGGACCACCTCACTCTCAAAGGGATGTTTAGAAGTTGACTGACTGCAGGGCCGCTCTAAGTCGCTTCATATCCTGATTAGGGGTTAGGGGTCTACCTTTCTTCAAGCTGCTCAAGAAGCAGGACGACTTTGTCTGGACAGAAGGGGCACAATTGGCTTTGGAAGAGTTGAAGAATCACCTCACCAAAATTTCAGTCTTGGTGCCTCCGAATCCGCAGGAAAAACTTCAGCTCTACATTTCGGCCACAACACAAGTTGTGAGTACCGTTCTCACGGTTGACCAAAGGAAGAGGGTCATGTGCAAAAAGTACAACACCCAGAGTATTTGGTCAGCGAGGTCCTTAGGTCCTTATCACCTCGAGAAAGCTAAATCATTACTTCCAGGCTCACGCGATTGAAGTCCAAACATCTTTTCCACTCGGAGAGGTGCTCCACAACCGTGAGGTAGTTGGAAAAGTCGCTAAGTGGGTGGTCGAACTCGGTCAGTACACCATAACGTTCACAGCTCGCTCGACAATCAAAGGACAAGGTCTGGCGGATTTTGTTTCTGAGTGGACAGAGATTCAACTGCCTCATGCACCACAAGACCTCGAATATAGGAAGATGTACTTTGATGGGTCACTCCAATTGCAGGGCGCGGGGGCTGGCATCGTGCTTATCTCACCACAAGGGGAGAGGCTCAGATATGCCCTCCAGATTAATTTCGGGGCATCCAACAATGCAGTAGAATACGAGACACTTCTCCATGGTCTCCACATTGCCATATCGCTCGACATTCAGCGGTTGGACATCTTTGATGATTCGGCTCTGGTCATCAACCAAGTCACTAAGGATTGGAATTGTGTGGATGATAACATGGCCACGTATTGTCAGGAGGTAAGGAAGTTGGAGAATAAATTTGATGGACTTAAGTTCACTCATGTTCTTCGTGACAACAACCAAGCTGCCGATGAGTTAGCAAAGATGGGGTCATCAAGATCGCTAACAATAAGGAGGGGCAGGGGTCCTCCTCAATGGACAAGTCCTCAACTAGAGGTGGGACATCATTAGACACAACTAGACCACATCGTTTAAGTCAACCCTTCTCGTCTGGATCTATGATCTAGACATATCAATACAAATACCACAGAACATAGGACGTAGGATTATTATCCTCCGGGAGGCCCGAACCTGTATAACTCGGCATCTTGTGTTACCATCATCTCTCGATCTTGCATATACCCCTATTCTACATATAAATCGTCATAGGTGAACTACCTTATATCTAGTGTCGAGAATAAATCTCAACATTTGGCGTCGTCCATGAGGACAACGCGAAGGTTGACACATCGAGATCGATGGCCAGAATCTACTTCAAGATCTGATCGTGGACAAACCGGCATTGAAGCGTCTGATCATCGCACAAGTCAATCTTTCTTCACCAAGATGGCATCCCGTGCAGTTGCTTGCATACTTGCCGACACGAAGGCCAGCTCGATATTCATCTTCACGATCGTACACTCCATCCGGCGAGATGACATGTAGATGCGTCGCGCGATGCTTGTACACGCGGACGCGGAGGCCAAATCCGAGTCGAATACTCGGCGGGCTTCACGAAAGCGGCAGGGAAAATTCTTTCCTTTGTTTAGTCTTTTTGCGTTATTTTATTCTATATATATCTATACTAATCACTTTAATTAGCCAAGTACTCATTACGTGATCTGTTTTGCATGTATGAGTTGACCAATTGCACCATCGTTAGCCGTATGGTGTTGGTCAGATCAAACCGTGACGTGCAGGTCATCTCAGCTCTTCAGCTAATGAGTTAGCAACTCGGCGATCCGGGGATGACCCTCGTTCGACTTGATCGCTCGGCCAGTCAGCAACTCACAAACTGAGTTCTTCAACCGACATGGTGATCCGTTGCTCGGCATGAGTCTCTGCTGTAACAAAGGCAAACGAGTATGGCTTCAACTCGGGGGCTTGCTGATCATGATGCCACAGACCACCTCGCCCTGCAACACCCGCGGTGACCCGTGGTAGGGTGGTGGGTTCGCGCGGCGATTCGTGCAACAACCTGGAGCCAAGTTGAGGCCATCGCTCATACGACGACCTGTGGCCGACTTGCTTTTTCGACAATGGCAACTCCACCTCAACGTCTCTAGATTTCGACTAGGACTCTTGTCCCTGACGCACATTCGCCTTGTGAGCTGTAGCAATGCGACGCGGAGCTGCTCATTTAGGCAGTTACATCACTCGGTCGTGCGACAATATCACCATGACACGATGACTCGGTGACATCATCTACTACGACGATGCTTCTGGCAACTCGATGCTTCGGCGGATTCGGTCACTGAGGCAACATCACCACGACTCGACGGTTCAATCGCTCAGCAGCCACATGGATAGGATCGGGGCTATTCGACGATGACCCAATGACTACGCCACTTGATAACATCGTCACGACTTCGCCACTCGACAACATCATGGTGACCCGGCGATTCGGCGCATTGGCAACATCACCGCGACATGACACCTCCGACAGCTCGGCAACATCATCGCGACCCGATGATTTCGTCACTCGACAACATCACCATGACTTGGCAACTTTGCCATTCAACAACATCGTCATTACTCAGCCACTCGGCAATATCATCGCAATGTGCTGCCTTTGACGACTTGGCGTTTTAGTGTTTTTTCACCTCTTGGCCACTCGATGACACCTTCGACGATTCAGCGTCTCGGTCAATCACTCCAAGCTTCGATGATCCGGCAACATGATGGCTTGACTTAAATAATCGATCACACGCTAACCACATCGGCACGCTCAGGGCTACACCTGCTGATGACTCGGTGGCACTACAAAAACTTCGCATCTCAATGATCTAGAACCTCGACGGCACCTTCGGTGACTCAGTGATTAGATTGCTTGGCCACTTGGCAACACCTTTGATGACTTGGCGATAGCTAATCACTTTGAGCTTCCATGTTTCGACAATATGATGGTTCAATATCAACGTTCGACCACTCGCCAACAACATCGACACGCTCGAGGGCTCTTCTTCAACTCGCCCAATATCAAAGCTAAGTATCTTTATACTTTCTCGATTTATTTTTGAGGTTTTGGGCTCATTTTCCTTCATACTTTTTTCCCACGGCCATTTATTTCTATTTTTTAAGCAGAAGGTCATAGGATTTTTTGATAAGTAAAGTTGGGCTTTTTAATTAGTGCTCTTATTTATGGCTTTATTCGTCTTTTTATTGTCTCGGTTTTTTAATTCTTCGTATTAAACAATCGAGCCAGGGGGCTATTTGTGTATCTATACACGAGTTCTCCTACTTTTTTGTGAATCTAACAGTACACATGTCGATCGGTGACCTTTCAGTAGTGCCTCGTCCCTGACACCATATGACCCATGTCGGTTGGTGACCTTTTAGTAGTGCTTCAGCCCTGATACCGTATGACCCATGTCATTCGTTCTAGTTTCACTCTTTTTGGCTTCAGCCTCGACCGATCTATTGCATCTTATTTTATGATTTGATCTTATTTTTGGTCTTACGCCAACAAACATCTAAGGCATAGAATTTCTTAGCTACGCATCAGACTACCACTACACTAAACTCAGAGCCAAAGCTACAAGAGGTCATGTGTCGATTGGTTGACTCTGATTGCAATGCAAGAATAATTATGACCAAGATTATTGTGGCAGACCGAGCTCTGAGCTCTTTATATTTTGTCCTAAGTATTCTACGGTGGATCAGTTTGGTTGCTGACGCGCGAATACGCAACTATGCCCTAGTCGGTCTACTTAAAGGAGAAAAAAGGATGCAGATTTTGACTTTTTAGTCGACTGATTTGCTTGGCTTATAAAAATATGTTTCCAAACAAATAATATTAATTATGACTAATTATTCTAATTTTCTTTATTGTTAGGAACATTTAAGACGGATAGGCGGATACACCACTCGACATAGAGTGATTTCCTTTCGTTCATCGGTCGGCTTACAGCACCGACCGCCTTTATTGGTCGATCATGCCAGTTCTGACTGCCTTCATCGGTCGGCTACATCTGCTCCGACTGTCACCATCGGTCTGCCACATCACGTCCGACCGCCATCATCGGTCGGCTTACAGCACCGACCGCCTTTATTGGTCGATCATGCCAGTTCTGACTGCCTTCATCGGTCGGCTACATCTGCTCCGACTGTCACCATCGGTCTGCCACATCACGTCCGACCGCCATCATCGGTCGGCCACATATCAGACCATCGGTGTCACTCGGTCATCATGACTTTGAATGATTTCTTCTACGTTAGCGGTTGGCGACTACAACAACCTTGGTTGCCTTCTTCACTCGACCTTCTCGTTTTGAGTTGAGCGCCATTGACTTTCGGACATAATATTCTGAGTTGAGCGCGGCTGCCACTCGGTCAGTGGTTTGAGTCATTTACCAGTCAGCGGTGATTAAAGTCACTCGTCTGTATCCTTTATCACTCGGTAGTGACTGATGTCACTCTATTGAGCTATTTATCCCTCGAATTTGATGATTCAAGCGATTTCTCCTTAAAGAGAGCCAATACGACTATACTTGTTTTGGACTCTTGTATTATTTACAATTTCTAAATGATACAAGAGTCGGGGGCTACAGCTAATTAGGTGCACCTATTTGGCGCATGATTGGATTTCTCGAAGACATTATTTTGATCTTTGAGACCCTCACAAGCTCGCTGATATAAAGCTGAAGCATTCTACATGGCACAAACCAGTCGGGAAGCTGTTGAAGACTAACATCAAGCTTGCAAGACTGTCGGGGGCTACTGTCGATGACATGTAGCCGGGGTATCTCACATAGATGGAAAGTGAAGATAGATTCCTACTATGATATGTATAGTAAATCGACTAGGACTCTGCCATGTAACCTTGTCCTCCCTGATATATAAGGAGGGGCAGGGGTCCTCCTCAAAGGACAAGTCCTCAACTAGAGATCCCACAACAGACATAATTAGACACAACTAGACATCATCATCTAGGTCAATCCTCCTCGTCTAGATCTATGATCTAGACATATCAATACAAATGCCACAGAATATAGGACGTAAGGTTATTATCCTTCGGGAGGCCCGAACCTGTATAAATCGGTGTCTTGTGTTACCATCGTCTCTCGATCTCGCGCATACCCCTATTCTACATATAAATCATCATAGGTAAACTACCCTATGTCTAGTGCCGAGAATAAATCTAGACATCTGGCACCATCCGTGGGGACAACGCGATGGTCGGCACGTCGAGAGATCGATGGCCTGAATCTACTTCAAGATCTGATTGCGGACAGACCGGCATTGAAGCGTCTGATCATCGCACAAGTCAATCTTTCTTTGTCAAGACAACATGAGTTGCTTGCATACTTGCCGACACGAAGGCCAGCTCGATCTTCATCTTCACGATCGTACACTCCATCTGGCGAGACGACATGTAGACGCGTCGCGCGATGCTTGTACACGCGGACATGGAGGCGAAATCTGAGTCGAATACTCGGCGGGCTTCACGAAAGTGGCAGGGAAAATTATTTCCTTTGTTTAGTCTTTCCACATTATTTTATTATATATATCTATGCTAATCACTTTTTTTATCCAAGTACTCATTACGTGATCTGTTGTGCATATATGAGTTGATCAATTGCACCATGGTGGTGGTCTTTACCTTCATGACTCTATCGCCTCTACTAACAGGGTGGTGGTCTTCTCCAGCTCCTTCTTGACCTTTAGGGCTGCTTGAGTTCGGACTGGAGAAATCAGAACGACTTCTTGGATTAGAAGATCGTTTGGATACTAAGACAAGTTAAGAAGATTTTAAAGAAATTACTTACCGATATTTTCAGTCTCGAGAGCATCAATCCTTGATTTATTATTCTCAACTAGAGAGTAAACTTTCTGAAAAAAGAGAGCAAAGTGGGTCAAACACTCTAAACAAGCTTAAGAAAAAGTAAATTTCGGATATTTATGTACCTTCGATAGTTCACGGTGTTGCTGAAGGAGCTCAATGTCAGAAGCTTCAGGACGTCCAGTCAGCTTATCGAGTAGCGCGGTCTTCTCCTTACTTGGGGTCGGCACTTTGGCAGTCGGCGTTGGAGAAATGGCCTTGGGCACGGCAGGAGTAGATGAAGGCTTCACCACCTCAGTCGGCACACTTGATGGTGTGCTCACAGACTGAGGAGGGTCGGTCAGGCGAGGCACCGGAGTCGGGATCGAGTCCTTGGACACGGAGACGTGGAGTGTCTTGGCCGATTGAGTAGTATGTTCACTATACATACAATGCAGAGTTAAGGAATAATTCTATAATGGACTAATGAAGACATAAAGAAGCGAAGGAGCTTACTCGGAAGCTTGCTTTATCTTGATTCGGCACACCTTCTTCTTCAATGAAGTGGTTGCAGAATCAGAGGGCTTCCTCTTGGAAGAAGACTTCATCACCACCTCGGCGATCTTGGTCGATCAGCTTGGCTGCTCCGACTGACTTGAAGGTCAGTCGGATGATGCCAGGGGCTGATGGCCGACCACCTGGGGGTGCTCCTAGACATCGTCATCATTGTCTACATCCCCGTTGTATTGTTATCGACGGTGGGATGTCTTTTTTACTTGCTGGTCAGGGAAGGTAGATTGACTGCTGGCTTAGCAGAACTGCTTGCATCACCGACTAAATCGGTCTGAGGCGCGGTCCTACAAGTCGCCGAGCTTGACCCTACTGGATTAGTCTGGCGAGACGGTCTGGGAGCATAATCTATTCCCTTCGTGTCGGTCGACGGAAGTGGAGGATGAGACAGATGTGTGTCCAGAACTTGCAAACAAGCATGAAGACATTATTCATAAGAGTTATTCAAATTAGCATGAAAAGTGGATGTGCAAATCAAGAAGCTTACTCGGGCTTGTAGAGTGCCGGTATTATATGCGTCCCTAATTAAGGCATTATATTGTGGCTCGGTCGACTCAAACATTATGCTCAGTTGGGTCCGGCGCAATGGTGGATTTGGGAGTCAGGAACATCTTTGGTCTCGTCATCAGAGACATATTCCCATTTGGGGTGGCATTACTGCTTGAGTGGCTGCACCTGGCGTACGATGAAGCTCTTGGCAACGGTAATGCCGTCGATTCCTTTATTCTTCAGCTCGACGGTCTTCTTTAGCGGATCCTGCACTTGAGCATCATTCGGATCTGGTTTCTCTGACCAAGATGCTTGGGTGCTGGACTTTGCGCCGGTGAAATCCGAGATGACGGGAGGTGAATTGTCACAGTAAAACCATTCCTGCCGCCAGTTCTTCTTCCGTAGCTGGATGCCGACACCCCCAATAGCTTCCTGGTTGGGAGTCGAAGGCAAAGGATGGAGGACGAAAAGGTGCTGAAACAAAGTGAAGTGGGGCAGAATGCCCAGGAAAGCTTCGCACAAATGCACGAAGATGGCTATATGAAGAACAGAGTTTGGATTGAGATTAATTAACTCAATCCCATAAAAGAAAAGGAGCCCGCACAAGAAGCAATAGCAGGGAACTCCGAACCCTCATTCAAAGAAAGAGCAGAAGACAACAATCTGTTTGTCGATTGGGAGGGGATGAGACTTAGAGTCTGGTACCTTCCATTTCAGACGCTCCAGCTCAAGCAAAATGTCATCGATGACCATGGTGTTCAAGGTGTTGGTGCTGATGGTGCTCCGGGGAAACTCGCAAAGATGGTCTGGGATCTCCAGCTCCGATGAAGACGGTTTGGCGGTGGCGGCGGCATCCTTCGGTCACTTAACCAGCTTGCACAACATGGCGACGAGCAGTGGAGTGCGTTGGATCTAATGCGGCAATCCTAACCCTAGCTTTTAAGCTTGGGGGCTTGGATGCAATGGAGAACTGCAACAGCGAAATCTGGTAAACCCTAACATAGGGGGAAGCAGAGGAGTCGCAAGAGCATGGGAGGCGCGAGGAAGACGAAGCGTTTGGGTGAAATGACGACGTGAAATTTTCATCGACCCGCCTCACTCCTTTTATACCTTTGCCTTGACGTAGTCACAAGGGACCATGTGGGCTCGTATGGGTTGTACAATGCTCGTTAAATGAAGCCCTAGCAATTAACCAAGTTAAGCAATAATTTTTAAAAAAGATTCTTTGCTGATATTCAACTCTGAGTGTTAAACTCGGGGGCTTCTTTGTTGAGAAGCTTCACTTTAAAATATATAAATACCCATATTTATGTGATTTGATGATCACATGGCAGAGGACTTGATGGTCGTATGGGGATAAGTTTGAAGGCTGTATTATTGATTGAAGTCAATAATTCGAAGGCTACGAATCAGACTTATGATCTGAGTGATGGAAATTATAGGAAAAGCTATGTCATGATTGATGTAATTGTAGCTTAGTACTAGGTTGTGATTGAAGTTATAAACCTTCATTTGATCCTCATATGATTGATGCCATTGGAATCATAGATCACTCGGCTAAGAGTGCAAGGTCCAATGACTAGAGCTCGTGCACGACGACTAAATTTAGAGGTGAGCTCGTTCCTACGTTCTTCGCTATATGTTACTTTTGAGAATGGTTTGCTACCTAATGATTATTTTATGATTAGAAACCATGGAGAGGACCAGGAGATGATGGGAGAAGGAGTTGGGAACATGGAGGACCAGCAAGGGCTTGGAAGCCAAAGTGGAGGCCCAATGAAAACCGACTTCGAGTCTGTTTCGGGGCCCAGGACCAGTCTGTACTAAAACAGTCGCCCAGGACGCATACGGACTCAGATTTGGACGTTCTACATGTGCACGGAAAGATAAGGAGAAGCCCTTTCCAATGCCACCAGCCTCATGTCAAAATTTATCCGGAGTCATCGGGAATCGTCAAAACAAGAGAGAGTCCAGAATCTGTGTCGGTGCTGCGTCGCCTATTTTTGGCCTTTGGGCTTTGTATCTAGTTGAGCCCAATTAGGGGCGCGTCCAGAGGGTCTTGCACGACCCTAGGGTCTTTATATACAGCCGCCGCCGCACCATTGGGGTTCGGGTTTTGCTTAGATCAATTCTGTTCATAAACAGTTTCGCCGTTCATCGGTTTGTGAGACCCCAACTTCGAGAGTTTAATCATACATCTGCAATTGTATTGTATTCTTCGTTGTTCTTGATTGTGCTCTTGATTAGCAGGCAGGGATTAGCCTTCTCGGCGAGGTCAATCGTCTTTGGACGGTTGATAACCAGAGGAGACGTCGTGCTGCGATTGCGGGGTTTAGAACGTGCTGTTCTGAAGCCGGATCGAATTGTGTGTCGCCTCCGACCAAATCAACTTACCAAGAACCTTTCGGAAGATCGGGAATCCTTGTTCATATCAAGTTTACTCATGCAAAGCTACTAGATCATCAAGTACAAGATAAGCACATAAGCATGAGTAGCATGATACAAAATAGGGTGATCAATCAAGCCAAAGCAACTCCTAAACATGCTAGTGATCAAGTGAAAGCTAGGCACAACTAGCATGTAAAGAAGCCTATTCATGCAAGTCTACAAGGTAATCAATAAGAGCTAGGTAAGCACACAAGCATGAATAGCACGGTATGTAAAAGGGAAAGATAAAGGCATCAAAGTAAAAAGTAGAGTAAGAGATGGCTCATGATATTTTTTTTCCCGATGTCTCAGAAGGATGGCGCCTTCCCCTACTCCTCATTGGACCACTCCCGCCGAAGTTCTGATCCCTCCTGTCACCAATGTATAGTTCTCGTCCACGAGCCCGCAATCACTCCTAGAGTGAAGACACGGTGCGCGTCACTGCTGCCATCAAGGCACAAGCTCACTTTCCTCGAGAACTTGCCGGACTCCCCGAGCCCCTTTCACTGGCGGGCTCAAACCATGTACAAACGTGTGACGGCCTTCACAACCAATCACGATAGGCTCAATCACCGACACCTAACTGGTCTAGGTCCCACCATAGACCAAGAGTAACAACCTAGATCACACCCTCAAGGACGTCCTAGCCTTAGATGTCCACATTGCTCTTGTTACTCTCACTAGCACTCTCAAGATATGCAATATCTCCTCCTAGCTCTCCTCTCTTTTCCTCTTGGTTCTCACCAAATGCTCCAAGCAATTCCATCGGCTAAGAGTGCTCTCCAAGACCCCAGCAACGAAGTTACATAGGCATCCAACCTTCAACTAGCAGTTGCTCCACGAAATCATCTCTCTGGACGCCATTGACCGGACTGTTTGGTCACTGCCAGACCGGACCGTCCGGTCTCTCTGGAACGGCTCCCAGAGCTGTTAGCTGTTCTGTCCAGATGATCTTCTCGTACTGACTAGACCATCCAGTCAGACTTTCTCTCTCCATTCCAGAGAGCACCATCTTCTGCACTTCTCTGTCACGAGCAACCTCGATATAGACCGGACCGTCCGGTCTCTACAGCTCTTCGCGCTGACAGACTTCTTCGCAGACTTCTCTCTGGTCTCCTAGTGACCGTATAGTCTGGTCTCCTCTGACCCCTCTGTCCGGTCACTATGTCCAGAAGCTGAAACTCCTCGTCCTTGCTTGACTTCATTTCCCGGCTTCTCCGAACAGCTCATTGGCTTCTCCGCTGTCACCTAGTGCCTGTGATTTCACTAAGCGTCCATGCACATCACCGAGTAGACATGACCTAAGAGAAATGACCTAGGCCCCCTCGATAGTCCGGTTTTTCCTATGGACTTAAAGCCCTAATAACTTGACAAGTGTTCCCAACACTTGCTCCATAGCTGGTCCTTAGCCTTGATCCATCTCCATCAACCCTTGGACTCCATCAAGCTCATCAAGCCTTCATGCTTGTGGTCATTGTCATCCATCACCAAGGCCGCCGTAAACAATCATCACAGAGTAGAAAAGGTTTCCTACACGCACAACACTCGTGTAGGCATCAGTCATATTTCATGTTTGTTATTCATCACCAAAACATTCATACCTTGGGGTGACCTCAATGGTCATGATCCTTGCAATCTACCCCTTTTTGGTGATGGATGACAACCACTACTTATGATGATCCAAAACGGACGAGCAACAAAGACGTAGATGGTCCTGATGTTGGAAGTAGTCTCCCCCTTCGAATATGCTAGGTTTTGAGGTAGAACTACTAAATCATGTAGCGTACTTGATATCGATCTTGAGTTGAATTTTGCGCCTGTCTTGGTGTCGTGGTTGATGATCTTTTTGAAGTAGACACGCACCAAAGACGTAGATATTCATGTCGGTGTAGATGTTCGTTGTTGTAGACATGCACCGTTGTTGTGTAGATGTTCATCTTGATATGATCTTCATGTGTACTTCAAGTGAACATACAGCATTGTCTTGATCATCTTCATTTGTTCTTCATGTTCTCCATGTTCTTCTTCTCTCCTTTTTGCTATCCTCAATCTTGATTTGACTTTTGGATCTTCATGTTCTTCTCCCCCTTTGTGTTATCGATCTAGACTTGGCTTTTGGATCTTCATGTTCCTTCTCCCCCTTTGTCACCTATCACAAAAAACCAAAGACAAAACAAAAGAGAACCAAGGAGCAAATAATAAATGGCAAGAGTTAGGAAACTCCCCCTTTCATGGTGCTCCTCCTTGGTGACGATGGTGTTCCACCATACCTCCCCCTACACACATGACTCAACAAAATATTTCTTCAAGAATACAATGGTTAGTCATTAGTGTGTTGGGAATGTATGAGTCACTTGTCTTTAAGCCGTGCGAGTAGATTTAACCTCGGAGCTCGTTTGATCATGACTCAATGGGCATGAAGCACAAACATCACTATGTGATCATCTAGAGGGTCATATACTTACATTTTAAATAAGCAACTCCCCCTAGAACCATGCTTTCAAGCATGTAAGGTATCACGATGCGAAAATGCATGAATGCTTGGAATGCAAATGCAACAAGTATACAAATGCATGAAGTGATGCTAAAGGATAGAGAGAAGGACTACAAACCAAAGTGCCAACAATGAGTTGTTCCCTTCTCGAGCTTACTCACAATGGACCGTTCTTCAAAGCCTTAGGCACACCATGAACCACCTTCCCAAGCTTAACCCATGTCCATTGCTATCTCAAGCAGGCCCGAAGTTGACCTACAAGCAAAGAGAAACAAGCACAAAACAAAGGCACAAACAACAAACAAAACAAGCAAGGCTATACATATTTACAAGAGACAAGCTTTAGGGTTACTCATGTGAAATTGCAAAGGTCGAGAATATTGAGTTCTCCCCTTAGCTTGTTGAAGGTCTTCTCGTCAAGTGGCTTGGTGAAGATATCCACAAATTGTTCATGAGTCCGCACACTCACCAACTCAATGTCCTTCTTCTTAACGTGGTCTCTTATGAAGTGGTGCTTGACTTGAATATGCTTTGCATGACCATGATCTTTGGTTTTGAGAGCCATTTTGATTGCCGCTTCACTATCACAATATAATGGCATTTGAGTGAAGTTGAGGCCATAATCCGAGAGTGTTTGCTGCATATAGAGAAGTTGTGGACAACAAGCTCCCGCTGTCTTGTACTCCGCTTCGGCTGTAGATAGAGCCACCGAGTTTTGCTTCTTTTAGCTCCAAGATACAAGACATCTTCCAAGAAATTGGCAACCTCCTGATGTGCTCTTTCTATTCACTTTGCATCTCACGAAGTCCGAATCCGAATATCCAAGTAACTCAAAGCTTGTTCCTCTAGGATACCATAATCCCATGGTAGGTGTGTACTTGAGGTATCTAAGTATCCTCTTCACGGCCTTCAAGTGTGACTCCTACGGATATGCTTGATAAGCACACCCTCAAGGACACCCTAGCCTTAGATGTGCACAATGCTCTTGTTACTCTCACTAGCACTCTTAAGATATGCAATATATCCTCCTAGTGCTCCTCTCTTTTCCTCTTGGCTCTCACCAAATGCTCCAAGCAACTCCACTGGCCAAGTGTGGTCTCCAAGACCATAACAACGAAGTTATATAGGCTTCCAATTTCCAACTAGCCGTTGCTCCACGAAATCATATTTTTGGATGCCATTGACTGGACTGTCCGGTCACTGTCAGACCGGACCGTCCGGTCTCTCTTGAACGGCTCCCAGAGTCGTTGGCTGTTATGACCAAATGATCTCCTCGTACTGACCGGACCGTCCGGTTAGACTTTCTCTCTCCATTCCAGAGAGCACCATCTTCTACACTTCTCTGTCCGAGCAACATCCATATAGACCGGACCGTCCGGTCTATAGATCGGACCGTCTGATCTCTACAGGTCTTCGAACTGACAGACTTCTTTGCAGACTTCTCTCTAGTCTCCTAGTGACCGTATAGCCCGGTCTTCTCTGACCTCTCTGTCCGGTCACTATGTCCAGAAGCTGAAACTCCTCGTCCTCGCTTGACTTTGTTTCCCGGCTTCTCCGAACAACTCCTTGACTTCTCTACTGTCACCTAGTGCATGTGATTTCACTGAGCATCCATGCACATCACCGACTAGACATGTGTATTGGGTCATGTACAATACATGTGCCAAATTAGAACCTACAATTCATTGTACTTTGGGAGATAAAATGTGTGAAATATAAGAAAAATCAGCAGTATTCTTATTTTTTGTATCATGTAAAAAACATGGGTCTGTAGCTACAACTTCATATATAGGTGACACATATTTGTCCCAAGCTACAATAATTATTTAGGAATTTTTAGAACATTTTGTCCATGGGCTCATCATATTTTACTTATCACATGAATACAAATTCAAAACACCTACATGACATGAAATATTTTAAAAAATTCAAAACAATTACTAAAAGTGGAGGAGTGTATCATACATGTTTTCACGAAGTTGCACTACATGAATCAACATATTTAGTTAGATAGAAAATAATTGATAATTAGGAAGTACGAAAACGTATTATCGGGAACAAGCCTTTCCAGAGACAACGAATTCAATGGGCTAGTTCAAGTGTGACTTATCCGCCATTGATTGTGGGGCTCATCTGTGGCCAACTACATGCGGCTTATCTGGAGCGGTTCTCGCTTCAGTCGGTTCTCTGCGAGAGTGGACAACATCAACGAGAAGCACGGTAGGCAAATATTGGGCCCACGTCTCAGGGAGAGTGTAAAGAGCCACTACATACGTTTGCATCTCCCGTGCACATCAATGACTCGCCGCCTCTCCGTTAGCGCACACAACCCAACGTTTGCCCTCCACGTCCAATCATGGGTTACTGGGAGACATCCAATTCAACGGACTACTTCAATGACTTGTAGGGTCCCCAAAAGCACGGGCCCATATGTCAGAGAGCGGGTATGTAGATTGATCGAGCGGGTATGCATCTAGCATCCCCTAGCCTCCCTACACCCTATAAACCAAACACTCACGCTATCATCTCCCCCACTTTAAACTCTCTTTCGGTCCTCTCTGCGCCTCCCCTTTCGCAACCACTGCACTGCATCCACTGCTTTCGTGGGACTCCATGGCCTTCCTCTCGCACCGCCGATCTCCGTTATAGGTTCTTTCGCTAGATCTCTCACTCCATTTTGTGGATGTTGTGATTATCTAACAATGTTGATCTTGTTGTACTGTTCATGCAGAGCCGCTGTCGCCGAAGCTCATCGAGGTATCCGTCGCCGTCCTCTAAGTGCCTCCACTCCAAGCTGACGTCCATGGGCGTCGGTCCCACTGGCTTCGCCAGCGCCGTGCCTCCGCTAGCCCAGCTGCTCCGCTGGTTGTCCACAGCGATGACAGCGGTGATCACCGCCTCCGTGTTCTTCACAGGACCACGCTGGCAGAAATAATGTGGTGGCGCTGTCCATCCATCTCCTCCGGTGCCTCGTGACAGCGTCAGCGAGCCGCTGAATAGGCACGAAGTGACCCTCCACGCCGTGACGCTGTCCTGTGATAACCTGTTGTACCATGACAGCTGGGATCAGCACAGGAAGCTGACCGACAACCTAGTGGCAAATGATTAGGTCTGATGTCATCACGAGCGTCGTCGTCATGTCGTGGGGAGTGTGTGTTGAGACTCGTGGTCAGTGTCGAGGAGTCATGGAGTCGTTGGATGGTGTTTTTAGATCTTTGTTTTAAGTTTGTCGTGCCGTCGGTTGTCGAACCCTCCCCGTAATTTCAATGTTAGTTTGGGTATACGCCTGTCTGCGTGTTTCAATTTTCTATTTAATTTATATTTATGTGTTTATGTTTTTGGAACTTGCCTCGGATGCGCTCTCGTCGAGCCAGGAGCGCTCTCGTCGCGCCGTGCATGCCCAAATCCTTCTGCGCGCACAGTTGCCTTCGTGTACCTCTGATGAACCGTATCCTTCCACGCGCCCAAATCTCCTCCTCTCCCTCCAGACATAGAAACCACGACAAGATCATAGAATTTAGGGTTCCGTGAGGTCCATGAGTTAGTGTGGTGCCGGTGTGGGATGACGATGGTGGCAAGGATTGCGACGAGGATGGGGGCGTGGCGCCAGTGACGGTGAAGATAAAGCACACGACATGACCACAATGCGCGCGGGGTTTAGACCCCAACCTCGAGGACAACCGCCTCGCCATCCATGCATGACCGCAACCTCTTAACCTTCCATGACTGCAACCGCTTCGCCTTCCATGACCAACTAATTGACTGCCTCACCAATGCCGCCTCGCCCAAGTCCATGCCTTGTGGACCTAGATGATCCGTTCACCCTTGTCAATGGACAGGTTAGAAATGATCCGTCCACTCCTATCAGTGCCCGTCCATTAGAGCCGCCCGTCCATTAGAGCCACCCTTCCATAGACGGTCTCGAACTTGCCATTGATGACTCAATGGTCATTGGCCATCCTCGCCTATAACCAAATAATCTCTCCAATCACCTTCCTCGCCATTCTTGCATAACCAAACTCCTCTAGCCTTCCTCACCCCACTCCTTCATCGCCCCTCTTCTCCGCGCACGACCATGGATCCATCAGGACGATCTCCTCCGTGCTCTTCCCACTCTTCGCCTCCTCCATCTCTCCACCGGTGTACCGCCGACCGGGCGGATTTGCCCTCATGCTGATGCCATGTGGCCCCAGGATGGTGATGCTCCTGGCAGAGAGGCAAGCCACCGTGGCACGCGAGCATCAAACGACGTCTCCGGCGGCGCCACCCGGACCCGCTTGGTCGCCTACTCCTTCTCCAGCACCGGCCGCACCGGTCATTCGCCTCCATGTGCATGGTCCATCCTCAGGTGGTGCTGGTCCTAGCCGCGTGCGGCGCCACCCGAACAACGACGATGAGGAGGAGGCGCCGTTCGAGGATGACGCTCGGCTCCACCTACGTGTCTTTGTTACGACTACCCCGTCCTAGACAAAGCGGTACCGCTGCCCTATCTGCCAGTTCGAGGCGAGCACAACGTGGGACATTCTTCTCCATGTTGCGATGATCCTCCATAATGCCGCCGTGGAAGGGGTCGAGCCAGCCAGGCTGCACAACGTTGATGAGCACCACAGGCTCCATAATGCCGCCGTGGAAGGGGTTGGAAGAGCGATTGAGTGACCCTACTCATTATCAATATTTTTTTATGATGTTATTTTTTATTCTGAGTTATCGGACATTATGCCGCTTAATTATCATTATTATATAACATTGTCATTCTATGTTAATTATCAGAAGGGGCTGCCGGGTCTAACCCCTACGTGCACTCTCTCTCCCCCGTCACTGATTCATGGGTCCAGACTGAGTTGTGGACCCCCTTGGCTTGGACTCATATCGCCTTCATCGCCAACAACCCTCAAAATCCTATCCACATCTAGAGGAGGTGCAACTCCGCATCGACATTGGCTTGACCACCCGCCCCATATCGACAACCTTGAGGCCCGCCGCATCAATGCCAGCGGGACCACCTACCCCGCATCGACGACCTCGACTTCCCTGACGACAGTATTATTTGAAGAACTCGCCCCCTCCCTTTTTCTACCTAGATCTGTGATTCATTGTCTCTTCAAGCCTTGCAAATTAGGCTAGATTTGTGATTCATGGTCTGTTCTTGGTTTGCGCATCAACCATTGATGTTGGATGTTTGATTCGACACCTTGTTCTTGTGATGCAGAGACATGGCTAGCTGCTATGTAGTTTTCATACGAAGAAGGCCTGGAGTCTATTGCAGTTGGCCAGAATGCCAGAAGCAAGTAACTGGATGTCCAGGTTGTCAGGTAGTCGATCACCGGCTAGTAGAATTTGTTCCTGGGATGCGCGCTTAGGCTCGATGATGGCAATGCAAGAGGACACAAGGGATTATACTAGTTTAGGGAGTACCCCTACGTCCAGTTTGAGTGGTTGCTCATGTTACTTGCACCGAGGTGTACAAAGGATGTGAGAGAGGACAGTTCTTCAGGTCTCGGCGAGTGCAAGTGTGTGTGTGTGTGTCGAAGTGAAGTGTCATGTGTGCGATCCCTCCTAGAGGAAAAAGAGCCTTCCCTTTTATATTTCAAGTGGCGGGCCCACATGATAGAGAAATAGAGGGAGAGAGAGAGAGAGAGAGAGTGGAGAAAATGTGCGGCGAGTTGGTGAAGCCGTGCTGAAGGGGGCGTGGACTTTGGTTGATGACGTGGTCCTCGGTCTTCATGGGACCCTCCATCCTGGTCTCCATGATTGCAGTTGCTATCTGGAGGCGTGCCCCCATCCTCCGTCGATGAGTCAGAGCCCATCGTTTCTGTAGATGGCGTGGGCCGGGTAACCTGGGTGGTTCAGCATGGGTGATTACCACGATGTCATACGCCATCCTATCACGCCTGTTCATCAGGTAATCCTCGATCACCACTGTTAAGGGCTTCATCATGATGAACTATGTCATAGCATCGTGTTCTATCCCATCGGTCAGGTTGTCATGGCGACGTGGGTAGGTTGTCAGGAGGATTAGACCTCCTGACACTATAGCCGCGTGCCTGGCATGGTGCCTGGATTGACTTGGAGGATAGTTGTTGATTCTCGTCCCATTCGACCCCCATTGTGAGGAGTCGATTCATCATGTAATGCTTGGAATAAAGTGTTCAGGTTCCGCCCCACCCTGTCACGGCCATGATAATCGAGTTTCTCCACCCCCTACTCCCACGGGGTTAGCGGCGTGGTGCCTTGTCTTGTCCTAGCATGATAGACTGATGACAGGAGTCAGCGAGGATGGCAGGTACCCCAGCGTCATTGTGCCTGTCCAGGCAGGGACCATCACTGTGGGGGTGGCACTGGCCATCTTATCTGTGGTCTGCTCGTCCCTTGGTGGGGGGTCAAAGAAGGCGAACCAGGCCCTGTCCCCTTACAAGAGGTAGAGCGAGGCGGGACGCGGTTGACCCCTTCGATGGGGGTCGAGGGGGAACGTTACATGCTCAACTCCTTTGGTGGGGGTCGAGCAGGGCGGGGTCGGCTTGTCCTCCTCGATGAAGGCCAATCAAAGTGGGACGCGCTAATTCCTTGATTTGGGGGGGGGGGGGGGGGGCAGGCCTGTTGACTGTGTTGACCTAGCACCATGTGGGTCGTGGGTTTCCTAGCCTACCGTAGGCCCTTGACACAACCGTCCATTATTTTTAAAAGGGGGTTATTATTTGCCACGTGGCATCGTTGACATTTACCCTCGACTGTAGCCCTTGAGCCCTTGAGTGAGTCGTAGAGTCGCTCGAGGGGTCCCGTCGACTCATCGGATGAAGCATAGCTTTTGTATCGGTGTTCTCCTCGACCGGGTCCATGCGAGCGCACCCGCCGGGTGTAGCCCCTGAGCCAGAGGGTAGGTCAAAGACTAGTGCTCTGGCATTATTCGCTGGAGCCTGTCATGGACAATCCATGGTGTTTTGGGGAAATCGAAGGGTCCTGTTCGAAACGCGGGTACCCTAATGGGGTGTGTCAGGGCAAGATTTTGTCGTCTCTCAACACATCCACCGAGGGCATCTTCTTTTTCTTGAGGGACAAGCTGCATGGTAGCCGAGGTGGCGGGGCTCTTGTCATCATGTGGTGTGGCGTCAAAGCCAGTGTCTGTCCATCTCGGGCAATGCATGACGCGACTGGTGAGCGCAGGCCTGCTCTGTCATGGGGCGGTGGACAATCAGCCCGTGAGGTGGGCCTTGTTGTGAGATGTGGTCAATTTTGCCTATTTAGGGCCTTTTCTGGGCCGTCTTTCTCCCTAAATCTATCTACCCTCTTATGCGTGCTGTGTTTCCTCATCTTGGTCCTAGTAGCCTAGGGGTCAATAGCCACGCCATCATTGCCCACCCCGCTCTTGTCCGGTTACCGGGAGGGGCATTATCATGTGAGCTGACTTGACATTCGGTGGTAGCGATGAGGATGACGATGAAGATGCCAATGTCCGTGTTCACCCATTCCACAGTGATGAAGAAAGACCTGGACGGGCTTGTCAGTGCCGGGCTTCTGGTCCAGCTCACCCGAGCGGCGGAATGTCTGGTGCCCGAGAATGAGTCCTTGTCGAGGCCTCCGCCGGGGTACGTAGTGTCGTTCATGCCTTTCCACAAGTGCGGGCTTGGGCGGCCTCCGGACGACTTCCTCCGAGTGCTGCTCACTCATTATCACGCGGAATTGTAGCATCTGAATCCTAATGGGATTCAACACATCTCGGCCTTCGTGGCCTTGTGTGTGGGATTCCTCGGCATTGCGCCCAACTTCAACTTGTGGTGCCACTTCTTCCACACCGCATGCCTGCGGCTCAATGTTGGGGGCGAATACTTCCCCTGCACCGTCGGGTGTGATGGGATTCGGCTCTATAGGGACTACTCGAGGTCATACATTGCGATGCTGACCCCGACTAACAACTCCGAGTGGCACAAGATATGATTCTACCTACGCGATGATGAGCTCCACCCTCTCCTAGAGTTCACCGGTAGGGAGATTCATGAGTCTCAGGAGAGTTGGTCATGGGGGAAGAAGGGGTCCGGCAAGAGGTGGATCAATGAGGCCCTCGTCGCGATCACCCATCTGAAGAGGTGCGGCCTTGACGGCGCCAAGGTCGTCGGGTGGTACCACAAGCGGCGGTTCGCGCCCTTATCTGCTCATCGCCTTTCCATGTTCCTCGTTGGGGACAACAACGATCGCGCGTCCCAGACAACGTGATGGCAGAGGTTTTTCTACCCGAAGACGAAGTCACAAAGTGGGTGAGGGCGGCAGTAGGGACTAGCACCCGAGCATGGCCCATGCCGATTGGGTCGGTCATGCGTTCGCATCCCTGGGTGGTTGATGTGGTAAGTAGTTCAACCCCTATGTTCTTTCTTGCACTTTTGTTTTTTGTTTTTTAATCGTCATGTCGGTTGGCGCTTCCCGTGATGCTCCTTTCTTAGTCCTAGTGGACATCCTACATCCGTTCCACCTCCCTCCGACTACCGGAGGGGAGGCGCAGTGGACCACCAACTGCTTCAGGAGCGTGGAGCAGTGGGACGCCACGCAGGAGAGGAGGAGGAAGAAGGATGTCGACATCTTGGCAAAGAAGAGGAAAGAGGAGCAGGAGCGAAGGCGGCAAGCACTGAGGGAGGCGCGCAAGGCAAGAGGTGAGGACACAAATACCCTGTTGCTCGCGTCGACAGAGGAGGACGACCATGACAAGGAAGATGATGACGTGCCCGGCGACATGGAGGTCATTAGCGGGAACACGGACTTTGGTAATGTCGCTGATGATGATGACGATGACATCGACATCGGCCTGGCTGCCGGCCTCGGCTTTGTACCGTTCGCGCGAGCGACCCTGGATAGGAGGGGTTACTGGTTTCGCCACCGTCGGCTCGGCCGGAGGTCCGCGTGGGTCCATGTCCGACCAAGGAGAAGGCGTCCATGGGCGTAGCCGTAAGAGGCTTGACGGAGGGTCTCCCCTCAACACGGCCCGTGGAGACCACGACTGCCACGCGTGCCCCTGAAATGGAGCCGATGGCCAAAAAGGCAAGCTAGAGCGACGGAGATGGTGAAGCGCCGGGGAGATCTCAGGCGACGGGGTTGGAGGACGTGGCCGAGCAGATGACTGAGCCATCCAGGCCTGCGGCAGAAGTCAAGACGCCGCGGGTTGAAGATCCTTTGTCCGGGGCCGAGGCCGAGGCGGTGTCCTCCCCTCCTGTCGTGGAGAAGCGAGCTTGTGAAACGGAGGCTAGTGATGACGTGCTGAGCGAGAAGCGCGCGAGGCTACGACAGATGCGGCTGCTTCAGACACGGGCACGTCAGCGATGGAGGTTGGCCATGACGAGGGTAGCCGGTGATTGGATGGGCCCTAGCCCGGGCCGTGAATGCGACGGCAGCTGCCCCAGACGACACTGGTGCTACGGGTGCTGCCTCGGACGGTGTTGGCATGACGGGCGGTGCGGCTCCGAATAGGCAATCCGTTCCACCGCTGATGCCCACTGAGCATGCGCTCTTCGAGGACGAGGTGAAAAGGATGAAGGAATCGTGCGACCCTCTTGCGCTCCAACTCGCTGCATTGTGCAATGCGCTGAAGCATGAATGCGAGGCCTCGCTTGTTGCGACCTTGCGATATTTGGCTACCGCCCGTCAAGAGTTGCAGGAGGAGTGTTGTCACAATGAGGAGTTAGGCTCCAGGCAGGTGGAGCTGCAGGCCTTCCTGGAGTAGGCTGAGCTTCGATCAGGGGAGGCGGAGCATGCCCTTGTCACCGCATGGAAGGATCAAGACGATGTTGTGACGCAGGCGGCGGCGGATGCCACGGAGGTCAAGAAGCTCGGCCTCACCCTCCAGTAGGAGAAGGTGTAGCGCGAGGAGACAGAGAAGGCTGCCGCAGCCTCCACCAAAGTTGTGACTGCACATCCTTTGCAGCTACAACAGTCCCGCTGGGGACAGGAAGGTAACATCTCCTCTGCTTCTCTTTGATTGTCACAAATTCGTTTGTTGCTCTGCTCATTCTCTAATTTTAGTGATTTTTGCGTAGAGTTAGGATCGAGGCTGGAGGTGGTGGAAGCGTCCCTTCGCCAAAAATTTGAAGAGAAGGATGCCCTGCTCGCCGAGCTAGGATGAGCGGCGCGGGAGCTCCAGGCCACGCTGCCTCTCGACTCTACTCTCGTAGAGAGGGTCAGGATCTTGATGGCTATGGGCCATGAGTGGATCAAGCGGGGGGCGGGGGGTGCATTTTGGCATGTGCACCACCTTCACTATGTTCGTTACCCATTTTGACTTAGCCGAGGCCGAGCTCAAAGCAGTGAGCAGGGCCTACGTTGAAGGGCACACCGCTGAGCAGATGGCCACGATCCGTGCTGTCACCCATCCTCAGGCGGACATCCTAACAAGTGCATATAAGGAGGAGGCTCTCCCCAAGGTTGATGCAGGAAATTAGTTAGTAGATGTTTTCTAATTTTTGTTATTTGCTTGGATGATGGGTCATCATGCCTGAATTTATGTAATAGTATAAGACTCATGCTCGTTTGCTTTGGCTTGACCCATGGTGGTCCTTGGATCACTTTTAATTTTGTGTTGAGTTTGGTTTGCCAGTTCAGCCCCTTTCTCTTTGTTTTGACTTGTAAAGTTTTAGCTTACGGGCCTCTTGAGACTTAGTCACCTCGGTGATCGTTGTTGCCATGGCTGCTGGGGCTCGCATGACGTTGCACCATCCGACCGAGTAGACTTTGAGCCTCTTTTGTCCGTGGCTTACTTTATTTATCGCTATGATTCAGTCTGAGTTGATGGTCTTGCAAATTTTTGCGAAAAAAGTGCGAAGTGTGGTGCGCCTTCTAGCCCTCGAGTGACCCTCGACCCCTGGACAGAGGTCGAGGGTTACTGAAGAGCTATGGGCGCACATGGAAATTGAAATGGACATAATTTTAGGGATAGAATTTACGTAGTTGTGATATTTTTCATGCGTTTTTGAATTACACGCCCTCCAAGGTCTTGAGCTTGTAGGAGCCAGGCCGGATCACTCGATTGATGATGAATGGTCCTTCCCAAGGTGGTGAGAGCTTGTGTCGGCCCATGTTGTCTTGAACCCTGCATAGAACAAGGTCGCTGATGATGAAACCTTTGTTTCTTACATTGCGGTCGTGGTAGCAGCGGAGAGCTTGTTAGTACTTCGCCGAGTGGAGGAGCGCAATATCTCGAGCCTCGTCGAGTTGGTCCATTGCATCCTTGAGTGATGTTTCGTTGGCTTAGTCCTTGTAAGCGCATACTCGGGGTGTGTCGTAGTCTAGATCCGTGGTTAAGATTGCCTCGGATCCATAGACCATGAAGAAAGGCGTGAAGCCTATCGCTCGACTCTGAGCTGTTCGAAGGCTTCAAAGTACCGCCCATCAACCGCTGAATTGTTTCAAACGATTGAAAATCACGGTGGGGTCGAAGATTCGAGGCTTGAACCCTTGAAGAATCCTACCATTCACTCGTTCGACCTGCCCATTCATCTCGGGGTGGGCGATGGTGGCCCAGTTGACCCGGATGTGGTAGTCATCGCAGAACTTGAGGAATTTCTTCCATGTGAACTGGATGCCGTTATCCGTGATTATGGAGTTCAGCACTCTAAATCAGTGGATAATATCAAGGAAGAACTCGACTACTTCCTCGGATCGGATTTTTGTTGTGGCTCGGGCTTCAATCCACTTTGAATGATGCGAGTCGCATCTCTCACAACGGTGGGCCAGTAAAAGCCCTGCCAAAAGGCATTGCCGACGAGAGTTCGGGGCGTGGCGTGGTGGCCGCAGATCCCTCCGTGGATGTTTTCGAGGAGCTTAGTTCCTTCCTCGGTGGTAATCCAGCACTACATAATTTTGGTAACGCTGCGCTTATACAACTATCCTTCGACCAGGATGAAAGACTTAGGGTGACAGTAGAGGCGCTTTGCCTCGGTTCCATCGATAGGGAGCGTGCCTTGCATGAGGTAGTCGATATATGGGTTCCGCCAATTGATAGGGGGTTTGGCCTGTTCGCCGAGGAGATCGGCTCGCTCGACCTGGTCGATATCCACGCGACGAAGTGAGCTCTTGGCTTGGAGCTCAGTGGCCTTTACGAGCAGCGCCGCGACTTCTAGTTGGGCCCATTGGGCCTCTGGCGTCACGGGTGGTGGGAGCGTTTGGAGCAGCGCCGCTGCGGCGGCAATGTTCTACTCCGCACGAGCGAACTGTGGCGGCCCCAGGTCATCGTTAATGATGCACTGATAGGCATCATGAGCTGTGGCACGAGTGTGTCCTCCCATGTCCTGTCAAGCTAGTTCGCGGTTGATCGTGGCTTGCTCGTTCGCCAGCTGGCGCTTGGCTTGTTTGAGCTCCTATCGTCATGCATGTAACCGCTCGTGGGCGTCGTCCGCCCGAGGTCTGGGCTGAGCGCCCGCTGCATCACGCATGGACACGTCTACGACTGGTTCTCCGGTGCCACCCACCGGAGGGGGTTGGCCCTGGGGTTTGTGGCACCGCCTGTTGTAGAGCCACCTACCGCAGAGCTGCCAGCAACGCCGACATCAGGTGTCGGTGCGAGTTGCGCCATGTGACATTCGCATGCAGGGTTATGGCTCCTTGCGCTACTCTTAGAGTCAGAGCTCTCGTCAGACCCCTAATTGAGGAGGTTGAAGAAGGACTCGTTGGGGTGCACGATCACGCCCATGAACCCGCTGCTCGTGGGGGGGGGGCGAGACACCATGTTGGGCCTCGAGGCCTTGGAACTCTCCCGCGTCATTTCATAGGCCGCATGAGAAAGTTTCCTAGGGGTTTCCATTGAGAAGACCCCGGAGAAGTGGCGTGCTCTTGAGGAGCAGGCCGTGGATGTTCGTGAAAGCGAACGCGACACACCAGAGGTCGTCCTGGGCTGGTGTAGGGACCAGGTAGCGCTCCAAATGAAACCACTATTGCTCATTGTTGTTAGCTGGTGGTATGGGGATGTCGGAGACTCTTACTCTTGCAGGCTCCAGCTGAACAGCCTGCATCGCCACGGTGGCGACGCCTGTGGCTGCTGAGATGGGATCCAGGAGCAACTCGTCAATGAGCTCTAGAGTCCCATCCTTTGCGACCATGAAGTCCAGTGCATGACCCATGTCTTCTAGCCATAACTGACGCGGTGCCTCGGTGGCAGCCTCAGGGGCTGGAAGCGGAGGCGGTGCTGGTGCGTTGACGCAAACCAGCGTCCGCTCAAATGTGGCGATGAACTTCAGGCTCCCAAAGAACACGCTGGTGCCAGGAGCCAAGAAGGTGATGGAACTAGCCAACCAAACCGGAAAGTGGTTATTGATCGAAGTACGCATGTTCCCCTACCTGGCGTGCCAACTGTCGGTGTTTCAACCACCGAGTAGTAGAATATGTTCTGGGGATGCGCGCTTAGGCTCGATGATGGCAAAGCAAGAGGACATAAGAGATTATATTGGTTCGAGTAGTACCCCTACGTCCTGTTTGAGTGGGTGATCGTGTTACTTTCACCAGGGTGTATAAATGACATGAGAAAGGAGAGTTCTCCAGGTCTCGGCGAGTGTGAGTGTGTGTGTTGAAGTGAAGTGTAATGTGTGCGATCCCTCCTAGAGGAAGAAGAAACTCCCCTTTTATTTCAAGGGGCAGGCCCGTGTTACAAAGAGAGGGGGAGTGGAGAACACGTGCGGGTAGTCGGTGAAGCCGTGTTGAAGGGGGCATGGACTTCGATTGGTGGCGTGGTCTTTGGTCTTCGTGGGCCCCTCTGTCTTAGTCTCCATGCTTGAAGTTGTTGCGTCGAGGCGTGCCCCCGTCCTCTGTCGATGAGTCGGACTCCGTCGTCCCTGTGGATGGCGTGGGCCGGGTAACCCGGGTGGTTCAGCATGGGCGATTACCACGATGTCATACTGATGTGAACAAGGGTTCCCGATCTTCCGAAAGGTTCTTGGTAAGTTGATTTGGTCGGAGGTGACACACAAATCGATCCGGCTTCAGAACAGCACGTTCTAAACCCCGCAATCGCAGCACGACGTCTCCTCTGGTTATCAACCGTCCAAAGACGATTGACCTCGCCGAGAAGGCTAATCCCTACCTACGAATCAAGAACACAAGCAAGAATAACAAAGAATGCAACACAATTGCAGATGTATGATTAAACTCTCGAAGTTAGGGTCTCACAAACTGATGAACGACAAAACTGTTTATGAACAGAATTAATCTAAGCAAAACCCGAACCCTAATGGTGCGGCGGCGGCTGTATATAAAAACCCTAGGGTCGTCCAAGACCCTCTGGACGCGCCCTAATTGGGCTCAACTAGATACAAAGCCCAAAGGCCGAAAATAGGCGACACAGCACCGACACAGATTCTGGACTCTCTCTTGTTTTGATGATTCCCGATGACTCCGGATGAATTTTGACATGAGGCCGGCGGCATTGGAAAGGTCTTCTCCTTATCTTTCCGTGCATATGTAGAACGTATAAATCCGTGTTCGTATGCGTCCTGGCCGACTGTTTTAGTGCAGACTGGTCCTGGACCCTGAAACAGACTCGAAGTCGGTTTTGATTGGGCCTCCACTTTGGCTTCCAAGCCCTTGCTGGTCCTCCACGTTCCCAACTCCTTCTCCCATCATCTCCTGGTCCTCTCCATGGTTTCTAATCATAAAATAATCATTAGATAGTAAACCATTCTCAAAAATAACATATAGCAAAGAACGTAGGAACGAGCTCACCTCTAAATTTAGTCCTCGTGCACGAGCTCTAGTCATTGGACCTTGCAAGTCCAGATTTGGAGGAGTGTTGTATGTATCCATAGGAGTGATGTCCTCATCATCCTCCCCCTCTTGAATTGGAGTCGTCCTTGACTCGAGCTCATCCTCTTCTTCCAAGTATGGTTTCAAATCTGAAATGTTAAAAGTAGGACTAACCCCGAACTCGGGAGGCAACTCAAATTTGTATGCATTATCATTAATCTTCTCCATTATTTTGAATGGACCATCAGCTCTAGGCATTAGTTTAGACTTTCTCAATTCTGAAAATCTATCCTTCCTTAAGTGTAACCACACTAAATCTCCTACATCAAGCTTTACTTCCTTTCTACCCTTACTACCAGTAATTTTATACTTTTCATTCATCTTTTCAATGCTAAGTCTAGTGGTCTCATGCATTTGCAAAATAAGTTCAGCACGCTCCTCAGCATCAACATGAACTCTCTCATTAATAGGTAGAGGAAGTATATCAAGTGGAGTACGGGGATCAAAACCATACACTACTTTGAATGGACTTACCTTGGTAGTAGAATGTGTTGCCCGATTAGAAGCAAACTCAACATGAGGTAAGCATTCTTCCCATTGCTTTAAATTTTTCTTCAAAATAGCTCGCAACATAGTACCCAAAGTGCGGTTCACAACCTCAGTTTGTCCATCAGTTTGTGGATAACAAGTTGTAGAAAATAGCAACTTTGTACCCAACTTATTCCAAAACGTGCGCCGAAAATGACTCAAGAATTTTGCATCATGATCTAAAACAATAGTAGAAGGCAAACCATGCAAACGTACAATTTCTTTGAAAAAAAGATCAGCAATATAACTAGCATCATCAGTTTTATGACATGGTATAAAGTGTGCCATCTTGGAAAAACGATCCACAACAACAAAAATGCTATCGCTCCCCCTCTTAGTCCTAGGCAGTACTAAAATAAAGTCCATAGAAATATCCGCCCAAGGAATAGAAGGAACAGGAAGTGGCATGTATAAACCATGTGGATTCAATCGAGACTTAGCTTTTTGACATGTAGTGCAGCGAGCAACAAAACGCTCAACATCTTTCCTCATCCTTGGCCAAAAGAAGTGTGTGGCCAAAATATCCTCTGCCTTCTTAGCACCAAAATGACCCATCAATAAACCTCCATGCGCCTCCTGCAACAATAAAAGACGAACGGAACCAACTGGAATGCATAGGCGGTTAGCTCTAAACAAGAATCCATCGTTCAACACAAATTTGTGCCAAGCACGACCTCTTTTACAGTGCAGCAATACATCTTTAAAATCAACATCAGCAACATATTGTTCTTTAATTGCCTCAAGTCCAAAAATTCTACAATCAAGTTGAGACAACAAAGTATATCGCCTAGATAAAGCATCAGCAATCACATTATCCTTCCCTTTCTTATGTTTAATAATATAAGGAAAAGACTCAATAAACTCAACCCATTTAGCATGTCTACGGTTCAAATTGCATTGAGAACGAATATACTTAAGTGATTCATGATCAGAATGAATAACAAATTCTTTGGGTAACAAATAATGACGCCACGTCTCTAAAGAACGTACAAGTGCATATAGTTCCTTATCATACGTGGAATAATTCAAAACAGGCCCAGTAATTTTTTCACTAAAGTATGCAACAGGTTTACCATCTTGCATCAAAACACCACCAATGCCTATACCACTAGCATCACATTCAAGCTCAAAAGTCTTATCAAAATTGGGTAATTGTAGCAATGGTGCATGTGTAAGTTTGTCCTTCAAAGCATCAAAAGACTCATGATGTACCTTACCAAAATGGAAGTCAACGCCCTTCTTTGTCAACTCATGCAATGGTGCAGCAATGGTGCTGAAATCTTTGACAAAGCGGCGGTAGAAACCTGCAAGACCAAGAAAACTCCTCACCTGTGTGATAGTTTTTGGTACAGGCCAGCTCTTTATGGCTTCAATCTTCGCCTCATCCATCTTAATTCCCTGTGGAGTCACAACATAGCCAAGAAAAGAGACTCGATCCGTGTAAAAGGTGCACTTCTCAAGGTTACCAAATAAACGTGCAACTCACAAAGCATCAAAAACAGCACGCAAATGAATCATATGATCATACATGGATTTGCTATAAATCAAGATATCATTAAAGTAAACAACCACAAATTTGCCAATAAAAGGTCTTAAAACCTCATTCATCAAACGCATGAAAGTACTGGGTGCATTAGTCAACCCAAAAGGCATTACTAACCACTCATACAACCCGAATTTGGTTTTGAAAGCTGTTTTCCATTCATCTTCAAGTTTCATTCTAATTTGATAGTAGCCACTACGCAAATCAATTTTAGTGAAAATTATAGCACCACATAACTCATCAAGCATGTCGTCTAGCCTAGGAATAGGATGACGATACCTAATAGTAATGTTATTAATGGCTCTCCAATCTACACACATACGCCAAGAACCATCTTTCTTAGGAACCAAAAGTACAGGAACAGCACAAGGACTAAGTGATTGACGAACATACCCACGATCCAAAAGGTCTTGGACTTATCGTTGTATCTCCTTAGTCTCCTCAGGGTTGGTCCTATAAGCAGCACGGTTCGGTAAAGTAGCACCAGGAATCAAATCAATTTGATGCTCAATCCCTCTCAAAGGTGGCAATCCCGGGGGTATCTCATCTGGGAAAACATCCTCATACTCCTGCAAAAGGTTAGTGACAGCAGGAGGCAAAGCACTAGAAGCAATATCACCAAGCAAAAATAAGGCTTGTTTGCATATCAAAGCATAGCAAATATCATCAGTAGAAATTTCAGCAAGCTCAGATTTTGTGGCAAGACATGAACGACCTTGTAATTTAATTGCAGCACCCTTAGAACTTGAAGAATCATTAACATTACTTGGTATAGAAGCAGAATTAACAGGTTGCTGAATTTCAGGGCTTTTATTTTTCAAACTAGCAGCTCGTTCTAAATCAGCTTGTACAATTTCAGCAGGGGTCCTTGGTAACAAAGTAATTTTAGTTCCTTTATGCATAAAAGTGTACTTATTACTTTTACCATGGTGTACAGCATCATTATCAAATTTCCAAGGTCTACCCAATAAAAGTCAACAAGCTTGCATGGGTACAACATCACAATCAACAGAATCCACATAGAAACCAATGGAAAAAGGAACTCTGCAAGTTTGTGTTACCTTAGCTTTTCCAGAGTCATTTAACCACTGAATGTAGTATGGATGTGCATGTGGGCGTGTGGTTAAATCAAGCTTCTTAACCACATCAGAACTCACCAAATTGTTGCAGCTTCCTCCATCAATGATGACACGTGCCCGACGATTCTTGATGACGAAGAAAATCTGGAACAAGTTATGTCGCTGCATCATCTCAGGCTGCTGGATTTGTGTGCTAAGCACACGCTGCACAATAATATTCATGTAGCCCGTGGTATCTCCACCTCCAAGGACGAGATCACCGCTGGTGGCAGCGACATCCTCCTCCTCATCCTCCACATCGGAGGTGCTCATGTAACCGCCATCATCTGTCGCCACATATGCCCGCCTACTTGGGCAATCTTTCTGCACATGGCCAAGACCATGGCAGCGGTGGCACTGAATCCCTGTAGTGCGTCCCGTCGAAGCAACAGGGGAGGCACTACTAGCCGGTACCTGCACAGAATTTTTACCTGAGCGCGTAGAAGGGGCAGGGGCTGATCTTGGTGCTGCAGAAACAACACTAGCTGGTGGGGGCGGCCGGAAAGATGGTTTGGGCAGCCCCGAAGTCCCCGTCGGCCGTGGTGGGTAGAAATTCCTGGACTTGCTGTACTCCTCAAAAGCCTGGAAAAGTCCCTGTGATTCTTTCTCTGCAAGCATAGCATACTGGAAACACTGGTTGAGGGTATAAAATTCTTTATAATCAAGGATGTCCTGAATTTCTTTTCTCAAACCAGAATAAAAGCGGCAAATCTGATCCTCTACTTTTTTAACCACAGCACAACGAATCAAACCCTTCTGAAGCTCACTAAAATACTCCTGAACAGTTTTATCTCCTTGATCTAAACGCTGCAGTTTATTACAAATTTCTCTATAAAAAGAAGGAGGAACAAAACGATCACGCATTTCTACCTTAAGTTCTTCCCAAGTAGTAGGCAAATCGGTTTCAGCAGCTAGACCACTCCACCAAACAATAGCAAAGTCCTTAAACTCACTAGTGGCTTGTCTAACTCTATGTTGTTCAGGAACAAGGTGGGCATTAAATTTTTGTTCTACCGTCATTTCCCAATCAAGGTAAGCATCACCATCGTACTGACTCGAAAACGAAGGAATTGAAAACTTAATTTTAGCATACGGATCATCTGGAGCATGGTTACCTTGTGTGCGACGGTTGTGGTTGTGGAAACCACCCATACCTTGAGGGTTACGTTGCAAACGACGTCGTAACCTTGCGGTCCTTGTAGCTGACCTATCGACGGTGCCATCAGCCTTATACACCGTTGCTTCATCATGATCGTCTTCAACGTCGTTGTTGGTGTTGGTGTTGGTGTTGGTGTTGGTCTTGTGAGCGGTCTCCAATTCGACAACCTGATCGGTTAGCCTAGAGACTCTCTTATCCAACCGCTCAATGCTTTCTCCCAGGTGAAGCTTGGTGACGGCGTCGGTGACGGCCCTGGTGATCGTCTCTGCCAAATCACTCTGAACCGCCTGCAAAGCCTTCTGTAACTGATTTTGGCTCACGCACTCATCCAATTTTGAGGGTGAAGCACCCTCTCCATCGCTTCCTGACATCAGAAACACCAAAACAGGAAACAAAAGGTGAAGGTTATCCCTACAAAACTACTAAGCAGTGGTGCCTCTCAACACAGCAAAAGGAAGCTTCTTGTAAAGTTCTTACAAAGTTCTGAAAACAACAAAGCGAAGGATACCAGGGAGAAGTGTTCCACGATTGCAAGGGTTACAAAATAACCTATGTACTGTTCAGAAGAAGTATGTAGAGCTAGGAAGGCCAAATATATATATATATATGAGTGGCACACAAATCAAAAACAGATAGTAAAGCTGAATAAGTGCCCAAGTAACTTGTCCCTAGTTGCTGGTCTAACTCTGTCCTAGAACAGTAGTGATAGCAAAGAAGAAACAAGGAGACAAAGGAACACAGTCGATAACAGGGGGCTTAGTGTAAAACAGCCAAACTCAGAAATTCCAGGAGGCTAGATGGAGCACTAGTAGGAATCCCAAATTTCTTTTTTTTTTATTTTATTTTTTTGATATTTTTTTCTAACTCACTAGCAAACAAGGAGAAACCATAAAACATTTCAGCTCAAACCAAGCTAGGACGTGGCCTACAGAAAATCTTGAAGTTTCAGAAAACGTCGGGTTTCAACTTGAATGAATTTTTTCTTTATCTTCCCGATTTTTTTTGAATTTTTTGACGAGGGCACACAGGGGTGACACACAAATCTCCTGTAAAAATTTCAGCCAAAACGGACAACCGAGCGAAAAGTTATGACTGTTTTACCGAAGGGGTGTCGGAATAGGTTATGAAGAACCCGGGGGTTTGAGTGAAATCCGAGTCGGGCTTGGGGTCGGGTAGAGATTTTTTTTTTTGGCGAGGTGGATGCAGCGGAAAGTGGAATTTGTGAAAATTGGTCCGAGGTGGTGAGGGTGGGATTAGGGTGGGCGTGTTGATCAATCAACCCTAGCACACAAAGCCGACAAAACCGAGGAGGGTGAAGGGGATGGCGGCTAGGGTTGCAAGGGAAACACTACTGACGACAAAAACACAAACTAAACCAGCGATTAAACAAGAACTAGGGCACAAACTCAACACTACGGACTCTGAAATTGAAATATGCAAAGGCTAAACACGTGGTTATGGGCGGGGGAAATTTTTTTTTGATATTTTCTGTGGACGATAGGAAGAACACGAAAACAAAACTAAAGGGTAGTGTGAACCTGACGGTGCACCTGAAGCTCTGATTACCACTTGATGTGAACAAGAGTTCCCGATCTTCCGAAAGGTTCTTGGTAAGTTGATTTGGTCGGAGGCGACACACAAATCGATCCGGCTTCAGAACAGCACGTTCTAAACCCCGCAATCGCAGCACGACGTCTCCTCTGGTTATCAACCGTCCAAAGATGATTGACCTCGCCGAGAAGGCTAATCCCTGTCTGCGAATCAAGAACACAAGTAAGAACAACGAAGAATACAACACAATTGCAGATGTATGATTAAACTCTCGAAGTTGGGGTCTCACAAACCGATGAACGGCGAAACTGTTTATGAACAGAATTGATCTAAGCAAAACCCGAACCTTAATGGTGCGGTGGCGGCTGTATATAAAGATCCTAGGGTCGTGCAAGACCCTCTGGGCGCGCCTCTAATTGGGCTTAACTAAATACAAAGCCCAAAGGCCAAAAATAGGCGACGCAGCACCGACACAGATTCTGGACTCTCTCTTGTTTTGACGATTCCCGATGACTCCAGATGAATTTTGATATGAGGCCAGCGGCATTGGAAAGTTCTTCTCCTTATCTTTCCGTGCATATGTAGAACGTCCAAATCCAAGTCCGTATGCGTCCTAGGTGACTGTTTTAGTGCAGACTGGTCCTGGGCCCTGAAACAGACTCGAAGTCGGTTTTGATTGGGCCTCCACTTTGGCTTCCAAGCCCTTCCTGGTCCTCCACGTTCCCAACTCCTTCTCCCATCATCTCCTGGTCCTCTCCATGGTTTCTAATCATAAAATAATCATTAGGTAGCAATCCATTCTCAAAAGTAACATATAGCGAAGAACGTAAGAACGAGCTCACCTCTAAATTTAGTCGCCGTGCACGAGCTCTAGTCATTGGACCTTGCAAGTCCAGATTTGGAGGAGTGTTGTGTGTATCCATAGGAGTGATGTCCTCATCACATACACCGTCTTGTCATGCATGTTCATCAGGTAGTCCTCGATCACCACTTTTAAAGGCTTCATCATGATGAACTATGTCATAGCATCGAGTTCTATCCCATCGATCAGGTTATGATGACGACAAGGGTAGGTTGTCAGGAGGATTAGACCTCCTAACACTGTAGTTGTGTGCCTGGTACATTGCCTAGAACAACGCAGAGGGTAGTTGTTTATTCTCGTCCCATTCGATCCCCCTTCGCGGGGCGTCGGGTCATCATGTAATGCTTGGAATAAAGTATTCGGGTGCCGCCCCACCCTGTCACAGCCATGATAGTCGAGTTTCTTCACCCCGCTACTCCTGCGGGGTCAGCGGCGCGGTGCCTTGTGCTGTCCTGGCGTGATGGACTAATGACAGGAGTCAGCGTGGGTGGCAGGTACACTAGCTCATTGTGCCTTTCTAGGCGGGGGCAGCGCTAGCGATCTTATCCGCGGTCTGCTTGTCCCTCGATTGGAGTCGAAGAAGGCGAAGTGGGCCCCACCCCCTTACAAGAGGTCGAGCGTGGCGGGATGCGGTCGAACCCTTCGATGGGGGGTCGAGGGGAACATTACGCACTCGACCCCTTTGACAGGGGTCGAGCGGGGCGGGGTCAACTCATCCTCCTCGATGAAGGCCACTCGAAGTGGGCACGTTGATTCCTTACTTTAGGGGGGGCGCCTGTTGACCGTGTTGACCTAGGACCACGTGGGTCCTGGGTTTCCTAGCCCACCGTATGCCCTTGACACGACCATCCATTATTTTCGAAAGGGGGTTATAATTTGCCATGTGGCATCATTGACATTTACCCCCGACACTGGTGCATGCTACCAAAAGTATCAAACATTTGATGTTGTGGTTCTGGATTTAAACAAACCTCATTCAATTGGTCTTGTTGATGCTAACAAACCGCTAAAGAAAGTTGATGTAGTTGGCAAAATTGAGTAGAAGGATGTAATCTTAGTGATACAGTTCCTTATTATTCTTGTGTTGTGCTAGATGTTGATGTAGACTGTTGTTTTTCTGAGTGATTTGATCTGAAACAAATTGTTGTTCGAATTTTCCTGAGATGGTTCGCATTTCTTAGTGATAAAGTCTCTCTTGTTGCCCAGTAAACCTAGAGAATGTGTGGCCCAATAGAATTCAGCATAGCCCAACGTAGATCGGCAAATGGCCTAGTCCGGTATCCTACAAATGGTCCAATCCAGTAACATTGGCATAACAACATTAAAAGAAAATGTTATGACCCTGGAACCAAGCGGGTGTCCTAGCGTGTTGGTAAGTGTTTCCGTTTCTTGGGGCGGGTCGTGGGTTCGAGACCTGACACCCACTGTTTATTTTTTACTTTAACTGACATAAAACTTGATGTGCGCGGTGGTAAATCTTACATGTGGACCTCGTAGACCGACCCACCTCAACTTTAGCTAAAAAGGAAGCGCTGACATGTGGACCTAGTGCAACGATGGACCTACAGTTCTTACATGTGGGGTCGGCAAACCCGATGCCATGTTCGACCGAGAGCACTAAAATGCGGGCCCGAGTGGATCGAGAGATCTTACATGTGGACCTAGCACACACTTCTGAGGCCACGTTGGACTGTTGGACCCACATATGGCACACGTGTCAACTGGTGCGGTTCTATGATGAATCAAAACTATCAAAAAACTGTGGCGCAGATGGGCTGGTGTTCTATGACGTTCTGGGTTTTCTCTTCTATGAGGCCATTTCAGACTTCATCATAAATTTCATTATAGAAAATTCGTCACTTGTCTACCGCGATGGTCCACTATTTTTAGTCATAGTAGGGTCATCTTCTATGACACATTTTCAAAACGTCATTAGCAAAACATCATTGTTGTGCATATTTCTACTAGTGCCTGTAGCCATCGGGTCGCCACTTGATTTAACGTTATCGGACACGCTTCAAAGGGAGGAAGCCTCGAAGGAGGGATGGGCACTAGAAGAGAACGAAAGCTTCCTCAAAGCCCCGCTAACCCGGCTTCCGACATGAGAGATAGCTCAAGAGAATCAACACTCATCAGACTAAAACCATCCAATCAAAGAACTTGGTTGACAATACCACTACGTCTAGCTTGCGGGGGCTGGCTACTCAAGTTGCCAATCGGAGTAGTGCCCTCGATGCCCTATGAGGGAAGGAAACCTCAAAGGGAGGAGGAACACTGATCATTATGGAAGGTCAACCAAGAAGATTGGATAATAATAAAGCAAGAATCCAATGTCAATGCTCCCTGCTTCAATCAACACATGCCGATAGAGAGCAAAAAATGAAATGCAACAATGAATTGGGCAAGCATTGCTTCCGACAAGACAAAGAGACCACCAAAGCATTCAATGTGAAGGACCGAGAAAGCGACCAGAGGGTGGGGCGTGAATGGGAGCAAATAAAAATTCTTCACAAGAACTTGTCCTATGTCCCAATTACAACCCAAGCCAACCTCTAAACCGATAACCAAGGCCACACACACCAACTTGTGATGTGCTAACCCTAGAAGTGATCAACAACAACATCAGAAGACAGCGGAAACAAAGAAGAACTGCAAAGACTCAAAACTGTCAAAGAAACGCACCAAAACAGATCAAGTCTAGATAACCATCGGCAGTGCCGATCATGGCCATCGGCAGTGCCGGTCACACCCATGAGCAGTGCCGGTGCGGGTTCTCAAAACTCTGAAAAGAAATGGTCGGAGCGCATCGGCAGTGCCGGTCGTGGCTATCGGCAGTGCCGGTGCGGGGTTCAGACTCAAGCCACCGGCAATGCCAATCGTGGCATCGGCAGTGCCGATCAGAGTTTAGACCCACCTGCAATGCCATTCGACCTCGATAGAACCAAAAACTGTGCTCGGGGTTAGGCAAAACTTGACCAAAACCTAATCAAACGAACTCCAAATGATGTGATTTTTGGACCAAATAATCCACAGGTCATTGTGACCTTCCTCCAAAAAGATCCACTCAATTGGCTCAAGAAATCATAATGAATTTAGATCTTGTGCCAAGAACACCAAAAAGGGGAAACTTGAGAAATCCTTCAAATCGAAGGTGCTAGATATTTTGATTCGGTCAAGAACCTATGTAGGATTGTTCTAGCTCATTATAGCACTAAAATCCTTAAGAAATCCGCCGCATAAACTCACTCAAAACTGAGATCGAAAATTCTCATGAAAATAGCTCCAAAAATAGAGAAAAAGAGAAATTCGGGATTTAGGGAGAGAGGAAGATCCTGAGCACAAAAATAATTCTCGTATCATAGAAATATGCTTACAAGATTCATGGATACAAGGCTAGGAAGTCATCCTCTTTCTCCCACTATTTGAAAGAGAAAGAGATGTCTCTCACACACCCTCTCCTCTCCTCTATATACATGAAGACCTCTCCTAGCACTTTGAATGAAGACCTAAGGTAAGGCTAAGGAAAAGAGAGGTCCCTCTTCCACTAGCCCTACCTATCCTTATATAGGCCTAGGGTCTAAGACAACTCTACCCTTGATCTATAATTCATTACCACCTACTACCAGGGGCAAAATCGTCGAACTCTTTTTTCTTCGCCCGAACGCCATCGAGCCTTTCACGACTTTGCTTCGCCTCGACGCAAGGTCTACGATGGTGCCACGTGCACCTCCAATCACCGCCACCGGTTTTAAGGCCCAAACCGGCAAACCGCCTTGCACGCTTCTCAAAGCGTGACTTCTTGATCTTGACACGTGTCATCTCGTCCCGTGATCTTCCTCGTCGGCAAGTCTCTCCCGCCTCTCGTCCATTGGAAGCCTCTACTTGCACTGACGCCTCATCACCTTTGACTTGGTCAACCCCGCCATTTTGATCACAACCCATGGTTTTGAGGCTCAACCGCGAAACCGTCCGTGCTTCTTACCTCTCCACAGGTACGGTATGGATCATCCTTTACTTCACCCGACCTCCCGATAGTCCGGCCCCAAGTCTCCTACTTGTGCCCGATCCTCTCACCGTTGACCACCAAGTTGACTCCAGTGACCTACACATCATAGGACAAGCAAACACATTTCTTATCTCTTGTAACTTCACCAATATCTTCACCAACTCCAATTAGTCATAACCATGACATGCACAAACTCATGCAATCCACAAATTCTCGTATTTCAACTCAAACACCGAACTCAACCAATGTCAATTACTCATCACATATTACAAACCATGGCATATATCCACATGATTTCTCACAATGTGACGCCTCCAACAAGGGAATGACATCAAAACGCCACTGTCACATGTCTGGTTAGGCCTAGGTTTACACCTAGAGAATCAATGGTGGCTAGAGACTCCACATCAATGCCTTCAAAGAGAAAAATGACATTTGAGGATGTCGTCATCGATAACACCAACAAATTGCCGAAAAGGGCGTTAGCCCGGAGCTACCACCACACCATCAGAAGCAAGACAGATGACTCGTATTGATGAGCCAACAACGCAACAAAAGTTAGCAAGATGCCATCAAAACATGACCATCCAACGACCTATGAGTCAGGGAGCATAGGGATGCTGCCACACAGATGCATTGCACAGAGCACAGGGGAAGGAGTATGGCGTCCTCTGCAGGCTAGGTGAGGAGAGCGAAAGGGAGAGGCCTGGCTACTTGGCAGGATTCAAGCACCCATCCACGTTATTGCCGCTGTCGTACGGGAATCGCGTCACACTAAGGGACTGGGCCAACAGGCGCCAACTCGACGCCGTGGTTGCCATCGAGCCGAAGTAGAATGAAGACTCCAAGCAGGACACGTTGTGTCCACACCACCATAGATAGCATTGTCGTCAGCCCATGGACATCGAACCAGGTGGACCGTCCTCCAAATCCAGGTGACCTGGACCCGATGCACAAGAGAGGACGCCGACGCGCGCAAATCTCAAGCTCGGATGCTCGAGTTAAGGAACCTCCATGTGGATCCAACCATAGAGTAGTTGGATCGGGATCAGGAGATGCTCTCGAAGCCCCCCGTCTTGCATCCGAGTTGAGGGGGGGATGGCGCGGCGGCGCGATGGAGAGAAGGCCCCACCGCCGCCTTCATTATGGACACCCCGCTTTGCTGGCGACTGAAAGTCGCCTAGAGGGGAGGGTGAATAGGCGATGGTCCCTGAAAACCACTTAATTCAAAGAATTAGTAACACAGGAAAACTTTGTCTGACTGGATTGTCTGACTCCAATAGGATATTGTCCGATTACTTTAAATATCCAACTAGAGTAGGACAATGTCTGACGACCTCGAGCAAAAAATAGATCGACCATCGAAATGGACAAAGTTGCACGATTCAAGCAAGGAGCAAGCAGATAAACATGCAAGAGAGTGACAACAAAAGGGGCACTAGCTATGAAGCAACCTACATAGATAAAACTAGGAAGGTAAGCACAACAACAAGCTAGATAATAAATAACAAGCAAAAGCACACAAGCAAGATTTAAACCACAACAAAAGGAGGCAAGAAGACACAAGAATTTTTTACCGAAGTTTAGCTCCATGAAGGAGCCTACGTCTCCATTGAAGGATCCACCAAGTACCAGGTCTCTTTCAACCCTAAACCTCTTCAAGCTTCTACCGAGGCAAGCTTGAGCTTCACTATCAATCTCCACAAAGGAGGGGCCAATACAAATGTCTCGCGTTTCAACCACAAACTTGAGAGCTCTCTGGGCGACGCCTAACCGTCTAGGGGATGAATCCCCAAGAGTAACAAACATAAAAGACGTCGGTGTTGAGGAAGAACCAAGCACTCTTGAGTGAAATGTATTTCTCAATCAAATCTCCTCAAATCTTCTCTCAAACCCACCAAGGATTAGAGTAGGAACCAAGGAAGGAGAAGGGGAGTGCTCAAAAGTGTTTGGAGTGTATTTTTCAGTTGTGGAAGTGGCCAACCGACCAAAGGGGGCTGAGGTCACTTTTATAGTTGAGGCTTGAAAAAGAGACGTTGGAACAAATAATTGTCGGACATTGTCCGATAGGTAGTTGGACATTATTCGATAAACTAAAAAGCATGGCTCTGAGGTCCGAATGAAATATCCGACAGATTCGGATATTGCCTCGGGGATTATTTAGTCGGACAATGTCCGAAGGAGTCGGACATTGTCCGAGTCCTCTTTACAGGGTGAAATGTGCACCGTTCTAGAGTCCGACGGAATTGTCCGAAAAAGTTTGGATTTTTCTGGGAGTCTGATATTGTCCGATGGAGTTGGACATTGTCCGAGTCCACTTCATTTGGCGAGTTTTGCAAGGTTTTGGAGTCCGACTCCACTGATTTAAAAATGGTGTGCAACCTCCTGGAATCCGACTACAATGTCCGGTGGATCCGGCCATTGTCCGATGAAAAGATTTGGAGTGAAATATTTGACTCTTGAAGTATGATTTGAACACTTGGTTTTTCAACACATATTTCTTTTGTATCCCTCTTGATAGTACGGTGTTCGTATACTCAAGATAAAAGGTAAAAACATTTAGCCTTGATTCTTGAACGTAGATACTCCTTTTTCCTAAGATTTTCACTTTATTGGCTTTTCTTTTCTTTCTCTTTTAATTTTCTTACTCTCAGATGCAACAACAATTAGAAACTACACACATGCTCAATGAAAATATTAGTCTTTTTTAATTATATTAACATCAATGACTCAAAACCATAATTAGAAACCTAGATACACTTTCAACAACCTGTTTGGACGATGGTGAAGGTTCCGCCAGTCACCCTCTCAGCGAGAGCGGCGCGGGCTTCCCCCTCACGAGGAGGACTCCAACCCCTTATTTTGAGCAATGAACTATATCAAGCTTTCTTCAGACCTATCCAATAGTTTGGCAAAGAATAAGTATGGAAAATAATTACACAAGGGTGCTTTGATCAACAAAGATAACCTGTAATTTCAGGTCTGACGGAATGGTACATTATTTGAAAAGAATGCATAGTTATTCCTTTTTGCCGAAACGGTGGTACACGAGGCTCTATTTAACAACAGATGCAATTACTATGTGTATTAACTTTGACACTGTCTCACCTAACTGATCTGACAGTTTTTTTATTCCCTCGGGTCCGCGGGAACTGAACTGTGAACAGACAACAGTAGCTAAAATAATCCAGCCAATCATCCCTGCTTAACAACAAACTGGATACCCATGCACATGCATGGACACGACGTGCCTGTAGCCGCCGGTCCTCGTACTCACCCCTGCGGCAAGCTGGAGCCTTCTGAGGTTGCAACCACTGCTCGCCTGCAGTTTCGTTCTCGTAAAGCCAAGGCAGCTTGCAGCTTTCGGCAAGTGATGACGGTGTCTCTACAGACTACAGTCGCCCTGCTCCTTTGCCCACAGACGACTAGTGGCCGGCCGGGCAGAGCAAAGCGTCGGTTAAATCTCACATGACATCACCTACCATCAATGGCCGTGCGGTGGATCACGTCGATCACACGGCAGGTGCGATGCTACCGCGGCGAGCTCCATGCAGCGGCATTCAACCTCGATCCCTCGCTCTCGCTAGCTAAGTAGGAGTACTAGCTATAGCCTATAGGGAGGAGCTTGATGGAGCAATGCCCATGAATGAATTACTACTGTACTACCGCGCGGCAACAACTCCCCGCCAGGCCGGGCGCCGTTTCCCGGTGCGCAAGACCCATTCCGCCGTCCGTTGGAACGCAAAAAGGAAACGAGAGTGCACGCATGTGTGTGGTGGTGGCGCACGGCGCGCGCGCCCCATGCTACCATGCGGCGCAGAACGCCCCCCGGCTGGCCGGAGGGTCAAGCAAGCCTATGCGCCTATAGTAGCGCGTGGCTCATGAATGCCGCTACAGACGCGCGCACCAATGGGAGACCAGAGCCCACCGCGCGGTCAAACGCCATCTGCTGCTTGCTTCTGCTGCGGCTGGGCACTGGCGCCCGCTGCGCTGCGCCGGCGTCTGTGCGCGTGGCCTCCTCCCCGCCCCTTTCACTTTCTCCCACCCACCTCCTTAAATTCCCCTCAGGCCACTAGCCAGCACTACTCGTCTCGATCATCGTCGACTCTCCTCTCCTCCCGCGCCGATCCGGCGTTCCCGTTATATATAGAGGCCCCGTTCCCTCCCCACCCTGCACCACACCCAGATTATTCTTCATTCCTTGTCGAACTCTCTCATTTCTTCACCATTTGCAGCTCAAAAACTAGGCGGCAGGAACCAGGCAGGCCGAGAGGTCCAGCAACACACCCATAGCCACAAACAGGCCAGCACGTAGCTCTATACCTGAAGTGGGAAAGTGTCGTCGCGGGTAGGGAAGGAAGGAATCTTTATTTGCAGCCGCCGTATACTACTCATTCTCACGTAGAGTAATACTGTACGTGGGCAAGAAGAAGATCGGAGATGGTGTTCCCCACCATCCTCCCCAAGGTGGCGGCGCAATGGCTCTTCACCTTCTACCGCGCCGCCCGCAAGCTCCGCCGCCACGCATTCCAGCTCTACAACCGCAACACCGCCACCAAGAGCTCCTCCTCCGTCTCGCAGCAGGCCGCCGCGGCGGGGGTCAGCTCCAAGAACTCCATCCCCGCCGACGCCGCCGCCGTGGCCGACAAAACCGTGGTCTGCGGCATGCACGGGGCGCTGCTGCGGTCCACCGACATGTTCCCCTACTTCATGCTCGTCGCCTTCGAGGGCGGCAGCCTCCTCCGCGCGCTGCTCCTGCTCCTCGCCTTCCCGCTCGTCTGGGCCCTCGGCCCGGCGGCGGGCCTCAGGGTCATGACGTTCCTCGCCTTCGCGGGCCTCCGGCCCAGGGACGCCGACCTCGTCGCCCGCGCCGTCCTGCCCAAGCACTACTTGGAGGCCCTCAACGCCGTCGTCTACGACCGCCTCTGGCTCCCCGCGCGGAGGCGGGTCGTGGTCACCAGCGCGCCGCGGGTCATGTCGGAGTGCTTCCTCAAAGAGTACCTCGCCGCCGACGCGGTGATCGGGTGTGAGCTGCAGGTGGTGACCGTCGGGCGCCGACGGTACTTCACGGGCCTGCTGAGCGGGCCCGAGCCGGGCCCGGAGCTCAGGCGCAAGGCCCTGAAGGAGGCGTTCGGGGCGGATGAGCAGATGGCCGACGTGGTCGGCGTCGTGCGGAGCTCCAACCCGCTCGACCACCTCTTCATCCCCTACTGCAAGGTACGTACCCGTCGCGCAGCAATCAGCCTTGTTCTTTGACGTCACAGTATTATGGGACCCCCTTGTTTTAGGCATTAATTAATATAGTACGGGACTTTATTATAGTCGCGTGACAGGCGAGATCTATACTTCCTCCACATCCAAAAAAGAATTCGTTTTGGCCTTGTACCTGGTTGTACACAAATCAATTCGTTTTTATTTTTTCCACACTTATGTACCATTGCTGTTATTAACTCTTCACTGGCTACGAGACGCTGCTCGTTGGTTCCCGATGTACATGCAAGCTCGCCAGCTCACGCGAAAATAAAAACACTCTGTAGGGAATTGAACTCAAGCGCTCATGCGTGAAGGGCATAGTTGCTAACCAGTAACCCACTTCTGGGATTTTGAAAGGATTGGAACAAGCAGTCTATTTAATATGGGCAGACATGCAAAATTTTCCGGGCAAGCAACTAGTACCGGTCACCGTCACTAGTGCCTCGTTGAAAATTACTGTAGATAAGCAACATTAATCTGGGCAAAACAAAATTTGTCGTACTCATCAAGTTCATAGCTCCTCCCTATTTAAGTTGAAGAGCCAACAATACAGCAAATTAATATGCCTATGTATAGATTTGGTTTTTAACAATTTGTTTTTTTTTACTAATAGCCGTATCTCCTTCATTTTTCTTCCTTTTGTTTCAAACTTATGTACGTACGGATATAATTCGGCAAATGACGACGGAGCATAGACTGTAGTCGTACTATAGCTGGGAGGCTTTGATCTGAGATCCAAACCACCTTCGCGTCACTGAGCATTTGTTGGAAAACACCGCACCACCTCACTGACAAGGTTGGTCCCTGAGACAATAAGCACGGCAGGAGCCGACTCTGGAAAGCTCCAGATGGCAACCTTTGATTTGCAGAGTTGCTCACTGTACCCTGTTGAGCCAACATGCACTGAGACCGGAATTGGTGCCTGCCATGGATGGATTTGGATGCCGATGGAGTCGTGCAGTGCCGTGTTTGGTGTAGCCTTAAAAACTTCCTGGACCATCCATACGGGCCAAGAAGAGCGTCGGAGGAGGGAGATCGCCGGCCTAACATCAAGCCTCGCACCACCAACCTCTCCCGTGTGCCGTGCCGGCCGTCGACTCATTGTCGAAAGGGCTGACGCCATTGAAGCGCATTTACGGTTTGTTTGGTGGCATTTAAGCCCCCGTGTTTTCTTTTTCGCCGGCCATGGGTGTGTCGTGCGCACCTGGCCACGGCCTTTAGAACTTGAACATGGGGCGCGGCAGGTGGTGGTGCACGAGGCCGCGTCCTTTCATGGTGACACAACCACTATTTGCAATACCATGCACTGTTCTTTCGGGGGCCATCCTCTGTTTGCGTTGCACGTATCCGGGGACCCTGCTCTGCTGGTGTCCGAGTGTTCTCGTGGAGGACACTTGGGACGTCGGTAGCCCTTTACTCCCGTGGGGCGAAGATTTATTTCCCGGCTCCGAGTAATAAAGCTGGTTAGTCAGAACCAGTAGTACTTGCTGGTTTTTACTCGATGGGGCATTTTTTTTTCTGGATCGTCAGCTTAAACGCCAAGTTGGGCGCAGGGCTTGGCTGGCTCTCAAACGAGGCCGTCCGACACGGACTATTTATGCTTCATAAATGAACATGGCTGAGATGCACAGTACTGATGCTGCTCCACCATGTGTTGGCATGCGTCGATTGCTGTGGGTTTTTACTTTTTCCAAATTAGTGGGACAGAATGGAACGTTCCAGATGCAGAGAAATTTCAAAAATTAGTCACTTGGTGCTTCAGATGCATACACGCAAGTGCTCATGATAATTTTAAACAGTTCGATCACGCAACAATAATATGGAGTACTGTATATCATTAATGTAAGGGGCATCGATTTTGTATATTTGTCATCAAAATTGTGTGCCACTACTGTTCCGTATCAAATTTTGAAAGAGACATTTATGGATCTTGATGACCTTCATCATGTAGGTGATTCAACGAGCTCGGACTTGAGTATTCGTATTGTGTTGACGTTATTGATGAAAATAGGATCGCCTTGTTTCTCTCATGATTTTTTTAATTAAAAAAATATTTAACAATATTTCTTGGCCAATATTTTTATTGGAATAGTACTCAAGATTAGTTTTGAAAATTGGATCCATCCACCCTTCATTTTTTTGACGAATAATTGGACCTCCTTTTGCGCAAATAATAAGTGAAGTATCCATCCAGAAAAGACATGAACAAATAGTCATTTGAGACGTGTATGATTTATAGCCAGGTTAGACATTTATGAATAGTTGGACCTTCTTAGACGGAAATAAATGTCGGATATAGACGGAAATAAATGCTGTGTATACTTCATTATCCCCATGATCATCGGATCCTGTCCTGAGTAATGAATTTCAAACATAGTTAGTTCAGAGTTTTTGAAAACAAAACAATCTAGTTAAATGTCCATTCATACTAAATGGATGAATGAATAAAAGAAATTTCTTTCTAAACTGTTTTATTTATAAATTGATAATTTTTATTATTGGGATAATTTTTGACACTAATTAACGTGGGTGGAAGTATGCATCATCTCCAGAAAAAGAAAATGTGTATGAACCTTTGTTTCAAACACCCATATAGTCTAATTAGCACCTTTTTTAGATATAAAGTATAGTCTATTTAGCATAATGCTAAGTCAAAATCTGTTTGGGTGGACTGTCTTGTGGAGTTAGTGGAGTAATTCAAAATTTCTTACACTTCATCATTTATTTCTACAGAAGAAAGATGAATAAGCTCACTGTAGTAATCTTTCTTCTGTTCTACTATTTATTACAGTACAAGAACATTTCATCATTGAAGAAATTTTGAAGTAACGTGCCTATGTTGGTATTCGTTTGTTGCAGGAAGTGTACGTGGTGAGCCGAGAGAGCGCAAAGAGCGCCAAGCTGGCGCGGGACAAGTACCCGAAGCCGCTCATCTTCCACGACGGGCGCCTGGCGTTCCTCCCCACCCCGGCCGCCACGCTCGCCTTCTTCCTCTTCCTCCCGCTGGGCGTCATCCTCTCCGTGATCCGTATCAACATAGGCATCGTCCTCCCTTACTCGCTCAACTTCGTCGCCGGCGCCTTCTTCGGCATCCGCTTCCGCGTCTCCGGCCTCCGCACGGAAACGACGCTGCGGAGGAAGAACGTGCTGTACGTATGCACGCACCGCACGCTGGTGGACCCCATCATGCTGACGGCGGCGCTGCAGCGCCCCGTCCCCGCCGTGACCTACAGCCTCAGCCGCCTCTCGGAGATGATCGCGCCCATCAAGACGGTGCGGCTGACGCGCGACCGCGCCCGCGACGCCGAGACTATGTCCCGCATGCTGGCCCGGGGCAACCTGGCGGTGTGCCCCGAGGGCACCACGTGCCGGGAGCCGTACCTTCTGCGGTTCAGCCCGCTGTTCGCGGAGCTCGCCGACGACATGGAGCCCGTGGCGCTGGACGCGCAGGTGACGTCGCTGTACGGCACGACGGCGAGCGGGCACAAGTGGCTCGACCCCGTCGTGTTCTTCGCCAACCCGGTGCCGTCGTACCGGGTCGAGTTCCTGGGCCCCGTGCCGCTGGAGTTGACGCGCGCGGGAGGAAAGACAGGCGCCGAGGTGGCCAACTGGGTGCAGCGGAGGCTCGGCCAAGCGCTCGGGTTCGAGTGCACGGGACTCACACGCCGCGACAAGTACATGATGCTCGCCGGCAACGACGGCGTCGTCGCCAAGTAGTAGTGACCACGACGCAGAAGACGTGCCGGGTGTAACTCTGTCAATGCAAGCTAGTCACTGTAATCTACCGGTTGGGTGGAATGGTGTCTTTTAGGTCTCTTGTGTAAAGAATATTTGATTGGCGGTGAAAGCTAATCAAATCGTAGATGCTTGGATTTAAGTTCCAATCAAATAGTATATATATTTCGTTGGATCGTTTTCAAGTACCACCACCTTCCAGCTGATTCTGTGTACATGGTGATGTACTGATGTTAGAAACTAATCTTGCCTAGGCATGGATTTAGAGAGGATCTAAGCATGTACTTACAAGATGTACTGGTGAGATCTGGAGGGGGAGAGAGATGGTGCACATAGTCGTGGTGGCAGCGTCGGTGCCTGTCATGGTGACGACAAGAATAAAGCCGAGGGCGGCGGAGATGGGTCAGTGTAGAGGCGGTGGTGTACGGAGTCATGGTGGCGGCTTTCCATCGTTGCTGTGTCCGTCCTTGAGATCGGGTTAGGATTTCTGTAGAGAAGAGTGACGGTGTTCAACCTCGTGATCCAGTCTCGGCGTCGTCCCATCTTTTATATGCGCAGCGTAACGGGGGCCCTCCAACCAGAGGAGGGTTGGGGCACCCCTGATCAGGGTGCAGTCCGGGTGTTGGGCTGTTGGGCCCAACTCGGAGATCTACTAACATTCTTCCTCTAGATCTTACTTCATTATCATTTTATACTTTTTATCTCATTACGAATTTACACATAGAACATGTTTCACCGTCACAGCTATTCGCAGATAGATTTAACATCTACTATATACATTCCCGTTCAGAAATAAATACTTTTTCTTTGGGCCTTAAGTTCAAAATCATAAGGCTTTCCTTAACCCCCATGTCGGCTACGTGCTCCTTTAACACGCTAGGCGATAGAGCTTTCGTGAGCGGGTCCGCGAGCATTCTTTCAGTCCTTATATGCTCGAGACTTATAGTACGATCCTGAACTTTATCTTTTACAACATAGTAATTTATGTTAATGTGCTTAGCAGCACCACTGGACTGATTCTTGTGATCATATATTACTACTGATTCATTGTCGCAGTATAACTTCAGTAGTTTCTCAACACTGTCAATCACTCTTAAACCGGATACAAATTTCTTTAGTCAGTTGACCTGTCCTGTGGCCTCATAAAATGCTATAAACTCGACATATATAGTAGACCCTGCTGTAATAGTCTGTTGGGAGCTTTTCTATGAAATAGCTCCTCCTGCCAGGGTAAACATGTATCCCGATATCGATTTCGTGTTATTTGTAACAAAGTCTGAATCAGAATACCCGACCACTTGGAGTAAATCTGATCTTCTATATACTAACATGAGGTCTTTTGTTCCTTGTAAGTATCACAAGACTTTCTTTATCAACTTCCAATGCTCTGGATCTGGATTATACTAAAATCTGCCAAGTAACCCGGTGGCAAACGCTAAAACAGAGCGTGTACATACTTACGCATACTACAAGCTTCCCATAGTCAAACCATATGGTTTCGTTTTTATTTCATTGAGCTCATACTAATTCTTGAGTTTTTACCAATTCCTAAATCTTTTGCTCTTGACTATAGGAGCAGGTATAGCATTGTATTTGTGCATGTTGAATTTCTTCAACACCTTCTCTCTATATATCTTTTGAGACAGTCTCAATGCATATTTTCTTCTGTCTCGGTGAATTTCAATGCCCAAAACATATGACGCTTCACCGAGATCTTTCAGTCAAAGTTTGAGGTCGGGAATTTCTTTGTTTGTTGCAGTAGACTGATATCACTACTAGCTAGCAGAATATCATCCACATATAAAAATAGGAAAATGAAACTTCAAGTAACACTGTCTTGAAGTTTGCTTTAATTTATAAATACATCTCTTTAAACGACATCCTATATGTTATTTTCCTTTCATGATAAAACCTTTTGGTTGTGCCATGTAAACTCTTTCTTCTAAATTCTTGTTTTGGAATGTCGTTTTTACATCCATTTGATGTAATTTTAAATCGTAATACGTCACTAGTGTCATTATAATTCTGAAAGAATCTTTACAAGAGACTAGAGAAAACGTCTCATTGTAATCAATTCCTTCTCTTTGCGTAAAATCTTTCACCACAAGTCGTGTCTTAAACTTTTCTATATTCCCTCTAGAGTCATATTTGATCTTGTAGACCCATTTACAACATATTATTTTGGCTTCTTTAGTAATTTCTTCTAAGTCCCAAACTTCACTGAGACTCATTGATTTCATTTTATCTTTCATGGCCTCCAACCATTTAGATGAGTGGACACTTCTCATGGCTTCTTCATATGAGGTGGAGTCATCCTCCATATAATATTCTTCTGTGTTATAAACTTCATAGTCAGTTGAGATGGCTGATCTTCTAGCTCTTTGAGATCTTCTAGGGGCATCTTTATTTGGCATAATTTCTAGTTGAGGCTCTTGTGGAGCTTGCATGTTTGGCACATCTTCTGTTTGAGGATGCTATACCTCCCCCTCATCCGTGGCAACAATCTGTGTTGGATCCTGACGAACAGGTTCCTCATTTACCACATGTGGAGTGACAATAGGTGCTGGCACTGCAACGTTAGGCATCACAGGTGTAATATCAACAGGCAGTGAGAAGAAAGGTTCTTGATTCATAGGATTGGGTACATATACCCGCTTCTCCTCAAGATCAATCTCTCAAGCTATCATGCTCCCTTTAATCATTTTGTCCTCCAAAAAGATGGCATGACTTGTTTCTACAAACTTTGTATATCTGTCTGAGCAGTAGAAATGATAACCTTTTGATTTTTCTAGATAGCCAATAAAATGACAAGTCACTGTCTTGGGATCCAGTTTACCAAGACTTAAATATCTTAGCCTTTGCAGTACTCCCCCCACACACGGAGGTGTTCTAGCGAAGGCACTCTTTCAGTCACCGATTTTCTTGGAATTATGTTGAAAATATGAATAGCGGTTTTAAAGCCTCCATCCATATACTCACTGGCAGTGTGGAGTAGCTCATCATACTGCGCACCATATCCATCAACGTATAATACTGAGCGACTATGTCATTTTCTTGTAGGAACCTAGCAAAAGGTCCTGGGACTTGTCCATAAGGCATATGCCTCCCGTAGTACTCCTCTCACGGTCGGATCTTACAACTTTAATTTTTAAATCATGTTGATTTTCTACTTCTACTTTAAATATCTTGAATATATACAACGCCTCTTATCTTTCTTTGATTGGATAAATATAACCGTAGTGAGAGTAATTGTCTGTGAGTGTTATAAATGATTCATAACCATCCACACTCTTGACAGGAAAAGGACCACAAATATCTGTATGAATGATCTCTAATATTCCTGCGCTTCTTTTTGCATCTTTCTTAATTTTCTTTACGTATTTTGCTTTAATGCATTCAATGCATTGTTCTAAGTCTGCGAAATCCAATGGAGGAAGAATGTCATTCTTTACAAGTCTCTTAATTCTCCCCCTTGATATATGGCCTAAACAACAATGTCATAATTTCGATGAGACGCTTGGAGTTCTCTTTCTTTTCTTGTTAACTTTAGATGACGAGGACACATGGTCATTCGTATCATGCACATTATCATTCACATCATGTATCGTATTCACATTATCACCAAGTGACAATAAATAAAGCTTATCTTGTAAAGACGCAAAACCAATGCATTCATTATTGAACAAAAATTCACATTTGCCATTACCAAAATAACAACTATATCCATCAAAATCTAGAAGATACACTTATTAAGTTTCTTTGTAATGAAGGTACATAAAAGACATCATTAAGCCTAAGAATAGAGCCATCTCTAAGTTATAGGTGAAGATCCCTAACGGCTTCAACTTTGGCTTCAACTCCATTAGCCACTCTGATCGAACCTTCGTTTCTTCTGTGGTTCTCATCGTAGTGAAGCCCTATAAACAATTTGCAACATGAATAGTCACTTCTGAATCAATTCAGCAAGTGAATCTAGAATAATTTACATACAGGGATTCATTTACAAAAGTAATCATGTTCTCACCGTTTGTTTTTATGAACAACTTCATCCAGTTGGGACAGTTCTTCTTGTAGTGTCCTTTCTTCTTGCAGTGGAGACATGTATTCTTGTCCACTACAAATTGTTCCTGCTGGGGAAGATGCTTCTACTTTCCATGATCCTTAGAGGTAGAGGCCTCTTGCTTTGGCTATTTGCTCTTTTCCTTGTTATCTTTAACATAGTGGGCGAAACCACCATTTTTGCCTTTGATTTTATCCTCCTCTTGGACACTATTAGCAATGAGCTGCTCAAAGGTCCACTTCGCTGGATTCATATTAAAATTGAAAACAAAGTTGTCAAACTCCTTTGGTAAGGACAGCAGCACAAAGTGAATGAGGAGATCATCCTCAATCTTTAGGTTCATGGGCTTTAACTTTGAAGCCAAGCTGCTCATCTTTAGGATGTGTTCGCTTATGCCACCTCCAGTGTATTTCTCATTCATAAGCTGCATGATCATCTGTGTAGCATATGTTTTTTAGAACCCAGTAAACTGATTCTCAACCCTCTAGAGATAGTCCTTGACAGTCTCTTCATTCTGGATTGAGCCCATGATAGCAGGCTCAATTGTGTTCTTGACAAGAGCCAAGCACTTCTTGTTGTCAAAGATCCATCTTCTGTGCTCAAATTGAATTCGAGCTCTGATCTGAGCATCATCTCTCTGTCTCTTTTCCCAAGCAACATTTGTCTCCTCTGTGACTCTGACAAGTTCACGAGACTCTATGAGAGGATAGTCAATACCCAGTCCGCCTCACCCATAACAAAAGCAAGATCGATATTTCTCTTCCACTCTCCATAGTTGTCACCTCTCAAGGTTGGAATCTCCTTCAGGAAACCATCAAGGAGACACCTGAAATTAATTATGAAATATGAGAATAAAAAATTACAGATAATTTCTAATATGCTATGCATTAAACCTATGTCACTGTTGGACAGAAAATAAGTATAATACACAAACCATCATAATATGATATTGCAATTAGCAACATTGGTTAGAAAATTATAATAACATATAATCTGAAAACTAATGCTCCTAAAATTAAATTCTCATGTTGATTCGAAATTTAATTTTCAAAAACATCAATTGTATCAATAATCATCAATTCTGTAATCTTGCAGCGGAAACATAACATAAAACATGCATGAACAATAGCAAAATAATCTCTATTTACCCTCTGGAAAAATAATCTTGTTGGTTCATATTTTAACAAAGGCAAATAATCAAACTTTACTCAAATTCCATTCAAATTAGACAAAAAAAACTGTCAAATTCTGATTTAAAAAACTACTGAACAATTCTCTTTTCAATTCGGTCCATGCCAGAAAATTCTGGCCCATACGCGCTCGCGCACACGCATGAAAAACATGTCATGGCCCAGCTTGCTTCGGCCTTTTCACTCGCACTCGTGCTCGCCTGGGCCGTCGGCCCGGCAGCCAATGCCTGGGCCGCCGATTTGGCCTAGCACAGCGCAGCGCTCCGCCCCCACGTCGCCCTTTGCCGTCCAGAGAGCTTCTCGCTCGAAGAAAACCGGTGCCCCGGCCACGGCTCCCCAAAACCCTAAGCCCCATTTCTTTCTTCCTCACTCGCTTCGCCTCTCTCCCGTGTGCTGCGACGGCACGCGACGCCCATCGACGAGGCCTGTCGGAGCGGCGACGACGACGAGAAGAGGAGGAGGAGGAGCATCCGAGCAGCGAGCACGGCACCACCTCGAGGGCCCTCGCCAGCGCGCGCGTTCACACGAGAGTGAGCGTGCCATCATCGAGCGTTCTCGTGATGGTGCTCCGGTGAGCGCCTCTCATTTCCAACTCCGGCGAGGCCGGTGTCGGCTCGGTGGTGGAGCAAGGAGCCTGGATAAGCCCAGATCCCCTCTGCGCCTCATCTTTTACCCTAGGGTTAGGGTTCAGGGTGGGTTTTTCCTTTTCTTTTCTGATCTAAAGATCGAGTTCTTCCTTATCTAGATCTAGCACTAGTTAGGCTCTGATACCATTGTTAGAAACTAATCTTGCCTAGGCATGGATCTAGAGAGGATCTTGGCATGTATATGAGATATACTGGTGAGATCTGGAGAGAGAGAGAGAGAGAGAGAGATTGTGCACATACCGGATGTGTGAAGGGGTGGAGCGGCCGAGGAGGAGTCGATGGCCGGCGATGATGCAATCATGGTGGCGGCGTCGATGCCTGTCATGGTGACGGCGAGGGCGACGGAGATTGATCGGGGCAGAGGCGGCGGTGTATGGCGTCATGGTGGCAGCTTCCCGTCACTGCTGCGCCTGTCCTTGAGATCGAGTTAGAGTTTCTATAGGGAGAAGGAGTGGCGGCGTTCAACCTCGTGATCCGAGCCCCAGCATCCTCCCTTCTTTTGTATGCGTAGTGCGACAGAAACCCACCAACCAGAGGTGGGTTGGGGCGCTCCCGATCTGGGCGCGATCTGGGTGTTGGGCCATTGAGCCCAACTCGGATATCTACTAACCGGTGAGCCTGACCGTGGAATGTTAAAATTGTAGCATCCATACTACTATCCCAAGAAGCAACACGAAAAATGTGAAGAACATTTTTCAAGAATAAACTGCTACTACAGTTTTGAAACTATGGCCGTAGATGCTTGGATTTAAGTTCAAATCAAATAATACAAATTCATTGCATCGTTTTGCAGTACCAGCTAGCACCCTCCACCTAATTCTACATTGTTACCATCCAGCCTTGCTATCTCTCAAGAAGTATCAAGAAAGTTTGAGGTGCATTCAATTAACCACAGTTTTAGAACTCTGGCCCAAAAACTGGAATGGCGAAGTTGGTGGTGTGTTCAGCTAATTGCGCACATGGTGAGCCGCAAAATTTTAAAATCTTACCATCAATACTACTACTATCTCACGAAGCATCAAGATTCAAGAAAATTGGTACAGTTTTGGTACTTCGGCCCACAAACCGGTAAAGTTGTGGTGTCCACACGCACATTGTGTATTCCTGGTCAAGAGGGCAGATATTATTATTATGTATTATTTATTTATTTTTTGCAAGGGAGAACGACAGAGATTGGTAAACAAATGAGCAAGGCTTTAACCTAAATATTCAACAAAAATATTTGCTACTCCTACATCCCAAAAAAAGTTGAAATTCTTTTATTTTCAAAAGATAAGTTGTGTGAAATTCTAGTAGATTACTAGCTCCTCTTTTCTTTTGTGCTGCCCTGAAAGGCTGAAACATCAGATCTGTGGCCCAAGAGAGTGGAAATGTTCCAGACCTCCCAAAAGGGTTAACCATGGGCATCAAGCAATGGATCATCAGCAGGAAACCGGACAAGCCCAAATCGATGTTAACCCACAGCACCAAATGTGGAAACAAACCCAGGTTTGCAGCTGCCATCAACTCAAGAGCCATAAAGCCCAGCAAAACATTCCAAACCGACGAATGGTTCAGCAGATTCCGCGCGGTAAGCTGAGGCTGAAGGTACCCCAGGATGGGCGAAAAAGCAAATTCAGTCGCTTTGGCCGCCATGATATCTGCAACTGCGCAGGTACAGCGAAAAGGGAGAAAGGAAGCGAACAGCATCGTCTTTGGCGAAGTGAAGTGATGAGATAACTTCTGCGGGTGTGCATCAGGTGGAGTGAGCTTTCTCTCGTGTCGGAGCAGTTGATGTTCCATGTCTAGTATACTAGAGTGAAATGCGGACGGCCGGGAGTTTCAGAAGCGAAAGCTAGCGCGTGGCTGCCGTGCTCCAACCACCGTTCCTATCGATCGCTTGCCGCTCGTCGGTGCTCCGGCTTCAACGTCCTGCTGGCTACCTACAGCGCGAGAGGAATTGTTAGGTGGCATGCGCTGCTCGGAGAAACTGCAATCCAAATGAGATTCGTACCTCGTCGTGTTTGCCTTTGTTTTAGAGTTTGGAACGCTGCAGCGCATGTGTCAGCTGCTGGTTTGCAAATTGCAAGGCTAACGGGAGGCCTTAGATATGACTCCCAGACTTTGTAATTTCTGCCGTCGCTAGCGATGTTGCCATCCTTCAGTCCAGAACTGAGAAGAGGAACTTGCCCCAGTTTGGCACAGCTTCTCTGACGTGATTCTCTGTGCGAATTTAATTCTCTAAAATAACTGCTTAAAATCAAATGGAGAATCTCTTCACAGAACGAGTTATGAAGATAATTTTTTAAGATCCCGACCCCCTATTTCATTTCAGAGAACCACCTCATCGAATCAATCAATAATCATTTCTCTTGAAAAACAATGTTTTGTGTAGCTTTACTAATTGTGCTTGAGAATCATCATCTCTGTGGAGTTATGTCAAACGGGCCAAAAATGGCTCTGGATTCATTTTTTTTTTCTCGAATACGCTAGATGTGTATCATTATAAGGAGAAAGCAAGTTGTTTAGAGCGCCGGCATTTCTAAAATACCTCTTGCTTGATCCCCTCCCTCAGACGCAGCACCGTGCTCTGTTGACGCTGGAACACGCATGCGTTCTGCTGCTTCCAAATTTCCTGAACGATGATTACAGAGAGCATAAAGAACAGCAGAAGCCCTTCTTGTGTGTGGGTTGGAGCGATCATCCACCAGTCCATCAGCGAGCTCGTTTGTGCGAGGAAGGTGCATTGACAAAGCGCCCAGGAGAGACATTCCTTCCGACCAGACCTCTTCGCAAAGGGGCAGGGATTCATTTGTATCAAGACTGGCCCAATGTAAACAGTGATAACGTCGTGCTAATGTGTATCAGATAGAGGAGGTTATATGGTCCTAAACGGGGCAGTTGATTCTGACAAAGGGATATCGTTGAGAAACAGTTAAATCCGAACGTTTCTTTGGAACCCTGAGTTTTCTGCTCCACTTTTATCTACAGGTGCTTAGTTTTCAGAGGTGGACCGTGCTCTTCATTGAACTCTCGCTTTCTGTTAGCACTAATCAAGCATATATTCTCATGTTCATTTATTTACTTTGGTTATTACTCTATGCTTCGTCTTTTCGGCTGTGCAGGAGGTGGTTGGCTAGCAAATTCCTCCAGAGAATTCATAATTGTTCGGTGAAGCTATCGATACTCAATTGCAGTTGTCCCTGCATATATCTTTTGGGAACAAAGTGGAAGGACGAAGAATCATGGTCAACAAAATCTGCCTAGTACTAAATCGACAAAAACTAACACTATTCTTTTTCTTCTATAAGAAAGGAAACTAACAAGATTCGAAGTTCCCACTCTGTGATTATGAAAATCATAGGACCGACACTGCATTTTCCCTTTTAGAAAAGCCAATGTTTAGATAAGCCTCACATATCTGACAAGCCGTTTCTTTCTCTTTAAAGGCGGCTCGACGATTTCTTATCTCCCAAGGGCATTACATATCTGCATCCCCTGAAGGCCCCCGAGAAGATGAAATGAAACCAAAATGAACCTCGTACAAACACTGAAGCTGTGCGGCATATAAAACCAGAAAGCCAAATATTCTCCCCAATCCCAATGCACGCGGCCCGATCCGACATGAAGAATTCTTTCACCTCCAAAGTACTGCACCTCCGTTCCAGCTTTCTCCCTTGCCCTCTCCCGCTAGATCACCCCCCTGATCGAGCAAACCCTTTCTTTTTCGCTTTCCCCCGTGCATTTCTTTGCCACCCACCTGTTGCATTGCGCAAATTAAAGCTCCAATCCTCGCCTCCCAAGTTTCCTCTTATTCCTTCTCCCTCTCTCCCCTGCTGTGGAAGGAACCTGCGATTCGGCCTGCTTGCGTCATGTTATATATAGACGCCGGGCGCAGGGAAAGCAAGGCCCTACTTTACACCTCTTCTTCGTCAAGTAGCTGTCGTCGACCGTTTTCGCCTCTGCCTTGTTTTGTTTGGAAGAAGATCGTCAAGGTTGAGAGGGATGGGTCTCTGGCCGTTGAATGGCTTCAGCTTCCTTGTCGTTCTTCTTGTCCTCTGTGCCTGTGGTGGTAAGTTTTTTTTTTTCGTCGGTTCTCTAACTAGCTACTACGTGTTAGCATGAGATCAGGTGTGCATGAAAGTGCCCTGTTTCGGTGCTTGTGTTTTCTGTTGTGGATTACGACACTGTTTGATAGTTCTTGTATCGATTGTTTTTTTGTTTCATTTTACAACCTGAATTTTATTCACTGCTTTACTGTTAACTGAACAAACAATACGCTATGTGAAAAGTTACACATCAAAAGAAGTGAGTTGATATACTAGAAGTAAAAGCTATCTGAAATCCTCACACGCACCTTCCGTCTGACCGATCCCAACAGGAACAGAGCACCAGAGTGCAGAAGCAGCCGATGGAGCGCGCCCGCACAGGATGCTGACCACCATCTCTGTATCGAAGCCGTCCTACCCAACGGTCACCACGCCCATGCCCATGTCGGCCACCGCGGACCCTGATACGGAGCCGGGAAGCCCGTCGCCCGCGTTCCCGTCGCTGGCGGCCGGGAACGGCAACGGTGGCGGCGGCGGCGGCGGAGGCGGGTCGTGGTGCGTGGCGAGCGCGAGCGCGAGCCCGACCGCGCTGCAGGTGGCGCTGGACTACGCGTGCGGCTACGGTGCGGACTGCTCGCCGATCCAGCAGGGCGGGAGCTGCTTCAACCCGGATACCGTAAAGGACCACGCCTCCTACGCCTTCAACAGCTACTACCAGAAGAACCCCGCCCCGACCAGCTGCGACTTCGGCGGCACGGCCACCCTCACCACAACTGATCCCAGTAAGCCCAGCGACTCTAATTGCAACCGTGATGCGTTTCTTGCCGCGAACGCATTTCTTCCGTGATCAGCACACATATTCTTGACAAATAAATAAATAACGTCTCACTCACTCACGACCAATTCTTTTCCCCATCGTTGCAGGTTCAGGATCGTGCCAATACCCATCAAGGTAAACATATCATACGTGACCAGATAATAAGAACGTGTTCTTTGAAATGGTGACTGAATTTTTTTTCTTCTTGTGACGTGAAATTGCAGCGGCAGCGGTCAGGGCCAGACCACGATGCCCCCGCCGTCCCCTACGATGACGCCGACCGTCCCGATGACCCCGACGCCGATGGTCCCCATGACCCCGACCTCGCCGGACACCACCACCCCGACCACCGGAACCCCCATGTACGGCGGGATGTCTCCTCCCGACTACGGCTCGACGTCCCCTCCCAGCTTCGGATCAAGCTCGCCTCCGGACTACAACGACGTCGGCGCCGCCACCATGACAGGGCAGGGCAGCGTCGCGCTGGCACTCCTCTGCGTCCTAGCAGCCACGATATCTCTGCACATCTACAAATGAGGCAACCGTTCGAGGACGGCAATTCTACGCAGCAGTTTCATGGCGCGCCCGTTCGTGGTGGCAGAAAGACACGCACGCAAAAAGCTGGGCGCCGATGTTCCGTGCTCTCTGCCCGGCTCCCGGGCGAGCAGAGCTGCGAATCTGTTTAGCGTTGTCGGAAGCGTGACGATGCGGCTTCTGGCACCGCCCCACAGTTGTAGCGGAAGCATCAGATGTTTATATTGGAAATTCTACTATTGTACTTAGGAATTTATGCGAAAATTTATTTCTATGGTTAACCAGGGCATTTGCTCTTGCTACATAATTATGTCGGTCCTTGCACTTGCAGGAAAGAAAATCTCAGATAAATTCTGCATACCGACCTAAACTAAACCTTTGCATTTCTCGTAGATTCTTTTAGACAATTTCTGACGGGCACCAAATATGAGAGTGAAAATTCCATTTATGTGCCTTCCAAGGATGGGCATCTTTGGAACCCTTGGATCTTTTCGGGGGATTGGTTTCATCATTGCATTGGAACCATTGTAGAGATTAGTGGAGGCGATACCGCTAGGTTTACGGAGTTTCATTATATCAACACAATGTCTTAAGTTACAATTAGATACAACAACTTGAGTCACAAGTAATATCTATCATTGAATTCAAACTAAATAACAACATCTACGGAGATTCGAATATAACCAAATCTACCTCTATCCCTACGTTAGTTATATCTTAACATCCAAAGCTTCTCTAGATTAAGATGTCCGCTAAAGCTAAGAAGCTTTACATTGTTGAGAGGCTTAGTGAATCTATCATCTATCTAACCGTCGGAGGAGGTGAACCAAACATCAAGCTGCCATCGAGGGACGCGTTCTCAAACAAAATAAAGTCAATCTCGACATGCCCATTAGTCATCAAAAACTTGAAACTTTACTAGAGGGGGAGGGGGGGGGGGGGGGGGGCGGGGTTGAATAGTCAAATCTTAAAATCCTGTCAAATTTGACTTAAACAAATTTATCAGTCTGATGACCACTGTCGGTGCTGGATCGGCAGTGCCGATGAGATAATAGTAAGTCGTCCAAATTAAAACTAAGCTGGTTTTATAGTTACTAAGTTGATGAATATACCAACAACAGTTGAATAAGGCACTACAAAGTATTAGGAACGACTAAACAAGCCTACACAAGTAGATCAGTTGAATTAAAGCTAGTACAAGAACAAATCCTAGAGCATGAATAATGAAACAAGTGAATAAGATAGCACATGAAGACACAAGATTTATTACCAAAATTCAAGCTCACAAAGAACCCTACGTCTCCGTTGAGAAGTCCACAAAGGACTGGGTCTCTTTCAACCCTATTCTCACTCAAGCGACCACAAAGATCGAGCTCGAGTTCTCCACTATCAATTCCCTTGCGGGAGGGTAATACAAACTTCCCAAGGCTTCACCACACAAGTTGGGAGCTCTACGGGCACCGCTAACCGTCTAGGAGCAAAGCTCTAAGAGTAACAAGCACAAGTCACAAAGATGATTAGATCGAATGCTCAATAGTGGAATTATGCTCTTTTCACTAGGAATCAATGGCTCACTCAAGTCCTAACTCAAAGAATCAAGCCTTGACATAGAGAGGGAGAGTGAGGAGAGTGAAGCTCAAAGGTGCCAAATGATTTTTGGGTTGGAGAGATTTGGCACGAAGTAGGGTGTGAGCCTTTTATACAAAGGGCTCAAAAAGAGTCATTGGTTTGTCTGGACGTCCCGCATCGGCACTGCCGATCGAGCCATCGGTATTGCCGGTAGGGTTTCTGACACACTGTCATAGATCTATAGACAAAAATTTGGCCCGCACCGGCACTACCGATCAGGACATCGGCACTGCCGGTGAGGCAGCCACAGAGAAGACAAGTGGTCTCTGGAGACCTTGACCGGCACTGCCGATCGTTGTCAGCCAGAGAACCCGAGGGAAACCAGTCTCTGTGGAGAGGGGAACGGTACTGCCGATCAGGAGATCGACACTGCCGATAAACTATAGGCTGAGCCAGACAGAAAGAGTGACTTTCTGGGAGGACCGACCGGCACTGCCAATCAGGATGACCGGCACTGCCGATGAGCAACAGACAGAAAGCCAGAGAGAACAGCCTTCTCTGGAAGGAGAGACCGACACTGCCGATGGGGCCATTGGCACTGCCGATGCTGGCAAGACAGAAGCCAGAGAGGTGTCTGGGCAGCATAGCGCCTATGGGAAGGGGGGATCGGCATTGCCGGTGAAGGCCACCGGCACTATCGATGAAGGCAAAAATAGAGGGCGACAGAGGTGGTATTTTTAGAAAATTTGAGCATATGACTTTACTATATTTGTGAATTATACCCCTCTTAATAGTACGGTTTACCAATACTCAAGAAATAAAAATAAAACTCCATGATCTTCATTCTTGAGTAGATTTTTGGACCTTCAACTTGAGACGAATGACCATCTCCTTTTCCCTTTTTGTATCAATACATTTTTATTCAACAATTTGAGATAGTCATCTACACACATGCTCAATAACAATATTACTCCATTCTTAATTGTATTAACGCCAATCACCAAAACAAAATTAGGGGTCTAGATGCACTTTCAATCTCCGCCTTTTTGGTGATTGATTACAATACAACTAAACTTTATACAAAATTGCAATAAGATTCATTTTGTGATATAAAAGAGATGTGGAGCTCCCTCTAAGTGTGTGCATGTAAGAAATAATGATCAATGAATAACAATGCACATATTTAAAGAAAAGTGTGAGAGTTCCCCTAAAGGCATGCATAGGAGTCAATTTGCAACAATTAAGCATTAAAGTGAGAAACAATGCAAATGACAAGAATTTTCACACAATTGCATTAAGAAAGTGAAAAACAACAATACATCATCACAAAGGACATGAATGACACAAGAACTCATAAAACATAAATAGAGGTTTACAAGAACAAACTTAGCAAGAAGTTTTACAAACCACACGAGCACAAACTTGTCCATCACTCTCACACCTTGCAAAATAAGACTAAAAGATAAGTACTTCTCCCCCTTTGGCATCACAACACCAAAAAGGAAAAAGCAAAGACGAAAGCACACGAAGTCACTCATCCGCACTGTCAGCGTCATCGTCCTCATCATCATCATCGCCTGTCGGCTGGACCAACTATGATGCCTGAGTGTAGAAGCCCCATGGATCATCATAGGAGGTTATATCTGGCAGGGGAGTGAGCTCCATAGGGGGTGGCAGCTGAACACTAGAAGAGGTGGTGAGAAGAGTCATATCTGATCTCATCTGAGTAAGCATCTCTCGCTGCTCTCGCACTGCAACCGCGGTGTCCCAGTACATGCAAAACATCGACTTGATAGCATGGGTGACCTTGGACGAGCGATGGAGAGGGGCAGTACTAGGGCCTACTACTGTTGCTGCTGCTGAAGTCTGAGTGGCATCTGTGGCCTCTAGAAGAGGTGATCCATCTCTGGGAGGTGTGACAATCAGAGGAAACGTCTTCGGCGTGACTGAGGGATGCTTGTGATCACAAATGAATTGACAACCCACAACACGCAGAATCATCTTCATGATGTAAGGAACATAGATCAAAGAGGCCTTACTGGTATAGGAGTTGTAGAGGATCTCTATCCAGATAAATCAAAAACACTGAATGGTTCTGCTCCCCCTCGTATAGCAAACATCAAGGTCTTGGTAGAACTCATAATGTGTGTGTGATCCCCCACTTTAGGAGTCAAAGTCACTGTAAGCATGTTGTTGAGAACATGAAAGTAAGGCGTCATGCCATGGTATAAACCGAACTCAACCCCATGCTTAGGGTCTGCATAGTGGGCATCATACATGAAGGCCCACTCAATCTCCTCCTGAGGATCAAAGATGGTTGCCTTGGGCTTCACTCTGTTAGTCTCATCAAAACGAAGAATCTATGAGAAGCTGAAGTAGGTGACAGCGAAGCGGTTGCCCTCAATAGTCCAGTGCAGCTTGGAGTCAATATGATTCTCCTCCTCAATCTCAATCCACAGAGTGGAGTAGAACTGAGCAATGATCTCATCACTCCAGTGCTGATGCAAGCCTATGATATTTGTCAAGTTTCTCCTGTCACACTCTGCCCTGATCAGCTGAAAAGTGGGGTCATTAGCTGCTACCATCCTGTCCCAGTCAATGCACTTCATGGGAGCAACTCTGTGAGTGGTCTTCTTCAAGATGTTCTTGTACCAGGCAACCTGAGTGAAGTCCCAAAATGTGATATCTGAGATGCCTGGGTCCTTGGGCTGGGTCTAGGGGTTAGTGTGGCGGTACTCTTTCATCTCATCCATGGACAGAGCCACTGGAATCCGGGACTCCTCAAACTCCTGTAGTGCCAACATCTGATATGTGACTGAGGAGCGCATGTGTCTAGGCTGAGGCTCATGAATGACCTCATCCTCAGAGTCATCGTCGTCCTCCTCACTCACCTGCAACTGAGCCTCTTCTTCCTCTTCCTCTGAGCCTTCCTCACTTTTCTCATCTGCACTAGGAGAGGGAGAGCGAGGTGGAAGGGCTTTGCCTTTGCCCTTCTCACGACCCAAACCAAGACCACAGGAGGTAGTTCGGCCAGGGTCTCCACCTCGTCGAGCAAGGGGAGAGGCAGTGGGGTCGAAATCCTCGTCGAAGTCACTAAGACATCCCGGATACTTCTGCCTCTTGCCACGTAGCATCTATCAAGGAGAGGAGAGGTGGTATGAGAAAATTGCATCAACACAGTACTGAATTGTTGTCTGTTTGCCCTGACCGGCAGTGCCGATGGGAGGCATCAGCAGTGCTGGTGGGTCAAACAGAGAGCAGCTCGAGTGAAAATGCTCTCTGGCTAGCCCAACCGGCAGTGCCGACGACTGCCATCGGTAGTGCCAATCAGTTCAAACAGACTGTTGCAACAGTCACTTAGCGTTTTGAAATCTCCCGATCGGCAGTGCCGGAGGGGGCCATCGACAGTGCCGACCGAGGGGGATTGAAACCCTAAAACCACTAAAAATGCAATTTAGCCACTAAAACTCTACCAAATTGCATGGGTGACTAAATTACTCCTAGATGAACATCTCTATCAAGTGAAATTACGCAAAAACATGAGGCATTGCGAGATTCAAAAGATGGAGATTTTCAAAAATACGTTCAAAAACTTCTTCAAATCCGGGAGGAGATGGAGGAGGGAAGGTGTAGGAGTTGATTTGATCCACTTCCCGCTTGATTCCACAAAGATTAGCAATGTTTTGGAGAGGATTGACTTCGGTTAGAGTTGGGAAGAGAGAGAGAGGCGGCGAGGTTTGCTTCAACTGAGAGAGGGCTCGGACCTATGAGGGGGCCGAGTCGATTTCAAAGGGCTGGACCCCGCATCAGCAGTGCCGGTGTTGAGCATCGGCAGTGCCGGTGCGGGTCAACGCACACGGTCCAAGCCCCCTTCAGCAGTGCCGATGGTGACCATCGGTAGTGCCGATGAGGCCTGCCCGAGGGACAAAAATCCCAGACAGAAGGCTATCTCTGTTGGACATTTGATCGGCAGTGCCGATAATAATGGTACCGGTAGTGCTGATCTACTAAAGATCAGACAGGACTGAGCCCAAAAAGAGAGGAGTAATTTTAAAAATAGGTATTTGATGAACAAGGAGACATCTTGACATCATATGGTCAGCCAATAATCAACAATTCATAACAATGACCATATTTTGATGCCACAACCACCCCATGTTGGACTTTGCTAATAAGCATGTACCAAGTCTAGCTTCATTCGTAGAGAAGTCCACAACATAAAGCTTTCCTTTAAGCACACCCTTAAAAGAAACCGAGCCATCACTCCTCTTATAGACGATCACACCACATTCATTGAACAAACAATCATAGTTCATTTTACAAAATTGCAAAATGGACAATAGATTGAAGTCAATGTGATCAACAAGCATAACCTTAGAAAGTGAATACGAAGGAGTAAGAGGAACTTTACCATAACCTAGTACTTGTGTCATTCCGTTGTCACCAAATGTAATGTATTCATTTTTGTTGTGACTTGGCTCAAATGACTTGAACATCGTTTTGTCTCCGGTCATATGATTGGTGCATCCACTATCAATCACCCAACTTGACCCTCCGGAGACATAGTCCTACAAAACAAGTTAAGCTTTGTTTTTAGGTACCAAAATTTGCTTGGGTCCTTTCACATTAGTCACAAGCACCTTGGACACCCACACACAAGACTTTGGCCTTTTGTTGTGTGGCCCAACATATTTAGCAAACACACAACCATGCATGTTTCTCATGAGTACATATAAAGCATCAAAATCATGAAAGAGTGCACAAGTAGCATTAGGCATATTAGCATGAGAATCATAACAAGAGAAGAACGATTAGTGTTCAAGTTCTTGACTTGGTTCTTTTGGTAAGATCCTTCCTTGGTGAACTTAAGGAATTCCTTTCCATTCTTGTTCTCCCTAGCATTGTGCTTGGCACCTTCAACATATCCAATGCCATCCATGACATTGGGGTGTCTAGAATATAAGTATGCACCTCTTGCATACTTTGCCTTTTCATCATCAACAACATTTTTCCCATGTTGTATTTTGCTTTCAAGTGCCTTCACTTGCTTGTTCAAATCATCAATCAATTTGACATTAGTAGCACAAGCATCAACATCAATATTATAGCACCTATCACATCCATTGCTAGTGGAAACATGAGAAGAATTATTGGTGTAGGATTTGAAGGTTGAAAGCATTTCATATTGTTTTTCAAGAGACTTATGAGTCTTTTCCAAGTTCTCATACTTCTCTAGAAGAGCATCTTTTGAGCTCTTAAGACTTTCACAAGAGTTTTCAATTTTAGTGAGAGCCATAGTTAAATCATCATTTTTCTTTCTCTCATCTTCTAGGAGCTTCTCTAGTTCAAGGTTTCTTTTCTTTTCAAGAATAAGCAAGTCTTCTTGTTTTTCAAGAAGCTCCTCTTGTCTATCATTTTCTTTCTTTTATTTTTTAATCAATTCCATAAATTCAAGCATTTTAGGAAGAGAAGCATTAACATCATCATCATCACTACTACTAGCAAAAGAGGAACGCTTATGTTTAGATTTAGATACCTTGGATCCTCTTGACATGAAGCACTTGTGAGTGTTGTCATCATCATCATCACTCAAGGTCCCAAATAGAGAAATGTTGGTGGGAGTGATGCCAATGGCAATTGTAGCAATGCCTCCCTCATCCGAGTCGGATTCGGAGGAGGAAGATGATGAAGAGAATGAGTCATCGGAATTCCATTCTTGACCAATGTGAGCTTCACCTCTTCTATGCTTCTTGTACTTCTTGTCTTTCTTATGGTGCTTGTCTTTCTTTCTTTCATCCTTGTTCTTCTTCTTTGGACATTCCATAATGAAATATCCTTCATCACCACACTCATAACAAGTCCTTTTTGATCTTGTTGCTTTGCCCTTGTCAAAACTCTTCTTCTTGTAACTATCTTTCTTAAGAAATGACTTGAATCTCCTCACAAGCAAAGCCATTTCATCATCACTATCTTCATCACTAGGATCAACCACTTTCTTCTTTTTCCCTTGCTTCTCTCTTGTAGCGTTGAGTGCTACATCATTCTTGTCACCACTTGCTCCCTCAATTTGCTTGATCAAGGCATTTATTTTGTTGGCTTGATCATTTTGTTACTTTTGGGATAGAAGCTTTCCAAGCACTTCATCTGTTGAAAAGGTTTTGAAGTTATCCTTCTCTCTAATGTTTGAGCAAATGTTGCTATCCCATGGTCTCAATGCTTGTAGCAAGCTTTTGTTGATATCCAAGTCGGTCATTTTGGCCCCTAGTGCTCTTCTTTGATTTACAATCCTCATGAGCCTATCATGAACTTCTTTAGGGCCTTCTCCCGGACCCATGATGAATAGGTTGAATTCATTTTGTAATTCTTCAAGTCTTGCATCCTTGATGGAATCAATGCCCTCATAAATAACCTCAAGTTTTCTCCATAGTTGATTGGCATTCTTTATTCCGGCAACCTTATCATACTCGGTGGAGCTAAGTGCGGAGACAATTGCACTAGCCGCCACGGCATTGCGATGAATGTTGATTTGATCCTTGCGAGTTGGGTTATCTCTATTTTCCCACAAGAAACCATTCTCGGTTATGCTTGCAACATGTGGACTCATGGATTCCAAATACATCACCATCTAGCATTTCTAATGATCATAGAACTGTCCATCAAAGTAAGGGAGTCTACCCGACCCTTGTCCAATGCGATCTTTCTTAAGGTCATCATAATCATACATGACATTGTTGTAGGTTCTTGGTTGATTATCTTTGTCACCTTCTAAATCTCGAGAACTACTAGCACAACTTTTGGTTGCAAGAATGGTGGATGGTTTATCTTCTGGTTTTGACATCTTTAATCTTCAAGCGGTTAAGCTTTGTAGAAGATACCTGCTCTGATACCAATTGAAAGTTGCCTAGAGGGGGGCAGGGTGAATAGGCAAATCTAAAAATCCCACGAAATTGGACTTAAACAAATTTATCAGTCTGACCGGTAGTGCCGGTGGCTGGGATCGGCAGTGCCAATGGCCACTGCTGGTGCTAGATCGGCAGTGCCGATGAGATAACAGTAAGTCGACCAAATTAAAACTAAGCTGGTTTTGTAGTTACTAAGTTGATGAATAGACCAATAACAGTTAAATAAGGCACTACAAAGTATTAGGAACGACTAAACAAGCCGACACAAGTAGATCGGTCGAATTAAAGCTAGTACAAAAACGAACCCTAGAGAATGAATAATGAAACAACAAGTTAAAAAGAGAGCACACGGAGACACAAGATTTGTTACCGAAGTTCAGGCTCACAAAGAACCCTACGTCTCCGTTGAGAAGTACAGAAAGGATCCGGTCTCTTTTAACCCTATTCTCACTCAAGCGACCACAAAGATCGAGCTCGAGTTCTTCACTATCAATTCCCTTGCGGGAGGGTAATACAAACTTCCCGAGGCGTCACCACAAAAGTTGGGAGCTCTACAGGCACCGCTAACTGTCTAGGAGCAAAGCTCCAAGAGTAACAAGCACAAGTCATAAAGATGATTAGATCGAATGCTCAAGAGTGGAATTGTGCTCTTTTCACTAGGAATCAATGGCTCACTCAAGCCCTAGCTCAAAGAATCAAGCCTTGACTTAGAGAGGGAGAGTGAGGAGAGTGAAGCTCAAAGGTGCCAAATGATTTTCGGGTTGGAGAGACTTGGCACGAAGTGGGGTGTAAGCCTATTATAAAAAGGGCTCAAAAAGAGTCATTGGCCTGTCTGGATCGAGCCATCGATACTGCCGATCGAGCCATCGATACTGCCAGTAGGGTTTCTGACACACTGTCATAGATCTGCAGAGAAGGATTTGGACCGCATCATTGTTGGTCGTACCTATGCACCCACTTATATACCGCAAGAGGACGATGTACGATTGTAGCACTTTTCCCTTGAATTGAGTATTCCAAGGTTTATCGAATCCACTGGGACCTTAGGGATAATTAAACAAAGTGAACAGTAAAAGATCTAGTCAAGGCTACTGTCGAATTCAGGTTGCATGATGGGAGACTTGACAGCGCAAAGGTGCGCCAGACAGTAAATCTATTGTTGCGCCGATCGGCGCAGGAGTTGAGCCGATCGGCACACTAGTGAATCGTTGCGTCGATCGGCGCAGAAGTTGAGCCGATCGGCACACTAGTGAACCTAAGCCAAAGTGTGCCAGATGCCTTGTAAGCCTAGGTTGTTAAGTGAGTAAACCAGAAAGTCTAATTAAATAGCATCATAATGGGTAATTACATAGATCAATGAAAACCTATAATAAATAAGACCACCCTGCTTTTCGAACGGCTTCTGATTTATCGCTGCCGAGAGGAAACCCTTAATCGCGCGAGTATCTTACCTACTCAACTATCCAATAGTGTTGTACAGGCTTAGTGCTGTCGCTGCTAAACCACACTACTAGCATCATCAAGCAACCATAATCAATACAATGTCCGAATACTATCCTAATCACCCCGATCAAGATAATATCAACTTGCTTAGCCTAGAACTAAGCAATTGGAATAAGCACATGCATGATTATAGAATCAAGATAGACAAATCACCAAAACTATCATCAACATATTCAATCATCCTTGAGATACATAGAGTAAGATTCATCCTCGTTGAGATGGCCTACCTTGACGGATCAACTCTTAACACCAATGGTTTTTGAAAGTCAACTAGAAATCTATTCTAACGGGGCAAGCCCCGATGGCTTTAACTCACGGATCTGTTGTCCCTCTGTTGCCTCTGTTCTCTACGGCCAGGGTTTACAAGTATTTATAGGGGTTCTACTCGTAAAGGACTCGGTTTCTAGCAACTAAGGCGCTTGCGCCGATCGGCGCAAGCCGTGTCTTCTCTGGTTTCTTCTCTGAGTCGGTTCCTCTGTCTTCCACAGCTGCCATATGGGCGTTTTCCTTCGAGATAAAGTCTTGTACTGCACGTCGAGATCTTGAAGTTCCATAAATCTTCTAGGCAAATATCTTCAAGTGTCTTGCGCAGATAAACTTCCATAAACATGTGGAATGGGCCTCGGTCACTTCTGTGGGCCAAAACACCCTAGCGCTGATCGGCTCATGGACTGCGCCGATGGCGCACTGAGCTTCTTTGGTGCTTTTCATCGGTTCTAGACTCCTGTCCTCTCCAGCATCACTTTAATCACAAATTTTACCTGTTTCTGCAATAAAGCTCCAAAACAACGCATATACAAATATGTAGACAATATCATAGGTAAAAAGCCTAAATTAGTATCAATTATGTTCTAATTGGAGTAATATTCACATATAAAAGGGGCACTTGGGAAGTGCCAACAGTTCCCCCACACTTAAACCTTTGCTCGTCCCGATTAAAGTAAAAGAATGAAAAATCAAAAAACATACTCTTTCTATCATAAAAGATATCTCAAATCAGCAAATGTTGAGCATTGTTCTATTATGGTGTATTTCATATTGGTATTTAGCAAAATAGTTCAAATATGGGCATAAAGCTTAAAGTTCTCCCCAAAGCAACAGATCATGTCCAACTTAGAAATTATAACTTTTCCACACATGTAAATTACTTAAAAGATTGTTGTGAATATAGAGAATCCATCTTCCAAATAATCCAAGGCAACAACTCATCTTTCAAATCACTCAACCTATATCCTACAACATAATGATCAAATAATATTAATGTAAGGCTTATATGAGTAGCTAGGTGAGGTAATTCAAGGATTGCAAACATAAATCAATTATATATTGTAAAGCTAGGAGATTATTCTTCATTGGAACTATAGAAACTTATCAAGATGGCCATTAAGAAAGAAAAATTTAAGAAAGGACTCACACTTTGGATATGTGGACATGTGCATAACAAAAATTTGATCTTGGAAGATTGCACATGGTTGGAATGATTCATGGCTATATTAGAATGAATTTCGAGAATAAACATGTCATATACCATTCCCCCACACTTAAAATTTTGCTAGTCCCTTAGCAAACAACAGAGCTTTTCTTTTTTTTTCACTTCTTGTTTATCCCCCTTTTTTTTTATTTTGCTCTCTGCTGCGCCGATCGACTCAGGGTGCGCCGATCGGCTCTCAACCCAAATTCACCAACATTTGTTAGTGTTTGATCCGTCTGGCTTTAATATTTATTCAAGAATTAAATATAGCCAGAAATATAGGATGTGGTCAAGGAATGATACTCAACAAGATGTTTTGGGTTTATGGTAGGGTACTCAGCAGAATTGAATTTTTGCATGAGTAATTCAAGGCTAGAAAAAGATACACAAAGAATTGCCATCTTAGTAAAGTTCATACCAAAAAGAATTAAATCCTAACCAAACTCAACCATCAATTTAATGTTTATCTACATATCAAAGGTTCATGAGAATTGCTCAAAATATGACATTGGTAGGTAAGGATCTTGAAAATAATAAATTCCAAAGTTCACAACATGAAAATTTATTTATGAAAAGATTGGTACTATGTTATCATCACAAACTGGACAACACAAATGAAGCACATGGGTACTCAAAATTGCTCCACATAAGACATATTTGCTGAATAATCATTAAGTGTAAGTTCAAAATTTGATTCAATGCTCAATATTATTTGGTCTTCATCAACACTTTTTAAGAAAGAATAAATAATTCAATTCCCCTAAAAGAGCATAACCGCCATCATTATATTAAGATCGAAACTCGAATACATGGTTCTGATTTTTTTGCACACACTTGCATGAAAATAAAACTACTACTAACACACTTGCATGAAAATAAAACTACTACTAACACACTTGCATGAAAATAAAACTACTACTAACTACTACTAACACACTTGCATGAAAGTAAGAAAATCCGATACATGGTTTCCCAACCCGCTCACACACAAATAAGCAAATAAAGAAAAATATTGCAAAAGATAAAAAAAAACGCAAACCAGGAAATCGATACACGTGCCAACTCCTAGGCACTCTAGTCATCCGAAAGTGGAGGCGGTGGCTGATCGAAGCCATAGCACCGCGCCTTGAGTCGCTCGAACTCCTCCACCATGGCATCGTGGTTGTCCCTCCATTGGGACGTGGCGTCCTCCACGCGCTCGATGTAGTGCATGTTGTTGTCGAGGTACCCTTGCATGGGCACGAAAAAGTCAGCACCGGGCACAGAAGGCACCATAGGTACACGTCCTTGGTACCTGTAGTCGATACCCGCGCTGAAGTAGGATGCGCCGACCGGCGCGTCGCCTGCGCCGATCGGCGCAGAGGGCTATGAACCGCCCGCTGCGTCGCTCCACCCTGACTTGTACTGTTGAGGCCCCTGGCATGACCCTAGGAGTCCCACTCGCCGTCGGCTGCTGTAGATGTGTCCGGCTGTCGAACCCGCCCACGGCGGTCCTTGAGAACTCGGCCCCCCTCCAGGAGACCTTCCTCAAGCCAATTTCCTCCCTCCAGCTTGCGAGGGAGGAAAACTCCTAGCTCCGCACACGGGAGCTTGACGTTGGTGCCACCGATATGGAAGCCGACGCGAACACTTCTCGTGACAATATTGGCACGAGTCATATTCTCGTCGATCTTCGTCGCGCACTCCCACTTGTCATCGCGCCCTCCCGGTCCGTCGCCGTTGCAGACGAGGGCTGCTAGGCGTTGAAGATAGGCCTCGAAGGCCAACTTCTTGCTTGCCTTGCCCCTCTTGTCGAGCCAACCCCGCACCATCACCGACATGGGGTTACAATAAGATGGACTCACGATGGTGTTGTAGAGCCATCGTAAGTCCGCATCGGTGATGTAGCTGGAGTCGACCTTGTCGCCTATGCGCACCGCCAACCACCGATGGAAGACTTGAATGGTCGGGTTGCGGATGTTGCCGCACTTCATCTCTTCTACGAATGAGAGCCGCCTCCAAAAGGAGTCCAACTCCCCACGTCCCAAGATGCCAGCGACGTCGGCGTTGGCGTCAAAGCCGAAGGCTTGAGCTGCCGCCTCCATGGTCATCGTGTAGCTGATGTCGCGGACGCAGAAGTTGACGGCCTCGCTGCCGTCTTCGACGGTGCCAAGCCTCATCGTAGAGGCAACCTCGTTGACGATGTCGTGGTTGTAGTCCATGGGAAGAAGGTGGAAGTCCACCCAACCGAGATTGTTGAGCATCCTCCTTATATCCTCCCACAGGCCGATCGAGGTGAGGAAGGTCTCGTCCAAGTCGAAGTTGGGGACGAACCTTCCCCTCACCACGAGGTAGTGCTGCTGTTCCTCCGCGCTCTGGAGGGTGAAGCGCTCCTCCACCGTGCGCGGCACGTATGCCAGTGGTGGTGGTGATGTGGGAACCCCACGGCTTGCCGCCGTTTGGCTCCTCGTAGCACGCCCCGTTAGAAGGGACGCGCCGGAGACGGAGTGGTGGGCGCGGATCTCGTATGTCACCGCCTAGCCGGTGGATGCACCTCCCACCGATATGTCATCACGAGCATCGGGGCCACCCCTCACCGAGGAGTCACCGCTCGACTCACTGATGCCGCCAGAACTGCTTCCCCGACGCAGCCTCTTGCCCAACTTGCCGACAGAGGAGCGGAGACGATCCATCAGCGAAAATTGTGGAACGTGTGCGAGATCGTGGGTAGTGGGGAAGGTGGAGAGATTACCTGGATGGTGTGCTGAACTGGGGGCGCCTGGCCTCTCTTTTATAGTGTGGGAAACTTCCAGGAGAAGGAACCGCCAAATAATTACAAAATTTGAGAGCGCGCCGATCGGTGCGGCAGTGCGTCGATTGGCACAATTCAAATTTTGAATGCTCTGACCACTCTGGCGCTTGATTCCCATCCTTCATGTCGCTTCCTGGTACATCATGTTGGTTGGCAGGACAACAGCACGAAATCCCGATGTCTTGTTGACTGCGCCAATCGGCGCGGTGTTGGTCGTAATTACGCGCCCACTTATATACCGCAAGAGGACGGTGTATAGTTGTAGCTCTTTTTCCCTCAGAGTATTGCAAGGTTATCGAATCCAAAGGGAATGAGCAGAACTAATACTATTAAAGAGTTATTAATAAATTACAATGGTTTGGTTGGTGTGAATAACGACGGTGAGAAAGTGGAAGGTGAATGTTATTGAAGAGGTAACAGGATGATGAAGGATTCTCTCCTTTGGATTGGTTCACTAGTATGCAACCTTATTCTTGTCAACTCAAGTGATGACTCTAATATTCTACAAGACATGGTGGTTTCGTTCACCCCGGCTGTCACTACAGAGGCTATTAGCTCCCCACTGGTTTGTTGCACTATATAATGGGTGAAAGTGTATTGACCGATACACTAATGAAAGGAATAGATAGATATGTAATAAAGTTTATCATATAGATTAAATTCATCTCGAGAGTATCAACAAGTATGAGAGTTAGATGGCCAGATCCCCGCACCAGAGAAGAGAATATGAGACTACTCACTCATCCTTCCGCTAGACATAGCAGAGGGGTGAGAAATAGCGCTAGAACGCGCATGAGCCGATCGGCGTGACCTCCCTTCTTGTGGATCTAGTCGGTGTTGACCAACCTCCGCCGCCAATATCCTGGAACCCTAGTTCTGATAACTTATTCTCGCGATTCCGTCTCTCCTTACGTCCCCTTTGGCTCTTGATAATTATCTTCCTTTTATACTCGACGGGACTGGGTCAACTTCCACTGACTCTAACTCATACTGGGCTGGGCCTTCGTCTTTCCTGGACCGGATCGTGTTTTCGTCATCTTTCCCTACAGCGCCGATCGGCGTGGCTCCGCATCTGGCCCATCTTCGTTACTCTTCAGCTCTTTATCCATAATTGCTTTGTTTTACATCTGTTTCCTGCGATTACATCCAAAACAGAACAACTACAAATATATGAAAATATGGGGTTAATTGTTAGTCCAAACCACCAAATTAAGACGCAAAGCATCCCTTATTGGTAGATAAAATGAGCATCTAGAAACCACCAATATGCGGGCCTGCGTCGATCGGCGCGCCGTCTCTTTTTCAGCTTTTGGTCCAATTCCGTGTCTCCTCCGCACTGCACACCTACATAGCAATCATATGTGTTCCTCAAAATCAACGCCTGCCGCCTTTGTCACCCATTTGGGAACCGCATCGGTACCTGCGCCGAACGGCACAAGTCCTTGCACCTCGTCTTTTGGTCTGGCACTGATCCTGATGCCTCGTGTTCATCTCTTTCACCTATTTTTTTCACTTTTTCCAATGTTCCTCTAGTATTGACATACGTAGCGGGGCTCATCTGGTGACCGTGCCGATCGACGCTGACTCGCGCCGATCGGCGTGACGTCCATTTTTGCTCCTGCCCCTCGCTTCTTCGCTATATGTTGCTCTTCATCCTTTCCTGCGTCATTTAACAACCATTTTGCACACAAAAATTAATTCAAAAAGATTTTTAATTACCTTGAAAATAGCTCTGTCTGTGAAAATTATTGTGCTGGTTGATTTTTAGCACCCCTTCAATTCTGAGCGTCGTCAGCCTTCTGTCCTGACTTGGGAAATAATGCGCCGACTGGCGCAGAAGTGTGCCGATTGGCGCAAGGTCTGTTCCTTCCTGTTTTTGGTCTTTTTTTTTATATTCCTGCATTATTAGTCTACAGTATGTATATACACAGTTTTGCACAAATAAACAGACAACACAAGAGCACATGAGAATTAAGCACACATTTTTTTTTAATTCGGGAGATTGTTTTTATCACAAGCAAGCAAATTAAAAACACCGGGTTGCCCTCCCAGCCAGCACTAATTAGCTAAGTGAAATGGGTTGCTCTCCCACAAGCACTAAACAACTTCTAAATTCCCTGATCATTGGGTTGCCTCCCAAGAGCGCTCTAGTTATTTAGAGGTCAAAGAGCTTGACCTCCCCGCAAACAATCAATCCTTAGTGTCGCGGTGCAGGATGTGAGGCCGCGACACTACAAGGTTCGCTTATCTCCATGGTTCATATAGCTTTGACGACCTATCCATACATCCCCTCCAATTACTTTCGACGCCACGTTGCCACGGTGTCTTGTATCTCTTCACTTCATCAATAGGACGACACTCTTCTCCCTTTGGGCGAAATTTGAAAGAATAGAGAGTCCCACTTATATCGAAGCTTATCTCATCACTCCCAACATCAATACTTGCCTTTGCTGTCCGCAAGAAGGGTCTGCCTAAGATCAATGAGGTCCTCGTCCTCTTATCCATATCAAGCACAATAAAATCAACAGGGACGATGTGATCTCCAATTTGAACAGGCTCATCCTCAGAAATTCCATCAGGGAAGCGTACCGATTGATCGGCTAACTCCAAACGCATACCCGTAGGCTCTAATTCAGGCAAATTGAGACTTGTGAATATATGACGGGGCATAACACTTACACTTGCTCCAAGATCGCACAAGCACCTATCAAATATCCTTGTTCCAATCATGCATTTGATGCTTGGTGATCCAGGGTCGGGTTTCTTCTCCAGTGCAACATCATTGATTGCCACCGTTAGCTCCTTAGTGAGCTTCACAATCTCCTTAGAAACTAGAGGCTTCTTGTTTTGCATCATGTCCTTAATTTGCTTGGCATAGGTGGGAACTTGGATAGCGTCAACAAAAGGGACATTGATGTAAAGCTTCTTCATAATATCGACGAACCTTGCAAATTGCTCGTCGTGTTGCCGCGCTCCTTCTATCTTCGTCAGTAGTTGAGTATCCAGGAACCTGGTAGGGCCATGCTCTTCTGTCTCCACTCCACGCCCATTTTCAGACCAGCGAGGTCAACATCCTCCTCGCGCCGATCGGCGCTTTCAGGGAGTCGATCGGCGCCGACGGGATCATCGCGCCCAATCGGCGCCGGGTGTGCGCGGATCGGCGCGGGGCTTTCTTGCTCCCGTAGAGTGCTCTGGATCTTTTGTTTGCTTTCCTGACCGTGTAGCTATTGCCTTCAACTGCTCTGTAGACATCATATTGCCAGGAATAGCCCCTTTGTTGTCTTGAATGGCTTGCGATAGCTGTCTCATCTGTTGCTCCATAATCTTGGTATGCTTCAAAATCTGCTCATTGGAGCTCCCAATTTCTATCACCTTATCATTAATTCCCTCAAGAACACGATCAATCTCCTTGAATTTAGCTTGATTGTCCTAATTGATCTTCTCTTGAGCTTGGAAGAACTCATGACATTGGAGATGAAGTGGGATAGAATTTTGCATGAACGAATTAGAAGAGAAAGAACTCCTTTGTTGCTGATATTGGGGCTTCCATCCACTATTCTTCATATATTCTAGCATCTTCATCTCTTCAGGGTAATCTTTCTGCACATGACCAAATTCTCCACACTCACTACATGTGGAGCGTGATTCCGCCAGCTTGAGTGTCTCTTCCTTAGGGATATGAAGATTATTGTTCAACCTCCTTTGAATAGCATTGAGGTGATCTATAATCAAGTCTTCCTGAGTCTTCTCAATCACACTCTTTGCTACTCCTTTTGAAGTTTGCAAATTCCTTGAGCTTCTCTCACCATCCCATGATTGATTTTCAACTAGCAACTTGATCAAATTCTTAGCTTTGATGGGGGTTTTTGACATGAATGATCCTGCAGCTGAGGCATCCAAATGTTGACGTGATAAAAGATTCAATCCCGTGTAGAACTTCTCAACAACTTCTCCAACCGTCAGACCATGATGAGGGCATGCATCCATATATTCATTGTATCTTTCCCATGCTTCTCCAATGCTCTCATCAATATTCTATGTAAATCCAAGAATCTTATTTTTCAAAGCTTGAGTCTTACTAGGAGGGAAGTATTTGGCCAAGAATTCAGTTGCTAACGTGTCCCACTCCGTTTTTACTCGGTTTTCCAATCCATTGTACCATTGCTTGGGGCGTCCAACTAGAGAGAAGGGGAATAGCCGCACACGTGCTTGGTCTCTTGTCAATCCCGCTATCTTGAATGTACTGCAAACCTCAAGGAAGTGTTGCAAGTGATGATTGGGATCTTCCGAACCTATGAACGGTTGTTGCGCCACTATTCCAACATATCTCTCCAATTGATACGGAAGTTGATCTTGAGCTTCTTAGAAATCTGTCTTGACAATACTAGTCAATTGTGGCTTGAGACGATTAACCATAGGTGCCTCTGCCATCTCCTCTTCTTCTTACTCTTGAACTGGGTCTTCTATTATGAATAATACTCGAGGTGTTGCGCACTTCTCTAGCTAAATCTCCAAGTGACTTGCTTCTTTTCTCCGCTGTTCTCTTCTTGTGAAAGAGTCTTTCTGGATCATCGGTGTAATTAGAGGGTTTGTTTGACTTAGGACCATCCATACCTATTAGTTTCACTTAACAGAATATATGTACTAGAGAGACAAGTAAATCACAATGACTAAACACTAATACATCAAACAATGTTTAAAAACCGGCTATGGTCCCCGGCAACGGCGCCAGAAAAGTTACGCTTGTTGGTCGTACCTACGCACCCACTTATATACCGCAAGAGGACGGTGTACGATTGTAGCACTTTTCCCTTGAATTGAGTATTCCAAGGTTTATTGAATCCACTGGGACCTTAGGGATAATTAGACAAAGTTAATAGTAAAAGATCTAGTCAAGGCAACTATTGAATTCAGGTTGCATGAGGGGAGACTAGCCAGCGCAAAGGTGCAACAGACAGTAAATCTGTCGTTGCGCCGATCGGCGTAGGAGTTGAGCCGATCGGCACACTAGTGAATCGTTGCGCCGATCGGCATAGAAGTTGAGCCGATCGGCACACTAGTGAATCTAAGCTAAAGTGCGCCAGATGCCTTGTAAGCCTAGGCTGTTAAGTGAGTAACCAGATATCTACTAATGAGATCGTAACCAGAAAGTTTAATTAAATAGCATCATAATGGATAATTACATAGATCAATGAAAACCTATAATGAATAAGACCACCCTGCTTTCCGAGCGGCTCCCGATTTATCGCTGCCGAGAGGAAACCCTTAATCGCGCGAGTATCTTACCCTACTCAACTATCCAATAGTGCTGCGCAGGCTTAGTGCTGTCACTGCTAAACCACACTACTAGCATCATCAAGCAACCATAATCAATACAATGTCCGAATACTATCCTAATCACCCCGATCAAGATAATATCAACTTGCTTAGCCTAGAACTAAGCAATTAGAATAAGCACATGCATGATTATAGAATCAAGATAGACAAATCACCAAAATCATCATCAACATATTCAATCATCCTTGAGATGCATAGAGTAAGATTCATCCCCGTCGAGATGGCCTACCTTGACGGATCAACTCTTAACACCAATGGTTCTTGAAACTCAACTAGAGTGCTATTCTAACGGGGCAAGCCCCGGTGGCTCTAACTCATGGATCTGTTGTCCCTCTGTCGCCTCTGTTCTCTGCGGCCAGGGTTTACAAGTATTTATAGGGGTTCTACTCGTAAAGGACTCGGTTTCTAGCAAATAAGGCGGTTGCGCCGATCGGTGCAGGATTGCGCCGATCGGCGCAAACCGTGTCTTCTCTGGTTTCTTCTCCGAGTCGGTTCCTCTGTCTTCCACAGCTGCCATGTGGGCCTTTTCCTTCGAGATAAAGTCTTGTACTGCACGTCGAGATCTTGAAGTTCCATAAATCTTCTAGGCAAATATCTTCAAGTGTCTTGCACAGATAAACTTCCATAAACATGTGGAATGGGCCTCGGTCACTTCTATGGGCTAAAACACCCTAGCGTTGATTGGCTCATGGACTGCGCCGATCGGCGCACTGGGCTTCTTCCGTGCTTTTCATCGGTTCTGGACTCCTGTCCTCTCCAGCATCACTTTAATCACCAAGTTTACCTATTTCTACAATAAAGCTCTAAAATAACGCATATACAAATATATAGACAATATCATAGGTAAATGGCCTAAATTAGTATCAGTTATACTCTAATTGGTGTAATATTCACATATAAAAGGGGCACTTGAGAAGTGCCAACAACCGTCACTGCCGCTCAGGACATTGGCATTGCCGGTGAGGCAGCCACAGAGAAGACAAGTGGTCTCTGAAGACCTTGACCGACACTGTTGATCAATTAGACCGGCACTGCCGATCGCTGTCAGCCAAAGAACCCGAGGGAAACCAGTCTTTATGGAGAGGGAACAGCACTACCGATCAGGAGACCGGCACTGCCGATAAACTACAGGCTAAGCCAGACAGAAAGAGTGACATTCTGGGAGGACCGACCGGCATTACCGATCAGGGTGACCGACACTGCCGATGAACAATAGCCAGAAAGCCAGAGTGAACAGCCTTCTCTGGAAGGAGAGACCGGCACTGCCGATGCTGGCAGGACAGAAGCTAGAGAGGTGTCTGGACAGCACAGCGCCTCTGGGAAGGGGGGATCGGCACTGACGGTGAAGGCCACTGACGTTGCCGATGAAGGCAAAAACAGAGGGCGATAGAGGTGGTATTTTTGGGAAATTTGAGCGTTTGACTTTACCACATTTGTGAATTATACCCCTCTTGATAGTACGGTTTATTTATACTCAAGAAATAAAAATAAAACTCCATGATCTTTATTCTCGAGTAGATTTTTAGACCTTCAATTTGAGACGAATGACCATCTCCTTTTTCCTTTTTATATCAATACATTTTTATTCAACAATTTGAGATAGTCATCTACACACATGCTCAATGAAAACATTAGTCTATTCTTAATTGTATTTACGCCAATCACCAAAACAAAATTAGGGACCTAGATGCACTTTCAAAACTCTTGACCAGTAGTTTGAAGGTAGTTTCATAATTACATCATTAATAAATGATTTTATGCTTATTTTCATAAGGGCCTATTTGGATCTACTGAATCAGCCTGAATCGAATTGATTTCTAGATACCGACCTGTTTGGTGGCCCATGGAATCGAATCGTCCATTTCCGGCCTTTTCCAGCTAGATCGATGGTCTGTTACAGTTTCCGAACAAAACCTTCGGAAACCCTTGGAATCTCTCCCGAGTCCCGATCCATCAGCTCTCGACTCCCACGCCGCCAGCACCATGGAAGACGCACAGAGGAGAGTCGTACGCCGGCACCGCTGGCGCCGCCGCTTGAGTGAGCCCGACGTCGTCCTCAACTCACGGTGTCCTCTTCCCTACACTCTCCTCGACCTGCTGCCATCACCTCGGGCACGACCCTGCGCCACGACGCCGTCCAGGAGCTTCACCCCCTTCCTTGACTTGGCTCTCGACCATCTGTCATCGTTCGGAGCTTCACCGCCTTCCTCTAGCTGCCCTCGACCCTGCGCCGCCATCTGAAGCTTCATCGAGCCCTCGTTCTCTCCCCATCCCCAAGCTCTAATACTGCATAGAATGGCGTCCGAGGAATTGATGTGTACGTTTGTTGATGTTCCCAGCCTAGATGATTAGTTGCTTGACTTTTGTTGATGTGCTGACTCTATGCGTCCATTTGATTTAGGCATAATGTCTTGTTTGATCTATGAGTTCTTGCCTACTTGACCTGTTGATTTGTTGTGTATTTTTCACTTGAGTTCGTCCATCTTCATGCCGCCATGTTTTACATACCTCAGTGATGCTAACTGGTATTTGAGTTTGTCTATTTGAAAATATTCAACTGATTTCATGTGCAAGCAACCAAACAAGCTTTACATTTTAATTCTATGAATTCAATTCGGTGTTCAGCCAAACACGATTATTTGAGTTGAATATGTTTCAAACTGATTCAATTCCAGACAAATCAATTCCTAAAATTTGATTCTGTGAAACTGATTCAATTCAGACTATCCAAACAGGCCCTAATAGAAATCTAACACTATCGAATCATGAAAGTGTCAATCGATCTTTAAATATAAATATATATATATATATATATTAATTATTAATCATAATACTAATTTAATTTAAATTTATTTATGATAATATAAAATAATTATTATAAATCTAGCACTTTTAGTTTTTTTCCAATATTACCCTTAAATTCATAAACTACTTGTTATTAGTTATATTTTTAGATTATCGAATCTAAACCATTAGATCAAACTATGGGTCAGTAGTTTCTCAAAATTACTAGCCAATACTTTGGACAGTAAAACTCATATAAAAATTTGGTGCCATTAACTATGTGACACGAGAGCTCGTGATTCAGGAACACGAAGTTTACTAAGCAAGCATTGAATCAATATCACTTCTTCAATTGTATTAGCCAAGGATCTGTATTCAACTTCCACACTTTTTTGCCATGGATTCAACTTCAATACTTGATAGCAACATATATGACAAACTTTGGGTAGCTAAACTTGATATTCTAAACTTGAAAGAAACCAAATAATGATAATATAAGGATAAAATATGTGCATTTCCATTATTCCCAAATGCTCCACAAAATAGATAATCGGTAAATAAATGTACTAATAAAACAATATTATACTTCAACCTCAGAATAGAAATTTTATAAAGGGAAATCCTATGTAGAGAAAATTGCATGCATCATTTGGAGAAGATTTTGTTTGTAGTTTTGATGAACAAGGATTATCAGCCTAGTTGACTAACTTTAGGCTAAAGTCCTAGGCAACCACAAGTAAAATAGAAAATATCAATATCAGTATTAAAGTTTTACTCACTTTTATTTTTTATTAGTATATTTAGTTATATGGAATTGAAAATTAGATAGACCGATCTATGTAATCAGTTCATAAGCTTTGAAGACCTTTCCTAAGATCCATGTGTTTTAGTATGCTCCCCACATCACTAATGTTGTGAGAGGTTGAGTCCAATTCTGGAATTGGTTGTTCGAATATCTTCAAGGAAGGGACCTTCACATCGGCGAGCCATAAACAACTATGTTTCTGCACTAGACTAGTTTCTCTCTTGACTGTTAAGTTACTATCCTTCAACTTCACTGACTCTCACGACCCATTGGGTGTGTTTATTGGATCGGTGTTTCAAAATATATGAAATGCAACTAGGTTCAATCATTTGCGGCTTCATACGTAGAAAAGCCAACGCTTATCCCTAACACGCTCACATACAAAACAAATTGCAAAGCAATACCTATCATTGCATTCTCTATCCAATTAGGTAAGATTTTGTAGTCAAATCATTTCTCTACATTGAAAGTAACACTTTAAAATAGCATAAATAAATATGTATTAGGACCACTGTTCTTAATTTGTTGATATTTGTCCAAAAGAAATAAGCATAGTTTAAGCAAAATAGTGCTGATTTTGGTAAAAGCCTCGGGAACAGAAAAGGAAGCCTTGTGCTAGGCATTAGAGAGAGAGAGAGAGAGTACTCGTTACTTCCTGGGTTCTCACATATCCATTTATATAAGAGGGAGTAACAGAGAAATTTTCACCCTTCATCCTTGATAGTCCAAATATTACAAGGTTATATTAAGCATACAAATGACAACACAACTAATATAAGGTTGGCTAAAGTAACTATGTCGGAGGAGTCGGGGTAATTATATCCTCGACATCCTGTTACTCTTGTGTCTTCTAGAAGGGAGAGTGCACGCTTTTTATGAATGTTTGTATCTTTTGCTACTCAATAAGGATGGTGTTGGGGGATCCCTCAAAGGAGCCACCCCTCGGCCCTTGTTCGAAGTAGCATTAAGTCTACTTTATACCTTTTGTTTTCACTTTGCATGACTTTGAAGAATGAGTGTACCAAGCATGTGGGTTGGACGTGCATCGTTCGAAGATTGAATACCTTCGGGCAACGCATCAAGCCACTACTGCAGTTGACTTAAAACGCTCGAAGGGTCTTGGAGCACGTGCTTTTGGCCTAGAAAAATGGCTTGGTCCTCTTCTCCCACTTCGAATGATTCGACCCTGGCGTAGACATGTGTCACTTCGAGCGAGGTGCTCAAATCCAATCAGGTAGGGTAAAGATTATGTAAAGAGACTAATTTATCCTTAATGACCATTTTATATATGGAATATTCGTAGGGTGTAGCAGGTAATTAGGAATAAATTGGTCCTGATTAGGTCTTAGTCATGGGCTATAAATTCCGCATTCATGACTTTCATGGAATAAACGAGTGCAGGCTCATTGTCCGTTTTATACTTTCTGTAAAACCTCTTTTACCCTTTTTTCTATTAGTCTCATCAAAGCTCATGCTTCATTATGCTAACAGATGGTATGTGGATCACGAAACACCTAATGTATCATTGTTTCATAGACAAACGTTCTCACACCATAAATCAGGCAAAGCATGGGCACCGTACCTAGAAGCTCGGTAGATTCATCAGTAGACTTGGGTAAATGGTCATTAGGGCAAGCAGAATGGTGTTTTCTTATATATTGTCTCATGCATGTCACGTAATTTTAAGACGGTTTATGAGACGACTTATACAATGGATGGTCTTATTAGTTATCTTCTATTAATTATATGACTCTTTAATTTATAAATATAAAAAGGAATATTTATAGATTAAAAGACTACTAGAACTCGTATAATGGTGTGAGAGTCGTCTCATACTCCTAAATTTAAGCGCATGAGGTGGTTGCTACGCGAAACAACCAACTCTTTCTCTCACCACCCTTTCTCTCTTCTACATCATCAAAAATCCTATATGACAATGCATGAGACGACCTATGAGACTGTCTACATGTAGCATTGTACCTGCCCTTAGCTTTTGTTCCACAACCAAACTATGTGGGCGCAGCGTTTTAAGGAGGAGGAGAATATGGAACCGAAGAAGGACGCCAATATTGGGATGAAGCTCTGCAAATGGGAAACTGGCGCACGAAACACAACATTTCATGTTCAATCTATGAATATAACTTTGATATATCATTCTTAATAATTCCTTTTCTATTAACAGTCAAACTTATGAATGTTTATATTTTATCATTATCATTATCTAAAAAATGAATGCTTATATTTGGAGGTAGTAGGCCGATAGCAACTCGCTCGTAGGCCGTGTCCAGGAGACTTGCAGGCGAAATTAGTAGTCGCCTACCAATATCCAACCCAAATTGGAATTAAAGCCCAGGTGACTGGGCCCAAATTGTGGCTGTCCATTATTGACCCGCAAATGAGACAGTATAATTTTGGTCGAACCAACATTTGACAAGAAGTCGGGCCGTCCGCCACAACTCGCGTCACTGCGCCGGAACAGCACACGCCTCTATCAGCGCCCAGCTGGTGGATAGCGAGGCGCGTAGCCAGAGATTCCGGCTCATCATCGTGCACGACGGCGACGTGGCTCGGTCGTATCGACGTGAGCTGGCCCTGGCCGTCAAGAGTAGTACCGGTACACGTACATGTAGACACATACCCGCATGGGCCTCATGACTGTAACCATATGCGTCGCTTTTGTTGCCAGCCCATGCCATGCATACGCCTGTAGCCTTTTTTGCCCGGGGGCCGGGGGCACGGCTCATCAGCGGTCCTGCCGGTGTGCGCCCGTTCAAACATGCCTGCCGTTTGCCGGGGGCGTAACCTGCCTGCCTGCCTGCCTGCTCAGACCGGATTGTACTGTAACTGCCGCCGCACACAGCTCTCGGAGGCACACCGAAGGCTGCCTGCGTGGCGTGTGGTGTCCACGGTCCGCCGGCACGACGACATGGTCAGATGCAGGCGTTGTACCAAAGAGGGCGCAACGGTTCCTTGGTTTCGGGGATCGCCCCCCTCCTTGTTCGGATCCTCGGTGTCTGCTCGTGGCTTTCGATCAGCAAGTGCTTGTGACCTGTGGTGGTTGGGAACTTGGGACCTGAGGAGCAGAGCAGCAACGGCGATGCTTGCTGCGTGTCCGCCCGCCGTGACTATACGAAACCGAACATTCACCTCATACGCGCGTGGCCTGTCTGCGGGCGTCGTCACCAACTCACCATTAATGGACAGCGCCATAGAGTTCATGTGACGAGCACAGACGACAGGCCACTAAATTTTCCGTTAGCTGTAGTCGAGTCCCAACGTACGTACAGTGTACTACTGTACTAGGATTGGTAGATCGCTCGGGAGCTTGAAGGTAGCTACTAGTAGTAATTATAGTACTGGTAGCACCATTACTCTGATCCCGATCCACTAGATCGGCGACTCGTGCTGCCGTCACTACCTAGAGATATAGAACCTAACAAAGAAATTGTCATGATTTAGCCGAACTGCAATCCACCAGGCACCAGCCGGTGGTGTGGTGGGTGCTGCCGAACTGGGGAAAACGACACGTACGCAGCCAGCCAAGCGGGCGCCAACCACACGCCTAGACCCAACGAAGCGGCGCACGTCGTGATCCCAGTCCAATCATCAACGGATTGGTGGAGACGGGGATTGGTGGTGGCGGAGACGTGGAGCAGCGACCGCGATCAGGCACGGCGGGACCACGGGAGACGGGCGGCGAGGCGCCGGCGTCGGGCAGGACCAAATCATTTGGTTTGGCTTCCGTTCCGCCTAATCAGCGGCCACACAGCTGGAGATGATGCGGCGTGCTACCGCTACCACCAACTTGACGCGGGTCAAGTGAGGAGCTCGATCCATTCCCAGGTTCAGCTGGTTGGTTTCAGTTGCACGTTCGCTCCCAAGTCTCCACTCTCCAGCCGAGGCAACCTGGGACCCCAGCTTTGCCTTTCCAGTTCACGCAACAGCATCATGGTCCACCCGCCCCGGACCCGGAGTGCTTTGGGAGTGCCGATGATCGTCTGCAACCGAGCCGGGATGGAACATGTGAAGCAACGGGTGTACTGTACCACAGTTGTTAAGAGTCCGGGGTAGAGAAGCGATATATTCATGCGTCCAACCAAAGTTCAGTCGCGCTACTAAAATTTGCCCACGCTCGACACGATTTGGTCGTGGGTAGTACGAATTTGGGATCGACTACTATACAAGGCTGCTTCTAATTATTAGGCCTGTCGTTCATCACATTAAGCACCAGCTTGCTTAGATCAACCAATTTTGAGCCTTAAAAAAGTTTATCTAACTGCATGTTGAATGCGGATTCAAATACGTTACCCTGCTCGATGGCCTCAAACTCACATTGATCTCACGGTTTGACGGGTCAAAGAGTCAACGACGATCCCGGTTGGGCTGGCCTTGCTCGAGCATGTGCCGGCTCGCAGACCCAGCATGTGCGCAGATTCCTAAACATGCACCAAAGCCGACCGCAGAGGATCCGCAGAAGCTAGAGGAGGGAATTTCATGAGCAGCGACAGCTGTGACCCGGCATGCAACCAAAGAAACCCATCAGACCCGACGAATTAAAAAAGTGGCGCAAGACAACAGCCAAACTCCGTATACCAGATGACGTGCCGGGGCGAGGCAAGGCGACGGTGGCAAAAGGTCGTGTGTCAGCCAGCCTAAATCGACGCGCCTGCCTGCCATGGTGGTGATGCTGCTGCCGCGATTACTGTTCTTCCCTGTCAGTTGTTGACCTCATCCTCGGCCTCCCACGAGCCTGCTGCACGCGCTGTTTGTTCAGTTTTCTTCGACCTTTCCCTCGCGTTTTCACAGTTTTACACTCTACCGCGCCATTTCCTTTCTTTGACTGCCGCCCCACCCGTTTCCGTTTCTCTTCTTCTCCCTCCCCCCTTCTTCACTTCTCGTATTGCTGATCCAACCATTAATGCCGCACCAGCTACATCCACTGCATCCTGCCCTTTTTACTCCTCCCTTCTCTCGCCTCCTCCTCCTTCTCTCTCCTTCTAACGGACACGGTTCCTGGTACGGGTACAAATCCTCGTCCTGATTTCAGTTTTCTATCTGGGTTATGTCTGCGATTTGGTCTGAGTTCCGCACGGTCCTTGGTTTTCTGTTCTTCGTGTTTCAGGTTCTTTGCTTGAGGGATGAGTGCAAGGAGGCCCTATTGCAGAAAGAGGTAAGCTTTGACTGTCTGCTCATGTGATGGGATTGGGATCAAAAGAGAATTTTGGGCCTGTTTTCTTCTTCTAGCTTTTCCTTTCAACTCTTGAAGTCGAGCCTTCTATGTTTATCGATGCATCCCTCTTCCTCCAAGAGAGGGGGAAAGGGTGAAATCTTGTTTTGCATCTGTGTCTGAAGTCTGGAAGTCCGTTACTGTAAGGAACAGAGAACCTTGTCCAAGAGGGAGCAGTTGGGCTTGGTTCGCTGGGTTACCACAATCTACATTTGTCTGTACGAAATGCTTAGCTGCTATTTGTTTGTTAAGCACCTTGTTCCCTTTATGCAGGGAGAAAACTTCACCAGCGCCTGCTGCTGATGCGCATTAGGGGATCTATGTTGATAGCATATAGCTCGTCGCACAAGCTTCACTGAACATTGACTGCTTGAGCCTGATAACGCCATGGCTTCGGATGATTTGAGTTCAGAGATGAAGAAGACGGTTCTTGGCCTGTCGCTATGGGTGTGGATTGCGATCGGCGTGGTCGCCCTTCTCGTGGCCATCCTGCTGATGATATGCATTTGGATGGCGTCAAGAAGGAGGACAAAGAGAACCATGGACAATCTGAGGCAGACACAGATCCCCATCTACTCCAAGGAGATCCCTGTCGATCGGGTTGGTGGTCGCAGCCTCGCGCAGACAATGCATGAGCGGGAGCAGCCTAGCTTCCCGCCGCAAGAAAAATATGCAAACAGGGAGCCAGGGACGACACTGGGGCACGTGGCACTGAGCAAGTCTTCGGATCATGATAACATGAGCCAGGGAAGCTCGGTTTGTAATGTTGATCGTGCTGGCAGTGTGCATTCTGGTGAAGATGGGAGCTCAGGGCCCCATAGGAAACCAAACTCTCCTGCAGCATTCGTGTCGGCATCGCCGCTTGTTGGCCTTCCAGAGTTCTCTCATCTTGGTTGGGGTCACTGGTTCACACTTCGTGACCTTGAGCTTGCTACCAACCGTTTCTCGAAGGAAAATGTGCTTGGAGAGGGTGGCTATGGAGTTGTGTACCGTGGGCGTCTGGTGAATGGAACTGAAGTTGCTATCAAGAAGATATTTAACAACATGTAAGCTCCCATTCGGCTTTGAGCTACTGCTCTGGCGTTTGCATTCTTTTGCTCCAGTCAAACAGGGCATACTTAATTATGACTGCTTGCATCTAATTGTCTCTGAATTTACAGGGGCCAGGCAGAGAAGGAATTCAGAGTAGAGGTAGAGGCTATTGGCCATGTTCGGCACAAGAATCTTGTTCGGTTATTGGGATACTGTGTCGAGGGAGTAAACAGGTATGTGAGTGACGCTGCAAGGCTTGAGTCACTTGTACAATTATTTTGTTCAACGATGTGTGCATTCTAGTAAGGGCCTATAAAATGTAAATGCCTTTACAAGGTACATTTCAATATGGTGTTAAGCCTCACGATGACTGTTTGAAAATTTCCTGTAATGCTGACTAATACATTTCCCCAAATAAGTCAAGGGAAGGAGCAAATCTCTGAATATGATGTTCAAGTATTTCGTTCGATGATGTTTGTATTTATGGTACGAGTCTGTAAATGTTTTTAATTCCTTATGTAGTAATGATTTGAAGATTACCTTTAGCATTGGATTAAAAAGCTGACGTTAACCAATCATGGTAAACAACCACGGTTTCAAATAACATGTGTCAACTAAATATTTGAGGAAAAAAGTTTTGTATTGCCGGATTCTAACAGCTAAGTTAGCAATTTTCTACAATTTGAATGCCTGTGTAATGCTAACACCTGCCAAGAAAGTTTTTTCTGGATTTCTCTTTTTGGAAACTGACAGCAAAGTTTAAAACAAGGAATTGTGTTGATTAATTCTTCATTAATTGTAGTAGGATTCTTTTACCATCTGCCATGGTATAACTTTGTTTGACATGGATTTGTTGGTGTAACCTAGTGAAGCATGATGCCTTCATTACAATCAAAAGTAAGTTGTATAAGTCTACTATTATTACTAGGGAAAGCAATGCTACATATATGAACACCCTTTTCACTGAAAGTCAATTATCTGTGCAATCTGTTGTTCTTTTGTAAGAAGCTTTGTGTGCCCTGTCCCCTGTGTAGAAATTTGTATCTATTTTCCTCCCCCTCATACACTATAGAATTGTAATAGCACTATTTACTTTTGATAGGATGCTGGTGTATGAGTTCGTGAACAACGGTAACTTAGAGCAGTGGCTTCACGGGGCTATGCGTCAGCGTGGTGTTTTCAGCTGGGAAAATCGCATGAAGGTTGTAACAGGCACTGCAAAAGCGTAAGTTTCATATATTCTTAGTCCATAATTTACCTACAACAAACTTTTTCGTGTGTATATTTCTAATTATTGGAACTAACTTGATTTGTCTTATTATTTATGATGGTTGCAGACTTGCTTACCTTCATGAAGCTATAGAACCAAAAGTTGTACACCGAGATATAAAATCAAGCAATATATTGATTGATGATGAGTTTAATGGCAAGGTCTCTGACTTCGGATTGGCTAAGATGTTGGGATCAGATAAAAGCCACATTACTACTAGAGTCATGGGAACATTTGGGTATTCTTTTTCTTTTAATGATTCATAATGTCGACTACGGTTTCTTTGCCGTTGTTCAAGGAGATTAACCTTTTCCCTTTTCATTTTCTTATTCTAGATACGTTGCTCCTGAATATGCTAACACTGGAATGCTGAATGAAAAGAGCGATGTTTATAGTTTTGGTGTTCTATTATTGGAAACTGTAACCGGAAGGGATCCTGTTGACTACAGCCGATCTGCCAGTGAGGTAAATTATTGGTGTTTTTTTTTCCATTCTGCCCGTTTGTATTTTACATGTTTTGATTATACTGTCAACCTTCAAAACTTTAGCATATTTTCCCCACATAATGACATCTGAAACAGTATTGTGGTCAAGGTAATGGAGTTGTTAGGATTCAATTGTTAAGCATATTGGTATGTACTTCCATTAATTTTGTTGCAAGACCATTAAGCTTCAATTGGATGGCAGTGGGTTGGGTTCGGGTCAGGTGGAGCGAAAACCCACCCACCACGAAAAAGGCTTCGGGTGGAAATTGACACCCACGCCCGCACCCATGGGTGGGAATTGAGACCCACGCCCGCACCCATTGGGTTTTGGGTGGGTGTCGGGTACCTGTCGGGTTTCATATGTCATATGAAAAATATCTCAAAATAAATATTTTAACGAGTTCAACATAAATGCACAATGTCTATATATGCCACGACAATCAGCAAAGTGAGTCATGGGTATGTACTTAGATAATTCTACATAAATTCGTAATAACTTAGTAACTCTCATCATATGGACATTTATTTAGAGTTAACTTATTATGAGATGGGACTAAATCTTATATGTGAGTATGTTTTGGGGCCCAACGGGTCACCCGCGGGTGAGAAATAAAACCCACACTCACACCCGTGTGTCGGGTCTGGTGCGGGTGACACCCATGGGTGAAAAAACTAGACCCATGCCCGCATCCGTCGGGTGCAAAACCCATTGGGTCCTGCACCCATGGGTGAAATTGTCATCCCTACTGGTATGTACTTTTGCTTCATAAGAGGATCAATTTAGTTCTTATTCGGTCGATAATTCTCCTTTTTCTTAGGTCAATCTTGTCGAGTGGCTCAAAATGATGGTTGCTAGTCGGAGGGCAGATGAAGTGGCAGATCCAAGCTTAGAGGTTAGACCAACAATTAGGGCTCTCAAGCGGGCTCTTTTGGTGGCACTAAGGTGTGTTGATCCTGACTCTGAAAAGAGACCTAAGATGGGCCAGGTTGTTAGGATGCTTGAATCTGAGGAAGTTCCATACCGAGAGGTAATGATTGGAAACCTAATGTAAGTATGTAATACTAGTAAAATATCAGTTCAAAACTAAAGTATCTCCTTTTGCTACAGGATCGTAGAAACAGGAGGAGTCGTACAGGAAGCATGGATATTGAGTCTATTGCAGAGGGTTCAAACTCCACCGAGTTTGGAAAGAAGGTGGAAAGGACTGCAAGCTCCACATCGGACCGATCACAACCCTGAGGCCTGAAGTGCTATGCTATATTCTGAAGTTCTATCTGCTGTGATGATAGGTAGTTAATGGAGACAAGGCAAAGCCCGGATATTAGTACCTTAGGTTGAGTAGATGCATTCTTGGAGGAACAAGTTCCAAGTTTCGTTGTTTGTATAGCTTATGTGATCCTGGAAATTCCTCCGGTTGATGGATGTTTGACAAGATAATTGGTCGGTTATTTCGTTTTTGCATTATTACCCTCTGTTTCTGGAATTCTGGAGTTGACGATGCGTGTTAGTGCTTGTTATCGTTTGCCTACATACTCAGGCTTGGGTGCTAGTTATTCGTTTTGGTGATGAATCAACGCAGTTCTAGGAACTCCTATTGGGCCTGGTGAGTGTGGAGCTAGTGACATGTCCTAGACGGTAGCAAAATGAGAGGTCCGGTGAAACCTGCAGTTGACATCATTTTTTTTTTGGAACACGCGGAGTACATTGCGGTTGGCTTAAGCTTAAAAATCCAAAACTTCTAACAAACCTAGATTTTAAAATTATATGACGAAGCCTCTCATATCCATGAGCCTATTGTGCTATGGGTATCATGCTATAATTTGTGGTTTACCATAACTATTATAAACCATTGATAGGGGGATCCTCCACCCCCCCCCCCCCCCCCCCCCCACACACACACCACCACCACGTGACCCGTAAAAAAAAAGTACACAACGGGTTCGTTATCGCGGTGCACGCGAACCAGGTGCATCGAGAGATGGGCAGGAAGGGCCTTGTTGATGACTTGGTTGCGGGCCCAGTCAAACTGGTGAGGGCTGACCCTGGTCAACTTGGTGGCCGGAGCGGCGGACCAACGGTGGCGCGTTGACGGAAGGCTCGCGGGCGTTGTGAAATACGACCGGGGCTCACTCATAACCTCATGCCGCGACACTGCGTGTGAATTAGAACCTGTACATGAGGTTCTAGTAGACGGAGGATGTTCGCTACGACGGCGAGACCTGCCGGAGGCAGAAGCGACTATAAGCTACGGAAATGCACGAGCGCGTGTTTCAGACAGCATGTGCGTGTGCTTGGGGAAGCAATGTGGGGCCGTGTTGATACACACCTGGTGCTTAGACGGGTAAGACGAGGACGGGGAGTCCGGGAGTGGCTGGCGAGGGAGAAAGAAAGAGGGACGTGGCGGCGGAGCTGCACCAGGAGTCGAGGACTGTACTGTTGACATCCGGCATGCTCTTTCTCACTGAGCTTCCAAGAGGGGGTCTGGTGAGAGATAATCTGAAGGTGAAGCTGCCGAGGTGAAGTAATAGTAGAGAAAATCACCGGACTGTCGCAATTTCGCGGCGGCTGGCGATGTGGACGAAAACAGAGGACCTCGGATTTTTATAAATGGCAATTGTAGCTACTGGTGGTGATGTGAGGTTGATGAAGAGGGGCCCAGCTCTATTTATCCATGGAGGTTCGTCGGGAAAATATTGCCGGGTTCTGGCACGTGTCAGGTTGACAGCGGCGTCGTACGTCGTGAAGTTGGAGGCGATCTGCACTTGGAAGGCGACTCGGAGGTCGGCGGCGAGCTCATGTGGAAAAACCAGCGGGTTTGACAGCTGCGGTGCCGCCCCGTATGACGAACTGGTGTTGTGCTCACGTCGAAGAGGCAGGCTACACGGAGTCGTCGTGGGTTGGCCAGGCCTTGTGGGCCTACGATGGGCCCAAAACAAGGAAAAAGAAAAGAAGCGGCCTGTTAGGGAAATCCCAAGAAAAGGAAGAGAAATGGTGGAACAGTTTGCTAGAGAGAGAATAGATTAGGTTTCCTTTCGGCTAAAAAACGAAGGATTTCAACCTATTCCTATGATTCCCCACCATTATCCTTTGGTTGTTCTTTGCTCGGGCTGATCCAGGGACTGACTGGCTCAGTTTCCCGGCCTCGGCTGGGTTCAATTCTTAGGGTTTTGTTTGGGCTGCGGGACCTAGGGGAAGATGGCGGCGGAAGGTTCAAGTTCTTGAACAAGGAAGAAAGAGGTGGACGTGAACGAACTCCTTCAAAGGCTTCATCTTAGTGAGGCTGAGAAGGAGCGCGTGTTCTAGCGAAGGAGGATAGAGAGAGTTTGCCGGCTGTCAAGTGGATAGCGGTTGCCAGGCTGCTCACCTTGAAGGAATTCAACGTTTCTGCGCTTTTCTCGACAATGAAGTCAGCCTAGAACCCGACGAGGGAAGTTTCTTTTCTCCTGATCAGGAAGAATTTGTTTGTGATTCAAGCCTTTTGCTTGGGTGATTGGAAGCGGATTATGGAGGAAGGACCATGGATCTTTCGAGGGTGTGCTCTGATGTTGGAGGAATTTGATGGCTCAACAACCTTACCTAAGGTGATTTCGGGGACTGTGCATGCATGGATTCAGATCCACCAGATACCCCACCTTTATCGAATAGAGACAATGTTGAAACAACTGGCGTCCAAGGTGGGCGAGGGAGCGAAGGTGGATCTGAGGGCGATCACAACAAACAATGGGGACTTCCACCGGGCACGGGTGAGCCTTGTGGCGGCCCGACCTCTTGTAAGGTTTGTTACCCTCGCTCCTGAGGGTCAGGATACCATTGTGCTTCAGGTGAAATATGAGAAGCTCCCTCACTTTTGCGCGCACTATGGTTTGATGGGGCACACTCACCTAGAGTGCGGATCGGGAGAGTATGTTGGGAAGGATCTCCAGTTTGGAGATTGGATGATCACGGACGAGATTTGGTGGTACCCTGGCACCCCACGCATTCGCAATGGCATGACGGATGAGAAAGAACCTGCATGGTGAAGGGAGTCGTCTGAGAGAGGAGGCAGAGCTCCAAGCCGGCCCCAACGAGGCCGGGGAGGCTTCGGAGGACGCTCGCACCGTGCCTCAATGTGGAAAGAAAAGGAAGTGCCAACGAGTGATTCTGCTTCAAGGAAGCGATCGTCAGCTGAGGCGGGAGTGACTGTTGAGTGCGCGGAAGAGTTGGCAGATACGGCAAGCAGTCCTCTCAAGACGGTAGCGGAAAACTCCGCCGAGGGCGAGAGGGAGAAGCCAGCAGCATAGAAGAAGCTCGAGATGGAGCTGCAAGTGGTGGCAAAATCTGTTGGGGGAGTGCCTCCGCCCCTACCAGTGTACATCTCGCCACGTGAGAAGAAGCGATCCAAGAAAGAACAAGCTGTTAGGGGGGTTGACAAGTCTCCTGAGAAGAATAGGGCGGGCTTCCTCGAGTAGTGCCACCACCAACAATGAGTTGTTTAAGTTGGAATTGTCGTGGTCTAGGTAACGCCGTGACAGTCAGGGAGCTTCGTGAGTTACCGAGGAAAGTTGCCCCATCCGTGCTTTGTGTTCAAGAAACTCAAGTGCATAAATCACGGGTGGAGGGGTTGAAGCGTACTCTCGATTACGATAATGCTTTCGCTGTAAGTAGCTCTGGCCGTAGTGGCGGCCTAGGCATCTTTTGGAATAATAAAACCAGAGTTGAGATTTTACCGTTTTCACAATACCGTATTGATGTAACTGTGTCGAAAAATGGGATGGAGCCGTGGTGGCTTACTTGTGTCTATGGGGAGGCTCAGATACCTGAGAGACACAAGACATGGGACATGCTGAAATTCGTCAAGTTACATTCACCCCTACCATGGATGTGCATTGGTGACTTCAACAAACTGCTTCACAACTCGGAGCATGATGGTGTCCAAGAGAGATATCAGGCTCAGATAGCAGGATTTCGGGAGGCAGTGGATGTGTGTGGCTTCTATGACCTTGGTTTTAGGGGGAAAAAGTGGACCTTTGAGAAGAAGGTTACCGACGGCTAGTTCTGTCGGGTTCGCTTGGACCGTGCACTAGCAACGGCGGATTGGTGCTCACGGTATCCTATGGCGCATGTGCAACATCTCACAGCAGCAATGTCAGATCATGATCCCATATTGCTTCAGTGGGAGAAACAACCACTAGGCAACGGGCGGCGACGCAAGAAGCCGTTCCGGTATGAGCTTATGTGGGAGACCCATGACCAACTCTTCTCCATGCTAGCGACAACTTGGCAGGAGCAGGGCAGGGCTAACACACTTGAGGAGCTTCAAGAGAAACTAAAATCTGTCTCGGACAACCTGAGTGAATGGGGGATCAATTCATTTGGTCAAGTGAGGAAAGAGTTGCTTCAGCTCAACAGGAAATTGGAGGCCTTACGATCGAACCCATCTAGGTCAGAACCTACTCAAGAGGAGGTTAAGGTGGTTGACCGAATAGTGGAGCTGAACCACTGAGAGGAAAATATGTGGAAGCAGAGGTCGAGAATTATGTGGCTGACGGCGGGAGATAAAAACACAGTTTTTTCATATGAGAGCTAGCCACAGGAGGCGGAAGAACAGAATCACCAAGTTAAAAAAGCCTGACGGACAATACACCGAAGACGACAGGGAGCTTGGTGAACTGATCCCTAGTTTTTACAAGGAGCTGTACCGATCGGAGGAGGTTAGTGATATGGAATCGGTACTATCCACGGTACCGGTAAAAGTCACTGCGGCCATGAATGAGCAGCTGATTGAACCCTTTCTCAAGGATGAGATAAAGACCGCTCTTTTCCAGATGTTCCCCACCAAGGCGCCTGGACCCGATGGGTTACTGGCTCACTTCTTCCCGCGCCACTGGGATTTATGCGGTGATGAAGTCACATCAGTTGTGCTCTGGGTGTTGAGGGGTGAGGATGACCCAACAATTATCAATAGAACAAACATCGTCCTGGTCCTAAAAGTGGAAAATTCGGAGGAACTTGGTCAGTTCAGACCCATCAACCTTTGTAATGTTATCTATAAAATTGCATCAAAGGTCATGGCGAATAGACTTCGTATGGTGCTGCCAGATATCATCTCGGAGGAGCAATCAACCTTCGTGTCGGGAAGGCTGATTACAGACAACATCATTATAGCTTATGAGTGTATGCAGTACATGAAGAAGAAGAGATCAAGGAGCATGAGATGTTGTGCACTCAAGCTGGACATGTGAAAGGCTTATGATCGTGTCGAGTGGAGCTATCTGTGAGCAATTATGACCAGGCTAGGTTTCCACGGCCTATGGGTCGAGATGATCATGAGGATTTCTTTTTTGGTCATGTTTAATGGTGAAAACTTGGAGCCTTTTACACCGATGCGGGGGATCCGACAAGGGGATCCTATCTCCCCCTACCTTTTCTTGTTAGCAGCAAAGGGCCTTTCGGGCCTCATCAAATCCAGATCAAAGCCATCAAACCCCAAAGGCATCACAGTGGCCCCATCCACTCCGATGGTGAGCCATTTACTCTTTGCAGATGACAACCTGCTGTTTTTCAAGGCAGATAGGGAGAGTGAGGATGAGGTACAGGACTTATTACAGGTCTATTGCCAAGCTTCTGGACAACATGTTAATATGGACAAATCATTTATCCATTTTGCCAAAGGAGTCAGTGCCAATATTCGGGAGAAGATTAAGGCAGTTTTGGATGTCCACAATGAAGCGTTGAGTAAAAAGTACCTTGGAACGCCTACGGATGTTGGGCTCTCATCGAAGGGTGCTTTCAAATACCTCAAAGGTAGAGTTTGGAAACGCGTCCAAGGGTGGATGGAACAAATCTTGTCAGCTGGGGGAAAGGGAGTCGTCATCAAATCAGTTGCACAAGCAATACCGACATATTCTATGTCGTGTTTTAGACTGCCATGAGGATTATGCCAACACATAGATGGCTTGCTTTGCAATTTTTGGTGGGGCAGCAAGGAGGGGAGATGACGTACCTGTTGGGTTGCTTGGGAGGACATGACACGTCCTAAGTATATGGCTGGCCTAGGATTTAGAGACATGGAACTCTTCAATCTTGCGCTCCTAGCAAGACAGGCATGGTGCATTGTGCAAGAGCCGTCAACACCCAGAGCTAGGATTTTGAAGGCGGTCTACTATCCGCAAGCAGATTTTCTGAATGCAGAGCTTGGTGCGACACCGTCGAGGGTGTGGCGGACGATTGTTGATGGCCGCAGTGTACTCGAGCAAGGCCTCATCAAGCGGATCGGCACTGGCGAAGGTACGGGCATATGGCAAACGAACTGGTTGCCGAGGGATGAGATGCTATGCCCCTTATGCAGGGTGGGAGACGATCCACCATAGTTGGTCAGCGAGCTGATCGACCAAGCTTATGAGAGTTGACTTAGGGATGTAGTGCAACAACACTTCATACCGATGGATCAGGAGGCAATCCTTAACATACCGCTATGCACTCGAAGGCAGGATGACTTCTGGGCATGACACTATGCGAAGTCGGGCATTTTCTCGGTCCGGTCTGCATACCGAATGCTCATACACAATAAGGTTAGAAGGACCGATTTGATGGAAAGTAATGCTGGTAATTTGGAAACGAAGACAATTGAAAGGGAATGGTCGAGCCTGTGGAGGATTGGAGTTCCCTCAAAGGTCCAAGTGTTGCCATCATCGCAACATGGCAACGACCAGCAACTGCTCATTCTGTGGGGCAACCGACTCTTGGCGCCATTCACTACTGGACTGTCATATGTCGCGGTGTGTATGGGCATTGGAGAAGGAAGAACTTACTGACCTTATATGTCAGATACATAATACCGATGCCAAAGGGTGGCTAGCTGAGATCATGGAGGCAACAAATCAAGAGGAGCTTATCAGAGTTGCGATCACCCTCTGGGCCATCTGGCATGCAAGGCGCAAAGCGATCCATGAGGAAGTTTTTCAGAGTCCCCTATCCACGCACTGTTTTGTGGAGCGGTTCATAACAGATTTGGAGCTAGCACAGCCGAAGACACAAGTACAGCAGGCAAGACAAGCTCCAGGGCCTCCATGGATTCCCCCTCCTGCAGGGATCTCCAAGGTTAATGTAGATGCAGCCTTGTCCAAAAATATGAATATAGCTGCACTAGCAGCAATTGCGCGTGATGAAGAAGGACGATTTCTAGGGGCCTCAGCTCTGGTGGTGGAAGGTATCCTCGATCCAGAGATTGCGGAAGTCATTGCTTGCCGAGAGGGTATGTGTCTTGCACTTGACCTCAACCTGACGAACTTGAGGATTGCTAGCGACTCCCTAAACATTGTCAGAAGTCTGAAAGGGCCAGGTATGGGACCCTATGGACACGTGATTCAGAAAATACAAGCGATGAAGGAGAGGTTTAGGAGATTCAAGATTGTCCATGAACGGCGAACTTCGAATGTTGATGCGGATAGATTAGCAAAAGGGTCTATTTATCGTAACATAGGTAGACATGTTTGGTTCTTAGCTCCTCCAGATGGAGTGTGTAATATTTATCACCCGGATACTCAATAAAGCAGGGTGTTTTTGCCTCAAAAAAAAGGAGAAGAAATGATACAAACATTTCCAGGGAAGGTTAATCAAATTTTGAGGAGAAAACCAAATACTAGAAAACTCCAAATAAAAAAGGGAACAAACACTTACACACAACATTTTTAATTTTGAAAATTACAACTTCTGTAAATAATTTTAAACTATTTTAGTGGATTTCATTTTGGGATAAATAATTGCATTGCTAAAAATATAAAAGGTTCAATTTCCAAGTGATTTTTATTGTATTCAACTTTCCCCATATTCAGCTTGGCACTCCTACTCCCGCTCCTCCAGTTCATCATGCGTCACCCCGTCTGAGAGGCATGGGAGTACTCCGAACTTTAGCGTGGACCGAACTTGAGGCTTATGCGAGACAACCAAAGCACACTACCACCCTTATATAAAGTAACTAAATTACTCTGGCACATATGTATGACTGATTTGATATGCATATTATCTAATTTCTCTCTAAAAGAAGAAAAGTAAAAAAACTCACCAAAATTTAAGTAAGATGATGCACTACTATGAAACTATATTAGCTCAATATATGTATAAGTTACATATTATTTGTAAGATAATCATATTTATTTCTAGAATGATCATTACATTTTATCATTTGAGGAGAGAGAAAACCACATTTCAGTATATTACATTTGATTAATAGATGACATTGTACTAGAAATAGATGAAAGAAACATTTTAGAGCAAGGGTATGACACACTATGGTTATTTGCATGCTATATATTGGGCACTTCATACACTCAAGTATTTGAAACTAGTCCAATAGATATGTTAACAACACGTGGCAAAACTAAGACAATGAAGTTTTTTCTCAATAATATCATACATCAAAGGCAGTTTATATATACTAGTATATTGCCCGTGCTAACGCTACAGGGATAAAAAATGACAACTCAGCACAACATTAGATCCATTGGATTCAAATTTTCAACAATGTGATGATTGACTAAGCCAATAAAAAATTTCTGATACAATAGCCATCACTTACAAAAATGGAACAATTTTAGTGCACACTTGAACAAATCTTGCATGGCAACAACATTCATGGTAATCTTCAGAATATAGAAATAGCAGTAGATGTATAGTTTGAACTCTCCGATGCTATCACATAATTTTCGGATAATCCATCTATTTAAAATGGAATTACATAACATATTCATAAACATATGTCATGACGGATGACGACATCCTTACAGACCTTGTAAATTATGTCCTAATAAATTATTTAGACATACTATACGTATTTTTCATATGCCAATTTTACAAAAAGAAAAAGACATCAGGGAGGTCAGCTAACTGAGCAGATCGACATGTCTTTAACAGATAAAATTAAACTGCTAAAAGGGAAATCTCTAATAGATGATGAGTTTGGTGATAATTATATGGAATGCTTGTCATACTAATCTTTACAACCCATTAAAATTCAGACAAAAAAAGTTTAAAAAGGAGGATGTTTTATTGCTTTCTAGTGTTTACATAAAGTTTATCCTAAAATATAGATTATAAAGTTAATGAACAGTAAGTAAAGAGTTTTAAAGTAAATTACTATCATTTGAGTGCTTTAATTTGAATGCCAACATATGACTTACTAAGCCTACTTATTTGTGTGTTGTCAATGACTCTTTATTAAATCTAGAATCAAATACCAAACATAAACGACACTATTATTTACTCTATTCAGAAGTTCACTTATGTTTAGTTGCTGAACAGGTTAGTTCTCCGATTGAAACTAAAGACCTAACCATCTACCAGCACCTATTACATCATAACTTTAAAAACTCATTATGCAATACTGAGAATAGACTCGTGTACCTAGGTTAGCCGGAGATGAAAATGGCTGGAAGTTATCCTTCATAGTTAAGATGGTCCTAGATTTAGAATATCAAATGAGAATATCATCACTAATTCAGGCATTCAAGCATCCAATAATCAAATAGTAATAAGATAATTAAGTAAATCAAATTACACATACAACTCTATGCATTCAAGCATTTTGTTATCCTCATTATAGAAAACAGAGTAATGCATGCATAGTATTATACAACTAACGATAAAGATGATCAGAGTAATGAATGTAATTGAAACCTTCATTAAAAGGAAGATCTCATATGCAGTCACTCAATATTTTTATGCAGAATAAAATAGTTATTTTAGGCTAGTAAGATTCAAGAATGTTAACCAGATTGATAGTCAATAGTCAAGGACGTGTCCAAAATTTGGAACCTTTATAGAAAGGAAGATCCCATAATGCAGTCAACATTGGTCTAACAGAAGTATAATTAACAAAAGGTAGAGCTCATAATGACTTCACTCACCTGAAGATGCTCACAGATCGTCATTAATGCCTTATATGCCTATTCCACAAATTCCCTGGAACATAAACATTACCCACTTAATCCAAAACTGAAAACACGTTGTCCCTCAACACCAATCACCAATCTGGGTGCTTTTGTCTGCATAGTAGTTACCATATACTCCTAAACCATAAATAGTTTGAGTAGTTATTTTTTTAGATTATAGTTTGAGTAGTTGATAACCATAAGCAATTTAAGTAAAAACAGTTCCTCAAAAATGGGGATGGCACTGAGTCGGTTGGAGAAAAAAATCCATCCACGAAAATTGAGACCCGCATCTGCAGACCGCGAACACCAAGAATACATAGGACAAGATACAGTGTTGATACCGGGATTTGCAGCTAGCTATGTGTATGCTTCCGGAAGATCTATGACTGAATAGTACTCACAAAGCATAATGCAATCTACAGCATGGAGGAAACATTTAACATTGATACCTGCTATTTAAAAATTAAAATAATGATGAATACTACATGCTGCTTCTGGAAGAACTATGACTGTTAGTACTCGTAAAGCACAATTGCACAAACGCAAATCCACCGAAAAATCAGATCACACAGCAGAAATAGAATTCACATGTCATCACAAATCATGAAGCCATGATAGAATCATAAGTCTATTAACAGTTTGAGATATAAGGTCTACCTTGCATATGCATCCTCTCGCATCAAAGTCAGCAGGCATAACTACCAGTGTAGGAGGCCAATCCACGTTGGCCAAGGCGGGCATGCTATGGATTGATAAAGGCGGCGATAGTTGCCGTCACCTGGACGCGCGGGTAGTGCTGATCACTTGACATCCAGCCAGGCGCCAACGGAGGGTAGGCTGTGCTGGTTGGACCGACGGTGGCGTTGAGCCTGCAACACATGTTTATCGATCGAGGAAGGAAGGCGTACGATGACTGGGTGAGGGTGCCACACATCGGCTCGATCATGAAACACGAAGAACTCAGCCCATGATTCTAGCATGAAGAACAGGTCGGAGATGTCGTCCTCGACGAACCGCAGCAGCGAGGAGCGACGATCGTGGGCTCAGTCCAGATCATCGTTGGCTTGACGTAGGAAGTCAACTATACCCACGATCTGCCCTAGGGCCGCGGAGAGACGGAGACGTCATGGAGGCGGCACCCTTACGTGTGTGTGGGTGGGTGGGAAGTTGGGAGATTCGAGTGTTTGGAGACGTCGGATTTGATGTAGTCGTCTCAGGCTAATTACTGTCTATTAGATTTGTAAAAGGGATAGTTTTGTGTGTAATTAGTGGTGTGCATTTAGATTAAACCATATCTGTTGGGGGTAATTAGCTGGGTGAACATAAGAAAGTTTTAACTCATGCTTTTAAGGGGTGTAGAGATAAAAAATACTATGTCATTTTTTTATTTTAATATATATTTGATTAGGCACATATCTATTCAAATGTATCCTAGTGACTACACCATTATTTGCATCTTCAGCTGATGTAGATTGACCATGAATGTTACAAGACCAAGTGGTGATTTAATGATTATGCCGAATTTACCTGATTGTCTTTCATGTTTATCAAGGAACATGCATGGGAAGGCCGAAAGCTAAAATAACTTAATGTGAGAAATGAATAAAGCTTCATCTGGACGTGAACATAGATATCAAGCCGAACGTGTTTCATCTTGATGTGTGCCGACGGTGATCTAAACTCAACCTTATTGCAGATCGCAATCTGCTATATATGTGAAGTGTATATTAGTATCCTGACATGCACCAAATTAAAATAAAAATCCAAAGATATGCACAGTACCCTCTGCTCAGGTCACCTTGTACAGCGATCATCATCAAGCTGTACATCCATATCATCTGCAAAACTGTCACTTGCTGGCTTTTGCCACAGCCGAGAAGGGTACCCCTGCTGAAGTATTATGCAAGGACGAAGAACAGGACCACGATGGAGACGATGTTGCTGCTTACCAGAAGGTTCAGCATGCCTGGTTGACATCCTTGAAGGATCAAGAAGACGACCAGAGGCGGCGGGGGGGGGGGGGGGGGGGGGATGGGAGCCAATTAAAATCCTTCATAATAACTTGGCCTATGTCCCAATTACAACCCAAGCCAACCTTCAAACCGACCACAAAGGCCACACACACAAACTTGTGATGTGCTAACCCTAGGAGTGATCAACAACAGCAGCGGAATACAACGGAAACAACAGAGAATAGCAGAGACTTAAAATGATTAAAGAAACGCACCAAAACAGACTGCTGTGTCAGTACATCGGTAGTGCCGATTCAGAGTATCGGTAGTGCCGATCAGCAGAAGAAGCAAAGCCTAGACAAAGTGCATCGGTAGTGCTGGTCGGTGCTATCGGCAGTGCTGGTGCGGGGTTCAGACTCAAGCCACCAACAGTGCCGGTCGTGACATCAGCAGTGCCGATCCGAGTTCAGACCCACCAGCAGTACCGGTCATGGTCATCGGCAGTGCCGATCGACCCTCGACAGAATAGAAAAACTGCCGTGATTTTGCACAAATCTCACCCAAAACCTATCCAAATAATCTCCAAATCGTGTGATTTTTGGACCAAGGAATTCTGAGGCCTTTGTGACCTTCCTCCAACAATATCCACTCAATTGGCTCAAGGAATCATCACGAATTTCAGATCTTGTGTCAAGAACACCAAAAAGGAGAAACTTAAAAAATCTTTCAAATCAAAGGTGCTAGAGCTCTTGATTTGGTCAAGGACTCATATAGGATTGTTCTAGCTCATCATAACACCAAGATCCCCAAGAAATCCATCCTAAAAACTCATCCAAAAATAAGATCCAAAATATCCACGAAAATAGCTCTCAAAATAGCGAAAAAGAGAAATTCAGGATTTAGGGAGAGAGGAAGAACGTGAGCACGAATTTGAATCTCATATCATTGATTCATCAAGTCAAGATACATGGATACATGGCTAGAAAGCCACCCTCTTCCTCCCACTATTTGAAAGAGCAAGAGATGTCTCTCACACACCCACTACTCTCCTCTTTACATGAAGAGCTCTCCTAGCACTTTGAATGAAGATCTAAGGCAAGGCTAAGAGAAAGAGAGGCACCTCTTCCACCAGCCCTTCCTACCCTTATATAGGCCTAGAGGTTATCTTAAAGACCATCCTACCCCCTACCTACAATACACCACCACCTACCACCAGGGGCACAACCGTTCTTCTTTTTCCTCGTCGCCTGAACGCTCTCGGGCCCTTCACGACTTTGCTTCACCTCGACGCAAGCTCCGTGATGGTGCCACGTGCACCACCAACCACCGCCACCGGTTTTGAGGCCTAAACCGGGAAATTGCCTTGCACGCTTCTCAAAGTGTGACTTCTCGATGTCAACGCGTGTCACGTTGTCCCGCGATCCTGACCGTCGGCAAGTCTCTCCCGGTCCTGCTCCACTGGGCCCCTTGTCACTTGCACCAGCATCCCGTTCGCCTTGACTTGGTCAACACGCCATCTTCATCGCTCCCATGGTTTTGAGGCTCAACCGTGAAACCGTCCGTGCTTCTTCCCTCTCCACGTGTACGGTGCGGATCACCCTTGACTTCACAGGGCATCCCGATCGTCCGGCTCCAAGTCCCCTACTTGTGCCCGATCCTCTCGCCGTTGACTGCCTGGTCGACTCCATTGACCTACACATCATGAGACAAGCAAACATATTTTCCTTCTCCTGCAAACTCTCCAACATTCTCATCAACTCCCGATTAGTCATAACCATAACAATGCACACACTCATGCGATACCCAGATTCCCGCATCTTAACTCAAACACCAAATCAACCAAAGTCAATTACTCATCACATATTGCAAACCATGACACATATCCATATGGTTTCTCAATCTCCTCCTTGATGAGTATATTGACAACATCAAATGCACAAGATTAAATATTTGAAATGCGAAATCGAATAAGCACATCCAAATGCCCAAACCCTAAAGAAAAGGTGAAAAGTAGCCATCTAGCATAAGAGGGATCACAAAATCAAGAGTTAACAAAGAAAGCCACTCGAGAACGCAAAGATTGTGAAAAGTGCATGAAAAACGCTCAAGGACATGATATGCTCCCCCTCAACTTGTGGTAGGTCTCATGTAATGCAAAATGGATCATTTTAACTTTCTTAGCATTATTTGTTCATGACCTAATATTTTCTCTCCCTTTGGCAATGAACTCATCAAAGAAGCAAAAGAACAAGCATGCAATGTATGAAAATGCAAACCTAAGTAGCTTCAACAAATATGCCAACAAGCATTTAACCTTGCTAATAATAAACATAGAGATATGAAGTGTAAAATCAATAGCTCACAATCATACAAAGATCAAAAATAGATAGCAAGGCATAAACACCAAGAGCTATACAGGCTAAGCAAAAGGATTGACTAGCTTAAATAGAATCATATTTGCTCATCATGAGAAAAGCTGCCACCACATGTATAAGTACTCCCATCCAAGGCAAAACAAGCATCAAGTGAATCAAAAGACACTAGTCAGTCTCAATCTCAACCAAGGCAACAAGCATTCATAGAAAATAAGCTCTACAAACGCTCATATATGCAACAGAGACTCAAAAGGAGGGAGAAAGACACATTTTTTTATTAGGTGATCCTCATGCAGCTTCTAATCCGTGCGGAGGGTCGCACGACTGGGTACGGCAAACACTCCGAGGCTTCAAAGCACAATTTTTGGATTTAGCATTTTTAGGTAACTTCTAATCCATGTGAAGGTCGCACGACTGGGTACGGCAAACACCCCGAGGTTTCGAAGCACAATTTTGATTTGATTAACTTAACTTGCAAAGAAAAAGCAGAAGTTTGAGCATGCCTTTGTGGCAAAAGGAACAAACATTCCCACAATGTTCCATCATGAGCTAAACATTTGCAAAGCCACATTTCGCAAACACAAGGTGTCAAAGCCAAGACATCCTCTAGACTAGCCCTAATGCAAGTTTTGACAAGGATAAAAGCAATTATTCACATGGCGAGCAAGTTTTTGGCAATATTAGTTCATAAGCTTCAAAAAAAGCCAAATTCACCTTTAAGATTAGCAAGTTGCTCAAATGACTCTATAACAGGCCATCTAGAAAATCTAAAGAGAGATTGCTATCACATCCACACAACTTAGCTCAAGCTCAAGCATAGCAATGAGAAATGCAAGAAAGCATAAGAATCAAAGCTCATCTACCAATGCATATATTACATATGAGATGCAATGCGAAAAAGTAAGATACATATATACAAATAGAGCAACTCCCCTCAAATGAAGCCATAAGGATGGCAAACACCAAGCTCTCCCTAAAGAAAAGCAAATCTTGATGCATCTAGGGGCTTGGTGAGAATATCAGCCAATTGGTGTTTAGTGTCAATGTATTTGAGCTCAACATCTCCCTTCTCAACATTGTCTCTCAGGAAGTGGAATCTCATATTTATGTGTCTGCCCTTACCATGTTGGACTGAGTTTTTGGCTAGGCAAATGGCATTGAAGTTATCACATATGAGTGGAATTCTTAAAGGTTAACCCATAGTTTTTCATGGTGGACACTATTCATAGGATTTGCGAACAGCAGCTAGCGGTAGCAACATACTCAGCCTCTATGGTGGATTGGGCTATACTCAACTGCTATAAGAAGACCAGCAAATCAAAGAAGTACCTAAGAAATAGCAAGTCCCAGAAGTGCTCTTTCTATCAATTCTACACCTAGCAAAGTCGGCATTTGAATACCCAATGAGATCAAGAGATGAAGATGCAGAGTACCAAAGACCAAACTCAAGAGTGTATTTGAGATATCTGAAGATGCGCTTGACAGCCTTGCGATCAGACACCCTTGGGGAAGCTTGAAAGCGAGCACAAAGACACACTGCAAAGTGTATGTCGGGTCTTGTCGCCATTAGGTACAAGAGGGAGCCGATCATGCTCCTGTACTCCCTTTGGTCCACCGCTTCACAGTGTTCATCTGGGTCAAGTGTTGTTGTAGTGGACATTGGAGTTGACAACGACTTCACATTGACCATCTCGAACTTCTTCAGGAGGTCCTTCATGTACTTGGCTTGATGTACGAAGGTACCTTGCTTGCATTGCTTGATTTGAAGTCAAAGAAAGAAGGTGAGCTCGTCCATCATCGACCTGTAAAATTCACTTTCCATAGCTTCCTAAAATCTAGACACAAGAGCATGAGATGAACCGCCAAAGATGATACAATCCATGTATATCTGAACTATTAGAAAGTTGTTGCCATGCTTTAGAGTGAACAAGGTTTTGTCAACACACCCCATGACATACCCGCACTCTAGCAAGAAGGTCTTAAGCCTAGCATACCAAGCCCTGGCTGCTTACTTTAGCCTGTACAAAGCCTTCTGAAGCTTGTACACTCGGTTTGGGTATTTATGGTGCTCAAAGCCAGGTGGTTATTTCACATAAACCTCTTCCTCTATGTAACCATTTAGGAAAGCACTTTTAACATTCATTTGGTAGAGTCTAATGCCCTTAGAGGCAGCAAATGCAAGCAAGATCCTAATGGATTCTATGTGAGCTACAGGAGCAAAGGTTTCCCCATAGTCTAGGCCCTCAACTTGGCCAAAACCCTAAGCAACAAGCCTAGCCTTGTTTGTCACTACCTCACCATCTTCCCCATGCTTGATTTTGAACACCCACTTGGTTCCTATGACATTGACACCAACAGGAGGCTCTACTAGGGTCCACACTTTATTTCTCTCAAAGTTTTCCAACTCCTCATGTATGGAATTAACCCAATATTCATTAGATAGTGCGTGTCCAACATTGAAAGTTGCCTAGAGGGGGGGGGGGGGATAGGCAAATCTAAAAATCCTGCGAAATTAGACGCAAACAAATTTATCAGCCTGACTGGCAGTGCCGGTGATGGGGATCGGCAGTGCCGATGGATGAGCAGACAGTTAAGTGAAAACTAGGTTTAAGTGGTTTCACGGTTACTAGGTGATATTTGACTACAACAATACTTTAGAGAAGGCTCTACAACAATAAGAAAACAACTAGGAAGGGATACAGAAATAGATCTAGTAATTTTAGCAAATATAAGAGCAAACCCTAGAGCATGAATAAAAGAATAATAAGAAAAAAAAGAACACACAAAGACACAAGATTTGTTACCGAAGTTCAGGCTCACAAAGAACCCAACGTCTCCATTGAGAAGTCCACCAAGGACCGGGTCACTTTCAACCCTATTCTCACTCAAGCGACTACAAAGATCGAGCTCGAGTTCTCCACTATCAATTCCCTTGCGGGAAGGTAATACAAACTTCCCGAGGCATCACCACACAAGTTGGGAGCTCTACGGGCACCACTAACCATCTAGGAACAAAGCTCCAAGAGTAACAAGCATAAGTCACAAAGATGATTAAATCGAATGCTCAAGAGTGGAATGGTGCTCTTTTCACTAGGAAATAATGGCTCACTCAAACCCTAGCTCAAAGAATGAAGCTTTGAATTAGAGAGGGAGAGTGAGGAGAGTGAAGCTCCAAGGTGCCAAATGATTTTCGGGTTGGAGATATTAGGCATGAAGTGGGGTATGAGCCTTTTATACAAAGTGCTCAAAAAGAACCGTTGGTCTGTCTGGACGCCCCGCACCGGCACTGCTGATAGAGCCATCAGCACTGCCGGTAGGGTTTTTGAAACACTGTCATAGATCTACAGATAAGGAATTGGCCCGCACCAGCACTACCGATCAGGACATCAGCACTGCCAGTAAGGCAGCCATAGAGAAGACAAGTGGTCTCTAGAGACCTTGACCGGCACTGCCAATCGAGCAGACCGGCACCGCCGATCGCAGTCAGCCATAGAGCTTGAGGAAAAACAGTCTCTGTGGGGAGGGGGCCGGCACTGCCGATGAGCTACTGCCAGAGCCATACAGAGAGAGTGACTTTCTGGGAGGACCAACAGGCACTGCCGATCAGAGTGACCGGCACTGCCAATGAGCAACAGCCAGAAAGCCAGAGAGAACAGCCTTCTTTAGAAATAGAGACCGGCAGTGCCGACTGTCGATGGGGCCATCAACACTACCGATGCTAGCAAAACAGAAGCCAGAGAAATGTCTGGGCATTACAGCGCCTCTAGGAAGAGAGATCGGCACTGCCGGTGGAGGCCACCGGCACTGCCGATGAAGGCAAAAACAGAGGGCGACAGAGGTGGTATTCTTGGGAAATCTGAGCATTTGACTTTACTACATTTGTGAATTGTACCCCTCTTGATAGTACGGTTTACCTATACTCAAGAAATGAAAATAAAACTCCATGATCTTCATTCTTGAGTAGATTTTTGGACTTTCAACTTGAGACGAATGACCATCTCCTTTTCCTTTTTTTGTATCATTACATTTTTATTCAACAATTTGAGATAGTCATCTACACACATGCTGAATGAAAACATTAGTGCATTCTTAATTGTATTGACACCAATCACCAAAACAAAATTAGGGGCCTAGATGCACTTTCAATCTCCCCTTTTTTGGTGATTGATGACAATACAACTAAACTTTATAGAAAATTGCAATAAGATTCATTTTGTGATATAAAAGACATGTGGAGCTCCCCCTAAGTGTTTGCATGTGAGAAATAATAATCAATGAATAACAATGCACATGTTTAAAGAAAAATGTGAAAGCTCCCCCTAAAGACAAGCATAGGAGTCAATTTGCAACAATTAAGCATTAAAGCGAGAAACCATGCAAATGACAAGAATTTCCACACAAATGCATCTAGAAAGTGAAAAACAACAATACATCATCACAAAGGACATGAATGACACAAGAACTCATAAAACATAAATAGAGGTTTACAAGAACAAACTTAGCAAAAAGTTTTAAAAACCACACAAGCACAAACTTGTCCGTCACTCTCACACCTCACAAAATAAGACTAAAAGATAAGTACTTCTCCCCCTTTGGCATCAGAACACCAAAAAGGGAAAAGCAAAGACGAAAGCACACGAAGTCACTCATCCGCACTGTCAGCGTCATCGTCCTCATCATCATCATCGCCTGCCAGCTGGACCAACTGTGACGCCTGAGTGTAGAAGCCCCATGGATCATCATAGGAGGTTATATCTGGTAGGGGAGTGATCTCCATAGGGGGTGGCTGCTGAACACTAGCAGAGGTAGTGAGAAGAGCCATATCTGCTCTCATCTGAGTAATCATCTCTCGCTGCTCTCGCACTGCAACCGCGGTGTCCCAGCACATGCAAAACATCGACTTGATAGCACGGGTGACCTTGGACAAGCGACGGTGAGGGGTAGTACTAGGGCCTGTTGTTGTTGCTGCTGCAGAAGTCTGAGGGGCATCTGTGGCCGCTGGAGGAGGAGATCCATCTCTGGGAGGTGTGGCAATGAGAGGAAACCTCTTCGGCGTGACTGAGGGATGCTTGTGATCACAAATAAACTGACAACCCATAATACGTAGAATCATCTTCATGATGTAAGGAGCATAGATCAAAGAGGCCTTACTGGTATAGGAGTTATAGAGGATCTCTGTCTAGATGAAATAAAAACACTGAATGGTTCTGCTCCCTCTCGCATAGCAAACATCAAGGTCTTGGTGGAACTCAGAATGTGTGTGTGATCCCCCACCTTAGGAGTCAAAGTCAATCTAAGCATGTTGTTGAGAACACGAAAGTAAGGAGTCATGTCATGGTATGAACCGAACTCAACTCCATGCTTAGGGTCTGTATAGCGGGCATCATACATGAAGGCCCACTCACTCTCCTCCTGAGGATCAAAGATGGTCGCTTGGGGCTTCGTTCTGTCAGTCTCATCAAAACCAAGAATCTGAGAGAAGTTGAAGTAGGTGATAGTGAAGTGGTTGCCCTTAATAATCCAGTGCAGCTTGGAGTCCATGTGATTCTCCTCCTCAATCTTAGTCCACAGAGTGGAGTAAAACTGGGCAATGATCTCATCATTCCAGTGCTGATGCAAGCCCATGATATCTGTCAAGTTTCTCCTGTCACACTTTGCCCGGATCAGCTGAAAAGTGGGATCATTAGCTGCTGCCATCCTATCCCAGTTAATGCACTTCATGGGAGCAACTCTATGAGTGGTCTTCTTCAAGATGTTCTTGTACCAGGCAACCTGAGTCAAGTCCCAAAATCTGATATCTGAGATGCCTGGGTGCTTGGGCTGGGTCCAAGGGTTAGTGTGGCGGCACTCTCTCATCTCATCCCTGGATAGAGCCACTGGTATCTGGAACTGCTCAGACACCTGAGGTGCCAACATCTGATATGTGACTGAGGAGCGCATGGGTCCATGGACAGGCTCATGGATGATCTCATCCTCAGACTCATCACCCTCCTCATCACCAGCCTCATCCTCCCGCTGAGCCTCCTCTTCCTATTCTTGTTCCTCTTCCTCTTCCTCTGAGCCTCCTTCACTCTCCTCATCAGCACTGGGAGAGGGAGAGCGAGGTGGAAGGGCTTTGCCTTTGTCCTTCCCATGACCAAGGCCAAGACCACGTGAGGTGGCTGAGCTGGAGTCTCCACCTCTGCCTTGTTTGCCACCACCACCTCGTCGAGCAAGGGGAGAGGCAGCCGGGTCAAAATCCTTGTCACAGTCACTGGGAGTTCTCGGATGCTTCTGCCTCTTGCCACCTGGCATCTGTCAAGGAGAGGAGAAGTGGTATGAGAAAATTGCATCAACACAGTACTAAACTGCTATCTGTGTGCCCTGACCGCAGTGCCGATGGGAGGCATCGGTAGTGTCGGTGGGTCGAACAGAGAGCATCTCGAGTGAAAATGCTCTCTGGTTGGCCCAACCAGCAAAGCCGATGACTGCCATTGGCAGTGCCAGTCAGTTCAAACAGACGGTGCAATGGTCACTTAGGGTTTCGAAATCCCCCGATCGGTAGTGCCGATAGGGGCCATCGGCAGTGTCGACCGAGGGGGATTGAAACTCTAAAAGCACTAAAAAATGAAATTTAGCCACTAAAACTCTACCAAATTGCATGGGTGACTAAATTACTCCTAGATGGACATCTCTATCAAGTGAAGTTATGCAAAACCATGAGGCACTGCGAGATTCAAAATATGGAGATTTTCAAAAAATACCTTCAAAAACTCCTTTAAATCCAAAAGGAGATGGAGGAGGGAAGGTGTAGGAGTTGATTTGATCTAGTTCCCGCTTGATTCCACGAAGATTAGCAAGGTTTTGGAGAGGATTGACTTCGGTTTGGGTTGGGAAGAGAGAGAGAGGCGGCGAGGTTTGCTTCAACTGAGAGAGGGCTCGGTCCCGTAAGGGGGCCGAGTCGATTTCAAAGCTCCAGTCCTGCATCAGCAGTGTCGGTGATGGGCATCAGCAGTGCTGGCGCGGGTCAATGCTCAGGGATACATCCGTCATCAGCAGTGCCAATGGTGGGCATCGGTAGTGCCGGTGAGGGCAACCCGAGGGACAAAAGTCTCAGGCAGAGAGCCTCCTTTGTTGGACTGACTATCAGCAGTGCCGATGAGTAAACGGGCAGTGCCGATCCTCTGAAGATTAGACATAACAGAGCACAGAAAAAGATAGGAGAAATTTTCAAAATAGGTTTTTGATGGACAAGAAGAAATCTTGACATCATATGGTTAGCCAACAATCAACAATATATAACAATGACCATATTTTGACAAGATTTGATCTAGTGATCAAGAAACAACCTCAATAGCAAAAATAATAGATTTTTGAGATAAAGCAATGATTTTTGCGATAATAAGACAATCACCATTCAGATGTGCACATCCTCTACATCACATTACTAGAGTCAAGAATATTTAGTTCACTCCTAAGATAGCAAAATCTCTTCTCATCTAGGGGCTTGGTGAATATATTGGCTAGTTGATCTTCGGTTCGCACATGACTAACCTCTATATCCCCCTTGATAGAACGATCTCTCAAAAAGTGGTGGCGGATATGTATATGCTTTGTGCGCGAATGCTCAAAGGGGTTGTAAGCAAGCTTTATGGCACTCTCATTGTCACATAGGAGACGAACATGGTTCAACTTGTAACCGTAGTCCCTTAGAGTTTGTCTCATCCAAAGTAGTTGTGCACAACAACTACCGGCTGCAACATACTCCGCTTCGGCCGTGGAAAGTGCAACGGAATTTTGTTTCTTGGATGACCATGACACTAGGGACCTACCCAAGAACTGGCATGTCCCGGAGGTGCTCTTTCTATCTACCTTATCTCCGGCATAATCCGCATCGGAATAGCCTAATAGGTTGAACTTTGAACCCATGGGGTACCAAAGCCCTAGGTTGGATGTGTGAACCAAATATCTCAATATTCTCTTTACGGCCACCATGTGACACTCCATAGGAGCGGCTTGAAAATATGTACACATACACATACTAAGCATGATATCGGGCCTAGATGCACAAAGATAAAGTAAAGGGCCTATCATGGAGCGGTATACCTTTTGATCAATGGGCTTGTCCTTTTTGTTGAGGTCAAGGTGGCCATTTGTTGGCATGGGAGTTTTGATGGGCTTTGCCTTGTCCATGTCAAACTTCTTTAATAGATCTTGTGTGTAGTTGGCTTGACATATGAAGGTGCCCTCCTTGTGTTGCTTCACTTGGAAGCCTAGAAAGAATGTCAATTCTCCCATCATGGACATCTCGAACCTCTTGGTCATTATCTTGCTAAATTCATCACAAAAAGTTTGGTTAGTAGAACCAAATATATTGTCATCGACATATATTTGGCACATAAATATATCATTGCCAAAACGCTTTATGAAGAGAGTTGCATCGGCCTTGCCAATGACGAAACCCTTCTTAACAAGAAAATCCCTAAGACATTCATACCATGCTCTTGGAGCTTGCTTAAGCCCATAGAGCACCTTATGGAGTTTATAAACATGATTAGGATACTTACGGTCTTCAAAGCCCGGTGGTTGCTCCACATACACCTCTTCCTTTATTGGCCCATTGAGAAATGCACTTTTCACGTCCATTTGATACAACTTAAAATCATGGTGAGTAGCAAAAGCTAGTAATATTCTAATTGATTCAAGTCTTGCTACGGGGGCATAGGTTTCATCAAAATCCAAATCTTATAATTGTGAATACCCCTTTGCCACGAGCCTTGCCTTATTTCTTGTCACAACACCATCTTCATTTTGTTTGTTGCGGAAGACCCACTTGGTGCCCACAACATTCTTGTTCTTTGGTCTTTCCTCTAATGTCCATACTTTATTTCTTATGAAGTTGTTCAATTCCTCTTGCATGGCCATCACTCAATCTGAATCCTCAAGTGCTTCTTCTACCCTAAATGGCTCCATAGAAGAGACAAAAGAGTAATGTTCACAAAAATTACTAACTCGAGATCTAGTGATTATCCCCTTATCAATGTCTCCAAGAATTTGCTCGACGGGGTGATTACATTGTACATTTTGATGCACTCTTGGGTGTGATGGATGTGAGCTTCCTTGACCACCATCTTTATCAACCTCTTGATCATGTCTTTGAAAATCATCACTTGATGCTTGTTCATGATCCCCAACATCGTGATCTTGACCACTTGCATGATCAATTTCTTCATTTCATGATGTTGGTCTTGTGTAGGGGGAGAGGGTTGATCTTTAACACTTGATGTTTCTTGTGGTCTCACATCACCAATGGCCATCTTTTTTATTGCATTTCTAGGAGCTTCATCATCTACATCATCATTAACAACTTGCTCCCCTTGAGAGCCATTAGATTTATAAAATGTCACGTCACGTGAAATTTCAACACAACCGGTGGTTTTGTTGAACACACGATAGGCATGAACATCTGACCCATAACCAAGCAAGAAACCTTCATCAACTTTTGGAGCAAACTTTGAAGTTTTGGGTTTCTTGTTTAGCATAAAACATTTACTCTCCGAAATACGAAAGTAGGAAATATTAGGCTTGTAACCGGTTAGTAGCTCATATGGTGTTTTCTTTAATAGTCGGTGGAGATACAACCGGTTGGAGGAATGGCATGCAGTGTTGACGGCTTCCGCCCAAAAATGGTCGGACGTCTTGTATTCATCAAGCATTGTTCTTGCCATTCTAATGAGTGTACGATTCTTTCTTTCGGCCACCCCATTTTGTTGAGGGAGTAGGGGGCCGAAAATTCATGTTTGATGCCTTCTTCATCAAGGTATTCCTCAACTTGGGTGTTCTTGAATACGGTACCATTGTCACTTCTTGTTTTCTTGATCTTGACTTCATACTCATTTTGTGCTCTTTTGATGAATGACTTGAGCACATCTTTAACTTCACCTTTGTCATGCAAAAAGAATACCCACGTGAAGCGAGAAAAATCATCCACAATTACAAGACCATATTTGTTACCGCCAATGCTTATATAGGAGATGGGGCCGAAAAGGTCCATGTGCAACATCTCCAATGGTCTTGTGGTTGTCATCATGTTCTTGGAGGGGTGTGAAGTTCCAACTTGCTTTCCCGCTTAACATGCACTACAAATTCTATCTTTCTCAAAGCACACATCGGTTAGTCCTTTGATGTGGCCGCCCTTTTAGAGTTTGTGAAGATTTCTCATACCAACATAGGCTAGCCTTCTATGCCACAACCACCCCATGTTGGACTTTGCTAATAGACATGTACCAAGTCTAGCTTCATCCGTGGAAAAGTCTACAACATAAAGCTTTCCTTTAAGCACACCCTTAAAAGCAACCGAGCCATCACTCCTCTTATATACGGTCACACCACATTTGTTGAACAAGCAATCATAGCCCATTTTACAAAATTGCAAAATGGACAATAGATTTAAGTCAACGTGATCAACAAGTATGACCTTAGAAAGTGAATACGAAGGAGTAAGAGGAACTTTACCATAACCTAGTACTTGTCTCATTCCATTGTCACCAAAAGTAATGTACTCATTTTTGTTTTGAATTGGCTCAAATGACTTGAACATCTTTTTGTCTCCGGTCATATGATTCGTGCATCCACTATCAATCACCCAACTTGACCCTCCGGAGACATAGTCCTACAAAACAAATTAAGCATGGTTGTTAGGTCCCCAAATTTGCTTGGTTCCTTTCACATTAGTCACAAGTGCTTTGGGCACCTACACACAAGCCTTTGGCCTCTTGTTGCGCAACCCAACATATTTGGCAAACACACGACCATGCATGTTTCTCATGAGCACATATGAAGCATCAAAGTTATGAAAGAGTGCACAAGTAGCATTAGGCATATTAGTATGAGAATCATTAACAAAAGAAGAACGGTTAGTGTTCATGTTCTTGACTTGCTTCTTTAATGGTAAGATCCTTCCTTGGTGAACTTAAGGAATTTATTCCCATTCTTGTTCTCCCTAGCATTGTGCTTGGCACTCTCAACATATCCAATGCCATCCATGACATTTAGGTGCCTAGAATATGAGTATGCACCTCTTGTATACTTTGCCTTTCATCATCAACAACATTTTTCCCATGTTGTATTTTGCTTTGAAGTGACTTCACTTGCTTATTCAAATCATCAATCAATTTGACATTAGTAGCACAAGCATCAACATCTAGATTATTACACCTATCACATCCATTGCTAGTGGAGGCATAAGAGGAATTGTTGGTGGAGGATGTGAAGGTTGAAAGTATCTTATATTGTTTTTCAAGAGACTTATGAGTCTTTTCCAAATCCTCATATTTCTCTTGAAGTTCATCTTTTGCGCTTTTAATACTTTCACATGAGGTTTTAGTTTCATTAAGAGACTTAATTAAATTCTCATTTTTCTTCCTCTCATCTTCTAGGAGCTTCTCTAATTCAAGGTTTCTTTTCTTTTCAAGAATAAGCAATTCTTCTTGTTTTTCAAGAAGCTCCTCTTGCCTATTATTTTCTTCCTTTTGTATTTCAAGCAATTCCAGAAATTCAAGCATTTTAGGAAGTGAAGCATTAACATCATCATCATCATCATCATCATCATCATCATCATCACTACTATTAGCATAAGAGGAACGCTTATGTTTACATTTTGATACCTTGGATTCTCTTGCCATGAAGCACTTGTGAGTGTTGTCATCATTATCATCACTCAAGCTTCCAAATAGAGAGGTGTTGGTGGGAGTGACTCCAATGGCAAGTGTAGCAATGCCTCCCTTATCTGAGTCGGATTCGGAGGAGGAAGATGATGAAGAAGATGAGTCATCAGAATTCTATTATTGGCCAATGTGAGCTTCACCTCTTCTATGCTTTTTGTACTTCTTGTCTTTCTTGCTATGTTTGTCTTTCCCTTTTTCTTCCTTGTTCTTCTTCTTTGGACATTCCGTAATGAAATGTCCTTCTTGACCATATTCATAGCAAGTTCACTTTGACTTTTTTGTTGTGCCTTTGTCATAGCTTTTCTTCTTGTAGCCATCCTTTTTAAGGAATGACTTGAATCTTCTCACAAGCAAAGCCATCTCATCATCGCTATCTTCATCACTAGAATCAACCATTTTCTTTTCTTCTTCTTGTCCTTCTTTTCATTAGTCTCATGAGAGGCTTTGAGAGTGATTTCTTTCTTCTCTTCTTCACCTTGTCCCAACAAGGTGTTCACTCTTTTTGCTTCTTCATCTCTTTCCTTGTAAGTGAGCAATTTTCCTAGTACTTCATCCGTACTAATGTTCTTGAAGTTTTCTTTCTCTATAACAAAGTCACAAGCATTTTGATTCCATGGTTGCAAATCAAGAAGCAACCTCTTGTTGACCTCAATGGTGTCAATTTTGACTCCTAGAGCTCTTCTCTTGTTCACAATTTCTATAAGCCTATCATGAACTTCTTATGGCCCTTCACCGGCCTTCTTAATGAACAAGTTGTACTTCCCTCTTTGGATGTCTTCTCTTGCCTCTCTAACACTCTCGGTCCCTTCATAGATGACTTCAAGCTTCTTCCAAATGTCATGAGCTTTCTTGATTCCTATCACTTTTTCATACTCTTTTGGTGATAGGGCGGAAACAATGGCGGATGCGGCTTGATCATTGTGATTGAGCTTGATCTCGTCATTAGTGGTTGGGTTTTCTTCATCTTCCAACTCAAAACCTTGCTTCACAATTTTCAAGATCGGTCTTCCCATAGACCCCAAGTATACTCAACCAAACCAACATCCTTGAGAGTGAATTTTTCATTTACCTTTGCCGTGCCCATTGCCTTCACTCTTCCTCTCTTGTCATCTCAAAAGGTGGCATACTCTCGGCGCTTCAAGGGAGTGAGGCTGGAGAACCACTTTGCATCTCCGGTCATGTGGCACGAACACCCGAAGTCCATCAACTATTTGTTCTCCAAGCCTCCACCTGCTGCCTACAAAGAACGAGAAGGAAAGATTGATGACTCAGTGCTGGGGTTAGAGAGAAAACTTTTGGAGAGCCAGCATTTCACCATATGACCTGTAGAGGTTATCACAGTTCTTTGCACATTTCCATATGGACGCATGAGACGAGAACCACGATGGGGAAAATGTGGCCTGTCTGATGAGGACATCACCCTTATGGATACAACCAGCACTCCGCCAACCAAAATGCAAGTTCATGCGCGACAACTGAATTTACGGGTGACCTTGTTCCTAATGATTCCTTTATGTGATTTTGAGAACATATGGCTATCTAATGAATTAATTATTGTTAGGAAACATGGAGATGATTATGAGATAGCTAGGGAGGTGATTGAAGGCGTGATGAGCCAGCAAGGACGTGCAAGCCATGGTGGAGGCCCAATCACCATGGCTCAACTCGATACATGGCCCAAAGACCGATAACGGTGTCGCAGCACCAGGACAGATTCTGGAAGTAGATTTGTTTCGACGAATGCCGATGGCTCGGGATAAATTTTGACATGGGACTGGTTGGATTCGAAATATCTTTTCGTTATCTTTCCAGGCATATATAGAACGTCCAAATCCGAGTCCGTATGCGTCCTGGGCGTCCGTTTTAGTGCAGACTGGTTCTGGGCCCCGAAACAGACTCGAAGTCGGTTTTGATTGGGCCTCCACCATGGCTTGCACGTCCTTGCTGGCCCCTCACGCCTCCAATCACCTCCCTAGCTATCTCATAATCATCTCCATGGTTCCTAACAATAATTAATTCATTAGATAGCCATATGTTCTCAAAATCACATAAAGGAATCATTAGGAACAAGCTCACTCATAAATTCAGTTGTCGCGCATGAACTTGCATTTTGGTTGGCGGAGTGCTGGTTGTATCCATAAGGGTGATGTCCTCATCATTCTCCCCCTTTTGAATTAGAGTCGTCCTCGACTCGAGCTCATCGCTTTCTCCCATGTATGGTCTCAAATCTGAAATATTAAATGTGGAACTATTCCCAAACTTGGGATGCAACTCATATTTATATGCATTATGAAATTTGTCATCACAATGAGAATCTACAATAGAAGGCATTCCGTGCAAATTAATAATCTCTTTGAAAACTTGATCAGCAATATGAGCATCATTCTCACTCTTATCACAAGGTAGACAATGTGTGATCTTAGAAATACTAGAAAAAGATGACATGACATGGTAGTTGATATTAAAGTTTTCTAGTTGGTTATTTAGTTGCAAACCAAGAGGATGTTTCAAATTTGAACAAACATAAACTCTATGTACCATAAATACACCTCTATGATCATAGTTGCCAATAGCATAAAAAATGTTTCTTATCAATAAAGGCAACTCAGTTTGAGAAAACATTTGCTTCTCTATGGTATTTTGATCACAAAGAACATCAAATTCAATATAACCCAAAATATTTAGAGAAAACAATAATTTCTGCTCATCCTTTTCACATGTAATTAAGATCAAATGTCTCATTTCAGCACTAGTAGGTGAATCATAAACAAAAACATCAAGATTATTCATTTGTTGTGGCAAAGATATATGTGAAGTAGTGGCACACAACTCCTTTTTATCACAAGGATCAGTAGATAAATCAACTTGTGGCAAAGGCAAATCAAGACAAGGTTCCAATACAGCAAGATTGTTGAAACAATTCAAGAAAGCTCTTACCTGAAGCAACAACATGTTCTTCATCTTTTTCACTATCCTCTTCTTTGTGTAGAACCTGAAATGTATTAGTTGCAACAAGAGGCAAGGAAATATGTTCATCATCTAATTCAGATTTTGATATAAGTGTTGCAATATTTGAAATGGTCCATTCTTTCCTAAGCGGTTCATTCTTTCTCCTTTCAAGCCTTTGTTGATCTTCTTCTAAAATTTCAGCAATGGTCATAGGATTAACAGTAACTCTTCTACCATTGTATTTAAATGAGTAGCTATTTATAATGGTATTGTGCAAAGCATTATTTGTAATAAGCCAAGGTTTACTCAATAACAAATGACATGCTTGCATAGGTACTATATGAAATTCTGTACTATCCTTATAAGAACCAATAAAAAATTTAATGCGTGCAATTTTATCTACCTTTATCTTACCAAAAGAATTTACCAATTGGATGTAGTATGGACATGGGTGTGGCTGTGTTGTAAATCCAAGCTTCTCTACTAGTTCTAAACTTGCGATGTTGCGGCTACTCTCTCCATCAATGATAACACGACAACGTCGATCCTTGACACCAAAGTGAGTCTGAAATAAATTGTTCAATTGATTTTGCTCTACCTTCTTCATTTGAGGACTGAGCACTCTTTGTACTACATCACTCATATTGTTCTTATTACACGATATTGAATCATCACCATGAGTGGCGTAACCTGTCATTGTTAGTAGCAAACAAGAAAACACACGGAAGTATATTTTCCTATCACTACTATGTGGTCACAGTGTAAACTCTCAACAAGCAAAGAGAAGCATCTTATCAAGCTCTTACAAAGTTCTTAATTACAACAAGCAAAGGATACCTTGGAGAGTGTGAACTGATGATTGCGAGAGTCAAAAAAAATTTGTGCCTGTTCAGAAGGAAATATATGGAGCTTGGATAGGCAATATTAGGTAGCAAGGATTAGCAAAATTTTAATTCAGAAGTTGCAAAACTGAATAATATTCCCAAGCTAGTCTATGTCACCGGCCTAAACTTGTCTCGGACCTAGTTCAAGCAAGGAAGCAAATGACTCAACAAAGGACACAAAGAATGCAAACAATTTTGAATCTGTATCTTTTCTTTTTTCTACTTCCTTTTTTTTTGTGCGGCTTTTTCTCTTGTGCACTTTTGCCTTTTTCTTTTCTTTTCTTGAGAATCAGAACTACAGCAAGGTATTACAAGTTTTACAACCAATGGAACCCCAGAATATTTTTTTTTCTTACTACAAGTGCAGCAAAGGGATGCTTGTAATAGCACAACTAAAACAAACTTCTATAATAAGATCAAGCACTAATTGGTTGGCTTTTGATCACAATGAGACAGCAGCAGAGCACTCTAATTTTCTTTTGCACATGAAAGTAGAAGGCTAGATGTTAAAGAAATATTTAGTGCACATAATTCCAGCAATACTATTATCTCAACATGTGCAACTCTGCTTTTTCCCTTGTTTGTCTATGACAAGGATATGCACGACTCAAACAAGACCAAAGAACAAGCACTAGACCAACAACACAATGACCTTGTAGGGACTAAAATTCAGAGAAGCAAACTAAACTGAAAATTACAAGGCACAAGGGGGGTGTAGGACAGCGGAAACACGACGAACAAATATTTTTGTAGGGCAATTTTCTGGACTCTAGGATTGAACAAAATAACAAGGATAAGGGCGAACCTGACAGTATATCTGAAGCTCTGATTACCACTTGATGTAAACAAGGGTTCCCGATCTTCCGAAAGGTTCTTGGTAAGTTGATTTGGTTGGAGGCGACACACAAATCGATCTGGCTTCAGAACAGCACGTTCTAAACCCCGCAATCGCAGCACGACGTCTCCTCTGGTTATCAACCGTCCAAAGACGATTGACCTCGCCGAGAAGGCTAATCCCTGCCTGCGAATCAAGAACACAAGCAAGAACAACGAAGAATGCAACACAATTGCAGATGTATGATTAAACTCTCGAAGTTGGGGTCTCACAAACCGATGAATGGCGACACTGTTTATGAACAAAATTGATCTAAGCAAAACCCAAACCCTAATGAAGAGGCGGCGGCTGTATATGAGGACCCTAGGGTCGTGCAGGACCCCCTGGACGCAGCCCTAAGTGGGCTCAACTCGATACATGGCCCAAAGACCGATTACGGTGTCGCAGCACCAGGACAGATTCTGGAAGTCGATTTGTTTCGACGATTGCCGACGGCTCGGGATGAATTTTGACATGCGACTGGTTGGGTTGGAAAGATCTTTTCTGTTCATAAACAGTGTCGCCATTCATCGATTTGTGAGACCCCAACTTCGAGAGTTTAATCATACATCTGCAATTGTGTTGCATTCTTCGTTGTTCTTGCTTGTGTTCTTGATTCGCAGGCAGGGATTAGCCTTCTCGGCGAGGTCAATCGTCTTTGGACGGTTGATAACCAGAGGAGACGTCGTGCTGCGATTGCGGGGTTTAGAACGTGCTGTTCTGAAGCCGGATCGATTTGTGTGTCGCCTCCGACCAAATCAACTTACCAAGAACCTTTCGGAAGATTGGTGATGTGAACAAGGGTTCCCGATCTTCCGAAAGGTTCTTGGTAAGTTGATTTGGTCGGAGGCGACACACAAATCGATCCGGCTTCAGAACAGCACGTTCTAAACCCCGCAATCGCAGCACGACGTCTCCTCTGGTTGTCAACCGTCCAAAAGACGATTGACCTCGCCGAGAAGGCTAATCCCTGCCTGCGAATCAAGAACACAAGCAAGAACAACGAAGAATGCAACACAATTGCAGATGTATGATTAAACTCTCAAAGTTGGGGTCTCACAAACCGATGAAGGGCGAAACTGTTTATGAACAAAATTGATCTAAGCAAAACCCGAACTCTAATGGTGCGGCGGCGGCTGTATATAAAGACCCTAGGGTCGTGCAAGACCCTCTGGACGCGCCCCTAATTGGGCTCAACTAGATACAAAGCCCAAAGGCCAAAAATAGGCGACGCAGCACCGACACAGATTCTGGACTCTGTCTTGTTTTGATGATTCCCGATGACTCCGGATGAATTTTGACATGAGGCCGGCGGCATTGGAAAGGTCTTCTCCTTATCTTTCCGTGCATATGTAGAACGTCCAAATCCGAGTCCGTATGCGTCCTGGGCGACTGTTTTAGTACAGACTGGTCCTGGGCCCCGAAACAGACTCGAAGTCAGTTTTGATTGGGCCTCCACTTTGGCTTCCAAGCCCTTGCTGGTCCTCCACGTTCCCAGCTCCTTCTCCCATCATCTCCTGGTCTTCTCCATGGTTTCTAATCATAAAATAATCATTAGGTAGCAAACCATTCTCAAAAGTAACATATAGCGAAGAATGTAGGAACGAGCTCACCTCTAAATTTAGTCGTCATGCACGAGCTCTAGTCATTGGACCTTGCAAGTCCAGATTTGGAGGAGTGTTGTGTGTATCCATAGGAGTGATGTCCTCATCAATCGGGAACCCTTGTTTACATCACTGTCAAAGCATCTCAGCATAAACCTTAGGTTGTGAGGATAGAAATCATCTGTGTGAAAGCCAAATCCATGCGAGCGACGCTCACCATAATGGGACGCCAAAGCACTACTGCGCAAAGCCTCTGTTTCGTGAATCAAAGCCATACGAGAAATGACCCTATCCATCATAGGCATGAGAAAAAGAGCGAGGCTAAAAATCAACAAAATCATCATGATGCACATTTCTAGTTAACTTAGCTTGCATCCTCTCAATTCTCTTACGCATATAACAGTACTCATCCAACTGACCCTTACGACCACAGAAGATACAAATGTAGACTCTCTCAGGTTTAGGCTTTGATTGCATATGAGGTTTGAGCTTTGGTTTCTCAGCTTGCTTAGGGTTGAATAAGGGATTTGGGTTTGGTGGATAGTAAGTGTCAGTGGGCTTGATGGACTGTTCCTCATCCTTGAAGCTAGAGCTTGGCACGAACTTAACCATAGTAGCACTCTCTTTGTCACACCTCTCATATCCCAACCCCAAGTTGTACGTTGACCTACAAGCACTCTCCTTAACTCTTGACAAGTCATTGTCAATCTTTTCTTCGCTCACTAGGGTTCTTTTGAGGCGAGAGATGAGATAGTCATTTTCTTGAGTTAGGACCTTGTTTTCCTCTCTAGTGATTCCAAGCTTCTTCTTAACAGATACGCACACTACACATGGTGGTGGGAGAACTTTCGAGCGAGTCATATTTAGCAGCTTTGACTCGAGCTCTTTGACTTTGAGGGTTTGAGCTTCCAACTCACTTATGAGCTTGGGGCACTTCTGACATGCACCCAAAAGAGTTGGCCTAGCTTTGAATTCATCAAGCTCTTTAAGGGCACTCTCAAGCTGACTGGCAACTTGACAATGCACACTTTCCCTCTAACTGAGATCATTCATCACAACGTGACAAGACTCACACTCAACTATAATGTCATCTCTAGCAAGCTTAGACCTAAGCGAAGTGATCTCATACTCAGCACTCTCCAATTTAGACTTAAGCTCTCTACTTTCACAAACAGTACTGTGCAGCTTATCATCTTGCATGAGCAAAACATCAAGCAAATGATCAAGTTCAGAAGATATCTCATCAAGAGTGGGAGGTACCTCGCTTGTGTCGGAGTCGGAACCAGAGTCGGTGTCGTGATCATTCTTTGCCATGAAGCAAACCCTAGTGAAGTCATCCTTCCTCTTGACTCGTGGCTTCTCAACCTCCTCCTCCGAGCTTGTAAGGCCTTCGCTTGATGTGAGGTCGACGTCGCTTAGAGCGGCAACGCAGGCGCGTGCGACCGCCTTTGCGAACTTCTTGGAGTTCTTGCATTTCTTGTAGAAGTGGTTCTTCTTCTTCTTGAAGTCTTCAGAGTTGTTGTCATGGTACCCGGTCGCCTTCTTTTTCTTGGGGCAATTAGCGATGAAGTGTCCGGGGTCACCACACTCAAAGCAAGTTCTTGAGCCACCACCTCTTCTCTCCTTGCGGTTGTTGTAGAACTTCCTAAACTTCCTTGTGATCAAGGACAACTCCTCGTCAGGAATACACTCCATCTGTTTATAAGAAGCTACAACAAGAGAAGACAGAGTAAACTCCAAAGAAGACTTATCAAGTGAGGGATTAGTTCCATAAGAGGCACCACCATGATTACCCTTCTGAGAACTAGAAAGCAAAGCCATACTACAAGCAGGATTAGCATGATTAGAATGAGATTTCCTAGACAGTTCATGAGATTTTAGCTTGTTGTATAGTTGCTCACAATTTAGGGTATTGAAATTAGCAGTTTCCTCTAGAGCAGCAATTTTAACCCCCCAAACAATTTCATCAAGAGAATACAATAATTGTTTGGCTCTATCATTATCATTGTACACAAGGTTATCACAAACCCTCAAGTTGCAAACAATAGCCTCAAACCTATGAAAGGTATCATCTAGTGATTCGCTAGGTTTATGTGCAAAGGTTTGATACTGCCTATTGTAAAAGTCCTTACGCATAGACTTGACTTGGTTGGTACCCTCATGGTACGTGCAAAGCTTTTCACACATGGCATGTGCAGTATCAAGATGAGCAACACGGTCATGTTCATTCCTACCTAGAGCAGAAAGCAGGATATTGATAGCTTTGGAGTTGTTTTCATACCTGGTTAACTCACCTACAGATGCAGTGTTGAGGTCTTGTGGTATAGCATACTCCTGCTCAACTATCTCCCAAATTGCACGTCCTTGGCTTAAGAGATAAGCCTTGGTCCGTGACTTCCAGTAGGGAAAGTCCTCCCCATCAAACATCTAGAGCTTTGGAGTTGTTTTCATACTTGTTCAACTTACCAAAGGTGCAGTGTCGAGGTTGACAGGTATGTTGTACTCTTGCTCGACGATGTCCCAAATAGCATGTCCTTGACTCAAGAGGTAAGCCATGGCCCGTTATTTCCAATAGGGAAAGTCTTCCCCATCAAACATCCAAAGCTTGACTGCACGCTTCTCCATGTCGCCTCCGGATCACAAAGCCGATTAAGGTCAACTAATGATCAAACCGGCTCTCATACCAATTGAAGGACCGAAAGGCGACCAAAGAGGGGTGAATGGGAGCCAATTAAAATTCTTCACAAGAACTTGGCCTATGTCCCAATTACAACCCAAGCCAACCTTCAAACCGATCACCAAGGCCACACACACCAACTTGTGATGTGCTAACCCTAGGAGTGATCAACAACACCAGCAGATTTCAGCAGAAACAACAGAGAATAGCAGAGACTCAAAACGATAAAAAAATGCACCAAAACAGACTGCTCTGTCAGTACATCGGTAGTGCCGATTCAGAGTATCGGCAGTGCCGATCAGCAGAAGAAGCAAAGCTTAGACAGAGCGCATCAGCAATGCCGATCGAGGCTATCAGCAGTGCCTGTCGTGGCATCGGTAGTACTGATCTGAGTTCAGACCCACCAGCTATGCCGGTCCTGGTCATCGGCAATGCCGATCGACCATCGACAAAACAGAAAAACTGTCATGATTTTGCAGAAATCTCGCCCAAAACCTATCCAAATGATCTCCAAATCGTGCAATTTTTGGACTAGGAAATCCTCAGGTCTTTGTGACTTTCCTCCAATTGGATCCACTCAATTGGCTCAAGGAATCATCACGAATTTTAGATCTTACGCCAATAACACCAAAAAGAGGAAACTTGAAAAATCTTTTAAATCAAATGTGCTAGAGCTCTTGATTCGGTCAAGGACTCATATAGGATTGTTCTAGCTCATCATAGCACCACGATCCCCATGAAATCCACCCCAAAAGGTCATCCAAAAACGAGATCCAAAATATCCACGAAAATAGCTCCGAAAATAGGGAAAAGGAGAAATTCAAGATTTAGGGAGAGAGAAAGAATGTGAGCATGAATTTGAATCTCATATCATTGATTCATCAAGTCAAGATACATGGATACATGGCTAGAAAGCCACCCTCTTCGTCCCACTATTTAGAAGAGCAAGAGATGTCTCTCACACACCCACTACTCTACTCTTTACATGAAGAGCTCTCCTAGCACTTTGAATAAAGACCTATGGCAAGGCTAAGGGAAAGAGAGGCACCTCTTCCACCAGTCCTACCTACCCTTATATAGGCCTAGAGGTTATCCTAAAGACCATCCTACCCCCTACCTACAATACACTGCCACCTACCACCAGGGGCACAATCCTTCATCTTTTTTCTCGTCGCTCGAACGCTCTCAGACCCTTCACGACTTTGCTTTGTCTCAATGTCGATGCGTGTCACCTTGGCCCACGATTCTAACCACCAGCAAGTCTCTCCCGGCCCCGCTCCATTGGGCCCCTTGTCACTTGCACCTGCATCCCGTTCACCTTGACTTGGTCAACACGCCGTCTTCATCGCTCCCACGGTTTTGAGGCTCAACCGTGAAACCATTTGTGCTTCTTGCCTCTCCACGTGTACAGTATGGATCACCTTTGACTTCATACGGCATTCTGATCGTCCAGCCTCAAGTCCCCTACTTGTGCCCGATCCTCTCGCTGTTGACCGCCAAGTCGACTCCATTGACCTACACATCATGAGACAAGCAAACACAATATCTTTCTCCTGTAAACTTTCCAACATTCTCATCAACTCCCAGTTAGTCATAACCATAACAATGCACACACTCATGCAATCCCCATATTCTCGTATTTCAACTCAAACACCAAATCAACCAAAGTCAATTACTCATCACATATTGTAATCCATGGCACATACTCACATGGTTTCTTACTCCTCAAGCCGGTGATCTGCATTATCAGTGAATGTGATGAACCTTGTCTTTGCAACTATGGAGCACATGGTCATGGATTAGTATATGGATGGCCCAGAGCTTTGCAATGTCAGAGGATACGATCCCATGAGATAGTTGACATTATAATTTTTTTATTTTATGTACTATAATTCCTTCTAAAAGTGGAAGGTTAAAACAAATGCATATGTAAGATCGAGTGTGATGTGTTCATGTCCACATGAATGCATTTGTAGAAAATCCAAATTAGTAACTCAAAATAAGTCCTTACACTCACGTAAAGTGGTATTTATTGTTGTTGTTAGAATATATTATAATAAAATCATCTAAGAAAAATAAATTAATATCCAAGATTATTTCAACTATTTGTGATACTTCTTTTGTGGTGATTTCCTGATGCACTTGATGACATTTTTTCACTAAAGGAAATTTTTGTAACTTATTTTAGATAGAACGCTAAGAAATCCAAATAATAGTAACATGCATCCTCTGTTTAGTATGGTTTGGTAGTCCACCATGGACTTTAATTTGGGTCAGTTCACCATGTCTATAAAAGATGTTAAAATAAAATAGTTACCGGAGACAATTTATGTAGTAGTAGTTGTGATATTATTAAATTAAAAATATGCAATATGAATTTGTCTATTTAGAAAACATTTTATGAAACCCGCGCATTGCGAGGGCCAACAATCTAGTTAAGAATACCTATCACAAAATCATATAAAGGAATTAATAACATTTGTTTAATAATGTACAAGAGCTACACATAATTAGAACAAACATATCTACACAGTATCGGCAAGATGTACAATAGCTACAAATAAATAGAATAAACATATCTGCATGGTATCAGCAACTAAAAAGAAAACAAACTAGAGGAAATTACATAAAAAATTATATACAATAAGGACTCAGTGGTAAAAATGAGTACCTACATAGAGTTATAATAAAAAGCAAGTCCTATATACAAAAGTATCAAATAAGGTCCTATCTACATAGTTTTATGAAATAACAGGTACTATCGGGGATAAATACCAGCGATGTCATGTAGCAGCGATTAAACATGCACAGAGACAACCTCACCAGGGTCCCACAGTGGGCCCGGAGAACTATGACTCATACGACCCTGAATCAATGCGCTCACGCCCCGATCAACCACCAAGGAGGGGACTCAGGGCGTCCTGCCTCGATTACCCCCATCGAAGAGGTCGATCGCGTCCGCCTCGCTCGACCTCGTAGTCAGGGTCGACGACGCTCTGGATAAGAACACCAGCTCCATGCCCATAATGATGACGCTAGCGCATGCAGGTACAACAATGCTGACACCACCTGCTGCTCCTGCCAACTCCTATCAGTGGTCCATTTGTGGGAAATTTTCATCGGCAACTTCCAGGGGACGTATGCCACCTAGGCAATCCTAGGACTTAAAAAGTTGTCAGCAGATGCCAGGAAAATCTACAAGAGTACATCCGACTCTTTCCCTGATAGTGAAATGAGCTGCCCAACATTGGCGATGTTGATGCCGTGGGCGCTTTCCTCTCTGGAATGACCTCCAAGGCGCTAATCTATGAGCTGGGGCGTAAATGCCATCGGATGGCTCGAGAGCTCTTGGACATCGCCACGAGCCATGCCTCTGGCAAAGAGCCATCCTCCACCATGCCCAGGACAGCAACGGCAAGGGCAAAGGAATGAGGACACTGGTGAGGGCACCTCCGACCGCCCTAAGAAGAGGAAGAGCAAGCAGCGGACGCTATGCAAGTCACTTGTGGTCACGAGTCACCTGAGGTCGGACCAGTATTCGTCTTGCCGCTCGCAAACAAGCTCTAGACCACAATCAAGCTCGGGATCCGACGATCCAATGTCCGAGGAGACTTCCAGCTCGTGGTCGACCAAATCGTAAAAGATTCAAGTTGTGGAAGCGACAACATGGCTGCATACGACCAAGTGATCACCAATGTCTGGAATACTAAACAGGTACGTCACTTCCATCCCTAAACTTTGTCAATTTGCATGAATGTCGCCTTCTTTTTAGTGACCCTCGACCCCTCTCTAGGGGTCTACCGTTACTCGGGGGCCAGGAGGCGCATGACACTCTGCATCTTTTCAAAAAAAAATTGCTAAGTCAAAACTTTTGACCTCTAACTTTGATTGTGGTGACGAGCAATGTAAGCCACGAGCAAAAGAGACTCAAAGTCGGTTCGATCAGACTGCACAAGTCAAGCTCGCCTCAATGGCCATAAAAACTATGAGCTCATCGAATCAACTAAGTCTCGAGAGGCTCGGGGACTCATACTTTGTGAGTCAAAACAAACAAAAGAGCAAAGAGGTCGAACAAACAATGAACTTTTGAAACGGAACTAACTGTTTAAAAGACCTCGAAGGGTCGAACTAAACATACGAGTTCAAACTTAATATCTACAAATTCTCGAGCACGATGACCCAACACCAAACAAAAACAGCTCACTACCCTACTTTACATTTAGGGAGCGCGTCTTGCTTGAACTTTGCAGATAGGACACATCTCTAGGGCCCACTATGACATCCACAGGTCCATCACGACCACCATGCCTCGTGCACAACAGCTCCCCGCTTCACCAAGTCACGTGCAATGTCTCTCCGCTGCATCGGGTCATGCGCAATTGCTCCACGTGGCTCAGCCCCACCATGACGCATGCGTGAGGTAAATGTGTCGCCCTCTTTTCTCGGAACATGGGGAAGTGGATTGGAAACCATTCAAATCCCCACATTTCCGTTTGGTTCTCTTTCAAAAATACGCGGGGAATGGCTCGACTCCTATTTGGGATCCCATGACCCTTGCTTGCCTTGCTTTTTGCAGCTTCCACTCGAGGGGAACGAGATAAGTTATGATTCGATCGACCGCATGGGGTTCGACCCACGCATGTAAGACAGGATAAGAGGCTGAAAACTACCTCAACGACCCAATCAGGCCGAGGTTCAAAGCCTAGTCCCTCAAATGGCTCGATAGCCGCCTCGAGCACAAAACTGAGTGATGGGCACGAATGACGGACTCTCTAATGGTCAGTACCCTGACGCACAAAACTGAGTTGCGTTTGAGTCCTATTCTGACTCGACCATTGGTATATCACTATAGAGGCATCAAGCTCTCGGGACCAATCGAACGGTCTCGAGAACCAATTGAGATGGATAAGACAGATTAATGAAATTGACCACCATTTGGTCCATCGGAACCCCTTCGACGGGGAGCCAGGGCTTCACTCAAACGAACCTATTATTAGCTCATCGAGCACCATGTCGGCCCTTGAGGTAAAACATGGCCCAACTCTACCCTCCGTCCCACAAATAGGACACGAAAGGGGAAACCAACAAAGTCAAAATGACCACTCGACCGGTCCTACTGCAATGCGTGGGGGATCGAGTAGATGCCTAACTACGAGGTCGCAAACATATTCATTCAAATTAAAGCCAAAGAGCGAGTCTATGACTCACCCTCTAGATCGAAGTCTATACCCGTCAACAAGACATCACCTCGAGCAAAGACCACAAGTAGACCCCTCGAATGGCTCTCCGACTTGCTTGAGGGCTACTGTCAGGGATCAATATCAGCGATACCACATAGTAGCGATTAAACACACACGGAGACAACCTCACCAGGGTCCTACAGTAGGCCCTGGAGAACTACGACTTGTACGACCCCAAATCAATGCACTCACGCCCCAATCGACCGCCAAGGAGGGGACTCAGCGCGCTCTGCCTCGATTAACCCCCATCAAAGAGGTAGACCACATTCACCTCGCTCGACCCCGCGGTCGGGGTCGACGACGCTCCGGATAACAATGCCAGCTCCACACCCATAATGATGACGCCCGTGTGTGTGGCTACAACAATGCTGACAGCACCCGCTGCTCCCACCAACTCCTGTCAGTGGACAACACCACTGAGTTGGAATGGGGCATCATGTCGCTGACCACGCGAGAGTAACAGGGTGGAGAAGCCTGATTAGACGGTCATGATGGGGTGGCATCCAATCCAAACACCTTGCACCAAACGCTAACTGACGAATTGGCAGGGCAAATGTCAGCAACTGCTCTCTGACACACCTCAAACACCACCACGACCTGCAGGAACAGTATTAGAGAGTCAAATCTCACGGCAAACGTACCCCTATCCACATTATTACTGAAGATGCATCTAGGATCCCCTAGTGGGTTTTGGTGAATGATGACATAATATTAAAAATGGGTTGACATGTATATGAAGTGAATGTGCAGATTATCAAAAGAATATCATGATTCACTTTGTGAGATTATTTATCCCTCTACAAAAAAAAGAAAAGAGAAAGGACTCAAAAGAGCTTTAATGCTTAGTTTTTATTAATTTCTTGAGTCGTAGGAATGCAAAACTATTAAGAGGGGTAAACAAATTTTGCTTGCAGGGAATTTATGTGCTCAAGTCAACCAAAAATCTTTGATAGCAAACTAGCCACAAAATTTCCAACAAGAACCTATTAGTTTGAGCCAAACAGGGAGTGACGGAAGTTCTGTCAGCCTCTGATGGTAGTTCTGTCATTGGAATTCTTTGTTACCCTTCCTACCTGAGAGTGATGGAAGTTCCATCACTCTTGTGACGGAAGTTTCGTCACTGCCTTTCCAGTGGCTAGTTTTTTAGGCTTGCCAATATATATCCCTCCCCTTTGCCCGTTGGAGGGGTTGGACACATCGGCATTTTCACTCCCATTTAGCTTAGGCTCTCCTCTCTCACTCATATACGTGTTCTTGACATCTGTAGCATTTGTGAGAGAGATCCAACCAAAAAAAGCTTCATTTCATTCACTCAAAAGCTTGAGCACATTGTTCCCTCCCCTATAAGATTTGTTTTCTTATTACTCTTGTAGACTTGGTCTCCTAGACGGCTAGGCGTCGCCCTTGAGCTCCCAATTTTTTATGGTAAGAGGGGGATGTTTGTTAAGGTATGATTCGCCTTCAAAGGAAAAGAATCAAGTGACAGAAGAATCCAAGATTGATCTTTGTGATTGCTTGGTGAGGAAAAGGGTTGAGAGAGACCCGACTACTTTGTGTGGCTCCTCAACGAGGAAGTAGGAACTACTTAGTGTGGTTGCCAAACCTCGGTAAAAATCCCTGTGTCTCTCTCTTTATCTTTCTTGCACTTGTTATTCTTGCTTTTTTGTGTCTATTCATATAATATGCTGTTGTGTTGCTTGATTATCTATTGCAGGTATTGAATCCATCATTGCCCTAGCTTCACTTCTATTCAAGTAATTCACTTGTATCGTTTTAAATTTCGCATTTCAATTGTCTATCACCTTGCATTGGAGAAACTTCTGTCGTGGGACAGAACTTCCGTGATGACGGAAGTTCCATCGATGTTTGTTTGATTGCTTTTAAGTGTTGTTTTTAGGTTAATTTTTTAGATTGCCTATTCACCCCCCCCTCCCCCCCCCCTCTAGGCAGCTTTCAATTACCCTATTCGATGGGACGGCACACAATGACATGATGCAATCCACGCTGAGCAGATGGAAATCGTAACGTCACCACAACAATGATGATGGGACTTGACCCATCAACGGGATAAGGGGGCAAGCCCGAACCCGGCAACATGTATCAACATGAAGACCGGGCCAGCAGGCCCCACGACGACTAATGACTACGCTACCGAAGGACGCTCTCTGTCTCTCTCTATGCATGTACAGGCCCAACCCCTTGGACTATAAACGGGGAGGTCTTCTTCTTCCTTAGGGCATCCAAAAAAAGCACATCCACTATCAGAGATTTTGAGCACGCTCCTCTCTCACCACTATTGTATACCATGTGCAAGTAACACAAGTAGCCTCTCAAACTAGACCTAGGGGTTCTCCCTTAACCAGTATAAATCCCTTGTATCCGCCTCTTGCATAGCCATCACCAAGTCTAAGCGCAAAATCCCCACGAACAAATTTACTAGTCGGTGATCGAAACACCGACAGGTACCTATTTGCAAACTGAGATAAGTAATCTGAGCCAATGAATCATAGGCGGATGGCTCAGATTTAAAACAATGAAGTGGTACGTTGCTTCTAATCCGAGCCGTTGAATCGGAGGCTGATGGCCCCGATTTAAAACAATGTCTAATCTGAACCGCTGAATCTGAAGCGAATGACTCAGATTTTAAACAAACAAAGGGGTACGTTCATTCTTGACCGTTGATCAGCAGTTGGATGGCCAAAGTCACAACAAGCTAGCACACGGCGGCCGGAATTGGAAGAGACGACGACTCCATTAGAGGGGCTCGCCGGAGCTGTGGATCGACCGCTCATGTGGCCGAAGCTCGAAGAGGAGAGGTCCATAACATTGACTAATGGACTGCAACCTTACATGGGGCGTTTTTATGACCGACGGAAGGGAGAAATGGGCTGGCGCTGAATCAAACAATGATCAGCAAACCTTAAGCTCCGGTGCCTTCGTACAACGGTGTTGAACTGCGACTTCGCTCACGTTGATGCCTTTGGAAATTCAAAAGCCAATGATTATTAAAACATATGAGAGAACGTGTATAAGTCTAAATTGAGATGTGTGCAATCAAAAAGCCAAGAAATGACATGGAAACAAACTCTTTCTCGAGCCGCGTGAGCTCTCCGCGTTATGTACGACTGCAGACACGAAGTGAACGATCGCTCCTCTCTTATTAAAGAGCATACTAGCAAAGTGCTCCTGCGTTGCCATGAGTATTAAAAACAACACATATATCTATAGCATAAACGGCAGAAATGATAATAATAAAACTTCATTAACAAAAGTTGAAACAAATAAGAATTATACATTTAAGTGATAGGTGGGTGATGCCTTGCTATATGCATTTACAACATGTATATATATATTGCCCTGTCACAAGCAAGATATTGTCAAAAATATTTCAGTATCACATATCTTGTTACATTACACGCCAATAGTTAATGTTGTTGTGTTGCTACAGAACAAAAACTTCACAAGGCAAAATGCAAGAGACAAGAATACAGGCCATTTTAGTCTCGTATGAATTAAAGTATGCTTGGAATTCAAGTTGGACAGTAGGTTCATTCATTTTGCCACCATGGATAGATGTTGGTGGATGACATGTAAAAGGAAGATTTCTCCAGCAAAGAACCATGCCCAGTCCGGCCATCATTTCTTCTATGCATCTTGATTTATTGCTAACTGATGCTTTCCATTGATACTTCTGTTTGTCTCTGATAAAAAATTAGGCTGACAAAAAAGAGCAATGCTATCTTATTATGTTGTTAATTGTGAAGTATAAAATAAAATATTGAACTAAGTAAATCAACAGATGTTTATGAACCCTTGCCAGAATTTCTGGAATTATGTGGCCTGCTGTATTCTTGAACCTACACTTCAGTATGCGGTTAGTTTTATAACTACAGATACATTATGAATGATATAATGTTTACCAGAATTCTTGAAGTCAGATTATGTTTTTAGATAAATGTTAATTGCTAGCATCCCGTAGTTCACTTAGCACCCGCTTCTAGAAAGAAGTTAATGAAGCCATACAAGCTTCATTGTAATACAGCAGAACTCGTCAATCATGCATCTGATTTGGTTGAGAGCTATTCATCCCTCCATCTCTCGAGCATCTTTAGAGTGTGGCATACAACCCCCCACCCCTACAAAATATAATCAACAAACAGATTTTTTTTAAAACAATGACTTTTCTCGACAATTATTATAAAATTAAAACTGATAAATCTTTACGCTGCTATATATTAAGAGTTCAATTAATTAACCAGAGGAACTGATAATAAGAGCACAGCTAAATAAACAAGGATCAACAAATCATATTTCCACAAATATGTTGTTTCAATCTTAATAGAACAGAAACTTCTTCCCACATCCTTGAAACAGAGACATAATGTAATCCAAAAGTGGATTTTTACATCCTTATATATTGCAATTCTTGTGCATTTTTCAGCTTCAATGTCACATTATCTTCAGAAATCAAAGAGTACTAATTCTTACGCATTCTGCAAACAAGAAAGTGTTACAAAGAAAACTTATTCATCTGATTTATCTCCCTGATGACAGCTAAATTCAAAATGTAAACCCTGAATAAAAATATAAGAGTTTCTGTGTGAGCATCGATTTGGGCTCCACGGTTTTTTTTAGAGGTCAAAACAAGCAGCTCATAGAGGCTTCACTTTTTGTTTGTGAAACAGAAAAGAAAACTAAAAATACTTTGGTCTGCACTGCATACTGAATTTAATGTCTAGCATGGACAAAGTTCACCCAGCTATCCTGCAAATCACAGAATCAAACCATTTTGTGCTAATCAATCTGCAAACAAGTTAGAATGTAGACTTGGACTCGGAGAACAGAAAATACTTTAAATTGATTCATGGAAGTAATACGCAACTTACAGCTTTGAAACCATTGATTCAAAACCTGAGCTTTGAAACAACCTATATGCAGGAACAAATCACCTTATCATGTATACAGGAATATGTCAGCTAGGTTGCACTATGCTGTGAAAGAAAAGGTGCAATAGACTCAAAGATGGTTTTTTTTGTTACGAAAACTATCTATGGACTTAGTTGAGTAGATGTACGCATATTGTTTGCCTCCATCCATGCCTATACTACAAACTCAGTAGTACTATTTAGTATAGTCTGTCAACCATCCACAAAATCATATGGATAAGTTAGAATTCAGAAAGGATACTGAAAGTTCATGTGCTATCATTATTTCTCAGTTTAATAGGATGTAGAAAATAATTTATATGTCAATGTGAAGGCCAAATTAACAAATATTTTGCACCGGACTATACCTTGATTCAACTCTTTCTTGATTGGAGCATGCACTCACTGAAGAATAAGCCAACAGCGACGCCTCGAGCTCTATAACTGTGCATTATGTTTTTCACTTTGAAAAGCACAGAACAAACAAATCAAGGAATTGGTAACTAAAAATCAAATAAGCAATAAGAAAACTGGGAACTGCAACAATCTGACCTAATGAAATCTAACAGCCAATGGAAATGACATTGATTCTACAAAAATTAAGATCTTGACAACTTTACTACTGCATGGCAAGAAATAGTTTAATCGTGCTTGCAACGTGACAGACATAATCTGTCATCAAACTGCTAGGTTGCCGACTATGAAAATCCATATCTCCCAAACTGCTAAAAAACACAATCATGAGTAAGAGTACACCCTGGAAAGAGCATACAAAGTACTACAAAAGCCTCTATAGTGCTCCAGAGAAAATTGATCTTCAAGATCCCATAAAAATCACGTAAAAAATTAAACTCATAGCTGTAACTGACGATTCTCAGAACTGAACTATAATTCGACAGCAACATTAATTCAGAATGCTTAATTGCTTATGCTCAACAAAAAAATAAGCGGATAAATACTTGGTCGGAAGATCTGGAGAAGCTGTACAACTTTGCATATAGGGCGGCATATACAAACCTCAATCCTCGCAAGGCACATCCGAGTTTGCATGCAAGTAACAATGTTGGAATATGTTCCTCATCTGATCAAGAAACATGAGAATAATTTCCCTTCTCACCTACATTCTATCTAGGACTTTTATATGCCTTCATCATGCCAGAATGCAATCGATTGAGATTAGCAAGAGGCCGGGCCGGGATCACCTGTGAAAGCTACGATGATGCAGACTTTCGATGGTGTATGCCTCGGTGCCGCCGTGACCTAGTGCTTACGATGCAACCTGAAAAATCATAGCTTTATATGGCCTTTAAGCATGATTGATCTCTCAACCAAATAGCCAAAAAGTGCCAAATCGTCTCTTGTCTTAGTGTGTGATAAATCTAACAACAATCGTAGACAAGAGTCAGAGCATCGATCGAGAGTTGAACTCTTATCGCTGACCAGCGGTAGAAGGATTTAGTTGTTGGCAGGAGGCCTCATCTAGGAGGGCATCAAAGTGGAGGCGACGACGGCAACAACGGACAGCTCCCCGGATGGCGTTCACCTTGCATGCGTCACATCAGCGGCAAGGGGGATGGGGTGGCGATGGGTTTGCCTTTCCGCCTGATTGGCGGCGCGTGGATCGGGGTGTAGTGAAGGGGCGGACTCGTTGTGGACTCGACTCGGAGCGTACAGGGCAGAAGAGGGGCAAGACGACACCCGTTGTAGACTAGGGGCGTACAGGCAGATAATACAAATGTTTTCACCGATCGCGGACACGAAAAATTAATGTGGACGACCACATCTCTTTTATTAAGGAGTAGAGATAGATTCATGTGAAAAATTCTTGGGAGCATATGCATACTACCTCTATTTATTTTAAGATTTTCTTATGCATGTATATAGGAATCCAATATGACAATGAGATCATTGTAATATTGTTATTGTAAAACTGCATTATTCACTCAATCGCTTCAAGTATTTTTAAAAAAGATAACAATATTGGCATTATAATACTGAGTGAATATGATACGGAGACCATTCTCGTCTGTCTTGCGCGCTCACTATTCACTCGATCACTTCAATCTCCGGCGTGTCGATCAAGGGAACAGAGTCTCCGGCGACCAAGGAATCGTCGCGACCGCCCGCCGGAACACCTCCTCGTCCTCTGCCCCTCGTTGCGAGGCCACCAGTTCTTCGACTCCGCGCGCTGGCTGCAGCTCCGATCGGCGACGCTGCCCGCCTCCTTGCGCTCGAGAACTGGCTCCGACGAGCTGCACCGCGCGCAAGGCGCGTACGCGGAGCAGCCACCGTCGAGGCGCCGCGGGTCGACGAACACGCCCTCCAACAGCAGGTGAGGTCGGAGCCGTTCCACCAGGACGGTCTCCACGTAGCCGTTAACGCTCGCTCTGCTGCATGATGTAACTGCCCTCCGGGCCAGCGCCACGGAGACGGCCTTGCTGCACCGCCCCCACGTTAGAGAGCTCTTCACGCGAAACAACTCCGCCTTGGCCTAGTGGGTGTTGAGGAATGCGTGGAGCGGGCTCGTCGGGTACAGCGGCTCCTGCGTGTAGTTGAATGGCGTCGTGACGCCGGTGACGTTCCGAAGGAAAAGTTTATGATCGTGTTCCTCTCGTTCCTGGCGCCCGATCCATCCATCTGTTCCCGAAACACAAAGTTCACCGTCCATGTCCTGCTTGGCATCAATCAACCAGGCCGCCTAAGTATCCCATAATTTGGTCACGCGAGCCACCGGGTGCGTCTTGCCATTGCCAAGGACGATGCCCTGCCTCAGGTTCATTGGGAGCTTGTCGATCGCGTCGAGGATGCGCATGGCCGCTGTCGGGATGGATGTGCGGGGCAGCGTCCACTCTGGACTCTGGTGACGACGGGAGCTCATGGGTCATGGCCCCGTCGGAAACCAAACTCCCCTGCAGTGCGCATTCGTGCGGCGTCCCGCGGTCTGTCATCTTGGTTGGGGCCACTGGTTCACACTGCGCAACCTTAATCTTGTTACCAACCCTTTCTCGAAGGAAAATGTGCTTGGAAAGTGACTATGGAGTTGTGTACCGTGGCGTGGGCGTCTGGTGGATGGAACTGAAGTCGCTAAGATATTTCACAACATGTAAGCTCCTATTTGGCTTCAAGCTGCTGCTCTGACTTTTGCATTCTATTGCTCTAGTCAAATAGGGCATACTTCATTATGGCCACTTGCATCTAATTGTCTATGGGTTTAGAGGGGCCATACAGAGAAGAAATTAAGAGTGGAGGTAGGCTATTGGCCTTGGCCATGTTTGGCACAATAATCTTCTTCGGTTGTTGGATTTTTTTAGAAAATGAATAAACATCCGGCCTTTACAAAGTGTACACAGCCTTTGATTACTACAATACGGCAGCACATAGCTGCTCACATCAAGATAATGAGGGGGTAAAAACCGAGAGAAGGAAAGCAGCTAGAGCAATCTATTATTGTGCTTTCACCCATGATTGGCTTGTTCTAGGGCAATAACCTCCAAAGCTGAGCTCGCCCTTTTGAACAATTCTCTTATTTTCTCAACCTGTTGCAGCCGTGACCAGAACCGTAGCCAGTATGTCCTCCTGAAAAGTGCCTGCATAAATGGGATATACTTGGATTTGTTAAAAATAATATCATTACGGCACCGCCAAATAGACCAGCATAGAGCAGCCACCCTCACCAAGATCAGTGGTTTTAACATATCATCTAAATTGTTAAGCCAGATTCCCAACAAGTGGGAAACAGAGCGAGGTGGGGAGATCCCTGTAGCTAGGAAGACTATCCTCCAGAGCATTGAAAGCGTGGTGGCAGTCAAAGAAGAGGTGCTTAATTATTTCATCACAATTATAAAAGACACACTTTTGGCTCCCCTTCCAATTCTTTCTTGCCAGATTGTCCTTTGTAAGAATAACCCCTCGATGGAGGTACCAAAGGAAAATCTTTATCTTCAAGGGAATTTTGAGTTTCCAAATGACCTTATGACGAAAGGGAAAAGCTTGATTCAATAGATGAAGATACATGGACCGCACAGTAAATTGGTCATGTTGATGCAACTTCCATCTAAAAGTATCATTACCCTCCATCAAAGTAACATTGGATATGGTAGCTACAAGGTCAAGCCACTCAGACTATCCGACCTCAGCACATTCATAAACAAAGCATGAGGTTGTCTTACAATGTTATAGAGTGATGGGTATCTTTCTTTGAATGGCCTTTGTCCTACCCATGTATCTTCCCAAAATCTGATTTGTGTTCCCTCCTTCATCACAAAGGATCCAAGGTCCAATACCTCATCCTTAATCTTCATAAGACCCTTCCAAAATTGAGAGTCATATGGTTTTGCTTGGACCTATGAAACAGATTTTGAGTTCAGGTATTCATTCCTGAGTAATGATTGTCAAGGTCCATCTATATTGAGTAAATTAAATATCCATTTACTCAAAAGACATTTATACTGGATCTCAAGGTCAATAATGTCGAGACCTCCTTGATCCTTAGGAGGGCATAGGATGTCCCATCGTGCTAGGTGGTATTTTCTCTTATACGATCCACCCTGCCAAAAGAAACGAGACCTGTAATGGTCCAATTTCTATAGCACTCCCTTTGGGATTTCAAAAAAGGACATCATGAACATGGGTAGACTACTAAGCACGGAATTAAGGAGTACTAATCTGCCTCTGTAAGAGAGGTGCTTAGCCTTCCAACATAATAATCTTTTCTCAAAGCGCTCTTCTACTTTTCTCCAATCATTGTTGAGGAGCTGTCTATGGTGCTTCGGTATACCCAAGTATCTAAATGGATATACTCCTGCATTGCAACCAAATAGCTCGATGTATTCATCTTCGAACTCCTTGGCTGACCCATAGCAGAAGATTTCGCTTTTATGGAAGTTGATTTTCAACCCAGAAAGCTGCTCAAAATCCGTGAGCAACAATTTCATAATTTAGCTTGTTCTAGGTCGTGGTCTAAGAAGATAATGGTATCATCTGCATATTGCAATATTGACAGGCCATCATCAACTAGATGAGGAATGATCCCTGATATCTGATCATCCTCTTTCGCCCTTTTCATTAGAATAGATAACATATCTGCTACTATGTTAAAAAGGATGGGTGACATCGAATCTCCGTGTCTAAGGCCTCTTTTGGTTTCGAAGTAGTGTCCAATCTTGTCATTAACTTTGACTCCGACACTACCTCCCGTTACCATGCCTTCAATCCATCTACACCACTTGGAAGCGAACCCTTTCATCCGTAGTGTTTGTTGAAGGAATGACCATTTGACTTTTTCATAGGCCTTTTTGAAATCTATCTTAAAAAGGGCCCCATTCTTTTTCTTGGTATGAAGTTCATGAATGGTCTCATGAAGGATAACCACTCCTTCCATTATGTTTCTACCAGGCATAAAGGCGGTTTGAAAGGGACTCACTATATTCTGAGCCACCTTGCTTAATCTATTTGTGCCCACCTTCGTGAAAATCTTGAAGCTAACATTTAGGACACAAATGGGTCTGTATTGTTGTATTTGGGTAGCATCTTGAGTTTTAGGTAAAAGGGTGATTATCCCAAAGTTGAGGCTAAAGAGATCAAGGTGCTCCTTACATAAATCTCTAAAGAGTGCCATCAAGTCTTCCTTTATTATCTCCCAGAAGACTTGTTAGAACTAAGCTGGGAAATCATCAGGTCCTAGAGCCTTATTGTGCTCCATTTGGAAGACGGCCTCCTTGACCTCTTCTATTGTAAAGGCGGAAGTAAGAATCTCATTCTCCGCTGGAGTGACCTGAGGGATATCATGTATCCGACTTTCGACTAGCGTGATATTATTCTCTTCAGGATGGCCAAAAAAATTTTTGTAGTAGTTTGTGATATACTTTTTCAATTCAGTGTCACCCACAATAACCCCATCTTCTTGTTCTAATATGAAGATGTGTTGTTTGCGGTATTTGCTGTTGGCCACTAAATAAAAAAAAATCTAGTATTATCATCGCCTTCCAGCAAAGTTCTAACCTTGGCCCTTTCATACCATTTTAACTCCTCTTCCCTGAGGAGGAGAACGAGTCTTTCTTTCAGATAATGTTTCAAGTTTATCTCATTATCAGAAAGCATGTTGGTTTCTGCCTTTTTATCTAGGACATCCAACATAGAGATTAGCTTTTTCTTCTCTTTCCTATTTTTGCCCGCGGTGTGCTTGGCCCAGCCCCTCAGGTGTTGTCTAAGGTGTCTAATCTTATGTTGCCATCTTTCTAGGGTCGTACTACCGCGAGACTCTGATCGCCAAATATCTGCGACCATATCAAAGAACCCTTCCCTAATCAACCAACCCCTCTAAAATTTGAATGGAGATTGGCCTGATGGATGAGTGGAAGATCCAGTGTTGAGAACTAGAGGAGTGTGATATGAGATATTCCTATCTCTAGTCTCAACGATTGGCAATGGGTATTTATCTTCCCACTCAGTACTAACAAGTACTCTGTCAAGTTTCTCAAAGGTAGGATAGTCCCCTAGACCAGCCCAAGTATACTGGCGTCCGGACATGACTATCTCTTTGAGATCCAGGGCTTCTATGACTGAATTAAAAAGATTCGGCCATCTATAGTCAAAACTATTTGTACTTTTATCATCCGGGTGCCTCATAATATTGAAATCCTCTCCCACTAAATATGGAAGGAGCTCCCGTGAGCAAGTATGCGCCAACTCAATCAAGAAAGCCTCTTTGTTTTCATTTTGCGCCGGCCCATAGACAACATAAAGAGAAAATTTGAACCCATCTGATTTATCCCTAAGGATGAATTTTACATAAAAATCCCCCTCATCTATCCCTCCTATATCAAAGAAATTCAAATCTATACCCAAAAGGATGCCTCCCGACCGGCCACGAGGAGCCATGCAGTGCCACAAATAATCTCGACCACCGCATAGATTCTTTAAGGTCCCATCTAGAAAAGAATCTCTTCCCATTTCTGATATGGGTATGAATAAATCTGCTCTTCCTTAGCCATATCCGGCAGGTATCTGTGCTTAGCCAAGTCTCCGAGACCTCTGCTATTCCAAAATACCCCTTTCATCTTTTAGGTATTTTTGAATTTTGGCCCTTGGAAATCTTTGTAGTTGGTATTAATTTTTTGAGTTTATGAACATTCTTTGGATCACTTAATATGTGATCATTAAGATGTTCCTGCAAATCCTCATGATTATCCTCCACACACGTGGCTGAGGACCGCCTCCAGTCTTTCATCCCCCTCTTCGTCACTAAAATCTTGTGACTCGGTAGGATGGCTACTGTTGTTTTTGTTACTGTTATGTTGCTTCTTCATCTTAGACAACTCAAGTCTATCGCTTTCTAAATTTTTGAAAGCTAGCGTGGAGTTTCTAATTACATTATCATCTCTACCCATAGAAATGCCAATTTTATCTATGTTAGAAGCAACCCTAGAATCTGGAAAAGAAATGAAGGAGGTCTGGTTACCTGAACCCTCAAGGTCACGCTTTGCTGCCATACGCGTTGTCTTATCAAGAGTGTGGTCATCACACTTGGCAAGGGAGCGATGACTCCGCCAAAGTGTATTAGCCTGCATCACCGGCACAGCAGGCAGCGCCTTCTTCATCTTTTTGGCACCCTGCCTAGGTTGGTTCTGAGGAACCACGGCAGGCACTTTCTCCACCTTGGTCGCCTAGGTGCAGGCCACAGCCTCCTGCGGTAGCTCCATCTCCGGGTTCGTAGCAGGCTGGACTCTAGAATGCCAACCTACATGGCCATCGCCAGCATCGGCGCAACCGCTCTTTCTAGGGGGGTCAGCCAGGGGGCCACTTTCCATGTCAGCGCCCACGCCCCAAGTCCCCTGGACACCCTGCACAGAGCCGGTGGTGGGAGAAACCCCACCCAGGATGCCGAGCCCTCCGGGCCTACCTTCTGGAGGGATCTTTACCGGGCTGGGCACTCCCGTCGAAGTGATGTCGACTTCCGGGCCAAGCTGGAGCTCCGGGTACGACGAGTCCGAAGTCGAGGCAATGCCGCCTGCTCCTCCCGGCGTGAGACTCCCCTGGGAGGGTGACGCACCAGCGGTGCCCGAGGCAAAGCTCCGTGTAGTCGCCACGCATTGTATCTGTTGCTTGGCCGGAGGAGCCGGTGGTGTGATGAGATCACCCTCAACACCCCCTCCAACCACAGCGGTCAGAGGAGTGTCAAGGGCGGTTGGCGCTGTAGGATCTCCGTCCTGGTCACCCTCAACACTCCCTCCAACCTCAGCGGTCAAAGTAGCATGAGGGGTGGACCCGAGGGCAGCGCCGTCCTCCCCCTCCTCACCTGTGACACAAGAAACAGTAGCAGCGATACATTGATCATCATCCTCAAACATTACCTTGTAACTAATCTCCTCAATGAGATCGTTGCAAGCTCTGTCAACGGTCTCTTCAACAAGCGCCCTCAGCTTGTCCGAGGAAATGGACGTGTCCTGTTGTTGTTAGCCGGCGGCTCATTGTTTTCACCTGAAGGGTCCTCAATGTCAAGGTCATCTGCAGCATCATCCATTTCTTGATCCTTGGACTGATTACCCTCACCATCTAGGAGGTCATCATCATCTGGGTCAAAATCATCATCTTCGTTCTTCACTACCTCGTCCACCTTAAAGAATATGTGATACATACTTCTATGTACCACAATATCAGCATCTTCGGTTGTTGGATACTGTGTTGAGCGTGTAAACAAACAAGGATATGAAACTGGTAGAGAGAGAACGCAGACGAGCAGCTCTCGAAATTCATTCTTTTTTTTCTTATTATAAAAATCCTAACATTATTTTGTAAGCTTTTAAAACTAGATTAATTTTAGGTATGAAATAAGAGGTAAAGATCCATTTTGACTAGTAAAGCTCAAAGATATGATTTTAGATATTTAATCAAAAAATCAAATTTGCCTAAAAGTTTAAGCAAGGTCCTTGCAACATTAACGAGTCTCACATCGTGTCGTTTGCGGCTTGTTGGCACGTGTAACACGCACCTACTGAGACTGCAAGCGTGCAGGTTAGTTGTAACTTTTTTTCTTAGAATATTCTAAGATTTATCAATCCACACGTGAGACGCTTGTTTAGCCAAAAGTTGTTACTAACAAATATGGTTTTTGAAAGAAAGGATGTTTAAAGAGCTAAATGTAACAGAACAAATAAAAGAGAGAAAAATTTTACGGCTAAGCAAGAATTAAGAGAACTTCTCACGGTCTAGGTTCACTTGCATGCAAAGATCAAGCAAATGAATAAAGGCTCTACTTGGTTCTTACTTAAGGTAGACAAAAATTGTTTGTTGTGATCCTATCACGATGACGGCTAATAAGGCAATCATCCAACAAAAGCATTATTACAGTACTATCATCCAATCCACTGAGATAAACAATAAGGAAGCACAACAATAGACCAAGATAGAGCAACAAATATATTCAACTAACCATCACAGTGCACATGGCAAGATCCTCACAATCGAGGAAAGAACAGAGAATCACCCCGTGATATGAGTAGGTTTCGCCATGGAAAACATCTTAGATTGACCTCTCCTACTTCCTGGTACAATTTGGGGTAAATCAGACGACAAAGTGCGGCGTGCCGATCGGCACGGATTTGGTATAGATTGGCACGAACCCACTTTTCGCCGAAACGCCACGAAATTCGCTCGGGACAAAGCTCTCTGTTGTCTAACCCTAATTCCACCGCTAAAAGTCACGAAAACCGAATTGTCTTATGTGTAGAATATGGTCTTCTATTTATAGGGTCAAAACCAGCCCTCGGGAGTCCTTTTGGGCGTTTTTGGACCTGGTGCCGACCAGCACAAATGGGTGCCAGTCGGCAGTGACGACTTGTCTGCGTAACACATCTTACGAGATCCATATCTCTTAGCTCCGAAGTCTAAATAGGGTCATTCATATATATTTCGGAAAGCTCTCGACGAGATCTACAACTTTATAGGTTAACTTTTCTCATTGGAGACTGTCTTAAACTCCAAAATCGCGTTACAATGCATTGAATTTTCTGAATTGACCATTTATATAGTCTTTTTACCTGATTCTACAATAAAGCACTCGAACAATAACATACTCTAAAATGGTTTCACTCTCTAGTTTTTACCTGATCAGTAAGTAAGCCCACATACATACAATACAAATTACAAAGCAATACATTTGATTTCACTCTCTAGTTAATTATCATTTTTTAAACATAGAAAATTTAACATTCGAAGCATCTACATATACAACACAAATCACAAAGCAGACAATTCAACTTCATTATTTATTCAATTATTTATATTATATTCATTTCTCTTTTATAAATATGTATTAGGACCATCGTCTTTGCTTGTTGAATAGTTAATCTCATAAAAAATGTATAAAGAGCAAGCTTGTGGTAGGCAATTGAAAAGGGGCCTCCTAGCCAAAGTTTGTGGAGAGAGAGAGAGGTTGGGGTTTGAGAACTCATTACCTCTTGATCTGATATTTATATGAGGGGATAGATGGGATGTTTTTATTCTTACTTTTGATGGAGTACAAATATTACAAAAGCTATCGTTAATATCAATGGTGGAATGGATCTAAAACATATACGACATGACTAATATGAGGTTGTTTGAGCCCATAAGAGCATCTTTAAAAGCTCTCTAAAAAATAGACCCCAAGAAGAGTGTTTTAAGTAGCAATTCAAAAATTATTAGAGATTATTTTTCTTGTCTTCTCTATCAGTTTTTTTTTAAAATGATCTAGAAAACTTTTGATTGAGTCACGTCAGCATCTGGAGTCAGAATGACATTAGTTCTCTTGAAAATACAACAATTGGGGCTCCTAACTTTCTACTTGTTTCTAGCTACAATGAGGTAAATTTAGGAGAAGAATAAATTTATGAGTTATTTTGGAGAGTTGTTGGATATTTTTTTAGATTAAATCCTATTAAATTAATTTAGAGAATATTTATGAGGCTCTTTTAAAGATGCTCTAATGTTGCATGAGTAGGGGATAATTCTGTCCTCCACGTTTGGTTACTCTAGTGTCTTCTAGTAGGGGGAGGTGAGGGTGGTTGCAACTTTTTGTTTTTTTATAGATTAGGGTCTCCTTTACTACTTTTGTTGGAGGTCTTTTCATAAGAGGTGCAAAGCGGGAGATCGAACCCTCGCCGGCTCGGTTTCACTCTAGAGCTTTGCCACTGTGCATTATGCGTGTCTGCAAGTTGCAACTTTTTGTGTGTACGAGTTTGGAATAAATTTAAAATAACTAACATAAGTTTTTATGTTTTATTATAAAAAACATGAAAAAGAAAGGAGGTATTTTTTGGGAGGGTTTGGGCGCCACCGGAGTCGTCCTCGCATGAGCGAAGCGGGGGCGTTCGTATATAGTTTCGTCCACCGGGCCGGCGTTGTTTGCACTTACAGAGAGCTCAAACAAATAACAAAGCATGACAGATGACACTCAGCTGAGAGCCTGAGACATTCACAGTTAGTTCGACTTGGATGGTTGCTGGCGGGAGTAAGGTGCGGGAGTGGAAATGGATACGGGAGGGGACGGCGTCGAGGAAGACTGATGGGACTGGGAGAGGAGAGCGCGTTCGGCTGGCCAGATGCGGCATCAGTGGGACACTGGGACTGAGTGCGAGTTGACGACAGCATCAACACAAGTTGTCATCAAAGGAGTAAGCTCCGGCATCCGGGCGGGGTCATTCTCGTCGACGCAGCGATGGGGGAGGCCGCGCGGGAAGAACGTGCTGGCGGTGCCGTTCCAGCTGGTGGTACTTACAGCTTGCGATGATGGCACTGGGCACTGGCATGTAAAAAGTGTCACCTGAGCCACTGGGTGCGTCATATGCCGTTGTTGAGGACGACGCTCTGCCTCAGGCTCGCCAGCCGGGAGCTTGCATTGTCGTTCGCGTAAAGGATCCGCGAGGCCGCTGCCGGGATGTATTCGATCGCCGGCTTAGCTCTCACCAGTAGCCTGTGAGGAACAACGGGAATAAATGTGGGCGCCTGAGCTGCAGGCGTAGAGGTTGAAGCGGTCGTTTCCGACTCCGATGCTTTGTTGATTCCGACTCCGTATAAGATACACTGTTGTTTCCTCCTACAAAAAAAACTGCACTATACGTACGTGAATAATTGAACTCGTCACAAATTAAACAAGCACAGCAACCACAAATTCTCCGAAATCGATCGATCACCACCTTAATAAGCCTACGGTGTTGCCTTCAAACCCTCCAAACCCGAGAAACAGGTCAGCCTCGCAACCTCAACCATGCAGTGCATGGCACGGGCGTTCGCACGGACTGCGCGCGCAGCGGCGAAGGGCTGCGGCCAAAGGAGGCTCCTCAGCACCGTTCATGATGCCGGCAAAGGGATCTTCGCCATCACCAGGAACGGCGTCCAAAGACGCATGCCCAAGCCCAAGCGTGCTGTAGTGCTGTCGTCCTCGCATGTCAAAGGCGTATTCTGGCCGAGCAGTTTTACCGTATATATTACTACCAGTAATTACTGGTAGTAATTGTTAGGGGTAGTAATGTAATTGGCATAATAATTAAAGTATTTACTTAAAATGTCATTAGAAGTATAAACCGTAATTTTAATCGCACGCACGAGAGTCATCTACATTCGTAGTCACGCTGCCGAAACTTGCCGCCTCACTCCGCTGAAGCGTCGACTGCATTGCCGCCTCACTCCCGCCTCTGCATTGCACGGAAACTCGTCGCCTTTCTCCCCGAACGCGTCGTCCGCATCTCGCCGCCAACGCACCGTCGCACCGCCGTCCGCATCACCCTTTTGCATCGCGGGGCAGCCTTGCCGCGTCAAGGCGCTGCCCGCCTCGACGCCTAGAATTGTTCTCATACGCCCTACTTCTCTGGATTGCCTATCTGACAACGAGAAAGGATCGCAGTCACGAAATTCTCAGTCCTCGTCCTGACACATGAACTGGTGTTCATACTTGGCCATCGCCGGATCCAACCGCTAGCTCCAGTTCGTGGTGCTGGGCGCTCCCACTCCCAGTCGTGTGCGCCAATAGCGCCCCCTCAAAGCCTCGCCCCACCCATCCCTGTCGCGTCGCTTCCTTCCCGTAAGCGTCGTTAGCCTCCCGCACCGCCGCACGCATGCTCCAATCGTTCGCCTCTCCCCGCATGGCCTGCTCCGAATGCGCGGGCGCCCTTCGGCATCACAGTTGCCATTTCATGGTTCAGTTCTGTCTACGTATGATGAGAGAGCCTCCGTTCGTTTGCACATTACTGTAGCACGAAAAATGGGCAATTTGTTTCCTTTTCACTTCAGCAGCGCAACAAGAAAAATGGGCAGCACTGTAGCGTGATCAGATGGACTGATCGAGCCCAGAAAAGCACCAAAACATACAAAAATTCCTTGTGAAATGTGTAGACCCATCTATCTCAAACGCAAGCTTAACTAGTACCTCATCGTGTAAGCATCGACTGCACTCTTGAGTCCACCCATGCCCCATCGTGCCACTTCAGCTTCACGTACGCCTATAGAAAACCAGGTCGTCATCGAGTGGCAGTACAACACTGCGTGGGGATGTAGGATACCGACAGGGAACCGCCTCACGTCGCCGGCCTACCTGGGTTACGAACACCACTTACGCCCAGGAGCATCGTCGCGTGGAACGATGCCCGATCTCCGCCGTGTTGATTGCTTGCGTTGGACGCGATTCACAGACGGTACGGATGCCTCGTCTCTGGACAACTCGCCGTCGCAAGGAAGAACCCTAGTCAAAGCAGAGCGATGGGACAGAGGAATTGAAATGCGCATGGCATCATTGATGGTGCAAATGGCGCGCTGGGCTTTGCCATTTTGTGGAGAGGTGTAGGGACACAACATGCGAAGGGTGGCGCCATGAGTGAGAAGAAATGTGCGAGTGGTGGAGTTATTGAACTCGCGACCGTTGCTGCACTGGACACTTTTGATGCATTTGGCAAACTGTGTTTGCATAAAAGAAAAAAAGTTAGACAAAGTGGAGAAAGTGTCTAATTTTAAGCGCAAAGGAAACGTTCATGTAAAGTAAGAGCAATCATCCAGAATAATTAAATAATACTTGTAACCAGCTAACAAGGGGTGAGGTCCAAAGATCACAATATATTAAATCAAAAATTTGGGTGACACGGGAGGACAAAGTAGCAAAAGGTAAACGCACATGGCGACCTAACTGGGAAGCATGACATAAAGTATCACTAGCACTTTTGTTACAAATGATAGCAGAGGAACTAGCAAGTCTATGAAGGGCCTCATGGCCAGGATGACCCAAACGGCCATGCCACACGGAGGAGGGGCGCCGGCGAGAAGAGCATGTGGCAGCGACGAGGCAAGCGATGGACTGAAAGAATAGAGGGGTCCAGAGCTATTGCACCTGACGATCACGTTGCTGGAGAGGAGGTTCTTCACAGAAAAGTCAAAAGAGTCAAACTCAATAGAACAACCATTATCGGTTGTGAAACGATGAACAGACACAAGATTTTTAATAAGGGTTGGGGTGATTAAGACGTTGTGTAGAAAAAAGGGGTCCGGAAGAGTGACTGAGTCGGTAGAGACAACGGGAAGCAAAGACCCATTGCCAACAACGATGGATGAAGGTACTGAAGATGAAGGGTAAGTGGAGGAGAGGTTACCGGAAGTGGAGGTCATATGTGAATCGGCGCCGGAGTCAAAGTACCAATCGACTGAGGGCGGCGGAGGCGTCAGCGTCATGGTGTTGAACGTGTTGGCGAGAGCATGCTGATCCCAACCAGGAGCAGGAGCTGGGGCGCCGGTCTGGTGCAGTGCCGTACCATGCTGCAGAGGAGCGAAACTCGGTGGCGCGAACTGTGGAGGTGGGGGCATGGAGTGGAAACCCACCGGCGCCTGGAGTGCTGTGAAGGCCTGGTTCGTGGGGCGCTGGGCAGGGAGCCGTGGTCCAAAGCCAGCAGCCGGTCCGGGCCACATCTGAATAGTGCCGGACCATGGGTCATAGACCGATGGCCAGCGTTGGCCAGGCGCAGGCGTGGTTCCAGCGGCGCGGCTGTTGTTGTTGCCCCGGCCACCAAAGTTCTGTCCTTTGCCGCGTCGACGCCGATTATTGTTGGAGGAGCTACTACCGCCGCTCGGATGTGGTGGTGCAGGAGGGCGGACTGGAGCATATGCTGGCGTAGAGGGCTGTGACGGCTGGTAAGGGCCGCTGGGGGGCGGAGCACCATTTGTTCCACGAGGGGCATTGGAGCTTGAGGCAGCAAAAGCTTGTGCAGGAATAACCGGATGGGTTGGCATTGTTAACTCCTCGATCTCAAGGTCAGATCGCACCAGTCAGGGAAAGGCCTCTGGCGTTTGAGAAGAGCAGCCATGTATGCAAACTTCTCGTTGAGACCGTGCAGCACAGCGAGGACAAGTGTGCGATCGTGAACGGGTTCGCCGAGATCAGCGAGGGCGTCGGCCATACCCTTGAGCTTGCGGCAGTAGGTGGAGATGTCCTGATCGCCTTGGACAAAGTTCCGAAACTTGGCGTCGAGGTAGAGTGCGCGTGTCTCACGGTGACCGAGAAACTGTTGTTTGATGTTGAGCCACCCACGACGAGCGGTGGCACCGCGGATGAGGACAATCTCAGCAAGGTCCGGCGCCATGGTGTTGTGCATCCATGTGACCACCACACAGTTCATGTGACACCAGTCGGCCGATGAGCGATGGACGACATCAGACAAAACGTGTGCCTAGAGGGAATACTTCCCCAGGGTGAGCAGGAAGATTTCTTTCCACTTGGTGAAGTTGGGCGTGGCGAGATCAAGTGTGACCGGGATGAGCGCCTGAATGTTCTGCACGGACACAGCCTGTGCATGCAGATTGGCAAGTGCAGCAGCCTCGTGAAAAGCAAGGGCGCTCTCTACAGCAGAAGTAGAATCGTGGCCATCATCACGATTGTTGTCGGCCTCGTCATTGCGGACGAGGGCTTCAAGCTCCTCACGCGCGAGGGTGGCCTCAAGTTCACGAGCGCGGAGGGTCTCGAGCTGGCGTAGACGTGCCGCAGCCTCCTCCTTGCGCTGGGCATCGGCGGCAGCGGTCTTTTGGCGAAGCGCCTCAGCTTCTTTGGCGGCGGCGTTCTGGCGGGCAAGCTCCAGTGTGGCAGCGTCGAGGTCGTCGACGGACTCAGCAGAGGAGTGGTCAGCGGCAGAAAACACAGCAGGGGGAGGTTGTTTGGGCGGCATGGCGGCGGCGGCGCTATAGAGCAAGCGCGGCGGCGGCTAGGGTTGGTGGAACGGAAGCTTTAGGTCGAGGAAACGACCGGATCGGATACCATGTTGGAGAATATTGATTCAGGCAACTGAATTGATTGATTGATCGATGATACAGGTATATATAGGCGTGACTTGACTTATAGAAACAGATACAAGCGTATCTCCGTATACAGATCAGAGTCAGCTAAGAGTACGTGAGTACAGGGAAAGACCAAATATCGTATAACAGAAACATTTCGTATTGCTTAATAAAATTAATTACAATTCTGACATTTTTTCTTTTTCAATACTACCCCAGTAAACTCAATACTACCTAAAATTACTGGTTATAAAAGTGAGAGGAGAGCAACTAATCTAGATTGTTAGATTTTAGTAACAACCAATAATTACTAGTGGTAATATATACCGTAAAACTTCTCTTCTAGCCTCGTATCGTTGCCACCTTATGTGGCCTCGTATTAGCTTCTATCACCACAGAGATATATGGACCTCAGGATGACACGTGAGTTTGTCCAAGTAATAAAAGCTTGCGTGCTATTTTGATTTGTATATGCTGGACAATTTGTACTAGAACATTTGTATTTTTCATATTCGAGTTTTATTTGTATTATATTCAAAGTACTATCGAGTCCTTGATATAAGCACACATTATTAAGAGGTACCGTTGTCTTTTTTCCTCTAAGGCTAGTCTTAATGGGATATTTTATTTTGTTATTTTTAAGAGTGTCATGTCATCTACTTTATTTTGAATTTATAAATGAAACTACTCGTTCAGTGCATAGTAGTTTTATTTTAGTGTTTCATAGATTTTGATACGGTTATTACTTATTTCATTGGTTGGTTATAGAAAAATATGAAACTCTTTCTCCTCTAATGCTAGTTTTAATGTGTTTTAAGTTTTGAAAACCGTGCATATCTAGTTTCATCGAGATGAAATCTCTCTCTCTCTCTCTCCCCATAATTTAGTGTCATGTTATCAGATTTGCTTATGTAGCACCATATTTGTAAAACAAAGCTTAAATTGGGAGTACCCTAATATACTCTTTACTTTGTGCCTAGTAGTACTCTCCTCATTCCGAAATTAATGTCGTTGTTGACTTTTTATTTATGTTTGATCATTATCTTATTCAATTTTTTAAAAACGTTATCATTTATTTTTTATGATTTATTTTATCGCTAGAGAAAATTGAAGCATAACTTATAATTTTAAATAATTAAACTAATATCTATTATATATATATATATATTTGACCAATAAAAGAAGTCACCACGTTTGTTCTTAAGATCTAAAAATTCTCACGTTAATCGGGAAAAAAAAGAAAAACAAAAATTACCCATCACTGTCATTAAAAAATAGACTAAAATACCCCTCCCCTGTTAATTAATTTCCCACCAGTGCAATTTTCTTTATTATCAACATAAGTGACCCTAGCAATCTCTATCTCTACTCTTATTAAATTAAGTGAAAACATTCATACCATAAAAAATCTGTCGTATGTTGATCTGTTTTTCTGGTGTATCACGACGCGTACGCGAGGATCAGACAGAAGAGTCAGACACAAGAACCAACAGACAGGTGGACCCACTATCTACGTGCATGAGGGTTCTCATTATGGCACGTATGTGATGTTTGCATGGGTCGGGCTGAAGTTGGAGTCGGTCAAAGAACAAGACAAGGAAAGGTCTAGAACATGCACGTATAGTAGAACTTTCGACAGAAGTGAAGACCGATCAGGATGCGCGCGCTGAGTGTGTGGGCGACACGGCTCCGTGAGCGACAATGTGCACGGGCAGACTCCTGGTCAGCCTTGGGACCGACATCTCATATGGTGTGAATAAAACAAGAGGCAAGCGAGGGATCGTGGCAGCACATAACATGAGGTTCAAAGCACGTAATCTAGGTATCAGCTCAGATCAAGGCTGAAGATTGGCGTGCGACAGGCTCATATTAAAGCCGGAGGATGGCTCCCCCCGTGTTCGACGTTCCACCAACAAGCCACATGTAATCCAGTCGGTGGATGTACACTCCGAACCTGGCATCCACGCGGACTTTGCTGACAAGCTTGATGGCCAGAGTTGAGCCAAGAGACGTCACCTACACTTAGAGTTAGAGAAAATGAAGAACTAATAGTGGTAACTTGTAAGGCATTAGAACACAAAACAGGGGTTACTTTCTGTACAGTACTAGAACTCTACTAACCGCTCTCCCTGGTTCAGTGGTGCGAGCTGCAAGGAACACAATTATATGTTGTCCGTCGTTTTGGTACAGACAACACAGTATTCGGAAAGACCTGGCAGTCAAATCTCTACTCCTATTAAATTAGGTGGAAATGTTCATGCCATAATAAATTATAGATATATAATTTGATTTTTTTAAAGCCCGTAGCAACGCATGGGCACTTTACTTGTTTTATTATATGCTAAATCACAATTTTCTTTAGTTGTCAACGTGATGGGCCATAGAACTTTTATTTGGTACGTGAGGGACTATATCAATTTTATTTTGTAAATAACGGGAGGATCCTTTGTAATTGTTTCTTTACTGAATCTGAGAGATAGAAAAAAAACCATAATTTTTAACTATGCTGCCACTTTCTTAATCTAGTTGTTGTGCTACGGTCCATACTCCTATTATAAGGACCCGTCATCCCTTATGTTGTTCATTTTTTGGATCATTTTTTTTTATTTTTGTAATAAACATGAATAAATGAACAAAGACAAAGAAATTGTGAATTTTTTACTTGGTTCACACTAGGACTTCTTTGCTACGACTGTTGAGCTCTGGTCCTCCTCTGTTACTGGCATTATTGGTTCCTTTAGTAATTCTTTACCATTATTTCCGTGGCTATGGAGCGCCTGTTTGTGGGGTACACGTTGTGAGCTGGTCTTCCTAAGTACTATATAGAAATAGCACCACCATTAGTAGCAGCATAGCAAATTTTCATCTAAGGTGCCAGTAACATCGAGAAGGCGCTGGCGCAGCTCACAAAAATAAGAATTTATGCAAGTGCATTGATACCCTTCTTGCTGCTCGCATGACTGCGATGAGGTGCCACAGGTTTCAAAAACTATTATCCAGCATGACATCGGTAGGACCCCGACCCGCTGCATTGCAAAATTCATAACTATTCATGCAATCATTTTTTTTCTTTAATAACATGAGAGGACTAATTAGGGAAAAGATGATTCTATATATAGACGTCCTAGCTCCCACTGATGTGCTCATGCTCCCCCCTCCCCCCACTCCCATTACGTGGAAATTGTTATCCTTAGGTTGTTCTTCTTTAGGGAAGGAGGGGAGGGGTATTTTTTTTTTTTGAGTGACTATCATCCTCAAAATGAAATGGGAGGATTAGAGGGGGTTTTTTTTTTGAGTGACTATCGGCCAAAAGTGAAAATTTAATCTGTGGTGTATTAAGCAACAAGAAATTTATTTATACTATTTCTTTTATTCTGAAAGTATATATATTGCACATAGCTCAAATTATTTGCATATGAAACATGGTGTAGTGATAGCATTTCTTTACAAAACTAGCCGCGCAAACGCGCGGGTTGCCCTACTAGTTTTAAATAAATGAATTGGTCAAATGTAATTAAGAAAAGTCAGCGACAATAATTTTAGAATGGAGTAGTAGTTACTAATAGATGCTATTCTAACTTGGAAAGTGAGAATAACATGCATTGTGGAACAAAATATAAATATTAGAATGACATTTAGTTTGGAGCAGAATGAGTATAAACAACAAACACAGGCAAACGGAATACATATTACTCTCATTCCAACTGCATATCCTCTAGGGTCTTTGACATGGTGTTTGATACAAAATTTTGACAATTGCTGTTGACCACGTTTGAGCTTGCAAATATTTGACCGATTCATGTTTATTGAGATATTATTTCCAAATTCATCCTCTGTAGACCCTACGAAAAGGTCTTAAGAGAAGAGGGAAAAATATGTGACGTTTCCGTTTAAAAAAAAAGGATTACCTTTACTACTGGTGGGCCCCGCTGGACCCACCCGTCAGCCACCGGCACTCAGCGCCGCGCACCGCCCGCGCCGGGGCAGCGCTGGCGCGCGCGCGAGCGCCGGAGGCGCCACGCAGCAGCCACCGCCCTGCAGCCGAGCCCCACCGCCGCGTCTACCGGACGGGATTCTTACCCCGATCGTCTTTCTCTTGCCTTCTCTCGGTTATTTTCTCTCCCGCTCCGTTTTCTCTCCTTTGTTTCTTTCTGCCGCCGGCCGAGCCTGTTCCTCGCCGTCAACACTTCCCGGCCAACCACCGATCTTCCCCGTGCAATACTCCCCGCGTTCCCCTTCGGTCATCCAGCACCGCCTCCCTTTGAAGACTGCGACATGAAGCCGTTGTTTGGTTCGGTGAGCACCGGTGACCTCCTCCCGCTTCTCCTCAAAATTCAATTGCTACTCTTAATGTTAATCAAATTTCTAGCAACGGAAGGTTGTTAGCATGATTACGCCTCCCTTTGAACCTTGTCCACTCGATTTTTGACCCCGGATGACTCTCTGCTCCACGTTCTTTCCTCCGCCGTTGCCGAGCCCACATCGCCACCGTTCGCCATCGGCTCTGCTCCGGTGAGCAATCCTCGCCGTAGCCCTCTCCTCGGCCATCTCCCTGCACTTCCGCTTTCTTGCTGTAGCTAATCGAGCCGTGCCGTGGAGGGGGGGGAGGGGGTGGTAAGACGGGCCGCCGCAATCACGCAGTCGTGCCGCCATGCGCGCGCAAGCGCGGGCGAGCAGAGCGCTTCCGCCACTGGGCCGCGCTTGCACAATTGGGCCATAAGGCCAAGCTGCGGTTGCGCGCGCGCAAGCCTGCGCGCTCGCGTTGCTGGGCCGCGTCCCGCCCCGGCTGGGCCGCCGAATCGTGGGCCGCGCTTCCGCACCCCGCCGCTGTGCTGCTGGGCTCAGTCCAGCCACAGCTAGGCTGCTCGAAAGCCCATGAGGCCGGAAACCAAGTTTTGATTTCTTTTTCTTTTCTCAGGCTTTTCATTTAAGATTTAATTCCAGAGTTTAAATAAAATCTGGTAAATAAATTAGGCTTCTTAAAATCTTGGAATTAATTTTGCTAAGTTCCAAATAAATTCCTCTACCACTTTATGAAATAAAATTTAATATTTATTTTATATGATTTTTAAGTATTTAATTAAGTTTATAAATTACTTTTTAATTGTTAATTAATTTATTTTCTAAGTTAATATTTATTTTATTAATGAAGTTATTTTAATTAATAATAGGGTAATTAAGGGTAATTAATTCTGATTAAGCATGACACCCCTTTGTCATTAGTAGAATTAATCACTTTTAATCTGAAGGAAATACTTCAGACAAGATAATTAATTCTTAATTAATTAATTAATGTTTTATCGAAGCATCATCTCACGTATCACATTTTGCACGCATGCATCGCTAACACTAACTCGCGTCGTTTCAACGAATCGTATAGGACCTGAGACCGTCGAGCAGCCTGTCGAGAGTGGACCTGAAGTGGTGATCATCGAGGCTGACTCCGCATCTGCACCATCGTATCTGGAAGAACCCCAAGGCAAGCCCCGGTGCATCTCACCTATGTTTTTAAATTCTTTCTTTTATCACAGTCAGTCGAGTCATGCTTGTGCATTAGGTTCCAGGAATTGATTGACATCTACCTGCATCACTACTGTATCCTATGATGTTTTTACCCTATACAGGTACAGGTAGCACAATAGGCGCTATGCTTATGTCATAGGATTATTGGTACCACTGCATAGGATGATCTTAAAACTCGTGTTGTAATAAATGCTTCTCCGCTGCAAACTCTTGTTTGTCCTTTTGAAAACCTGGTTGTATTATACCATGATGTAATATATTTGGGCTTGTATGAATGTATGTGTTGTTGTAACTCGCTGCGTCGAGTGTTCTCCTGTATTCGATCCTGGTTATCCCGGAGGGGATGTCACAGCTGGTATCAGAGCAATACAGGAGCAACAGCATAACATTCTCAAGTCGGTTTTCAAAATATCAATTTGCAAAAACTTTCATAGTACCCCACGAGTGAGAACGGCAGGGTAGAAAGATGCTAGAAGACACGAGTAGATGTACTATTCATTTTAGAGCGTGATTCTGACTTCTGACTTATTAACTTTTAGTTGCATATTGTTTGCATCATGTCATTTTGTATAATTAAAATTTTGGGGTTTTGAGGGTTATGCTTTGTTTTACACTGCCAGTTTTCCTCTTGTTGTTTTGTTACTTTGTTTCACTGTGGGAAGAAGTGTTTAATTTGTTAAACCTTTTTCCTGCAGATGCCACGAGGACAGAGGCGTGTTCGTGAGCCAGGCGTGCAGGGGACACGTATGGCAGCTTTAGAGCGTCAGCTCCACGACATCGAGGCGCGGCTAGCTGAGGTCACCCAGCAGAGAGATCACCAGGAGGTTGCCTTTCGAGAGCGGTTTGAGGCAGACGGACGCCAGATCCGGGAGTCACACGCACGGATCATGGAGTCGAGCGCACGGATTGCAGAGTTAGAGGGACAGATTATAGAGATTACAGAGGATCGAGACGATTTCCACCAGCAGACACTGAACCTGGAGGAGAACATGGCAGGGCTTGCTGAGGAGCTTGACGAGACTAGAGGGAGGATCATGGACGTGGAGGGTCAGCTTACAAGGGTTACGCAGCAGCGTAACCAGGCGATCGAGATTATGCTCGATTTTGCCGACCAGAGAGACCAGCTTCAGCTACAGCTTCAGAAAGTTATGGAGGCACAGCAGATACTGGAGGATCACCACCAGGACCTTCACGTGCAGATTGCACAGTTGCAGCAGCAGATACCGCCACCGTAGGGATAGGCAGCTCCTCAGTCAGATTTAGACTCTCAGGGATCCCCTGCTGAGTCCGAGGTTGCACTTGCCTCTGACGCAGACAGTCACGCACCACCACAGTAGATGGTGCGAGAGTAGAAATAGGATGATAGGAGTAGGAAGATAGCACCATTTTTGCTGACAGGATGTCAGGATGTATAGCCACCGGGTAGGATACTAGAGTTAGGAGTGTTTAGGTAGGATGGCGATAGCCGCCACATTTTTGCTGACACAGGTCAGATTGTATAGTGGGTCAACAGTAGACCTAACCACCCCACTATAGCAGTTTGTACTAGCAGTAGTAGTAGTTGATGTAGCATGTACTAAGAAATAAAAAGTGGATGTTTATAAAAATGTTACAGTTGATTATGTTTAAAGTAAGAGTACAAGTTGATATTGATGTATGTCATTTTTATTTCTCCGTAGAGATGGCCAGTGGTGGTAATGGCATCGATAAGCGGAAGGGCAGCAATGTTATTTGTGTTCAGAGAAGGATGCTCGTATAGCAGAGCTGGAAAACCGACTTCGAGAAAAGGATGAGATACTGATCATTCAAGAGGGACAAATAAATCACAAGGATGAGCAGCTGTTAAACATGGATCAGGAACTTGCAACAGCAAATGTTACAATCCAACAGTTAGAAGAAGATCTGATTCAGATGCATAATATTTTAATAAACCAGGAACTTGAGCAGCAACAAAATGAGGAAGCAGAAGAAGAACCAGAAGAAATAAAGGACATGGAATCGGTAATAGAATCAACGAAGATTCCGCCACTCCAGGATGAGAATGTTCAAGTGAACGATTCTAGGGATCAGGAAGTAACCTCCACGTTTCATGTAGAGCAGTGAGCAACGTCGTGTTGCAACATGTACTTTAGAATAAAAGGGGTTGAAATAGAGGTGCAGTAGTTTCGAGATGGCAGGACGAGTAGAGTTGATGTGAACTTTGTGTGTTGACACATGTTTTATGTCAGGTTTTAAGAAAGTTGGAATAAAGTACTATTTTACGTGTAGTTGAGCCATGAAAATGTTGTTATCAATTGTTCCAATATTATACATGAGTATTAGGGATGCTAATGAGAAAGTTTTTCTTGAACAGAATGGGTGACACAGGAAATAGAAATGGCGCGGAAAGTTCTCAGCGAGGAGGGGCAGAAGTGCCACCACCTCCACCCACCCTGGCACAAGCCATTGCAGCCATACTAAATTCTGGTGTGGCACAAGAAGACTTGCTTCGACAGATAGCTCAAAATACAGCACCACCAGAGCATCGTCCCGGTTATCATGCTAATCAGGCAACTTATCCGGATTTCATTGCCACTCGTCCGCCTACTTTTTCAGATGTAGGGGAACCTCTGGAAGCAGACTATTGGTTGCGTACAATTGAGTCCAAACTGGAGCTGATACCCTGCACAGATGCCCAGAAAACCTTGTTCGCTGCTCAGCAATTACAAGGAATTGCTGGAGCCTGGTGGGAAAATCACAAGGCGATGCACCCGCCTGAGCATCAATTTACCTGGGCAGAATTTGTTAAAGCATTTCGAGATCATCACATCCCAGAAGGCCTTGTTAATCAGAAGCGAAACGAGTTTCTAGCATTAAAGCAAGGAGATATGACAGTGCATGCATATTCTAAAGTGTTCAACCGTTTGGCACAATATGCTCCAGAATATGTGGATACAGAGAGCAAGAGAAAGCTCGATTCAAAGGAGGATTGACAACAAAACTGCAGTCTCGTATCGTTCTGAATCGGACTGCTAGTTTCAGTGAATTTGTCAGTGATGCCATTATCCTTGAAGATTCTCTCCGTATCCATAAGGCTGCTAAAGACAAGAAAAGAACACCGATGGGACAGGGAAGCGGAGGACCATTGAAATACAGGCTGGTTTATACATCACCTACAGGTCAGCGTTATCATGCCACTCCTTCCCGTCCAAACATTTATCGGGCACTTCAACCACCGCCACAGCAATACCAGTTTCGTCCACCATATCAGCAGCAGGCTGCGCAACAGCCTCGACAATCTTATTCGGCACCACCACTGAATAATCTGCCTTGCTATAATTGTGGTCGTCCCGGGCATTTCGCTCGAAGTTGCCCGTATCCAATGAAGACAAACAATGCACCATGTCCACAAGCACCAGGACCAAGTCAACAGAGGAATCGACCCAAGAATCCTCCGGTGAAAATAGGACGTGCCAATTTCACCACAATTGAAGAGGTACCAGAAGGTGGACAAATTCTTGCGGGTATGTTTTCTATTACTGAGCATCCCGCTATGATATTATTTGATTCTGAAGCTACTCATAATTTTATCAGCAAAGCATACGTTCAACAACATCATATCATGCCATCTGAACTATCATGCCCACATCTTATTTCTACACCTGGGGGTAAAATACTTGCCAATCAAATTGCTGCAAATATGCCCCTGAAACTGGGTAGTAAAGTTTACCCCACATCTTTGATCATTTTGGAAGGGCAAGGGTTAGATGCAATACTTCGAATGCAATGGATGCATTTTCATAGGGCGGTTCTAGATTTAGCTTCTCGAGTTGTGCATCTAGATTCTCCTATTCATGGCCAAGATTGTTTGACTTTAACCATTCCCAAAACCCTTTTGCCAATGGTTAATAAAGTCACTGGAAAAAGTTTGGAAGAGATACCTATAGTCTCAGAATATCCAGACGTTTTTCTTGAAGATTTACCAGGGTTACCTCCTGAATGGGATATAGAATTTAAGATAGAATTACAACCTGGAACAGCACCTATATCTCGAAGATCCTATCGGATGTCTCCCAATGAACTTGCCGAGTTGAAGGTGCAATTACAGGAGTTGTTAGATAAAGGATATATACGTCCAAGTTAATCACCCTGGGGTTGTCCAGCCTTGTTTGTCAAAAAGAAAGATCAAACATTAAGGTTATGTGTGGATTATCGACCTTTAAATGCTGTTACTATCAAGAATAAGTATCCGCTACCTCGGATTGATATCCTATTTGATCAACTGATGGGGGCCAAGGTATTCTCTAAAATAGATCTTCATTCGGGATACCACCAGATTCAAATTAGAGCCGAAGACATACCTAAAACAGCTTTCTCTACCAGGTATGGACTCTATGAATATCTGGTAATGTCTTTTGGCCTGACTAATGCACCGGCATATTTCATGTACTTGATGAATTCAGTATTCATGCCGGAATTGGACAAGTTCGTTGAAGTTTTCATAGACGACATTCTGATTTACTCCAAATCGGAGGAAGAACATGCTCAACACTTGCGGATTGTGTTACAATGCTTAAGAGATCAGCAATTATATGCCAAGTTCAGCAAGTATGAATTTTGGTTGAAGAAGATACTAGGTCATGTGATTTCAGCTGAAGGTGTAGCAGTCGATCCAAATAATGTTCAGAAAGTATTAGATTGGAAACCACCAAAATCAGTCACTCAAATTCGAAGCTTTTTAGGATTCGCAGGCTACTATAGAAGGTTTATTCCCAACTTTTCAAAAATTGCTAAGCCGATGACAAAGTTATTGGAGAAAGACCGGAAATATGAATGGGACCAAAAGTGTGAAGAAGCTTTTCAAACTCTAAAAAGATTATTAACCTCTGCACCGGTGTTAGCTCAACCAGATTTGGCCAAGCCATTTGATGTTTACTGCGATGCTTCGGGTATAGGACTTGGTTGTGTTCTTATGCAAGAAGGACGAGTGATTGCATATGCATCACGACAACTTAGAAAACATGAAGAACGCTATCCGACCCATGATCTGGAATTGGCATCAGTGGTGTTAGCCTTAAAGATATGGCGACACTACCTTTTGGGAAATTTAGTGCATCTCTATACCGACAATAAAAGTCTCAAGTACATTTTTACCCAAGCGGATCTTAATATGCGTCAAAGAAGATGGTTGGAACTAATCAAAGATTATGAGATCAAGATTCATTACCATTCAGGTAAAGCAAATGTTGTAGCAGACACTTTGAGCCGACAAGCACATTGTAATAATCTCACCCCTCAGAAATTGACCAAGGGACTAAAAGGAGAAGTGAGTGAACCGGACATTCGTATTATTTCATATGGGGTACTAACTAACCTGGCACTTATTCCCACAATTCGAGAAGATATTACGACAGCCCAAAAGAAGGATATGGGTATACAGCATATAAGGAAGCGGATAAAGACTGGAGATATAACATGCTTCAGCGAAGATGATGAAGGCATTGTCTGGTTCAAGAATAGGATAGTAGTTCCCAAGGACTTTAATCTTCGTAAGAAAATTTTGGATGAAGCTCACACTTCCAAATACTCTATTCATCCCAGAACAAATAAAATGTATCAGAACTTGAAGCAGAGATTTTGGTGGACAAGGATGAAAAGAGAAATAGCAAAGTATGTCAATGAATGCGATACTTGTCAATGGGTAAAGGCTGATCATTTAAAACAAGCAGGACCCCTTCAACCTTTAAGCATTCCTGCTTGGAAATGGGAAGATATTAGTATGGACTTTATTGTCGGTCTACCACTAAGCCCACGAAAGAACAACTCCATTTGGGTCATTGTTGATAGACTAACCAAGTCTACTCATTTCATCCTAGTACATACCCAGTATACTGTGGAGAAGTATGCCGAGCTTTATATATCTCGTATTCTTTGCTTACATGGAATACTAAAGACTATAATCTCGGATAGAGGAGCTCAATTTATATCCAGATTTTGGGAACAAATACACAAGTCTCTTGGAACACAATTAATTCGGAGTTCAGCTTACCATCCGCAGACAGATGGGCAAACAGAACAAATCAATCAGTATTTAGAAGATATGCTCCGAGCCTGTGTGATAACATACAGCAAAGATTGGGAAAAATGTTTACCTTTGGCAGAATTTTCTTACAATAATAGCTATCAAGAGAGTATTGGGATGTCACTATTTCAAGTTTTGTATGGACGAAGTTGTCGCACACCATTAAATTAGTCTGAAAGTGGTGAGAGAATGATTTTTGGACCCGATATAGTACAAGAAGCGGAAGAACAGGTACGCATGATCCAACAAAATTTGAAGCGGGCAAAATCTCGACAACTCAGCTATATAAATAAAAGGCGGAAGAAGTTAGTATTCGATGTTGGAGATCAGGTTTATTTGCGAATCTCTCCCACAAAAGGAGTTCAACGATTCGGAATCAAAGGAAAGTTGGCACCACGATATATCGGACCTTTTGTTATTCAAGAACAATGTGGACCCGTAGCTTATCGGCTGGAATTGCCTACACATCTTTTCGGAGTTCATAACGTCTTTCATGTTTCTCAACTAAAAAAGTGTTTAAAGGCACCGGTAAATGTTGTTATCAAAGAAGTGAAACAACTACAGCCAGATTTAACTTACGACGAGTATCCAATCAGAATCATTGATACAAAAGATCGGGTGACAAGGCACAGAACTACCAAGTTTTACAAAATCCAATAGAGCAATCACTCCGAAGCGGAAGCTACATGGGAGCAAGAAGAGTTTCTCAAAGCAAACTATCCAGCGTTTCTCCAAACTGCGACTACTTAATGCGGTACATTTTTTGAATCTCAGGACGAGATTCCTTTAAGGGGGGAGGATTGTGACGTTTCCATTTTAAAAAAAAAAAGATTACCTTTACTACTGGTGGGCCCCACTGGACCCAGCCGTCAGCCACCGGCACTCAGCGCCGCGCACCGCCCGCGCCGGGGCAGCGCTGGCGCGCGCGCGAGCGCCGGAGGCGCCACGCAGCAGCCACCGCCCTGCAGCCGGGCCCCACCGCCGCGTCTACCGGACGGGATTTTTACCCCGATCATCTTTCTCTCGCCTTCTCTCGGTTTGACAAATGTTCATAAAAATTAAAAAGATATTGAAAAAATATTTGAATAATTAAAAATGTTGGGTCAACAAAATACAATGTTCCAACATGTTAACTTAACATTTCTGAAAATAAAAATATCCAAAAACGCAAAGCAATCTAAAAATAGATCAATCGCAAAATAACAAAATTAATTATGTAGGTAGAAAGATAATGAAAAATAAAAGATATTAGGTCTTGGTGCACTGCTGGATGGTAGATGGAGCTGACCTTCCCCCTTCGAACGGAAACGGGCCAACACGTTCTAGAAACAGAAGTGTCGAAAAGGGAAAAGAAAAAGCAACTTGCTTTTGCACACGAATTAGTCTGAAAGTGAAGTTTGTTGTTGTAATCTTTGGATGAGACCTCTTGCAATCGGAGTCAAACGCCTCAGGAATAGCATCACATCATAGATGACACATGATCAACCAACCGAGCGCCAAAATTTGACTCAGCCCCATATTTGAAGTTTCAACGAGTATAGACTATATATTTCTTCCAGAAGAAAAAACGGCACATTATCGTGGAATGATTACCAGCGTGTTATAATAAGAGTCCACGAAACATTAGTATATTCCAAGTCTGCTGGTGTTCCTCTTCCCCAAGGGATCACGGTTCTTTTGCTTTCCGATGAGAACCTTCCGGGCAGCCGCCTCAGCCTCTAAGACGTACCTGACCTGTTGACCAAGGTGCTGTTTGACTTTGAATCGTCAAGTCTTCTCTGTCGTGCTACTCTTACTTGTATTCTGTTCCATCTCCATCGATGTAGTTACAGCACCTGTGAGAATTGGGGAACTTCGAGTGAAGACGCGCGCAGGCGGCATCGTCAACTCGGACAACCGCGTGGTCTCGCGGGATAAAAGGCTCGTGCGAGGAGAGGACGAGGCCGTGCACTTGCAGAGCTCAAAACAAACAGCTAACTGCGTCAGCTGAGAGTTGAGATCAAATCCTTTGATTGAATCCGATGGCGGGCGGGAGTAACAAGGTGCGGGACTGGATGCGGAAGCGGATGATGCCGAGGAAGGCTGCCGGGGGCCGGAAGAGGAGTGGCAACAGTGAGTCTTCGCCGTTGGCGTCGTCGGCGCCATCGTCGCCGGGGAGTAAGCTCCGGGCGGGCCCGTTCTCTTCGGCTCTGCGGTGTAAGAAACCGCACGGGAATGTGCTGGCATCGCTGTTCCGGCGAGTGGCGTACCAACTGCTGTGGCTGGTGGAGTCCGTCGTGGTGGTGGCACGGCTTCTCGTCTTCTTCGTGCGCTTTGGATTCAGGTTCTGATCGAACTCTGACCGAGCCAACCACGCGCGCCGTGCTGGGATTCCCCGGCCCCAAGAGATTGCAGTGTTCTTTTCATTTGTTTTATTTCTTCTTTGTTCTCCGCCACTTCTGAATCAGTGGTTTCGATTTCCATCATCACAAGCTGTAATTAACTTGTTCTTTTCTTTTTCTTTTTGCGAAGAACATGTAAATTGTCCCATTGTCTTCACCGTTTTTTTCCTTGTGAGGTGTTCCAATACGAGATTACCGATTTACCGTTGACTCACTCAGAGTCCTATATTAGAATGCTCTAGCTCTAGATGCTAGAAACTAGACGTCTTGGATTTGTGGTTTGGTCACGCGGACCAGGGAGCTAGAGTGCCCTGCATTTCACGCAAATGTGAGCAATTTGCTTAGCTCAATGACTAAGTACCGCCCTTCTTCAACACAGAAGTACTAAAGCTTACGCTAACCTGGTAGACAGGGTCATTGCTGATAGACCACTCCGGCATGCTTCCATCTTAGACAGTTTAATAAGACGTGTTTAACTGCCTAATTTAATTGATCCCACTCAAGCAACTCTCCATTACCCATTTGTTTAGTCATACGACTACTGGCATTAACTTGCTATGCAATACATGGAAGCATCTGGGTTAATGTGTCCCCATGATTGCTGCTGCTGGCCCGAGGTTGGTACTAGGTAGGCATTAGCCATCTGCAACGGCCGCTTAGCCGTAAGACCACCGGGGATGACGTGGAGTGGAGCAGAAGATCACGTCTCCTACCGTGCCCTCAAAGGCTGCCCTGCTCACCACTTGCCCATGGGAGGCCGATTGCTCCGTCGCTGAGAATTTGAAGCTCTCTAACCATGGCGGCACGACGCTGCAACCCCTACCATTTGTGGTGAGAATCCTTGATCTTCTAAGGCACCGCACCTGGTCAGCGGCCCCGAAATATTACGTGCTGCCTACCTTCCCCTGTTCCGAACCCAATGCAAGCCCTTGCTGTCCTCCCGTCCGTCTCTATAAGTAGTGAAACCGTCTACCTTCAGACAGCTCGAACTCTTCCTGCTCGTCCAACTGCGTCGTCGTCCTCAGAACGACCAGGCCGGTGAGTGTTTTCCTATCTTTGTGTGCTTGATTATTAAACTCTAAAAATGGGCCAGCGATTAAGTTATTAGCAGGTTGTTGCCCTTTTTACTCCATCTTTGTTGGAGTTCGTGGGACAATGCTTTGACCTTATTAGTCATCAGTCATCACAGCTAGAGCTTGCATTTGTCATTCCAAAAAGTTACATCTGCAATTTCATGCGGATGTACTAAGTATCATCTTATAGTTCTGCCAGCCAGGATGGGGCACGGAACATGTGGGACGATGTGCATCCTTCTCTTCATGCTCTCCGTGTCCACGACGACCATGCTTGCGAACGCGGACAACGATGGACTGATCCGTGTCGCCTTAAAGAAGAGGCCGATAATGGAGAGCATATACGGTGAGCTAATGCCGGAGAGGACAGAGAATGGCCAAGCTGCAGCAGGGAGAGAGGCCGATCCTGTGAGGGAAGCCATTGACCAAGCTCGCGCGCAACAACGAAGAATTTTCATCGAAGCTGCGTCCATGGAACAGAGGCGCCAGTACTACTGGAGTTACAACAGGAGCACGGAAAATAGCAGGTTAACAGATTACAATCAAGACGACATCGTATCCCTGAAGAACTTCATGAACGCCCAGTACTTCGGTCAGATTGGAGTCGGCTTCCCGCCTCAGAATTTCACGGTGGTTTTTGACACTGGGAGCTCAAACCTTTGGGTTCCTTCTGCCAAGTGCATCTTTTCGGTACGAGAGACTAATGTTTTTTCGTTATTATTTCATTTTGGAAGGTTTGTCAACTTGCTATGCTTCAATTGTTACTGATTTTGGTTGCTCTGGAAACAGCTAGCATGTTTCTTCCATCCCAAGTATGAATCAAGACGTTCCAGCACCTACAAACAGAATGGTACTGTCGAAAACAATATCTTTATGGTTTGTCATTGCTGATGACCCGGAACTCATTTCCATTTCCATATTCAGGAACACCTGCTTCTATTCACTACGGCACAGGAGCAATTTCTGGATTTTACAGTGAAGATCAGGTCACAGTTGGTAATCTAGTAGTTCAAAATCAGGTGCTTCATTTGCTACTTTGCTAATTTTTTAACTTTATTTGACGTGAGAAGCAGCATATCTGATTTAATCGAACTCAACTGTGTCACCCAGGAATTCATCGAAGCTACTTATGAACCTGGTTTCACGTTTTTAGCAGCAAAATTTGATGGCATTCTAGGACTTGGATTTAAAGAAATTTCAGTGGAAGGTTCAACTCCAGTCTGGTACAACAGTTTTTATTTTTCGTGTTCTTGTTGAGATAACCTTTTTGCATTTTTTTTTTTTGGCTCGACCATGGCTGCTATTTAAATAGCTTGTTTTTATATATAATTAGAGCTTTTTTTTTTCTTCCTCCAAAATATATTTTGCCTCGGTTGCTCTTCCAATGAACAGTAGCCATCCTTCATGTGGAAAGTTCAGCATAATGTTTATCATAGCTTGGCACCAAGTATCATTTACAACAATCAGTTCCTATTTTTCTTGGTTTCATTTGACATCTTAAGTGCCCTATCAGGTATAATATGGTTGCTCAAGGTCTTGTTAAAGAACCTGTTTTCTCCTTTTGGTTAAACCGAAATGCAAACGAAAGGGATGGAGGTGAAATTGTGTTTGGAGGTGCTGATCAAAAACATTATAAAGGAAGTCATACATACACCAGAGTTACTCGGAAAGGTTATTGGCAGGTTGGCTTTTCCTCTGAACCTGACATCTCTTATAGCAAATTTTCTTCAGGGTTTACCTTGTCTACATTTGGTATCTGCAGTTTGAAATGGGGGACTTCCTTATTGGTGGGAAGAGCACTGGTAATTCTAAATCTTATTACATGATTTAGTCGCGAGGTCTACTGACCGTGGCAGCATTTCTCCTCTGAATATCTGATAAATAAACTGTCATGACAGGAATTTGTGTGGACGGTTGTGCAGCCATAGCAGACTCTGGAACTTCACTAATTGCTGGTCCTCTAGTAAGCAATGCATAGCCTTCCATATTTCAACGGAACATTTGAACAATTTGCATCGTATATTTATTCAAAATGTAATAAAAATAATTGTGGTTTGCAGATTGCCATTGCCCAGATTAATGAACAAATTGGAGCTGCCGGGGTGGTTAACCATGAGTGCAAACAAGTTGTTTCTGGGTACGGGCTAGAAATGCTGGAGCTGCTGAAAACTCAGGTTTGAGTTCTCTGCTTTGCCCAAAAAATGAGGACAACCTTTCCTGTTTAGTGACCTTGCGCTTCAGCTTATCTGGTTAACCGCAGACACCTCGAGCAGAAGTATGTTCAAAGATTGGGCTCTGCACATACGATGGAATGCGTGGTGTTAGGTTTGTGAAATGATTGGAGAGATGGGTCGTAGTTCTGAATTCAGCTCGTTTTAAAAATAATCAACACATGGTCTAATATAATTCTTCTTCATACATGCAGAGCTGGCATCGAGAGTGTAACCGGATCTGTAAATGGCATGTCGGATGCTACATGCAACGCATGCGAGATGGCTGTTACGTGGATGCAGAGTGAATTCAGTCAGAACAAGACCAAGGAGGGCACACTGGAGTATGTGAACAGGGTGAGACCATATTTATTCAGTGATTCTCTCTGAATTTACGTATAAATCATGAAACATGTCTAACCAGAAGTTGAGATAATTGACAGCTCTGCGAGCACATGCCTGGCCCTGTGGGATCACCTGTGGATTGCAGACACATCGACTCCCTACAAAGCGTCGCGTTCAGTATAGGTGGAAGGACATTTGAGCTCCAGCCTGAGCAGGTACTGCATTTACCTAATGAATCTGATGAACTTGGCTGTAACGAAAGGAACCTCACCAAACTTAATATCAATTGTTCTTGTCCATCGAGAGCAGTACATCCTAAAGGTTGGCGAAGGGTTCATGGCTCAGTGCATGAGCGGGTTCACGGCGTTGGACATTCCTCCTCCAGTAGGCCCTCTCTGGTAAAACCGACATACCCCGGAAGAACTGCATTCTCTGCAGATCATGATTAAATCCCCGATCCTTTCACGCTTTTTGTTTTTCTCAGTCAGTGAGATCTCTGAAACCTATAATTGAAACTGACGCAGGATACTGGGTGACGTCTTCATGGGAGCGTACCACACCATCTTCGACTACGGGAACTTGAGGGTTGGGTTTGCGGACTCGGCATGAGAGAGGAGAATTTGACTACCAGCTGCAGTTTCTCTAACGGGGCAAAATTTGAAATGTGGCCGTTCGTTTATTTGTTACTGTGTGATGTGTTACATCTCTACTTCCATTGTTATAACATCTGACAAATCATTGACTGTACAATTGTAGTAAAAACGCTCAGTGCCAAGTTTTTCTGGGGCCCTTTTACGTAATCACAAGAGAACATTTTACCTTTGAATTAAGAGGAAATAAAGGGAAAAGTAGTTGGTTCATGCATCCTTCAGTTCTTCTTGTCATGCAAAGCAAGCGCTGCACAAGTTTCGTTTAGGCATCGGTTCTTCATTCTTGTAGAAGCCAATACATTCATTTGCCCACCATGTTTTCGTGCCACTTTTTGGTCAAATGCACCACCTTTTGTTTCAGATAACTTACTAATTTAGGAGTGGCGAATATCACCATTTTCATTGACAAGTATCAGATGCCCTTGCTCTTCTGACTAGGAAGCACCTTATTGCCATCACAGGGACCCGTCATTATGCATGAAAAAGAACGAGTAGGATTCTGCTGGAGCATAACCCAAAGGAAAGCAGTGTCATGAGCCCATGACTAGAAAAGTTGCCTTTTTAATTTACACAAACCAAGTATTTTTTTTTTGTTGGCATCATCTTGTGCCCACTGAAACCCCCCCAAAAAAAAATCATTATTGTTCTTTCGCTCGGGTTACTACCATAAAAAAATGTGTGCATAGGCATAGGCGTATGTCAACACAAAAATGTCAAGAAATGGAGCTTGCTTTGCTTCTGCCGCAGGGGAAGAATCATTTCATCGAAAAATGAAAGTGGATGCAACCAAAGTGTGTGATGTCACTACTGCATAATAAATGGACCTTATATATGTTCAACAAAGGTCAATTAGAAAAGGTATCATGGAGCCTGAAAGCATCAGAGTAGTACTACTGTAATTTTGCTCTAATAAATTTTGTTGTTCTGTGGCACGTTGTTGGCTCAGAGCGAGTGATTTTCCTCTAAAAAAAGTCTGCGGAAATGCTACCTGCCGGCCGTGCAGGGTTCAGGGGCAGCCAGCAACAGCAATAGCAGGGGCACGCACGTACGCACGCTGCTCTGCTCGTCGCGCGCACTCCACGCAAAGCTAGCCCAGGCCCAGCCACCGCCATGTCAAACTTTCCCTATGCACCGGAAAAGCCATCGACGACACATCAGGTGAGCGAGCGTGAACGAAGAAAAAAATTACTTACGTGCACTGTACCTCGTTGTCCCGTACGTGATTGTACACACGCACGCGCGCGTGCACCTGCAGTCCAAGCTTGGCCGGGTTAAAAAAAATATTAGCCCGCGCCATGACCTGTCAGTGTGAGGAGAAGAAAGAGGTGTGGTCACGTCTGCCCGAGTCATTACAAATCGCTTGCGGCCGGCTCCGCTTCAGTTTTCGCTTTTCAGCAGCGCTTGCGCCCTTGTTTTCCTCTCGTCTCGTCTCCTCTTCGTTCCTGTGCGCGCGTTGCACGGTAACAGCATATTGAGATCGCGGTCGGGTCGGGTGGACGTGTTGGTGGATCGAAGTGTGGGGGCCGGGCGGTGCTCTTTTTGGCAAAGAGCTGGCGTGCGGCAGTAGCCGGCAGGGCACTGTTTCCGGTTCCACTCGACGACGCTGTCCATATGGAAGACGAGCCCATCCATCCATGCATGGACCGTCCAATCGGGATCATGTCATGAAGACGAGACGAATCCAGTGTTTCCTGCAATGGCTGTTGAACGGCACGCATTCTTGTCGTCGCCGCTGGCGGTGTGGGTGGGATATAGTAATAATCCGATGGAAATGGAATGGATAATGTCATGTCACCGAGCACCCCGAACGGAGCCGAGCGTGTTTCTTTCTGGTCGGATCGTGTGCATTGGCAAACTGCTGGAGACATGGAGGGTCGTACGCCTCCAATGGAGTTGGAATAGTACGAACACGAGATGAGTGGAAAGCCAGCCAACGAGTCATCATGATCCGAGCCCGCCATGCATCAGAGGAGCCAAAAAGCCGAAACGAAGGTCCAATCCAAGACGCAGCAGCGGAAAGGCAAAACTTGTTCGCTAAACAAGGCACCGGAACACACTTTCTTTACACACGCACGCACGCTTGCCTCGCCGTCCCCTCAATCCTTCCACACACTCATCGTTCGCTTCTGCAGCCTTGTGCCTCCGACCGCTCGCCGCACTGCTGCTCTTCTTCTTCACTCGATCAGCTTCTTCACCGCGGCCTCCTCGGCTCCAGGGACCAGGGCCACAGCGCAGCCTCCTCCTCCGGCGGCGACGGCGACGAGGGACTCCTCTCGGTGGAACCGCGTCTGCTGCTTGGCGATGAACGCCTCGACGGCCCGCCGGAACTCCTCCTCGTCCTCCGCGCCCCACTCCTCGGGCGCCGCCGCGGACGCCGAACGCCCGTTCTCCGACTCCGCGCGCCGCAGCTCCGGCGACGCCGCGCGCCGCCTCGCGCCGCCGGCGGCCTTCTCCGACCTGGTGCGCCGCGGGGGCTGGGCGCGCACCGTCACGTGCACGGCCTGCTTGTCCTCGAACACCGCCTCCTCCTCCTCCTTCTCCCCATCCTTCTCGGAAGCGGCCTCCGGCGCCTCCTCGATCGGCGGCAGCAGCAGCGGGGTCGCCGAGAAGGGGAGGAACTGCTCCTGCTCCTGTTCCTGCGCGTCGTCGCGATGGTCGGAGGACGGCGGAGAGCGGGAGGAAGGGGACGAGGCGGCGGCGTCGCGGCGGGAGAGGACGAGGAGGAGGACCACGATGGCGTTGGCGAGGAGGAAGACGCAGCGCGGGTGGAGGATCGCCGCGGCGGCGACGCGGAGGACGGAGGAGGCCGCAGCGGCGGCGCAGGGGAGGCGGGGGAACGACCGGGAGAGGAGCACCGCCACGGCCAGGACCTCCGCGGCGCGCACCACGCGCCACGCGAAGCGGAGGCGCACGGCGTCGGCGGCCATTGTCGAGCGCGAGGGCGGAGGCGGCGGTTTGAGTTCGGTTCGGGCAGGAAGGATGGATGGTGTTGTGGGGGGTTTGGGGAACTGCGAGAAGTGTGTTGTGTGTACAGGCGGGGCAGGGAGTAGTGTGCTGCTGTGCGTGAGCCAGTGGGTTTAGGCGAGCGTGAGGTGGGGTTCGCTTCTCTCTGCACTTCACGCCATGGGTTTTTGTGTGCGGTGGCTGTGGATTAATATAGCTCTGATGTTCAAGACAAATTTTTTGTGTGTAGTTTATCCTCAGGGTTTTTTTTATTAGTTCTAGTCTTTTCATAGTACTTAAATTATTAGATCCAATATAAAATGGATTAATATGGAGAACTAGGAAAAAAAACGAGATGATAAGGGAGTAAAATGTGGTAAAATTTATAAGGGCCTCCACAATTGTTGACTGAAGGTATTGTTTACAGAGTATGAATGTGTTTTTTAGTAAAAAGAAAGAAGAGAGAGAAGAAAGATAATATTGCCTGCAACAATAATCTATAGCTAATGCTACAGTTTCAGCTATCTTTTTTATGTCTATTTTTCTCTTTTATGGGACTGACTTGTATCATAGCTATAACTTATTAATAAGGCCCACCACTGTTGAGACAGGTTATAGAGACAAGATAATCTTTAACATATCGTCCTAAATATTATAGGTAGCAACTATTGTGGACGCCCTAATAACTTTTTTTTTTACATGTCGTACTTGGTGAAATAAAATGTATGCTGAAATATAAATATCTTTTAACATCAATTGTTTTCTCAGATATGTGGATTGCTCTTAAATCATATTATGTCGTTAGGCAATTTCATAAGGCAGTCGTAATGCCTATTATAAGGGATGATTTGAACAATGATAGTATTTGTGTGAACCCCGTTTCAACTCTCAACATCACTTATCTGTTGTAATATCCGCAGGCAGATAACTACTGGACTGGGGATGATGCTTGAGCAAAGTAACGAACGGGCCAATGGCATTGTTACCGTGGTTGAATGGTGCTGCAGCTGCTCCTGCTTTTCCTTCCGAAAGAACAAAAGTTTTTCCTTAGCTGGAACCTAAACACTGCTGTTAGTCTCTCTACAAGCTTAAACTAACATACGATCGATCAACTCTACCAGCAACGGAGCTTGCTTTGGAGATTTGGGTGGTCCGATGGAAAGCGACCTCTACCGATTGTACACCGATGAGATCGTAACCATCCAATCCACGAGGTTGGGAGCCGGGAGTGTTTCCAGTGAGGGGCCAGAGACAGAGATCTCTCTGGGTGGTTAACTAGTGGCTTCCGATCGAATAAATTCTCGGCATCTTTTCGTCTCTTTCGGTCGGTTCGTTCGCTCATGGATCCACGCGCTTTTCATCCAACTTAACCGGCAAATCAATGTGCAGGCGTCGCGTTTTTCTCCTCATGTGTGTATACACGTGGGGCGTACTTGAGGTATAGTTCGCCGTTGAATTCACACTCTCTCTCTTCGGACATAAGTATAACTCATGAGGTCGGTCAGTGATCAAGAGACCGACTCGTCGCTAATTTTAATTAGCACTATAGTACTCCATGGATGATGATTCATCATAGCATAACCTTTTCGTTCCAGCTTCCAGGTTAGGAGGAGCCGAAGAAGAAAGCAATCGGAAAGGTTTCCCTCCCCTGCGACGGAGCACATGCGCGCGCGGCAGGTGACGAGGGCTCGCTGGTGGCATCAAGCAAGGGTCATGCGTCCCCTGCACTGCACGAGCAACTCCTGAAGACCAGAACGCCGGGGGCCACCACCACCACTGAGACCGCGTCTCCGTCTCCGTAAAGCTACTAGAACCTGCATACCCTTGGCCGCTTCTTGGCGCGTAATTGAACGCGGCGCGCGCGCTGCGCCGGGAGAGGAGGGAGGGGGACCCTTCCTGGCTTGTTCACAAGATTTGGTGGAGTCAGGTGGTCGCGTGGCCGCAGCGACCCGGGCGCAGAGATCACGTGGAGCGTGGCATGCAAACTACTCCTCCACTGCTGCTGCAGTACAGTGCAGTGCAGTGGTGAGGCAGAGGCGAAGGACGCCGGGGTCGCACGGGCGGGCAGGCGACGGGACGGGTTTATGTAAGCCGCACGGATTCTCAGGTGCTGTGCTGCGTCAGTGGCTTCGCGCGTCGCAGATCGACGGTCCCAGCTCTCGCTCTACTCACTCACTGCTCATCAGCCAGGCAGCGTCGGCTGCCCCGGGCAGCAGTCACTGTTGTGTTGCTTGTGGATATCGCGTGGAGGTCCCAGCTCGTGTTGGTCGATCGATCGATTGATGGGTCGGTCACGAGACCGGCCGGAGGTCCTGCTGCACTCTGCACCGCTTTGCACGGGGGCCTTTTTTTTTTAACATTAATCCGTGATGGTGCTGCACGCAAAAAGAGAAAGAAAAAACTTCGGTTCATGCCGAGCGGCGGGCGTTCGTGTACGGCTTGGCCATCCGTGTCAAGGCAGCCCAGAATGGAAACGTAAGACGGGCTATTGCGCAGCGCCGAGCTTGCCGCCTTTACACAGCTCGCGGTGATTGCGCGACGACGTATCATGCGTGCGGCGGGCCGGGTGGCCGGTCGTTTCAGGTAACGTGTAAGCAAGCGCCGCGGTGATGATAGTATCTCTGCCTGCGCGCGCGGGCCGAGGCGTCGGAAATGGCGCTTGCGCTGGTCCAACCAAGACATTGCTTCGGCGCTGATGTTTAGGAACGCGACGGTGCTCGAGGCCACCAAACCGGGGCACTCCTGTCGCCTTGCGGTCACTTGAGTTGAACTGACGGACCTGAAGAAAAGGCCTGAAATTTAGTTCGAGATTACGACATGATTAGAAGATGATGACGAATGGAAAGCGACGGTAGTATCAAATGATCAATGTTAGTACTACTACTAGATATTTTAGGTCCCAGCTCCCAAGTACTGCTATAGTGCTCCTAGGCTTCATCAGAGATTATTGATTTTGTGGTTTAATAAAGTATGATACTGTATGGACAATGAGACCACGCCATTGATCATTGCACTTTCTATACTGCCGCGTGTTTGGCACATACCAGCTTTACTGGGGATCTTTGAAAGGATCATATGACAAACAACCTTATTACTCCCTCTGTTCAAATATATAGGTCGTTCTGGAGTTTTTCACAGGAAACAAGGAGGTTGATAATTTGATCCTGCTACCCCTCTTGAATAGATACCCATAGTCTTTTACAATGACCCAGCACTTGTTATTAATGAGGCACTCTATTTCCTCCATTTGCTCTGCTTTCTAACCAGAGCGAAAACACGAAAGACCAATTTTACTTGGCGCCATTTTTACAACATAAGCAGCCAAATCCATATTCACACACGTTACAAGTTCTCAATATTCAAACTTGCTGGAGCCAAAAACTAGACTTAACATGACTACATATAAATATGACTAGCTTCTTCCTGTGAAGTCTTGTTCTCATTCCATCTTCTGATCTCCCTCTTTCTTACTCCCAGCCATGGCATCTGACCTCAATATTCCTCCTGATTTTGAAGATGAAGATGTACCAACAGAAGCAGTAGGAGCCATGCCAGTGCAACGTGATGGTGGCCCTCTTGACCTGAACATTCCATCAATAGAGGCAGAAGGTGATCCATGGGAAGCCATCCCACCACCAGCAGCAGTAGGAGAAGGTGGTCCAGATGAAGATATCCCAGCAGCAGCCGCAGGAGGAGAAGGTGGTCCATATGTCATCATGGACTTGAACATGGAGCCGGACCTGGATGATAAGGCACATATGTTAGATAACACAACAGGTTTTGGAAACCTTTTGATTTTACTTATGCACAAGTAGTCCTGTAATATGCTCTGTTAAGAACACATGTAGTGTCAGCATATGTTAGTTTTAGACAATAAAAAGTGACAAGTTAAACAGGATAATAGAAATAGAACAGGTTTGTCTCTTGCAAAATTTTGCTATGACGACTGATAAATGAAAACATGCTTTGTGTTGTGTTGTAATATGTAGGTAATGAACACCTTGTACAACCTGATCAGTATGGAAGAAGGAAGTTTACAATCAATTAGAAAAGGAATGCAATTGTCTGTGCATTACAAGTAATTGCAGTTAGTAACAATGGTAAACTAAAAAAGAACACCACACAACTTGTTGCAACAACTATTGGTGTGCATTTGTGCATAGTTCAACGCATTTGGAATGAAGCAAAACAACAGAGTGCAGAGGGGAGGGAAGTAGTGAATGTTCCTCATAAGAAAACCAAGCGTGTCAGTCGCAAACAACTTGAAGTAGGCTATTCACAGATACCTTCCATTCCTTTGCGTAAGAGAACTACTATAAGGTCACTAGCAAGTTGTTTGCATGTTAGCATTGGCACCTTGCACCGGAGGTTCAAGATGGGCATGCTGAGACGTCATTTCACTATATTGAAGCCTCTTCTAAAGGATGAGAACAAAAAGGCCCGGCTATATTTATGTTTGTCCATGCTAGAGCAAAGTACAATGAACACAGATCTTATTTTCATAGATATGCAAAATATAGTACATATTGATAAAAAATGGTTTCACATGACAAAGAAACGAAACAAATATTACTTGCTTCCAGAAGAGGAAGATCCATACCGAACAACTCAAAACAAAAACAGCATATGCAAGGTGATGTTCTTAGGGGTTTGGGACAAGCCTATGTCTGATGAGCATGGAAATGAAATATTTTTAGGCAAACTTGGTATTTTTCCCATTTGTTAAAGAGGAAACGGCTCCAAGGTCAAGCAAGAATAGGCCAAAAGGGACCTTGATAAAAAAAAACTAGTGATTGAAAATAGACTAGTTATGAAGGACTACCTAATTAACAAGGTGCTGCCTGCAATAACACAACATTGGCTAGAAGAACATGCAGGAGAGACCATATTTATCCAATAGGACAATGCTAGGACTCATGTGGACATTCGTTTGGTGCAGCAGCCAACCAATTCCCCCGACATGAATATATTAGATTTAGGCTTCTTTAGCTCCATTCAATCTTTGACAAACAAATGCAGTCCAATGACCTTACAAGAGCTGATTAATGATGTAGAGGAGAAGTACAACGAGTATGATGTGTCTAAGGTGACTCGAGTGTACCTATCTTTACAAGCTAATATGATTGAGACCATAAAGTGTGATGGTGGAAATGGATATAAGCAACCTAATATGAATAAGGATAGACTTGAAAGGCAAGGTGTGCTGCCCTCACGCCTATCATGTGAGTTGACCTTGGTTCAACGGGCAAGAGAAATTCTAGGTGATCTTCCTTAAGAATTGGAGTTTGGATGATAAGGTTTAGCTTTTATAGTACTAATAGTATGGTCTTTTGTAAAGGGAACAATAGTAGTGAGAGAGAGAGAGAGAAACAGAGAGGGAGCGTCGGTGGAGACGGGGTCACGGGTGGAGCAACCGAAGAATCGAGATTGATGGGACATCTGAGGTGGGTGAATTAACTCAATGGCAAAATAGTAACTTCCTCTTTTCTGGTTTCTTGGAATCTGAGAACAACTTATAATTTGAGAATTTTAGATGAGGCTAGAATGACTTATAATTTGAAACGGAGGGAGTACTATTATTTCAAAATCAGCTCATCAGTGAAGGACAGTATCTGAGCATCTGCTGAAAAGAAAAGTAAAAGACAAACAAAGCTCTTCAATATTAAAATAACAGGTGAAGCATTTTATATAGTCTTACATCACCCACTAACCTATCCTTTCAGAGTGTGGCATCGTTTTAACATAAAATACAAACTCTACAAACTTAGTGATTGGCTTGTGATTATCCTTTTTCATGGACTCTGTTCTTTCATCAAAGTACGTTTGTGGCTTTGACTCTCCAAAGCTTTCAAAGCTGCTTTCAAGTCCCTCACGAATTTTGTTTGACGAATGGCAACCGTGTGACTAGCAAGAGTAATAATTTACAAAAGAAGGATTCTGTTATAATTTTAGCGCATCAGACGACTCTGACAAAATGAGTTGGTTGTGTTTCAAATAACACAGCTTGACAGTACTAGTTATAATTGTGTAGAATGTAGATTATTAATCATCGGAGGGAATCACCAATTAGAAACATGTGTATAAACGGACTAAACAAGGTTTGAGTGAGAACCGAGCAAAGAAGCTGGGCTGTGATTTACACAATAACTACCAATAAATTTTAGTGTAATTTGTGAGAGATGATAATGTAACACAAAAAAATGATAGCCTAGAAAAACGCTTCATTTTTTTTTCTAGTGCGAAACTGATCTACTTTTGACGTTTGGATGTTGTGTAAAATGTCTCTACACATTTGAGTATGGAGATGAGTCTAATTGGTTACTCATCAGCTAGACACGTCGGTCTTTTGTTTTTTCAGAAGACGTACCCTTTGTTTGTTCCAGAGAGAGAGCAAATCGTGATGCATTCGGGAAATTAAAAAAGGGATAAACAAAACGCGCCAGGTAGGGGTCGAACCTACGACCTTCTGCTTAGGAAACAGACGCTCTATCCACTGAGCTACAGGCGCTTGGTTGCTCTTGACTAATTGATTAATGAATTTGACTGACTCGACTTTTGTGGCCTTGTTCTGAAAAGCTCATGTTTCTGTTGTTTTCGTGGTCCGGCGCGTCAGGATCTTAAATCTACGAGGGTAGGTATTGTTTTGGTTTGCTATGGCTACAGGATTCAGCGGTGAAGCGCTGCATATGAGGTAGGTATGGTGAGTTTTTACAGTTCCACTTGTGTTGTTCTACGCCCTCGTGTCCCACGTTTTAGAAGCACAAGGTGCAGCGAATTTATCGTCTAATCATTTTACTGTATCTCACAAAGCTCATTCGCAGAAGTTGGGCCCGTGTTCTTCGTTCGTTCCCTGATAAGGCCTTATTGGATGGGCTTATTAGGACTCTGCCTATCCATGCAGATGTAGCGTGGGCTGGATATAATGAGACAAAAGTTGAAAGACGGTCGATGATATCGATCATCGAGCAAATAGCCGAATACTATTCCCCTAAAAAATAAAAAGCAAATACTACAAAATATGTGTAAAATTGATGATAGTTTATACAACTGCAAAATTTGGGTTCTATCATCAATTCATCAGTCGATGTCACAGGTTCAACGCCATGGCTCTAATGAATTTGCAGTAGATTGGCAGGCTAAACCCACACCATACCACAAGACTACATTTCTACGAGAATGGTATCCATCATTTGCAAACTACAATGCATAAGCTGCATTCCGCGAGTAAATCAATGTACGATTATCGATAACAGTATGCATAGAAGAAGCATTACACTTATGGTATACTACTAGCACCATGTTTTCATATCCATAATCCCATTGTAGACTTTACCCAAATATCTCGGCAGCAACACTATTGGAGAATCAAACAAGCGGACAAGTCACAATTCCATTGTAAGAGAAACATAAACATGATCGGCGACCACGCACCAGCGGGGTGAAGAAGAGGAAGAGGAATAAGACGAGGAAGAAAGAGTGAGCCGGTTCCTCAGTCCTCGGGCTCGAATTCCGGGTCGCCGTTGGGGTGCATCTCCCTCCACTGGTCCTCGGGCCAGTACTCCTTGATGTGGCCGTACTTCTTGCGGAACTTCTCGATCTGGCTGTCCATGACCACCAGCGCCGAGGTGTCGCCGACGTAGTAGGGGTGGTTGCCGGACCACACGTCCACCGTGTACTCCGGCTTGGTGCCCCCCGTCACCAGCACCAGCTCACCGTTGCAGTACACCTTCGCGTCCTCGTAGATCTGCGGGTGCAGCCCCTTCTTCCGCATCGAGCAGCGCATCCCCTGCGAAGGCAGCCACCAATTTCAAATTCGTTTCTGGTAAGGAATGAATGGCGGCGCCGACGACTAATTCGCGCTTGCGCGCGCGTACCTGGGAGGGGACGACGGAGCGGAGGGTGCGGGCCGTGGGCGCGGTGGCGGGGGCAGGGAGGAAAGAGGTGGAGAGCGAGAGCGTCATGGCGGATGGCCTTCTTCCCTCGCGCGCAGCGGCGACGGTGTCTCTTCCGTTTTCAGTTGCTCTGATCTTCTTATCCTCTGGTGCTCCTCGTGCCTCGGTGCTCGCCTACCGCCAGGCCTGGTTGGGCTCTAGAATTTTCGTTTCATTTTGTGGTCTGTGTTTGGGCTGTTCACGTGGGCAATGCTACGGCCCATAAGAATTTCATAAATGTCATTTTCGTCTTACTTTCTTCTCAAAAAAAAAAATTTCGTCTTACTGTATTTACCTTTTTTCTGATCAGCAGTATTTCCATTCGTTGGACAATAAAACACTCAAAAATATATTTCCTTCCCTTAAAAATTCATCTATCAGTTTAAGCATTTTTTTTCCAAGGCAAAGGCGTTGCCAAAAAAGAACTCGTTCCTCGAACGGGGGCCTTGACAGGCTGAATTCTCTTAACCGGGCCGCAATGGGCCCCTTTACTCCACAACGCGACGCTTCCCCAACTCCTCCGGCCACCACCTCCCCCGCCGGCGCCTCTCCCCGACTTGTCGCTGCGAGACTTCCCCCGCCGTTACCTCTTCCACCTCCCAGCTCCTTGCTATCGGCGTCGGCTTGAATGGCAGGCTTGCCACCGCCGCTTCGTCCTCTGCCGCCCACGGTTTCATCCGCCGCCGCCACTGCGGGGGTCCGGTTCGGCGGCGTTGATTCCCGTGGTGCGGCATTTCCCGGAGGCCATCCCTCTGGAAATTCTTCATCACCTTAGCGCCCACTGCGGCGCGACCACCGTCGTCCGCTGAGCAATGTATTCTCTCTCCTTCCCCTCATTCCTTTTAGTCCCGTCCTGTATACTGGTGTTTTTCACGTTTATGACGTCAATGTTGTTTATAGCTGGTAAAAAGAAAAAACATACGAGATCGTGAATGACCCATTGATTCAGCAATCAGATATATGTTTCCTAGTTCCTATTGCCTCCACATTATAGCAATTAGTATCCAAAGATTGTATCATGGGCCATTTTGTGTCTTGAATATTTTCCCAAATTGATTACAACACATATAGATGGGAAGAGTCCATATTGATTGCATTGAACAAGCCTTGTGGATCATGGATTCAATGTACATTGTCTCCTACCGAGTGCTTAACACTATTTGCATTTTTTTTTCTGTTGATCCATCTTTTGGTTCCTGTAAATTTACACAACATAATTGGAAGACGAAGTGGTACAGTACAGGCACATAAACTGAAACCCCTGGAGAAAATAGCATATACTTGGATATTTATAAGAAGTCTGTATTCCTACTGTCCGATACTCTGTAATATTTTGGTTCGCTTGACATGATCTCAAAGGTGTTATGCTTAACAGCATCTAATATTTTGAAAATTTCAATCTGTATATTCTATTTTATTTTAAGAAATAAAAATTTGTCTCTTTGGGGAGATGCCTTGAAAAGGTAAACTTTTATCACATTTACATGAAAACTTACCCTACTTCTTACAGCCGTAATATCATATTTTTTGTTTAACTCAAATAGAATATTGAATGATTAATGATATATTTCTATCCCCCTTTAAAAGTTGCCTTTATTCTATCTTTTTTGGGGGAAACAATGTGAATGGTAGAGCAAAGGCCCTTTGTCGTTTATTTGAAAGCAATGTCATGCTGTAAATGTATCTTGCGTGAATGTTTCCAAACAGCTCACCGGCATTAGTTCCATCTCCTGCAAGCTGCTTCTGAAGAGCTTCATGCGTACCATGGGAAGCTGTTGTTCCCACCTCACACCTAAAATTTTGTCGTTTGCCATAACGTACTTTGTTTTATATTTTCTGTTGATTAAAGACGTCTAGAAACAATGAATGGGTTAAGGAAAAGTGCAAACGATTACGTAGCATTTTGGACATATTATCTGTAAATGTTTGTAGAGGGGAAAGCCGCACGCCAAAGCTGTTTGGCTCTGAAATAAAGAATTGACGCGTACAAGCTACGGCATAAGTTGTTTGCATATCAACCCACCATTACCTTTCTTATGTGTCTATAGAGTTATTTTTTTGCTTTTTATGCAGTATAATTGGAATTATATATTATGAATAAAGAGATTAAACCACATATTGGCACACAGATATTAATATTTACAAATGTGGCTGACATCTTCAATTTTTTGACCTGCACTGAAGGTGCTCATGCACATTAACCGATGCATCTTCATTAAGCTATATTTTTTTTTTAAAAAAAAAGAGGAAAAGAAGGATCCAATGAAAAATACTTTTCCAAAATAAATATGTTGCCAATGGGTGAGGGGAAAACAGGGGAAACAATGACGACTCATCGAACTGAATCCACAGGCGAGACTTGCTGAAAATGTGAAGTCTGTTTGATTTTTTGACATGGATTGCAAAAGCCAAAAACATCTAGCCTGAAATGTGAGCCTGTCAGCCTGTTTTGTTTCTGTATGCGACGTTACGCTAAAGACATCCAGCCTTTTCATGGTTGTTGATGCCTTCACACAATTCATCTCTGCCTGTCTGCCCCCCTTAGCATGCTTTATAAGCACACCACCATCATCTCAGTTAGACACAACACAGCGAGAAGCCACAAGAACACTTTGGAAGGCAAGCTCGACTTCAATCTCTCGGCCATCTTTGTGTTCTGTTGTGAGTATATGATCCCTTGCTGTGTTTATCTATATCTTTTATCCATATCTGTGAAGTTTTAATGGAAAGCTGTTGAATGCAATCAACCATGTACTATGCGAATGCATCTGTGTCTTGAATGGTTGCTTTATGTTTATTTTGATTGCTCATTCTCACCAATAGTAGAGTGCATCACATTAAAGGTCTGGTTTTGATCCCATGTTTGTGTTTATGCATGCAATTTTGCCGTTTAGGGCTTTTGATTCTATACATTGTTTGAGGAACATTCATTATGAATCTAGTATTGTTTTAGGAAGCAGTAAATCTTGGTTTGATCATAAGGTTGCACTGCATATATGGCAGAAAGTTGTTTTTGCTCGATGCTTATTTTGTTCCTCAATTATTATGCCCCTTATCTACTTAAATACTATTTATGTTGGAGGCCTTACTGCTTGATGTCAATTTGCATTATTCGATGCCATTAACTAGTCATTTTGCTTCTGCCTGGTCTTGATTTCCTTGGAAAAGTTGGTGGTTGATTTTTTAGAGTGTCTGTGAGGCTAGATGATGGGTTCATCATGAATGTTCTCTTGATGTACTAGAGTTACTTATTCATTTATTTGAGTTGCAGGTGCTCTGCTAGTTGGAGTAAGAAATGCAGTTCACGCGAGCATTGGATGTAAACACACGTCCTCACCCAACAAGAGGATCTGGTGATGACAGTGGGATTGAGAGGCTAACTGAAAGATTAAATATCGGGGTCAAGCATGAGAAATCATTAAAGCATAAGTGCTTTGGTGGTAGAGTTGCTGGAACTGCACAATGTGTGCTTAATACAGATATTGGTGCTGAAACTCCTGTGAGCATCTAACTCAAAGTCATTGAACTCTTACATGGTGTTTTATTTTCTTTTTATTGAATATCTCGTATCATAACATTTTTGTTCAATGGGCTCTTTGTAATGTTTGATATTCTGGACTCTGGCTTCACTGCAACAAGGAGTTCTAGTTTTCCTACAATAAGTTCATATGGAAATAAACAGTAGATGCTGCTGAGGAGTGTCCCTAACAAATGTTATCATAATATCTTATAGTGTGTGCCGCTCATTGTCACAAAATATATAAGTGCGTCTCTTTGCCCTCATGATCCATAGATTTTTCTTCAATTCTATCTAAAAATGCTCTGCTAATGTATTCATTTAATATTTGTTTAAGTAATCTAACTTTAAGCACCAAATTTGCAGCACTTTCAAGCACATTCCTCCCGAAAGAGTTATGCTGATGCAAACCGTGTATCTGCTGTCATTTTGGGTGGAGGCACTGGAGCTCAACTCTTTCCTCTGACGAGCACGAGGGCTACGCCAGCTGTAAGAGAAAAAATTGAACATCCAAAATTGATTACTCTGTTTATATATTATAAAGATTGAAAACTTCTAATTTACATTAGCCTTAACTCAGTTTTCATTGTGGATTCAGAATTTCTTCTCAATTTAAAAGTATTTATTCAATCATCAAACGAACATACAACTTTTTTGAGACTCAGCTATAATGTTTCAAAAGCTTATGTTTTCAATCACGATATTGTAGAAGCCTTCGACCCCAACTCTTATATAGAATGGTCTTTTTTTTTTTTTTTTTTTTTTTTTTTTGCATTGCTTAGGTTCCTGTTGGAGGAGGTTACAGGCTTATTGATATCCCTATGAGCAACTGCTTCAACAGTGGTATAAATAAGATATTCGTGATGACACAATTCAACTCTGCTTCGCTTAATCGCCATATTCATCGTACATACCTTGGCGGAGAGATCAGCTTCACTGATGGATCTGTACAGGTAATTTACCTCATCTTTTGATATGCTTAAGTGGGAGCAACTTCGTATGAGAGAATAACAAAGAGAGATCAGGATTCAACTCTAGATCCAAACCAATGCGGTACTGAACTTAAGACTACTTTTATTTAGGCTGTCTACCTGTCATGTCTTTAGGTTCGCCTTGATGTTCCACAGGATGAACATATTATGATTAATAGGATGGATAAAATGAAAGCTAATTTTTCTGACATACAGGTATTAGCAGCTACTCAAATGCCTGAAGAGCCTGCTGGATGGTTCCAGGGTACAGCAGATGCTATCAGAAAATTTATCTGGGTACTTAAGGTAGTTATTTTTTTTTCTCTTTTAGTGGATGGTTATTTTTGCACCATTTCTTTTCCAGAATCTTAAGATTACAACCTGATACGGGATATTTACTCAGGATTACTACGTTGAGAAAGATATTGAGCATATTGTAATCTTGTGTGGTGATCAGCTTTATCGAATGAATTACATGGAACTTGTGCAGGTATAACATATTCTTCTTCTTTTGTTTCATCCATGTCCCCGTGTCATCCATAGCCAACTGTTTTTGACACATATTATTTGCAGAAACATGTCGATGATAATGCTGACATTACTATATCATGTGCTCCTGTTGACAAGAGGTAAAACAAACAGTGATTATTCTAGTTTGTGAACAAAGTGTTTTATTCCAACACAAAATACACATTCTAATTGCTTCCCTTCTTTCTGGAAGCCGAGCTTCTAACTATGGTCTGGTGAGGTTTGATGATACTGGTCGGGTACTTCAATTCTTCGAGAAACCAAAGGGCGATGATCTTGAATCTATGGTTAGGAATGCTTTGGAGTACATAAAATCATTTTTTCCTTTCATTTTATAGCTGAGCTCTTCGTTTTGTTCTTTAATTTCTGGGTTCTGTTCTCGGTCCATTCAGGAATCATTATCTGTTCTGCTGTATTGTCTAACTCTTAAGCTGCTGATGTTACAGAGAGTTGACACCAGTTTCCTGAGCTATGCAATAGGTGACACACAGAAACTTCCGTACATTGCATCCATGGGAGTTTATGTCTTCAAAAGAGATGCACTTTTATACCTTCTCGAGTAATCACTTTCCCGCAATTTCGTCATGTCCATTTCCTAGTTCTGTCTTCTAATAGCATCAATTCTTAGGTCAAAATATCCACAATTGCATGACTTTGGATCTGAAATCCTTCCAAGAGCTGTACTCGAGCACAATGTGCAGGTAACTTTGATAAAATATTCTAATAGGACAGCAGTGTACATACCAATGTTCTACTTATGTACTCTCATGCCCATACATTATAAACTAACAATATATTGCTTTTAATGTTGTCAGGCATGTATCTTCACGGGCTATTGGGAGGATGTTGGAACAATCAAATCATTTTTTGATGCAAACTTGGCCCTCACAGAGCAGGTGTTATGCCATATATGTATTGTGTACTTAATACGTTACATCAAATCCTGTGTAATGTGTATTTAATAAAACATCTTTTTATGTTTGGTTTTTAGCATCTTATTGCCATCCTGTATTCGTGTTACACTTCAGTTAACTTACTGTTAAAATAGTTGATTGCTAGAACTGACACAAATTCAACTCACATATTTCTGTCTTCAGCATCCCAAGTTCGAATTTTATGATCCGAAGACACCTTTCTTCACATCATCTCGGTACTTGCCACCAACACAGCTGGATAAGTGCAAGGTACAGTTTTGTGGAACACAGCTGGTATAATAGAGCCGAACAGTTGCATATCTTAGTTGGTTGTTCTCCTCTCCAGATCAAAGGTGCATTTATATCAGACGGCTGTTTGCTGAGTGAATGTGTCATTGAGCATTCTGTTATTGGAATCTGTTCACGCCTGAGCTCTGGATGTGAAGTCAAGGTATAGTCTACTGAAGTCTCATATATTCTTTAGAATCAAATATTTGTTTTGAGCCGCTACACCTATTGCTGCTGTTGCAGTTATCAGCATTAGGGTTTTACAAATGTGGTCTAAAAGCCTGGCTTGAAAGGGTTCTTGTCTGAATAAATTTTCTGGAGTCTGGACCCTGTTTGTGTTTTGAAAAAACTTAAGGTCCCTTCATCTTCTGCTAGTGCTACCAATTTCAATCTGTTTGTGTTTACACTGACCACCTCAATCCTGTTTTTACCCCACATTGCACCCAACCATGGATTCCCAGGTCATTAATACAACAAGAATTTTATGATCCTTAATCTACAGTTGGTCTGTGTGTACTTGAAAACTGGTAATGATTTTTTTTATTTGTTGTTTCTAATAACTACAGGATACTGTGATGATGGGGGCAGATTTCTATCAAACCAAAGAAGAAGCTTTGAACTTATTGTCATCAGGGAAGGTCCCAATTGGTATTGGAGAGAACACAAAGATAAGGTGAGGATGAACCGAATTCACATGCACTAGTTCTCAGTTATCATGTCCACCTACACCTGACATCTTCGTCTCTGATGCTATGCAGGAACTGTATCATCGACATAAATGCAAAAATTGGGAGGAACGTAGTCATCGAAAATAGCATGGTGAGCGACTACTCCAAACTGACTGGCCGTTGTATTTGTTTGTTCCGCGCTGCTCACCTTGAGTTTTACTTTTGTGACAGGGTGTCCAAGAAGCCGATCACCTGGAAGAGGGATACTACATCAGATCCGGAATCGTGGTGATCGTGAAGAATGCAACCATCAAGGACGGGACTGTCATATAAACGGCTTGCGCCTTCAAATCAAGAGTCTGAAATGCTAGTCTCAGTGGCAGGAACACAAAATTGTTGGGGCGCAAGATACGTAGCCTGTCATTGCTTGGTCGTACCTGGACCTTGGTATCGTTATATTTGAATTGCAATAAGCTGCACTGGATGCTGCAGCAACTTTTGACATTTCCGTTATTCAGTTTGTAAAACTGGGTTTGCTATCTATCGTCCTAAATAAATGATGCTTGGTTTTTTCCTACTTTTGGCTGCCTTCTGGAATCTGGATCACTATCCATCTGAAGACCGCATTGACCTTTGAACCCATTTCATTATGGCCTTTGGTTAGCATGAAACAGCCATTTGCTTTATTTCAAATCTGCTCGCTCGCTAGAAGGAAAGATGGGGCTCCTCTGTTGCCTACCCCGAGCATTCCTCTTCCGTCGCTTTTCTCGAACTTGCAGTGCGGCCCCTTCTCCGTTGCTTCACTTTTGTTTCATTTTGCATAGGTGCTTCAAATGCTGCCATTTTGCCATGGAATAGTTAACAAACCTTTCTGTTCAGCTAGGCAGCTTTGGACTGGAACCAGAGCACCCAAACACCACAAACACATCTGCAGGCTACCAAAATCACAAACGATCACACCCCCACTGCTAAAACCCTCAGCATTCTTTACGAAATGCAGTCCAGGCCCGCCCTCCACAGCGACTCAACCCCGGTGGCCACCGCCGATGCCGACGCCGCGGCCGCTTTGCTCTCCATCCTCCAGAGTCCCGACCCCGCCCGCCTCCCAGCGGCTGGCATCGCCCCGACGCCTGGCCTGCTGCAGCACCTTCGTCCCGCGCTCCATGCCCTCCCCGACTCCGCGCTCCCCGTCCTCGCCCGCTGGGCCGGCGCTGCCACCGCCGTCTCCCTTCTGGCCTCCCGCGGCCTTTTCGCAGCATCCTGGCGCCTCCTCCTTTCATCCTCTTCCCCGGCGCCCCCTCCCCTCGCCGCGTTCGCCCCGCTCCTCCGCCGCTACGCTCGCCTCGGCCGCGCCACCGCCGCTCTCCGCGCATTCCGCTACCTCCGCCGCCATCCCGATCGCTACACCGTCGATGACGACGATGGAGATGACTCCTCGTCGGCGGTCTCCCCGTTGGTCCTGCTGACCGTGGACGCGCTCTGCAAGGAGGGCCACCCGCGCGCCGCCGTGCAGCTCGTCGAGCACCTCCGGCGCGACGAGCCCGGGTGGGCGCCCGACGTGCGGGCCTACAACATACTCCTCAACGGATGGTCCCGCAAGCGCCGGCTCGACAAGGTGGAGAAGCTCTGGGCAGCGATGCGCGCCGCGGGCGTGCGGCCGACGGTGGTGTCGTACGGGACCTTCGTCGACGCGCTCTGCATCATGCGGCGGCCGGACCAGGCGATGGCTCTCCTCGATCAGATGCGAGAGGAGGGGATCGACGCCAACCTGCTCACCTGCAACCCCATCGTGTACGCGCTCGCTCAGGCGGGCCGCTTCGGGGACGCGCACAAGGTGCTCGAGAAATTTCCCCTCTACGGTGTCGCTCCGAATATCTCCACATTTAATTCCCTCGTCTTGGGCTACTGCAAGCATGGGGACCTTACCGGGGCTAGTGGCGTGCTCAAGGCGATGCTGGGACGGGGCATTTCGCCGACTGCAAGGACGTACAACTATTTCCTCATGGCCTTTGCCAGGAATCGCAATGTTGAGCTGGGGATGAATCTCTATAATAAGATGATCAACAATGGCTATGAGCCGGACCGGCTCACTTACCATCTCCTGATCAAGTTGTTGTGCGAGTCGAACCGGCTTGAATTAACACTGCAAATGATCCAGGATATGAGAAATAGTGGTTTTGAGCCGGATCTAGCAACCAGCACTATGCTGATACATCTTCTTTGCCGGCGTCATCAGTTTGAGGAGGCTTTTGTGGAGTTTGAGCATATGTTTGAGAGAGGGATCGTGCCCCAGTACATCACTTATCGGATGCTTATGAAAGAGTTCAAACGGCTCGGCTTGTTTGAACTGATTCAGAAGTTGACAGATCTAATGCGCTCAGTGCCACATTCGACTAAGCTACCAGGCAGTTACAGGGATAAGGAAGGGGATGATGCTATTGAGAAGAAGAAATCAATATTAGATAAAGCCCGGGTTGTTTCTGATGTTTTAAAAGCGAGTAAAGACCCAAAGAAACTAAAGCTCAAAAACCCTGAAGAAACTGATGTTGAGGCTGCAGATAGGATAGTAGCCAACATTAGGAGAAGAGTATACGGAGATGCCTGTAGCATAGGACAATCTCTATCCTGAGCATGGATTTGCGATGTGTTAAATTTATCCATGTTGATCATATGATGACTGGTGTAGCTTCAGTTGCATCAATTACCTGGACTAGAAATCTGACCACACCTAGGCAGCTTATCTTCTCATTGCTTTTTGAGGGAAACAGCTTATCTTCTCATTGTTTATCGAGACACTGACAATATGGGATCTCTAAATTGAAAATAGGTATTTGATGCTTGGTTTGCAGCATCCTGTTATACTTCACTTTAACTTATAATTGAAATAGCTGGTTATTAGAACCTGAACACAAATTAAACTCATGCATTTCTGTCTTCAGTTCAGCCTCCCAAATTCGAATTTTATGATCCATAGACACCTTTCTTCACGTCATCTCGGTACTTGCCATCAACACAGTGGAGGAGTGCAAGGTGCAGTCCACATTTACATGTCATTCTAAGGTTTTCAACTTGCCATCAAACGGCTGCTTGCTGAATGACCGTAGCATTGAGTTTTCTGTTATCGGAATCTGTTCACTCCTGAGCTCTGGATGTGAACTCAAGGTATACTCTACTAAAGTCTCATAAATATTTGATTTGAGCCACTATAGTTATTGCAATGTAGTGCAATTATCAGCACTAGGGTTGTACAAATGTGGTCTAAAAACCAGGCTCTAACAGGCTCTGGTCTGAATAAAATTTTCTGGAGTCTGGACCCTGGACAGGGTCATTAAAATATTGTTTGTGTATTGACAAAACTTAGATCCCTTCATCTTCTGCCGGTGCTACCATACTTCTACTGTTCTTCATATGAATACAGAACACTCCAATTCTTGTTGTTACACTCCTAGGGAGCCCTAGAAAAGAACTGGATTCCCAGGGCATGAATGTGGCTATAATTTCCTGATCCTTCATCTAGACTCGATTCGTGTGTACTTGAAAACCAGTCACGACCTTTTTTTGTTGCTGTTTCTTATAACCAGGATCCTGTGATGATGGGGACAGATCTCTATGAAACCAAAGAAGAATCATTGAAGTTACTGTTATCAAGGAAGGTCCCAATTGGTATAGAGCCAACACAAAGATAAGGTAAGAATGTCAACCAAGAATGCACATGCGCTAGTTCCCAATTACCTTGTCCAGACACACCTGAGATCTTTGTTTCTGATGCTATGTAGGAACTGCATCATTGACATGAATGCCATAATTGGGTGGAATGTAGTCATTGGCAACAGCAAGGTGAGCTAGTCCTCTAAACTGACTGGACGTAGTATTTGTTTGTTCTGCACTGCTCACCTTGAGTTCTACTTTTTGTAAAAAAACAAAAGAAAACTGGAAAAAGCTTTCCACTAAACTAAAACCGAAGTCAGGTCATCGGCTACAATGAATGTACAAAATCCGGAACACAGTCTGGCTACAGATCTACAGTACCATTCACTAGAGCTGCACCCTCACTAGCTAATCGATGAGCAACATAGTTACAAGAGCAAGGAGCATACAAGACTTGAACATTATTGAAGGAGGAAGTAATAAAAAACTTTATATCTCTAAAAAGGACTTCACCTTGAGCTGCATCTAGTTGGGAGCTTGTTAGAGCTGTTTTCAGGGTCAAGCAGTCAGTTTCAACTTCCAGGAACATCATTCCCTATTGAGTGAAATATGCCGCAGACCCTTAAACTATTTATGAAAGATCATCCAGATCCACAAACTCTCAAAGTAACTATTTGAGTCCTTAAACTATTTAGTAATGATCATCCAGGTCCACGAACTTTATAGTGATCTATAGATCTATGATCTATTTATTTTGTGACAACTAGGTCTTCACTGTCATCGCCCACCCGCTCTCCAAGCGCAACATAACCGCTAAACCGCTCTGTACGCAGGACGTCACCGTTGTATAACCGCCCAACAGGCAAGCACTGTCGAGCCTACATGACGATGCCAACTAACAGAAGGTACGCTCTGCCTGTCACGGCCTCGCTCTTCCCCACTGAGGCTTATGCCTGCATTCCCGTCTGCCCGTCAGGCAGTGACGATGATGACGGCATGTCACGTGTGAAAGACACCATGCACGGAAGGCAGACCGTCGTTGCGGGTATTAGATAAGCCATCTTCATGGTTAGCGAGTAACAAGCGCGAGAAGACGAGGTCGCGATGGAAAGAACGAGACCAGATGGATGGGCAAGGCCGCAACAGGAAGAGCGTAGCTGTTGCTAGCTGGTGTCGTCGTGGAGGTTCGGTGATGCTCGCGTAGATACCGATTGTTCGGCGGCGGCGATGCGCGTATAGAGCTGATGGGTGGTGACGTTGTGGACCTGTTTGACATAATATAAATAGATCATGGACTTTGAGAAGACACTATAAAATTTGTGGACCTGGATGATCATCTAGAAATAGTTGAAGGACCTAAATGATCACTTTAAAAGTTCATGAACCTATATAAGTATTACTAAATAGTTGAAGGACCTATGATGCACTTCACTCTTCCCTATGGATCAAGGCAAGCATAAGCTCTTGCTGGCAATTGTCTTTGTAGTGCATCCGACATGCTGATGTACTGTTATGGATCAAGGCTTTCACGTTCGATGGCACAAACCCCACGGCACCTCCACTGCAGTCTGCAATTGATAATTCCAAGTTGAAAATATGGGCGACATAGGACCACCTTGCACCGTCCATCTTACACCTGATCCGTATGTCAGCCACTGAAGCTGACATAACACGATGTTGACGCAAAGAAGCATCTGCCACCAGATCAGCCTCGCTGAATGTGCCATCAATTCAAAGCCACCAAGGCCGAACCAGTGGTGCACCTGAAACTGTGCATCTGACGAAGGCTGACTCCAACAGATCCGACAGCTGAACTATGACCAGAGGCTGCAACTAGCTCCCCTTCTGCATCTCTTACAACAAATCTCCATCCACCTGATTTATTAGCTTCTTGAAAGGAGCCATCAAAACTAATTTTGAAATACTCTGACCTTAGCTTCCTCTATTTCTGAATTGGTTGAATGTGAATTACCCTTCAATTTACAGAAAAAAATCAAGAAACTCTAGAGCAGATCTCTGAATCTGAAAACACACCTGAGTTGGTGATTTTTGTCGTTCACCAGCATTCCTCTCGGTGTAGAGAACCTGCATGAGTTCAAGACTCTTCGGGATGGAAACTTGATTTCTACATTTTTTTTGTGACAGGGTATAAAGAGGTCTATCACCCGGAAGGATACTACATAGCGTCCGGAGTCATGGTGATCTTGAAGAATGCAACCATCAAGGACCGTCGACGGATCTGTCATATAGACGGCACACGCCTCCAAATCAAGAGCACGAAATGCAACAATCTTGGTGGCCAGGTTCTTTAGAGTCCTTAGATATGATATGAAGATTGTCAACTAACCAATGGCACCATTTCGCACACACAGCAGCGAGTTATATGTGAGCTGCAACAAGCTGCCTGGAAGCTGCAGCAACCCTGAGATTTTCGTTATTCAGCTTGTAATACTGGGTTCATTTTCTTCCATCCTAAATAAATGATGCATTTTTTTTTCTCTACTTTCGGTTGCCCGCTGGTATCTGGATCATTTTATCCATCCGAAGACCGCAGGGACCTTTGAGTGCCATTTTTTTAAGGCCGTTGGGTTAGCAACTTAGCGTGAAACAGACATTTGCTTTGTTTCGACTCTGCTTGCTCGCTAGTCTGAAGGACGGGGCTCCTTTATCGTCCTACTTCTTTTTGTTCTATTTTCTTGCCAAGTTGTTTTGGCTCTTCTACATCTCCCTCTGCTGTTTTCGATCGAAGAGTCTAAAAAGTTCATCCAGCAGTAAGTAATAAACAAAATAAGCGCGTTAACCGTTAAGCGCTTAACGTCTCAGCGGACCAGCTTACGGTTAAGCCTCATCCCTCTTCAGCTGGCTCTGTCTCGACTCTCGACACAAGGAATCGATCCCTCCTCTTCCTGTGGAGGCTGGTGACGACTGACGCGGGCTGCCCTGCCCCGCCGGCCGGACGTCTCCCTCTACCTTGCGAGGCTGCGACACCAACCAGGCACATCCTGAGGTAAACTGTACACCTTTCCCTGTTGAGACCAAGCAATCTGGATACAACATAAAATAAGATTATCATTGCGGATATTATTTGTTTGAAGAAGTGACTGCCCATAATAAAAGTGGAAATCGAACATACAGGCTCGAAATTCTTTCTGTTAGCCAGCCAAATCCTTGGGTATCAAACTAAAATTCCAAATTCACCCGTTCTCCTTGTCACCCCGGGGACTGCGCAGCAGTACCCGCGGCACAAGGGGGACATGGCCCATGGGGTCCGCCACTGGGCAGTGCGGGAGGTTTAAGAGAGAGAGAGAGTGTGTGTGAGAGAGAGAGAGAATATCCTTTCTTCTTCGCGGCGATTGTCGGAGATCCCGACGATCTTGTGCCATCCCGGCCTCCGGAGCGGAGACTTTTATTGATTTCTCCTATTGGTAAGGAACACTGGGCATTGGCGTGTGTTTTGATTGCTTCTAACAGTGAGTTTTGAGTCGCAGCATTGGTCTCTCCTGCATACAGTTACTTTCGTTTGATGGTTTCATGGGTCTGTTAGGTTCGCCCCCGGCGTCCTAGATCTGTCGCTCGTAGGTCAATAGCCGCTGCAGCTGTGCATCCGCCCATTTCCATGTACCCTGCTCGGTTGACTATCACCCACGTATTTAGCAGTTAATTTGCAAAAAAGTTTTGGACCCCTGCTTTCCCCACGTTTAAGTTGGTGCTGACCATGCTCCATAGTTGTCTTGTATTGTCTCTTCGATCTTTCCTTTTTTTTCTTCTTCTTTTTTGGAGAACAAATGCATTAAACACACCCCGTTCTACCCAAATGCAGTATGTCTTTTAGAACCAAAGAAGACACTGCGGGTTAGAAACATAGCATGCTTTGGTTTCAATGGTAGTAGGATTAGCTGCTGAGTTAAACCTTTCAGGTAAAAATGAAAAGTGAAAACCGAGCAAATTGCTATGGCATATGTAGTAGGGTTCAGGGTTTTCTATTTTTGATGTTATTTATGGTTGTACATAGTATATATTCTCTAGTATTATTGGTTCCAATGCTTATTGACGTTCTGAAATGCAAGCTGACTTCAATAGTATGCTGGTTATATGTTCTCAATCTTCTTTTTCTTTCTTTTTCCTGATTAGGTTGCCAATACTACCTTTTCTTTTGAAAATGGATCGTAGTTCGGATGAAGATTCAGAAATCAGTGATTCTGAGATCGATGAATATGAAGGAAAAATTTATGCAAGCCTGATGTCAGGAGACTTGAAGGTCAAGAAGAATGGAGACAATTACAGTTGTCCATTTTGTAGTAACAACAAGAAGAATAATTACACTAAAAACAGTCTTCTTCAGCATGCCTCAGGAGTAGGTGCAGCACCTAATCGGCAGCCAAAGGAAAAGGCAACTCATCGTGCCCTTGCCAAACATTTGAAGAATGACGTTGCTAAATCGCCTGGGATACAGGCACAAATAGTTTCTGAGGAGCCACAACCTCTTCAGAACAGAGATGAGAAGTTTGTGTGGCCTTGGATGGGTGTTCTAGTTAACGTGCCCACTGAGTGGAAGGATGGGCGTCAAGTTGGAGAAAGTGGAAATCGTTTGAAGGAACAACTATCACACTTTTGTGCACTCAAGGTCATTCCTTTATGGAATTTTAGAGGTCATACAGGGAATGCTATTGTTGAGTTTGGAAAGGACTGGAATGGTTTCAGAAATGCACGTAGCTTTGAAAATCACTTTGCGGCAGGAGGATATGGTAAAAAGGACTGGATGGCAAGAAAGAATCAGGGAGCAGAGCTTTATGGTTGGGTTGCACGGGCTGAAGATTATAATTCTTCAGGGCTCATAGGGGATTACTTGAGAAAAAATGGCGACTTGAAATCTGTTAATGATCTTGAAGATGAAGGAGCTCGTAAAACTAACAAACTTGTTGCTAATTTAGCTAATCAAATTGAGGTAAAAAATAGGTACTTAAAGGAGCTTGAATGCAAATACAGTGAGACAACTGCATCACTTGAAAAGATGATGGGCCAAAGGGAAAAACTTCTCCAGTCATATAATGAAGGTTTGTGTTCAACTTTTTTGCTAATTCGTTTTCTAGGAATCTACTTGTATTTCAGAATTGCTATCCTCAACAACTACAATTTTCATTTGCTGAATGATCATTTAAGTATAATCATTACCAGAAATTCGTAAGATGCAGCAGTTAGCTCACAGACATTCTCAGAAGATCATTGATGAGAATCAAAAGCTGCGTTCAGAACTTGAGACCAAGATGAATGAACTTAATTTGAGATCCAAGGAGCTTGATGAGCTTGCAGCAAAAAGTGATTGTGACAAAAGGAACCTTGAGCAGGAGAAGCAGAAGGTATGTGATCCGTCTTTTCCCTTTTTCACCTTTTTGAAATAATGCAGGAAGGAAAACAATTTCCTGAATGTCTCATCTTCTATATATCACTGATAATATTTTTCTGTTATCCTCATGCGGTTTCTTTCCTCAGCGTGATTTTACATGCTGTGCTAGGGTACTACAGTGCAGATGGTTATGAGTACCCATAAAAAATCTCCATGCAGCTTACTATATTTACTCTTGCTTGAATTCAGAATGCAATCAAATCAGGCCATCTTAAACTTGCAACACTGGAACAACAGAAAGCTGATGAGAATGTTCTGAAGCTTGTGGAAGAGCAGAAGGTATGTAGCTTGTTCCCTTTTGGTGCTACGGAGCTTGAGGTTTCAAATATATGGAAATTCTTACTGTATAACAACTGCAGAGAGAGAAACAAGTTGTTTTGAACAAGATTCTGAAGTTAGAACAGCAACTGGATGCAAAACAGAAGCTTGAATTAGAAATACAGCAGCTAAAGGGCAAGTTGAAAGTGATGGAACATATGCCAGGGGACGAAGATTCAGCATCAAAGAATAAAATTAATGAACTGAGTGAGGAGCTTCAAGAAAAGATAGATGAACTGGATGCAATGGAGTCATTAAACCAAACACTGGTTATCAAAGAAAGCAAAAGCAGTATTGAACTGCAAGAAGCTCGGAAAGAGCTAGAAAATGTATAGCAACTTAAACCAATTACATTGAAACAACTAATTACATTGAGACATGTTTATGGACCTTATGTCATTTCATTGATGAGTCTGATTAATGTTATCTGTCTGATTTATCTTTTGATATATGGCATGCTCCACAGGGCTTGCTTGGTCTTTCAGGTGGACAGGCACGTATTGGGATCAAGAGGATGGGGGAGCTTGATCTGGAAGCATTTTCAAAAGCCTGCAGAAAGAAGTGTTCAGAAGAAGATGCTGAAGTTACTGCTGCCTTTCTTTGTTCAAAGTGGGAAGCTGAAATAAAAAATCCTGATTGGCACCCTTTCCGGGTGGTCATGGTTGATGGGAAGGAGATGGTATGAATTTTCATTTGCAATTACTACTTGTATACAGTTCCTATCTCTGTAGATTATGGTTTTTGAGATCCCAACAATCCCCCTGTCCTGTAGAAGTTGTTGATTTATTTTCTGAATGGTTTGATTCCATATCTTGCATATATAATGTCGTTTTGAAAATTGTGCTGTTCCATTCACAGTTATGTTCCTGCAATGGTATGGATATTGTCCTACAAGCTCATTAGGAGAGCATGGCCTTTTTATCCTTCATGCCTTTCTTTACATCCATTGGTGCTTGCTGTGGTGTAGGAAATAATTGAGGATGATGCAAAGCTTCAAGAACTGAAAGAGGAACATGGTGAAGAAATATACGCGTTGGTAACAAAAGCACTGCGAGAAGTTAATGGGTACAAATCTCGTGGCAGCTTTCCTGGGGGAGAACTGTGGAACTTCAAAGAAGACCGGAAGGTGACTCTAAAGGAAGCTGTTCAGTTCGTCTTGAAACAGTGGCGAACAAATAGGAGGAAGCGCTGAGCCTGATCGTCGGCCCCATTTACCACAACATCTGAACACCATGCTACTGTAGCACTGATGCATTGGAATAATCCATGATGATCACCTGTTCCTTGTTGAACTCAAGATGATACTCCTGTTGTAGTATCAGCATCAATAAAATCTGGATACTGTTCACCCATGTAATGTAGGAGTAAGTAGTTTCGTTATTGAACTGTCTTGCAGTATTATCTGGTGCGGCCTCTCGGCGTGCTATGTAACCTGCCGATTGATAATAAAAGCATGCTTTGGACTTAGTTGTGTAACTGCCTAGTCCGCTTCTAGATCTGGTTCGCATTTTATTGTTGGTTCTTCAGTATATCTAGTTCAATTTTCCTTTGCTACTTACATTTTTTTTTTCTTATCTCAAAAGGACAATGCATTTGAGAAATTCGCACCACTCTTTTGTGAGGTTGTCATCCAAATAGCATTTTCACGCACTTCTACTAATACAAATTTATCGTCAACAAACGCCTTCCACTCACTCTCTGGTCTCAGCATATAGTGCTTCTAAAGGACTTAAATATGCACCCGGATACCATCCATCCCCACGCCATTTGAATGGCGTCCTATTGGTTATGCGTCTGCATATTTCATCGCGCAACCATCTTTCCTACTTCTTTTTTTATTAAAGAAAACTTATCATTGTCATATACTCACTCCATTCTCTTTTTTTTACGATGTTATAGTTAGGTAAAAACAGAGTAGTTGAAGGACCGAGAAGTCGACCAGAGAGGGACGAATGGGAGTCAATAAAAATTTTTCATAATAACTTGGCCTATGTCTCAATTATAACCCAAGCCAAACTTTAAACCGATCACCAAGATCACACACACCAATTTATGATGTGCTAATCTTAGGAGTGATCAATAACAACAGTGAAAACAAAGTAGAACTGCAAAGACTTGAAACTGTGAAAGAAAAGCACCAAAACAGATCAAGTCTGCATAACCATCGGCAGTGCCGATTGGCGCTGTAACAGAACCGCCTTACCACGGAGACGATTCCGTTCTAGGATCTTTCTCGGGCGGCGACCCGCGCTATGACGTCCGATAGTACAACACATAACAGAAGAATATAGTTGCAACAAGAACATAGGTGGAGTACAGAAATTTTACATAAATCTAAATTTATATTACAGACCAGAATTTTAACAAAATAAAATATAGAAATGAAATTTGTTCAACAGTAATTAAATGGTTCGACGGGATAAGTAAGGTACAATCGCCCTCTTACGGCGACACACAGTGAAAATCCGGCCATGATAGGTGTATTGCCCGGAACACCGTGCCGGCAATCAACGGACTACTCCTTGTTATCATTGGTGCACAGCTCCCACTCAATATTCTAGCAGTCAGGACGCTGGCCTTCCCAGTGGAACCTCCCACCGCAGTGGTAGTCTCCACCCTGGTCATCTGAAAACCACATAGAGCTATGCCCTGAGTAACTAATTTACTCAGCAAGACTGACCCGTCAAAATAGTCAACTACAACAACAGCTAGACATGTAAAGGCTAGGGGTAGAATTTATGTTGCTAGAAAGCCACCCTAAGAGTGGATCCTTATTTTTCAAGTTTTAGCATCAAGTTGAGTTGTCAAGCGGAATAATAAATTTAGTTTGCACTAAAGCTATAACAATCATGGTTGCAAAACAATCTTAATAATTCCAAATAGCAGTATTAAACCCACTCATCATCTTAATAGCTTCCGATACTGTTCCGGAGAAGCGATCAAGTGGTACTCGTTACTATGAGGAGCAGCGACTCGAATCGATTTACATCCTGCAGGAGAAACCTGCTTGCACGACCCATACGTGCTTCCTGGAAGCCGCATGGAGCAACCTTTCGCTTACGGTACCGCAGGGTCTTCCGGGTCCAGACTCCCCCGAGAAGGGTCCCCCAACGCGATGCGCCCCGTGCCGCCATCTGTGGGTGGATTGCTCTCTCCTCTCAGCCCCAGTTCCACCAAAGAAGGGAGAAGGCTATCTTCCGACCAGGCAGTAGTCGTAGCTACGTTGGTTTACTGGCCCATAACTCCAGCATGTAAACAGTACATTCAAACTTGATCCCATTGGCCGAACACGAGGCGTAGCCTTAGGTGACTCGGACGGGGCTACCTCCTTGAAGACAAACTGTCCTTCTCTTTCCACCTAGTTGCCCACCTGATCTTCATTGATCCATTGCACACTTTCCTTCATTCGATATTATTCTCCAGTGATAATATTTCCTGTCTATGAGTGGTCTCCATACCACTCGATGAATAGTCGTCCTAAATTAAGCAGAGCGACTACCGTCCTGAGGCTAAATATCGGAAAGAATGGGCCTACTGTAATGCTAGGTTTTCAAACAACTCCCACCAACTTAATGCACAGACAAGCCTATATCCCTAACTAGTGATAAAGTAAAAAGGTTAAAACGGGTGGGATGCACCAGGGCTTGCCTGGGTTCTGCTCCTGGTCAGCTAAAACACCACCGGGTCCTTCTGGCTCCTGCTCCTGTCCCGCTTCCACGTGATTTGTCTCGTGACCTACATGATGCAGATGACGCGATGCATGAGGATAAGGTTCGATTTCATGGCACTTCCTCAACAAATACATTAATACAACGATATTGCATACAGAAATGTACGGGGGTGTTGTTCGTTATGTTGCTAACCAGCCTTTATAGGACTTACAGATTATCGAGTTTTTAAAAGGAATAATATTTTTAGCATGGTTCTGGAGGTCACTTGCATATGGATGATTTACTGTAGATAGCACTTATCAGGGGTGATTTATTTGCCAAGTTTCACTCCCATGCATTGAGCCATTAATTTTTAATTAATTAGACAAGGTAAAAAGTTAAATAATTAATTGGGACTAAAATACAGAGAGATAATACTTACCACTATGCAGGATAATTAGGCATGACATACAAGGACTAACTACTAAGTTTCAGTAATTTACTAATTACAGAGAATTACTTATAAATTATTAAGTGTATCGCACAATTAATTTAATTTGGCCTAAGATGGAGAAGGGTATAATATTTTTCTTACATAGTGCATGTCCATAGGAGCCTACTACAATTTATTCCATCTCAAAATTCGCAGTATTTAATTTATTATCTATTTTTGAAGTTTAATCAAACTCCTAGAATAAACTAAATAAAAACCGGTTTTCTCTGGTTCTCTGGGCCGCATTAGCTACCCGGCCCAGTGGATTCGCGCGAGGGGAAATGGCCCGGGGCCAGATCTGGCCTAGGCAACGCCCATGGCCCACGGCCTGGAGCGGCCCATTGACCAGCTCGGCCAGGCCAAGCCGAGCGCGCGCGCGGCGGCGGCGGCCTCGGCCGCACACGGTGGCGGGGGCACGGCGTCCAGCCGGGGCGGCAGCGGACCCCGCATTGACACGGACACGACTCAGTGGGTGGGGACGAGTGTGCGGCGCGTGAGAGCGAGGAGGGCGGCTCATCGGGCTAGCTTGGCGATGACGAGGTGGAAGGACGACGGTCGGCAGAGGTGTTCCAGCGCCGGATCTGCACGGAAGGAGGCCGGGTGAGCTCCGGAAGGTTCGCGGGGTCGAGGGCGACGTGCATGCGGGAGGAATTGGTCCAGGGCTCACAGGAGAGCTCGTGCGACGAGGTGGAGCGACGGTCGGAGGCGGGAAAGAACCGACAAATCGACGACGGCTCGGTGCGGGAGGAGGAGAGTGGCTTCCCGTGGGGCTTCCATGCATCGAGGTGTAGCTCCAGGCGTTGGCGCTGCTCGTGCGAGGCGGTGAGATGGCCGGGAGTCGGAGCTGGCGCGGGCGGCAATGGCGAGCGGCTCGATGGAAACGAGAGCAGAGGGAGTGAGGGGGAGGAAAATGGGACCACTTCGGACAAAAGGAGAGGGGCAAAGGGGATGTCGAAGCGCGGTGGGGGCGTCGATCCGCGGCAGGGTGCCGTTCGCCCGTCGTCGGCGCCCACGCGGCGTATGGGCAGGCGGGGGAAATGGGCGGCGTCGGGTGTATTAGTTTAGGGTCACTGACGGGTGGGCCCCTTGGGGATTTTTCTTTTTCATTTATTTCCAAACCCCTATAAACCACTGATGCTTGTTATTTTTACTGGTATTAATTGGGAGTCGACCTTGACAAACAAAAATATGGGCAGGCTTTATATAGTGTGAGTGATTTTATAAAAATGCTAACTGTCATTAGTTCTTAATAAATTTAAATAGGAATTTTGTAAAGAGGGGTGGTTTTTGGGTATTTGACCATTTATTTGGGGCATTAAATGGTGGGATAAAAATATGAGAAATTCACCAAAATTCTATGTCACCAGGACACACAACTTATATTTTTGGTGGCACTAGGTCATGTTAGAAATATTTGACTTGTAGATCAATGGTCATTCAAATTTGCTTAAATTGCCTTCAAATTTGATCAAATTTCAGTTCAAATTTTGTCCTAGGCTCTTGTCCATGTGGGGATGACTCTACCATGGCAGTAGGGATGTCATAGCACTCCCCCGTTAAAGAAATCTCATCCCGAGATTAAGGGATGTTATAACGGTTTACCTAGATGGTGACGTAGAAACTCGGGGTAGTGGTTTTGCAGGAACTCTTCAGTTTCCCAGATAGCCTCCCTTGCGGTGTGGTTGCTCCATTGAACCTTGTAGAACTTTAGCGTCTTTTTAGGGTAACTCGTTCCTTCTTGTCTAGCACCTTCATCGGACGCTCTGAATACGTCAGGTCGGGTTGTAGTTGTCCGGTGCTCTCCAAGGGAACGTCCACCGGGGTCTTTAGACATTTCTTGAGCTGGGACACATGGAAGGTGTCATGCACTCCAGAAAGTTTCACTGGTAGCTGGAGTTTGTAGGCTACAGACCCACATCTTGCAACGATTGAATAGGGACCAATGTAATGGGGTGCTAGTTTCCCTCAGACTCCAAATCGTTGTACACCTTTGGTTGGTGACACTCGGAGATAGACCATGTCACCGGCTCTGAATTCCAGCGGGCGACGTCTTTTATCCACATAACTCTTCTGCCTTGATTTTGCTGCTCGTAGGTTTGATTGGATTTCCAGTACTTTCTCCTCAGCCTGCTGCACTAATTCCGGGCCGAATATTACTCTCTCCCCTGATTCTGACCAACTCAATGGTGTATGACAACAGCGACCATATAGAACCTCGAACGGTGCCATCTTGATGCTTTCTTGATAACTATTGTTGTATGCAAATTCTGCCAAGGGTAGTCACTCATCCCACTTTTTGTTGTGATTCAAAACATATGCCCTCAACATGTCTTCCAATATTTGGTTAACTCTTTCCGTCTGACCGTCTGTTTGGGGGTGGTATGCAGAACCTCTAATCAACCTTGTGCCTAGTGACTCGTGTAGCTTCTCCCAAAAGCGTCCAACAAACTGGGAGCCTCTATCGGATACGATAGTCTTAGGCACACCGTGCAAACACATGATTCGCTCAATGTATAGTTGCACGTATTTTTGCATCTTGAACCGTGTCGATATAGGGATGAAGTGTGCGACCTTTGTCAACCTGCCAACAATGACCCATATGGAGTCGAATTTACGTGATGTAAGCGGTAGGCCAACAATGAAATCCATGCGGATATCCTCCCATTTCCAAGCTGGAACACTCAAGGGTCATAGCAGGCCCGCCCTCTTCAGATGATCGGCCTTGACTCGGCGGCAGATATCACACTCTGCGACATATCATGCTATTTCTCTCTTCATACGAGTTCACCAATATCTGCATTTCAAATCGTGGTATATCTTGTTGCTGCCCGGATGCATGGAGTACTTTGCAATATGAGCCTCGTCCAAAATCTTCTTGCGAAGTTCCAAATTCTTAGGCACCACCAGGCGATCCTTGAACCATAAAAAACCTTCTACGTCCTCCCAAAAACATTGAACCTTAGTGTCGCCCTCTTTGAGTCTCCTTCTGAGATGTGCTATGCCAACATCATTTTTCTGAGCTGCTACTATTTCTTCTCACAAGGTAGGAATCAATGCTAGGTTATAGAGAGCTCCGTAGGGTGTTACTTGGACATAATGACCATCTCGAACTTGTGGGCTGATCAAGATGTGGTGGCATTGAGCCTTACGGCTTAGTGCATCAGCCATGACATTAGCCTTTCCTGGGTGATAGTGCACTTCCAACTCATAGTCCTTAATCAATTCTAACCAATGACGTTGTCTCATGTTCAGGTGATCCTGGGTGAAGATGTACTTCAAGCTTTTATGATCGGTGTAGATACGAACTAAATTTTCAAGCAGGTAATGTCTCCATATTTTCAATGCTAACACCACTACTGCTAATTCCAGATCATGTGCGGGGTAATTCTGCTCATGCTTCCTCAATTGTCTTGATCCATAAGCGATAACTCTTCCATCTTGCATGAGCACACACCCTAATCCAATACCCGAAGCATCACAATAAACATCGAACGGCTTCCCCAGATCCGGTTGAGCTAATACTGGGGCAGTGGTCAGATGCTTCTTCACGGTTTGAAAAGCATTCTCGCAGCCTTCGTCCCATACGAATTTCTTTTCTTTCTTAAGAACCTCGATCATGGGCTTTGCAATCTTGGAGAAGTTGGGGATGAAACGGCGGTAGTAACCAGCTAATCCAAGAAATTTGCGTATATGAAATACGGTCTTCGGTGTGTTCCAATTCAGTACATCTCTTACTTTGCTAGGATCCACCGCTATGCCTTCTTCCGAGATGATATGGCCTAGAAATGGTACTTGCTTCAACCAAAACTCACATTTTCTTAACTTGGCATATAGCTGATGCTCCCTTAACCTCTGTAATACAATGCGAAGATGCTCCGCATGTTCTTCTTCTGACTTGGAGTAGACTAGAATGTCGTCAATAAACACTACTACAAACTTGTCCAATTCTGGCATGAACACCAAGTTCATGAGATACATGTAAGTGTGCCGGTGCGTTTGTTAAACTAAACGACATCACTAAATACTCATGAAGTCCGTATCGAGTGGAGAACGCTATCTTGGGGATATCTTCGGCACGGATCTTAATTTGGTGGTATCCAGAACGTAGATCAATCTTGGAGAAAACCATAGCTCCTATTAACTGATCAAGGAGAATGTCGATGCGAGGTAGTGGATACTTGTTCTTGATAGTCACAGCATTGAGGTGTCGGTAATCCACACATAGCCTCAAAGTCTCATGCTTCTTTTTCACGAACAATGCTGGACAACCCCAAGGTGAAGAACTTGGTCGAATAAATCCCTTATCCAGCAGCTGCTTCAGCTGCTCCTTCAACTCAGCTAGTTCCTTAGGTGCCATTTTATACGGTCTCTTGGATATAGGTGCAGTGCCTGACTGAAGCTCAATCTTGAACTCGACATCCCGATCAGGAGGGAGTCCAGGAAGATCATCAAGGAATACGTCCTGAAATTCCCTAACCACTGGAATTTCATTTATTTGCACGGTTGTGGTGTGGTGAATGCTTGGTGCGGCCAGTTGGGGAGGTATCACCCGAAAGCTTACGCTACCATGGGTGGGAGAGTGTTGGTCGTACCTACGCACCCACTTATATACCGCAAGAGGACGGTGTACGATTGTAGCACTTTTTCCCTTGAATTGAGTATTCCAAGGTTTATCGAATCCACTGGGACCTAGCAATTGGAATAAGCACATGCATGATTATAGAATCAAGATAGACAAATCACCAAAACCATCATCAACATATTCAATCATCCTTGAGATACATGGAGTAATATGCATCCCCGTCGAGATGGCCTACCTTGACGGATCAACTCTTAACACCAATGGTTCTTGAAACTCAACTAGAGATCTATTCTAACGGGGCAAGCCCCGATGGCTCTAACTCACAAATCTGTTGTCCCTCTGTCGCCTTCTGTCCTTGCGGCCAGAGTTTACAAGTATTTATAGGGGTTCTACTCATAAAGGACTCGGTTTCTAGCAAATAAGGCGGTTGCGTCGATCGGCGTAGGATTGCGCCGACAGGCGCAAGCCGTGTCTTCTCTGGTTTCTTCTCCGAGTCGGTTCCTCTGTCTTCCACAGCTGCCATGTGGGCCTTTTCCTTCGAGATAAAGTCTTGTACTGCATGTTGAGATCTTAAAGTTCCATAAATCTTTTTGAAGTTCCATAAATCTTCTAGACAAATATCTTCAAGTGTCTTGCGCAGATAAACTTCCATAAACATGTGGAATGGGCCAAAACACCCTTGCGCCGATCGGCTCATGGACTGCGCCGATCGGTGCACTCGACTTCTTTAGTGCTTTTCGTCAGTTCTGAACTCCTGTCCTCTCCAGCATCACTTTAATCACCAATTTTACCTGTTTCTGCAATAAAGCTCCAAAACAACGTATATACAAATATATAGATAATATCACAGGTAAATGGCCTAAATTAGTATCAATTATGCTCTAATTGGGGTAATATTCTCATATAAAAGGGGCACATGGGAAGTGCCAACACTTCCCCCACACTTAAACCTTTGCTCGTCCCGAGTAAAGTAAAAGAAAGAAAAGTCGAAAAACATACTCTTTCTATCATAAAAGATATCTCAAACTAGCAAATGTTGAGCATTGTTCTATTGTGGTTTATTTCATATTGATATTAAGAAAAATAGTTCAAATATGGGCATAGAGCTTAAAGTTCTCCCCAAAGCAAAAGATCATGTCCAACTCATAAATTATAACTTTTCCACACATGAAAATCACTTAAAAGATTGTTGTGAACATAGAGAATCTATCTTCAAAATAATCCAAGGCAACAACTCATCTTTCAAATCACTCAACCTATATTCTACATCATAATGATCAAATAATATTAGTGTAAGTCTTATATGAGTAGCTAGGTGAGGTAATTCAAGGATTGCAAACATAAATCAATAATATATTGTAAAGCTAGGAGATTATTCTTCGTTGGAATTATAGAAACTTATCAAGATGGCAATTAAGAAAGAAAAATTTAACAAAGGACTCACACTTTGGATATGTGGACATGTGCATAGCAAAAATTTGATCTTGGAAGATTGCACATGGTTGAAATGATTCATGGCTATATTAGAATGAATTTCTAGAATAAGCATGTCATATAACATCCCCCCACATTTAAAATTTTGCTAGTCCCTTAGCAAACAACATAGTTTTTTTTTTCTCTCTGCTGCGCCGATTGGTTCAGAGTGCGCCGATCGACTCTCAACCCAAATTCCAACATTTATTGGTATTTGATCTATCTGGCTTCATCATTTATTCAAGAATTAAATATACCCAGAAATATAGGATGTGGTCAAAGAATGATACTTAACAAGATGTTTTGGGTTTATGGTAGTGTACTCAGCGGAATTGAATTTTTGCATGAGTAATTCAAGGCTAGAAAAAGATATACAAAGAATTGCCATCTTAGTAAGGTTCATACCAAAAAGAATTAAATCCTAACCGAACTCAACCATCAATTTAATGTTTATCTACAAATCAAAGGTTCATGAGTATATTGCTCAAAATATGGCATTGGTAGGTAAGGATCTTGAAAATAATAAATTCCAAAGTTCACAGGATGAAAATTTATTTATGAAAAGGTTGGTACTAAGTTATCATCACAAACTGGACAACACAAATGAAGCACATGGGTACTCAAAATTGCTCCACATAAGACATATTTGCTGAATAATCATTAAGTGTAAGTTCAAAATTTTATTCAATGCTCAACATTATTTGGTCTTCATCAACACTTTTTAAGAAAGAATAAATAATTCAATTCTCCTAAAAGAGCATAACCTCCACCATTATATTAAGATCGAAACTCGAATACATGGTGATGATTTTTGCACACACTTGCATGAAAATAAAACTACTACTAACACACTTGCAAGAAAATAAAACTACTACTAAGACACTTGCATAAAAATAAGCACACCCGATACATGGTTTCCCAACCCGCTCTCACACACATAAGTAAATAAAGAAAAAGATTGCAAAAGATAAAAGAAAATGCAAACCGGAAAACTGATACTTGTGCCAACTCCTAGGCACTCTAGTCATCCGAAAGTGGAGGCGGTGGCTGATCGAAGCCATAGCACCGCGCCTTGAGTCGCTCGAGCTCCTCCACCATTGCATCGTGGTTGTCCCTCCATTGGGACGTGGCGTTCTCCACGCGCCCGATGTAGTACATGTTGTTGTCGAGGTACCCCTGCATGGGCACAAAAAAGTCTGCACCGGGCAAAGGAGGCACCACAAGTACACGCCCTTGGTACCTGTAGTCGATACCCGCGCTGAAGTAGGGTGCGCCGACCGGCGCGTGCCTGCACCGATCGGCACAGAGGGCTGTGAACCGCCCGCTGCGTCGCTCCACCCTGACTTGTACTGCTGAGGCCCCTAGCATGACCCCTAGGAGTCCCACTCACCGCCGGCTGCTGTAGATGTGTCCGGCTGTCGAACCCGCCCACGGCGGTCCTTGAGAACTTGGCCCCCCTCTAGGAGACCTTCCTCAAGCCAATTTTCTCCTTCCAGCTTACGAGGGAGGAAAACTCCTAGCTTCGCACACGGGAGCTTAACGTTGGTGCCACCGACATGGAAGCCAGCGCGAACACTTCCCGTGACAATATTGCCATGAGTCATATTCTCGCCAATCTCCGTCGCGCACTCCCACTCGTCATCGCGCCCTCCCGGTCCGTCGCCGTCGCAGACGAGGGCTGCTAGGCGTTGAAAATAGGCCCGGAAGGCCAACTTCTTGCTTGCCTTGCCCCTCTTATCGAGCCAACCCCGCACCATCACCGACATGGGGTTGCAATGAGACGGACTCATGATGGCGTTGAAGAGCCACCGCAAGTCCGCATTGGTGACGTTGCTGGAGTCGACCTTGTCTCCTATGCGCGCTGCCACCCACCGATGGAAGACTTGAATGGTTGGGTTGCGGATGTTGCCGCGCTTCAACTCTTCTAAGAACAAGAGCTGCCTCCAAAAGGAGTCCAACTCTTCACGTCCCAAGATGTCGGCGACATCGGCGTTGGCGTCGAAGCCGAAGGCTTGAGCCGCCGCCTCCATGGACACCGTGTAGCTGATGTCACGGACGCGGAAGTTGACGGCCTCGCTGCCGTCTTCGACGGTGCCA